>CM051822.1:103023233-105423233 GCA_028451465.1 Erethizon dorsatum
TTAATGAGGTAGCCTGGCAGGAGCTCTTCACCCTGGACCTGAAGGTAGCAAGTGCCCAAGAAATGGTGGCTATTTTTCTTGCTGTCTCAAGACATTTTTATAACTACCCAGCAAGGTGGGCGATTTTACCCCATTATAGAGATGAGCAGCTGTGGTTTGCTTGCTGAAATAACTCACCCAATACCACAAAACTAGGATGCGGCAGGGCTGGGATTTGAATCCAGCACCATCTGGCCATGGTGTGTAAGTAGAATCGACATCACATTGTTGCCTCAGATTCTCCCTCCACAGCTTCATTGTCCTGACATTAGCCTTGACACGCTGGCCAGGGAAGGCAGTGGGCCTGTCTCATTCCCATTGCCCTCAGGAGTCTTTGTCAGATTTATTCATCTCTTACAGTGGCTTCACTCAGTACTGAGAGCTGGAGGCTTCATGTGACCACAGAGAGACAGGAGTCTGTGGGAATCCAAAATCAGGGATTCAGATGGGATTGCTCAAGTCTGGTTCAGGCTTGGAGAGGGCCATGGCACCCCAGGCCTCATCCCACCCTCAGCCTCTTCTCCACAACTCTTCCCCAAGCCCCTCTGGACTTTAGCTTCTCTCCCTGTAACCACCTATTCACCTTGCCCTAGACCTCACGTGGCTACTCCTCACCTCCAAGCTAAGCACCATCATAGCTCTAAATCTCTTATGGCCTTGCTAAATTGTGACCTTGCAGCCTCAGCTCTTGCTGTCAACCATTGGATCCCCACATGGTCCCACCTCAAGTTCTGAACGTGAGAACTCTCAGGGGAAGGACAGTTGCTAACACGTGGTGGTTCCGTTTGGGCAGAAATTTGCCCAAGGCTATCTGAGAGGGCTGGTGACCTGGCCCTTGGGTGACCATCTGTAGCCCCACCCTGATGCCCCCAGTGGCAAGAGTGGCAGGGAGAAGTGAACTGGAGCCACATGGCACCCAGTGTTGTTCCCCGGTTGTCCTCCTCAGTAGGTCATGGGCAGCTTCCCAGGTTGACACCCGGACACTCCACCCACCCATCCCCACAATGCCTGCCAGCCGGCCGGAAGCTGCAAGGATGGATATGCAGGAGCCAAGGCCCCAGTGTGGGATTTTAACATTAAGCTTATTTTGATTATCATCATTATTATTTTTAACATTTTGTGAATATAATGCATGCCAATATAATACAAATCGAAGAACATTGCAGTTTCCAAGCTTCCTCTCACCATCTTCCTGTCCCACCTGACAGACTTGCCAACTCGATTTTAGACTTCTGACCTCTACAACTGTCAGAGAATAAATTTATGTTGTTTTGAACTACTACATCTGTGATAATTTGTTATAGCAGTCATAAGAAAATAATACAACATCCCTTTTTAAAAAAGGGAAAGAACGTATTTTATATGCTCAAGATTTTGTAAATCTGCATGTTTTCCTCATATATTTCCCTTCAGGATTTGTGCACTGTCAGTAAAGTTCCACTGGAAAATCCCTGCCAGTATACTTTAAGCCAAAACAAATACAGAAGCAGGAGTCGGCTTTGCCCACACTTAGCCAGAAAGAAGAAAGATCAGGACCGGGTGTGGGTTGAGGCTGGGGCTTTGAGCGAAGAGAGCTGTTGGAAGATCAGGCTCTGCCACCTACTGGCTCCATGACCTTGGTCAAGTTACTTACATTTCTGCTATTATTTGGATGTGGTTTTTTCCCAGATGTTCATATGCAGGAGGCCTGGTTCCCGAAGTAGTGACATTGAGAGTGGTAGGACATTTAAGAGGTTGGGCCCAGTGGGAGGTGATCAGGCCATGGAAGGCACTATGCACAGAGGGGATTAGAGCCCTCCAGGGACCTACTGATTACCTGCAGAGTGGGTTGTTATTACATAAATTCAGCTTTCTCACTGCACTCTTTTGCTTCCTCTCTTGCCACGTGACCTCTCTTCTGCACGTGCCACTCATCACTCACACACACACTTCTGCCAAGTGATGCCATCAGCCATGTTATGACACAACATGAGGCCCTCGTCAGATGTGGCCTCTTGAATTTGGATTTTTCAACTCCAAAACCATAAGCCAAAACAAACTTCCTTTCTTTACACAAAATGGACTAAGACCATTCCCTAAAATCTAAATCCCTCACGTGTAAAATTCATTCACGTTCACTCCATGGTTTATTAAGCTCTTATCATATGCTGGGCGTTGTTCTTGGTTCCAAAGACACAGCAATGTACAAAGGAGGCAAAAGTCTCCGCTCTCATGAAGCTTGCATATGAAGGGGGGTGGAAAATAAACAACACAGGTAAATAAATATAGAGTATGTTTGTCAAAAATGCCAAGGAAATAAACATAAAGCAATGGGAAACAAACAAATGTCCTTCAGTGAGTAAATGACTAAATCAGCTATGACACATCCGTATCATGTGACACCATTCAGTAATAAAAGGGAACACAATTTTGATGTACATAATGTGGATGGAGCTCAGGGACTGATGCTGAGTGATATTGCTATCAAAGGTCACACCCCACATAGTTCTACTTATGCGCTGTCTTCAGAAGGTCAACATTATAGAGATAAAGAACAAGTCAGGGACTGTGAGGGCCTAGAGATGGTGGGGGTAAGGAACAAGGGCTGGCATGACAGTAAAGGGATGGCCTGAAGAGCTCTTTGTGGTGACGGAACAGTTCTGTACCTTGATTGCAGTGGTGGTTACACAAATCTACGTCATATTAAAAGGTATAAAATATATATACACACATTGGACCAATGTCAATTTGCCGGCTTCCATGTTGTAATATAGTGATGTAAGATGCAGCCATTGAGGGAAACTGGGTGAGGAGCGCACAGCATCCCTCACTACTATCTTTGCACATATACATGGAAATGCAAACTAAAGCAGGAAATAAGGACAGGCGCTAAGTGGGCAGTAGGTGTGGAAACTTTGGATAGTGCCTAAACAATTGTGACAGTAGTACTGTGGTTATTACTTTTTTGAATCCACAATTTTTAGAAATACATATTGAAATATTTACAGAGCTATGTTACAAAGTCTGGGATTCCAAATAAAACAAAGATGAAGTGGAGGTGGGTGTCAACAGGGCTGATGATGGTTTGGTGCTGGGCTGGGCTGGGCTGAGCTGGGCTGGGTTGTGAAGATGGCAATTGTTATGGGTCAATTTGACTGGGCTAGAGGATGCCCAGATTGCTGTGAGGGTGTTCCCAGAAGAGATTAGCATTTGGATCGGTAGCCTGAGTAAAAATGATTGGCCCTCACTGCTGAGTAGGAACCACCAAACCACTGAGGGCCCAAATAGAACAAAAGATGGAGGAAGAGAAATTTTGTCCTCTCTGTCTGAGCTGGGACATCCATCCTTTCCTGCCCATAGACATTGACTCTCCTGATCCTTAGGCCTTCAGATTTGGACAAGAATGATAGCACCACTCTCCCAGGCCTCCAGCTATGGCAATGGTGGGACTTCTGAGCCTCCAGGCTTGTGTGAGCCTCTCCCTGTAGCACATCTCTTTCCTTATATCTCCATACATCCTGCTGGTCCTGTTTCTCTGGTGCACCCTGACTGGACATAGCAACTTCACCTCGCAGATGGGCTTCACACACAGAAGGGCCCAATTCTCCTGCAGGTCAGCAAGGTAAAGGCCACACTCATGTCGTCAGCTCTCTGCATTGCAGAGGAGGATCTGTGGGCCTACCCAACCCAGTGGCCCCCTGTCTAGGGATGTTTGTAGAAGCTGAACTGAAAAAGGCCCATTTCTCCTGTTCAAGCTGAGACCCTTTCCTCATGTGCTCTCTGGAGCTGGTTTGGGGTCTCACCCCATTTGTCTAATCTCTGCTCCCTAGAAAGGCCAGTTCTGAGAAGGGACCCTTTATGTATCACTTGAACACTGTTGGCTTCCAAAAGACAGGCAGGCTGGTATTCCTGAGAGCTGAAAAACCAGAGCTAGGAGGGCTCTGTTGCCTGCTCCAAGTTGTGTGGCTGATAAATGGCAAAGGCATTTTCTTTCTCCAGCATGACCCAGGGAAGGATCGTGCCTGCAGCTCTACATGCCAAGTCCACTCATGCATGTAGGTGGACCACCAGTGTGGGTGCCAGGCAGTCAGATAGCCCACACTTGGAGGCACCCTTAGCCTGCCTGCTGACCACCAGGGGACGCCCCATGCTCCTAGGAAAGAAGGAAATTTGTGGCTGCCTTCAGCTCTGTAAGGAACAGTTGCTTGAATGAGGAATCTTTATTAATAGTGATAATGGTAGTAATAGAACTGGGCCTAACATGAATTTCTCACTCACTTTTTCCAACCATCTAGATTGCTGGACTATTATTACAATTGTTATTCCTATTTTGCTGATGAGGACATTGAGGTTTAGAGAGGTGACATACACTGCCAGGTCACACAACCAGTAAGGGATGGAACCAGCATTCAAAACCCAGGTCCAAATGATGCCATAGGCCTCCTTTTTCTCCTTCCTTTTCTTTTTTCTTTTTCTTATTCTTTTTTGTAAAAAAAAAAAAGTCACATCATGATGCCCCCTACCAGCAGAAGAGAGTGTTCACTCCTTGTGTAGCCTCCAGAAACACTCTATGCACATAGATTCTTTTTCCTTACTCAAAATGGTGGCTATACATACTCCCTCCGTCCACTTGGCTTAATGTAACAGTGTATCTTAAAGTTGGTTCTATATCAGTACATGCAGGTTTGGATCATCACTTTCTATCTGCATAGTATTCTGTGGGGCGGGGACATATCTGTTTTTTTAATCAGTCTTCTACAAGTAATTATTTTGGTGGGTTCCAGCGATTTCTATACTCCAAACACAGCTAATTGTCAATGCCCACACCTGGCTGATCCACTATAGCACCTCTTAACAGTGACTTGGCCAGTTCCTCTCTCTGGGAACTCATCCTTAGAATGAGGAGGAAACCTCCGAGGTCCCTTCTCGTCCTAACTCCAGCCCCCTATTACTTCGGCTGGAGAAGGGCTGGGCTGGGGGTCCTTGGTCCTCCCAGAGAGGCATACAGGCCCTGCAGGATGCACGGAAGGCTGCTGAAGGGGAGCTGGTCCTTTCGCCCCCTCCAAGCACCACAAGGCAAACTCCTCCTGCCTGTGTGACCTACCTAGGAGAAGGCACACACAAGATATGAGTAGATGAGCTGCTGTACCAGTCTGTCTGGTTCGGCCCTTTTCACCTGGGCCTGAGCCTAATAACTTTTCAGTTTAGCCCCAGGCCAACTTTCCTTTCTGCAGAGGACTTTCCTTTCGACAGAGGACTAACACTGTGACACAGTGGAGCAGATGGCACACGGGTCTCCAGGGCCAGCAGCTGCCTGTGCTGGAAGGTGGCCCTCAGAAGGCTGGGGGACTCTGCTTCTGAGAAGAAATCGCTGGTATTCCTTCTGGTATTCCAGGCCTGCGAGAGGAAGCTATCTGGACAAGAAGCAAAAGAGGGACCCTCAGGGACCTCAGGGAAGATGGCAGAGTGGTAAACAGCAGAGAAATAGCTTCTCTGAGATTTGGTGTCCAGAAGCTAGATTACAGCAATGTGAGGAACAGAAAAAGGAGGGAAGTGGGTTCCCAGGACCCAGCAAGGATCTGAAGTAAGAACTGAAGCCCATGGAGAGAGCAAAGAGAGAGACCTCAATGCTGAAGAAGGAAAGGACAGGTGGCACTTTCTCCCTAAGCCCTGACTCACTGCGTGGGAGGAGTGGCTTGAACATGCAGATGCACAGTGACTACTGGTGATCCTAGAGGCCTCCAAGGAGAAACAGCAGTGGAATGGAGCAGTGGACACACAGGACTGCAGTGGCTGCTGAGTTATTCGTGTTCAGATATGCCCCAGGAGAGGGCTATTGGTCAGTAGCCATCTTGGAGAGAGGCCAACTGAACTCGGAACTCAGAGCAACTTTGGCTCACTCCATCTAGCAGCTCTCAGTGGCAGGGCAAGGCAGGACTGAGTTGAAGTTGGCAGGAGGTCAAGGAGTCAAGTTCAAGTTGGCAGAGAGCCAGGTACAAGAGAACAGGAGGCACATGGAGTGTTGCAGGCTGAACAAATTGGATTCCAGCCTCACAGCCAGAAACCAGCCTGAATTTGTGGGGTTATCCAGTATTCCACAGATGGCTTGCTGAGATTAATCAACACAGACCTGGGCTCTGTCTGCCCACTCTGCCTACCAGTGACAGCAGTGACAGGCCCTGAAGTGGACTTTTTCTAATTTTTTTTCTATTCTTACTTGTTTTGTGTTCTTTTCTATTTGTTCTTGTTTTTACGTGAATGTGAACATTGTAGTTTTTGTTGTTGTTGTTCTATTCTGTTATCTTTATTTCTTCCTTCTCTTTTCCCTCCTGTCTTCTTTACCAATTTCCCTAAGTTTGCATGATCTCCCTTTGTCCTCCAGCCTTGCTTTGAATCTCTTCCTCTTCTTCTATTTCTCTATTTTTTCCCAACCCCTTTTAAATATTCTCCTTTGAGGGTAAAATCACCATATTAAGGGCATATTTACTGTATTCAATTTTCTTGTTAGTTTTAGATTTTGTTATATAACCACAAATCTAGTTCATACCGTTACAGGTGGCAAATTAATAGTTATCACAGTTTATCACTTTCTAGGCTATGTTTGATGCTATCTTTTTTTTTTTTTTTTTTTTTTTTTTTTTTGGTGGGTACCAGGGGGTCGACCTCAGGACCTCGCGCGCCAGCAGGCGCCGGTGCCGCTGAGCGATATCACCGGCCCCTTTTTCGTATGTGGGTTCCGGGAGTCGAACTCGGGCCCTTGTGCTTGCCGGGCAGGCGCTTAAGCCGCTGAGCCATCTCACCGGCCCCTGTTTGATGCTATCTTATTGCTGATTGAACTACGTTAGCCAAGGTAACGTAATTGTTCAAATCAGTTGTTCTTCCTGGTATGCCAAGACTGAGATTTCCTAAGGGTCATAAATAATACTATAGACCAATGCCAAAAAACCCGGGGCTAGGCCAAATAGTAATTTCTCATCCCCAATAAATTGAAGAAGTAGGAACTTTCAACAGACTCAAGACCCAAAGCCAGGTATACCTGAGAAGTAGTCATTTTCTAAGGGTTCTAAATACTAGCAATAAAGCTGCTCACAATAGGCAATTTACATGCATCAACCCAGAATTAAACTAAAAAAAAAGTAGAAAATGAGAAGACACTTTAGCAAGATGTAACCCCAGACTTCCAGCTCAGCAAAGGCAAACCCAGGGGATAATGAGGTGGAACAATTTGAAAGCCACCCACCTGGAAACTCTGAAATGGTAACAGCAGAAGTAACAAAGCAGATGAGTGAGGCTCTAGAAAAAAAATCAAATCAGGAATAGTTTCTCAGGTAACTACAGAGATGGTGACCATAACGAAATACATGGTTAGTGACTCTAGAGCACACACAGATTTAAGAAAATAGAGGAGCTTAGGAAAATGATGAAAACCACGAACACCCAACATAGGAAATAAATGGAATCCATGAAATAGATTCAAGCAGATATCCAGGGGATTAAAAATTCCATTGAAAGTATACACAGCAGAATGAGCCACTGTGAGGAGATAATATCAGATCTAGAAGTCAGGATTGCAGTTAGCAAACATGAAAACAAAGATTTAAAAATGGCAAGGGGGGCCAGAGATTTAGTTCAGTGGTGTAGCACCTGCCTGGCAAGCTCAAGGCCCTGAGCTGGATTCCTAATACCAAAAAAGAAAAAAGGAAAAAGAAAAAGCAAGGGACCATGAAAAATCAATCCAATAACTGCTAGATGATGCAAAGGATAATGTAAGATTAACCAAGTCAACGAAAAAGCAGGAGATAGCGAAAACAACATTTAAAAACCTGTTCACAGAAGTAATGAAACAAAACTTTCCAAGCATGGAAAAAGAATTTGACATACAGATAAGTGAAGCATACAGAACTCCAATTAGCCATGATTAAAAAAAAAAAATCTACACCAAGGCATATAATAGTCAAGATTCCAAAAATTCAACACAAGAACAGAATATTAAAAGTTGTTAAAAAAATAAATCACCCATAAAGGAAAGGCCATCAGACTCACAGTAGACTTCTCAACACAAACCCTTAAGTCAAGGAGAGCTTGGAGTGAAGTATTTCATGCCCTAAAAGAAAATAATCTCCACTGCAGAGTGATGTACCCTGTAAAACTATCTTTAAAATTGATGGAGAACTAAGATACTTCCATGACAAACAACACCTGAGGAAATTTATGACCACCAAACTAGCACTCCAAAATATTCTGAAGGACATTCTAGAGAAAGATAATGATTACTACAACTCCATGAACCCCAACAGGATGAATCCACCATGCAGGGCAAGTAATTAAACAGAGGTGGGAAAAAAAAGGGAGCCCACCATAGGAAAATAACATGACAAGGATAAGTCAATACATATTAATTATAACCCTCAATGTAAATGGTCTCAATTCACTGATCAAAAGAAACTGATGGGCAGAATGGATCAAGAAGCAAGATCCAACAATATGCTCCATACAAGAAATACATTTAATTCAAAAGAAATTCATAGACTGAAAGCCAAAGGGTGGAAAATAATACTCCATGAGACAGGAACCCAGAAAAAATCAGGGGTAGCAATTCTATTTGCAGACAAAGTGGCTTTCAAGCCACAACTGATTGAGAGAGACAAAGATGTTCACTACATCCTTGTAAAGGGAACACTCCATGAGGAAGAGGTAATGATCATAAATATATATGCACCAAATACCAGTGCACCCAACTATATAAAAGAAATATTAACAGACATGAAAAATCAAATAAGCACTAATACAATTGTAATGGGAGACCTCAATACCCTACTGTTACAAATAGACCAATCAACTCGACAAAAAATAAACAAAGAAATATCAGAACTGAACCAAGCTTTACAACAAATGGACTTAGTAGATATCTACAGAGTGTTCCACCCCACAACATCAGAATACACATTCTTCTCAGCTGCACATGGGACAGTATCCAAAATAGGCCATTTACTGGCTCATAGAACATGCTTAAGTAGATCCAAAGGAATTGAAATTATTTCATGTATATTATCAGACCATAGTGCAATGAAACTGGAAATCAATGGCAAAAGAAACCTCAAGAACTTCATAAACACATGGAAATTAAATGACACCCTCCTGAACAATCAATGGGTCACAGATGAAATGAAAGAAGAAATTGGCCAGTGAGATGGCTCAGCGGCATAAGCGCCTGCCTGGCAAGCGCGAGGGCCCGAGTTTGACTCCCGGAACCCACATATGAAAAAAGACCCGGTGATATCGCTCAGCAGCACAGGCGCCTGCTGGCGCACGAGGTCCTGAGGTCAACCCCGGTACCCACAAAAAAAAAAAAAAAGAAATTAAACCATTTCTACAATTAAATGATAATGCCAATACAACATACTGGAACTTATGGGATGAAATGAAAGCAGTCCTACAAGGGAAATTTATAGCAGTGAATTCCCATATCAGAAAAACTTAGTGAGGTAAAATATGCAACCTAATGTTAAACCTCAAATGTCTAGAAAAAGAAGAGTAAGTCAAGCCTGAAGTTTGTATGAGGGAGGAAATTATAAAGATCTGAACAGAAATTAATGCAATGGAGACTAAGAAACAATACAAAGAATCAATGAATTGAAGTTTTTTCTTTGATAGATTAAATAAAATTGACAAACCTTTAGCCAACTGTATCAAAAAAAGGAAAGAAAAACTCAAATCCACGTAATTAGGAATGAAAAGGGTGAAATCACAACAGATCTTGCAGAAATCCAGAAGATCATCAGCACATACTTCAAGAAGCTATATTTTAATAAGATGGAAAATGCAGAAGAAATAGACAGATTCCTAGATACATATGAATTACCAAAGCTGAATCAAGATGATATAAAAATTCTAGATCCTGGGTTTTGGGGATGGAAAAAAGATGGCGGATCTGTAAGAAGCAGGCAGTGAACCTCTCCAAAAGTCGCCATCCGGACACTGGAATATAGTGACTGGAGGAGGACAAGAAAGAGGAAAGTGGCTCCAGTGGACCCAGGAAAAATCTGAAGCACAGTCTGGGGCCCACGCAGAAAGTGAAGAGAGAAACTCCGACAAAGAAGAAGGAGGTGGCCACCAGCGCCTTTTCCCTGTGTCGGGAATCCCAACGCGACAGAAGTGGTTCAAATCTGCGGACACGCGGTGACTGCCGGCGCCCCCGGGGGCCTCCGCGGAGGAACGCGAGAAGCAGCAGTGCAGAGAAGCAGCGGCAGTGAAGGACACACTGACTGGCGGTGAGTGCTGACGCCCGGCCGTCCCACGCGAGAGAGCGACTAGCTGGGCGCCATTGCCACAGGGGGCAGCAGCTGAACTTGAAACTCAGGGCGGCCGCCACTCCATCCACGGTTCCAGCAGGGACCTCTGCGGAGGAACGCGAGACGCGTAGTACAGAGAAGCGGCGGCTGTGAAGGACACACTGACTGGCGGTGAGTGCTGACACCCAGCCGTCAGGCGCGCAAGAGAGCCACTAGCCGGGGGCCATTGTTGGGGGGGCAGCAGCTGAGCTGAGAACTCAGGGCGGCCGCCACTCCATCCACGGCTCCTGTGGGAACCTCCACAGAGCAACGCAAGACGCCGCAGTACAGAGAAGCACCAGCTGAGAAGGACACACTGACTGGCGCTTTTCTTCCTGGTATTCCAAGACTGAGATTGTCTAAGGATCACAGAAAATACTGTGGCACAGAACCAAAGAACCAAGGACTGGGCCAAACAGGCAGCAACTTGTTATCTCCAACAAATTGAAGAGGTAGGATATTGCAGCAGGCTCAAAACCCAAAAATAAACTACACCTGGAAGATACCTCAGAGAAGTAGCCATCCCCTAAGAGTTTGAAATACTAGCAATAAAGCAACCTACCATAGGCAATTTACAAACAGCAACCCAGGAATTAAACTAAAGAAAGAAAAGAAAATGAGACGACACTTAAACAAGATGCAACCCCACACATCCAGTTCACCAAAGGCAAACCCAGGGGGCAGTGAGGTGGGACAAACCGAAAGCCACCCACCTGACATCTCTGAAGTGGTAACAACAAAGCAGTTGAATGAGGTTCTCGAAAAATTTAAATCAGAAATAATTTCTCAGATAACTGCAGAGATAATGTCCACAATGAAGACCATGCTTAAGGACGCTAGAGCAGACACAGACAAAAAAATAGACGAGCTTAAGAAAATGATGGAAGGGCGGGTGAGATGGCTCAGCGGTGTAAGCGCCTGCCTTGCAAGCGCAAGGGCCCGAGTTCAACTCCCGGAACCCACATACGGAAAAGGGGCCAGTGATATCGCTCAGCGGCACGGGTGCCTGTTGGCGCGCGAGGTCCTGAGGTCGACCCCCCGGTACCCACAAAAAAAAAAAAAAAAGAAAATGATGGAAGCCATGAATGCTCAGCATAGGAAAGAAATGAAAGAAATGGACTCCATAAAGCAGATTCAAGCAGATATCCAGGAGAACAACAACAACAACAAAAAAAGACAATATAAAAATTCTAAAGAAACCAGTATCAGTTAATGAAATTGAAGATATAATTAAAAACCTACCAAAAAAGAAAAACCCAGGCCATGATGGATTCACTGCTGAATTCTATAAGAAATTTAAAGACCTAGTGCCTCTACTTCTCAAACTCTCTAGTTAAATTGAAAGAGAAACAATAATCCCAAATTCATTCCCAGAAGCAAGTATTACCTTCATATCAAAAACAGAGTAGGATCCAACCAAAAAAGAGAACTACAGAGAACTAATGAACCATTGATGCACAAATCCTCAATAAGATACTGGCAAACAGAATGCAGCAAATCAGCAAGAAGATTATGCATCATGACCAAGTAGGATTCATCCCAGGGGTGCAGGGATGGTTCAACACATGCAAATGAATAAATGTAATACACCATATTAACAGAGCCAAGGACAAAAACCATATGATCATCTCAATAGATGTAGAAAAAAGGTTTAACAAAGTCCAACACTCACTCATGATAAAAACTGTACAGAAAATTGGAATAGAGGGTCTTTATCTCAATCTGATAAAAGCCATCTATGACAAACCAACAACAACATCATCCTAAATGGACAAAAACTGAAATCTTTCACTCTAAAATCAGTAACAAGACAGGATGTCCACCATTACCACTCCTGTTCAATGTAGTTCTGGAAACATTAGCCAGAGCAATTAGACAAGAGAAAGAAATACAAGGAATAAGGATAGGAAAGGAAGAAGTTAAATTATCATTATTTGTGGATGATGTGATGCTCTACATAGAAGACCCCAAAAACTTCACCAAAAGACTCCTAGATTTAATAACCAAATTCAGTAACATAGCTGGATACAAAGTCAACACTCAAAAATCAATAGCCTTCCTGTACACAAACAACAAACTCACTGAGAGAAAAATTAGGGAAACAACACCTTTCATAATAGCATCCAAATAAATGAAATACCTAGGAATCGATCTAATGAAGGAAGTAAAAGACCTTTATATTGAAAACTACAGTACTCTGAAAAAGGAAATTGAAGAGGATATTAGAAAATGGAAAGATACCCCTTGTTCTTAGGTAGGAAGAACCGATATATTGAAAATGGCCATACTTCTAAAACTGTTATACAGATTTAATGCAATCCCAATCAAAATACCACTAGCATATCTCACAGAGTTAGAGAAAAAAATACTAAGATTCATTTTCAACCAGAAGAGAACTAGAATAGCAAAAGCAATTCTGGGCAACAAAGGTGAAGCAGGGGGCAGCACAATCCCTGATGTGAAATTATACTACAAAGCTACTGTGATAAAAACAGCATGGTACTGGCAAAACAAAACAAAAGCAACAGCTGAAAAGGGCAACAGTGGCATCAGCTATGCTGCAATTACCCTTGGTAAGAGTGGCTGCCTGGGACACTGACTTAAGGTAGATTGTGAGGCATAATAGTGGCTCAGAAGGAAAGAATCACTTGATTGATTGGTGATGGCTGCAATGGGCATGGGAGGAGAATTGGTGGCTGCAATTTGTTCACAAAGTTGAGGGCCTCAAAGTTTTTCCTATCTCCATCTCTTTAGAATTCTGTTTCTTTTATTCACTCATTCATCACATGTTGATTGAGCAACTACTGAATGAGAAGTTATAGACTTTTTTTTTTTAAATGTGTCTCACTGTGTTGCCCAGGTTGGTCTCAAATTCATAAGCTCAAGCGATCCTCCCATCTGAGCTTCCCAAGAAGCTGGAACTATGGGCATGAAAGTTCTGGATATTTAGCCAGTTATGGTTGGTGCATAGCTATGATCCCAACTACACAGGGGGCTGAGGCAGGAGGATCATAAGTTTGAGCCCAGTCTGGGCCACATAGCAAGGCCCTGTCTAAAAAAAAGTGCTTGATCTTTGCAAGATCTTCCAGGAACTTAACATTCAGGAGGAAGAGAAGACCTTTGCAAAGAGAAAACATACAAATCACACATGAATGAATGCAAGGTAACAGCAGGCACTGCACCCTCTCCATCACTGATGGCCATTCAGTGAGATCAGTCAGGTCAGGAAAGACTGTTTTCCAGCAATACTGTGGGGAGTGGCTGAAGCTGGAGATGGATCACACGTGCTGGGCTAAAGCAAGACCAGCTCCAAGAACACGGAGCTCCCGAGGCGGATGCCCTTTTTGCTGATGTGAGAAACCCTGAGCATGGAATTGGCCAGGAGACCTGCGCCCCACAGGGAAGCAGTGCCGTGCAAAGGAGAGTCTTCTGAGCTCCCAGGGGAAGTGGAGAGTGAGAGGGGCTGGCACCTGTGAGATGCGACAGGTGGGACCACTTCGGCCACTTCCTCTTCCCCTTTGCTGTTGTTCTATGGCTATAACCACTTTTACGTTTTAAAAGCCCGATCCCATCTGGACTCTGCTACCACCAAGCTGTGATCTCAGCCTTGCTGGGTGAGCTCTGAGCCTTGACTTGCTCAGCAGTACCACAGCTGGGCTGCTGACAACAGCCTCTAAACCCCAAGAAACCTTTGCTGGGACCCCCAATCTAGAGGGTATTCAAGAGCCGGGCAGTGCCAGGCTGGCCCTGAAGGCAAACACCCCACTTCTGAGTAAGAGAACAGGATGCCCACTGGAGGAAAACATCACCCGTAGCTGGATTTGCTTCCTTCTGGGAAGCACGAGCAGGTATTTTGTGGTGAGGAATGCATATGGCTGGGCTGGAGGTGACCCGGCATCCCCAAACCTCTGAACCCCTTCAGCCCCTCCCAGTGGCCCATGGGGGCATATGAAGTACATGGAAGGAGACTCTGTTTCTCCGACGTGGGCAGTGTCGATCCTCTAATTGCCCAGTCCTCAGGGACAATCTGTGGCCAACTAATTCCCGAGATAGCACACCCGCCTCCTGGAGCCATGCCTGGGAGATGTCCTCCAGAGGGACTGCGGGAGCCAGCGGAGCCTGTACGTCTCCTGCGCTGCTTCATTCTCAGCTCCCTTGTGCTCCTACCCACTCTGTAGCCCTGACTGCCTCTGCCTCTCAGTGTCTCTCTCTACGTCTTTCTCTGTTTCTCTGTCTATCTCAGTTGCTATTGACTGTCCCTGGGTCTTCCTGCGTCTGTTGCTCCAGTTGTCATTGCTCCCAGCTCTGAATCTGTCTCTGATGCTCTCAGGCCTCCGTGGTTCTCTTTCTCCCCTGTGCTGTCTCCAGCCCACTCCCTTCATCGGCCTCCCTCACCCCATTTCCTCCCTCTGAAAAGACATCGTCTCCACATGTGCCAAACCCCAGTCCTTGGGGATCCAGAGGCCAGGCCACCAGAAGCCACCCAGTGAAGCTCCCACAGAGCCACAGTTTGCCAGCTCCCTCACTTGGCCATTTAACTGATTTGTTTCTAACATACTGCACATGGAGTAACAAACAACCACACTCCTCCTCTCCCCTAGGGCCCCTTCCTTCCCAAGAACTTCGTCATCTAGCACCTCATCTCTGGGACAACTGGGAAGGATGGCACAGCCTGATTCCGGCCAGCAAGACCTGGGGGTGGTAATTGGACTTCCTGGGGGTTTTCCCACTGCTCACCCAGCCTGCCTCGGTTAGGAGGCAGCTGTGTTTGTCATACATAGTGCTAGAATGGTGTGATAGGGCTGAAATGCCCAGGGCCATGAGGATGGGGTGTTCCCTGTGCCCAGGAAATGCTTCTCATCTGCAGAAACACACGTGGTCCCTAGCACTTTGGCAGGGCCTGGGAGCAAAAGGTGGTCCCAGGTAGGATGTGTTGCCTGCTCAGGCCTTCTTGTCCTGGGTGGTGGCACCACTGGCCTCAGTCAGCTGGCAGGGTTGGGATGTGTTCATGCCTCTGCACCACCCTTAGCATTCTGCTCCTCCTGGCCCTGTGGACCAGTGCCCCAGCATCTGTCAGCAGCTGCCTGAGGGCTTCCAGGCAGCCTCTTCATGGTTTCCAGTTCTCCAGCTGTCCAGGCCCCATGTTAACCAGAAGTAGGCTGGCACACACCCAACCGGGAGCTCTTAGCCAACCGGCTTACCATCCAGCTTCTTGTTCTAAAGGCATCAATATGCCAGGCCCAGCAACAACAAGAACAAAGAAAACCCACAGAAAAAGGTGGAGGATCCTGTGGATTTTTATACCAGGCTGTTGGGGGTTCAGAGAGGTCTTTTTGCATTGCCCTGTCTTGGCCTATGACAAGAACTAAGCATCTTTAATTTTCCCACTTTACCAGAGCAGCTAGAAAGAACTTGGCTGTGGCCCAGGGCTCACTGATGTTCCAAAAAGAACAAGAGGGTTTGAGATTGGAAAGATAATTCAGAGATCTGTTCGTGTGGTAGCAAATGATGCGCAAGTACAGTACTGATCCAAGTAAATGGGAAACCTGGCTGGTTAAACACAATGTGGCTGGCAAGGGCAGGCGGTGGTGATGGTCGCTGGCTTGAGTTGTGGAAAAGGCCTGTCCCTTTGTAGCTGGTCTTGAAGGTGGGTGTTGGGACCACTTACAGAGTTGGGCAGGGATGGCAATAGTGACATCACACCTCTTTTACAGCAGTTTGTGGATCATCTAACAGGCTCAAGAAGGAATATTTTTTAAATAATCTTTTTATTCTCTAAAAAAGAATTGATTTGAGCCTCATCTCTCTCCTCTTAAATCTGTGTACAAAGTGTTTCTTTGTTCTTTTTTTCCCCCTATTCTTCACATAACCACTGCCCATGAGTTCATGATTTTCTTGTTTTGTTCATGCTCTTGCCCATTGCCCAACAGGGGATCTGTTTCTGGTTTCTTTGAATGAATCTTCCTAGTATTGTGAGTTAAAAACACACACGTAAGGAAACAACCAGAAACCAAAGTCCAGAAATTCAGGGCTCAGACACTCACTTACCCAGGGACTCTGATTGTCTCCAGCCATACAAGAGATCCCTCTGCCTGGGAATGCCGTGTGGAGTGCTGGGTTACGTTGAACAACAGGCTTACGCTCTTAGCACTCTTGCCGATTTCCGTGGTGTAAATATTCCTACCACGGCTGACTTCATACTACCAGTGTTGTGTTCAGACCTGAATGTTGAGATGGGAAGAGGTGATAACTGACCCTCACAGGCCTGTCTTGCTGCACCCCGCACACCCCATGGGGCCAATATGGGGGGGATGCCAGTGTCCTCTTGGGCCAGAAGCACACATCCCAATCTCTCTTGTCCCCAAGGCTTTGGGTTTTCTCCCTGTGAGACACTTTCCTCTTGGCCAGCCCTTCCTCTTTCCCTTCATTCCTGTTCCACCTTCTGCCCCCTTCTCTTTCAGAAGCACAGAGAATCCTCATCAATCCACAGACTATGCACCCAGCCGGAGTAACATGCCTTTTTTTAAACAGAGCTATAAAACAGACCACATAAATTTATTGTTTTTTCCAGATATGTAGAAAGAAAATATATACTTGTATTTGAAAGTGGAGCAAGAGAGAGAAAATGGGTGGTGGCCTCTGAAGGAACAGATCCCCACGGAAGTGGCCAGGACTGGGTGGGTCGTGGAAGGGGCACCAGCTGTGGAAGGTCACATCCTACAAATGTGGAGTTTGAGGTTGATGGTGTTGGGATGGACCCAGGAAAGGAAAAGATGGCAAATCTGGACTTGAGGGTCAGCTCAGAGTTCTGGGAGGTCACAGAGGAAAATAAGGCCATTGTGTAGTGGGTAGAAGCTCAGAAAATAGGCCCCTGCTCTACCGGAGGGTCTCTGAGTAGAGAGGGTTACACCAGCTCACTTAATGCAGGGAAGCAGCTCTACCCACTGGACACAGAGAGAAAAATGGCTGCTTTAGTGGTCAGGAGATTCCATGCACCAGCCCAGGCAGGCAGCCTATTTCTCCTCAGTGCCCGTAAGTTTGGGATGAGAGGCCAATTGTCTAATTCCACAGCCCACTTGGTGAAAATATCTTGCCACGGCTTGTAATTCTAATATTTACACACACATATTTTTTGCCCAGCCTGGGCCCTCCACAGGGGCCAGCTACTAGTCTAGGCATTGGTACTAAGACCCAGAAATCTGTCCCCACACCCCATGGAAAATGACCATGTTGGTCTTCAACCTAATTCCTCCCTGAGATGTTTCCAAGGAAACTCTGATGAAGCAAGGTATCTCCCTGATGGGAGGCTTTGGACTGTCAGCCCCCAGTGAAAGGACACCTCGGTCTCTTGAGTGGGACTGTTGGGAGCAGGGAGAGGGGAGGGGAGGCCATGGAATTGGGGGGGGCAGACTTAGCAGACTGAGGAGGCTCAGGACCTCTGGGGCTTGAAAGTAAATCTCAGTCCTTGCTGACCCAAAGTCCCCATCAGGCTAATCTTGGCCTTGTCTACTAGGAGGATGAAAAGTGAGGCCAGTACAATTTCTTGGTGATTTCTTGGGTGTATCCTGGCCATTTCCAAAAGATGGCACCCACACCCTATCCCTTCCTCCCTGAGGCTTTACCCTTTTCCCACTTTATAGCCTTAAGCCTCTGA
Source organism: Erethizon dorsatum (assembly GCA_028451465.1). Lineage (NCBI taxonomy): Eukaryota > Metazoa > Chordata > Mammalia > Rodentia > Erethizontidae > Erethizon > Erethizon dorsatum. Next base: position 103,041,237 of record CM051822.1, read on the forward strand.
TGAAAAGTGCCAGGTATCCCCTTAGAAAAGCTGGCCTTGAACTAGATGTTCATTGTTTCCTCAACATATGAAGGGTAAGAAATAGTAGAGCAACCTTATGTACCCTTTCCCAGGTTCTCTCAATGTTAACATCTTACAAGGCTCTAGAACAATACCATAACCAAGATACTGACCTTGATACATCAACATATAGAACATGTCTGAACCCACAAGGAGCTCTCCTGCATTAGTCACCTATCCATTGCTGAGACAAAATAAATACCTTACACTATTTAAAGGAGGAGAGGTTTATTTTGGCTCACAGTTTCAGAGGTTTCAGTCCATGGTATGCTGGCTCCAAGGCAGAAATGTCATGGTGGAAGGGTATAGTGGAGGAATGTTTCTCACCTTATGGCAACTAACAAGCAAAGAGACAGAAAAAGAGCCTAAGAGGAAAAGGGCCAGGGACAAAATATACCCTTTAAAATCATGCTCACAGTGACCTACATTATCCAATTAGGCATTACTGCCTAATAAACCCATTGGTTAATGAACTCATCAGTGGATTAATCCCCTTGATGAAGCTACACCCTTCACTATACAATCACTTCCTCAAAGCCAATCAGCTCTGAACACATGAAATTTTGGGGACATTTTAGGTCTAAACTGTAAGACCTCCTGTCACTGTTTTAGTGTCCCTCCCACATCACTCCTACCAGCTCTCCTTCTTAACCCCTAGCAACCATTAGGCTGTTCTGCATTTCTAAAATTTTGTCATTTCAAGAATGGTCTATAAATGGAGTCATACAGTATGTCCTCTTTTAAGATTATCTCCTTTTTGTTCAGCATAATTCACTGGAGGTTTACTTCACTGTTGTGTACATCAATAATTCATTCCTTTTTGTTGCCTAGTCATCCCCCATGAGACAGATAGACCACAGGTTTCAACCATTCCCCCAGTGAAGGACATCTGAGTGGTTCCTGTTTTTTGGCTACAACAAATAAAGCTGCTATGAACATTTGTGTGCAGGGCTTTGTGTGAAAACAATTCTTCATTGCTTTGGGATAAATTCCCAGGATTGTGATTGCTGGGTGGTATGGTAGTCATATGTTCATTTTTTAAAGAAACTGTGAAAGTGCTTTCCAAAGTAGCTCTACCATTGTATGTTCTCACAGAAACACCTGTGTTCAATTTCCCCAAATCCTCACCAGCTAATGTTGGATTATTTTTTGGGGGGGAAGGGGTTGAGACAGGGTCTCACTATGCAGTCCAGGCTGCCTTGAACTCATGGCAATCCTCCTGCCTCAACCTCCTGAGTGCTGGGATTACAGGTGTGTGCCTCCACACTTGGCAATTGTTGGAATTATTTTTCACTTTAGCCATTCTGATAGCCATGTATTGTTATGGTTTTAATTTGCATTTCCCTAACAACTAATGAGGGCTGTGGATTATACAGCTAATAATGCTGAACATCTTTTCATGTGTTTGTTTTTCATCTGTATATCTTCTTTGATGAGGTGTCTGTGCCTGCCTTTTGCCTATTTTCTAATTGGATTGCTTGGGGTGTGTCTTAGTTACTTTCTTGTTGCTGGAACAAAATACCCAACACCCACATGTTAAAGGAGGAAAGGTTTATTTTGTTCACAGTTCGTAGAGGTTGAAACCATAGTCAGCTGGCTCCAAGGCAGGGCAGCATGGAAGATGGGCATGGCAGAGGAGAGACAGCCTGTGGCAGGGCAGGCAGGAGGCAGCCAGTAGCAAATCTTCCTTTCCCTTTTTATTCCATTCAGACTATAAGCCTATTAGTTGGTGTCACTCACATCCAGGGTGGGGCTTCCCATTATCCACACCCAGATCTATGCTAAACCAATCAGTGGACTAATCCACCCATAATCTATTATCACACACCCATGATCCAGCCACCTCCCAAAAGCCCTGCCTATTAGTGCATGAGGCTTTGGAGGGGACATCTAAATACAAGCCATAATGAGAGTGTTGGTTTTTTTAGTATGTTTGTTTACAGTGGTGAGGATTGAATCCACCCCCTCCTTTTGGTAGTGGTAGTGAGGATTAAACCCAGGACCTTCACACTGAATTACAGCCCCAGACCTTTTTTCACTTTTTTATTTTGAGACAGGGTCTCGTTAAATCACTAAATTGTGTGGGTGGGGCTCAAACTTGTGATCCTCCTGTCTCAGCACCACAGAATTCTAGGATTACAGATGTGTACCACCACACCTGGCTCCCAAGGCCTTTTTCATGTGAAGAAAGTACTCTATCATTGAGCTACATCTCCAGCCCCAGTACTTTTTCTTTTTTATAACTGTTGATTTTTTTTTTTAATGTGGGTACCGGGAGTCGAACTCAGGACCTTGTGCTTGCCAGGCAAGCGCATATGCCGCTGAGCCATATCACCAGCCCCTTAACTGATGATTTTTGAGAGCTCCTTAATATATTCTAGATATTAGTCCTTATTGCTGTAATATCTGTGGTGACTGGTTAAAGCCTTACACACCTGTTCTTCACTTTTCCTTATGAATACAGTACACACAGATCCCACTGAGCTAATGAGATACATATCTCCTGAGGGCGGTTAGTATGCTGGATCACTCCAGCAAAGGTTCTTTGCAAGACTGTCTTTTATTGTCCTTTGTTCTCTTTAAATCCCTTGAAAGCATGTTGAGTGTTCAGCTATAGAATCTTCTAGTCACCTTTCCTACAGGTGGCTGAGTCCTACACACTGGAGGTGGTCACGATGCCTTAGTAGTGACAAAGGGCTTCCATGTCTTCCCATGAGACAGCAGATTGAGCTCTCCTTTACTTAACCAATTTCAGAAAGGTGCCCCAAGCCAAATTTGCCTTTGAACCTTTGATGTCACACCCTGCCTTTTTGTTCTTTGCCACAGATTCTGCCCTGTAGACCCTTGTCATAGACTATGGATAAAAACTGTTCCACAGGACACAAAATAAATGGCAGAAAGGAGCCACTGGAGAGCGCACAGCTTAATATAGACCCTCAGCTCACCAGAGAACACCGAGGGCTGTGGATACTTTAGCAGCCAAGATGCTCATTATTTTAGGAAAACACATCAGTTAAATAAATCACACTGCAGAGGAAGCCTTGAATGGAGTATGTACAAAGCTGAAAGCTACACAGACCCAGAGTGACGCAGAAGAGTTGTGGGTCTGGGGATCACGGTCCCAAGTTCATTTCAAGTCTCTGTTGGGGTTGGAGGGGTGGCAGGTTGTGTGGCACGTGCCCCTCAGTTTCCGAACTGGAGGAATAAAGAGATCAGCCAACCCCTCCCCTCTCTAGAGCTCCATGAAGCTTAAGGTAGGCTTGGCAGACTTAACAGGATCTTGGAATCTTTTTTCTACATTAAAGAAAATAAAATGGTCCCGTGAACTGGTTAAACCTTTTAAGAAACCCTTGGTTTTCTACAGCCTGAACTTGAGCAAAAATTGGAACATCAGAAAATTCTTTCCATCTGTTGCAGCTCTTAAAATCTTCCAAAGGATGTCTGATCTCCCACCCCCACACACACCACTCTGAGTCCATACAAAAAGCGGGGGGCACAGGCTGGGTCTCTGAGTTCCTGAAGAAGTTGTCTCAAAAAAAGCATTTTCCATCCCTCTTCTCCCTCCACCTCTTCCCATCACCCTTGCCTCCCTGGGCCTACAGAGGAGGTTCTTGTTAGAAGTGATGATGTCCAAGCCAGGCTCTCATTCAGGTGAGCTTCAGGGTTAGTTTTTTGCTTTTCTTTTTCATCTAAACCAAATACCTCGGAACTAACACCTACAATTTTTCCTAGCATAGCCTTTGAACTTACTGCAAGCTAAACCATAGGTTTCATTTCTCAGTTGCAATTTAGGTTGTCTTCTGCCACTCCATTTGCTTCCAAGAAACACTCTAGTCCTCTCTTCCTACCCAACCCCCAACAACAACCAAAAAATGAAGTGAAAATAAGAACTTCCACAGCAGTGTCCTTCCCTTGGCTCGCTGTGAGCAGTGTGGAGAGAACAAAGCCTTTGGCTCCCTCGCCCTCTTCCTCAAGTCTGAGCTAGAATACTGTAAACATCCATGGTGCTGAGGCAGGCAGACGGGAACATCCAGAAGGGACAGATGTAATTAGTAGCATCATTTCTTTGTGAATGCAGAATAGATAGCAGGATGCCACCGCCCACATAATGCTTTGCCAATTGGACCATCACTCATTTTCACAAACAATTCAATGGGTCTTTGAAAAGTGCCTGCAGCAAGCAAAGAAAGGCATGGAAAAAAACAGACTGACAATTCAGCCTGAGTTCCAAAGTCATTTAGGAGTTGCTCTGAGGACAGTGAAGACAAACCAAGCTGGTGACTCTTCAAGCCCAAGTTTAAATGGATAGAACCTGGTGCTCACCAGGCAGGCACCAGATGCAAGGTTAGTAAAAGGAAGTGCAAGCATCAAGTACTTCCTTATGTAGCTGTCACCTAATGGCGCTCGGTACTGGGTATGAGGTACCTGGGTGTCCATCTCTAGAACTGCAGTGAGTCTCAAAGGAGACCTTGTGGGAGGAGTCCTTGTGACCTATAGGGTGGGTGCTATTGCTATTGGGGGACTTCAGGGGACTACAGCCAAGGGCAGCGCCATCTCTAGGGCAAAATGAGGTAAGGAGGCCACCTAGCATGCAGCCCACAGGTTAAGTAGTCCTTGTAAGACCTGGAACCTGCAGCAGCCCAGTCTCAGCAGCCTGCAGTTGAAGATGCACAGTTCAATATATTTTTCTTTTGTTTCCCCAAAACCCTGAAGGAGAGCCAAATACCAAGCCCTGGGAACTCACAGCCTCCCCATCTCTCTCCCATGTGTCCCTCGCCCTGGCACCTCCTCCAGCTTCTCTCTGCCTTCTTCTCCCGCTTCTTGTACTGTGGAGCTGAACTTGGTCTCTCTGGGCTACAAAGACTCCTTCCTTTGTAGTGGGGGAAGGGGGAGCTGGTAATGGGGACAGAGGTAGTCTTCAAAGGCCGCTGGTACCAGAGGAAGGCCCCTGGATTAATATTTATTATCCCACTGCGACTGTTTTGCATGACAGTGTCCTCAAAGCTCTTCAGGGCCCCAGTTGAAAAGCCTGTGCCAGTACTGAAACAAATCATGCTTATTTTGGAAATTTTTTCTTTCCTAAATCTCCCTCTCTATTCATTTCCTCCTTTTCCTTGGGGCAAAAATGAAGATCTGCAGTCTCGGGTGAGGTCTGACTCCCCTGTGACACTGGCAGCTGGTCACCCAGCCCTGTGTGAATATCGGGGGGGGCTCTCCTGTCCCCCGACGCTGAGCAGACAATGTTGGACTTCTGTCCAAGTAGTCCAGCCCTAAGGCCACTCCCCTCCTCTGCCCCTGCTCCCCACCCTTCCCACCCCAGATCCCGACTCGTAATGGTGGCCATAGATGACCAAGGAGATGACACGGAAGTATCCACACTACGCCTGGTATCTAGAAGTTGCTCCAAATCTTTGAGCAGATGGAAGCCTTTAACAAAGATGATTTAAACTTGATCAACCAGAATTCCAATGGCTTCTTCACAGATCGAATACTGAAGTTATTTTTGAGAAGGGTGTTGGAAAGATGCTTCCATCAAGAGCCACCAGGGTCGACCGAATGCCGGACTGAGGACAAGAGCCCAGCTCAGCACCACCCAGTAATGTCGACTCTACCTCTGGGTCTGTGAGACCCAGGCTGCCCAGAGCAGGTTCAGTGGGGAGATGTACGGTATGGGCTGGAGAGAACTTCATAAGCATATGGGGTCTTCTTACTCTTATTAAGGGATAAAGGATGAAGTCGCAGAAAGGCCCCAAAATTTCAGTGTAGAATTTTAATAATTGACCATGGATATAATGGTATTTTCATTAAAAATGAGTCCCAAACTCCTCTTACCCACTGAGATGGCCTTATCCGGCATGGGGTGGGATTGGGGGGACACAAGGTGACATCTGTCACTATCCCTGGAAAACTAGTGACACTGTTATGTCCACCCTGACTCAAGTCAAGCCTGACATACATTATTAATGTCACTCTCCACTCGGCTGCTGAGGAACTCAGGGGCAGGGCTGGGCTTGTTCAACACTGGGTATAGCCCAGTCCAGAGCTCAGTTATTGTCACATGAGACATCTCAGCCAGCACATATTATTCAACAAAAGGGGTTAGTTAGGGGCATTCATGGGCCACTGAGATGCCTCTAGGTTGGATCAAGACCAGGCTTTTTTTCAGTGAGCTGTTCCTTTCCTGTGTGTTTCCAAGTTCTTCTCCAGTAGGGAACTTCCTTTCCAAGGTGACCTAAGAGGATTTGTCCTAACACATATGGGGACACTGAGAATGAGATTCATTTAAAGCTCATTTGTGCTGCCCTGAAATTCCAGTGACCCCTCTTTTCCCACAAGATTTCGGTGGAGTATGTTTGACAGAAAGGGACCAGGGCCCGAGGAGGGGCGGGGTCTCTTGGCTACAAAACGGGCATTGAGCACCAGACTGGGAGTCCACCAGCTGGCACCAGCAGCCCTGTTCCCCTCAGCCTGCGTCTCTGTCTGAACCAGAAGAGCTGGAGGGCCCTAGCTGCTCTTAATGATCTTGTCTGCCTTCACAGTTGTTAAACTGATGGTGAAAGCCCCTGAGGTCACCTGGGGGTTTCCCTATAAAATCGTCATAGATGCCCACGGACAGAAGAGGACAGAGATGACTAAAGGAGTCAGAAGGCACAGATGACTTAAGCCACCTAAGTCAAGTCAGGCAGCAGCAGACTGTTTGGCCTCTGTTTTCTATTAGCTAAAGCAGAAAACAAAACACAGTAACACAAAACACTTGCTGAGCCGTATTCTTTTCCCATGGGATGAGGCACAGTGAAGGATTTGCCCTCAGCGTCTTTACTCACCTGCCTCTGATGGAGCTAGGAACAAGGCCTTCAGCCATCAGCTGAGGGAAGATGGGAAAATGGTGCTTGGCCGGGCTCCAGGGCCTGGAGGACTGGACTGCAGACGTGGTACATGCCGAGGACCTAATTAAATGCAGCCCGCACATGGTTGTACAGGAAAGGATTACTGTGCCGGCTTGGAGTGTTCAAACCCCGCATGTCCTAAAGGAAGGTCACGCCCCATGGGCTCCTGGGAGATATACTCTGGGCCCTCAGCATATTCTACCTCACAAGAAGGTCTTTGTATGCCCAGGGTCTTGGGCCATGCCAGACAGTGTTTTCTGACCACGTGGCTTACGGCTGCAGCCTTGGGCTACACAGGCTGGAGACTGAGTACCTGAGGCCAGTCACATGGATGTTGCACACATATGTCGCTGACCCTCCATAAGAAGCCCTGGACACCAAGACTTGGGCAAGCTTTCCTGGGTGGCAATCCTCCTTGAGTGTGGCCACATACTGTCAATAGGAAAAGTGAGCATGTCACTTGGCCCCACCAGAAGGGGCCAGCAGGAAGCTGGTACCCAGTCTTTCTTGGGCTCTGCCCTGGCACCTTTCCCCTTTGCCAGTTTGAATCTGTATCTTCACTGAGAATACTCAGAATTTTTCTTAGTTCTGTAAGTCCTTCTAGCAAATCATCAAACCTGAGAGAAAACTTGCCCATCCCCCATGATGGTCTTCAGATGACTTGGAACCCCACAGCCTTCCTTTACATACAGACACCAGAAACCTATTCCATTGGGTCCTCCAACGTAGGGTTTGCCACAATTCATTTCCCAGGTGTTCCTAAAGCATAGTAAAGTCCAGATCCACTGCTGTAGGGAAGGCGGTGGTGACCTCTGTTTGCTTAGTTGAGACAAATCTGTGCTTCTTCGCTTTGCCACAAACAACATGTCATCCTCTCTATGGAGACACTAGACATTGTACTCCCACTGTGATTCCCAAACAGCGCACCGAGGAACCCAGACACCACAGCAAGTTCACCAAAGTGCTGTGGGATGTTTAAAACTTCAAGGGACCCATGGCAATAACCAACACCATGGGAATGGGCTTGACCACGTTACATTTCTTCTGAAGGAGTTCTCTCTCTGCAAAGCTAGGTTTTCAGTGGTTGCTGTAATAAAAAGGAAGTACAACACAAAAATCAACATGAGACTGGTAACAGCTGGGGATGGCACTCTGATCCTAATATTTGAGACACTGGATGATACCCACAGACACACACATCCCATTAGTAAGTAATTCTGGCTACTTTAGATCGAAATAGAATGTGCTTTTTTCTTTCAATTTATGTATGTTATTCATTTCAAATGGCTACTAATACTTATTAAGTTAGGACACAAGTACTTATTAAGTTTTTTGGACGTATTTAAGAAATGGCTCTGTTCATTTTGTTTGTTTGTTTAATCTAAGGACACCAAGGGAAAATATTACTGACACACTAAGGGCATTGTGAACTGAGAAAATTACCTTTGGACTAGTGGGAAAGGTCAGCGTAAGTAATATTATTTCCTTCTCAGAAGTGAGCAAATTAAAAGTTAAAGGACACCAGGAAGAAACAATAAAACAAATACAGAACAAGGGGTATTTTATGTTTTACTGGGCCTACTCGCTTCAAAAAGTCAATGTTATTAAGTGGAAAAAACATTTGGAGAACTGGTCTAAATTGAGAGACATCACTATGCCAGTTTCTTGACTGGACCCTGGTTTGTAAAAAAGACATGTTAAAGTGTTCTGTAGATGAGGAAGTTTGAATACGGGATAGGCGTAGGAAAACAATGGGAATTTATTGTTCATTTTAACAGGTGAAACAAATGTCCTTATTTTAGGTGAAGCATCATGTCTAATTTTTTTTAATAACTTAAAAAATATGAGCATATGGGGAAAGCGTTAGCAATCATTAAATATAACTGTCGGTTTCACTGTAATCTTGTTTTTACTTTTCTGAAAAGTTTAAAGTTTTCCTTATCAAAAGTGATGTGTTACTCATTCATGATAAAAACCTACAGAAAATCAGAATAGATGGTCTTTACCTCAATCTGATAAAAGCCATCTATGACAAACCAACAGCCAACATCATACTAAAAGGACAAAAATGGAAAACTTTCTCTCTAAAATCAGGAACAAGGGCCAGTGAGATGGCTCAGCGGCATAAGCGCCTGCCTTGCAAGCGCGAGGGCCCGAGTTCAACTCCTGGATCCCACATACGAAAAAGGGGCCAGTGATATCGCTCAGCGGCACGGGTGACTGTTGGCGCACGAGGTCCTGAGGTCGACCCCCCGGTACCTACAAAAAAAAAAAAAAAATCAGGAACAAGACAAGGATGTCCACTATCACCACTCTCATTCAATATAGTTCTGAAAACATTAGCCACAGCAATTAGGCAAGAGAGAGAAATAAAAGGAATAACGATAGGAAAGGAAGATGCTGAATTATCATTATTCACAGGTGACATGATACTCTACATAGAAGACCCCAAAAATTCCACCAAAGGCTTCTAGAATTTATAACCAAATTCAGTAGTGCAGCTGGATACAAAGTCAACACTCAAAAATCAATAGCCTTCCTGTACACAGACAACAGACTCACTGAGTGAGAAATTATGGAAACCACACTCTTCACAATAGTATCCAAAAATTGAAATACTTAGGATTCAATCTAACAAAGGAAGTAAAAGATCTATACATTGAAAATTACAGTACTCTAAAAAAAGAGATCAAAGAGGATATCAGAAAATGGAAAGATATCCCTTGCTCATGCATAAGAAGAACCAACATTGTGAAAATTGCCATAGTCCCAAAACTGTTACACAGATTTAGTGCAATCCTGATCAAAATACCATGAGCATACCTCGCAGATCTAGAGAAAACATTCCTAAAATTTATTTGGAAATGGAAGAGACCTAGAATAGCAAAGGCAATCCTGGGGAATAAAGGCAAGGCAGGAGGCATCACAATCCCTGACTTGAAATTATGCTCAAAGCTACTGTGATAAAATCAGCATGGTACTGGCAAAAAAGCAGACCTGAGAACCAGTGGAACAGATTAGAAGATGCAGACACAATTACAAACACGCTCAGCCACTTATCTTTGACAAAGGGGCCAAGCATGTTCACTGGAAGAAAAATAGCCTTTTTAATAAATGGTGCTGCTAAAACTGGCTTTCTACATGCCGAAGACTAAAACTAGACCCATGTCTATCACCATGCACTAAACTAAAGTCAAAATGGATCAAAGATCTAAACATAAAAACAGAAACACTAAATCTACTGGAATAGAAAGAAGGTAGAAATCTTGAAGACATACGGGTAGGCAGAGACTTCATGAACAAAAACCAAACTGCATGGGAAGTACTTCAAAGAATCAATAACTGGGATCTCATCTTATCAAAAAATTTCTGTACATCAAAAGAAATCACCAACAGAGTGAAAATAAAACCCACAGATTGAGAAAAAATTTTAGCCAACTGTCCCTCAGACAAAAGTTTCTACCTAGGGCCGGTGAGATGGCTCAACGGCGTAAGCGCCTGCCTTGCAAGCGCGAGGGCCTGAGTTCGACTCCCGGATCCCACATATGAAAAAGGGGCCGGTGATATCGCTCAGCGGCACGGGTGCCTGTTGGCACGCGAGGTCCTGAGGTCGACCCCCCGGTACCCACAAAAAAAAAGTTTCTACCTAGAACATACAAAGAATTAAAAAAAAATCAGGCCCCTCAAATTCAAAGACCCAATCCAAAAATGGGCATCTGAGATGAATACACAGTTCTCAGATGAAGAAATACAAATGGCAAATAAATATATGAAAAAATGTTCAACATCATTGGTCATTCAAGAGATGCAAATTAAAACAACATTGAAATTGCATCTCACCCCAGAAAGAATGGCTATCATCAAGAAATCAACCAGTAACAAATGTTGGAGGGGCTGTGGGGAAAAATGAAACCTTCTGCACTGTTGCTGGGAGTGTAGACTAGTACAACCACTGTGGAAATCAGTATGGAGATTCCTCAGAAAACTAGGATTAGAGATCCCATTCAACCCAGCTATTCCTCTTCTGGGTGTTTGCCCAGAAGAATTGAAAACATCATAACACAGCGATATATGTGCACCCATGTTTACAGCAGCACAATTTGTAATAGCTAAATCTTAGAAACAACCCAAATGCCCATCAACTGAGGAATGGATAAAAAAGATGTGGTATTTTTATACAATGGAGTACTACTCAGCCATAAAGAAGGATAAACTGGAGAATTTTATAGGTAAATGGATGCAACTAGAGACCATACTCATAAGTGAAATGAATCAGACTCGCATGTATAAACATCATATTGTCTCCCTAGTATAAGAAACTGAAAGAGTAAATAAGATCCAAAATCTACAATAGATAATTGTGAAAGGGAAAGAAACTGCTCAAAATAAATGAACAACTGGGATGAGGGAAAGGAGAAAAGAGGAAAGGGAAAAGAAAAATATATATTATATATATATATTTATACACAAGATAGCTAAGATAATTATACTAATTTCTTTTAGTTCATTGAAAAGAACAGTCTGTGCTTATATTGTTTGATCAATTTTGCATGCCTGTATCTTGTAATCTGAGCAACTACTTTGAAGATAACAATATGCAATATATTAACCATTGTTAGTTTCCTATTATATTGTTATGAAATTCAGTATCATTATTTTTATTGTTTTTTTTCTCTTTAAATTAAAAAAAAAAAAAAAGCGATGTGTTAGGGGCAATTTGCCAGCACTGAAGAGGTGGGAATGTAAGGACAGGGACAAATTCACTGAAATCCCTTCCAGCTTTGCCATAAAATTGTATATAGGAAAAACATCAGCACATTGCAAAAAGTTTTATGAAGTAACCAATCTCGCTAATGGAAAAAACAAAACAAAATAAGGAAACCTCAAATTGCTCCATGCATAAAGGGGAGGCCACTTCATTCTTACTCTGGACAGGGTATGAATATTCTCTATCTGCTGGGATGGAGATCCCAGAGATGGACACCAGGATGGTGAGGAGGAGTCCTGGGACCCTCAGCACCCTACGCCAGCATCGCCACAGAGCCCTGGCCCCAGGCCTCATATCAAATGTTTTCCTGGGATGCACGTCTCAAGAAGATGCCTGCTATTGTCCAAATGTTTATATCCCTCTAAAAATCCTATTTTGAAATTAATCAGCAATGCAAAAGTATTAAGAATGGAAATATACAGCTGGGCGTGGTGGTGCACATCTGTAATCCCAGCACTCTGGGAGGTTGAGGCAGGAGGATCCCAGCAAGTTTGAGGTCAGCCTGGTCTACATAGTGAGTTCAAGGTCAGCCTGCACTACAAAGCGAGACCCTGTCTCAAAAATAAATAAACAAACAAATAAATAAATAAGTGGAAAAGTATTTCGATGCAGGGCCTTGAGGAAATGATTACAGCATGAAGCTGAGGCTTTCAAAAATGAAGCTAGTGCCCTTATAGAAGAGGCCCCAGGGAGATGCCTACTCCTTCCAGCATGGGAGGACACAGTGAGATGTCTATCTATGAGAAAGTGGACCCTCACCAGACTCCAAATGTGCCAGCGCCTTGACCAACGACTCACCAGCCTGCAGAACTGTGAGAAAGGGGGCCGGTGAGATAGCTCAGCGGCATAAGCTCCTGCCTGGCAAGCGTGAGGTCCTGAGTTCGACTCCCGGAACCCACATACGAAAAAAGGGCCGGTGATATCGCTCAGCGGCACGGGGGCCTGCTGGAGCGCGAGGCCCTGAGTTTGACCCCCGGTACTCACACACACACACACAAAAAAAAGAACTGTGAGAAATAATTTCCAAGGTTTACAAGCCACCTGGTGGAAGGTATTCTCTTATAGCTGCCCAGATGGATTCAAACCCCTTAATAACTGTACCCGGGGTGCTGGAGGTTTTCCTTAGGTGGATCTGGAGGTAGTTACAAGAGTGTAGACAAATGTGGGCATTCATTGAGTTGCCCACCTACAATCTGTATGATTTGTTGAACATTAGTTATAACTTTGTTAAAAAAAATGTTTTCCCACTTCAAACAAACAAACAAAGCATCCCAGCAGGGTAGGGGAAAAAGAATGAAATTTTTTAGCATTTTATATTAGAAGCTCCAGGAAATAATAGCTAATATTTCATTATGAACACCCGAGGTAAAAGATGAAGTTCTGAATATGTACTTTTAAGATCAAGCAATAGTCAAGAGAAAAGTTTAATACCTGCTCTGTTTTAAACCTTTAAGCTCCTGGGTGCATGCTAGTTTTCCTGATCTCTTTGTTAGAGCAGCTTTTAGTACAGGGCAGTTTATTGTACAAAGTCCGGCAGTTCTTTAATAAACTCACATCAAAATATTGCTTCCAAGCATTATAAAAAATTGGCACCGATTTTTTTTAATTAATAAAATGAACATAAGACTCCCACTGTGGCTCTCCGGGATACTTGGACTCTTTTAGGGCTGTCAGAGGCCAAAGTAGGGCATGAAAAGAGGGGCAAGAAAACCTCAGAGCAAATCTAGGCAGTGCCTCAGACCCTCATCTCCCTGACAGAAGCAGTCCAGAGTTGGGGGGCTGGAAGAGGGAAGTAGCTGCCTCCCCTTCCGCCCCCCACTCCCAGCATCTGAACCTGGAAGCAGGGCCAGAACCCTCACAACTGGACTGGAAGGGGCTCCCCAGGGCACCTTCCTAGGGGAAAGAGGTCAGTCTAGGATGGTCCCCAGGGACTCGGAGGAGCCTTCCACCTGCCCAGTACCTTCCTGCCTGCGGAACCCCGCGGCTCCCTTCCTCCACAGCTAACCAGCGCCCTCCTGAGGCAGAGCTGGGAACTGCAAGAAGGCTGTCTGCAGGCCAGCTCTTCCGAAGGAAACCAGCCTCCTTGCCAAAGGCAAGTCGCGAAGATCAGAGTGGTCCACTGTCCCCTTCCCCTTCCCCTTCCTCCAGTTGCAAAATCTCTGGAGAGGAGATAACGTGGCTCCCAGCTTTCTCACTACTTCTCCTGGAATGACGTTCCAGTCTCCTGTCTCAGTGACCCACTCCCAGACGTCCTGGCCTTCAATTTAGCCTCTTGGCTTGACAAAGAACGTGGCTCAGGATAGAGTGGAGCCATACCCTGGCTGCCAGAGCACCGCCACCCGGTTCTGGCTCTCGCTTCCCTGGCTGCCCCTTACTCCATCCCCTTCTGGGCTGTGCCTGCTCCTGCTCTGGGGACCACTCAATCAAGAGACTGTAATCATCAGCATGACACACAGATCTAGCCGACTGGCCCTGGGGCTCTTCCTGCAGCACTCAACCATATGGAGGAACAGTGCTGGAGACTGGGGGAGGGTGAAAGTCCAAAGAGCCCCAGTCGGGGTCCCACTCAGCAATCATACCAGACCAGGAATCTGCCACTCTTCCCTGGGTGACTTTGGGTGTATCACACAACTGCTTTGGAGCTCAGTGGCTCCATAATAATCACTAATATTTACTGCCCCGCTGTGTACCAGCCACCTTGCTATGCGTGTTACATGCTTATCTCACTGTACCTTATACAGTGCTATGGTCTGAATGTTTGTGTCCCTACAAAATGCATATGTTGAAACCTAATCCCGAGTGTGATAGTATTAAAAGGTGGGGCTTTGGGGGAGGTATTTAGGTCACAAGGCCTCCGACCTCAGAATGGAATTAGTGCCCTTGTAAAAGAGGCTCCTAAGGGACCCTTTTGCCCCTTTCAGCATATGAGGACACAGTGAGAAGGCACCGTCTATGAGGAAGCCAGCACCAAATCTACTGGCACCTTGGCCTTGGACTTTTCCACCCCTAGAACTGTGAGCAATAAATTTCTGTTGTTTATAACTTACCCAATCTAAGGTATTTTGTTATAGCAGTCCAAACAGACTAATGCAAAGGCAACAATATTCTCCTCACCTAAAAGGTGAGGAAACTTGGGCTTGGGAAGCTGTGTGACTTTCCCAAGATTGTACAGCTAGTACGAGCAGAACTGAGGCAATAGGAGTTCATGGCATGATTGTAACCAAGTTTTTCATGCTAACCAATAGCAAAGTAATGATGACGATGATTGACATGCATGAGGTTCTTCCACGGCTAAGATTTTGGGGATCCCGCACATGTAGTAAAGATGCACACACAATTTTGTGTCTCTCAATCATAACAAGTGACCTCGTCCACCTAGAAAAATGCAGAGAAAAACTTCCTCTGAGAGGGGAGGGGCAGGGTCAGCCTCCAGGAGACCAGGCAGGCTCTCACCTCTGTCATCAGCCAGGATCTGTAAATATAGATGGTTATCAAGGCAGCCTGACACACTATCATTTGTTCCCCCGTTCTTCAGAGGTTGAGTGAGGTGACAAGTGGACCAAAAGCCACATACTTGCAAAGTCACCCTTCCTCTGGAGACCAAGAAACAGCAAATTCTTTTCCTGGGAAACAACTCTATCAAGCAGACATCTGTTACCCTGAGGCAATCAGTATGCCATAACAGTTTAAAAAACAGAGTTTAAATGCTTAAATAAGAAGAAAACAGTTTGCTTATGTTGCAAAACAGTATATAAACTGTGCTGGAATTAGCACAAGGGAAACATTTATCTTCTAGATAATCTCAAAACAGGACTTTTTTTTGGATGGTGTATAATTATGTTTATTGGCGTGGAAAGATGCTCATGATATATCACTAAAGAAAAAAGCTGGTTGCAAACATGAAATCAGATTTTTTAAAGGAGCATCAGACCTCCCTGGCTAGGATCAAGCCCCCTGTGTGGGTCCTGCAGAAGAAAGAGAAGATGGGATCGAGATGGGGTGGGGGCAGCCTTCTCCCTAAGGGAGTCACATTTTCTAGATGAAATGGCCACAGACTTGCCTGATCTGGCCCAGCCTGATGTAGTGAAAGCGGGTGGACTGGGGTGTCTGTCCTGCCACCAATGACTCAGCCTCTGTGACTTGTGACAGATTCAGTGACTCTGAAGACCAGTTCCCCTCTGACCAGTGGGAGTCACACCTGCTGCATAAGTGTGATGGTATCTGTGATGTGCAAGGCCCAGCATGTGGGAGGCACTCAGGAAGTGGTTGGGACCCTCTGATCCTCTGATATGTCTTGTTATGACAACAACATGGGTTGGCTCTTCCCAAGGGGCACCACTGAGGTGTCAGGCTGTGAATGAGATCATCTAAATGTTAGATCCTGGCCCTTTCTGCTTCTTGTGCTCACTTAAGGAATATTTCCAGAGTGCCTGTTGTGTGGCTACGAGAAACAGACCCATTCCTTGTCTTAGGGGAGACAGGTCACAAACTGGCAACAGATAACTAGTCATGTGCCAGGGCTTTGAAGGGTCCAGGAGGGGTCCAAGGGCAGAGGGGTTACTTTGAGGGGGCCTTGGGAATGTACTGTCCCGGGAATGTACTGCTTGGGACAAGAAGGAGCGGCTGCCAAGGTCAGGAGCAGCCACTCTGAGCAGAGGCAGCAGCAGGCAGCCACGCAAAGGACCAAGAGGCCAAGAAGGGGAAGCCTTGGTGGCGACAGAGGGGCAGTGGGCTGGGCTCCGATCTCCCTGGCCTTGCAGCCATGAGGCCACAGTTACAACCTAAGTTTTTATTCTGAGAATAAGGAAAAGGAACAGAAGGAGCTTAAGCAGAGGAAGCAGCTGGCCAGGGGTGTGCGTGTGTGTGCGAGTTTGAGAGAGGGTCTCACTGTGTAGCCCAGGCATTCAAGGAGATCCTCCTGCCTTAGCCTCCCAAGTGCTATGACAAGTGTTGTGCCACCACACCCAGCTAAGGACAAGATGGGGGTGTGGAGTGGGGAGGACAGAATGACTGGGAAGCTGCTGCAGCCACTGGGTAAGGGAACAAGCACCTCGGTCAGGGCTGTGGCTGAGGAGATGGAAGGCATGGGTGCAGTCCAACTATGTCTCAGAGAACAATCTAGAGGACTTACTAAGGGCTCCTGTGTCAAAATGCAGGAAGACAGTGGATGTGGTGACCACTTCCAGCTGTTCCTACCCAGTAGCTTTGTAGGAATCAGAAAAAGGCCCCCTTTCTCCAAGTGGTGGTTTAACTAGGGTCAACTAGCAACACCCAGCTGAACTTTTCAGTGTGGTGCTGGGTGTGGAAGGCCCACCTGAGGACTGTTGCCAACAGCATAAAAGCAGAACTGCAGGGGAAGATGGTGTGCCGTTGATTCTCCTGGAGAAGCTTGTCACACTGACATGAACTCACCTGTTATCGTCGGAGGAGCTCGAGTCCTCGCTGTCGCTGAGGATGGCTGTGGTTCTTTTCAGGAGAGCTCTGGTCCTTACCTTGAGCGTCACTTCTTGGCTCCAGTGCAGATCCAGTGCAGCCTGGTGGCTGGCGCAGACTTTCTAGCTTCTACCACTGACCCTTGGGCCTTCCCAGTGCAGATCCTTAATACAGACTTGCATGAGACCTTGTCATGGGCTCTAGGTCTTCAGCTGGACTCATGCAGGACATTGCTGTGGGATCCAGGCCCTCAGCTGGATTCTCTGGGTCTCTAGTGTATGGAAAGATCTCCCATACTCTTTTGCATTTGACTCTTTGGGTGAATATTATAAAATAATCCTATAAATTATGTGTCCTGTATTAAATCTTTTCCTTTGTAAGCCCTGACTACAACACTCCAGGTGGATGTAGCACCATGACCATCCCTCTCTCTGGCCAAGCACCCATCAGACACCCCATGCAAGACCCTCCCTAGAAGGGAGGCCTCCCTAGAAGGCCCAATAAGTGGGCCCTTAGCTTTCTGCATGGGTGATTTTGGACTTGAAATGCTCATAGTCCCTGAGAGAATCCCAGGAGAGCCCTGGGCTCTGCCCATGGGTTGGGACCATTTCAACAAGGAGGCTTCTTTGCTCCTTGTCCAGCCACTGGCCTTTTACAACACTCGCTGAATTGTACCCAACTAACTTTGGATACAAAACAATTTAAAAATCCCCACAACCTAATTATACAAGACCATTTAGAACTTCGACTGATGCAAGTTCTAGAGTCCGCAGCCAAAATGAGAGTAAATACTGACAGAATATGAGACATGGCTGTGCTTGCCTAGTTTTCAAACCTTGTAAACAAAATGTCCTCTAGCTTCAGAGCTGGGGCCTGGGAGCTGGGTACCGATTCATCAGCTCCTGACTCTGCAACACATGGAAAGATAGGTGTCCTTGTTAGCAGAGCCAGAGGGGAACTTAGCAGACTGACCACCTCCTCTGTGTCTGAGGTCACCTCAGGTTGAAATTAAAAACATCCCTAGAACAGAGCACTTGTTCTCATGTTTTTTGAAATAAATGACTTCACACATGTCAACATGGAGCTCCACATCCTGAGATTTAGGAGAAAGGCAGAACAATCCAGTTTGGGAGCATAAGAGACGAACACAAGCCAGTCATGTGCCATGAGCCCATCTCCCAGGGGCTAATCATTTTCTTTTTTTTCCTTTATGTGGGTCCTGGGAGTCGAACTCAGGACCTCGTGCTTGCCAGGCGGGCGCTTACGCCGCTGAACCATCTCACCGGCCCTCATTTTCTTTTGTATAACAGATATTAGGGAAGAACTTGTATCACTGCCTGACATATTGGCTCCCTGAAGGGAAGGTTAATACCTCATCCTTTTCTCCATCAACATTCTTACATTCACTATTTGGCTTATGATGTAGTAGGTGTTCATTAACTATCTCTTGTGTGAATAAATGAGGGTGCTTGCCACAAGCCCAATATTCACCTCACCCTGGGCTTTTCAGGGTTCATCCGGCCCGTAGAAGGGCCAAAAAGGCAACTGATTCAGGAGACAGATTGGACTTCAGCCTTACTCTGCACCCACAAGCATGTGCTTGTATACACCATTCATCTTGGTGTTCTTATCTCAAATGTTCTCACCTAAAATTTCTTCGTATATGAGACAAAGGGAAAGAAGCACCTGGAAAGGTTCTCTGCCAGTGTGAGTGATTCCCTTCACACTTCGGAGGGGAATTCTGCCACGGAGAAGGCAGGACAGTGCAAGACCATGGGGAGGAAACAGAACACAACTTACTCTCAGAAAGCCGAGCAGGACAGCAGAGCAGATCAGGACTGACAGTGAGTTACTGCAGGAGAAACAGGTCACCCAGCTGTGCTCTCTGCAGACGGGAAGTGGAGATCAGGGTGCAAACTACTAGCTAGGAGATAACAACATGGGAGTGGCCTGCTGTAATGTAATAGGGAATGGAGGGGCCTACAGCCAACCGGGGATGATATCAGAACCTCCAAACATGATGTAAGGGAAATATTATAACTCCCAATCTGTTAGATGTCCGATACACCGAGTTTGTGTTCTCTACAATTGAAGAATGAATTCTAGGAACAATGGAGTTAACCTCCATTGGAGGAAATATTTTTTGAGGGATAGAAAGCTCCAGCCTGAGAGGGACAGGAGGGGACACCCAGAAAGTGGGTTACCCAAGGACCCCACTTTTCAGGGGAAGTTCTATGGAGCTCAACCACGTGGGTACAACGTGGGTTACAGCTGTGTTCAACCAATAAGATTATAAGTATAGCCGCTTAGGTAATATTGATCTAGTGGAGAAGCAAGTCTCATAGCAAGCGGGCATGGAAAGAACAAAGAACTCTTCAGGTAGGTGATGGATCTGGGGGTCTTGGTTGCCCACTGAGGTGACCGATGCCTATCTAGATTTTATTAGACCAAGTGTTATCACTTATCTCATCCCTTGGGGAGTATGTAGGCCTGGTCCTTTTGTTATCTTGAGGTCTGGCCTCCAACTGATGCATCTCAGGCCACAGTCCTAGTGCGTTTTCACCTTTTGTCTTGACTCTCTGGAGGGCCCAGCACTACCTGATTACCTACAATATTTCTACCTAACTTAGCTGTCTCTAATATTCCCCCCTCTGAAGAGTTATCCCGAACTGCCACGAGGGGCAAGGGGCAATGACGGTTCTGGCTACTTCAGGCTGAAGGGGGCAGTAGTTGTGACTGGCAGTCAGAGACAGGCCAAAGAGAGATGACACTGCTGAAGGCATTTGCCTTGCAAGATTTAAAACATTTGCCCTAGGGCTGTGGATGTGGTTCTGTGGTAGAGCGCTTGCCTAGCATTGTACGCATGCCTTTTCATTCCGATGCTTTGACATCTGGAGCCCTGCTGACCCTGGAGGGGCTGCCCTCTCTAGGCTGCCTCATTCCTAGACAGCAAACACCTGGACTGTGCCCTTCACGTGCAAACCAGAGCATATAAGCTTTGCACACCTCCTTTACCAGACTCTCACCCTCTGAGCCACTATGCACCTGCCCTCATCACCCTTGGCCCAGGTCACTCACAACTGGGGACAGTCCTTATATCCCAGAGTCCAATAAAATCCTGCAAACAAACTATTATTCAGCCTGCTGACGTCACTTGCCTTTCCCAAGGAAATCACAATAAAGGCTGCTACCCACATTTCCTTGTTCTGCCTCCTGTGCATCCCCGTGTGGCCTCGCATGACACAGTGTGCCTCCTCTTAGGGACTGTGAGTAGCAAACTCCATGCAGTGGAATTATCCGCAACCTGTTGGCCTTGCTAGACCTGAATAATACTAAAACCTACAATTTTAAGACACCTATAAATTCCACTGGAGCATGAATCATCATGGCTGTTTTACACACACACACACACGTTGAATCCTGGCACCTCACACAATTCCTAGCATGCTGCAGTCAGAATTTAAATACTAATTAGTGCGTGAATGGATGCATAAGTGAACAGATGGATAGACAGACATATAGATGTAAGTGAAGGACTGGACAGGAGCATTTATTTGGCTGCACGATCCCCTATACTTCAGTCCCACTTTTGCAACTGCTTCAGAGAACTTAACTGTGTGTGTGCCTCGGTGCTGCAGTTGGCACAGATGCAGGTGGTCAGACACAGCAAGTGGGGCAGGGGCGTTGTCTTTCGGTAGATGCTCTTCTAACTCTATTTCCTTCATTTGGGGCCTTATAAAGAGATTGTTATCTAAAAAGGTCTCTGAACCCAGTGGTGAAAGGAGAAAAGTCAGAGGGAAGCCTCCAGCTCCCCTCAGTCTCTGCCCAGGTCAGGCTCTCAAAAGGGAGCTGGCCACTGCCCACATATCCCTGCAGCCACATCCCTGCACGCTTCCACCCAATCAAGTGAAAGCTGAGCTGGGAAGCCATGCGCTTTTCACCTTTACTCTTTAAAATGCATCGACCTACTCTGCTGGACAAGGACCGTATTTCTCTGCTGACAGGGTCCTGGGGTGTCCTTCTCAACATCACTGTCTCATTCCCGGGTTCTAGGCAGTGGCATGGAGAAGACAGATGCAGAAAGCCTGGCCGGGAAGCACCTGAGGAGCGCAGAGGACACCTGTGTTTGCTGTTTCTGATGGCCGCTCTGTTGGTTACTGGGTTTGCAGCGGTGGATGGCTCACCCACGGCCATCCCTTCTCCAGGCCCAAGATGAAAGGGCAGGCAGCACTGGACCACAGCAAATGGACAATCAGGCTAGGGAATATGGGGGACTCCCAAGAGGTCTCATAGGAGAAGATCATGAATAGAGTGACTACACAAACTGGTTTACCCAGAGCAGAACCAGTTTATGGTTCATAATAAACATTATCCCAATATCATTAAAACTGCTGTGTCTTTCTCTTTCCCCCTCGCCCCTCTGAGTTTTTTGAGACAGGGTCTCACTATGTAGCCCACGCTGGCCTCAAACTCACAGCAATCCTCCTGCCTCAGCCTCCTGAGTGCTGCGATTACAGGCATGTGCCACCATGCCCGACCTTCCCCTTTGCTCTTGAAAGTGTCCTGGTTTGATTGATAAATTATAGAGTCACTTCAACATCAGAGAATTTTGCAAATGGGGAAGCCTGGGTCTGGAGGCTTACAAGCAACAGGGGCTTGTTGCTTTGTTTGTACAAATCATAGCTTAAGGCCTAGCAAACATGCTCAGAAGGTCTGGCAGCAGACCTTCCCCAGCAGATGGCAGGGACAGTAGTTGGAGGGAGCTGAGTCCGACCTAGGCCCCTGGTGGGCTCTACTTTAAAAGAGGAGTTAGCTGGTCTGGCTGGGACCACTGGGCCAAGTGTGCTCCACTGGCAGCCTCTCCGGGAGCAAAGAGTAAGGGTCACCCCCAGATGGCGAGATGCTGGAAACACCCCCACCAACTCCATCTTCAGCACACACCTTGTGCTGTAGTCCCATTTAACACCATCTGGAACTGCCTCGCACACCCTGAACAATGCCCCATTGTCTTTTTTCCTTCCTAGCTGAGATTTTGTTTCTGTCAAGATCAGCTACTTATCTGCATTACATGAAATGTCATGGGTTGTGGGAAAAACTAGGACCAGCACACATACGCACAAGAAATAATAGCCCTTTGATGATCCTCACACATCAACATCCCAAATCTTTAGCAGCTGCCGGTGATTCATTTTCTTTTTCCAGCACTGAACTTGCTCTTGGTAAGTATTTAAGCCAAAAGGTGACTGTCAGACAATAGCCTCCTGCAGCCTGAGTTTGTCAGATCAACTCATGCTTGAGTTAATTTGCCAAAGGAATTTGGGGACACACATACACCCTCGCCAGAGAGCCAGAGCCAAGACTTATGAGGTATATGTGGCTGTATGTTTCACCTTGTGGCCTCACATGAAGTTTAATCAAGCTGTAAAATGCTCCCAATGTCCAATGTTGAAGGAAGCTCTGTTTTGTGAACTGAAATTTCAAAGCTATTTTTTTATGTAAGATTAGTCATCATGCAAAACTTACTGGCCAAGCAGTTAATAGAATACACATATCCCACTAAGGGGTTTTATACATTTCCATCTTTGCACATTACAAAGCAATGACAATCCCGCACAGTCCTGAGAATAAGTCCCTCTGCTCTGTGAAGGCAGTAGTCCTGGCATTTCGGGGATCATGTGTTATAAATTCTGGAAGCTCGTTTAGCTGAAGTTTGAGCATCAGGCTGATCTTCTTCCTCCTCCTCAGTTCGCTTGTGTTTTAAAAACAAGTCAGACTTTAAGAAGCGGCTGTAGCTGTCATACTTCATGAGATTGAAGATCTAAGGAGGAAAGAAAAAGAATCTGAAGGCTTCAGCTAGTTCAGATCATGAATCATCTGTAAGTATTTATTAAACACCTGCCATGTGCCAAAGAATACAAATAATGTACAAAAAACACACAAAGCTAAAGTAAAGCATGCTCTAGACAAGGCAGATTTCCTGAATGCTTTTGTCACTATAAGAATAATCTCAATGGAACATATAGCTTAGACCATCATACAAACAAATGTATCTTTATTTTCCACAGAAGTATACTTTCATGCAGCACTGACTCATACCCTTGTATCAAGAGCTCTTTTAAAATCTCTGCTGTATTTGGATAGATTATGCAGGGATGTGGTTCTCTAAGAGCTGGAAGTAGCAAAACAGAAACCATTTACTTTCAGAGGCAGGGGGTTAAAAAGGTCACTTTTTGTCATCAGATGATCCCAATATTGCTAAGACTCTCAGTAAGTCTGGTATTCAAGATCTCAAATGAACTGATTATCATGCAAGAAGCAAAAGCAGCTATTCAACGGAGGCAGGGGAGTAACACTATGGTCTCAGCAAGGAGAGGTTGTGGGGACAGGTCTCAGTTAGAGAGAACATCAGTCGACAGCAGAATTCAAGCCCCTGCTCAACCAGACAGCTGAGGAGTGTCTTCTAGGAAGAAACGATTCTAGGTTGTATTGGTGGTTGAGGAGGCCCCTGACTATGCCTAAGTCCTCAGGATTGGAGGGCAGCCACCTGCCGGCACAGCAGGTACTCCTAGGGCTGTTCCCAGGCACAAAGCCTCCTCTGACTTCACTGGGCCTCCTTGTGAGCCCTGGTCCCCAACCCCAGCATCCCACCCAATCCTGTGCCACCATCCTCTTCCCTTACTCACCCTACAGCATGAGTAGGGAAAAAGAGAAGCAAAAAGGAATGCATTTCCCTGCTGTCACGGGAAATAATCTTTTTTTGAGAAATTCCTCACCTTCCATCCCTCTCTCTGACTCTGCGGCTTTCAGGACATTCTGCAGGTTAAAGAGCCACTCAGGAACCCAGGTGCCTTCCCTTGCAGCACCAACACAGGCTCAGCCGAGTGGAAAGTTCCAGAGGAGCCCAGAACATTGCTCACTGCCAGGCGGGATTGTCAAGTGGGTGGTAAAATCCTGACATCTTTTAAACCCATCCTCTTCCAGCACACACACAAACTATTTTGTAAATTAAACATCTGATGGATTCTAAGGCTTCAGAACATCTGCTTGGGGGATGGGAAGAGCCTCAGGAAAGAACTGGAACTCTTGCCCTTTACACCTTCATTTTCCCAAGACAACTGCAACTGCAAGAGAACCAAACCCTAAGTCATTTTGCTCTAAGCAGAGCCCAGACTCAGGAGAGCTTTAGGATGTCTGGGTTTATTAGCGCCTGCCTTTTCCCCGGTGCCCTTTCAGACTTGCCCAAGCTCTCTTGAACAGTTACATATTTTTGCAGCAGTCTTGTAATCCTAGATGTGATTATAATGTGCTGAGGTTTGGAGGAATTATGTATTTAAACAAAAATACAAAGGCCATGGCCAGGAATGAGGCCGGAGATAAGGAATGCCATTATACTCTCATAACCACCCACAAATGTTCTAACAAGCAGGCGTCACCATCCCTCAGCACCTGCATCATTCAGCCCTTCCAGGCACAAGGGTGCCCATAGGGAACTTTTAAATGCCCACTTAGTTCAAAGTCCAGAACAGGCATTTGAAGTGTGACACATGGAACTAGCTTCATGAGACTCCACCTGGCACACAGCCTGTACCTCCACCCCCACCCTGAGGTCCACGGCAAACAGGACCCACCACTCAGGAGCAGGATGCGGTGCGACCCGCATCTGGCATCTCATCTGCAGTCTGCGTGTGTGGGAGAGGAACATCCTGTTTGCCTGCAGTGACTCTGAAGCTCAGACTTCAAAGGAAAGAAGAGAAGGACTGTGCTGGAGGCACCCAGGGCCAGAGGAGGTAGGGAGGGAGGAGGCCGCTTGGTCTGAGAGTGGTGCTTGGGCCCATATGGGGTAGCCAGGAGATCCCAAGAGGCTGCAGGCTCCTCCCTCCACTCCATCAGTGCCAGCTCAATGGGAGGGGGCTACTCCCTGGCAGGGCAGGTGTGAAATATCCTGGGAGCGCAGAAGTCCAGGCTGGGGCCTCTAACCTTACCACCTGGGGTGCTACAGTCACCAGAGGCAGCTGTGGCCACCAGGCCTAGGAAGACTTGAAAAAGGAAAGGATGTGGTTCCCAACGGCCTCAGCTTCTGGGCTGTGAGCAGCTGGATAGCTCTACGCAGGGTCCAGAGACCAGCTGCCCACTGCCCACTGCTAAGGGCCTCCTGGGCACTGGCTGGGGAGCATGAACCAGCAAAGTCCCACTGCAGAGCAGAATGCTCCTGAAAATCTCTCCAAAGCAACGCACCCAGCTACCTACAACTCCCTGGCTTACCTTAGGGCAAATGGCTGTGAGAGGTCAAATAAATGCTTCCCAGTGAGTGACCGGAAAGCAGCAGAGGGCTGGTAAAACAATCCAGGCTGGGACTAAGCTGCAAGATGTAACCACACACCAGCCACAGTCGCGGCATTCCCTCATGTAACCCCATGATGCCCTCAAGGACCCTGATTTTACAGAGGCGGAAATGGGGGCTTGGGGCTCAGAGCTTTGCTTGATAGTGTGTACTGATCAGCTCTAGCTAGCATAACAAGTACCACAGATATGTACTTCCTCACTGTTGTGGAGGCTAGAAGTCAAAATTAAGGTGCCAGTGAGTTGAGTTCTTCTGAGCCTCTCCCCCTGGTTTGCCAATGGCCATCTTCCCCCTGTGTCCTCCTGTGGTCATCCCCCTGTGCAGGTCTGTGCCTTAATCTCTCTCTTTTTTTTTTTTTTTTTTTGAGACAGGGTCTCACTATGTAGCCTAGGCTGGCCTCGAACTCACGGCAATCCTCCAGCCTCAGCTTCCCGAGTGCTGGAATTACAGGTGTGCACCACCATGCCCAGCCTTAATCTCTTTTTCTTACAAGGGCACCAGTCAAACTGGATTAGGGCCCACCCCAATGACCTCATTTAACTTTAAGAACATACCTCCAAACACAGTCATATTCTTAAGTACTGGGTTTTAGGACTTCAACATATAAACTGGAGGGTGGAGGGGGTAAAACTCAGCCCGTAAGTGTGAGCAAGGGATAGTGGGATGCCAACCCTGGCAGGCTAACTCTCGAGCCCACACTCCTAACCACTAGGCCATAGTGATGCTTGTGTGGCAGAAAAATGTGCAGTCATTACAAATGAGGCTGGGAGCTGAGTCCAGAAAACTTTTGTGAATGTTAAATGATTAAATGCACTAACTCTAAAAACAATGGTCCCAAATTTGTTCAAGGTTGTGTCTGTGTGTATATGAAGGAAATAAGTATCCCTACCGGCCAGCAGTGGGTTGAATAGTGCCCCCCCATCCCCCAACTTATGTCTACCTGGAAGCTCGGAATGTGATTTTATTTGGAAATAAGGTTAGTTAAGGGTGTCAAGATGAAATCATCCTGTATTCAGGGTGGCCCCAACCCAAGGAGGAGTGTCTTTTTTGGAAGAGAACAGGACACAGACACACTGGGGGAAGTGGCCACACGAAGACAGGCAGAGATTGGAGTGACGCCGCTACAAGCCAAAATCCAAGATAGCCCGCAGCCACCGGCAATCTGGAAGCTGGGAGAGACAAAGAAGGTGCCTCTCCAGAGCCTTCAGAAGCACAGCCCTGTGACACCTTGACTCCAGATTTCAAGGCTCCTAACTTTCGAGAGATGGTTCTGCTGTCTTGAGACACTCAGGTTGAGGTGATCAGTTCTGACAGCCCTAGGAAACTAGAGCAGTCAGCGTATTGATTGCAATTCACTCCTACTCAAGCACAGAAAATGAGTTACAAAACCAGGATTCTCTTACGGGGAGAGCTGGCCTCACCCAGGACTGTGAGTGCCACCCGAACAATAGGCTCAGCATCCTTGGGCTGTCTGCAGGGAAGAGCAAAAGACAGTAGGGACAAATCTGGGGTGAGGAGGAGGCTCAAGGTGGGGAGAAGACATTGGAGTGGAGCCTAAGCAGGCAAATGGTCTGCGACAGGCAGCCGATGAAGCAGAAAACTCGAGTTGGCAGCTGAATTGCACTCTGCATCTTTATATTTTGGCCAAGACGGCTGTGGTTTAACAAGGTTCCGAGTTTTGGCAGCCAGCACATCTGTGAGCCGAATGTCTGCTCAGCACCGTTGCCTTAGGATCCAGTCCTGAAGGCTGCCAGAGGGAGGACTAAGAGGAAAGGGCGCCTTCCTGCACGTGCATCACTCTGCATCTCATCTTCCAACATGGGTCATTATATGCCTGCTGCAAAGCCCAGGGGTGCAGTGACTGATCAAGGCTCGCCTTTCTGCAAGGATGACTAGCCGTGCAGCGCTCCAACCTTGGACTATTCACAGGGGACACGCCAGGAAAGGGCTCCCCACAGAAGCACACACACCCACAGAGAACGAATTGCTTAACATTTCATCACGGCCTCGATTCATGCATTTCAAACCTAATAAATATTTTAACACCTCTCAGAAGACAAATACATTAGAAGATCTAAACAAAACACGTATCTCCTTTCTTTTCAAAACAGCCCACCAGGTTATTTCAACATGCACAAGGAGAATAAAAAAAAAGAATCCTTCAGTGCAGAGGAAGTTTTGTTAGTGGGATTTTATATTTGCTTCAAGCATTTGGTTTGGTTTTTGCAAGAAAATTGCTGAGAGTCAGACAGGCAGCAAGCACTGCTATCTCTTAGTTGCAGTTTAGAATGTGCCCTTTCTCCTGCACACCTAGACTACAGACATGATTTCCTGCCCACGTGAACAGGCAGGAAGTGGGAAGGAAGAAGATGCCCCTCTCTCTGCAGCCCTCAGACAATCAGCTGGGCGTCATGGAGGCCACACAGATGATGCAGAGACAAGGAGGTGCCCACCCCCTGAGATGCAGACAACCTCTCCCTCTTCTGAAACAGGAACAGAGTGTGCCCAGATCTGAGGACAGCTGGCAGACAGCAGGTGAGAGGACAAGATAGCTCAGGTCAGCTCCTGCCCTGACGCACCAGAGTAAGTCACTTGGATGGGCCCGTCACCCTAGAGAGCATCCCTGGCTGGTAGATAGACCTGCCAGAGATGGATGATGTGCCAGAGTGGGATCAGCACTCTAGAAAGAAGCCGGGCAAAAGTGGAGTCAGAGAGACCCACTGCAATAGGTGAACTACACTCCCAGAATCGTGGGCCCAGTGTCACATGTGTGAGGCGGGCTGTCCACTCTTCCCTGGAGTTCATGAGACTCAAAACCAGACCCCAGTGACATAACACTGAGGTATCAGACAAGTGTAGATTGCTTTGCAGTGCAGCTCAGAGCAACAGCAGTGTTTGCTGAAAGCCCTAGATTGCTGATGGGGACACAGAAGCCACACGAAGAAACAGGTACTGCCCAGGGTCACATGGAGGCAGGCTAGACTATCAGCCCCACTGCCCTCTCCTGGTGTTGAGTGAATCTGAGCCCAGTGTCTAGGAAGTGATGAGTGGGGGGAGGGGGGAGTGGCACAAGGCTGGGGCACAAATGATAAGCCATGGTCAGGGCCTCTAGGCTCACAGATGACTTTCCAGCAACAGGGCTGCAGAGAGAGGGGCATCTTCTTCCTTCCCACTTCCTGCTGTTCGTGTGGGCAGGAAATCAGTCGTAGTCCAGATGTGCAGAAATGGCTCTGCACTGCGTCATCCGTACTCTCGTCCAGATGGTGGGGTGCAGGACACCCAGAGCTGAACATCAAAGCCAAGAGGCCCAGCTTTCAAGAGGATCAAACTTTCTTAGTCCAACTGGCCTACCTATAAATAGCCACTGTTCAAAATCCCCGAAGTTAAACTGGCACCACAGCCCCAGGGCCTACCCCAGCCAGTCTCTGCCAATTCAAGTTCCAGTGATATCACTCGCTAAGCTCGGTGTTATGGTTTGTGTCTAGATGTCCCCCCACAGCCTCATGCAGTCATGGCGGGGACTTTTCAGAGGTGGCTGGATCTAGGGTGTGTGACGTTTGGATTAAATATGTGATGCTGGGATTAAGGGTGTGTGATTACTAAATTAGTCCACTGATTGGTTTGGCATGGTTCTGAGTGTGGATAATGGGAAGGCCCACCCTAGGTGTGAGTGCAGCCTGCCCTAAGGGTGAGTAACCCGTATAGAATATGAGGGACAGAAAGAGGGCTGCTGTTTTTGCTTGTCACTTGCTGCTTTTGCTGTCTTCTGCCCACCATAAGCTGTTTCTCCTCTGTGATGCCCTCTGCCACGCCACCTTCCCTTGGAATTAGCTGATTATGGACTGAAACCTCTACAAATTGGGAGCCAAAATAAACCTTTCTGCTTTTAACTTTGGGTGTTGGGAATTTTATCTCAGCAACCAGAAAAAGTAACTAAGACACTCAGCACACCGACCTTCCCTGGAAGGTCCTGCTTCTCAGGTCTTCTCATCCAGCCCCGTGTGCTTCAGGCTTCAGTGGCCTCTCCAGGGAGCCTCCTTGAACAGGAGATGCACAGCAGCCCTTCCCAGTCACCCACAGCCCATCTCTTAGCTGCTGTACTTCCTTCTTAGTATCTTTGTCCTCAAGGATGGATAGGAGCTGATTTCCTTGCTGCGCACACCATTCCTTGCTGTGCACACCATTCCTGGTGTGCAGGATCTCTACTTTTTTTTTTTTTTTTGCTATGTAGTTCAGGCTGATCTTGAACTCACTATGTAGCCCAGGCTGTCCTCAAACTCACAACAATCCTCCTGCCTCAGCCTCCCAAATACTGGAAATATAGGTGTGCACCACCACATCCAACAGGATCTCTCCTCTTACATGAATTTTCCAGGTAACAGTTTTAAGCCCCTTAAGATGTTGCTTTTGATGAAATGCTTATTAAAATGTATAGCACTTTCTCCACATAACACACTGACAACAATGTAAATTTTGGTTTTTGGTTTGGGGTATCAGGCTCACGGGTCATGTCATGTAGCACAGGGATGCCCCAGTGTGGCGTGTGGCACATGCTCTGACTCCAGATCACTGTGCTGTGGTTTTGTGTTTACTATCATTTTCCATCTCCTCCCTGGCTGTTAGTTATCACTTCTTGTTACCCATCACCCCATCACCTCTACTGGTAATTCAAATCTGCTCTAAACGGAAGAACTAGAACCTGTCAGAACTGTGTGAAAAGTTAACCAGACCTGAATGGAAACCCATGAAGCTCTCCTTTAAATAGGACCCATGGATGTCGGGTTATCTCATCTGAGGCTCGAGGAGGATTTTCTCTTCCTTCAGGTTCCAGCTGTGCCCCCAATGTCAACGCTGCCTGCCACACCGTGATGAGAACTGGGGCTACCTGAAGCTCTCCCGGCCAAGGGTGCCGGATACGTACACAGAAAGCAGCCCGCTCGGGCTACTCCACTATCAGGCCAAGTCGGTGCTCAGCAACACCGAGGCCGCGGAGGAGGCTTTTTAAAGTTAGGTGAAATCCTGCGGTTCCAGTCACTTTCCCCTCAGCTTTCATCTCCTTCACTCAGGAAAACAGGGCCCTCACAGGTGTCTTTTGAGAGCGAAGAATGGCAGACAGTACAGCTACACACTTTGACAGTTACCAGCCAGGCCCTGAAGCAGAGTTTTCCTAAGTAAAACAGAGCCCAGGGGCCCACACTCCAAATGCAGGCAGCCTCTGCATCCACAGCCTCCACATCTGCAGATTCAGCCAAACGTGGATTGAAAATATCCCGAAAAATAAAACCTGCACATGTATTGAATACATAGAACTTTTCTTTCTTGTCATTATTCCCTAAAATACAACAGTACGATTTATACAGCGTTTGCTTTGTATTACACATGATCTGAGGGCAATTTAATGTGCATGGGAGGACGTGTACACATTATATATAAATACAGCGCCATTTGGCATAAGGGACTGCTGCACATGGATTTTGGTATCCTTGGGGGATCCTGGAGCCAGTCCCCAAAGATACCAAGGGACATGATGATGTTCTCAAAGTCAATGCTGCCTTCCAGCAATGTGGGGGGCCCACGGGGCCACACCCCACACTGTGGGTTTCCTGCGCTACAAGATCATCACTGGACTGTATCAGTCCACATTTGTTACACATGTGTGCACTGCGCATCTATGGAAAATAAAGTCTAGAGATCAGATGTTACTTAGTGGTTATCTCCAGGTATAGAAGCATGAGGGTTTTTCCTCTCAAAATGTTTTGTTGAGCATGTATGACTTTTGTATTCAGGTAGATAAAAGTTATTTTTAAAATGTTTTCAGCCAGGCATGGCAGCAAATACCTGTGATCCCACTTATTAAGCAGCTGTAGCAGGAGGATCACGAGTTCAAGCTAGCCTGGGTTATTTACCAAACACATGGTGATCCTCCTGCCTCAGCTTCCTGACTGCTGGGATTACAGGCGTGCACCATCTCCCCTGGCCTCAAAACTTTTTTAAAAGGAGCATCTGGGGTTATATGTCAGTGTAGAGCAGTTGCCTGGTCTGCATGAGGCCCTGGATTCAACCTTCAGTACTACAACCAAACAAAACAAATTTAAATTGTCACTCAAAAAAAAAAAAAATTCCGGAAGCCACATACAAAAAAGGGGCCGGTGATATCGCTCAGCGGCACGGGCGCCTCCTGGCGCGCGAAGTCCTGAGGTCGACCCCCGGTACCCACAAAAAAAAAAAAAAAAAGTCGGGCCGGTGAGATGGCTCTGTGGCGTAAGCGCCTGCCTGGCAAGCGCGAGGGCCCGAGTTCAACTCCCGGATCCCACATACAAAAAAAGGGGCCGGTGATATCACTCAGCGGCACGGGCGCCTGCTGGCACGCAAGGTCCTGAGGTCAACCCATGGTACCCACAAAAAAAAAAAAATGTCACTGTAAATACCTGGGTGGGGGGACATTCTCAATTCTGGCTATACTGCAAAGTCCCTTAGGGAGCCTTTAAGAGACTGAAGAGGCTGAAGCAGGAAGATCATCAGTTCGAACCCAGGCTGGGCAAGTCAGTGATTCAGCAAGACCCTGTCTCAAAATAAAAAAAAAGTCTGGGGCTGCAGCTCAGTTTGAAGGCTCTGGGTTCAATTCCCAGTACAGGACAGAGACAGAGACTCTGAGGTCTGGGGTGGGGCGATTATTCCCAAGTGGATACACTCACAATAACTGCCTTTCACTACACATTCCCTTTCCCTCCACAATCCATGTCCACAGCATCCTTCTCATTGGCTCAAAACCACCACCTCCAGGAGACCCCCATTCGAACTGGAGCTCCTCCAACACCCAAATTTGATTCACAATTCGTGGAATTTGCACTTGCCACTGTGTCAATTGGAAAACATTTGCCATTACTTCATATATTTACATTTGCTATCTGTGCATTGGTTTTGCATTGGTATCTGATGATGAGCAAAGATGTGGTGTCTTAGATGCTAGGATGTTCTCCCGGCTCTGTGAATACACCAGGTGATCAAAAAGGCAACCAACACACAGAGCCCATGGTTCTCAGCTGTAGCCCCAGACCCACAGCCTCAGCATCTGCTGGGAATCTGTTAGGGATGCAGTCCCAGCCCACATGGAACCACAGGATCGAATGGTTAGCCCTGGGAGTGGGGCCGGCATCCGCCAGGTGATTCTGGGCCTCCTCAAGTTCAGCTGAAAGCTGTTCTTGCCTGTGTTGCCAAGTAAGGCATTTGCTTCCTCAATAAGGACGGGGCCAGCAGAAGTGTGAAATGTTTCTGTGTGCCCATGTCTAAAATGTGGATACGACGCTTCATAAAAGGAAAGCATAATATGAATAGTCACTCCTGTAAATTCAAGTCTAAAAAAGACTCGCCCCCTTTGGCAA
Organism: Erethizon dorsatum; assembly: GCA_028451465.1. Classification (NCBI taxonomy): domain Eukaryota; kingdom Metazoa; phylum Chordata; class Mammalia; order Rodentia; family Erethizontidae; genus Erethizon; species Erethizon dorsatum. Next base: position 103,074,108 of record CM051822.1, read on the forward strand.
TCACACTGGTATTCCTCACAAGATAACTGGCCAGAAAACTAAAGTTCACCCCTTACAGGTCCACTTTTTAAAGCTATTTTTTCCTGTGTTAAGTGGAATATGCTGCCACATGACAACTTTGTCATTATGACTCAGGGGCCTTGTTATAAACTAGCTTACTGTATTGGGCCCCCAGCAGGAGGGGAGGGTTTGGATATTTGCACAAAAACAGCTCCACTCTTAGGCCACTTGTCCTTGTGCTTGTTTACAGACTTTTCAGGCCCTACCTTCAGCAACTGTCACATGTTGCTTCTTCAGTGTGGGTTCCTCAAAGAGCCCTGGCCTCCCTGCCCGTCTGAGTCAAGAAGGCAGAGAAAACTGCTGGTTAACATGGTGTGCAGACCAAGAGTAAAAAGGCCAGAGGGAGCGACCCACAGGTCACATCTTGAGCCTAGGGTTCCAGGCCCCTCTCTTTCACCAACCAGGTCCTGCCCGGATGGATGCGCTGGTTTCCAGGCACCTAAGGTTGGTGTTTCATTGAATATTTCCAGGCCTCGAATGAATATAGGTTTTCAAATCAAGGTATAGGCAGGGAAATCAGGCTACCTGGTCCTGGAGTTTCTGGAACATCAGAGGGTGTGGCTCTTCCAGGATCTTCTCGTTGAGCCTCGACTGCCCTTCCACATTGACTTGGGACGAGGCCTTATTGGACAGAAAGGTCATGTAGATCTCCTTGGCCTTTTCCTGCATCTGGAAGAGACAGAGGCGCCTGTCTGTTATCTGCCAGCACAGCCCTTCCCAGCCTGAGCCCGGCTCCCCCCGCCAGGCCCAGAAGGAGCCGCAGCCTCCGAGACTCCACATGCCGCTCCTGAGCCCAGCTCCCAGACACGGCTCATGGCAGCCAGCCCCAGCCTCCACCCCCCATATGTGCGGCCACATGTCCTGTAACAAGACTGCTACCCCAGCCATGCAGAAATGATGAGAAAGAAAGAAGCCTGGGCCGGAGTGAGCACTCGGCACCATTTAAGACCATCCTGTGATTCTCCAAAGTAAGGGCTCAGGAGAATATTATTCGGTCATAAGAGGGAATTAGGCACTGATATATCCTGCAAACAGAACGAATCTTGGAAATGTGCTACTAAGTGAAAGAAACCAGACACAAGAGGACAAATACTGTATAATTGCACTCATGTGAAACATCCAGAATGTACAAATCCATAGAGACAGAAAGATCAGTGGTCACCAGGGGCTGGAGGAAGAAACAGGGAATGCCTCCTTGGTGGGAAGGAGCCGGGCTTCACAGGAAGTACTTTGTCTTCAAAACAGCTCACCTCATGGCAGGAACCTGGCGAGCCAGGACTTCCCCTGACAGTTCTATTTTCTTGAAGAGAAAGGAGACTTCCTGTGTGCCTGCCTCGCCTGTGGCAAAGACGGGCTGTTTCTCTAAATGGCAGGTCTAGGGCAACACCTTACCCTACAGAGCAAGCCAGATGAGAAATCCTTTAAAACGCCTCCATACAGCTGTGATTTGGGGGTGGGGGGTGGGGAGTGAAAGGGCTTAGAAGTTTTGCCTTTCTCTCCACAGAAGCACCTGGGGCTCCAAACATGCTAGGTTTAGGAAAGCCCAAGTTCTAAAAACATTCTGGACTTTACAGAGCCACCAGAAGGCTTTGATAACTGGTGCTGGAAAACAGACTTGATGACAAAAGCCACATGAAGCTGAGGTCTGACCACGTTCCCCTGAGAAATCAAGCCTCTCCAGTACCTGCGGGAAGCTGCCCACGTGGGGCCATCACCCAAAGCTCTGGAGTCTGCTCTTTCTTGACTATCAATATGAACAATTAATTGATGTCAAACTCAGGGACACAGGAGCCTCTTAAGATAAATATGGCTGTTCCAAGGACAGGTCTAGAGTCCATCAGTGAGGCGCAGAGGGAGCAGCACTTTGTAACTGCATGTCTGTCAAAGACCCAACCGCTCCACGGAGCTGTGAGCCTCCCTTCCACAGCCCCATTCTGTCAGGAAAGAACATTTCTGGAAAACCACTTCCTGTTTGAAAGCTACTTCATAACAGTAGAATTTCAGCCTGTCGGATTAGCAAATGCCATGCAGAGCCCTTCGGGCAGAAGTCACTTGAGGCTTCCCCTTGCTTAAAAGATTCATACACACACACATACACACACACACATGCACAAATGCACACACAGTTACCCAGGTGAATCTAAGCTATCTTCAGTGGTTCTGAAAAACAGACATGTGATGAGTAACTTGAGGTGAAAAGGAGGGGACAGGCAGCCCAGGGAAGAGGAAGCAGGGCCAGGACTATGGGTGTACAAACCTCAGGGCTCCATCCCACGCTCTCCCACCAGCTGCAACCCCCCAATCTCTGCTGGAGAACTGGGGTCCCTGGGCTGGCTCCGTGCATGCTGCCCTGTCACTGACTGAGCAAGTGCTGAGGAATGGCTGAGCAGCCGAGCTCATCTGAGCTGGGATAGGAAGCATGACTGAAAAGGGAAACATTGAGACTGCCGACCACAAGCCAGTCACAGGAAGGCCTGGTGTCCAGGCTGAGAACACTGAACAAAAAGAAGAACTGGTCACTTGAGCTATTTTGGTAGGTTTTTCCAGAGCTTTATTAACTCTGTTCTAGCTGCTATCAGGATAGGAACAGAATAGCCGTCTGTGACCAGGAAGCACCAGCTTCTCTTCTAGGGCCTGACAGACCCCAGCACCACCCAGAGCAGAACCCCCAGAGGAGGCTGAAGGTGCCAGCCTCCAGCTCGCCCAGAAGGAGCTGGAAAAGTTCCCGCCTGGGCTCGTCAGCTCAGGACTGTGTGTGGGCACATCTGTACCCAGGTGAGACACCACAAGGCTGGGGCCTTCCCTCCTGGCCTGGCAGCACTTTAGCCAGCTGTGAGAAGGCAGGGCTCCCAATCCCTGCTCCTAACCCGAGCATGTTCAGGGGAAGTAAATTTACCTCTTCCATTTTCCTCCTCTCCTGCTCCCTCAATGGAAGGGCCCTGCCTACTCACACCCCAGACCCTCCTTTACTGGCTCTGGGTCTTCTGCACCCTCCCTAAATTCTGGGGTTCCCAGAGTGCTGCCCTTGACTGACTGCTGTTAAGTCTGTGCTCTGCCAAGACTTCGGCCCAACACAACCCACGCTATGGACCCACATGGCAACTGATCTCCAGCAATGTGGGCACGGATGTCCCACAGGCTCCTCGAATTTTTCACACAGGGTAAGAGAGGTCCCCTCCTGTGCAGCGGTCCTGCTGCCTCTCCTGTAGGAAACTGGAAATCACGACCCCCTTTGACACCTGCTTAGCCGCATCCTGTCAGCCACCGTAGGCTCTGCTTGCTTGACTCCCAAACACATCTCCGGCCAGACCAGCTAGTTCCTCTCTGTCACTTCACTGGAGGTGGCCATGGGAAAGATCACCCAGAGCACAAAAGGACCAAGCCACTAACTGCATACCAGTTTCAGAAAGAGCATGAGGCAGAGAAAACAGCAAATAAATGGTACAAGAAAATTTCCGAGAACTGGCTCAGGAAATGTAAGGCAGTTGAAGGAGGAGGGATGAATAGAGGGCAACAACAAACCCAGATACCTGAGAGGCTAGGAAGAGGGCGACAAGAGACACGTCCAAGACCAGGCAGCAGCTCAGAGCGTGGGGTTGCCTGGGTGCAAGGCACAGAAGGGTGAGAGAAGGAAGCTGTTAGTCCTCAGCCTCACCCCTTGCCCTGAGCAGCCAGCTGACCATCTCCTTGCTCCCTCTCCCTGGCAGACTAGAGCTTTCTTAAGAAATGACAGGCACCGGTGAGATGGCTCAGCGGCATAAGCGCCTGCCTGGCAAGCGCGAGGTCCTGAGGTTGACCCCCCGTACCCACATTAAAAAAAAAAAAATGACTGGCCAGTGTGGTAGCACATGCCTGTAATCACAGCAATGGGGGAAGTTAAGGCAGGAGGATCACAAGTTTGAGGCCAGCCTGGGCAACTTAGTGAGACTCTGTCTCAAAAATTAAAATGGCCTGGGGAGATAAATTACTGTGAAGGCCTTAGGTTCAATCCCCAGCACCACAAAAACAAAATTATAAAGAGAAAGGGGGAGGAGGGAAAGAGGAATGGAGGGATGGAGGGAGGAGGGAGGGAAAGAAAAGAAGGAAGGGAGGGAGGGAGGGAGGAAGGAGTGAGTGAGTGAAGAAGGGAGGAAGGAACTGACTAAGGGAGGCTACAGAACAGAGATAGGGAGGAGAGCAGGGATGAGCTACAAACTGAATGCAAAGGATTAAATCAAGCTCCAAATTCAGACCCCAGCAAACTTCCCTGGCCCAGGTGAGTAGTTCATGAACACACCGGGCTTGTGGCCCACCAAGAAGAGACTGGAGGGCCCTTGTCTGGAGAAAACAAAAAATAAAAGTAGAGAAAGTTCGACAGATTTAAAGATAAAGTTAAAATCTCCAAAAGAAAAGCAGGAACCAAAAGCCAAAGAGATGAAAAGATAGGAGAGAAAAAATAAAGTAAAATTAAGGGCTAAATCTCGGGTTAGGGTGCTATCACTTTAAGAGACTCGAGCCAGGCGCAATGGTCTACATCTGTAATTCCAGCTACTCAAGAGGCTGAGGCAGGAGGACCACCTGAGTACAGGAATTTGAGGCCAGCATGAGCAAAGTAGTGAGATGCTCATCTCAAAAAAAAAAAGAAAAAACAAGGTAGAGGAGGAGGAGAGCAGACCAGAGAGAATGGAAGGAAAGAATTTTTTTTTAAACAACTGAAATAATAACGATAACATAAAAACATTTCCCAGCACTATAAATTTCCAGATCACATGGTTCCAAAAAGTACCCACACAATGAATGGACCCACCCTCTTCAAAGCCCTCCCTGTAACCCCAGCACTCCAGGAGGCTGAGGCAGGAGAATGGCAAGTTCAAGCCCATTCTACGCAATTTAGCAAATCAGCGAGATTCAGTCTCAAAGTTTAAAAAAAAGTAATAATAATTAAAGGGCTTGGGATGTAGCTCAGTACAAAGGCCTTGAATTCAATTCCCAATACTGCCAAAAAGAAAAGAAAAGAAATAGGACATTAAAGACCAGGAAGTAAAAGTGGCTGCATACTGGTAGGTGACAGCACAGGGCTTAAACCTTGACTCTGCGCATGCTTCTTTTAACTCCCCTCCCTGGGTTTCAAGTTTCTCATGCATCAGGCGGGTAAGACAATAACATTAACATCTTTGCTTGTAGGTTTGCTGAGGAGTGAATAAAATAATCCATGTAAACGCACTTAGAATAGTACCTTCGTCAAAATAAGCATAAATGAGGATCAGCCACTCTTGTGGCTGTGGCTCTGCTTAGATAGATTCTTCAAATTTTTCTTTCCTCACTTCAGAAGGAGAATCCAAGTCATTGGAAGAGGTAAAATTCATTTTTACAAATGTAATTTTTTAAAGAACCTTTGAGACAAAAAATACTGTTCTTTTAGGCACTGTGGCACATGCCTGTAAACCCAGCACTGAAGGAGGCTGAAGCAGAAGGATCACAAGTTCAAGTCCCACCTGGGGAATTGAGTGAGACTCTGTCTCAAAATTAAAAAATGAAAAAGGCTGGGAATGTAGCTCAGTGGTAGAGCATCCCTGGGTTCCACCCTCAGTGCCACAAACAAACAAACAGTGCTGGGGTCCATTTCCTGACTGTAAAAGAGCGTTTTAAGAAGAAAGGAAATTATATACTGCAAAGACGTACTAATAAAAGTAAAAGAAGAAGAGGAGGAGGAGGAAGAGGAGGAAAGAATACTATATTAGTACTTTTTTTCCCCAGTACTGGATTGAATCCAGGGGTTTGCACATGCTGAGCAAGAAAACTGCCTGACCTGCCACTTTCCCGTCCCCTCTTAATTTCTGCAAAGCTGTACACACTGCCATATCCATTTCACTCCCTGCCACATAGCAACCAAGCCCAATATACATGCGGTCATTGATGAATGAATGCAAGGCCAGCTAAAGAATGAATATCTACTTGAAGCTTTTTCTGTGGTCTTATAGACAACAGAAATGCTGGTTTGGTTTAAAAGCTACAGATACCTCAGATGCTAATTCATGGAGAAGAAGCACTTAAAAATTTTTTTAAACCATAAAGAAACTGCAAAAGAGAAAACAGCTTTCGAATCTGTTTGCTGAATATGAACATCTAGACGGTACAGCAAGCCCAGGGACCCCAAGGAAGGAGGGGGTGGGAGGTGCCCTCCCAATTTCCTGAATCTCCAGCATCCCCCCAACAGACACAGAGTGCCAGGACCCTCCTGGTCTACAGGGATGGTTTTCTTGCTTCTCAGGAGGCAAAGCAGACAGGAGAAGTCAGCAAGAACCCAGTACTGTTCTACTGTTGGGCGCTTCTGAGAACAAAAGCCCCAACAGGATGGAGTGCGCATTCATCTCCCACGTCCAGGGCTGCTGCAGAGACTGCAGGGTGAGGGGAGGGGAAGAAGGGAAAGGCACTCAGATGCAGTGGGGAAGAAGGCAGACAGAGATGAAGCCCGTGAAAGAGAGAAAGACAAAGAATGTAGGGTAAGAATGCAAAGTAGTACAGCCACTATGGAAATCAGTAAAAAACTAAAGTTCCCTGCATACCCATGTTTATTGTGGCATGATTTAGAATAGCCAAGATATGGAACTAGCCTAGGTGCCCATGAACAAATGAATGGATAAAGAAAATGTGGTATATATACACAATGGAATATTATTCATTCATACATAAGAACAAAATTTTGGCCGGATGTGATGGTATGTGCCTATAATCACAGCACTTGGGAGGCTGAAGCAGGAGGATCACCATGAGTTCAAGGTCAGCCTGGGCTACATAGTGAGACCCAGTCTAAAAAAAAAAGAGAGAGAGAACAAAATTTTGTCATTTATAGAAAAAAAATGGAGGGATCTGGAGAGCATCATGTTGAGAGAAATAAGCCAGGCTCACAAAGACAAATATTGCAAGTTCTCCTGAAGATGTGGAACTTTAATAAGATGACAAAGTAGAAGGAAGACTATTAGTTAGACAGGAGAAAGGGAAAAAGGAGGGAGGTGTGAGGGTGGGTAATAGGAGACATGAAAACAATGAAAATATGTAATATACCTTGAATCCTCCCCAAAAAATCCATGTGAAACTAGGGAGGGGCTGGGGAGATGGGGGGGTGGGTTGGGGGGAATGATTAAAATATATTATATACATATAAATCTGCCAAAATAAAATCCATTAATGTGTAAAACCAATATGCACTAATAAAGAAAAAAGATGAATAAGTAAATTGTACAAGATACTAGAAGTTGCTGAGTGCTGGATAATTCAAGCAAAGAATGAAATACAAACCTGCCAAGTTCTCTTTAACAAGAGAGGCAAAAGAGAGATTTGCATCAACCCTACAACAGCTTCTGAGTGGACGGCAGAGAAGATAAACGCTCCACTGACTCCCTGCGGGACCAGATGTGGTAAGTTTGATTGTGAGGTTCAGTTAGGCGACTTCTCCAGGGTCTACGGCCTCCTCCACTTCTGAAAATCAGTAATGCAGAGCTGACTACCAGGTTTTACTTCCTGTGCTGCAGGACCCACAGGAGACTGCCGGGCTGGGGGTCAGAGGCCCGGGTCTGCGTCCAGGTGCAACACCAGGCTGCCTTTGGGTGAGCTGCTGCTTGCCCTCTCAGGCCACAGCCCTGTGTCTGCAAACAGGAACAGGCACGAGACTCAACACAATGACCAGACTGAACCTGAGGTCGCCCAGGCCTCTGCCTTCCCTAGGACCGTCTGCGTTCTCAGGCAGCTGAAGGGTGAAGGCAGCATTCACTGTATCAAAGGAATCACCTTCACATTCCAGGCTCACGGACACAAAGCTTCCAGAAGTCCTACGCTGGGTGACAGGGATGAGGGTGTGGAGAAAGGCTGCCTGATTCTGGAAACTCTCTGTAGGATGTGGGTGGGGCAGTGCCACCAACACCATACTGTACTTGCCTCACACACCACTAAATCCTACGGGAGCGTTCCAAGGCCTCAGCAGAAGGTTCTCTCCTTGTCATGGCATTCAGGTTCCCAGATGTGGCCACACCTGCTCCCAGGCTCCAGCATAGCACAGTGGCCACTCCCTCAAACAGAACCCCCTCTACCCCATCTTCTGCCCTAGCTGGTCTTCCCACGTGCTGTCCCTGCTCCCAGGAACACTATTCCCCACCCCCACTTCAGGTCTCAGTCTGTAAGTCACTTCCCCCAGGGCCCTTTCTGACTGCTCCCTGCCTGTGCACCCACGGCTCCACGCTTCCCATTTCTACATTCATCACACTCGCAGAAGCTTGTTCCTCAAAGAAGCTCATCTGGCTTGTCCCTGTGGTATCTCCAGGGCTTTCATGATGCCTGCTGCTGAGCAGGCACCCCCTAGAGACTTGATGGCTTCAACTGAACTGCTACACACATAGCAGATATGCGAGGGATCCCCAGGGTAACTTCAGAGAGCTGGTTCAAGTCCAGCTGTACTGTGGTGCAGAGAACCTGACCTTCCCTGTCTACACTGCAGGGGTTGGCTGGCTACCTGTGGGCCCTTCCTACCCCTAACACTCAAAGAACAAAGCAGATGAATAAACGGACATATGCTCAGCCTCCGGAATCTAAGCTAGGCTTTTAGGGTGAGGCTGGTCACATCAGTTGCAGTCTAGCAGGCACCCATGGTTGTCTCTGCGCCCTGTCCTGGGTGCGGGGGACAAAGGAAAACCACAAGCATGCCTGTCCTGAAGGACCTCAGCCCCAAATCCTACCTTTCCCAAGCAGCCCCCCCCCCGCTATTTCTCATTACCCAGACCCTTCACTACCCATGATACTCTGGCCAAAATCATCTAGAAGGAAGAAGATGCCAGGAAGGAGCAAAAGCCAAGGGTTGGGCTGGGGATATAGCTCAGCGGCACAAGCACCTGCCTGGCAAGCGCAAGGTCCTGAGTTCAACTCCTGGTACAAAAAAAGTCAAGGGTTACACCCAGTAAGGGTTTCCAAGGCCAGCCTGGGAAACACAACCCAAAGGCAACCCATTTTAGAGTCCACCCTTGCCACCTCCAAAGAGGAAAGGCCACACTGTTGCAGCTTGGGAAAAGTATCTGAGCCTGGAAGAGTCTTTGAAGAAACCAATGACGTGTATTTGCCAAGCTGTGGTCCATAAAGAATGGCTGCTTGGGGCCGGTGAGATGGCTCAGCGGTTTAAGCGCCTGCCCGGCAAGCGTGAGGGCCCGAGTTCGACTCCCGGAACCCACATACGAAAAAGGGGCCGGTGATATCGCTCAGCGGCACGGGCGCCTGCTGGCACGCGAGGTCCTGAGGTCGACCCCCCCGGTACCCACAAAAAAAAAAAAAAAAAAAAAAAAAAGAATGGCTGCTGGCCCCATAGATTCCAGCTTTTGGAGACAGAGGCTCAAAACCTGGCAGCCCATAAGGCACATCCGCCTGTGGAGATGTTGTTCGGCAGGAAAGGTTTTCGATTTTTAAAAAATGAGTTCCAACATTTAAAACTTAGATAGTTTCACGTAAGAACCCAAATGTCCAGCTAAAAAACAAGCAACATGGACTGAAAGTGGAAAAAGACACTTGAGAAGGAAGGCCCTGTAGGGAACCAGGGACAAGAGTAGACAAGCCAAGACCTAGAGCACCTTGGTTAATGAGCAAGCTGGTGGGGACAGAACAAAGGAAGCCCAGCCTCCCACACACCCGAAACAAAAGGCACAGGCCCTGGAGGCAGGACAGATTGTCCTCTGCTGGCTCCAGTCCCCACCACTCCCTGCAGTCTCGCTCTTTCAGATCATTTACTGGTCCCTGAGGCACTGAACTGGTAGCCTTTTAGAAATACTATACAAAGCACAGGTCTCCTAAACCCACCTGATCCATGGGCCTCCTCCATAACCCCTCCCATCGCTCTTACAGCCGAGTTTCAATGGCAAAAAATGCAGCTGACATGGGAGAATTACAGGTTACCTCCACTAAAGAACACACATCCACTGGGGGAACAGTCAGAAAGTTTCTGTGTTGGTTGCCTGCCAACTATGGGGTGCTTTATAAAGATATACTGAATAATTGACAATCCATCTGATGAACACTGTCTTTTTCATCACTACACATCTGTTTATCATTTTACAATGTCCGAAACTGCCAACATGTCAAACATCCTCATGATCTATTCATGAAGAAAAAACGTGGAGGCGGCTCTGGTGGAGGCAGCTAGCGTGAGGCTGGGAGCCACAGCCGCGCATTGTGCCCTGTCCTGCCTAGTCCTGCGAACAATACAGTCAGGACGGCTAAAGGGGACCCCAAGAAACCAAAGGGCAAGATGTCTGTGTACGCCTTCTTTGTGCAGACCTGCAGAGAGGAGCACAAGAAGAACAACCCAGAGGTCCCTGTCAATTTTGCAGAATTTTCCAAGAAGTGCTCGGAAAGGTGGAAGACGATGTCTGGGAAAGAGAAATCTAAGTTTGATGAAATGGCCAAGGCAGATAAGGTGCACTATGACCAAGAGATGAAAGATTACTGACCCGCGAAGGGAGGCAAGAAGAAAAAGGACCCCAATGCCCCCAAAAAACCACCATCTAGATTTTTCCTGTTTTGTTTGGAATTCCACCCCAAGATCAAATCCACCATCAACAACTGGGATCTCATCTTATTAAAAAGCTTTTGCACAGCAAGAGAAACTACCAACAGAGTGAAGAGACAACCCACGACATGGGAAAAAATGTTTGCCAGCTGTTCCTCAGACAAAGGATTAGTATCGAGAACACATAAAGAACTCAAAAAAATCAGACCTCCCAAATTTAAAGACCCAATCCAAAAATGGGCATCTGAGATGAATACACACTTCTCAGATGAAGAAATACAAATGGCAAATAAATATATGAAAAAATGTTCAACATCACTGGTCATTCGAGAGATGAAAATTAAAACAACACTGAGATTCCATCTCACCCCAGAAAGAATGGCTATCATCAAGAAATCAACCAATAACAAATGCTGGGGGTGCTGTGGGGAAAAAGGAACCCTTCTCCACTGTTGGTGGGAGTGTTGAATGGTGCAGCCACTGTGGATATCAGTGTGGAGGTTCCTCAAAAAACTAGGATTGGAGGTCCCATTTGACCCAGCTATTCCCCTTCTGGGTATCTTCCCAGAAGAATTAAAGACATCGTACCACAGCGATATATATGCACCCATGTTTATAGCAGCACAATTTGTAATAGCTAGATCTTGGAAGCAACCCAAATGCCCATCAACCAAGGAATGGATAAAAAAGCTGTGGTACTTTTATACAATGGAGTACTACTCAGCCATAAAGAAGAATAAACTGGAGACTTTTATAGGTAAATGATGCAACTCGAGACCATACTCATAAGTGAAATAAACTGGACGCACATGTGTAAACATCATATTGTCTCCCTCGTGTGAGAAGCTGAAAGAGTAAATAAGATCCAAAATGTACAATAGATATTGTAAAACAGGAAGAAACTGTTCAAAAGGAAAGAGAAACTGGGATGGGGGAATGGAGAAAAGAAGGAAGGGAAAAGAAAAAAAATATATATATGCAAGATTGTTAAGACAGATACACTACTAATTTTGCTTAGTTCATTGAAAAGAAAGGTTTGTGCTAATATTTTTTGGACAATTGAATGCCAATATCTTGTACTCTGAGTAACTAATTTAAAGATAACAATGTGTAATGCATTAACCATTGTTACTCTGATATTATGTTGTTTTGAAATTTTGTTCTATTTTTTTCTCTTTAAAATAAAACAAAATTAAAAAAAAAAGATCAAATCCACCAACCCTGGTATCTCCATTGGAGATGTGGCCAAAAAGCTGGCTGAGGTGTGGAATAACTTACATGGCAGTGAAAAGCAGCCCTACATCACCAAGGCGGCAAAGCTGAAGGGAAGTATAAGGACATGGCCCACTGTAAACCTAAAGGAAAGCTCCATGGTGCAAAGGGTCCCGCTAAAGTTGCCCAGAAAAAAGTAGAAGAGGAAGATGAAGAGGAAGAGGAAGAAGAGGAGGAGGATGAATAAAACTTTTTCTGTCTCAAAAAAAAAAGGAAAAGAAAAAATGTGTACACAATGACAAACTTTTAATGACTTTAATCATTATTTTACTTTAAATATTGACCCATTTTAACAGCTCTATTTAAAAGTGGGTTCATTCACTCTTTTTAAAATTGCTAATATTTGATCAACACAAGACACTTGATTTGAAATCTTCCTCCAAATCTAATATAAATCAGGTTTCTTTAGGTACTTTCAAAACCTATGGAGCAGGCAGTTATAACTGGATAAGGAGAAGGGAAAAAAAGATCAAGAAAGCAATTGTGAAGTAGAAGAAATACCTGCTTCTTATCTTGCATTTTCTTAAAGTCTTCACACGCTAGCCAAAACAGAACATTTTCTTCACTGAATTCCTTTTTTAAAAATTCCTATAGATATAAAGAAAAAAAACATATAGTAGTCTACTTTTTTTATTTTTTTATTTTAGAACAAAATGATGCATTTTCCTTTAAGAACTTTGACAAAATTCAGCAGATAAGCCTGGTTCTATCACCCTTTGAAAACTCTACCCTGAAGACCAAAAGGCATGTTTAATGTGAAAGCTAGAGTTTCGGACACATTTGACCTTAATGCCACTGACATCGTAAGGAAGAGCAAAATGAAGCAGGAATCTACTCCCATTTCTAAGCTGACAATAAATTACCAAAAAGTAAATTAAAGTAGAAGATGTATTAGTTCCTTCTAGACACTGTTTAAACAAAGTACATTCCCCCAAAACCAGGCCATTTTTTTTAGCAAAAGAAAAGAAACCATATTAAGCATGTCTAAAAGGCCATGATGAAGACTAAAAGGTGTGCTTTCTTTTGGCAGCTGCTGGGGCGTTAGGCTGTGCTGTGTAGAGACCTCCCTGATGTCTGGACCATGCTCCCTGTGGCCTGGTGTCCAGAACCAGGAGCCTGGCACAGCCTCCCTCCTGACAGCCACACAGGGAGCAGCGCACCTGACCTGACATTCACAGACAGCAACTGCTGGCGCTCACCCTGGGAATCTGCATGTGGTCCTCCACCTGACACCTGGGGCTCCTGCAGGCCAAAAAAACTATTTCTAGGTGGCATTGACTCCTCCCCATCCATCAGCCCTCCTCTCGCGGTTCCCTTTCCCAACTTCGCTCTACCAGCTATTTCTAGCCTTTCTCCCCGGCGCTGATGAACCTGGAGATTCTCTGACACAGGAGAGAACAAACCTTCATGTCACAGATGCCCAGAGCTGGAAATTCTTTGTGTATGTGTGTGTTACTGGAGAATGAATTCAGGCCCTTTCCACTGAGCTACATCCCCAACCCTCCAGTTTGGTTGCTTCATTTTGTTTTGTTTTTTAAGCCAGGGTCTTGCCAAGTCACTAAATTGCCCAGGCTGGGCTGGAACTTGCAATCCTCCTGTCTCAGCCTCCCTCAGTGCTGGGATTACAGATGTGCACCACGCCGGGCTGAACTGGAAATTCTTTGTGTAGACTCCACCACTAGCCTTGGTATTCTTTCCCCTTGGTCCCACACCCCCCACGACCTAACTGCATGAAAACCAGGGAGAGACTGCACGCCCCTTGGTGTGAGTTCAGGGCTCTCTGTAAGAGTACCAGCAACATGGTCACAGCAGATGAGTTCTCACTCTCAACCTGGGACAGACAGTGTTAAAGATTGGCCTGTTTTCCCCTAACCCCATCTAAACTTCTGGATGTACTGCATCCATCCAGATTAACAATGAAAAAGACAAACCCTAAATCTCTTCACGCCTTCCGGGTCTTCCAGCAGATTCTCTAGGGAGGCTGCCCACTTGGCCGTGCTCTTGAGGCTCTGGTGGCTGCTGCTGGAGCCACCATCACTATCATGGATGTCTGCAAAACAAAGTTCAGAGGCGTCATGGCCAGGATACTGTCATCTGCAAACCGTGCGTATAAAGATACACTGTTGATCTGCACAGGATGGTCACCATCGCCCTCAGGGCTAAGACATGCTGCGAACAGGAGACACCATCTCCTCTGCTGTGCAGATAGGAAAATGGAGGAGTAAGAGGCTTACACTTCCTCACACATCCTTCTCTTACCTCATCCACTGCCCAGCTGGCAGGCAGCCCTTAAGTCTCACTCCAGTCCTCCTCCCAAGGAACTGAAAAGCAGCTCCTTCCCCTCCCCGTTGTGTACGGTCTTGTAATTATTACCCTGCACTGCCACTCTTTGTGGGGCTGACTCCCACTTACCCTGAAACCTCCCACAGGTCATCATCCTGTACAATCTACAGCTGGCACATAAAGAAAACTACAGTGCAGAACGAAACAGGACTATGGTGAGGGTGCACAATCAAAGGAGTTGCCTAACTAGTCCGGCATCAATATAAATACCTTCATGCAATATTTTTAAAAAATCAAAATAAAGTTAAAAAAAGACAAAATTAATTTTTTTATTTTTTGAGACAGGGTCTCTGTATGGAGTGTAGGCTGGTCTTGAACTTGCAATCCTCCCACCCCAACTACCCATTACAGACATGCGCCCCCACGCCCAGCTAAAATACTAACCTTTAGTATATGTGCTGCTGAAGCAAGAACTAAAATACCAGATTTTTTTTTTTTTTTTTTTTTTTTTTTTGTGGGTACCGGGGGGTCGACCTAAGGACCTCGCGCGCCAGCAGGCACCCGTGCCGCTGAGCGATATCACTGGCCCCTTTTTCGTATGTGGGTTCCGGGAGTCAAACTCGGGCCCTCGCGCTTGCCGGGCAGGCGCTTAAGCCACTGAGCCATCTCACCGGCCCAAAATACCAGATTTTAAACAAAGACAGGATCGTTATTCCCGATTTTCCCTTTTGCCTCTGCCTCCAATATGGCTAGGTGTCTCACTGTTATTTTTCCAGACTTTAAGCTTTTGCTGTTGGGTTCATCGTGGATGTTTCTGTGTTAACTTTGATCTTTTAAATACTGTATTTAGTATCATTTACCTGGAGGCCTGAGTTTGCAGCCTCCTTATGATGTGGCACATTGGGTGATGACTTCATGCACACATCTTCCACTTACTGACAGAGACACTTAACACCCCCTAACTGAAGGAAAGGGTACTAGGGATCTCTGACTAATGCCCTTTGGCCACTTGGCTGAAGGAGGAAGCGACAACACAAATATGCCGCATTGTACAGATCTGACCCCGTCCTATAGCCAAGGAAAAACCATTGGGATGTCGCTGAAGTTCTGGAATGTTCCCCACACACACACAGTGAACGTATGAGGTAGTAGTTATGCAAACTACCCTGATCTGATCTCATCATTACACATTGTACACATGTGCTAAAACGCCACACAGGCCAAGTGAGTTAGTGTACACCTGTACTCCCAGATACTCAGGAGGCTGAGGCAGGAGGATTGCAAGTTCAAGGCCAGCCTGGGCAATTTAGCAAGATTCTGTCTCAAAGAAAAAAAAGGTGCTGGGGGGGTGGTGCTGGATGGGGATATAGCTCAGTGTAAAGGCCCTAGGTTCAATCCCCAGGGCTGGGGAGGGAAAGAAAGAAAAGGAAGGAAGAAAGGAAGAAGGGAGGGAGGGAAGAAGGGAGGGAAGGAAAGAGAAAGAAAGGGAGAGAGAGAGAGAGAGAGAGAAAGGCAGGCCCCATGGCACCCCATAAATATGTACACTTATTACACATCAGTTGGTTGGGGTAGGAGGCGGGGAGGCAGCACGTAAGAGACTTGGCAGCGCACTTGGATCACGGTAGACTCTCAACAAATGTTAGTTCCTGTCTGCACTTCCCTGAAATAACGACTACCAAGTGAACTGTTCAACAGCTGACACTTTTTCTCCATTGACATGTTTTTTTTTTCAAAGCTAGAGAAGGCTTCTATAAAGAAAAGTTTGAATCTAGGAGAAAATAAACTTTTAATTAAGAAATCACCAAAGTAAATAACTTTTAAAGAATTAATGAAGAATGTCTCATAAATATTAATTGCTGCAAATAGCTAGGGGGCCATCTAGCTAGAAATGTTTTTGGGGAAAATTCATGTCAAAACACACTGGACTTAATAACAACAGCTTCTATGATTTCTGGTGTCTGACTGGGATGCAAACCATAAATAAACATGCAATTAATCCATAAAGACTCCACCTCCCAGCATCTTAGGCTAAATAAAGTAAAACAGAGCTAGAAACCCAGGGGAGACTGTGGTTCAATACCCATTGCTGTTGGGGTACATGAGATAAATCCATATTTGGGACAAATCCGTTCCTGTAATGGAGAAGCAAACTTACTCAACCACACCACCAAATGGACTGGATGATTTTGTAAAGTGACTCTCCAGCGGGGGATATTCAGTTAGTTCCTGCTCACTCTATCAAGGCTGGGATGGCAAGCTGCTGGACACAGTGTTTCTTCCCAAATATCAAATTAAAAGATCATCATTACAAGAAATTTCTGTAGCAGGGTTTATTCCGCCAAGCATCCTACTAACTTATTCCTCTGTCCTTTGTCCAGGGAACACAGTTTGACAGTTGACTCCACTTTCCCAGTAAATAAACACAGAGACACACGGTGTGCTGTTCCAGCAACAATCTCAGGCAGCCAGTGCTCTCACCACCGTAGAATGATTCCGGCCATAAGTTTTAACCTTGGTCTGAAGGGTTTCCAAAACTCTTGGCATTCTTTTCAATAATAAACTGTATCATCAGGGGTTTTGCCGCCATGCTGTCTTACAAATAAATGCACATGGTGGATTCCCACTTAGCCAAGAGAGTGCAATGACAGCAAAGACAGCTGGTCCCTCTGGTTGACAGCTGCTGACCACCCCTTCCCCTTTACTTCATACTCGAATCATTTCTGCATTTTCGGTGTCTGTGTCAGTTTTCACTTGAATAATAGATTTTATAGCTCAAAACTCATATATCTGGTCTTGTCTCCTTATTTATAGACTAGGAAACAAAAGTCTAGAGAGGAAAATGACCCAGCTAAGGAATCACTGAATGGAATGAGCATCAGTAAGGGAACTGTCCCCACCTGGGCCACTTCTATAGGACCCCAGGGCTCCAGGAAATGCATGGGTCCTTCACAGTTCTCTCCTGAGCTCCCATCTCTCTTGCATCAAATGTAAGGAAGTTACAGAAGAGCATAGAATTGTTGTTTTTTTGTCTTTGTGAGACAGGGTCTCACTATGCAGTTCAAGCTGGCTTTGAAGTCACTTTGTAGCCCAGGCTGGCCTCAAACTCTCAGTGATCCTCCTGCCTCAGCCTCCTGAGTGTTGGGATTACAGGTGTGCGCCACCACGCCTGGCCTGCACTTATGGTTCTGGAGGCACAAGGTGAAAGGGCTGCATCTGGTTGGTGGCTTTTTGCTTGGCAGAGTCCTGAGGTGGCATAGGGCATCACACGGCAATAGACGGGGGACAGGCATACATGCAGGGTCAACCCTGATAATCTTATCTAATCCTAATCATCTCCTAAACACCAAAAGTCAAATAAGTTTCCATCCTCTTAATACCTCATAATGGGGATTAAATTTTGGCACACGGAATTTGGGGAACACACACCATTTCGAACCATACCCCAACCAAAGAAGCATCTCCTCTTCCAAGCCATTATTCCCAACCTCCAGTCCACTCCATCTGACAGTGCTGTAGAGGTCACCTAGAATCCAGACTATCTGTGACTCAGGGTCCCCTGCTCAGAAGACTTCTATTTTCCAATACATGCCAAGTAAGGGATTCCTAAACCATTTCAGCCCATTTTAAATGCTGCAGTCGGCCCGTGGATGTATAGGGGAAACGAATAACTCTTCTCAATAGCAAGCAGGTTTACCTCTGAACTTAATAAAAAACACCAAGATTTCACAGCTGCAGGGTTCCTAGTTCTTGGATCCAAGTCTTTTATCCTTCAATAGTCTTTATTCTTCTTCATTGATAAAAGTTTCCATTTTAGATGAATTACATGAGAAAGGAGGTTTGGAAAGTTTTTCTAGCAGCTTTAAGATCACTCACTCTAGTGAGGAGCTGTTTGTCATAAAACCTGTTTCAATTTTGTTCTACTCCATTTATTTTTTATTGTATTTTAGTTCAACTGAAAAGGATTTTTGAAATGAACAAATCTTTTTGTTGTTGGTGGTTATTTACTTGTCTAGCTCCTGGGCTCTTTGAAATATTTTAGCTCTTCAAATTTTGTATTTGTTTTTGTTTGGTTTTTTTGAGACAGGGGCTTGCTATGTAGCCTAGACTGGCCTGGAACTCACGACGATCCTCCTGCCTCCACCTCCCTCCTGAGAGCTAGGACTACAGGCATGCACCACCAGGCCCAGCGTGCTCAATACTCATTTTTCAGTAAATCTGTCTTTAGATTAATCCACCATTAGCTGATTGTGGATTAACTAATGGTCAACTTGTAACACCCAGCTGAACTGAATCAGTGTGGTGCTGGGTGTGGAAGGCCCACCTAAGGATTGTTGCTAACAGCATAAAAGGAGAACTGGAGGAGAAGATGATGTGCTATTGATTCTTCTGGGGAAGCTTGTCACACTGGTTTTCCTGATATAAACTCAGCTGTTCTCATCTTCAGAGGAGCTCAGGTCCTTGATGTCACTGAGGATGGCTGCAGTTCTTTTCGGGGAAGCTCTGGTCCCTACCTTGAGCATTGCTTCCTGGCTGTAGTGCAGATCCCTCAGCCTGCTGGCACAGATCCTTCATCCCGCTAGCACAGACTCTCTAGCTTCTACCACTGACCTTTGGGCCTTCCCAGTGCAGATCCTTGATACAGACTTGCATGAGACATTGTCATAGGCTCTAGGCCTCCAGCTGGACTAGTGGAGGACATTGCTGTGGGCTCTAGGTCTTTAGCTGGACTTGTGCAGAACATTGCTGTGGGATCCAGGCCCTCAGCTGGATTATTTGGGTCTCTAGTGTGTGGACAGATCTCCTGCACTCTTCTGCATTTGACTCTTTGGGTGAATATTATAAAATAATCCTATAAATTATGTGTCCTGTATTAAATCTATTCCCCTGTAAATCCTGAGTACAACACTGATAATAACATTTAACACTTGCAAATTGTTTACAGTGTGCTAGGTTCCACTCCAAGCTTTTCATTTGTGTTAAATCATTCAGCTCTGACAAAATCACCCTCATACAGTTAATAATATTCCCACTTTACAGATGAGAAAATGGTGGTACAGTAACTTGTAGGGGGCACCCAGCTAGGAAACGGGGAACCATGGTCCAAAGCCAGGCAGTCTGGCTCCAGGGTACCTCCTCTTTCCCACGAGGCTCCACTGCCATTTTCGTGAATTTATTTCTGCTGATCTACACGCTGAGAGGCCAGGCTGCAACAGCCACAGAAAGACTGATAACAATCACACTGTGGCAAAAAAACTGAGAAAACTGGGTCCAAGTCCATAGAAGACTGAGTGAAGGGCCGGTGATATCGCTCAGGGGCACAAGCGCTTGCTGGCAAGCGCGAGGTCCTGAGGTCAACTCCGGTACCCACATAAAAAAAAAAAAAAAAAAAAAAAAGACTGGGTGAATGATCCAGCACACAAACACAATTGTACATACTAATCTATTTACATTTATGCTGTTCTATGTGGTTTCTGAATTCATTAAAACCACTTTTTTTTCAAAGATGGGCACAGCCTTGGCATGCAGATGG
The DNA here is from genome assembly GCA_028451465.1 of Erethizon dorsatum. NCBI lineage: Eukaryota > Metazoa > Chordata > Mammalia > Rodentia > Erethizontidae > Erethizon > Erethizon dorsatum. The sequence continues at coordinate 103,093,775 of CM051822.1, forward strand.
CTGGAGCTGGTTGCCTGCAGCCTATTTTGCAGTGCATTATTTATAGATGCTAATGATGTCATATCTAAGACTTTCTCCAGACATTAATTCCCTAGAAATCCACACTCGGAAGGCATCTGCAACACTTAGAACTGATTGACCACAGCATGGATTTCTGCTATTGATCTGCAGGAAAATCCATGTAATGATCCTGCATAGACAATTTCCCCAAGTCAAATAATAACTGTAGAAAATTCTCAATATCCAGCTTTCTCAACAGCAGAGGCAACTTATATCAAGGGATCTAAGTACCCCCAAATGCACAGCATATTAAAGCAAACAATGTAAATATTCACTTACAGGAAAAGGCAGCGATATTAACCCTTATTCCAAAGTGCTTTGGTGTAACACAGAGCCCACTCACCTTTCGAATACCCTTTACTTTGCAATGAAGTTTCAAAGAAAGTGCATACCACACAAAACTTACTTAAAACCTCACATCACCTCTACCACATCAAGCATAGTACATTAAAAAAGAAGTCACCCCTATTTAAAATCAGAGAGTCCAGTTTGTTTTAACTGGTGATCTGCAGAAGGCTCCACAGAAACTGGGTCATGGAAACACTGTATCTAAATATTACTTAAGTGTTTATCACTCCAGGATCGAGCTTCTGAGAACTACCTTGTAAGCATGCAATGCAGGGGCTGGAGAGATTTCAGTGAACTGGAGTTAGTAGAAAATAGTAATAAAAGTGAAAAAAAGTTTAAAAATAATCATACTAATAGCAAGCAAGACAGGAGCAGGAAAACAGGCCAGGGAGGATTGGCACAGCTCAGAAGGGGCACCATGGCATTCTCACGGGAAGACCCAAGGCTCACAGAAAGTTGGGTGCGCACACAGCACCCTTCAGCGGTCACCTGTGCACCTCCGTGCGTGCACAGCGCGCTGCCCCCAGCCTCTGTCCTCCCTGGGCCTGTGCCGGGCCACGGCCATGCCGAGAACACCTCCCCAAGCGGTGGGACGCCCCTTACGTTCCATGCTCTGGGGTCCACCCGGGAAGGTCCACGCAGACCAAAGCTCTGCTGCTGCCTCAGAGCCGTTTTGTGCGAGAAAGGCAAGGGCTACAGGGCTCCTGAGCACCCTTGGTCTGAAGAAAAAACAAGCTTCAACATCCTCTTTTGAGTGGACTAAACAACAGATGGCCGCTAGTTTCCAGTACTACTAGAGGGAAGGAAATAAGGACAACGAAACATTATTTGCAGCCTCCCAAGAATCCCCACTTTCTAGGCAGAAGCCCAGAAAAAAAAGAAAATGACCCAGAGGTCCAATTTTTGGGTTGAAAATGAAGACCCTGCCATTGATTTTCTTTGCTTCCCAGCACTTCCTCTGGGGCCCAACATTTATGTACAAATGTGTCCTCACCCTCCCACTCTGCTTCCTTCTCCCTGCCTCCGCCTCAAGTCAACATGAGTGACTTTGGGGCTGGGGGTGTAGTTCAGTGGCTGGGCACTTGCCTTGCATGGGTGAAGCCCTAGTATCAATCCCAAGAATAGAAAAATAATAATTAGTTAAATTTTCAAAGGCAAGTAACTTTTTTCCCATATGGGCTAGGCAGAAAGGACATTTCTTAGGATCAGGGAATATGTCTTCCTCAGGGTCAACCTAATGTCTGGCACTCATGTATATAATTTATACTGATCAATAGTTTCTGAGGAGTGAACTAAGCTGCTCATTGAGCGAGGGGGTCAGAGGGCACAGAAAGGAAGATGACAGCTAATAAAAATAGATATTTACTGAGCACTTACTATAACCCTCTAAACTTCACAACAATACTACGTGGAGGTTGGTCCCATCATTAGGCCCACTTTATAGATTAGGAAACTGAGACACAGAAGGGTAAATAACTTGTGTCGAAGAAGCAAGCAAGAAAGTGGAAGGGCTGGAGTGGCTGCAGGTAAAGCCTGGGAAGAAAACGGAGTAATAGATATAAAAAATGAAGTCAGGGCCCTTATAGTCATGGAACTTACCGTGAACTGGGAAGATGAGACCTGGACTTCCAAGATGAGGAGGAGGAAGACAGAAAGCTGTCACCTCCATATTCATTCTCTAAATATATTTGAACAAGGTGACTGAAAGGATGCCGTATGCAGGTGGCCCTGGACTTGGGTCCAGGACTCCAGTTCTCTACCCCTTCCAGAATGGGTGGTTCTGGACAAGTCTTTGTCCCTCAGAGGCCCCCAAAGCTTGGCAGGAACTCATGGCTGGTTCCCTCCTCCTAGGACACTCAGGTACGGTGAACAGAGGGGCAGTGGGGCATGGAGAAGGGAGAACCAGACTTTGGGACAGATAGAGGACAGACATTCTGGGGGAAATAGGTACAGAGGTGTTAGCATCAAGCCCCCCAGGGGCAAAGTGGGGAGCAGGGGCAAGGGGACTGGGAGAGAAGGCAGGCCATACCAGGGGTCTCTGAGCGCCAGGCTGACCTGAGCACTTGGCAGCCCCCTGAGATGGGAACTGGCCTGGAAGGAAAATTTGTCCCTCGACGCCTGCAAGGGACTGTTTCACTCCAGCTAATACCTCCTGACAGCTCTTATCAAGAGGCTGCTGCTGCTGCCTGCCTGGGCCCCCTCTGCCCCCACCGCCATCCTGGGACTGCTGCAGTGGACAGCTATCTGGGGGAAGCAGAAGAAACTCATGAGCGTATATTTAGCACAGTTTAAACAGCACGTTCCCAGAGCCGGTGTTGGGGGCCTCGGGGATGACTCAACCCAGGGAAGCAGTTTGTTCACCCTGGAAGCTCCAGGGAATGGCCAAGTCAGGAACCTGCCTAGGTGTCCAAGTTTCTTACCAGTGAGGAAAGGAGACAAAAGATCAAATACAGATCACTGGTGGCCAATAAAGCACCATTAGTGCCTCACAGCCACTGGCCTCTCGGGTGGGGATCACAGTGGGATCCAGACTCGCGCCAGACTCGCGCCGCTCCTGGGCTGACCTGCACAAAATGACATCCTCACCTTGCCCTCTGTGCCTGCAGGCCAGGCTCAACCTCTGTCTCCCTAAGCCCCCAGGCGCAGCCAGCGGCAGGGAAAATTTCCACGCCTGCCAAGACACTCCATTGCTGGGCTGTTCAAACAAAGACATTAAATTGCTATGTAGACTGTCATCTTAAAAATAAAAACTTAAGCCCAGCAATAAATCTGAAACTGTTCCCAAGGGCTTAATGGAATAATGTGTAACAGGCCTGGGTGGCCTGGCTGGCAGGGTGAGGGCTCCTCTCACATTATCAGCCCTCAGTCCAGCTGTGGGCCAGTGGGTAGCTTTGGAATTGCTTCTCAGGTGGGCACATCCCAGTTATCATCCAACAATGCAAATTATTGTGGGGGACAGAGCACGTGAACAAAATTCCTTGAGCAAGCCCCACATTTCAGTGACATAAAAATCAACTGGTTAAAAATGCATGCTGGGTGTGGTAGCACATGACTATAATCCTAGCCCTCAGGAGGCTGAAGCAGGAAGATCGTCTTGAGTTCGAGGCCAGCCTGGGCTACATAGTGAGTTCAAGGCCAGCCTGTACTACATAGTGAGACCCTGTCTCAAAAAAAAAAAAAAAAAAAAAAAGGCAGCCACCCCCAACCCCAATGAGACTGAATTGGTGGGTCTAGGGTAAGGCCTGGGAAGTTGACTTTTATCAAACCCCCTTCACCCCAACCTGGTTGGTGGAACACACTTTGAGAAACCACAGGAGACTAAGAGAATCTCAGTTAAAACCTTGGAAGTAGAAGTTAGAACTCAAAAACCTCAGCTTAAAGACATCATCTCCAGTGAGATTTTGCTGAAAAGCAAAAAGAGTCTAACATAGAAGGTGCTTGGGGAGGCAGGAGCAGATCTAAGGCCAAATCAGGGGCCTCCAAGGGTGGATTCACCTTTTGTGTGGCCTGAAGCTTATATACTTTAGAGAACTTTAAGAAAAATAATCCAGCTAAGAACATGGCTCACTGGTAAAGTGCTTGCCTAGCATGTGCGAGGCTCTAGGTTTCAAACCCAATACCACAAAAAATTAAAATAATTAAAATTACCCCATCCCCCAATCAGTACAGGGTCCTGCAGATCACTCGGCTGGCTTCTGGGTACCTCTGCCTATGGGCCCTCATTTCTCCTTCTCACTTGGCTCCTTCTTCTCCTGCTGCTGGGTGACGGCGATGAAACTGGCAGGAGGCTATGTCTTTTCGCATGAGGGAGGCAGACTTCAAACCTAAAACTTCCACGGAGTTTAGGCATCCAGGACCCAACCCATGATGTTTAGCAGCTGTCCTTTCTATCGGTGACATAACCCATCCCACTGGGCTTAAAATCTGTTGCTCTGAAACAAGTACATGCCACAGATGTTCCTAAATCTGCCCTCAGTCTTTTTGGGGTACAACCTGGCCACATGTAAAATCACCCCAAATCATGTATCTGTGATTTAATGGTTCTATTTGGAAGTTTTCAAATCAAATATGAGCCAAAGCAATAAGTAACCTGTGTATGAATATCCTTCTACTTATAATAGGAAAAGACATAGAAGATAGATGCTAATAACCATTCCACATTTATTATATGCCACACGCTGTACTACGGGCATCCCATGTTTTAGAGTAGTTAAGCCCACAGCTCCCTGAAATCCACTTTACAGATGAAGAAACTGACACAGGTGTCAGCCCTTGATTTGCAGCATTTGCTGATTTCCATTATGTAAAAAGCCCACTACAGGGCCGGTGAGATGGCTCAGCGGCGTAAGCGCCTGCCTTGCAAGCGCGAGGGCCCGAGTTCGACTCCCGGATCCCACATACGAAAAAGGGGCCGGTGATATCGCTCAGCGGCACGGGTGCCTGTTGGCGCGTGAGGTCCTGAGGTCGACCCCCCGGTACCCACAAAAAAAAAAGCCCACTACAGCTCATTTCAAACTACCTATGGTTTAGCAACCATATGGCTTAGTTCCCAGATTTCCAGAATATTTAGCAATAAGCTCTTGCAAGCCAATTTGAGCCAGCTCGGGCACATCATTGAAACTGCAAAACAGACAGGTCTAGAAACTTGCTCAATGTTGCTGAACCAGGGTTTGAACCAGTTTAACTCCAGAGTCCAGGCTCTGACTACCCCTCCATGGGCCTGTGCAGACAACAGGGAATGGCTACCCACAACACAAGAGAACCCCTTGACCCCCTGGACATGCAACATGGCCAGGTTTACATGACCATTACCTGAGCACTTAACATTTGCTGGGCAACAAGGCAAAATCATTACAGTAAGCTTACGTGAAGTTCGACTTTATTTGAGTTGTCCTCAATATTAAATGCAATGATTTGCATAATTTGATGGGTAGAGGTTAGGCTCAAATTAGATGATTAAGAGAGGGGTGGCCATGATTATTCCCGTTTTGCAGGTCCTTATTTGGCACAAAGAAGTTGCACAGCTAATCAGTGGTGGCGACCCAGCTGGCCTTATTGCAATTTCTTAACAACATAGAATGCTGGGTGAAAAGAGGAAACCAATCAACATTCATTGACTCTCAGCTTATGCAGAAGTGAATCCTGAATGTGAACCCTAAACGTGAGTCTGACAAACCTGGGTCTGATTGTCCGACATCTAAAGTGTAATGTGGGGCAAACTTGCCTAAAGTCCTGGCTTCAGTTCCCCTTCTCACCAGATTATTCTAAGGGTGAAGAGAGAATCTGGATGGTGAATGTGCCCCTTGTCCTAGCTGTTACTGTGAACAGAAAGGGTAAGAGGATCAGAATCAAGGGTTTCTTATCTACCGTGGTTCTTTGTCTTTTCAAGTTGCCCCAAACCGTGGCTCAAGCTGGTCCAGAGTGAATCCTTTGCCATGCAGATCTTCACTGGCAAAAGCCATACAGATATTTTCTCCGTCCTAGTGGGGCCACGAAGGTCCCAACTTTTCCCCTCCGCGGTGCAAAGCCGCAGGCCCCGGCTCCCGGGCCGGCTGACCAGGGGGATGCCCTGGTCCAGCCGTGCCCACTGGGGCACGCGCGGGTATCCTCACCGACGCCCGCAGCGGAGGCGGAGACCTCCACAGAGGAGGAAAGCCAGCCCGGCGTCCTGCTTTCGGACTCTGGATCCCACTCTACCTCTAAAGTTTGGGGGTGTTTTTGATCTTTTTCTCCCAGACCATCACTAAAAAGAAAACTGTTGTTGTTCCCTTTTCAGCCAAACTTCCTCCCCGGAGAGTCTCTCAAAGCTCTGCGCTCCCGCCGCAGCTGGGACCGCGGGGCGCGAAACCCAGCAGGGAGAAGTGGCGGGGCGGCCTGGGTTCCCGTCGGGGCGACACCGCCGAGCCGCGCCCGCGCCCGCGCCCAGCAGGGAGGGAAGGATGCCCAGCGGGCAAAGCCGGCCGGGGAGGCTCCTCGCGTCCCTCCCGGAGCCCCGACCCGTGGCCCTCAGGTCCCGGGAGCCGCTTACCTGACGGCGGCCGCTTCCTGCTCAGACGGCTCACGGCGCGGTTAAACATCGCCGCGGGCGTCCGGAGGAGGAAGGAGGCGCAGCCCGGCGGCGCGGAGGCTGAGCCCGAGGAAGGCGAGGAGGAGGAGGGTGAGGAGGAGGAGGAGTCCGCTCAGCACCGCCCCAGCGCGCCGGGCCCCGCCGGCCGCCCTCCTCTCCGCGAGGCGCCGCGTGGCGCGCTCCGTGCGCCCTCCCCGCCCGCTCCGGTAGGGGCTCTGGATCCCGCCCGGAGAGGCGGGGCGGCGCTGCCCCAGGTGACCCCTCCAGACCCGCGCCGGGGATGGGAAGCACGCGGCCGGCGGAGCCGAGATGCCGCCAGTTTCCAAGTCCTGCGTCCGTCCTGGTCACCCGCCCTCTTCTGAGCACCGCCAGGAAAAACTGGCTCGGCGCCACGGGCCCAGCGCGCGGGGCGACTCCGGCAGGCCGAGGTCACCTCCCGATCATAGCGAACCCGAGGCCTCGCGCGTCTGTGAAGTCGTACGCTGCGCGGCCCGTGGCCTTTGCCTCCCTACTCCGGGGATCCGGGATGCCCGCGCGCCAGGACCTGCCCGCCCCCGGGACGTGGTGGGCGCTGGTTCTTCCCACGCCGCCAGTGCGGGTGGGGCGTCACCAGGGCCCGGGCCGCGGGACCGCGAGGAGCGAACGGAGCCACCGCGGGTGGGCGCCCTTTTCCCGGCCGCGGCGCGCGGGCGCCAGAACTCAGGCGCCTGCTGCCCTTGGCTTGTGATCCAGGGGTGGACCTCGAGGAATTCTGCAGGAATCCCTGGGGTTCGAGCGCGGACCAGAGCGGACCAGCTCTGCCTTGTACGCCCGCGCGCCCATGGCACATCTCTAACTTTGGGAACACTTTGGTGCAGCCTCAGGCGGTGTCTTTCCACTCAACGACCAGAATCCCTGAGGTTCCCCCGCTGGGCTCTTGGCTCGCTTCTCCGCCACACCCTCACCCCGGTCAGTCACCTGCTCAGCGCGGCACTCCAAGCTCCTCTATTTTCTCATTTCTTCTACAAAACAGCCCAAGGGGAGTGTCATTAGCCCCATTTTCTTGAACATTTGGTTTGCAAGGAATTGTCTTTCTAGCGAGTTTTTTCTCCTTGTGTGTCTAGCTTTGTCTCTAATTTGGTTTTTATTTTTAGCTGTACTAATTGCTATTTTTCTAAACTGCTCCCCAATCGCCCCCTCATTCTTTTGCAGTATTTTCACTAGTTGGCACTTTCTTTTATGTCTATTTTGAGCCTCCCATTCTGCTGGTTTTTTCTCTCTCCCTCTGCCTACCCCACAGTCCAATTCTACCCTAGCTCCAGTCCTTTGTGGTTTATTTCTACCTCTTTCCTTCCTCTCTGAGTACTCTCTGGCTGTGCTACCGGAGAGTATCCCCAGCCCTCTGAAGGTTCCCGGGTTTTTGGCTGCAACTCAGAGATCGTGGAGTGGTGAACAGGGCTAGAACCTAGCTGAGAAGCTGCCCTTCCGAAATCTTTCCTTCTGTTATGCGTGGACTGCAGGGACAGGCTTCCACCCATTGAAATAATACTTACACTATAACCAGAGCCTCTGTAAAGGGACGATTTTAAAAGCCGGCAGAGTTCCGAATCTAAATAAGACCACTGCTTCTTACAATAGCAGACTTTGTGCAACACCCAACCCACCCCCCTCACCCGGAAAACTTCCCCAGAGACCAACCACAAGTAATCCTACCACAGGAAAGAAGGGATCAGCATAGTGCACAGCCAGCCAAATGCTATCTCAGTTGTCAGGTCCACCCTTCCATGTCCTCAACCCTAGTGTGGCCTATGCTTATGGATACTTCTTGAGCTAAGAAGCCCAGGCCTTCCCCAAGTAAAGGGAAAAACTTAGCAGCTTCAAGTCACTTTCCCTGTCTTGTTAGCATATCAGATAGTAAGTACAAAAAGAAAGACCATCCTCATGATGTTGCCACAAACACCTGTTTTAGGTGTCTAAAGAACCAAAGCCAGTTTTGTGTAATGTGTAGAAGGCCAAGTATAGAAGCATAAAACCTCATAGCTCCCAAAGTTCACTAGCCACACTCGCACACTGAAGTTCTGCCCGTGGTCTGCATTTGGACTGAAGGGTGCTCGGCACCCACAAGCACCACTCCTCCAAGTGCACCCCGCATACCCCAGCTCAATCAAGCCTACACTAACAATGACAGCCCATTTGGGCACGAAGACATGTCGCTTAGTCTCCTTTCTCCCCCTGCTGGTCTCACCTTTGGTTTACCAAGTTTCCAGTCAGGCAAAAACAAAAGCTCTGGACGACTTCCAGTAAAGCAGAATTTCAGAGGGATTATTTGCCCTAGAGGTTAATATACTTTATTCTGCTCAGAAACTTTACAGAATTGGTGGTAAGTTGTGACTATATTTTAGCATCTCTTTTATAACCAGAATATGTATAATAAGACTATTTTAGACAATTTGAGGCAGACCCAGTAAGGAAAGTAAGTAAATCATAAGTTCTTGAAGAGACCTAGGTACCAATCCTGACCATGCAGCAGACCAGCTGTGTGTCCTGAGGCAATTACAGCCTCGTGGGATAGAACAAGGAAAGGATGACACCTACATTCCAAGGGTGTGGTATGCAACAGCAGTAAACAAAAATGTATCTGGCATAGTGCCCAGCACATGTACGCGCACGGAAAAATTATTGGAATCTGCATTACTCTTACTCCCCCTGTAAGGCTGTTTTGATAAATAGTAAACTTTAACCTACACATAGGCAAAGTGAATTTTTTTTTAATTATAAGAAGTTGGCAGGGCAGCAACAGTGTGATGTTCACAGTGCGAAAAAAAAGGAAGTAAATTGCTATAACCTCTTTAACTTGGCAATCTATAAGAGGCTTCAAAATACGCCCTTTCACCTACTGAATAATTCTACAATTGGTGATTTGTGCCAAGGAAAGAATAAGCAATGCAAATATTTACATATATCATAGGACTATACTTCTTTTTAATCTATTACTTATCCTAGCTAAAAATGTCTCTTAAAAGTTATAACACATACCTAAGATGGAATATTTTCTTTCTTTTTTATGTGGGTACTGGGAGTCAAACTCAGGACCTCGCGCTTGCCAGCAGGCGCTTGTGCCGCTGAGCCATATCACTGGCCTGGAATATTTTCTAGTACAAAGACCATGTGAAAACTATTTGGTGAAGTGTGAGCATGCTTATGATAAAGCTTTCAAATCAGAAAATACGCTCTCTGTGCCTGCCTGTCTCTGTCTCTGTCTCTCTGTGTCTGTCTCCATGTCTGTCTATGTCTGTCTGTCTGTCTCTCATTGCTTTTGCTGTATTCCTGTTCTGCTGCCATGAACTGTTTCTCCTCAGTGATGCCCCTCTGGCCAAGCCACTCTGCCTTAGAGCCAGCCAATTATGGACTGAAACCTCCACAATCTGTGAGCTAAATAAACCTTCCCTCCTTAAAAAAAAAAAAAAAAAAAATCAGGAAAATCAATGGAGACATTTTTCAGTGAAAGGTAAAAGGAATAGAAAATACAGTGTATTTATGCATAGAAGGATAGCAGTTGACTACAGCAAATTATTGCTAGAATTTATCTCTAGATGATAGGATAATGGGTGATTTAAATTTTTATTATTGTATTTTCCTGTTTGGTTTTTGTTTTGTTTTGATTTTTTTTTTTTTTTTGTGGGTACCGGGGGGTCGACCTCAGGACCTCACGCGCCAGCAGGCGCCCGTGCCGCTGAGCGATATCACCGGCCCTTTTTTCTTATGTGGGTTCCGGGAGTCGAATTCGGGCCCTCGCGCTTGCCGGGCAGGCGCTTAAGCCGCTGAGCCATCTCACCGGCCCCTGTTTTGATTTTTTGAGACAGGTTCTCACTATGCAGTTCTGGCTGGCCTCGAACTCACCAAGTAGCCCAGGCTGGCCTCAAACTCGCAGCGGTCCTCCTGACTCAGCTTCCTGAATGCTGGGACTATGGGAAAGCACCACCACGCCCAGTGTGTTTTCCTGTTCTGTAAAATGGCTGTAGGGTACAAGGTTTTTAGTGGGGGTGGTTTTCAGTAATTGAAACCTGAATCTCCACTGGGTTTAATGCTACAAATAAGTGAGCCCTCATTTTTGCAACATTCCTTTTGCTTTCTTAAAACTCTTAATTTTCCATGGAAGGGGCAAGTAGACCCCAACTGCCTTTCCCATCTTTGATCTGTCTTGCACTTATAGTCACACATTCCTGGCATATCACAGCTGGAGGAACCCTGGAAGAGCAGCAACTTGTGCTCAGACCAGGAACTGAGGCAGGCAGCAGCTAAGCCTGAATGCAGCTAGTTTTAGCTAATGTGACGCCAGCTTTCCTGCCTACTGGGCAGGAGGTCTCTGCAACAGCACCTTATACCTACCTCATGCCATGCAGTATGCATGACAAGGCACATGAAAAGGAAAGCTTGTATGTTTAAAATTCTAATTAGGATTTTCAGTCAAAAGAGGCAGATTACAGGCTAGGGATACAGTTTAGTAGTAGAGCGCTTGCCTAGCATGTGTGAGGCCTGGGGTTCAATCCCCAGTATCCCCCCCCCCAGCCCATTCCCAAAATGTCAGATTAATTCTACCAATCTGTATTTCTCCAATCTCAAGACAAAAACAATTAGCCAGACGGGTGCAGTGGCACGCACCTGTAGTCCTAGCTTTTCAGGAAGCTGAGATAGGAGGATCACGTGGACACATGAGTTTTGAGTTTGAGAGCAGATGGGGCAATGCAATGAAACCATGTTTCAGGAAGGGAAAAAAAGTCAGCCTTGAATTGTAGCCCAGGCTGGCCTCAAACTTGTGATCCTCCTGAGTGCTGGGATTATAGGCATTCAGCACCACAGCAGTTTGTTTGACTTTTTAAACTATTATACATATGTATATATCATTTTATTGAAAATGAAAGTTAATTTTTAAAAGTCCTAGTAATCACCATTTGTGCAGTCCATAAGAGAAGAGGGAAATCTTGGTTGATATCACTAATAATAGCAATAACTAAATCTCAGTAAGTACTTACTAGGTGATTGGCACCGCTCTAGCACTACTTTAAATACTCCTCTTATAAAAACAGCCCCTTTGGAAGGGTCTGGATTGCCACCATACACTGCCTCTGATGGAGCGGAACCAACTGCAAGTCAAACTGTGGCCCCTTGTGGGCTGAAAAGCATATTTCGCACACGTTTCTTTCAGCTCTCGCTAAACCTTGTGACACAGGAATTCTCAGATGTAGAAACAGCAGAAGAGAGATCCGGAGAACTGCTCAACGTCACAGGTACAGGTATTGAAAGCAGGGCTAGAACTCACATCTTTTGGCACCCAGTGACAACTCTACACAATTCTTTACACAACTGCCCCACATTCATGAACAGATATTGGTTGATTGGTTGACTGCAGTGCTGGGAACTGAACCCAGGGCCTGGTGGGTGCTCTCTACCACACAACTACTTGCCTAGACTAGAAGAATGCCTATTATTGAAAATCTCGTGTTTCAGATATCTACTTTATAACATGCCATTTTTAAATGCTAAAGGAAAAGGGCCTGGGACTTTTTTTTTTTTTTTTTTTTTTGTGGGTACCGGGGGTCGACCTCAGGACCTGGCATGCCAACAGGCACCCGTGCCGCTGAGCGATATCACCTGCCCCTTTTTCGTATGTGGGTTCCGGAAGTCGAACTCGGGCCCTCGCGCTTGCAAGGCAGGCGCTTACGCCGCTGAGCCATCTCACCGAGGGCCTGGGATTTCTAAGAATTGTTTTGTCATTTGTTTGTTTTTGGAGACAGGGTCTCACTATGTAGTTCAGGCTGCCCTTGAACTTACCACATAGCCTAGGCTGGCCTCAAATTCATGGCGATCCTCCTGCCTCAGCCTCCCAAGTGCTGGCATAAGAGGCATGCCCAACCATGCTTGGCTCTTCTAAGACTATCTAGTCTTTCCTTCAAATCTAGATACTAAAATGTCCTCTGAAAAGTCGAGAGAGAGAGAGAGAAGGAAGGTGTCGTTTGTTGTGCATGAACACTCACACAGATGTGACTGTAACACTGCTGCAGGTTTTTATTGTTTTACTGCCACAAACATCTCTCAGCAGTACTGTCCAGCAATGGGACCACTCAGCCACAGCTAAGCCAACTGGGCAGGACCACTGCTCAGGGCTTCTCAAAAACTCCTCGGGAATGTCACATTCTTTTGGGTCTTTCTACAACAGTATTTTGTGGAACTGGGTTTTGGAAACTCCCAAAAGCTATTTGGTTAAAATTGCTGAATGAGGTGGGTGGTAACAGAGGTAGAGGGGCACAGATAGGCTGGGCCAATGTATAGTATTGTGTGCCTTGACCATGATGAAAAATGACTGCACAAGAATTGACATCAAGGAAGAGGGCGACAGGTGAACACCATTTAAGATAAACACATACTTCCCATTTTGGATATCTGACATAATTAAGAGACTCACTTTATGAAAGTTTTAAACTTCATTACAAAAGTCTATAGCCATCATATACCTACAAATATTCCTTACTACTTACTTGGGTTAAAATTTTTTTTAAAGGTAGTTTTTTACCTAAACCCATTCATTTACATTTCTCTGATATGGAAAATACGAAAGTGCTTGATGATTTTTATTAAACTCTTTTGGTTACTCATCTATGCTCATAAACTAAAATGCTTAGAAACTTTTAAATAACATATTGTGAAATAGGAAGAAAATGTTCAAATGGGAAGGAGAACTAGGGAGGGGGATAGGAAGGGAAGTAAAAGAAAAACATGATGAGAAAAGAAGGAAAAATGGAAATAAAGCTTTCGTAAATAAAGAGTGGAAGAGGGGTTGAAGGGAGGCTAGGGGAATGGGAAAGAACAAAAGAACCAAGTTATATTATGTACAGGTACAAATTCCCTATAATGAAGGTGATCATTATGTATACCTAAAATGTACCAATGAAATTAATTAAAAGAACTTTTTAATATCATAAAATTCATCTGAGAAAGTTACAAAGCAATCTTCAAAAAATAGACTACCTAGTAATATGTTCTCATATATGATTTCCAAATACTTTTTTGATCAACCATCATATTTCAACTAAAAGCTGTTTTACAGAAGATATCTCAAAAAGGCAGGAAACATGTAAGAAAATCATCAGGTAATTCAGGGACTATAAGTCATGTTGTTCTTGCTTAAATTTTACCCTATGGGAAACTGTCCTGAATCACTAATTTCTTTATATATATTGGCTAAGTTCTAAGGAAATATACTTTGGCTCAAAATTTTAATATTTTTATCAGGTGTTAAAGGAATAGTATATGTGTTATTAGTGACAAAGAATTTTGCCACCTGAAGAAAAAAAGTTGCTATGATGTACAAAACCATAATTCAGATTTTGAAGATACTTAGAAGTGGAAATAAATGCATGTGCATGTGTATGCACATATGTACACATATACATACATATGTAAATGAATTTGCAAGTAAACTGACAGTGAGGGTTGCTGGCACGACAGCTAGATAACTGCCTTTTAGAGACCCGCTGCACAGCCTACATCTCAAAAGAATGGGCATTAATTCCATGACGATACTTAGCAAAGTTTTAAGTCCAAAGGTCTTTCCTTAATGAAGTTCTGTTCATGAGGACAAATATACAGTTCTGGCTATCAGAATCATTAGATGATCTCCATTGATAAAGAAAGGAGGATCCATTAATGGTACTCAGTATTTTGTTTTTTGAGAGTCACTACGCAGTTTAGGTTGCTCTTCAACTCACTGTGTAGTCCGGGCTGGCATCAAATTCTCAGTGATTCTCCTGCCTCAACTTCCCCAGGGTTCGGATTACAGGCATGTGCTGCCATGCCCAGTGGTACTCAGTATTATATGCTTCCAGTCATAAGTATCAAAATACTTGCTTTAATAACTGTGAATCCCACAGATTTACATAATAAGCTATCACGTGCCATTTTGGATCCTGTCCATGTTTTGAAGGGATTTATAGATACAGGTAAAGGCTGTTGCCAGGCATTATCTACAAACTCAAATAATCTTTTCAGCAGAGGCTGTCTCTTCTCAGGGTCTTTAGTCAGGGTCACCAGGAGGTTTTCCACTCTTAACATAAACAGCAGTAAATTTTTCAAGAGCCACATACCACTCTTGACTTTATGGGCTGCATGGATATGGGGCAGCCAGGGATAAAGACTGGTATCAACTGTATTTTGCAGGTGTTTAGAAGCTAATACTACCAAGGTTACTGAAGTGTTTTATTTCTTTAAATCTAATATTTTACTCCATTAGATTAAAAAGGCCAGCAGGTTAAAATCTCCTTAAAGCAATCTGAGGCAAACTCATTAGCTGAGATTTAACCTCATGTTTTCTAAAATAAGTTCTGTCATACAAAACAAGCATCCGATAAGGCAAAAACGGGGAAGTGTACTGGTTCAGGAACAGTCACTTAACACAGAGATGAATAAATTTACACCGAGACTCCAATTCTGCTAGAGAGAAAATGAGAATACTTTGGAAGGCAGTGATATATCTGAAAGGAAAATATCTAGGTCCACATATAGTAATGGTTCTGTTTATTATTTTTTAAATGTCATCTATGAAATTACAACATTACGTATACTGTGGTAAAAAACACAACATAAAATTTATCTTAAGTGTACAACTCAGTAGCTTATGTATATTCACACTGCACAACCGTTCTCCAGAAAATTTCATCTCATAAATCTCAAACTCTACCCATTAAACTCCCTTTTTCACCCTCCCTTTAGACCCTGGTTCCTATGAATTTGACTATTTTAGTGTGTAAGTGGGATCAAATACTTGTCTTTTTTGTCTTTTTGTGATGTATTTCACATGGCATAATGTCTTCAGGGTTCTTCCATGTCGTAGCATGTGTCAGAATGTAATTTTTTAAGGCTGAAGAATATTCCATAATAAAACACTACATTTTATTCATTCATGCATCTGTGGATGAACATTTGGTTTGTTTCCACCTCTTGGCTATTGTGAATACTGCTGCTTTATACAAAAGAATATAAATGTATCTTTAAGGACCTGCTTTTTTTCTGTAGTGGTGGTGTTGGAGGTACTGAACCCAGGGACTCACACA
The DNA here is from genome assembly GCA_028451465.1 of Erethizon dorsatum. NCBI lineage: Eukaryota > Metazoa > Chordata > Mammalia > Rodentia > Erethizontidae > Erethizon > Erethizon dorsatum. The sequence goes on from CM051822.1 coordinate 103,109,336, forward strand.
TGCCAGGCAAGTGCTCTACCACTGAGCCACATCTCCAGCTCTAATTCTTTCGAATATATAACTGGAAGTGTGCTGCTGAATCACAGTTTTGTTTTCCACTGGGGACTAAACCCAGGAGCTAGTGGATGCTAGGCAAGTCTTCAACCACTGAGCTACACCCCCAAGACCTTCTTTAAAATTTTGAGACAGGGTCTTGCTGAGTTGCCTAACCCAAGCTCAAACTTTTGATCCTCGTGCCTCAGCTTCCCATGCAGCTGGGATTTGTACAGGTGTAGACCACTGCACCCAGCTGGAAATCCCACTCTAATTTCTCAAAACCCTTCATATTGCTTTCTATAGTGGTAACGTTATGTTACATTCTACCAAGAGTTCAAAAAGGTTCCAGTCTTTCCACATTCTTGCCAATATTTATTTTGATTAAAACAATTGTATAATTTTCTATCCACAGTAAAGTTTTCAGTTTAAAGTAAACTATTGAAAATTGGGGTTTTATGCTGGGGCAATGGCAAGTCACAGAGGCAATTTTGGGTTGCAAGTGCTAGTAGATTCATGTTTTTAAAAAATTAATGCAACTATCACATCATTTTGTTTTTTCCAGTCCTGATGATTGAACCCAGGGCCTTCACACTGAGATTTTCCCTAGACCTTTTTTAAATTTTGAGAGTGTCTTGTTAAGTCATTAAGATGCCCAATTGGGGTTTGATCCTCCTACCTCAGCCTCCCAAGAGCAGTGGGATTTCAGGCATGTACCACCACACCCAGCTTATCATTTTTAAAATTTATTAAGCAAATAAAGATACAGAACTGCATGTATAACATGCTACCATTTTTAGCAAGGAGTAAATGTTCATAGAAGCAAAACTCTAGAAAAATACAGGATGCTAATAACATTGGTGTCTTTTTGGTGGGAACTAGACGACTATGGGAGAAAAGAGTTTGTTTTTGTTTTTGTTTTTGTGGATACCAGGGGTCGACCTCAGGACCTCGCGCGCCAGCAGGCGCCCGTGCCGCTGAGCGATATCACCGGCCCTTTTTTCGTATGTGGGATCCGGGAGTCGAACTCGGGCCCTCGTGCTTGCCAGGCAGGCACTTATGCCGCTGAGCCATCTCACCAGCCCGAGAAATGAGTTTTTAAGGTATTCTTTTAGTAACTTTTAAATTGTGTTTAAGAATTACCTGTATGATGGTTAAAATAAATAGATCCTGGAAAAGCCTGGAAGGTTAAAAGCTTAGGTAAGATACCAGGACAATTAAAATGAAAAAACAAAACACAACCCTCTACAATCTAGTGTTGTGGATGAGGGTAATGACTGGAATTTTCATACCACATGCAAGCATGAACTGACACAACCAGTTTTGAAAACTGTTAGGCAGCACCTACTAGAGCTGACTAGACACACATCTGTAACTCAGAATTCCACTCCCAGGTATATACTCAACAGAAATGTTACATATTGTTCCTCAAAAGACACATAAAAATTCCCAACAGTACTAAACGTAACAGCTTCTAAATAAAAAGTCAAGCACATAACTGAAAGAGTGGATAATTACACACATTCACTTAACAGACTATAACACTGAGAAACTCAGCTATATACACAGATACTCCTGGTATTAAATAAACCATATACAAAAGAATATACACTAATTCCACTTATGTAGTTAAAAAATACACACACTAATCCGTGGTCATGTTAAGCCAGGCTAGTGGTTTATCTCAGAGGAAGACCGGAGGTTAGAGACTAGAAGAGGGCATGGGAGGCTTCTGGGGTCCTGTCAGGGTCGTGTTTCCAGATCTAGGTATTTAACATCTACATGAATACATTCACTTTTTCGAGATGATATGGTCTTTTCTAGTATTTTTAATTTAGAAAGCATGTAAGTGCTTTATAAGAATAATACACTGAAGGCTGGGACTATGGGTCAGGATTAGAGCCTTTGCCTACCATGCTTAAAGTCCTGAGTTCAATCCCTAGCATTAAAAAAGAAAAAAATAAATCCCTTTTTATTTGGCAGCACAACTAGAGTTAAAGCACACATTAAATACCCAAAGTAAGACTAGAAAGCTTTCAAAAAACATTTATCCTTCATTACAGAGCAAATCAGATTTTAAATAACATGCTATTTTAAATGTGCCTTCACATGGGGTATATCAAACAGCAAAAGACCAACACTGTTAAATTACCTATTATTACCTAGGATTTCTGCAAGTCCTTCCTAACTTCTCTTACCATCACTCTCACTTAATTCTCACAATTAAGGAATTTCTTCCTATGTTAACTAGTTTATCAGTATGATACATATATATATATATATACACACACACACAACCTCTCTCTCTCTATATGTCACTGTAAGAATTTCAACTGTCACTTCCCATAGCTAGTACCATTTTTGTCTGTTAGAGGTCTCCTGTACAGAAACCCAATTCTGCTGCGCTGGCAGCCCCTGTTCCTAAAAAGCACCCCCACTATCAAACCATAGGGCTCCACGGCCCAGTCTCAGTCTTGTAAGAGTGTTATGTAGGGGCAGTTATGACTTCTAACTGGTATAGCCAGGTACTCCCATTGGGAATGCATTCTAATCACCCTTGAAACATGTTTGGCAAACTACAATGGCAGTCACAGAGATCTTCAAAACACACACACACACACGCACACACACACACACACACACAAAACCTAGCAGGTTTTGTTTTGTTTTTTTTGTGACGATGGCCAACAGGGTTTTCCTAACAGTCAGGAAAAGGAACCCAGGCTGATTAATTTTATTTCAGACCACCTTCACCCACAACTGTGGAATCCCACAATCTGCATTTTAGTAAGTACCCAGTTGATCCGGATTAAGTACTACTCAAACAGAATACCAGGTGGGGTTTTAGTTTCAAGAGTGACTAAAATACATGCTTACTTTCACTTCCTCAATCAAGGTCATGCATCAACATTTACTAAACATCTATAACATGCCAAGCACTATTACAGGCCCTAGTATTGTTTTTAGAAAGAGACACACAAAACAGTTCCTGCTCCCTTGGAGCTTACATTCTAATGGAGGAATCCAACTGACACAGCCAAAGAACAAAAATAGCAAAGCAACCAGATTATAAAATTATCCTTCTGAAAAATAAAATATATCCCAGGGTACTGCCTGGCAAGCGCAAGGTCCTGAGTTCGATTCCCAGTACAAAAAAAAATATATATATATATAATCCCAGGGTATAATAAATTAAATGTGAATTTTAAAGGATCTCTTAGGGCTGGTGAGATGGCTCAGCGGCATAAGCACCTGCCTGGTAAGCGCGAGGTCCTGAGTTCGACTCCCAGTACCCACATACGAAAAAAGGGCCTGTGATATCGCTCAGCGGCGCTGGTGTGCGAGGTCCTGAGGTCGACCCCCGGTACCCACAAAAAAAAAAAAAGGATCTCCTAATTCAATCATTTTACTATAAATGCTCAAAGGGAGTTATTTTATAACAGTAACTTTTGCCCAACATTCTAATATACATGTAGAACACACATTATTAAATGAAAATACTTAATGGAAGTTGAAAAGAAACTAGCAGGGCAAAAGTATTTCTAATATTTTATTCTCAATACCTGGTAAGTCTTAGTATTCTTGATGTGTACAGTCTTAAACCAATTAATATATTGCACATCAGCACCCAAAGCAATTATTCATGCTTTACTACACCTGCCCAGGACAGTCAAAGCCCATGTCCAGGCTCTCCTGAATCAAGGCGTTCTCCTCCTTCAGTATCCTCGTCACCACTCTTCTCCCAATTTGAATCTTTGTTAAACAGATACAAAGCATGAGCTGTGCCATATGCTAAAATACAACCAGCCAAAGGAAATCAGCTAAAATATTATTCAAGTTTACTTCTTTTCAAAAGGAAGCAAACTAAGATTATTAAATGGAGATTCTTACTATTTTTTTAACCTAGGTTAAGACCTATACGTTAGCTTTATTTTGTTAAGCGAAAGCAATCATATAAACCACATATGGCACACTTCAACTCACAACTCTTACCAGTCAACTAAATGTGAAAATCTGGCATCTACGCATCAATTTTCAGAAATGTACAGCTGGATATGGTTACATATTTTATGCCTACTTGTCCAGATGATTTTGGGTTTTTCTTTATTGGTATACCTAAACCTAATGAAGATAACAGGAAAAAAAAAAAAAAAAACAGAACACAGTTGGACAAGTTATGGTTATCTACTGGTTAATATATAGCAAAATCTGCTTTACCTTAAAAATTCCACAATTGTACAGCACCACTTGATAACTAGGTTTTTATCAGTTCACAAGAATGAAGAAGTCAAGAGGTCCACAAGCAAGCTAAGCCCAGTTGTAAGCTCAACAACTGGACACCTTAACCAGGATAAATTATTTTTCAGCATACAATTAGCCCCTGGCTTTCCTTGAACTGTAATCCAAAAAGCATATCAGTTTTATTCATTTTGTACACTTTCCAAGATGACTTCAAGACATTAAATATGGGTTGAGGTAGGATAATCCCAGGGGTGCAAAACCAGTCTAGGCAATTTAGTGAGACCTGTCTCTTAAAAAAAGGCTGGGGGTAGGGGAGGGTACTGAGAGGGTATAGCTCAGCAGTAGAGCACGCTTTGTTTGCACAGGCCTTGGGTTTGATCCCCAGCACCAAAAGAAAAACAAACAAACAAAAAAGACAAATACAGATATTTTTCCAGAAGAAACTCAAACAATCATTAATGGATTTAAAAAAAGTGTTTGGGCTCACGCTTAGCTCCAGCTACTCAGGAGCTGAGGCAGAAGGATCATTTGAGCCCTCCAGGAGTTCAAGGTCAACCTAGCAACACAGCAAAATCAGGTCTCACAATCCAAGAAATAAATGCAACTAATTGGAAAAGTTAGCACACATATCAGAATTAAGTTGGAACATTTAGAGAATCATTTACTGGATATGTGCCTTTGTCAACTGTTATCCTGATATTTAAAAAATCAAAGCATAAAAACCATATAGATTATCTCTCCCATACAAAAGCCTAGCATTCTACTAAAGCATCACTTACTATTAGTGCCTTTTTTTTCCCCTTAAGGTAAAATAATTCCCCTACCCCTATTTCCTAAATTGAACCTTTCACATTCTGGCCCTAAAAGAGGTATTTCCACAAAGTACCTTACGAACTGTAGTAACTAGCCGATCTACACCATCTTTCAAAATAAACCCAACTTCAGTAGAAAATGGGAGCCAAAGTTTCTTATCAATACGGCATTTGAACACCACACTAACTTAACACAACCTGGAACAAAAATTTGAAGTTGTAATTATTCACATTATTTCCTTGAAAACCAAATAAATGGCTAACTTGTATTAATAAAATTACAAAAATTACCAGGATATCTTATTACCAAATATAGCAGGATACATAACCTCAGTTGGACCATTTAAGAGTGAAAAACTAATGGCTCAGCGGCATAAGCGCCTGCCTTGCAAGCGCGAGGGCCCGAGTTCGACTCCCGGATCCCACATACGAAAAAGGGGCCGGTGATATCGCTCAGCGGCACGGGTGCCTGTTGGCGCACGAGGTCCTGAGGTCGACCCCCCGGTACCCACAAAAAAAAAAAAAGAGTGAAAAACTAGTAAAAAGCTAAAACAAGTGTTTTCATCTTTCTAATACATATTAGAAACAAACTTAATATTTGTAACATACAAATGATATAAGTATAAGCACCACATGCTGGAAGATTTAATCTAGCCATACCTCCTTCAAAAGTGTCAAATGTTTGTTGTATTTTTCCCCCTTGTTTTGGTACTGGGGGTTGAATCCAGGGCCTCATGCTGGCTAGACAAGTGCTATCACTGAGCTACATATCTAGACCTTTCCTAGTCTTTTGTCAAGCTTTACTCATAGATACCAACAAAGACCAATGTAGACATGGTAGAACAAAAGTTTCCATATCTGTGGACTCCAAGTTAATGAGATTTTACTATGATATTCAAAAGAACATATATTTTTAGAAGGATGCAAATTTCTATTCCTCCATATCCAGATATTAAATTTTAACTAAAAAAGGCTAATGGACTTTAAACATTTACAGAGAACATAGAAATAAGTCCTGAGTATGTATGTATTCCTCATACCTTACTGATAAACCCAAACTGCTTATTTCATAGTACATGGAAGAACAATTATGTAATGAAAGACAATAAGAAAAGCACTTATCATAGAGTTTAGTCTTTATTGAAAGACTTCAACTGTGGTTTACAGCTTTGGCTTTAGTTGGCCTCTCACTGCCAGCAGGCATAAAAATCAGGTAGGAATGGCATGGGGGAAATACTAGTAGAGATGATTTGAGCAAAGAAAATGGCAGGCAGAAACATACCGTGAAAATAAATCTCAAAATAATTATTAAATAAAAAACATTTCCTTGCATGCCAAAGAATCTCTGCTGTTGTTTTAAATGAACATGGGAAAGAAAAGGCAACAACTCTTAGGCTTATATTGAATCAAGACAGCATGGACTTCAATCTGTGTTATAAAATTGCCTGAGTCTACTTTAGCCTGATAGTCATTATTTTCTAAATGGTGCATTTCATTTGGATAAGTAGCTTTGTATTTTGAAACTGTTTAACATGAAATAACTTTAACTGATCATGAAATCTTGTTCTTATCCAGATTAAGACAAAGGACACTTCAGTCACATATTTACTATGGCAATAATAACTAGTTTGGATAATTTTATTAAATTATATAATATACAACTAGGAAACACTACAGTTGTATTTTGCTGTTATCTCAATAAGCTACTTAATTTAGTGGTAGAGCAAAAAAGGGCAAACTAAAAATTTAATAGGCTTTTATGAAAAAGTCTAGTTCTTCACATTTCAAAAATATTCGTGAAAAATTTAACTCAGGGGCATAATCAATATAATTTCTCGAGTGTTCTTCCTATAAAATATAAAGTAACTTTTCAAAAAACATTCCTTAAATATAGTCTGAACAAAAGAAACAAGGGGTAAGGGTATAATAGCAGTAGAATGCAACAACTACTGTGGTTCAAACTAATGTGCCATAAAAAATCTGGCTTAAAGATGAACTTCAGACTCTTCTTTAACTTTTATGAATACATTTGGCTAAATTTCTAAATGGGCAAAAGACAAAAGTAATACCAAAATTACTATGATCATCAATATATAAAATAATCATTTTAAAGTTAATTGTAAGACTTCAAAGGTTTAAAAAATGGTCATTTGAAGATCCCAGCTGCACCTGAACTGTAAAGTATGTTTTCTCACTTTGGTGCTCAGGCCAACTTTCTAAATATATTGCCAAAACATGTGCACTCCCTAGCTGTCACAATTTAAATACAGAGGATTTTATCTACTTTACATTCCTGTTTTATAGAAATTTGAGGCAGATTTTATCCACATAGGCTGAAAAATACCTTGGAAGCAAACCTTAATCTTCTGCATTTTCCCAATGGATTCATTTACAAACTCACACATACAACTCGAGCCTCTGTTCAGGATCACCATCCCATGCACACTTCCCACAGGAAAAAAAAGTAATTAGACGTCACAACTTTGTGTACTATTTAAACTGAACATCCAATTATAAATTGGTACATCAAACTGTCTAAATAAGATGTTTTAGCAATCTGGTTAAAAAAATTCTTGGGCAAAATATATTTAATTTTTAAAAACATCCTAAGATTTTTAAAAAACACTTGTGCCATACAACTTATAGCAACCTTGAAACTGTCTTACAAGGTTTTAATCAAGGTATTTACATACCGAATAATGCAAAGCAAAAAGAAAAAAAGAAAAAACTCTAATGACACTTTAGGATGTACTAAGATTTGTATGAAATTAAAATTAAGGCTTTTTCTGTATACGATGTGTGTCATTTTCATTTTACACAGCCAACCTTAGAAATGTCAGTCTAAAAACATCCTCATCAACCCACTGCATTCAATGCAATGGAGTGTTGTGTTATTTCAAATAATTACATTGCTGCTACTTCTATGTTGAAGCATGCTTTTTAAACACTGTAGTTACTCAGTATTTACAATGTATATCATTTGAACTTCATGTAAAAGCACAAGTATGACTGTCTGACTTTAATACAAACACCATACTTGGAATCTCCCCCCAATGAAATGTAATATACTACAGTTTTAATAATCAACTTTAAAGATTCAAAAACATGTCTTAAATGTGGACCACCATTTGCTCAAGTAACTCAGACAATGTTGTCCTTATTTGGGCTGCAAAATTTCAGTCTGGCTTCAGCCTCTTTAGGCATAGAGACCGTAAATTTTCCTCCAAAGCGATTCCAAAATCATGCATTTCTTCTGAATATCGTATTTTTTCTGCTGACTTCAAATGTGGTCCACCTCAGGGGAGGGGAGTTATCAGGATTCAGGATGAATTTATGTGATTCCCAGTTTTCACGATCCTCCCTTTTTTGCTCTTTTAAAAACACAGTGAGTTAAAATACTGAACAGCAAGATAAAAATTGAATAGTATCTAAGAATCAAAATGTATTACCCATTTCTCCTATTATATCAAAATTTGTAGTCAGAATTGTCTTTATTGACTTTATTTTAGTTTTTGTACACAAAGAAAAATCATGTTCATATCCATCATGAACAAAAACTTAAAAAGGCAGAACTAGAAGACATGTGTCCTTCACCCAAGCAAAGCTGTGCTAAAGGTTCCAAACATTTCAATTTTTAAAATAAATACTTTCATTTTCCGATGTCTACGTTCATGTCTTCAGAGTGTCACAGGAAATTGAAGCCTATCGTGAATTACAATTTTGTTTAGAGTCCCAGCTCACTGTGTTTGGTAACTTGCCATACCATATCCAGCTTGGTTAGGAGGAGGTATTACAGGGGGAGGAGCTTGTCCTTGGGGAGGCTGAGCACCAAATCCACCCATCCAAGCAGCAGAAGGTGATTGACTTGGAAGAAAAAAAAAAAATCTTCAGCAAATACAAGAAGAAAAAAAAAAAAATCATCTATACACGTATACAATCAAGCACAGTCTAATAACAGAATAACAATTATAAATCAACGAACAGATCAAAGAAATAAAAGATACATGTATAGAATACATATCTCACTATTAGTCTTACATTTTTAAGGTAACTACAACTTAGTACAATGATATCTCTGAAGTGTATCTGAATACTTATTTTTTAAAAAATGATAAATACTGCCTGTAATCCCAGTACTTTGGGAGGCTGAGGCAAGAGTCTCATAAGCTTAGGTCCCACTTGGGCAACTTAGTGAAATCCTGTCTAAAAAATAAAATAGGGGCCGGTGAGATGGCTCAGAGGCTTAAGCGCCTGCCCGGCAAGTGTGAGGGCCTGAGTTCGACTCCCGGAACCCACATACGAAAAAGGGGCCAGTGATATCGCTCAGCGGCACGGGTGCCTGCTGGCGCGCGAGGTCCTGAGGTCGACCCCCCGGTAACCACCAAAAAAAAAAAAAAAAAAAAAAAATTTTTTTTAAATAAAAAAAGGGGGCTGAGCATGTAGCTCAGTGGTATAGTCCCCCTGGGTTCTATCCCTAGCACCACAGCCAAAGATAAAAAAGTAGAAGAGTATGCATACCATCTACCGAACATACACGGCATATAAGACCTATCAAAAGAAATTTTAAAAACACAAGTTCATATTGGAAAAAGTCTCAAAAGAAGTAACTAGTGAAATAAAGATCTAGGCTTAGACAGTAATAGAAAATGAGACGATCTATCCACAGAGATTTGCTATTAGATAATATGCAAATCATGGATTTATTGTAAACCATGAGATCTTGGTGGGAAATGAGTCTTATTTAGGAGTGTGTTGAGTTACTCTCTTGTTTTGACATACAAATTTCAGTTTGTTAAATTTCATGCAAAATGAAAATTGTTACAATTGTATTGATATTTCATGACATAAATGTAGACTATTGAGCTTTCCTATCCATTAAAATGTTATTTTTCTTCTAAAAAAAAAAAGATCTAGGCTTGCCTGGGGAAAAAAATTAGAAGCAACCAACCCATTCTATCAACAAAAACAAAAAGCAAGATACTTTCTATAAAATGAATTTCTGAGATTTTTTTTATGTGCGTCAAACAACAATAAAACCAACAAATTTCTAGCCAGGCACAGTGACGCATACTTGTAATGCCAGCACTTTGGGAGGCTGAGGCAGGAGGATCACGTAAGTTTAAGCCCAGCCTGGGCTACATAGTTGAGTTCAAGGCCGGTCTGAACTATATAGGAAGACCCTGTCTCAAAACAAAAAATTTCTGAATAGACCTAGACAAAAAATTTTATATATGGAAAAAATAAAAGTGAATTAGAGACGTAAGCTAAATTCTACAAGCTGATTACAAAGATAGGTCACACCAAATGTTACCCCAAAATCCCTTCACCTAGATAGTAAGAAACAGATTTTTAGCATTATTAATCACATTTCATTAGATCTGTTTCTATGTTCATAATCCAAATACCTCTCTAGGAAACCATATTTTTGTTTGTCAGAACTATATCTATTTCTGTAACAAAAAACCAAACTTACTCTACTCCAAATCCTTGTTGGTTCCACGGCTGTCCATATACTCCGTAAGGCGGTACTTGCCACCCATTTGCCATATACTGTCCATACTGTTGGGGGTTTCCGTACACTTGGCCCCACTGGCCCCACTGACTGTAATCAACCTAGGAAAAAGCAAATCAGTGTTTTAGAAGCAAGTAAGAAACACCGTATTTGAAGAAAGAGTGGGAGACAAGAGAAAAACTAAGTAAGCACCCTTATGTGAATAGGATTCTGTTATTTATCATTGTCTAAGTTTATTGGGGTGGTGACACCTGTGAAAAGAAAGTATTAAGATTCAGTTAATACCGCAAAATAATCAACTTTGAAATAGCATTAATACAATCAACTGAACATAGCTGTATGCTTTATTTTATTTTGCTGTTTACAGTTTCCCAAGCTTTTATTTTTATTATTATTTTTTTGGTACTGGGAATTGAACTCACGACCTTGCGCTTGCCAGGCAGGCGCTGTGTTGCTGAGCTGCATTCCCAGCCCTCCAAAGCTTTTATGTAGATATGTGAGATGGAAACCTTAAAAAATGGTACAAAAAATTAAATTACCTGTTGGAAGTTTTTAGTCATATCAGGAGATTCTTTACCCCAATAGCATTTAACCACGTGTCCTTCAATCGTGGTACCATTCACTGAAACAATAGCATGGGCTGCACTTTCATGGGTAGAAAATCTAGAAAAAAGTAATGAGGTTTTGTCTGTTATATTTTAGGAACTTAAAATAGTAAATAACATAGAAGTACTAAAATAATAAAGTGATATCTGGAAAGGTCAAATAACGTCAGTGAAAAAAATGCATCTAATGTAAGACTACTACTAATATTACAGGTTGAATATTTACCTGACAAATGAATAGCCCTTCTCTGGAAAAACTCTTATTTCCATAATTTGGCCAAATGGTGAGAATGTTTGTCTCATAAGCTGATCTATTAAAAAAAAAAAAAAAAGTGCACATATATATATATAAAATATTTAAGGCTTATATCATGAAGGTCATACTAATATTGATAAAGCCCCACAGAAAAAGTCATTACAGAAAAACCAAACACTGTACCTGTTAACCCTGAAGCAATTCCTCCACAGTACACAGTACAATTTTTCGGACTTGACTGGTTTACCACATCTTCAAATCTCAACTGCTTAGTGTTATCTATATGCAGAAAAAAAAGTAAAAACGCTGTTACTCAAAGTGTTATAAAATTACCTTTTGGGCTTCAAGTATAGCTCAGTAAAAGAACACTTGCCTAGAATGTATGAAGCACCACTACCTTTTATTAATTACAATATACTATTAAAATGCCTCAATGGGAGGAGAAATTCTTTTTCTCAATACTTTGATTTGATGTACATATGATCTATAAAATTAGATAGTTCACGCTTCAAAAATACACCAGGAACAATAGAGGAGATGGATATGATCAAAATGTTATACGCATGTATGCAAATACATTTTAAATCCAGTATTTCATAAAATTAATATTCACTAATAAAAAATACATTGAATACTAAGAAATTAAGCTGGGCATAGTGATGTATGCCTATAACCTCAGCACTGGAGCAGAAGAAGCACCATGAGTTCAAGGCAAGCCTGGGCTACATAGTTAGCTCAAGGCCAGGCTAAACTAACTAGTAAGATCCTGTCCCAAAAAAAAAAAAAAAAAAAAAATTAATAAGACTATAGTAATACATAATTTGTGAAGAATTTATAATTTTAACATGCATAGCAGAGATAGCTTACTTTCTTGTGTACTTTTTGGTGCAGGTGGTTTACGTGTGGCCCAATTAGTTCTGATCTGTCGACCACCCAACCACTGACCTCCCATATGCACAATTGCATTTTCTGCATCCTATGGAGAAAAAAAGAACAAACACAAAGAAAAGAGTGACAAGTTAGATGAAGTAAAGTTGGCACTGCTGAACCCAACAAATCTCATCAGTAAATGAAGTCATTAAACATCCTCAAAAAAAAAAAAAAAAAAAAAAAAGTAAAAACAATTTTGAACTTTGGTGAATCATAAAAGCTGTTTTTATTTTTCATTACAAAATACTAATATTTAAGAAAAGGGAAATTAATCCTAATTCAAATATGCAAGGAAAAAAGTCATAATCTCACTGATTACTCAAAAAATTTTTATTAGTTCCTTAAATACACACATTTGAATTAGAAGGAAAATAGAAATCTCATAAAACAAAGTAGTTTTCAAGTATCTTAATTTTATGGTTTATTTTTCATGTAAAATTTACTGAAGAAAATGTAAAAATGCTAACAATCTAAATTGCCTACCTCTAAAAACTCTATGCTATATTAACATCAGTAATGAATTATGACTGTGACACGTATTAAAAAGTCACTTTAAGACAAAAGAATTTTGAATCATGATTCAGAATGTTATGAGTTGTCGATAAAAAGTGAGTTTGGAGTATCCAAATCAATGTGTATATGTGATTAATCTAAGATAATTCAAATTAACTCTAGCCTTTTAGCATACTTCAGTAACATGTAAGTAATTTAAATTGTTGAAACTGTTCTAAAACTAAAGCCCACTTTATTGTTAGTTAATGCAAATGCTTACTTTGCTACCTCTTTTTTTGTGTGTGTGTGTGGTACTGGGAATTGAACTCAGGACTTTGAGCTTGCTAGGCAGGTGCTGCACCACTGAGCCATATCCCCAGCCCACTTCTTTTCTTTTCTTTTTTTTTTTGAGACAGGGTCTTGCTAGGTAGTTCAGGCTGGCCTTGAACTCACAAGTGATCCTCCTGCCTCAGCTTCCCAAGTGCTGGGATTACAGGCATGCACCACCACGCCCAGCTTTGCTACCTCCATCTTAAAAGAAGTAACCCCAAAGTCAAGACAAATTGCTTGCTTAAATTTTCATTTACATAATTACTGTAGTCATAAACATCCCAGTTATAAAAGTATGGATAATTCCTTTTTTTTATTTTAAAGAGAAAATAAAAATAGAACAAAATTTCAAAACAACATAATAGGAGGGTAACAATGGTTAATACATTGCGTATTGTTATCTTTAAATCAGCTACTCGGGGTACAAGATATCGGCATTCGATTGTCCAAACAAGGATAATTTCAAAGAAAGAATTAAAACAGATTTTCATGATTAAGAATGTATATAATTTACCTCCCCCATACAAATTCTCAGATTATTTCGTCTGTCCTGGTCTTGTGCCTTACTTCTAGTACATTTTACCTTCACTAATGCACAAATGCTACTTTAATAATCTTTATAGTATACTCACCCTTTCTTTTTCCAGCTATTTTCAAATTTATGAAAGAATGAATTATACTGTATTAGCACACAAAATTACATGAAAGTTGTACATACAGTTATTATCCAACCATATTAAAATTTCAATTACTGTATATTAAAACTGACTAAATTTAGGATTGAGTTGAAAGAACGTACCAGTTTGTTATAAAAAGATACAAAACCATAGCCTTTGGATTTTCCAGTTGCCATGTCTTTAACTACCCGAGCATCCCTGTGAAAAGAAGCACAGCTAAATGAGGGAAGTAAAAGTCACCCTCTAAACAAAAACTAAAAGGAACCACACACACTGTATTGTGAGCATTTTTTAAATAAAATTCCAGTTAGCCCTAATTAACTACAGCCATTCCTGAACTCTCCCTAATGCTTCTTTACCTGTTAGAAAAAAGCAGTAGGACAAAAACATGTAATAAACATGCAACCTAATCAAATAGCCTGTACTTTCTAAACTAAATGCTCAAATTTGAAGATTAATAGGAACAACAGTTTCCTTTTCTAATATTCTATTTGCTAGTGTCCTCTAAGATTTACTGATTCTATAAATTACTGTAACAATGCTAACTACTTTACCATGCAATCTCTAAATAGTTAAATGTCTTCTGCCTAGTGATACAAAATATATGAAATATTAAAAAATTGAAAAAGAGGAAAAAATAGGAATTAAAAAGGCATACATGGCCTGTTAACAGATTTCTTTATTTTTCTTGGTCAATTCTCTACCATCATTTTGGAGTTTGGGCAGCTGTAAATTTTGAAAAATTGACATTTTCAGAAATTTAAGAAAGGAGAATAAAAAACTAACAACAATGCTAAGCACACCAGTACGAAAACAACAAATTTACACAGAAATTTTAGTGAGTAAGTTAAAATGATTGGAAATATAGAACTCCACTGAATATAGAATGTTAAAATGTAAATACTAAAATATGTATATATAAATAATGTATAATAAGAATAAATAGAAATGAGAAAAAAAATCTACAACTGAGTTCCAGTGTGCACAGTTCCTTGCAGTTAGCCTTCAAGATCCTGTCCATTCTTATGAGCAATTCTGCAAAATAACCAGAATGCTATTACTTTTAATTGTGACTTGGACTTTAGAAAACTGCAGGTCTCAGGTATATATAAAGATCGAAAAACAGCAATCTGTATTATTTTTATACTGATTTTTAAAACAGTACTACTTACCACAATTACATTAAAAAGCAAAGCAAGTATCGAAATAGAAAATTAATTAAATTTTCAAATTAAATCTGTAGAACAACAAATTAGATAGAGAAAAGTTGTTGTTCTTAATTGAAACATTTCTGTATAGTACTAAAACTTAATTTACATCTACAGGAAATACATGAAACAGATTGATTTTAATCAGATAAACTGTGATACTTCATACAACTTGTAATCACATTTAATTTCCCATTATAGTTCATCAAATAACAGTAAAATTTGAGCATAAACTTTGTTAAAAATCAAAGCATATTTGTCCCTCACTAGCAGAATCAAATATAACAAAAAAACCCTAATTAATTCCACATTCATGATTCAGACGTGTAACATTTTAATACAGTAATAATACCACTTTTTACTTATAGCTAAAATACAACACATTTATCATTATAAACATAAACATTTCTAAATTAACCACGATATACCCAAAGATTTACCTACTCTCCCCCATTTATTAATTCTTTCAATAAATACACAGTATGAACCACATTTACTTTTTATTAACCTATTTTCTTTAACCACCAATTTTTAAAAACATTTGACAAAAAGTTGGACATTGTAGTTAAGTTTTACCACCTAAACAGCTGCTTTAAAGATAACAAACAGAATCACTTAAATTTTTAAACATATTATACACAGGTAATTTATGAAAACAAGACCCTAAAACATTCAAATGACATTAACATTTGCAACAACATCTACGCAAAAAACAAAACAAATCAAGAAAACCAAAAAAACCAAAGAAAAATATACACTAACTAGAGAAAGAAAATCTTAATTCCAATACAAGTTAATCATATGTAATTTTGCTTATCACTACTGAGTGTAGTACTGATTATGATACTTACGATATTTTACCAAAGGGGGCAAATGCTGATTTGATATCTTCTGTTGTAATTTCTGGACTCAAATCCCCAACAAACACATGGAAGTGATCTGAAATCAAAGCATTTGGTAATCAAATATTCAAGAAGCCAGCTACTAAACCTTTTTTAGGCAACAGGAAGGAGGAAAAAAACCCTAGTTAAGCTGGTAATGCTGCCAGGAAAATTTCAGAACTCTTCCACAGTAAAATGCAGCAGGAGTACTTACTGGAAGTATCTTTTTTCTGGCTACTTGGTGTTGTTGCCCAGTTTACTTTGACCTCCTAAAAATAAAGATTATATTTAATACAATTATTAGGCATGTCATTGTGACTTATATTATCATTTACTAAGCAGGGTTACTTTTGCAAAACTACTAGGCTGAATAAAGCAAAACCACCATTCAGCAGCTGAATATCTGTTTAAAAATCTCCTAAGAAAGAATACAAACTAATTCAACATGCAAATACATGTACTAATAAGGTGCCACCATTCTATTATCTTACCTTTCCCAAAATTTTTCTCCCATTCATAGCAGCTAATGCAGCAGCTGCATCTCTGTGTTCATAAAATTCCACAAAGCAATATGGGTCATTGCTTGTATGCTGCAAAACAGAAAATCCAACAGAAGAGTTGACCCTTCTGCTATCGGGTTGCTGAGAAGAAAATCCAGGAAAAAACATTACTGACAGCTAGGAATGTACAAGGTGAGACTGCAAAACCTTATGAAAGCCTAATGCTTAAAAAAACAGAAAAGAAAAGAAAAGAAAAGAAAAGAAAAGAAAAGAAAAGAAAAGAAAAAGGACGTACAGCTAATCTGACTTTGTACCTTAGAACACTGTTGTACTCAATGGAACTATAAAAGCAGTATGGAATCAAGACCATGAGTATTAGAATACAGAATTCTGGTGAAATATGTTTAAATAAAAAACAGAAGCTTCTATTAAGCTAAACAAAACCTCAAACTCAGATTTGATGAGGATTACTCCTTACCACTGCTCTTCTCCTCCAACATTATTATTATTATTTTTGGGAACCGGAAATCAAACTCAGGACCTCTCACTTGCCAAGCAGGCGCCGTGCTGCTTAAGCTATATCTCCAGCCCCTCTAGCATTATTCTAAAAAGGATATATTCTACTTAATGCATCACAATCCTTCATAAACTGTATCCCAGGACTATAAAAAAAATACAGAAAGCAAACCAACTTTATCAACTTTATTCCTGATCAAAACTTGTGTTGGTATTACAAATGACAGTACTTTGTAGCGCTATAAAGACTAGGTTATATGTATTTCTTTTCTGGATAAGTAAGATAGAGAAAAATAGAAAAATTCAAGACTTATAACTACATACTGAAATGATCTCCCTATCTTCCAAAATAGTCTAATGTACTGGAGAGTCTATATACTTTGATTTGGTCTTCAAAAGGTCAAAAACACACAGGTAAACTAGAAAATAACTGCTAAATATATCTAAACAAAGTATTTCTGGCTAGGGTTGGGGGCGTAGCTCAGTGGTAGCGCACTTGCCTAGCAGGTGGCAGGCCCTGGATTCAATCCCTAGCACTGCACCAAAAACAAAAACAAAACAGGACAAAACCATAATTTTACATCACAAAAACACCAATATAAAAAAAAACTTTATTAAATATATGATTGATAATAGCAGGCAAATATGTATTTATGAGAAAGTAGTGCTATGTAACAACCAAAATAGAAATAAATCTTTACAAACTGATTGCAACCTACACTGGATAGCAATACAACTCTACTGGAATATTTTTTATGTAAGGTTAAAACAATTCACCACTATTCAACATAAAGTGCCCTAAAAAAGTGAATATTTATTTAGAATGTGGAAGCTGGGCACGGTGGCATGTATCTATAATCTCGGCACTCTGAGAGATTGAGGCAGAAGATCACAGAGTCATTGAGGCAGAAGATCACAAAGTCAAGACCAATCTGGGTAACTCAGTAACTCGTGGATACCCTGTCTCAAAATGCAAAATTAAAAAGGGCTGGAGATGTAGCTCAGTGTGAAGGCCCTTGATTCAATCCTCACTACTGCAATCAACCAATAAGCAGAATTCTACGTAGACTTACAGGAACAAAAACACCAGATAAAATAAAAATCTTTGCAACAACCATTGGTTTTCATTCAAAAAGTTTTAGAAGAAAAATTCAAAGTAAGATGTCTAAATAATAGTGATGAAGCAACCCGAAACATTTCCTTCACAGTCAAAAAGTGGAATGATTAACACTGATAAGAAAACTATGAACTGCCATACAAAATCCTATGGTAGTATATAGGTAAACACTGTTCATAAAGAGGTAGAGAAATGAAATGGGGGAAAGACTCCAAATAAAAAATACACAATGGAGGGCCGGTGAGATGGCTCAGCGGCACTGGCGCCTGCCTGGCAAGCGCGAGGGCCCGAGTTCGACTCCTGGATCCCACATACGAGAAAAGGGCCAGTGATATCGCTCAGTGGCACGGGCGCCTGCTGGTGCGCGAGGTCCTGAGGTCGACCCCCGGTACCCACAAAAAAAAAAAAAAAACGCAATGGAAAAAAAATACACAATGGTTCTTCTTATGAAAGAGTTAACATTTGTCAGAAATATTCAGTGAGGAAGGAATTTAAAAGTAAGCAAAAGGCTAAAATTTCGTTAGTTGATTTTTCCTTTTATGTCTTCTGTTCATCTCTAAGGGAAACACTGATAATTACAGCAGAATATACGGGGGTCCAATAGTAAAGTTATGAAAACCACAAAGGCTTTAGAATACGAGTACACTTGTACACACTGATTTCAAATTTACCTGTCTAACCAGCAATAGGCCAGATCCTATTAAGTGTATGTCAGTATGCATGCATGTGTATAGCAGAAGTGTCTCCCCTTATCCACCAGGGATGTTTCAAGGCCTAAGTGGAGGCTCAAAACTTCAGTATCGAATTCTGTATATACTATTTTTCCTACATATACGTATATAAATTTAATACCTTTTCCCTCTTTTTTTAAAGACAGGGTCATGCTATGTAGTCCAGGTGTCTTGAGCTCACTATGGAGCCCAGGCTGGCCTCAAACTCACGGCAATCCTCCCACCTCAGCCTCCTGAGGGCTGGGATTACAGGCATGTGCCACCATACCAGGCTCCAACCTTTTCACTTTAAAGGAAGCATTTTACAGCTTTCCTTTCTTATATCCAAATTGCCAGCATCACCAGTCTTGTACTTTGGGACTATTAAAATAAGGGTTACTCAAATACAACAAGCACTGGGATACCTTGACAGTCAATCTGATATCACAGAGGGCAACTAAGTGACTAAAGGGCAGGCAGCATATACAACACTAATACATTGGACAAAGGAATGATTTACATCCCAGTGGGGACAACACGAAGTTTCATCACACTACTCAGAACTGGGTGTAATTTAAAACTTTTGAATTGTTTACTTGTAGAATTTTACCAACCATATGTAATTGACAATAAGGAAAGCAAAACCATAGATAATGGAAGCCCTTACACATATATTTAAACATTCACATCAGATATATTTATATATTCATATCACACTGCATTTAATCTAAGACACCACTCATTTTTTTTAACATAACCTCAAGAATTTATTGTCTTCGCAATAAAACAAAAGATGAAGATTAGAAATGGATCACTTGGCCCTTTCTTATCTCCTCCCAGTTCAAAATGCTTGCATCTCTTAGTAGCCAGCATTCTCACAGATCTGCAGTTGAGTTCAACACACTCAAGTCTCAGCACAATCTTCTTCGTGGTTTTGGCCTTTTCACAGAAAACTGGCTTAGTCTGTGCACCATAGCCACTCCGCTTCCTGTCACAATGCTGCTTTCCCTGGGCACACAGAGAATTTTTGCCTTTCTTATATTGTGTTACTTTGTGGGGTTGGTGCTTGCTACCAGACTTGTAACCTCTTAGAGAAGTTTGCTGGGTTTTAGGAATGTTCACCATGTTTGCAGGAGTATTACAAGCATGGAAAGTGACACCAGTGATTTTTAAGTAAAATCCCAAGTATGAGAGAAGTTAAAATTTTTTAATGTTTGCCTTAGAATCAAGAATATATACTTACAGAAACCACCAACAGAGTGAAGAGACAACCCACAATGTGGGAAAAAATTTTGCCAGATAGTCCTCAGACAATGGAATACTATCAAGAACATATAAAGAACTCAAAAAAAAAAAATCAGACCCGCCCCCAAATTTAAAGACCCAATCCAAAAATGGGCATCTGAGATGAACACACACTTCTCAGATGAAGAAGTACAAACAGCAAATAAATGTATGAGAAAATGTTCAACATCACTAGTCATTCGAGAAACGCAAATTAAAACAATGCTGAGATTCCATCTCACCCCAGAAAGAATGGCTATTATCAAGAAATCAACCAATAACAAATGCTGGAGGGGCTGTGGGGGAAAAAAAACCCTTTTCCACTGTTGGTGGAGTGTAAACTGGTGCACCCACTGTGGAAATCAGTGTGGAGGTTCCTCAAAAACTAGGACTAGAGGTCCCATTCGACCCACCTATTCCCCTTCTTGTTATCTTCCCAAAAGATTTAAAAGCATCATGCCACAGCAATATATGCACAACCATGGTTATAGCTGCACAGTTTGTAATAGCCAAATCTTGGAAACAGCCCAAATGCCCATCAACTGGATAAAGAAGATGTGATTTTTTATACAATGGAGTACTACTCTGCCATAAAGAAGGATACCCTTGAGACATTTCTAGGTAAATGGATGCACCTTGAGACCACACTGTAAAATGAAATAAATCGGACACACGTGTAAATAGCACATTGTTTCTCTGGTGTGAGAAACCAAAAGTGTAAATACGGACCAAAATGTATAATAGGTATTGTGAAATAGGAAGAAAATGTTCAAATGAGAAGGGAAACAACAGAGGGGGGAGGGGGAAGGAAAGAAGGGAAAAGTAAAAAAAAAAAGAGAGCAGGAAAAAACGGAAACAAAGCTTTTGTAAATGGGGAGGGGAGGAGGAGTTGAAGGGAGGGTACGGGAATGGGAAAAAAAGAAACAAGTTATGTCATGTACAGGTACAAATTCTCCACGATGAATGTGATTGTTATGTACATCTAAAATGTACCAATAAAATCTGATTAAAAGAAGAATATATACTTACTACATAGGGAAAGATATATAGAGAAAGGTACGTCTTAAGTTTAAAAATCATAAAACTAAGGAGAAGAAAAAGGATTTTCCATATACCAAAATGAAATTTAGGAAAGGAAAACAAATGCCTAGATGTAGTAGGGTTCACGCCCTTTAGAAACTTCCCATTTACACCACCACCAAGTGACTTTAATTAGTGCTGTCATCAATTTTTGTTGGATGACATAAATGTCAAGACAAAGAAACACAAGATTCTGTAACTATTCACAAGCTTAAATTTGAGTTCTAGGATATGGGTGAGTTTTAAAAATTCATTTTTAAATGGCTGTACCTACACAGATTTTGAAAAATATTGTTAAAATATATAGTTGTCTAACGTGTCTCAATAATTTTCAAGTGACTGGGCCAGGGATGTAGCTTAGTGGCACAAGCGCCTGCCTGGCAAGTGCAAGGTTCTGATTTTGATTCCTGCTACCAAAAAAAAATATTTTTCCAAGTGACTTTTTCTACTTTCTCACATATTCTTTCAACTCACTCCTATCAGTTTCCAACCCAACCATGCTACTTAGACTGCATGTAGAGTTTACCAATGACCTTTCTGCTATCACTTCTATCCCTTTCTGTCCTTATGTTGACTTCCAACCAGAATTCAGAACAGTTGATCACTACCTTCCTTTAAATATGCTCTTTGTTGGATCCTACCATCCTCTTGGTTTTTCTGTTTCTTCACCAGAGATCTTGCAGGAGTTGGTTCTAAACTTAAAACTTGATACAATTCCAAATGCTCAGCTGTTCCAGGACCCAAGCCTCAGACCTCATGCTCTCTAGTCTTCCCTGATATCACTTTTCTAGAGATCTTATTTAGTCCCATGGCTTCAAGTACCATTGCAAGCTTTAGCACTAGCCTCTCCAGAGTTCCAAACTAGTTTTATCCAACTGTTACATATAATTGTCCATTTAGGCTGGATGTGGTAGGGCATGCCTGTAATCCTAGTACTTGGGAGGCTGAGGCAGGAGAATTGCTGCGAGTTCAAGGCCAGCCTAGACTACATAGTGAGTTCGAGGCCAGTCTCAACTATATAGTGAGACCCTGTCTCAAAAAAAAAAAAAAAAGTCACCCCCCCCTTTTGTCTTTTTGAGACAAAGTTTTACTATGCAGTTTGGGCTGGCCTCTAACTCAGGGCGATCCACCTGCCTCAGCCTCCCAAGTGCTGGGATTACAGGCATGTGCCACCATGCCCAGCAAAAACATCCATTTAGATATCTAATGCCTATCTTAAATCTAACATCACCAAAACACTTGATTTCTACCCTCCACTTCTCCATCCTGTACCTCCCTTAATCATCCTCATTTTAATAAATAGCATCACCACCCACATAACTCCACTAACAAGTAGCAAGAATCTTAGGGTCTTTCCTGATTTCTTCCTTTGCCTTATATCTCACTGACAATCCAGTCCTATTGATTCTATTTCAAAATACACTTCATATTTACTTATACCTATTTCTTCAGCCACCACTCTTAAGCACAAGAATCCATCATCTCCTACCTAGATGAGTGAAATAAACTCAGTTGGTTTCTCCCTTCTCTTGCCTACTATAATCCTTTGCCCAACCGTCATCCTCTACACACAGAGCAATGTTAAAAACAGAAACCGGAGCACAGCTTAGACCTCTCCTGTGGCCTGCTACTGCGAACCAAACTGTCATGGCCTGTACTGCCCTATGTGATTCTGGACCTCCCTACTTTACCACTCATTTCCTGCACTACCCTCCATCATTTGCCAAGCTCTAGCTATCCTAGTCTTTGTTTTCACAAAGCCAACAAGCTCGTTACCAACTCAAAGGCTTTGTATTTGCTCTTCCTCTGCCTTCAGCTCAACATACACAGTACCATCTTGTTATTCCACTTTTCCTTGTTACCTAGCCTATATAGCACCAACCCTCCAATTATCATCACAGAACTCTGTTTTCTTTTCTTCATGGCTCTTATCCCTATTTGCTTGGGGACCTCATTTGTCTGGCTCTCCATTATATCCTCAGTGCCTTGACGAGTGTCTACGGCGAAGTAAATTTCTGATTAGTAAGAGATGAATGGATAAACAATCAAAATCGAGGAGGGCCAGATAGCTCAATAGCATAAGCGCCTGCCTGGCAAGCGTGAGGTCTTGAGTTTGACTCCCGCTACCCACATAAAGGAAAAAAAGGGCCGGTGATATTGCTCAGCGGCACAAGCACCTGCTGGCAGGTGTGAGGTCCTGAATTCAACTGCCGGTACCCACATTAAAAAAAAAAAAGTCAAGAAGGATAGAAGAAAATATACACCAGACAGAATAAGGACTATTATTAGTTAGGAAAAAAGATCAAATGGTCAATACACTACACAGGTTTTTAACAGCACCTCATCTCCAAATAAGACACCAACTCCTCAGCACAACTTCTGGCTCCTTCCAAACATTCTTGTCTCATTCGGGCATCTCTCATGACCAATCCCATTTCAAACTCTAATCATCCTACTATTGAACAGAGGTTCCTAATGGAAAGTAGATTTTTATTTATTTTTCCCTGTTACAAGCATTCCCGATCTCTACCAGCCTGGATCAACATTCTTCTAACTATATTCTTTTCTTCCCCACTTTTTTTCTTTCTTTTTTTTTAGGCAGGGTCCCGCTATGTACTTCAGCCTGGTCTTGAACTCACTATGTAGCCTAGGCTAGCCTTAAACTCACAGTGATCCTCCTGCCTCAGCCTCCAGAGTGCTGGTATTACAGGCGTGTTCCACAATGCCTGGCCCCCAAATACTTTTCCAGCCAGTTTCCATTATTATTCTTCTAATTATTCTTTTAGGTTTCTGCCTATCCACTGACTCCTCTAAGGAGTATCCTTTAACCTACAACTCCACAGGTTATCTCCCACAGTACTTGAATGGTTTCCATAGCATTTATTATTCTATATCCTAAGTACCCACTAACTCCTCTGCCTCCCTCCTATACTGTAAAATCTTACAGGGCCAGGAATGGTCTTATTTACCATTTTATCCCTAGCACTTATCAAAGTACCTAGAACACAGTAGTTAAAAAGAAGCTCACGAATAAATAGAAAGATAAGTAGAAAAGAGTAACTACAACATGTGTCATTGGGTACCCACTACAGTCTTAACTGAGAAAGTATAAAAGTTTTCTTTGAAAAAAGGGACAACAAAATTATTTTGGTGGTGGAGATAGAACCCAAGGCCTTGCTCATGCTGAGCATGCACTCTACCACTGAGCTACATCCCCAGCCTCAACAAAATTATTCTAACAATTTCAATGCCTACCTACATAAAGCTGCTCAATCATTAGTACTCACTAAAGATGCACAAGATACATGCTGCTCTGCTATGACATAATAATCTTACATTCTTTTACATACAACAATTCTTAAATTTTAAGTGTATACTATCTGAATTACTAACATTATTAGAGTTGTATGAAATGCCATCAAGTTTTCGCCATTTGAGATAAATGGTTTATAAGCAAAATCGCTTTGAAGATAATGACATCATGAAAAATGCCCGAGAATAACAGCACAGAAACTTTGCCCTCTTGAATATAACTTCATTATAAGTCTACTTTATTAGCCAAATCAAAATAAAAAGTTAACAATTTTTAAAATGTTGCTAAATCAGCCCAACTATCTCAAAATGTTAGACATCACACTAATTGACAGCATGTGTAACTGGGAAGATCTTACCTCTGTTATCATTTTACAGCTTTTACAGGGTCCAATCTGACTGAATAACTGAAGTATAAGGACTTCCGTCACATCTCTGGAGAGGTTACCTACATATCTGAACAAGAAAAGAAATACATTATTAGCAATTTTCCTTTAGCTCTGGCTTAATGCATTATCATTTAATTCATCACCTCTGTATTTCACTTTAACTTCCTGTGTCTTCAATAAAACTTCTCCAAGTAATACTGACCCTATGAAAGTAAGATTAATCCTTATTTAGGAAAACAATAACTGTTCTTAAGCCATTACACCACCATTTCAAAGGATAGTATAAAGAACAAATCAATATGACGTTGGTATCCAAAAGGCATATTATTCTGTACATTGTATATCGTTTTCTCATTTTAGCCGTAAAAAATTTAAACCAGTCTCAAGAAATACAATTTCTAATCCAAAAATATTCATGACACACAAATATGACAAATACTGAGTCACTAAAATAAGTGCTCATAAAAGGATATTAGACATAAAGTAGGTTCATCTGAGACTCTGAACCAAAGCAATTACATAAACAAAGAATTAGAGTACAGTTACAGTAAAACACAGAGGGTGGAGGGATTTTGTTTTTTGTTTAAATAAGACTTAGCAATGGTGTCTTTATTGCTTTGTTTTAGGAGAACAGTACAATAATAAAATTTCCTAGTCACAAAGTGCATCAGGTTCAACAAAATACATCTTTATGTATACAACAAAGCCAAGTATGAAGAGTGCTTTAGAAATTCAGAAAAAAGTTTTTAAAAACTCCAGATATACTTTTGACTAGGGATTTCAGATTTGGGGTTGTCTTCCTAGTCATAAATTCGATATATGTATTTTGCATGTAAGTTTTAAAGAAAGAAAATCACTGCTTCACCACCTTGGTTTATGTCTTGTACCATGGAGTTTTGACTCATCTCAATAAACCACCGAACTTTTAACTCTTTCTGGTACTTAGCAAGTAATTCCTCAAATCTGCATCTGTCATAAACAACTCAGAAACCAAACAGTACAGTACTTGTAAATTTTAACAGTTTCTTCTGGAAAGTAAAAGATGTAAGTTTTCTTTTTCTAACCACAGTATCTAGAAACTAAGTACTGTACTAATATCAAGCTTTGCAACATAGTTACATATTAAATAGTAACCGCTTTAAGATGAAACAGGCTAAAAGAAAAGAAAAAGACCAAGAAAGCTAAATTTTACCAAAGCAAAACAAAAAACAAAATAAAAAAACCCCACAAAGATCCAATTAAGAATGAGTAGCAATTTTCCAGTTTAGTTAAGATTTTCCTTACAATTTTTTTTGGGGGGGTGGTACTGGGAATTGAACTCAGGACCTTGCACTTGCCAGGCAGGCATTGTGCCACTGAGCTATATTCCCGGCCCCACAATGGGTACTTATAACCTTGCTGTTCACATTCTATAAATGAAATACAAGTCCGATGTAAGAGATCAAATCAATTGACAATGTGGTTTAGGTCCAGTTTGCCATATTTTCCTTATAATTAAAGTGGAGCTTACCCACCTGTAAGCCATCGCAATGACTTATTTTTCCAGCAGTAGTGAGAGTTTTAGGATTATGAGATAGTCATAGACAACTCATTGCCTGGCCCTTTTTTAATTCATAGGGATTTGTAAGCTTGTAAACATCAGTAATTTATTTTTATTCAAGGGAGACCTATCTCTAAGGAAAATAAATAGGTGACACGATGTTCTAAACACTATGGTCATCTAACCTAAAAAGCTTATTTCTAAGAGAAAACAATGGACAAGACTGATTTTCACATGTTGAAGCTAGCTACTAACAACATTGAAATGATGTAAAAAAAAATTTTTTTTTCTTGAGACAGGTTCTTGCCATACAGCCCAGGCTGACCTCAAACTTATTATCCTCCTACTTCAACCTCTCAAGTTCTGGGATTACATGTGTGTACCACCATGCTCAGCTGATTTAGTCTTAAATTTGCATTACTGTTTAAATCTTCATCTGTTCAGGAAAAATTGTGTAGCCATTAATTGTCTTCCATATCTAAGAGTCACAATAAATCTGTTGCTGTTTAATAGGATTTTTATTCTAAGTTAACCTATTTCCAACCAGTTATAGATTGTAAAGAATTTCTAAAGACACACGCACACGTAATCTGCATTTCTAGTACTGATGCTGAAGATCAAAATGTCAGTATATAAGTCTACAATGATTTACAGAAAAATCCAGTTTTAAGGTGTCCTACTTTTTAAGTATCTCTACTAAGAGATAAGTGGTAAAGCAGCAAACTAGGTTTCAAAAATTAACTATGTAATTTCACCTAAATTTCAGATTGCCTGTTCTTTTACTGACAGTTCTATAATTCATGCATTTACACATGCCTGCATGGATCATAGTACTGAACAGAGGCGTATCTTGTAGCTCTTAAAATACTGTAACTGTTTAAGTACCTTTACATTGTTGTAAGATAATCTATCCCAAGTTAAATACTACCAAAAATATTTAAAACAAAGTTCAATACTTATCCCAGTAAGCACCATTTTTTGGTAGGTGAATTATATCCCCAGACCTTTATTTTATCTATTTTTTTTAGACAGGATCTCAATAAATTGCTAAATTACTGAGGCTAGGCTGGAACTTGTGATCCTTCTGCCTCAAGCTCTGATAGAGTAGTGTGGGATTACAGGCATGGACAATGTGCCCAGCTATCTTTTTAGTTCCTTTTTGAAATGGTATCTCATTTTTCTTTCCAAGTGAGTCTCTAAACTGTGCTGTGGTTATGAAGTAATCAATATGTTGTAAAGTTCCAAGTTTCTAAATATATAATTTCTATCTGAAAAGCATATACAAAATAACAAAAAATGACAAATGACTTGAGTTCTTATAGTTAGAGGTCAATTCTAAAGAGAAAATACTTAGGAAATTCCAAAGTAATTTTTAACTCAGGAAAAAAAAATAAGGGCCGGTGAGATGGCTCAGCGGCGTACGCGCCTGCCTGGTAAGCGCGAGGGCCCAAGTTCGAGTCCCGGATCCCACATATGATAAAAGGGCCGGTGATATCGCTCAGCGGCACGGGCGCCTGCTGGCGCGCGAGGTCCTGAGGTCTACCCCCGGTACCCCCCACACACACAAAAATAAAAGGCATACTTCATAGTCCTGTCTTCTAAGAACAGGGACTGTAAGAACTGAAGCATTAAAAACTGAAATGATGCCTTTATCCTTAGTATCAAAGTTAAAATCCAACTTGAGACTAGAAATTTGGCAGTTTCCTATCACAGCAGGCAGAGAAGTTCACATTGCCAAACCATTTCCTATGTCTAACCTAGTAGAATTTTAAGTTAAGAACATCACGCCTTGCAGAAGACTAATGACAGTTTTCAACACTGAATACATTCTCAGTCTGAAAAGAGTAGCCCCTACCAATGCTGAAATTACCCATACTTTTATATAAAACACTATGGCTAAATTTCCATAAAAGTAACATTTTTTTCTTTTGTACTTGACAAGTTCCTATACAAGATATTTTGCAACAATATCCTTCAACAGACCTCTGATGAATTTTTGAATTTGCCAGTATTTCATCTTTAAGAAGGAGGCAGGATGAAGGAAAGATTCGAGTAGTACAACTGAAATGACCAACTACCTATAAGGAATACACACACATACACATACACATTTTAAAGAAACGATACACTCAAACAGAATGAGGGGCTTGATTATAGCCATAATATAGCCAGATCCATGAATATAGCTAGTTAATTTTACAATGAAATTTTAATGTTCTGCTTTTCTCTTAAATGTTCAGATTATACTTTAAATCACTGGTTTATTTCCTCCTTTTGACTGAATATCAGGAAGAACGAACAGCCTTAAAAGAATAGCACTGCATAATGTGGTTATTATTATCCCAGATCCACAATTCCTACTGATTTTGGTGGACTGAAGAGATGAATAAAATAAACTATAACAGAACACTAATACGATTTAGTGCCACATTGTAGATTCAGATAAACCATGGATCAAATCACTGCACTACAAAGATAAAACGCAAGCCTGAAACTTGTGTCCTACAAGACGGTCCACTTCAAACACCAGTATTACATGGCATGATTCTGTTTATTCGTTTTTAAGATCACAAGTTACCCAGTACACAATACCCCAAAATAAATGTCAAATGAGAATGAAGAACATCATAAACAGACCTTTAAAGCAACTATATAACAAACAGAAATTTAAGCCCAACATCAAAACAATTCTATATCACTTTAAATACCATCAAATAAATTAGTAATACTGTAGGTAATGAATATTTAAAGACCTACCTAGGCTATAAACACCATATTGTTTTCTGAAGATAGAACCATATGTCTTAGCTTGTGTGTGTCTGCAGGAAAAAAACCTCACTAGTAACACACAGGCATTTTAAGGAAACAGGTTAAGGTAAGCTTTTGTTAAGAGTACAATCTTTTAAAACATACTAGCCATTTGAAAACCTAATTGATAGATCACAGTGCAAAATACAGGAACTCCATAAACAAAACTCTACTAAATAACAACCTCTAAAATCAAATTCAAAGTTTTCCTTAGGTTACTTGTATCTAACTGGTATTTTTAAGAAATACGTAAAATGTACACTTTTTTTTTTTTTTTTTTTTTTTTTTTTTGAGACAGGGTCTCGCTCTATAATTCAGGCTGGCCTTGAACTCACTAGGTAGCCCAGGCTGGCCTCGAACTTGCGATGGTCCTCCTGTCTCAGCCTCCCAAGTGCTGGGATTACAGGCATGTACCACCATGCCCAACTGTAAATTGTATACTTTTAAAAACTACTATGCATTACTTTTTATTAAACTCTGGCAAAAAAATCCCAATTGCTTTTATCTCACAAAAAAAATTTTTTTTTTTTGAGGCAGAGTCTCACTATGTAGTTCGGACTGGCCTTGAACTCGCTATGTAGCCTAGGCTGACCTCGAACTTGAAGCGATCCTCCTGCCTCAGCCTCCCAAGTGCTGGGATCACAGGCGTGCACCACCATGCCTGGCCCTTTATCTCACAATTTTATCTTTGAAAGTCTTTTTAAAAATATATAAAAACCAATAAACTGCACCAGGTATGATAATAATGTCTACCTATAAATCAATTAGGAGTTTAAAAAAAAGGACTTAATACTAATTTAATGAAAGAAGTATAATCATCGTAAAATACTGAGTACCTCTTAGGTTCCAGGCAGTGAACTAAGTGCTGGAGGGGTAAGACCTAGGAAGGTGTAGCAGTCCTTGTCTAAAAAAACAAAAACAAAAAACCCTTCCTATGAAGAAGAGCAGAAGGAAAAAGGAAGACAAAATAGTAAACATGTACTGACATACAGGAACGACAGAGCTTAAGATGTTTACTTGCTCATAGGTACATATGTCACATTATTAACAACTTAAGTGTTGTTCAGGGGGTGGGAAAGGGGATTGAAGAAGGCAGAATTAGGATATAAGTACAGAATTAGGTTATTAGTTCCTGGAGAAGATATGATACAGATGAAGACAAAGTAGATGCAGATAGTTCTAGGAATAAAGGATACTGAAAAAGCATATTATGTAGTAGGTCAAAATCAGAAATTCCTCTTCAAAGGAATAAGGAGTCAATGAGACATGTGTCATGAGTTAAATATGATTCAGTAGCTATTAGGATGCAATGATGACATTTCAAATATAGTACTTTAAATAAAATGTAACTGTTCTGTTCCTTAAATACAAGCTTCTTAGGTCCTAAATCTAGCTTTCCCAGATGCTTTCATTGAATTATACACTGCTAACAAATACTAAGTCTTGGCTTCCACAAATGCTGAAGAGCAAATTTCTAATTTGTTCCAATTCTCCTTTTTTCTGGGAGAAGGCAGAGATGGAAAAAAATGCAAAACATATATATATAAATTTATTAAGTATGCTTTTCATTCAGGGAAATGATGTGCTTAGGTTGGCTTCAAATTCCTAAAACAGGGTAGCAAATACTTTAGTGAGACATTAAAAGAAATAGGAATAAAAAGTACAAAGCTGAAAAAAATCTGTATTAAGATTAAGCATACAGCCAGGGATATAGCTCAGCGGCACAGCGCCTGTCTGGCAAGCGCGAGGTCGTGAATTCGATTCCCAATACCAAAAAAACAAACAAACAAAAAAAACAAAGATTAAGCATACATATCCACCTTCTTTACTGAGCATATGTAGGAGTGAAACTGTGAGAAGCTGGTCAAACCTTCTAAGTGCCCACTCACTTTTATCTATTCCCCTAAAAAGTACTTTCTCCATCAGTTAACCCAGCCAAGTGAACTCTGATCATATCAATAACAGGTAGAGGCAGGGGAAACGAAGCTTTGATCTAACTCCTTGTACTTAAGACAGGAGTACTGGACCTAGAGAGACTGGGAAAATCGAAGGTGCTCTACTTGAACACTGGATTAAAAATTACTGACTTAAAAATACAGAATAAGAAGAGTGCCACATTATTCCAAAGGGAATGGAACTGCTGAGTCATCACTCTTCACTGGGAAAAGAAGTAACTCGAATTAAGCGGTTGCAAGATGAATTCATTCATTAGACTGGGCTTCAGGTGAAAATGCAACAGCAGGACTAGATAGAGTAAAAGCGCCCCCAAAACACACATCGAATAGCGAATGAAGGCATTTTATCCAATTCTGATGGCCTGGACGCACAGATTAAACAGCAGCAACACTAAGAGCAAAAGGAGTTTAACAACTGGTTGTCAGTTTGGCATTGGGAGCGCTCAACGTAAACTTCGTTATCCAAGAAGGGAGAGAAGCTCGGGCGGCGAGAAGCATCCCTCTTCCACTTCAAAAGTAGCGGGCGCTGGGCGGGTGTTTCTGACAGCGTGGGCGGGGGCACGTGGGGCAGAAGGAGAGAAGGGGCTCTAGTGGCCGAAGAGTGTCCAGCTTCCTTGGCGAGCTTAACTTACAAGAAGAGTTGGGAGCGACTGGAGCTGAGGGAACGGAGGGCACGAGGGCTCCTTCCTCCAAGCCTGCACGGGGTGCAGCGGCGTCCCACCCTCACCAGGCCCTGCCCCCGCGGGGACGATCAACTCCCGGCCCAACCCAGGTCCCCCAAAAACGGAGGGCAGCAGGCACTCTCCTGGGCCTGACAGCCTCAGCCGTGCAGAAACCAGGCCTAGGAAGGGTGCACGAAGAAGGGCGCGAGGGGGAAAGGTCGAGACGAGCCCCAGACCCCAGGAAGTGACAGTGTTTGGGGGAAGGGACGGCTTCCTTCCCAAGGAAAGGGGGACAGATGAGGAAAGCACTTCGCGTCCGCGCCACCCTGGCCAGAGGTCCACCGGGAGTCCCGGCCTCGACCCTCTGTCTCAAGCTCCCTCCCTTTGCGTCTCGCGGTGCCCGGGCCTCCGGCGCCTGGCACCCCCGGTCTCGGGTACTCACAGAGTCCGGGGCTGTCCGTCGTCTTCCATCATGGTGGGTGCGACGGAGCGATCCCGGGACAAGGGGGAGGGCAGGGCTGGGGAGGGGAGGGGGCGGGGAGGAGGGGGAGGGGGGGCTCTGGGCACCGTCTGGGAACAGAGGAAAAGGCACCGAACCCCGCTCTTGGGCTCTCTCCCCCCAGCCCGCTCCGGACGCTGCGCTCCAACCAGGAGGAGCAGGAGGAGGAGGAGGATGGACAAAATGGCCGCCGCCACCAGCCAGGCAGGAAACAGGGCAGGGCGCAGGCGCGGCCCGCCAGGTCACTGCTCAGGCCAGCCGCGACGGCCTGCCCAGGGAGATCTGAGGGGACAGAAAGCCAAGCCGCAGAGGAAACCTTGTGCCCGGTCACGACGGAGCACGTCGTCGCGGTGGGCCTGCTGGCCGGCTGCAGCGCAGCCAGCTCCAGAAGAGATCGAGCAAAAAGAGACACGCCGTAGAGTCTCTAGGAATTCTGGTCCTGAGAAGTAGCGACGGAAGCACTTCTCCAGTTGTCTTCTGGGAACTGTAGTCTGAAGGCGACTCCACGCCGCGACGCGAGGGAGAGACTTCTGGGTAGTGTAGTCGTACGTGAGAACGTGCGGCGACCAGGAAGTCGGCGTGCCGGGAGGAATAGCGGCGATGTTAACAAGTGGGACGACCGAGTGAGAAAGGCGCTGTCTGGGAAGTAAACTACAAGTCCCAGAGTGCCTCGCGCTGGGGGCCGTCCCAGGACTGCTCCAGGCATCCTAAGGTGCATCCTAGCGTGAGCTTCTGCTCCGCCTCCGTCCGGCCAGAGAGCGGTTTCTTCAGCTGCGCTCAGACAGCTGTCTGTCTTCGCGTGGTGTCCGAGCCAGCAGTCTTAACAGGCTCTCCTATGTTCAGGAGAACTGCGGGCCTGCGGTCATCAACTGCCGCCTCGCGCTACATACTGGAGAGAAGCTGGCCTGATAGGGATCCGGGGGGACTGACGCGAACCTCGGGCTCCCCCAAAGCCAGTTGCGTCTTTGGGGCGCGTTTTCCCGCAAATAGGTGTTCCTATGTTAATCTGCTTGTAGATTGCTTTACAAGTTTCAAAGGTTTCAGTATCTACTATCTCATAGATTTAGGGGGATAGAGCAGTCCTTCATTAAAAATGACTTGCCCTCCTACACCCTTATTTAATTGAACAGAGACATGCACAGATTTAAAGGTGCGTGTGTGGACATCCGCCGTGTGGAGAAGTCTAGCATGAAGACGATGTGGGAGGCCATTTTCAAACTAGCTCTGCGGCCCGTAGAATTTGTCTCACACACACAGGAGTTCCCGGTGTACCTTCAGCGCCTTCAGGAGAAACTTACTGAATTTGTACCCGCTTTTAAGCTGGGGGGTGGAGGTGGGGTGAAAGATCTTTTAGCCTATTGACTGAGTTTAACCTTCCCTGTTAACAGTGCTTTAAGAGTTGGTTCTATAAACGTACTGGGACATTTTCTGTGCAAGTGGTAGTGCTGCAGGTACCACCAAATCTTCATCTTGTAGGTACAATCAACTGTATACCAAGACATATAATGTCAATTTGCAGGGGAGGAGATTTTTAGCTTGAAAATCTCAGTACATAGAGATCCTGACAAAGGAGTTGAGCCCCATAAAAGTGTATGGGAGCCAGGTGCCGTGGTGGACACCTGTAATCCCAGCTACTCTAGAGATTGAGGCAGGAGGATCACAAGTTCGAGGCCAGCCTTCCTAATTTAGTGACTTAGCAAGATTGTGTCTCAAATGAAAAGATCTCAGGATGTAATTCAGTAGTAGAGTGCCCCTGGGTTGGATCCCTAGTACCTGGGGGTTGGGGATAGGGATTAGTCAATAGGAACAGCAAAAGGGTTCCCAGGCCAGGATTCGTGGCTAAAGTGTATAGATCTGGGGCCAGGGAAGGAGGATGGTTTTGGCAGCAAGAAGTAGGCATCTTGAGAGCTAGAAAGGTGGGCATGGGCCTTGTAGAACTATGTTGCTAAGGATCTATGCCAGTGATGGTAAACCTTTTAGAGCTTTCAATGATACAAACAGCCTGCTGTGGCGTGTATGCCATAGGTTGGCCACCACTGATATGCTATTGAAGCTTTGTCTTCCAGGCTGTGAGAAGCCATTCAGAGGTTCCATCTATTTTTTTTTAATTGGACCCAGGTGTAGTAGTGTATTAATTTCATTGATCCATGCCTAGCCCAATGTGTTAGTTTCCTATTTCTGCTGTAAAAAAATGACTATAAACCAAATGAATTTTTGATCTTACAGTTCTTGGAGGTCAGAAGTCCAAAATCAGTGTAACTAGGCTAAAATCAAAGTGTTGGTAGAGCTGGTTCTTTACCTTACCCATTTTCTAAAGGCTGCCTGTATTCTTGGGCTATTGGTCCCTTCCTCCATCTTCAAAGACAGCAGGATAGCCAGATGTGGTGGTGCATGCCTATAATCCCAGCACTCAGGAGGCTGAGGCAGGAGGATCACAAGTTCAAAGACAGCTGGGCTACATAGTGAATTCAAGTCCAGCCTGAACATAGTGAGACCCTGTCAAAAGAAAGAAAGAAAGAAAGAAAGAAAGAAAGAAAGAAAGAAAGAAAGAAAGAAAGAAAGCAAGAAAGCAGGAAAGACAGACAACACCATAGCTTCTCTCCCTCTGACCTCTGCTTCTGGCCTTTCGTCTTTCTGACATCCTCGTGGCTCCCTTTTTCACTTACAATCATCTTTGGTAATTAGTTTAGGTCAGAGTAATCTCGCCATCTCAAGATCCTTACTCACATCTACAAAGTCTCTTTTTTATAACAAGAACATTCACATGTTCTGGGGGTTAGGATATAGACATCTTTGGTGAACTTTATTCAGTTTACATCACTCATTGCCATCAATTTAGTGACTTTTAATAATAGCTGCAAACACCCTAAACTGTTATGATAGCAATTTACATCTAAATCTGTGGTATACCTCCTGCATACACTGTACTGCTAGTGCCTTCCTCACAGTTGTAAAGGCTGGAAGTCTAAGATGGGGGGACCATCTCTTTGGCCTCTGGTAAGGGGCCTTTTGCCCTGTGAGGAATCCATGGATACAGAGGGCTGACTGGATTGGGTTAGAAAAAAACCTGAGGCAGGTGTAGTGTTACACACCTGTGATTCCAGCAAGTTTGAGCCCAGCATGGACTATTTAGTGAGAAAATGTTGGGGATGTAGCTCAGTGGTAGAGCACACCTGAGTTTGATCTCCAGCAAAACAGAGACACACACCAAAACAAAACAAAACAAAACACCCCTGGTACCCAGTATAGTGATAGTTCAATAAGAACATGCTTAGGAAAGATTATATGACTTAACTTTTTAATAACAATAAAAATAATGTCCATGGGAGTGTTGAGACAGGATCTTGCTGTGCAGTTCAGGCTGCCCTTGAACTCACTATGTAGCCCAGGCTAGCCTTAAACTTGCAGCAATCCTCCTGCCTCAGCCTCCCCAGTGCCAGGATTACAGATGTGCACCACCATGCCCAGAAATTGTCCATTATTGACATTTCATTGGGCTAAGAAATGTGCAAACAGCAGTCTGCAAACTGCATCTCTCCTTTGTCAGCAGGCTTCCTAATAAGTTCTGATAATAAGGGGCCACTAGAGGGCTTTGGAAGGCAGAAAGAGAAAAGTAAGGCCTTGTTCCTTTCTGTTTGCTTGCTGATCTCCTCAGGCAACAGGTGGTTCCAATATCCTACTTCTTTCTGCAGTCCCAGCACAACCTGCTGGTGCCCTCTCTTTAAATGCCTGAGGCCCAGCATCATGAGACCCCTGTGCCAAGCTCCTGAGGTAGCAGCAGCCCCAGTGAGCCTCTCCTCACAACTTTCAGGTTTTTATGATAGATTGTTCCACCACCTACCTCTGATGAATCATACCTCCTGGTGATGATGAGGCAATACCTGTTTTGATGGAATACCTGTCCTTATGGAAGGGTTTGGCATGTGCACTCACCCCCTGCACGGTGACTCAGCTAGGCCAGGGAACGTGCTTTGGCCAGTGAGACTTCAGCAAATGGGGCAGCAAATGGAGCACCTGTGCACTCGACATGTTTCTTAGATTGTTGCCACCGCCACCTGAGGGAGCCAATTGAGCTTCCTGCAGGATGAAAGAAAAAGAAAGAGAGGCCAAACCAACCAGATGTCGCAGCTGTCCTTCCAACAGACAAGGACAGCATGCGTGAAGCCCGGGGAGCCCATTCTGAGAACAAGAAGGCTCTAGGATTGGGGGAGATTTGTTTGTGTGGCAGTAGGTAGTGGCACCAATCCTGATAATCCCAACCTTTTCTCTCCACCAAGGGGATGGCAGCTGCTTTCTGCAATTTTATCTGTAAACTCCAAATATCCTTTTTGCTTTTTCAGTCCTCCAGTGTATGTTTAGTGATTTCCCCACATTCTCTGTTAAATCAGGAAATGTAATGTCTGTCTCCCTCACTGGGTCCCAACTGATAACAGTATTATTATAGCCATGGTCAAGATGAGAAAACAGTTGGGCATGGTGGCCCATCCCTGCAATCCCAGCACTCAGAAGGCTGAGGTAGGAGGATCACTGCGAGTTCGAGGCCAGCCTGGGCTACATAAGGTAGTTCAAGGCCAGCCTGAACTACACAGTGAGACCCTGTCTCAAAAAAAAAAAAAAAAAAAAAGGCCGGTGAGATGGCTCAGCGGCATAAGCGCCTGCCTGGCAAGCGCGAGGTCCTGAGTTAGACTCCGGGAACCCACATAAAGGAAAAAAAGAGGCCAGTGATATCACTCAGTGGCACAAGCGCTTGCTGGCAAGTGCAAGGCCCTGAGGTTGACTCCCGGTACCCACATTAAAAAAAAAAGAGAGAAAACCCCGAGGCTCAGTGAGATTAAGAAGCATGCCAAAAGGTCACTGCTCCAGAGTGACCCCAGCAAACTCTAGAGCCCATGCCATAGTCCATATCAACACTAAGAATCTACAGCAACTGATAACCTATAACAGATTACTGTTATGATGGCAATGTCTGTATTTGATGTTCTGAAGGCTACCACTTGTTAGCCAGCAGAGGGAGCTCTGTCCTTAAAGGGCCAGCAACCTTCTGCTGACCCAGTAGAAAAGATGAGGCAATACCTGTTTTGACAGAATACCTGTCCTGATGGAAGGGTTTGGGCAAGCTTATCATCCTAGCAGATGGCTAACTCCATGGAAGGAAGGGGAAGTAAGCAGGTTCATATTTACTAGACCCCTAATGTGTTATATTAATTTTTTATTGTATTTTGTTTGTTTTGTTTTTGTTTTGAGAAAGGGTCTCACTATGTAGTTCAGGCTGACCTTGAACACATTATGTAGCCCAGGTTGGCCTCAAACTCAGGGCGGTCCTTCTATCTCAGCCTCCTGAGTGCTGGGATTACAGGTGTGCGCCACCACACCCAGCCATACATTAATTTTAAAACAGAAAACTAAAGCTGCCTTGTGAGGAGCAGGTTGTCAACCCTCCAGGAGAAGGAATTCAGAGTCTTTTTCTGTCCTCTTCCCATCTATGCCTTCTTCCACCCTAAGGTTGCAGGGAGTTGCCTGGGGATAGACTGAGTAAAAGGAACCCGCGTATGGGTGTTGCTCTCAGTCCTAATCCCTGGCAGGAGGACCAGAGGGCAGGCTTGCTTACTCTCTGAAGATGCTGGACCACACTGCTTTGCCTCCTTTCCCCTTCTTCCCCAGACTTGGCAACTCTGCACTTCCCTCTAGGGGCTGCCTTGCCCTTTCAGGACATTTTTCCTGATGAGATGGGTCTGTTTGAAATGGACTTTTCCTCCTCTATCACAGCAGCAAAATCAGAGACTCCATTCTGAGCACTGAGGGAATAAGCATGAGATCTTGGAACCCATGAGACCTCACAGCCCAATCGATTTAGGCAAAAAGGGCACCTGCTGGTCCAGCCTTGCATCAGGGTTTAAAGGGAACAGTCAGTAGTCACCTGACCACCTACTAACCTGCCCTGGCCTCCTTTGTACCTACACCTGCTGTAGAGCTAAGTCTAGAGAGAACTGATAGACCAAATGTAGAATTTGGGTGGTTTTGATCATCCTAATGAAAACATTTAAAAACAAATGTAATATGTAACTTACAGTAAAGAATATATATAACAGGGCCGGTGAGCTGGCTCAGCGGCATAAGCGCCTGCCTTGCAAGCGCGAGGGCCCGAGTTCAACTCCCGGATCCCACATACGAAAAAGGGGCCGGTGATATCGCTCAGCGGCACGGGTGCCTGTTGGCGCGCGAGGTCCTGAGGTTGACCCCCCGGTACCACAAAAAAAAAAAAAAAAAAAGAATATGTATAACAAATGTCAAGAATAATAAAATGGGGCCGGTGAGATGACTCAGTGGCTTAAGCGCCTGCCCGGCAAGCGCGAGGGCCCGAGTTCGACTCCCGGATCCCACATACGACAAAGGAGCCGGTGATATCGCTCAGCGGCACGGGTGCCTGTTGGCGTGCGAGGTCCTGAGGTCGACCCCCCGGTACCCACAAAAAAAAAAAAAAAAAAGAATAATAAAAT
The DNA here is from genome assembly GCA_028451465.1 of Erethizon dorsatum. NCBI lineage: Eukaryota > Metazoa > Chordata > Mammalia > Rodentia > Erethizontidae > Erethizon > Erethizon dorsatum. The sequence goes on from CM051822.1 coordinate 103,148,183, forward strand.
GGAATTTTTTTGTTTTTGTTTTTTTTGAGATGGGGTCTTGCCATGTGGTCCAGGCTGTCCTTGAACTCATTATGTAGCCCAGGCTGTCCTCGAACTCATGGCGATCCTTCTGCCTCAGCCTTCCGAGTGCTGGGATTACAGGTGTGTACCACCCAGCATAAAATGGATTCTTGGAAACCCTCCATCCAATTTAAGAATGAGTGTGTCACCACACATGAATTCCTATCTCTATGTGTGTCCTCTCATTTGTTTTCCCTCCTAAAATAACTTATCCTAGGCTGAATTTGTAGTTCGTCTCTCTTCTTATTTGAAATACTAATTTAATCCTTGGCACTGAAAAAACAATTTTAAAAAGGGCTTCTCTTGAGAGCGGCATACCTAGGGCAATTCAATTGCTCTTAGTGTGGATTGGACAGGAAGAGATTTTAGAAGAAATCTTTGGTTATTTGGGCGTTTGGTGATAGTTGATCCTGGGCACTCTTAAAAGTAATAATAAAATTGGGCGTGGTGGTGCACGCCTGTAATACCATTGGAGAGGTTGAGGCAGGAGGATCACTACGAGTACGAGACCAGCCTGAACTCAGTGAAACCCTGTCTCAAAAAAAAAAAAGTAATAGTAAAATAAAGGCTGGGGATGTAGCTCAGAGATAAAGCACTTGCCTAGCATGTGCAAAGCTCTAAATTCAATCCCAAGAATTGCAAAAAATAAATAAAATGGTAATTTATCACAATTGTATTTATCCTTTTATATGGACAGTTTTTAAAAGTTCAGGCCCTCTGGGCTGGGCATGTAGCTCAGTGGTAGAAGGCTTACCTAGCATTTGTGAGTTCCTGGGTTCAATCTCAGTACTGAATGAATGAATGAATGAATGAATGAATGAATGAAATTCAGGCCCTGGATTTGGAGTGATCGTTTCCTCACAGTTAGATTCAGGTTAGATATTTTTCATAGGAATACTGTATAAGGGTTATTGTGTCCTCAATATGTTATGTCAGGAGCTACCTGGAGTTGAACTGTCTCAACATTGGTGATGTTAAGTTTGATCACTTGGTTAAAATTGTGTTCACCAGAATGCTCCTTTGGAAAGATACTTTTTACTCTTTGAAATAATAAGTAAGCTGTCAGGTCATTTTTTTCTCTTTTTTTACTTTTAAAGCTTTTTAATATACTTTATATCAGTCTGACTGGTTCATTTCAATTGCCAAGCCTGGAGGCAGGGGCTGCTTCAGTTTCTCTGCCTTCTCTTTGCCTGTGATGACCAAGGTGTGTTGAACTTTAAACTTCATGTTGTCTTTGTCCTTTATCTTTACAGATTTGGCATCCTTCCGCCTGGATATGAGCAGAAAATCCTTGATCTCCTCAATTTTTTGAGGCATGGCGACAGGGCACTCAGAGGGCGCAAACCTCCACAGGCAGTGGCAAGAACCGAAGACAACGGAAAAGAAGCCAGGTGATCTCGAGTTCATTGAAGTATCCTTTTTCCCACATTGTCTCGCTACTGGTGTTAGTGTTTATTGATGATTCTTGCCTGAATCAATCATGATTCCAGAGGTTATAAAAGTTTCTCTTTTTCACCAACCCTCCTGCTACTCAGTATTTGATTTGAAGTAATATCCTAGTCAGTGATCATAAGGCAATTAAAAATGTATTTATTTCTGTTTGGGGAGGGGATGGAAACCAGGCTGTAGTGCAAGTGACCTAAGATTGAGCTATATTGAGCTACCCTTTTAAAAATGTTTTGAGGCTGAGGCAGAAGGGTCACCACGAGTTCAAGGCCAACCTGGGGTATATAGTGAGTTCAAGACCAGGGAGACCCTGTCTCAAACAAACAAACAAACAAACAAGCAATTTTTATATTTTGAAAGAGGCTGTCACTAAGTTGCCCATGCTGGCCTTGAATTTGGTTTTTGGGGGGATAGGGTAGGTTTGGTTTTTCTTGTTTTTTTTTTTGTTTTTGAGACCAAGTTTCGCTTTGAAGCTCGGGCTGACCTCAGATTCACGCGATGCTTCTGCCTCAGCCTCTCAAGCGCTGGGATTACAGACATGTACCACAACACCCAGCTGGCCTTGAGTTTGTGATCCTTCTGCCTCAGCCTCCAGAGCCACTGGGATTATAGGTCTGTGCCACTATGACTCACTAAAAAACTTATTTTTAAATTTTACTTTCATTCTTTTTCTCTCAGCATTTTATTTATTTATTTATCTCATTTTTTAAGAGTAGGAAATTGTATTGAGGGAGAGACAGCTCCTGGCTGAGAGGGACAGGAGGGGACCTGGAAAGTGGGTTGCCAACAAGCCCACTTCTCAAAGGAAGTTTTATAGAGCAAAATCACAAGGTGGGTACAAGGTGGGACAAAACTATGATCAACTAATAAGATTGCAAGCATAGCTGCTTACAACATTGATCCAGTGGGGAAGCAGGTCATGTAGCAAGAGTGCTTGGAAAGAACAAGGACCTTTCCTGGAAGGGTTGGATCAGGAGGTCCTGGTCACCTAGCCAGGTGACTGATGCCTATTTAGAATATCAATCATTATTGTTTATCCCTCAGTGAGCCATGTAGGAGTAGTCATTCTATCTATCTTGAGGCCTGGACTTCAATGGATGCGCCTCCAGCCACATTTGCAATGTGTTCTTATCTTCTGTACTGACTCCTTCGAGGGCCCAGCCCTGTCTGACTGCCTATAATATTTCTACCTAACTTAGCTGTCTATGATACCCACACCTATAATTCTACCACTCTGGGAGGCTGAGGCAGGAGGGTCACAGGTTTGAGCCCAGCAGGGGCAAGTTAGTCTTGTTTCAGAATGAAAAGTAAAAAAAATTAAAGTGCTGGGGTGTGAAGGCCCAGGGTCCAGTCCTCAGTACAACCATGGTTGTTTTAGTAGTTAAATCCCTCATTCTGAGTATCTTGGTGGGACCTCCAAGATGACATAGGGGAAATGCTAGATGTCAGATATCCTGAGTTTGTGTTCCCTGAAGTCAAAGAATGCATTCTAAGGAACAACGGAATTTAAGAGTAGGAAAATTGGGGGCAGGGGAAGGAATGGGGAATAGGAATAACTCCTACAAGATAGGAGGGGTTCTGAATGAGTTGTCCTGTCTCAGCATTTTAAAGTCTTGGGCTACTCTTTTTCTTCTGGGTTTTATTCTGGGTAGTGAGAATTTTCATGTTGGTTTGTTATCCTCTTTTAAGTGATCTGACTTTTCTCAAGAGATGAAAGACTAGATTTTTTTTTTTTATGTGGGTACCAGGAGTTGAACTCAGGACCTCGCGCTTGCCAGGCAGGCACTTATGCCGCTGAGCTATCTCACCAGCCCAAAAGACTAGATTTGAAAAGGAAATGAAACTGTAAAAATGAACAACATAAAAAATATAAATTTGCCTTTGCAAATTCAAAAGATAGATCAGCCAGTCATGGTGGCACACACCTGTAATCCCAGCACTCAGGAGGCTGAGCCAGAGGAGGGTCGCTGAGAGTTTGAGGTCAGCCTAGGCTACACAGAGAGACCCTGTCTCAAAAATCCAAAAATAAAAACAGAAAAATCAAAGATAGATAAAACCTAAATTTGACAAAAATGTCAAGAAAATGAGTGAATGGAAAGATCTGAGGAAATAATCCCACCTGCAACACAGGGGGAAAGAAGAAGGGAAATAACAAAAAACAAAACAAAAAGAACAAGAGGCAGTATAGCTGAAGAGAAGTGTTGGGAATTTTCCAGGATGTGAAAGACATGAATTTTTAGAGATAGGTATACCCATTTGCTAGTACTTCCCTAACAAAGTGTTCCAGAGGAAGTGGTTTGAAATACTGAAATTTATTTTTTTTCACAATGCTAGAGGCTAGAAGTCTGAGATCAAGGTGCCAGCGGGGTTGGTTTCTCTTAAATGTCTTCTTAGCTTGCAGATAGCTGTTTTCCTCCCTATGTCTTTGCATAGGCCTCCCTCTGTGTATTTTTTTTTTTTTTTTTTGTGGGTACCGGGGGGACGACCTCAGGACCTCGCGCACCAACAGGCACCCATGCCGCTGAGCGATATCACCGGCCCCTTTTTCGTATGTGGGTTCCGGGAGTCGAACTCGGGCCTTCGCGCTTTGCAAGGCAGGCGCTTAAGCCGCTGAGCCGTCTCACCGGCCCAGTGACAAAGTTTTTTAAGAAAGTGCAGAGCAAGGCTGGGCTGAGTAAAAAAGGAAAAAGCAGTTAAAAAACACCTTGGAGGAAGCAGCAAGGGCTATCTTGAGGAAAGCCATGAAAGCAAGCTCTTCTTGGCCTCTGTGTCCTTTCATACTGTCCAAACCTCAAGGAAACAACACAAGAACTTCTATGTATGGGTCCTGAGAGGCCATGCTGGGATCCCACACCTCAGGTTGTTGTCAGGTCTAGGCCACCCTATTGATTCACCATGTCTATTGTACATTTTGGATCTTATTTACTCTTTCAGTTTCTCATACTAGAGAGACAATACGATGCTTACACGTGTGCATCCGGTTTATTTCACTTATGAGTATTTTCTCGAGTTGCATCCTTTTACCTAGAAAAGTCTCCAGTTTATCCTTCTTTATGGCTGAATAGTACTCCATTGTATAAAAATACCACATCTTTCTTATCCATTCCTCAGTTGATGGGCATTTGGGTTGTTTCCAAGATCTGGCTATTACAAATTGTGCTGCTATAAACATGGGTGCACATATATCGCTGTGGTACGATGTTTTTAATTCTTCTGGGAAGATACCCAGAAGGGGAATAGCTGGGTCAAATGGGACCTCCAACCCTAGTTTTTTGAGGAATCTCCACACGGACTTCCACAGTGGCTGTACCAGTCGACACTCCCACCAACAGTGAAGAAGGGTTCCTTTTTCCCCACAGCCCCTCCAGCATTTGTTATTAGTTGATTTCTTAATAATAGCCATTCTTTCTGGGGTGAGATGGAATCTCAGTGTTGTTTTAATTTGCATCTCTCTAATGACTAGTGATGTTGCACATTTTTTGTATATTTATTTGCCATTTTTATTTCTTCATCTGAGAAATGTGTATTCATCTCAGATGCCCATTTTAGGAGTAGGTCTTTAAATTTGGGAGGTCTGATTTTTTTGAGTTCTTTATACGTTCTCGATAGTAATCCTTTGTCTGAGGAACAGCTGGCAAACATTTTTTCCCATGTTGTGGGTTGTCTCTTCACTCTGTTGGTGGTTTCTCTTGCTGTGCAAAAGCTTTTTAATAAGATGAGATCCCAGTTGTTGATTCTTTGTGATAGTTCCTGTGTGGTTGAGGTTTTATCCATAAAGTCTTTGCCTACACCAATGTCTTCAAGGGTTTTACCTATCCTACCTTGCAGCAGATTTAATGTTTCTGTTTTAATATTTAGATCTCTGATCCATTTTGAATTTAGTTTAGTGCATGGTGAAAGATGTGGGTCTAGTTTTAATCTTCAGCATGTGTAGAGCCAGTTTTTCTAGCACCATTTATTAAAGAGGCTATCTTTCTTCCAGCGAATGTGTTTGACACCTTTGTCAAAGATAAGGTGGCTTAGCATGTCTGGGATTGTTTCAGCATCTTCTAATCTGTTCCATTGATCTTCAGGTCTGTTTTTTTGCCAGTACCACACTGTTTTTATCACAGTAGCTTTATAGTATAATTTCAAGTCGGGGATTGTGATGCCCCCTGCCTTGCCTTTGTTGCCCAGGATTGCCTTTGCTATTCTAGGTCTCTTCTGATTCCAAATGAATTTTAGGATTGTTTTCTCTAATTCTGTGAGATATGCTGTTGGAATTTTGATTGGAATTGCATTAAATCTGTATAACAATTTTGGAAGTATGTAGGCCACCCTATTGAAAACCTGCTTGAGTTCTTGGGAGATGTCCATGTGCAGGGCTTTGGGAACTGTTCTGCACACGTGTTCTGTGATCTTTTTAATTAACAGGTCTTGCCTACCTCCCCAGCCAGCTTTGCTGTACCCTACTCTCATATCTCATTAGTAATCACAATAGATACTAAGTATGATAGAAAAAAATCTACTCCTCAACACAATATAATGAAACTGTCGGCCACGTGTGGTGGCGCATGACTGTGATCCCAGCACTTGGGAGGCTGAGGCAGGAGGATCGCTGCGAGTTTGAGGTCAGCCTGGGCTGCATAGTGAGTTCAAGGCCAGTCTGAACTGCATAGTGAGACCCTGTCTCAAAAAAGAAAAAAGAGGGGGCTGGTGAGATAGCTCAGTGGCATAAGTGCCTGCCTGGCAAGCACGAGGTCCTGAGTTCGACTCCTGGTACCCACAAAAAAAAAAAGAAAGAAAGAAAGAAAGAAATTGCTGAACACCAGAGACAAAGAGAAGGTTTTAAAAGACCTTAAAGAAAAGGTACACCCCTGTTAACAGTTAAATGACTCTCACCACCTGTATCTCAAATGCTCAGACTGGTATTTGTGATTTGCTTCTGCCATAGCTTCATTCTGTCTTTTCTTGTGTGTTAGATGCCTGCATCCTCAAATCCATCCCCTAAAAGCTGTCCAGACTCAGCCCCTGGCCTCTGTTCTCCAAGAGGTCTTGTCCAGAGGTTTTCCTTCTTGGAACATATATAGCTTTTGCTTACTCTGAAGCCTGTGATACGTGTGACCTTCTATTCACCAGTGGCAGAGGGTTACTGGCTAAGGTCATCAGGTATAACCAGGCTTTAAATATCTCTTGCACACAGACCAAAAACTAAGCATCCATTTTGGTTTCAGCACGTCTTTGAAAAGCAGATGTGGGACTGTGGGGAGCTCAGTGGTGAAGAGCTTGCCTGACATGCACAAGGTACTGGGTCCAATCCCCAGTACTGGAGGGGTCTGGGTAGAGTGTCAGTGTGGGAGACAGGGTCACACTGATTTCCACAGTGCTTTCACCAGTCTACACTCCCACCAATACTGGAGAAGGATTCCTTTTTCCCCACAGCACCATCAGCATTTGTGATTGGTTGATTTCTCTCTTTTTTTTTTTTTTTTTTGTGGGTACCGGGGGTCAACCTCAGGACCTCGCGCACCAGCAGGCGCCCGTGCCGCTGAGCGATATCACCGGCCCTTTTTTCGTATGTGGGTTCCGGGAGTCAAACTCAGGACCTCGCGCTTGCCAGGCAGGCGCTTACGCCACTGAGCCATCTCACCGGCCCATGATTGGTTGATTTCTTGATTACAGCCATTCTTTCTGGAGTGACATGGAATCTCAGTATTGTTTTAATTTGCATCTCTCAAGTGACCAGTGATGTTGAACATTTTTTCTTATATTTATTTGACGTTTATACTGCTTCATCTGAGAAGTGTCTCTTCATTTCAGATGCCCATTTTTAGATTGGGTCTTTAAGTTTGCGGAGGTCTGATTTTTTTTTTTTTTGAGTTCTTTATATATTCTAGATATTAGTCCTTTCTCTGAAGAACAGCTGGCAAAAAATTTTTATCCACACTGTGGGTTATCTCTTCACTCTGTTGGTGGTTTCTTTTGCTGTGCAAAAGCTTTTTAATAAGATGAGACCCAAGTTGTTGATACTTTGTGGTATTTCCTGTGTGATCAGGGTTTTGCTCATAAAGTCTATGCCTACAGCAATGTCTTCAAGAGTTCTATCTACCCTATCTTCCAGCAGATTTAGCGTTTCTGTTTTAATATTTAGATGTTTGATCCATTCTGATTTTAGTTTAATGCATGGTGAGACACGTGGGTCTAGTTTTAGTCTTCAGCATGCGGAAAGCCAGTTTTCCCAGCACCATTTATTAAAGAGGCTATCTTTCTTCCAGTGCAGCTATTTGGCTCCTTTATCAAAGATAAAGTGGCTGAGTGTGTTTGGAGTTGTTTCTGAATCTTCTAGTCTGTTCCACTGATCCTTGGGTCTGGTTTTATTTTTGTCAGTACCATGCTGTTTTTATCACAGTGACTTTGTAGTATAATTCCAAGTCGGGGACTGTGATGCCCCCCGCCTTGCCTTTGTTACCGAGATATGTTTTTGCTATTCTAGGTCTCTTCTGGTTCCAAATAAATTTTAGCATTATTTTCTCTAATTCTGTGAGATATGTTGTTTGAATTTTGATAGGGATTGCATAAAATCTGTATAACAATTTTGGAAGTATGACTATTTTCACTATGTTGGCTCTTTCTACCTAAGAATAAGGGATATCTTTCCATTTTCTGATATCCTCTTCAATCTCCTTTTTTGGATTACTGTAATTTTCACTGTAAAGGTCTTTTATTTCCTTCAATAGATTGATTCCTAGGTATTTCATTTTGGGGGATGCTATTGTGAAAGGTGCTGTTTCCCTAATTTCTCTCTAAGTGAGATTGTTTTTTGTTTTTTGTTTTTTTTAATTTGAAAGAGAAAACAATAGAACAAAATTTCAAAACAACATAAGAAGAGGGTAACAATGGTTAATACATTGCATATTGTTATCTTTAAATTAGTCACTCAAACTACAAGATATCGGCATTCAATTGTCCAAACAATATTAGCACAAACCTTTCCTTTCAATGAACTAAAAGAAATTAGTAGTATATCTATCTTAACTATCTTTCATATATATATATAGTTTTGCTTTTCCCTTCCTTCTTTTCTCCATTCCCCCATCCCAGTTTCTCTTCCCTTTTGAACAGTTTCTTCCCGTTTTACAATATCTATTGTACATTTTGGATCTCATATTAGGGAGACAATACGATGTTTACACATGTGCATCTGGTTTATTTCACTTATGAGTACGGTCTTGAGCTGCATCCATTTACTTATAAAAGTCTCCAGTTTATCCTCCTTTATGGCTAAGTAGTACTCCATTGTATAAAAAGACCACATCTTTTTTATCCATTCCTTGGTTGATGGGCATTTGGGTTGTTTCCAAGATCTGGCTACCACAAATTGTGCTGCTATAAACATGGGTGCACATATATCGCTGTGGTATGATATTTTTAATTCTTTTGGGAAGATACCCAGAAAGGGAATAGCTGGGTCAAATGGGACCTCCAATCCTAGTTTTTTGAGGAATCTCCACACTGATTCCCAAAGTGGCTGCACCAGTCAACACTCCCGGCAACAGTGGAGAAGTGTTCCTTTTTCCCCACAGCCTTTCCAGCCTTTGTTATTGTTTGATTTCCTGATAATAGCCATTCTTTCTGGGGTGAGATGGAATCTCAGTGTTGTTTTAATTTGCATCTCTCGAATGACCAGTGATGTTGAACACTTTTTCATATATTTATTTGCCCTTCGTAATTCTTCATCTGAGAAATGTGTATTTATCTCAGATGCCCATTTTTGGAGTGGGTCTTTAAATTTGGGAGGTCTGATTTTTATGAGTTCTTTATATGTTCTCGATAGTAATCCTTTGTCTGAGGAACAGCTGGCAAACACTTTTTCCCACATTGTGGGTTGTCTCTTCACTCTGTTGGTGGTTTCTCTTGCTGTGAAAAAGCTTTTTAATAAGATGAGATCCCAGTTGTTGATTCTTTGTGATAGTTCCTGTGCGATTGGGGTTTTATTCATAAAGTCTTTGCCTACACCAATGTCTTCAAGAGTTTTACCTATTCTGTCTTCCAACAGATTTATTGTTTCTGTTTTAATATTTAGATCTTTGATCCATTTTGAATTTAGTTTAGTGCTTAGTGAAAGATATGGCATGTGCAGAGCCAGTTTTTCCCACATCATTATTAAAGAGGCTATCTTTCTTCCAGTGAATGTGTTTGGCACCTTTGTCAAAGATAAGGTGGCTTAGTATGTCTGGAGTTACTTTTGCATCTTCTAATCTGTTCCATTGATCTTCAGGTCTGTTTTTTTGCCAGTACCACCCTGTTTTTATCACGGTAGATTTATAGTATAATTTCAAGTCAGGGATCGTGATGCCCCCTGCCTTGCCTTTGTTGCCCAGAATTACCTTTGCTATTCTAGGTCTTTTCTGGTTCCAAAAGAATTTTAGGATTGTTTTCTCTAATTCTGTGAGATATGTTGTTTGAATTTTGATCAGAATTGCATTAAATCTGTATAATAATTTTGGAAGTATGACCATTTTCACTATATTGGTTCTTCCTACCCACGAGCAAGGGATATCTTTCCATTTTCTGATATCCTCTTCAATCTCCTTTTTCAGAGTACTGTAGTTTTCAATGTAGAGGTCTTTTACATCCTTTGTTAGATTGATTCCTAGGTATTTCATTTTTTGGATGTTATTGTGAAAGGTGTTGTTTCCCTAATTTCTCTCTCAGTGAGTTTGTTTTTCATGTATAGGAATGCTATTGATTTTTGAATGTTGACTTTGTATCCTGCTACACTACTGAGTTTCCTTACTAGAATTTTTATATCTTCTTGATTCAGCTTTGGTAATTCATATGTATCTAGGAATCTGTCCATTTCTTCTGCATTTTTCATCTTATTAGAATACAAGTTTTCAACGTAGGTATAGATGATCTTCTGGATTTCTGTAGGGTCCATTGTTATTTCACCCTTTTCATTCCTAATTGCATGGATTTGAGTCTTTTCTTTCCCTTTTTTTTTTTTTTAATAAGGTTGGATAAGGGTTTGTCTATTTTATTTAATCTTTCAAAGAACCATCTCTTTGATGCATTGATTCTTTGTATTACTTTCTTAGTCTCCAATGCATTAATTTCTGCTCTGATCTTTATAATTTCCTCCCTTGTATCAGCTTTTGGTTTAGCCTGCTCTTTTTCTAGAAGTTTGAGGTTCACCATTAAGTTGTTTATTTGTGCTTGCTCTGTTTTTCTGATATGGTTATTTACTGGTATAAATTTCCCTCTTAGGACTGCTTTCATTGTGTCTCATAAGTTCCAGTATGTTGTACTGTCATTATCATTCAATTGTAGAAACTGTCTAATTTCTTCTTTAATTTCATCTGTGACCCATTGGTTGTTCAGGAGGGTGTTATTTAATTTCCATGTGTTTTTTAAGTTCTTGTGGTTTCTTTTGCCATTGATTTCCATTTTCATTGCTCTATGGTCTGATAATTTGCATGGGATAATTTCAATTCCTTTTCATTTACTTAAGCATGTTCTATGACATAGTGTGTGGTCTATTTTGTAGAACATCCCATGAGCAGCTGAGAAGAATGTATATTGTGATGTTGTGGGGTGGAACACTCTGTAGACATCTACTGAGTCCATTTGTGGTAAAGTTTGGTTCTGATATTTCTTTGTTGATTTTTTTTGTCAAGTTAATCTGTCTATTTGTGACAGTGGGGTATTGAGGTGCTTAGTTTGATTTTTCATGTCTGTTAATATTTGTTGTATATAGTTGGGTGTACTGGTATTTGGTGCATATATATTTATGACTGTTATCTCTTCCTCATGGATTGTTCCCTTTATAAGGATGTAGTGACCTTCTTTGTCTCTCTTAATTAGTCATGGTTTGAAATCCACTTTGTCTGCAAAAAGAAAAGCTATCCCTGTTTTTTTCTGGGTTCCTTTCACATGGAGTATTGTTTTCCCTCCTTTGACTTTCAGTCTATGAATTTCTTTTTGAATTAAATGTGTTTCTTAGGGCCGGTGAGATGGCTCAGCGGCATAAGCGCCTGCCTTGCAAGCGCAAGGGCCCGAGTTCGACTCCCGGATCCCACATACGAAAAAGGGGCCGGTGATATTGCTCAGTGGCATGGGTGCCTGTTGGCGCACGAGGTCCTGAGGTCAACCCCCCGGTACCCACAAAAAAAAAAAATGTGTTTCTTATATGGAGCATATTGTTGGATCTTGCTTCTTGATCCATTCTGCCCATTGGTTTCTTTTGATTGGTGAATTGAGACCATTTACATTGAGGGTTATAATTAATGTGCATTGACTTATCCTTGTCATGTTATTTTTCTATTGTGGGCTCCCTTTTTTCCACCTCTGTTTAATTATTGCCCTGCCTGGTGAATTCATCCTGTTGGGGTTCATGGAGTTGTAGTCCTCATTATCTGTTTCTAGAATGTCCTTAAGAACATTTTGGAGTGCTGGTTGGTGGTCATGAATTTCTTCAGATGTAGTTAGTCATGGAAGTATCTTACTTCTCCATCAGTTTTAAAGATAGTTTTACAGGGTACATCGCTCTGGGGTGGAGGTTTTTTCTCTTAGGGCTTGAAATACTTCACTCTAAGCTCTCCTTGATTTAAGTGTTTGTAATGAGAAGTCTGCTGTGAGTCTGATGGCCTTTGCTTTATAAAGGTGATTTGTTTCTTTTCTCTAACAGCTTTTAATATTCTGTTCTTGTGTTGAATTTCTGGAATCTTGACTAGTATATGCCTTGTTGTATATTTTTTTGTCATGGCTAATTGGAGTTCTATATGCTTCACTTATGTGTATGTCAAATTCTTTTTCCATGCTTGGAAAGTTTTGTTTCATTACCTCTGTGAATAGGTTTTTTAAAATGTCATTTGCTGGGGCCGGTGGCTCCAGTGGCATAAGCGCCTGCTTGGCAAGCGCGAGGGCCCGAGTTCGACTCCAGATCCCACATACGAGAAAAGGGCCAGTGATATCGCTCAGCAGCATGGGCGCCTGCTGGCGCCCGAAGTCCTGAGGTCAACCTCTGGTACTCACAAAAAAAATAAATAAATAAAAAATAATAAAATGTCATTTGCATTATCTCCTGCTTTTTCATTGACTCAGTCAATCATGTATTATTCTTCTTTGCATCATCTAGCAGCTGTTGGATTGATTTTTCTTGGTTCTTTGCTATTTTAAAGAAATCTTTGTGTTCGTGTTTGCTGACCGCATTCCTGTCTTCTATATCTGAGAGTCTGTCCTCACAGTGGATCATTCTGCTGCATATACTTTCAGTAGAATTTTTAATCTCCTGGATATCTGCTTGAATCTGTTTCATGGATTCCATTTCTTTCCTATGTTGGGTGTTTGTGGTTTCCATCATTTTCCTAAGATCCTCTATTTTTTTTTATCTGTATCTGCTCTAGAATCACTAACCATGTCTTTCATTATGGTCACTATCTCTGTAGTTATCTGAGAGATTGTTTCTGATTTGATTTTTTCCAGAGCCTCATTTATCTGCTTTGTTACTTCCGCTGTTACCACTTCAGAGAGTCCAGGTGGGTGGCTTTCAAATTGTTCTACCTCATTGCCTCCTGGATTTGCCTTTGGTGAGCTGGAAGTCTGGACTTGCATCTTGCTTAATTGTGTTCTCTAATTGTCTTCTCATTTTCTTTCTTTTTTTTTTTTTTAGTTTAATTCTGGGTTGATGCTTATAAATTGCTTATGGAAGGTAGCTTTATTGCTAGTGTTTAGAACCCTTAGGCAATAATGACTACTTCTCAGAGATGTCTTCCAGGTATAAGTGACTTTTGGGTTTTGAGTCTGTTGCAAGAATCCTACCTTTTCAATTTATTGGGGATGAGAAGTTGCTGCCTACTTGGCATAACCCCTGGTTCTTTGGCACTGGCCTATAGTATTGTTTATGACCCTTAGACAATCTCAGTCTTGGTATACTAGGAAGAACAACTGGTTAGAACAATCACGTTACCTTGGGTAAAGTAGTACAATCAGCAATAACAATAGCATCAAACATAGCCTAGAAAATTACGAACTGTGGTAACTATTAATTTGCCACCTTTAACCATATGAACTAGATTTGTGGTTATATAAGAAAATCTAAAACATACCAGAAAATTGTATACCATAAATAAGCCCTCAATATGGCAATTCTACCCTCAGGGGATAAAATTTAAAAGAGCTTAAGGAACTAGAAGAAGAAGAGATTACAATCAAGGCTGGAGGACAAAGAAGATTACACAAACTTTGGGAAGCTGGTGAAGTCAGGAGGGAAAGCGGGAAAGAAGAAATAAAAACCAGAACAGAACAACAAAAAGCTAGAAATAATGTTCACACTAATATAAAAAGAATGAACAATCACAAGTAAAAGGACAAAATAAAAAAGAAAAGAAGAAGAAAATCTCCATTTCAGGGCGTGTCTCTGCTCTCACTGGTGACAGAGTGGACAGACAGAATCCAGATCCCTGTTGATTAATCCCAACAAGCCAGCTGTAGCTTTATGGCAGGGTAGTGGATAATTCCAGCAAGCCTGCACCTTTAGTTCCACTGAAGTTCAGGCTGGTTTCTGGCTGTGAGGTTGGAACCCAGTTTGTTCATCCTGCAACACTTCGTGTGCCTCAGGCTGGCTTGAATTTGGCTCCCTGCCAGCTTGAACTCAGCTGCTTGATCTCCTGCTGACTTGAAGTAGGTTCTGCCACACTATGACACTGGGAGCTGCTAAATGGAGCCAGCCCACAGCTGTTCTCACTTCTGAGCTCAGTTGGCCCCTCTCGAAGATGGCTATCAGCCAATTGCCCTCTCCTGGGGGACATCTGAACCCAAATAACTCACCAGTTACTGCAGTCTGCTGTGTCCACTGCTCCATTCCACTGGTGCATTTCCCTGAGGAGGCCTCTGAGGTCACCAGTAGTCACTGTGCATCTGCAGGGTTGACCGCCCCCCAGTGAGTCAGGGCTCAGGAAGAAAATACGACTTGCTACCTCCTTCTTCTGTGTTGAGGTCTCTCTCTTTGCTCTCCCTGTGGGCTTTAGTTCTCAATTCAGATCCTTGCTGGGTCCCAGGGACCCACTTCCCTCCTCCTTCTCTTCCTTAGGGTACTGTATTCCAGCATCTGGACACCAACTCTCAGAAAGGTTGTTTCTCTGCTGTTCACCACTCCACCATCTTCCCAGAAGTTCTAAAAATTGTCTTTATGCGGAGTCAGCACACTTCTGCACACTGGAGATCCAAAGCATGCAGTTGAAGGTCTGGAACTCACTGCAGTATCCCATGCAAGTCTGTATTAGCAGGCCAATGGGTCTGCAATCAGGTATTTTGTTATTGTAACAGAAAATGGACTAATAGAAACTCTCTTTTCATCATTCTGTTTATTGGTATTAATTAAATGCTCTATTTTTTTGCTCTATTTATTTATTTTTACTAACTTATTTATGTCAATCCTGTAAAAAAGAATTTAAGCTCCACAAGGACAGAGACCCAGTCTCATCCTATTGTCCATGGTGTCTGTAGCTTCCAGATCAGTAGCTGGTATATTTAGTAGCCTTCATAATTATTGGTGGAAATCATGCCAGGTACTATCTGACTTACACCCCTGGGCCCTGTAGTACAACTCTTTTTTTATGTTCCAAGGGAATCCAAAATTCAGCAGAATTACTAGAGCTGCATCTCTGACTTGATTCAGCTCAGTACCTACCATCCAGTCTACAAACAGAACTTCAGCTGGCCCCAGGAGCCAAAAGGAGTTGAAAAGCAGAGCTACAACAGTTTACCTGTATAAATTTGACTCCCTTTTGCTCCTGGTATTAACTTTGGTTTCAGGCACTTCTACTTCAATTAAGACTTGGCTCATTTCAAAATACCTTTGCACAGGGCCGGTGAGATGGCTCAGCGGCTTAAGCGCCTGCCCAGCAAGCGCGAGGGCCCGAGTTCGACTCCCAGAACCCACATACGAAAAAGGGGCCGGTGATATCGCTCAGCGGCACGGGCGCCTGCTGGCGCGCGAGGTCCTGAGGTCGACCCCCCGGTACCCACAAAAAAAAAAAAAAAAAAAAAACCTTTGCACCGCAGGACAAGTATTGAATTTGAGGTGCTGGGAAGCCAAACGGAAAATATAATAGTAAAACCACTGGTCCTTTTATCTGGTACTTAAAAGCTTGAGCAAATAACTGTCACACCTCCTTAATGCTCCATTCTGTTCCAAATTAGTCTGGAAAAAGTATAGTAACTTACACTGTTTTTAACTAGCCCCATTAGGCACGTCCATTCTGGCCCACACTGCTCTTTTTTTTTTTTTTTCTGGTACTGGGAATCAAACTTAGAACCTCACACTTGCCAGGCAGGCGCTGTGTGTGCCACTGAGCTATATCCCCACCCCTTGGCCCACACTGCTCTTGATTTGAAGATCCAGTTTGCCTCAGTGGCATTGTTTGCACATAATGTGGGTCAAGTTTACAGGATTTGTAAATGCTGAAAGTGTGTTTGAATTATTCAAATGGTTGTTCACATGCATTTTCAAATATAAAACCTCTGAACAAATATGTACTTATAGATTTTAAATATTTCCCTTTGGACATATAAATTACAATATACCCATTCAATGAAACACTGCCCAGTCATTCAAATGGAATGTGGGAGAATCAATATGCATTAATATGGAAACATGCCCAAGATTACTGTTAAGTGAAAACAGTGAGTTGAAGAACATTAAATACAACATCTCTCTGTGTTCAGGTGTGTGTAAATGAATTTTCGTGTAAACATGGAATATTTCTAGAAAAAACCATAAGTCAACTCTAGAAGCAGAATATTATTATGATAACTGCTATGACTTGTTAGATGCTTGTTTTCTCCCAGTGTGTTTCATAGGTTTTCATTTAATCTCCACAATAACCCTAAGAGGAAGGCATCACTATTATCTCATTTGCAGGTTAGGAAATTGAGACCAGAAGAAGCAAAGTAGCCCGGTATGGTGGCACACACTTATGACCCCAGCACTTGGGAGGCTGAGGAAGGAGGATTGCTGTGAGTTTGAGGCCAGCCTGGGCTACATAGTGAGTTCAAGATCAGCCTGAGCTACATAGTGAGACCCTGTCAATTTGTGTCCTACAGTGTTTAGGAAGGGTTGTTTTGTTTTGCTTTATTTTGTTTTTTGGTTTGTTTTTGTCTGATAGGGCTTACCTCCAGAGCCTTGGGCAAGTTCTCTATCACTGAGCTATGTCCCAAGCCTGGCTTTTTTTTTTTTTTAACCTCATAAAAGAAAAAAAAAAAATGACAAGCTAAATCTTCCCTGCTTCTGGGATTTCAAAACTGAGAAGAGCATGGAAATGTTCACTTTCTATTATAGTAGTCAATGAGAACCCAGATTGCATCTTTTGGCCAGGTGCCCTTTATCCCACAGCCTTGCATGGAGAAGCTGGTTAGGAAGCTGCTGGCTCATGTGCAGAGCTCAGAAGCAGCACAGAGAGGAGGAAAGGCTGGCAGGAGGCCATCAGGAATAACTGACTGTGGGTTCCTACTTGTGTGACCCCACTGGCCACCATGATGACATCTTAGGAGGCCTCCAAACTACCCCTCAAGTAGCCAGAAAAATTCAAAAGTAGACACTAGCTGCAATCTTTTATTCAGTTGCACCTGGATAAACCCATTATGATTAAACACTCATTGCGATGCCAGATTTCCATGAACATTCTTTTGACACCCACAGCAACCCATGAGCTTGATTGCCCCCATTTTAATAGCGAAGAACTTGGCACTTAATGAAATTAAGTAACATAAGTCCCACAGACAACTGCAAGATTAGGACTTTCTTGAACAAGGGTCTGTCTGACTCTCTAACACCCATCTTGAGTGGGCTGATGGCAGCCAAATGTAGGTTTCATACATTCAGCCCTCCCTTACTAAGCATCCTTCACCCAAATAGAAGCATAGAAAAAAGGAACAACTACAGGCTCGTGCTTCATGACTCAGTTTCAGAAAGAGCCCCCAAGTCATTTCCACACCAGAGGACTCTTCAGCAAGTATTATCTACTACCAGTTCACACTCCGTAGTGACCTCTGAAACTGCTCTGAAAATCATTCCTCTGGCCGACAGCCAAGACCTCCTAGGACTGATTGCTATGCCCTGAAGTTTCCCTTGGATCGGTTCCTCTGCCTCTGTGAACTGACTATTCTAACATTCACTGAAGCCTAATTCTAATTCCAAGGACCCATTGCCCACTCTGAAGATGGAGTTTGGAAATACAAAGGCATATTCTCTGGGAATCTTTGGAGGGCTCATAGGGCTGTATCTCTCATGTGCAAGAAATCTGGTGTCTTGAAAACAAAATCCTGGGACAGTGTCTAAAGGACTTTATGATGTTGAAAAATGATGGTGAAGGGCAAAGGTGTGTCCAGCTGGTCTGCTGGCACTGCCTTCCTTGTACTTGAATCCTGTGCTGGCTAGAGTTACACACATGTGCACATTTGTAGACATACACGTGTGCTTTGTTGCTTTTGGCCTTTGCTTGCTCTTCTACTTGAAATACCCTTCCCACTTCTCTTTACAAAGCTGACTATTATTTATTTTTTATCTTTATTAGTACATGTTTGCAGTACATAATTATTACATTCATTGTGGGGAGCTGGTACATGTACATAACACAACTTAATTGTTTTTACTTCCCCTCTGAGTATTATTTAATCATGGAGAGTCAGCTTGTGGTCACATCTTTTTTGTAGTTGTTTGTTTGTTTGTTTGTTTTTGAGACGGTCTCTCCATGTAGTTCAGATTCACCTTGAACTCACTATGTAGCCCAGGCTAGCCTCGAACTCACAGTGATCCTCCTGCCTCAGCTTCCCAAATTCTGGGATTACAGGCGTGCCACCACACCCGATTTGGGGTCACATCTTCTCAATCCCAAATTGAGCTATCGTGTCCACATCACTGAGGTTTAGCACTGTTACATGGAGATGACCTATTGGTCTCCCGCACTGACATTGGACCAAAAGTCATGGTTGCTCAGAATCTCTGGATTTTTTTTTTTAAAGAGAAGAAAAAACAAAACAAATCAAAAAAAGAACAAATTTTCAAAACAACATAATATGAGGGTAACAATGGTTAATGCATTACGTATTACTATCTTTAAGTTAGTTATTCAGGATACCAGACATTAGCATTCAATTGTCCAAACATTATTGGCACAAACCTTACTCTTCAATGAACTAAGTAAAATTGGTAGTGTATCTATCTTAACCATCTTATATACATATATATACAATTTTTTTCCCTTTCCCTTCTTTCTTTTCCCTATTCCAGTCTCTCTTTTCTTTTGACCAGTTTCTTTTTGATTCATCATGTCTATTGTACATTTTGGATCTTATTTACTCTTTCAGTTTCTCATACTAGAGAAACAATACGATGTTTACACATGTGCGTCCGGTTTATTTCACTTATGAGTATTTTCTCGAGTTGCATCCATTTACCTAGAAAAGTCTCCAGTTTATCCTTCTTTATGGCTGAATAGTACTCCATTGTATAAAAATACCACATCTTTCTTATCCATTCCTCAGTTGATGGGCATTTGGGTTGTTTCCAAGATCTGGCTATTACAAATTGTGCTGCTATAAACATGGGTGCACATATATCGCTGTGGTACGATGTTTTTAATTCTTCTGGGAAGATACCCAGAAGGGGAATAGCTGGGTCAAATGGGACCTCCAACCCTAGTTTTTTTTTTTTTTTTTTGTGGGTACCGGGGGGACGACCTCAGGACCTCGCGCGCCAACAGGCACCCGTGCCGCTGAGCGATATCACCGGCCCCTTTTTCGTATGTGGGATCCGGGAGTCGAACTCGGGCCTTCGCGCTTGCAAGGCAGGCGCTTACGCCGCTGAGCCATCTCACCGGCCCCTAACCCTAGTTTTTTGAGGAATCTCCACACGGACTTCCACAGTGGCTGTACCAGTCGACACTCCCACCAACAGTGAAGAAGGGTTCCTTTTTCCCCACAGCCCCTCCAGCATTTGTTATTAGTTGATTTCTTTATAGTAGCCATTCTTTCTGGAGTGAGATGGTATCTCAGTGTTGTTTTAATTTGCATCTCTTGAATGACTAGTGATGTTGCACATTTTTTTGTGTATTTATTTGCCATTAGTATTTCTTCATCTGAGAAATGTGTATTCATCTCAGATGCCCATTTTTGGAGTGGGTCTTTAAATTTGGGAGGTCTGATTTTTTTGAGTTCTTTATATGTTCTCGATAGTAATCCTTTGTCTGAGGAACAGCTGGCAAACATTTTTTCCCACGTTGTGGGTTGTCTCTTCACTCTGTTGGTGGTTTCTCTTGCTGTGCAAAAGCTTTTTAATAAGATGAGATCCCAGTTATTGATTCTTTGGGATAGTTCCCGTGCGGTTGAGTTTTTATTCATAAAGTCTTTGCCTACACCAATGTCTTCAAGGGTTTTACCTATCCTACCTTGCAGCAGATTTAATGTTTCTGTTTTAATATTTAGATCTCTGATCCATTTTGAATTTAGTTTAGTGCATGGTGAAAGATATGGGTCTAGTTTTAATCTTCAGCATGTGTAGAGCCAGTTTTTTCTGGATGTTTGTTTTGCCACAGGTGCTTGGTGGCGCAAATCTATCACTCTGTTTAGTGGTTGTGTTCTCAGCCTGTAGGTGGCGTCTTCCTTGTGTCAGGGCCAGGTTCCCTTTGTGCAGTATCCTTACGTGAGTGCCAGAGCTTGTAGGTTTGCTGCTTATCGGAGGTTCATCTAAAAGAAGCTGTAATTGAATCAGCTTCCAGGACGGGAAAATCACTTCTAGAATTTAATTTCCATGCTTGCAGCCTGGATCGTTCAAGCTGATTACAGGAAACGGTTGGAACGCTAATGCTCCCTGTGTTGAATCCAGATGGGTATGTTTACTAGGCTAAGAAATGTTAATCTTGTCTTTGGCCCGGGAAATGTCTGACATTCACTACTCTGGAAGAAAACAGAAAAATAGCGTAGTACAGCCAGGCAGATGTAAAGATTTTTTTTTTTTTTTTCCAAAAAAGATAGGGAGAGGTCTGGCAGATCTAAACGGGGGCTATTGGGAGACCTTTGCCAGGCAGGGAAAAGCGTGCTACAGTCACTGATTTTAAAAGTCCAGAACGAATTCCTGTTCAGCATTTTGAGCAGTTGGTCTTCAGGACCATCACAAGGCTGGCCATGGGAGCATGGGCAGACACAGCACGAGGGGGGGAGGAGCGGAGTCGGAATCTGTTGTCCTGCGAAGGCCGTGTGGAAGTGTGTCAAGTCAGATGACAAGGAGAAGAATAGCTCGTGCATTTGCTCAGCTTGGCTTCGTGGCAAACATTATCCTAAAAACTTTACATTTCTTGTGTCACCTGACTCATTAAGTCTTTGAAGTAGATACCTCTATTACCCACTGCTCTGCAGATTCAAAGGGTGACTTGCGCAAAGCAGCAGGGCTTTTATATGCTTTGCAAACACCTTTATGCTTTTAAACTCTCTCAAAAATCCCAGTATGTTGGCTGCACAACCCACCTGGTAGACTAGTGAGAATGCACACGCCTCTGGCAGGTGCTTCCCAGGCAGCAGGGCAGGGAGGCCCTTTTGTCCCTAGTAAATAATTCTCCCATGCATTGCTCAACACAGCAAAGACAATGGATTCAAACTACACGAATGACCAACCACCTGCTTGCCTTGTCCAAGCTCTCTGAAAGTCTGTGTTGAATTATAAATGCAGTGAGCCAAGAGGGGAGGAGTAGGGTTGTTTGATGCCATGGAAGTATTTCTGGGCTTCTGTAGCACCTTCTCACAGATGCTACAGACAGCAAGGGAGGGAGTCTCTCTTTGTCAGTCAAGAGTGCACCTCATGATGCTAGTGCCAGAAGAGAGAACTAAATACCCTTCTGGCCCCTGAGCCCAGCCCTGTGAATCATCTCTCCAGCCACTGCCTTGAAGGAGGCCGTGTTTGTGGAGCGCTGTAATTAGTTAATGAACTATCTGAATGATATTTCTGTAGTCATTGGACCAGCTTGGTCTTCCTGGTGGTAATTGTATTTAGGTTGTTTTTAAAACAGTGTATCCAAATAGAGTTTACATCAGCAGACAGCATGATTAGTAATCCTGCTATCCCTGGTATTTCTAAATTATGTTGTAAACTGCCTCCTGAGTTGTGCAAAAACGGCTGCACCAACAGCCAGTCCATCTACCCACCCCAGGAGGCTTCTCTGACGGAAACAACCAACTCCTGAAGAAGGAAAGTAGTAAAAATGAGTTGTGCTAGGATTTGTTGACCTTGGTTTAGAACGAACTGTTTTCAAGAGGTTCTCTACTAATTTTATCATCTTTGGATGTAAACAAACACTTCATCCTTACCTTATAAGAAAATGCTCTGACATAAATCTTGGTCTGCTTTGCTTTTCTACTTTTTTGGGTGATGTTAGAGTGATACCGTTAAAACACAGACATGGCTTAATGAAAATCCCTAAGACTTCATTTCTTTGTAAAACTAGGATCACTGTAGCGACAGTAATAAGTTGACATTTTAATGTTTATCATGTCAGGCATTATTCCAAATCTGGTACATAAATTACCTTATGACATCTGCATGATAACTCTACTAGTGTTATTGTCTGGGGTACTATTATTAACCACACTTTTCATATCAGGAAACTGAGCCACAGACAGCCAGTAACTTCACCAAGATCACTTCGCAACAAGTCATGGAACCAGGATTTAAATCCAGGAGACTTTCTAGGACCTAGACACTAACCTCTCTATTTTTCTTGTAAGGTTGTAAAGGCACAATGAGATTCATTAAATAAATATGTACTGTGTACCAAATGTAATAAAATTTGCCATGTACAGCTCAGGGAGGTGGAGTTATGGATAAATACCTGCACTCATGGGTACCATGGTCTAGCAGGGAAGATTATCCATTTAAAGCCTTTAGTACATAACACTCAGGACAAGGCCACTTCAAGGTCCCATGTGTAGGGCTTTAGATGTTTCTGCATAGTGTTTTATTAATGTGCAAGTCTGAATACTCCTATCAGATTAGAAATCCTTTTTATGTGTTCTAACTTCTTATATATAGCAGGAACTCAGTACATGTTAAATAAATTAATCTATTGGTCCCATATATAAGAGAAAGAATTGCAAAATATAGCTCAGCACTGAAAAACAAACACACAAACCAAAACCAAACAAACGAAAAACTTCAGGACTGTAGACTCAGCTGACATCTAGAGTATGTAATACACTGAGCCGAAATACTCAGCTAAGTTGCTTCCAAATTCCTGATCCACACAAGCTATGTGTTATGGTTTGGATCTGAAAATGTACCCGAAAAGGCTCATGTGTTGAAGTCTTGGGCCCCTGTACAGCAATGTTCAAGGATGGGGCTTTTGAGTACTGAATGTATCATGAGGTCTCTGGTCTTATCAATGGATTAATTCATTGATGGGCTCATAATTGAATGGACTATTGGGAGTTGGTGGAAACTATAGGAGGTGGGGCCTACTTGGAGGAAATGGGTCACTGGGAGCATGTCTTAGAAGGGTACGTCTTGTCATCTCCTATCCCCACCTTCCCCGCCAGCTTTAGCCTTCCATGAGGTGAGCAGCTTTGCTCTGCCATACCCTTCTGCCATGATGTTCTGCTTCACCACAGGCCCAGAAACAATGGAGCCAGCTGACCACAGACTGAAATTTCTGAAACCATGAGCCAAAATAAATCTTTCCTCCTTTAAGTTGTCCTCAGGTATTTTGTCACAGCAGTGAAAATCTGACTAACAGACTATGTGCAATAATAATGTTTGCTGCTGTTTTATGCCACTAAGTGTTGGGGAAAATTAATGTTATGTTGTTTCTTCCCAATGACAATTCTCTGTGTCAGCTTGTAATTACAGTCATGCATTTCATAATGGCATTTGGGACTGCATATACAATGGTGGTCCCATAAAATTCTATTGCCAAGTGACATTATAACTGTCTTAGTTTGTATAGGTGCACACTATGATGTTCACGCAATAACAAATTCACATAACACAGCATTTCTCAGAATATTTTCCTGCCATTAAGTGGCACTTGACTGTACTTACTATTTACTCATGGCTCATGTGGTTGATGGGTTCCCATCTACATATTAGGGTTGGTTTATGCCCTGGGTTTAGCACTTGCTCCTTTGGAAGCAAGAAGAGGAAGCACCACTCCTCTTCCTCTCTTTCTCTCTGTTATATATATGTATATATTTGAAATGAGTATGTTAATTGACATGAATATGTAGCTCTAGATATCATATATACTTACAGCTACAGATTAACTTTACATTGAGGATTTTTGTTTTGTTTGTTTGTTTGTTTGTTTTTGTGGTACTGGGATTGAACCCTGGGCCCTTGCATTGACCTACATCCTCAGCCCTTTGATTATGTCTTGTATCTAGATATCCCCAAAAGTCTGATGTGCTCATAGGTGGGTCTTTCAGAGATGGCCTGCTGCCTGCTGCCTGCCATGGCATGGACTGCCTTTCCTTTGCCATGCCACCCTGCCTTGGAGCTGGCTGATTATGGACTGAAACCTCTACAAACTGCAAGCTAAAATAAACCTTTAACTCCTTTAACTTTGGGGTCAGTTATATGTCTCAGCAATGTGAAAGTAAGACATTATAAAAAAGACATCAGTGACTGCTCTTCCACTGGTTTCTGTTAATAGAAATCCCTCCAAATATAATTCCACAGGCATCCAATTTAAGCAGAGCTTTATTAAACACCTAGAAGGCTACATCTGTGTAATGAAAAGGTTTAACTAGGGGCCTGGAAAAAGTTTCCCCATGGGCTTATCATCAAATAACTCCTCAAGTTCCTACTAATAACGACCCAACCAACTCAGAAAACAATGTCTGGACGAAAAACCCCTTTTTGCACTTCAGGCCAAACCACTAAGCCACTTACTGCAGACATGGGACTCCCACAGGTGGGTATGAAGTCTGAGTACACTGGCCTGCAGTCTTTGTAATTTCAGTGTCCTTGGGCCAATTTTATGTCTCATTGCCCAGGTTTACAGAGTGAGCTACGAGGCAAAAGCAAATTCGGGGGCTTTCAGGAAAGGTACTGTAGGGAACTTTTACACTGCAGAAGCCCCTGGAAGCTGCATAGCCTGTGGTTCAGAGTCCACCTTCTGCTGCCAGCCTGCTCAGACTCTATAGACTCCCTTTGACACTTCTACTGTGCAACTGTGTGCAAATTCCTTGAGCTCTCTGTACCTCAGTTTCCTTATCTGGGAAAGAGGGAGGACAATAGCTCCCCCCGCCACTCTGTTTTCTTTTTTTTTTTTTTGTAGGACTGGGAATTGATCTAGGACCATGCAGTGATCTACACTCCCACTCCTTTTTATTTTACTTTTATTTTTTTGAGATACAGTCTCGCTATGTAGTTCAGGCTGGACTTGAACTCACTGTGTAGCCCAGGCTGGCCTTCAACTCATGGCTCTCCTCCTGTCTCAGCCTCCTGAGTGCTGGGATTACAGGCACACACCACCTTGTCCTTTTTATTTTTTATTTTGAGACAGGGTCTTGCTATAGTGCCCAGCAGGACTTGAGCTTGCAATCCTCTTGCCTCAGTCTCCCGAAGTGTCTAAGTTGCAAGCATGCACCTCCATGCCCAGCATAGTTCCTCCCTCTTGGGCTTCTGGTGAGGACTCAGCGAATCCTATAAGGAGTAGTGGCACAGAGAAAGCTGCATGTAAGTGTTTGCTATTATTAGTAGTACTTTGGTGTCAATTACTTGAGCTGTAGCTTTTCTCTCATTAAGTTATAGCCACAACAAATTTTCCCTTTGAGTTAGTTGTCCCAATGTTAATAAATGGCACTAATTATTGAGTTGGGCTCATGGGAGAAACCATCCCATCCATCACCAAGTTCTGTTGCTTCTTACTCTGTAGTGTGCTTTGACTCTGTTCTATCTAGTTCTCTTCAAAATAGGTGGGAACTAAGCCCCTGAGCTCCAATCCTGGCCCTCTACCATCAAAAGTTTCTTAACATCTCTGAGCCTCAGTGTGCTCTATTAGTTAACAACAACAATAGTGGTACCCGCTTCATAAATATTTGTTGAGAACTGGATGAGATCATGCAAGTAAAATGCTCCCAGTGACCAGGAGCTCAGTCCTAATTGTTACAAATTCTTCCCCATAGCAACCTTAATCCTGTCTCTTTAGAGTGTTAAGCTCCAGGTCTGGACCCTCTAATAACGATCCTAAGCCAGACATGGTGATGCCTGTAACCTCAACACTCTGGGGGTGAGGCAGGAAGATAAGAAGTTTGATACCAGCCTGGGTGACTTAGAACCTGTTTTTAAAAAGTACAAGCTTTTTTTTACCCAAATTTAAAGACCCAATCCAAAAATGGGCATCCGAGATGAATACACACTTCTCAGATGAAGAAATACAAAGGGCAAATAAATATGTGAAAAAATGTTCAACATCGCTGGTCATTTGAGAGATGCAAATTAAAACAACACTGAGATTCCATCTCACCCCAGAAAGAATGGCTATCATCAAGAAATCAACCAATAACAAATGCTGGAGGGGCTGTGGGAAAAAGGAACCCACTGTTGGTGGGAGTGTCGACTGGTGCAGCCACTGTGGAAATCAGTGTGAAGATTCCTCAAAAAACTAGGATTGGAGGTCCCATTTGGCCCAGCTATTCCCCCTCTGGGTATCTTCCCAGAAGGATTAAAAACATCATACCAGGGCCGGTGAGATGGCTCAGCGGTGTAAGCGCCTGCCTGGCAAGCGTGAGGGCCCGAGTTCGACTCCCGGAACCCACATACGAAAAAAAGGGCCGGTGATATCGCTCAGCAGCATGGGCACCTGCTGGTGTGCGAGCTCCTGATGTCGACCCCCGGTACCCACACACACACAAAAAAATCATACCACAGCGATATATGTGCACCCATGTTTATAGCAGCACAATTTGTAGTAGCTAGATCTTGGAAACAACCAAAATGCCCATCAACCGAGGAATGGATAAAAAAGATGTGGTCTTTTTATACAATGGAGTACTACTCAGCCATAAAGGAGGATAAACTGGAGACTTTTACAAGTAAATGGATGCAACTTGAGACCATACTTATAAGTGAAATAAACCAGATACGCATCTGTAAACATCGTATTGTCTTCCTAATATGAGAAGCTGAAAGAGTAAATAAGATCCAAAATGTACAATAGATATTGTAAAATGGGAAGAAACTGTTCAAAAGGAAAGAGAAACTGGGATGGGGGAATGGAGAAAAGAAGGAAGGGAAAAGCAAAAAAAAAAAAAAAAAAAAAAAATATATATATATATATATATAAAAGATAGTTAAGATAGATATACTACTAATTTCTCTTAGTTCATTGAAAAGAAAGGTTTGTGCTAATATTGTTTGGAAAATTGAATGCTGATATCTTGTACTCTGAATAAGTAATTTAAAGATAACAATACTCAATGTATTACCATTGTTACCCTCCTATTATGTTGTTTTGAAATTTTGTTCTATTTTTTCTCTTTAAAATAAAAATTTAAGGGCCGGTGAGATGGCTCAGCAGTGTAAGCACCTGTCTGGCAAGCACGAGGGCACGAGTTCGACTCCCAGAACCCACATATGAAAAAAGGGCAGGTGATATCGCTGAGCGGCATGGGCACCTGCTGGCGCACAAGGTCCTGAGGTCAACCCCTGGTACCCACAAAAAAAAAAATAATCAAAAAAATAATTAAAAAGCACAACTTTTTTAAAAAAAAAGGGTCTGGGGAAGCTATTCCTCTCCTTGGTATCTTCCTGAAAGAATTACAAGCATCATACCACGGCGATATATGTACATCCATGGTTATAGTGGCAGAGTTCCTAATAGCCAAATCTTGGAAACAGCCCAAACGCCCATCAACTGGTGAATGGATAAAGAAGATATGTTTTTTAAATACAATGGACTACTACTCTGCCATAAAGAAGGATACACTCAAGACATTTCTAGGTAAATGGATGCACCTTGAGACCATACTTTTTGTTTTTTGTTTTGTTTTGGTTTTTTTGGGTACCAGGAATTGAACTCAGGACCTCACGCTTGCCAGGCAGGCCCTGTGCCCCTGAGCTAAATCCCTGGCCCGGAGACCATACTCTTAAGTGAAATAAATCGGACAGACATGTGTAAATAGCGCATTGCGTCTCTGGTGTGAGAAACCGAAAGTGTAAATAAGGACCAAGATGTATAATAGGTATTGTGAAATAGGAAGAAAATGTTCAAATGGGAGGGGAATAAAGGAGGGGAGGAGGGGAAAGGAAAGAAGGGAAAAGTAAAAAAAAAAAAGAGAGAGAAAAGAAGAAAAAAATGGAAACATAGCTTTGGTAAATGGGGAGGAGAGGAGGGGTTGAAGGGAGGGTAGGAGAATGGAAAAACAAAGAATCAATTTATATCACATACAGGTACAAATTCTCCATGAGGAATGTGATCATTATATATATCTAAAATGTACCAATAAAATCTGATTTAAAAATAAATAAATAAAAAGGGCTGGAGATATAGCTCAGTGCAAAGACCTTGAGTTCAATCTTCAATACCAAATAAATAAATCAATGAAGTCTTGTTTTCATGGAACTTGTCCCAAATGGAAAAAAATTTAAAAATAAATCATAAACAAAAATAAAATTCCACGCTGAGAATGGTGATACATGACTGTAATCTCAGCTAGTTGGGAGGCTGAGGCAGAAGGATCACCAACTCTGAGGCCAGCTGGGGCAACTTAATGAGACCCTGTGTCAAAAAACAAAATTTAAAAGGGCTGGACATGTAGCTCAGTGGTAGAGTGGGTGCCTAGCATGTGTGAGGCCCTGGGTTAGAGTCTCAGTACCACCCCTCCCCTAATAGAACATAAATAAGGTGCTAAATATTTCTTTCCACTTATTTCTTTCCACAGAGAAGACTGTGATCTTCAGACACAAACAACAACCAAAAATATCATAAAACTAAGGAGGGTGAGTTTCCAGAGGGACTTAAGGGAAGTCGTGAAAACAGCCTTGCAAAACTTGACAATGCATGGAAATGGCTTTGGAGAAATGTTCTGAAAAGTTTGTTCATCGCAAATAGAGGGAAAAACATTTTGGGAAAAACGTTTGTTTGTTTGTTTGTTTGTTTGTTTGTTTGTTTAAAATGTTTTCAGGCACAAAAACAAGAGTGTGCTCCCAGCAGCCAAGAAGAGGTGGTGCAGAAACACCAGATCCTATGAAAGCTTTGATTCCAGAAAACTCATCAGTGGAACACTGCCAAAAGCCTGGGTGGGATGCCCTGTGCCTGTCTTGTTGACCTTTGTGTTTCAGACCATATACACTAACATATAGTAGGTGCTCAACAAATATCAGGATCTTGGTTCAAAAGCAAGAAAAGATCCAGTAACAGAGCAATAATAATGTATCACCTTTTACAGCCAATAGTGACTTGATGTTATTTTTGTTCACATCTCATTTCTGGGCAGTGGGACTACAGATGTTCTATTTTATAGTTTCGTGCATTGTCTGAATTGTTTACAAGTACATATTTGGAACAAAAAGTAATAAAGTTGTCTTCCTATTAGGAAGAATTTCTCATAATCATCACTGCCAAGTTCTTGACACTTTTTGAAACAAGATGGTGATCTAATTTTGCTATAGATCAGAATTCACTAGGAGAGCAAAGTGAATTAATTCCATAGTATTTATTCAACATAAGCTTATGCTAAGAATGGAACTAAGGGGCCGGTGAGACGGCTCAGCGGCTTAAGCGCCTGCCTTGCAAGCGCGAAGGCCCGAGTTCGACTCCCGGATCCCACATACGAAAAAGGGGCCGGTGATATCGCTCAGCGGCACGGGTGCCTGTTGGCGCGCGAGGTCCTGAGGTTGTCCCCCCGGTACCCACAAAAAAAAAAAAAAAAAAAAAAAAAAAAATGGAACTAAGTAGGCACAGGGAATGCATATGTAAAGGATACATGCTTATGTCCTAAGGAGGGAGCTGGGCATTAAACACATACTCTCACTAACAAGCATCCAGTTGTAGCTGTGACAGCAGCCACAAGGATGGCGCTAGTGCTTGGAGCAACTGTGGCCCCTAAATTGGTTTCCTACTGAGTCCTGGCTTTGCATATTTGGTCTTGTGAAAATGTTTCTCTACACAGAAGGCCCTTCCTCTTACCTCCACCTACTTAACCTAACTTTGTTTCAGAATCCTACTCTGTGTAGAGAAAATCTCCCTGACTGGAAGTACCCCCTCACTGGCATCTCTGTCATCCTGATATCACCTTAAAGATCATGCAACTCATTGGTTATAGTATTAACCATGCTTCTTCAGAGAAACAGAACCAATTATATATATAGTTGAGAGAGACATTTTTTGAGAGAGACATTGACTTACAAAAGTATAGAAGTACAAGTCTAAAATCTTCAGGTTAGGGCTGGAAATCCAAGGAAAAGTCCAAAAACAGTCTTCTGGAAGGTTCCTTCTTGCACAGAGGTCAGTCTTCGTTCTATTAAAGACCTTCAACTGATTGAGTGAGGCCTATCCCTATTAAGGAAGACAATCTGCTTTAGTCAACATCCACAAATTTAAATGTTAATCTCACCCCCCCCCCCCAAAAAAAAACCCTTAAAAGAAACATCCAAAATAATACTTGAATGAATGTCTGGGCACTGTGGCACAGCCAAATTGACACATAAAATTAATCATCACCTCAGTCTTAATCTCACTAGCAAGAGTCTACCATTTTGGAATGCGTGGATCGGCTCTTATATGTCTTGAAACCTTCCATAGGGTCTTTCTCAGGGATTATTGGCAAGGGGGTGTTTAATCCCTGGAGAGTAGAAAGACC
This sequence comes from Erethizon dorsatum, assembly GCA_028451465.1. Lineage (NCBI taxonomy): Eukaryota > Metazoa > Chordata > Mammalia > Rodentia > Erethizontidae > Erethizon > Erethizon dorsatum. Next base: position 103,178,516 of record CM051822.1, read on the forward strand.
CTCTGAAAGCAACTTTGTGTACTTTCTGGAAACTATAGAGGATGCAACACCAATACTTATTTAAATCTCATCATAAAAACCACCTGACAACAGAGACCCTCCCAAAACACAACCCTAATTCTTTCTCCACCCTGAAAACAATTCTTTGGCCATATTTGATCATACTTTCTAAGATAATAACAGATTCAGACTGAAATGCCCACCTATTTGAGTTCGATCTTAACCCTAGGCAGTGAAGAAAAGACAAAAAAACAACACAAAAGAATGTCGGGTCCTGGGGAGAAATCCTACCTCATGTTGATGATAATCACTCTGTGACAACTTTCTACCAAGCCTATTCCTAATGGAGTCAACAAACTGCTACCTCTCATTTCCAATGTAAACAAGTTTAAAACAACCCTTATACATAAGCCAGGCTCAGAAGAGGGACCTAGAGGTTTCTCAGACATTTCACATTCCAAGCTCAAATTTGCAATTCTAAACCTAGAATTTAATCTCCAGGCTTTTCTCTTGGTTTCAGAGCTGGCTGCTGCTTAGGTGGCAGGAGAAGGAGAGACTTGGATGACAAAACCCAGCAACTGGAACACAGGCAGAACACCTCAGGATATTTTTCAAAGCCAGTGTTCCTATCTTTGTGTACCCCACAATTACCTGGTGACTTTGTTTTATTCCCTCTTCTCCATCTATAAAAATCCTTTTCATTCCTCCTCACTCTCAACAAAGAAATGGGCAAAGGATAGGTACAAACTGTTCATAGAAAAGGAACTCCAAATGTCTTTTAAGCACATGAAAAGACATCTAATTATACTCATAATAATGGAAATGAAAATTAAAAGCACAAAAGGAAGATATCAGATTGGCAAAGATCAGAATGTCAGTTAGCACAGACCAGTAAAATTGTGGAGCACACACACTCTGAACACTGTTGGTATAGATGTCCCTGACCAAGTTGGAGAGGAATTTAGCAAACTTTTGTTTTATTTTATCTTTTTACTATAAAGTGGGTTTATTGGTAATAACTTCATGAAATTTACGCCCAATGTTTGGTGTTATAAACCTTTGAGATACGCAAGATCCTTGTATATAACTGGCATTAACGCCATTATTTGAGCACTCTTTTTTTTTTTATTTTAAAGAGAAGAAAAAACAAAACAAATCAAAAAAAAGAACAAATTTTCAAAACAACATAATATGAGGGTAACAATGGTCAATGCATTATGTATTATTATCTTTAAGTTAGTTATTCAGGATACCAGACATTAGCATTCAATTGTCCAAACATTATTGGCTCAAACCTTACTCTTCAATGAACTAAGTAAAACTGGTAGTGTATCTATCTTAACCATCTTATATACATATACAATTTTTTTTCCCTTTCCCTTCTTTCTTTTCCCCATTCCAGTCTCTCTTTCTTATTGACCAGTTTCTTTTTGATTCACCATGTCTATTGTACATTTTGGATCTTATTTACTCTTTCAGTTTCTCATACTAGAGAAACAATACAATGCTTACACATGTGCGTGCGGTTTATTTCACTTATGAGTATTTTCTCGAGTTGCATCCATTTACCTAGAAAAGTCTCCAGTTTATCCTTCTTTATGGCTGAATAGTACTCCATTGTATAAAAATACCACATCTTTCTTATCCATTCCTCAGTTGATGGGCATTTGGGTTGTTTCCAAGATCTGGCTATTACAAATTGTGCTGCTATAAACATGGGTGCACATATATCGCTGTGGTACGATGTTTTTAATTCTTCTGGGAAGATACCCAGAAGGGGAATAGCTGGGTCAAATGGGACCTCCAACCCTAGTTTTTTGAGGAATCTCCACACGGACTTCCACAGTGGCTGTACCAGTCGACACTCCCACCAACAGTGAAGAAGGGTTCCTTTTTCCCCACAGCCCCTCCAGCATTTGTTATTAGTTGATTTCTTTATAGTAGCCATTCTTTCTGGGGTGAGATGGTATCTCAGTGTTGTTTTAATTTGCATCTCTCGAATGACTAGTGATGTTGCACATTTTTTTGTATATTTATTTGCCATTAGTATTTCTTCATCTGAGAAATGTGTATTCATCTCAGATGCCCATTTTTGGAGTGGGTCTTTAAATTTGGGAGGTCTGATTTTTTTGAGTTCTTTATATGTTCTCGATAGTAATCCTTTGTCTGAGGAACAGCTGGCAAACATTTTTTCCCACGTTGTGGGTTGTCTCTTCACTCTGTTGGTGGTTTCTCTTGCTGTGCAAAAGCTTTTTAATAAGATGAGATCCCAGTTATTGATTCTTTGGGATAGTTCCCGTGCGGTTGAGTTTTTATTCATAAAGTCTTTGCCTACACCAATGTCTTCAAGGGTTTTACCTATCCTACCTTGCAGCAGATTTAATGTTTCTGTTTTAATATTTAGATCTCTGATCCATTTTGAATTTAGTTTAGTGCATGGTGAAAGATATGGGTCTAGTTTTAATCTTCAGCATGTGTAGAGCCAGTTTTTCCAGCACCATTTATTAAAGAGGCTTTCTTTCTTCCACTGAATGTGTTTGGCACCTTTGTCAAAGATAAGGTGGCTTAGTATGTCTGGGGTTGTTTCAGCATCTCATCTGTTCCATTGATCTTCAGGTATGTTTTTTTGCCAGTACCACACTGTTTTTATCACAGTGGCTTTATAGTATAATTTCAAGTTGGGAATTGTGATGCCCCTGCCTTGCCTTTGTTGCCCAGAATTGCCTTTGCTATTCTAGGTCTCTTCTGATTCCAAATGAATTTTAGGATTATTTTCTCTAATTCTGTGAGATATGCTGTTGGAATTTTGAGTGGAATTGCATTAAATCTGTATAACAATTTTGAAAGTATGGCCATTTTCACTATATTGGTTCTTCCTATCCAGGAGCAAGGGATATCTTTCCATTTTCTGATATCCTCTTCAATCTCCTTTTTCAGAGTACTGTAGTTTTCAGTATAGAGGTCTTTTACATCCGTTGTGAGGTTGATTCCTAGGTATTTCATTTTTTTGGATGTTATTGTGAAAGGTATTGTTCCCCTAATTTCTCTTTCAGTAAGTTTGTTATTTGTGTACAGGAAGGCTATTGACTTTTGAGTATTGACTTTGTATCCAGCTACAATACTGAATTTGCTTATTAAATCTAGCAGTTTTTTAGTGGAGTTTTTGGGGTCTTCTGTGTAGAGTATCATGTCATCTGCAAATAATGAAAATTTAACTTCTTCCTTTCCAATCATTATTCCCTTTATTTCTTTCTCTTGTCTAATTGCTCTGGCTAAAGTTTCCAGAACTATGTTGAATAAGAGTGGGGACAGTGGACATCCTTGTCTTGTTCCTGATTTTAGAGGGAAGGCTTTCAGTTTTTGGCCATTTAGATTAATATTGGGTGTTGGTTTGTCATAGATAGCTTTTACCAGATTGAGATAAAGACCCTCTATTCCAATTTTCTGTAGGGTTTTTATCATGAAAAGGTGCTGGACTTTGTCAAAAGCTTTTTCTGCATCTATTGAGATGATCATGTGATTTTTGTCTTTGGTTCTGTTAATATGGTGTATTACATTTATTGATTTACGTATGTTGAACCATCCCTGCATCCCAGGGATGAATCCAACTTGGTCATGGTGTATATAATCTTCTTGATGATTTGTTGGATTCTGTTTGCCAGTATCTTATTAAGGATTTTTGCATCTATGTTCATTAGGGAGATTGGCCTGTAGTTCTCTTTCTTAGTTGGGTCCTTCTCTGGTTTTGGTATCAGGGTAATGCTTACTTCCAGGAATGAATTTGGGAGTATTGCTTCCCTTTCAATTTCATTAAAAAGTTTGAGAAGTAGTGGCGTTAGGTCTTCTCTAAATTTCTTGTAGAATTCGGCAGTGAATCCATCAGGGCCTGGGCTTTTCTTTGTTGGGAGGTTTTTAACTACATCTTCAATTTCATTGGTTGATATTGGTTTATTTAGGATTTTTAAATCTTCTTGATTTAGCTTTGGTAATTCATACGAATCTAGGAATCTGTCCATTTCTTCTGCATTTTCCATCTTAGTGGAATATAGATTTTTAAAATAGGTATAGATGATCTTCTGGATTTCTGCAGGGTCTGTCGTGATATCACCCTTTTCATTTTCAATTGCATGGATTTGCGTCTTTTCTTTTCTTTTTTTTTAATAAGGTTGGATAAGGGTTTGTCACTCTTATTTATTCTTTCAAAGAACCAACTTTTTGCTTCATTGATTCTTTGTATTGTTTTTTTAGTCTCCAATACATTAATTTCTGCTCTGATCTTTGTAATTTCCTCCCTTGTACGGGCTTTTGGCTTAACCTGCTCTTCTTTTTCTAGAAGTTCGAGGTTCGCCATTAAGTTGTTTATTTGTGCTTGCTCTATTTTCCTAATATAAGTATTTAATGCTATAAATTTCCCTCTTAGGACTGCTTTCATTGTATCCCATAAGTTCCGGTGTGTTGTACTGTCATTATCATTCATTAATTATCATTCAGAAATTGTCTAATTTCTTCTTTAATTTCATCTGTGACCCATTGGTTGTTCAGGAGGGTGCTGTTTAATTTCCATGTGTTTAGGGAGTTTTTGTGATTTCTTTTGCCATTGATTTCCAATTTCATTGCACTATGGTCTGATAATATGCATGGGATAATTTCAATTCCTTTGCATTTACTTAAGCAGGTTTTATGAGCTAGTATGTGGTCTATTTTGGAGAACGTCCCATGTGCAGCTGAGAAGAATGTGTATTCTGATGTTGTGGGGTGGAACACTCTGTAGACATCTACTAAGTCCATTTGTTCCAAAGTTTGGTTCAGTTCTATTATTTCATTATTGATTTTCTGTCTAGTTGATCTGTCTTTTTGTGACAGTGGAGTATTGAGATCTCCCAATATAATTGTATTAGTGCTTATTTGATTTTTCATGTCCTTTAGTACTTGTTTTATACAGTTGGGTGCATTGGTATTTGACGCATATATATTTATGATCATTATCTCTTCCTCTTGGATTGTTCCCTTTACAAGGATGTAATGACCATCTTTATCTCTCTGAATCATTCTTGGCTTGAAATTCACTTTGTCTGCAAAAAGAATAGCTACCCCTGCTTTTTTCTGGGTTCCTGTTGCATGGAGCATTGTTTTCCATCCTTTGACTTTCAGTCTATGAATTTCTTTCTGAATTAAATGTGTTTCTTGTATACAGCATATTGTTGGATCTTGCTTCTTGATCCATTTTGCCAGTCTGTGCCTTTTGATTGGTGAATTGAGACCGTTAACATTGGTGGTTAAAACTGATATGTATTGACTTATACTTGTCATGATATTTTCCTGTTGTTGGTTCCCACTCTTTGTTTTTCCCCTTTCCTGCTATTTAATTATCTGCCCTGCCTGGTGGATTCCTTCTGTTGGGGTTCCTATCTCTTTCTAGAATGTCTTTCAGAACATTTTGGAGTGCTGGTTTGGTGGTCATAAATTTTCTTAGATGTTTTTTGTCATGAAAGTATTTTATTTCTCCATCAATTTTGAAAGATAGTTTTGCAGGGTACATCAATCTGGGTTGAAAATTATTTTCCTTTAGAGCTTGAAATACGTCATTCCAAGCTCTTCTTGAATTGAGGGTTTGTGCGGAAAAGTCAGCTGTGATTCTGATGGGTTTTCCTTCATAGGTTATTTGTCTCTTCTCCCTAACAGCTTTTAAGATTCTGCCCTTCTGTTGAATTTCTGGGATCTTGACTATGATATGTCTGGCTGAAGTTTTTTTTTTGATCATGTCTAGTTGGTGTTCTAAAAGCTTCACTTATTGGGGGGTCAAATTCTTTTTCTCTTCCAGGAAAGTTCTCCCTGATAATGTCTTTGAACAAGGTTTTAATGTCATTTATGCTATCTCCTGCTTTTTCATTTATTCCAATTATTCTTAAGTTGTTTATCTTTGAGTCATCTAGCAGCTGCTGAATTGATTTTTCATGGTCCCTTGCTGTTTTTAAGAATTCTTTCTTTTCATGATCACTAATTGCAAGCCTGTCTTCTATATCTGATATCCTGTCCTCACATTGGCTTAATCTGCTACAAATACTTTCAATGGAATTTTTGTTCTCTTGGATATCTGCTTGAATCTGCTTTATGGATTCCATTTCTTTCCTATGCTGAGCATTCATGGTTTCTATAGTTTTCTTAAGCTCATCTATTTTTTTGTCTGTATCAGCTATAGTGTCCTTAAGCATAGTCTTCATTGTGGACATTATCTCTGCAGTTATCTGTGAAATTATTTCTGTTTTAATTTTTTCCAGAGCCTCATTCAATTGTTTTGTTGTTACCCCTTCAGATATGCCAGGTGGGTGGCTTTCGGATTGTCCCACCTCGTTGCCCCCTAGGTTTGCCTTTGGTGAATTGGATGTGTGGGGTTGCATCTTGTTTAAGTGTCGTCTCATTTTTTCTTTCTTTAATTCCTGGGGTGATGTTTGTAAATTACCTATGATAGGTTACTTTATTGCTAGTGTTCAAGATCCTTAGAAGATGACTACTTCTCTGCAGTATCTTCCAAGTGGAGCTTGCTTTTGGGTTTTGAGCTTTCTGCCAGATCCTACCTCTTCAATTCGTTGGATGTGAGAAGTTGCTACCTGTTTGGCCCAGTCCTTGATTCTTTGGTACTGTGCCACTGTATTTTCTGTGTCCCTTAGTCAATATCAATCATGAAATATCAGGAAGGAAAGCTGTTTAGAACAATTATTTTACATTTGGCTATAATGGTAACTGAAGCATCAAACACAGCCTAGAAAATGACAGACTGAGCTAACCAGTTATTTACCACTTTTAGCTGTATAAAGTAGAGTTGCGGTTATATAACAAAATCTAAAACACACCAGAAAAATTATATGCAGTGTACAAGTCCTTAGTATGTCAATTTTTCCCCTCAGGAGTTTAAATTTAAAATGAGTTAAGGGGGAAATAGAGTATTGTGAGAAGAGGAAGGAATTAGATGTAAGGTTAGAGGACCAAGAGGGATCCCACTAACATTGGGACACTGGTGCAGAGGACTGGTGGGAAAAAGAGAAGGAAAGGATAAAAGGAAGAACAGATCACAACCACAATCACAAAGAGGTTAGAGGCGCTGTTTACACTCATATAAAAGCCAGAGAGAATAATGAAGGAAAGAGCAAATAGACAAACAGAAACAAAAATGAAGACAAAAACAACAAAGCAAAGAGATAAAACAGAAATAAAACCCCACAAAAGAAAAAAATAAAATAAAATAAAAATAGAAAAAAAAATAAAAGCAAAAATAAAAACCCTTTCACCAGAACAAAAAACTAATGAGAGAGAAAAAAAAAAAAAAACATAAAAAAATAAAGAGAATCAGTTCCAGGTGTTGACTCTGCTGTAGGCAGGCACCGTGTGATGACAGAGTCTTGTTCCGTGCAGGTCCGTCCCAGCGAGCCAAGAGCGGCCCTCTGGCGGGGCGGTGAGCAGAGCGTGGACTTTCAGGCAGAGACCAGGCTCCTTCCCCCGCTGCTGTCAGCGCACTGCTTTCGCGCCGCTCTGATTTTTTTTTGCCACGCCCCCCACAATGGCGCCGGGCCAGTCACTCTCTGGCACGGGACAGGTGTGGCTGAGAGACCAGTCTCGTTCACCCGACGCCCTCAGCGCACTTTCGTGGGGCTGAGAGGCACCGCGCTGCCCTGTCCGGAGCACAAGTTCCCAGAGCAGTTTTCGAGCCGCTCCGATTTTCGCCGCACCCGCCCACAATGGCGCCCAGCCAGTCGCTCTCTGGCGCGGGACAGCTGTGGCTGAGAGACACTCACTCACCGCCAGCCAGCGCAGTTCTCCGCCGCTCCCCTGCCACGCCGCTGTCTCGCGATCCTCCGTGGGGGCTCCCTGGGCGCCAGCTGCCACCGTGTGTCCGCAGCTTTGAGCTTCTGTCGCGCCGTGATTCCTGGGATGGTAGAAGGTGCGCGTGCTGTCTGCTCCTTCTTTGTTGAAAAGTACCCTTCACTGGTGCCGGGGTCCCAAGCTGCGCTTCAGAACTTTTCTGGGTCCCGGGGGGGCATCTGCCCCCCTCCTGCGCTCTCCCGGTCACTATATTCCCGTAGTCCAATGGCAACTTTTAGAGAGTTTCTCTGCGTGCTTCTTAGTCATCCGTCATCTTTTTTCCTCCCTCCTATTTGAGCTCTCTTAATTGCTTTTGAAATTTCTTTCTGTTTCTTCCTGCAGAGACCTTTTAATTGCCTCCCATGAATGCATCCAGTATATGGAGAAATAAACTGGGACAAAAGCACGTTCTTATACACTTCTTTTTTTTTTTTTTCCCTTTATGTGGGTACTGGGAATCAAACTCAGGACCTCATGTTTGCCAGCCAGGCGCTTAAGCCACTGAGCTATCTCACCAGCCAAAGATACCCTTCTTAAAAGGGTCCTTATAAGGATTTTCCACTGTAACAGGCAGTTTCTCATTGCTGGTTACCTGTTTATATTATGAACAACCTCTTCTCCATAGCACCGTGTGAGTTCTGGGATGTGGCAAGCAGACAACAACCTTTACCCAGTGTATCAACTTCTTCCTCTCTACACCACTCACAGTGGCTTCTTGTCCTTCTCAAATTTTAAAATGCACTGGTTTGATGATGGAGCACTTCTACTTCCAGGTATACTTGCACATTCTTGCAAAATGACATATGCATAAAACTATACATTGCAGCATTGTTTGTAAGAGAAGATGAACTATTTAAATGTCTATTAATAGGGAGCCAGTTAAATCAATATAGAGGACTATATGACCTCTTAAAGGAGGAAGTAATATCTGTATGGACTGATAGGGAAGATTTTATAGAAATATTTTTAAGTAAAATGAATAAGATGGATACCAGAGCACACAATGTGCTATCATTGAGTGGGAAGAATGTGCATATGGGCAGATATTGTAAATGAATAGAAGGCACTGGAGAACATCTAGTACCTTGTGGACAGTGGTTGCCCCAGGAGCAGGGGCTGGGAGGCTGCTGAATGTCAGAAGGGAGGTATAGTTTTCACTAAGTACCTGGTATGGATTGAATTGTGTCACTCGAACTCAAATGAAGTCCTAACCCACACTACCTCAAAATGGGCCCTTATTTGGCAGTTATAATTAGTTAAAATGAGGACATACTAAGTACAATGAGCCCCTTAAAAAAGAAGGAGAATATGTTTATGTGCATGTGCGTGCATGCATAGCGCAAGGACTGACTATAACACATGTCTGGTTCTCTGTCAGCAGACGGCGAGTTCGCCCTTGAAGCTAGCAGGGGATTCCCAGCCCAGTGGATATCTCCATGAATGTCATCATTCCTGGGCTCTTCCTGCACCTCACAAAAGGAATGGTGGATGGGCGGGAAGAAGGATAAGGCCTAAGTGAGTACAGGTTCGGAAAAGGGGCTTCCAGGCAGGCCTCATCCTAGGTCCTGGGAGTTTTGAAGAAAGTGAGAGGGCTGTGGGCACTGAGTTTCTAGGGAATCGGGCCCAACAGGGCCTACTCCTTCAAGGACAGCGAGAACCAAGCAGGGTCTTGTCACTCTTATCTGAATAAAGCTCCATGAGCTGGGTTGGAAAGCTGGAAAAACAAACAAACAAAACAAAACAAAACAAAACAAAAAACCCACTGAGATTCCATCTCATCCAGAAAGAGTGGCTGTCATCAAGAGACCAACCAAGAACAAATGCTGGTGGGGCCGTGGGGAAGAAGGAGCCCTTCTCCACTGTTGGTGGGAGTGTAGACTGGTACAGCCACTGTGGAAATCAGTGTGGAGATTCCTTAAAAAGCTAGGATTAGGGGCCGGTGAGATAGCTCAGCGGCATAAGCGCCTGCCTGGCAAGCGCAAGGTCCTGAGTTTGACTCCCAGTACCCACATAAAGGAAAAAAAGGGCCGGTGATATCACTCAGCAGCACAAGCGCCTGCTGGCAAGCATGAGGTCCTGAGTTCGACTCCTGGTACCCACATTAAAAAAAAAAGCTAGGATTAGAGGTCCCATTCGACCCAGGTATTCCCCTTCTTGGTATCTTCCCAAAAGAATTAAAAGCATCATACTACAACGATATATGCCCACCCTGTTTATAGCAGCACAGTTTATAATAGCTAAATCTTAGAAAATGCCCATCAACCAATGAATGGATAAAGATGTGGTTTTTTTATTCAGTGGAGTACTACTCTGCCATAAAGGATACACTTGAGCCATTTCTAGCTAAGTGAATACACCTTGAGAACATACTCTTAAGTGAAATAAATTAGACACACATGTTTAAATACTACATTGTTTCTCTGGAGTGAGAAACCTAAAGTGTAAATAAGGACCAAAATGTATAATAGATATTGGGAAATGGGAACAAAATGTTCAAATGAGAAGGGGAACAAGGGAAGAGGGGAAAGGGACAAGAGAAAAAAAAGAGAATAGAAGGAAAAAATGGAAATGAAGCTTTTGTAAATAAGCAGGGGAAGAGGGGTTGAAGGGAAGGGAGGGGAATGGGAAAAAAAGAAGAAGCGAGATATATCATGTGCAGGTACAAACTCCCTGTGATGAATGTTATCGTTATGTATATCTAAAATGTACCAATGAAATTTTTAAAAAGAGGGATATTTGAACATGGACAAGCACACAGCGAGAACACCACATGAAGATAAAGGAACAGTTGGGCTGAAGCCCAGCGAACCACCAGAAACTAAAGAGAAATGTGCAGAACAGATTTTTCCCTCTTGGTCCTTAGAAGGCACCAACCCTGCCGATACTTTGGACACTTTGCTCTGGATCTGGACAGGTATGGATCTATCCTCCAGAACTGTAGACAATATATTTCTGTTGTTCTAAACCACCCCATTTGTGGTACTTTGTTACACGGCCCTAGCAAACTAATAGAGGACCCTTTGGTAACTTTTGAGTTCTGGAGCATTCATCTGTGTATATTACAGATTTTAAAATATTTCAGTGCAAATGACTGCTCCTTCAGGAAGCTTTCCCAGATTCACCAGACTGTTCTGTTCTTTGGGCTCCCGGAGGACTTCAGCCATCTCTGCAACATGATGGATCCAGTTATAAGTGGTACTTAACTGCTCACAGGGTTCTCCCCTCCACAAAATCCCTAACTCCTACAGGGCGGGGGCTGAGCTCACATTTCATTATCATTGTAGTCCCAGAGCCAGGTGTCCAGCGTTTGCTGAAGTGAAAGAATAAATAAGTAACTAGACAGTTTCACTTCCTCCCTGTATTTCTGCCGCCTATTTATTAGTTTGGATTTGATAAGCTATTACTTCATTTATGTTTAGTCAGAATGACAACTGAAATGTGACCCTGACATGTGGAGGGTCCTGATAGGTAGAAGGAAAGAAATCAATTACAAACTCATTTAAGAATAACATTCTAGGGCCGGTGAGATGACTCAGCGGCATAAGCGCCTGCCTGGCAAGCACGAGGTCCTGAGTTCAACTACCGGAACCCACGTACGAATAAAGGGCCAGTGATATCGCTCAGCGGCACGAGCGCCTGCTGACACGCAAGGCCCTGAGTTCGACCCCTGGTACGCACAGAAAAAAAAAAAAAAAAGAGAGAATAACATTCTACATGAGCTGAGAGTTTAGCACAACTCAGGGAGATATTCCTTAAACAGGAAGAGAGTTAATTTTTGCCTGGAAGAGAGAAGAAGAATCAAGAAAATCTTTCCTGCTGGATTGCCATACTGGATAAGGGACAAAGGAGACAATGCGTGGGTTATTTTTTAAAGATTTTGATTGCAGAAGTGACAGGTCCTTGATGTTCCTTGGCTTCCAAATGCATCGTGACCTTCTCCCTGTGTCGTAATATCTATGTGTCTGCATTTCCCTTGTCTCATAAGAACATCAGTCATTGGACTAAGTCGTACCCTAATCTAGCATGGCCTCTTGTAATTTTTTTTTTTTTTTTTGAGTTGTGCAGGCTGGGCTTGAACTTGCAATCCTCCTGCCTCAGGCTCCCAGAGTGCTGGGATTATACTCATGTGCCAGCATACCAATTTAGTATAATTTCATTTTGAAAATAAGGTGACATTCTGAGATTCCAGGTGGCCATGAATTTGGGAGTACACTATTTAAACCAGTGCAGCTGTTCAGCTAGGAATCACACAGGAAAGAGAAGCAGTAAAAGGCAGAGGGCTGTTTATCCTTAAATACAGGCCTTGGAGTCAGATGGACTTGCTTTCAAATCCTGGCTCTACCTGCAGGTCAGCTAGGTGAACTTGGTCAGGTTACTCAGCATCTCTAAGCCTGATTCTCATCTGTACAATGAGCTTAATAACAGCCATGTCTCCTAGGGCTGCCAGGCAGATAAATGAGATGGGTCCTGACAATCAGTGTGGTGCCTGACTTTTTTTTTTCTTTTTTTTAGGTTGGACCATGGCAGTGAGGGGAACAGACTGATGTGCGATGGGTCTGGAGCCTGGGGGCTGGGGGGAGGCAGTTATTCTCCCATATTATATCTATGAAGTCCCAACTAGATTGTTCTCACTATGCCTTTGTGCTCCTGTCTAAAGGTCCTGAGAGTGTCTGGGATGGGGGGGGGACAAGATCAATGTTTCCATGTCCAAGAGCTGTGGACCACACCTGGGAAGGCCTGTACCCCACCCCTAGCAGCAGAGTCACACCCCATGAGGTCCACCCCATTGTGCCCTGAAGATTGACCCCTCGCCAGGTGCGACTCCTACTTACCCAGACCCCTGGCCCCGCTCCTGCTTGCTCAGCCCTCTCCCCACTGGCACCTCAGGGCTCCCGTTACTCTCCACCCCACCCCTTCTCCTTTCCTGTCTCAACAAAGAAAAAGTTTTTAATGTTAGAGCGTCCAGTTCCATGGCTCCCACCTTCCTTTTGGGAAAGAACACAGGCAGTTAAAGAGCAAAACAGCATAGTTTATGATTAAAGGTCCAGGTGCTTGTTACAGGATGTACCTGCCACATGGGGTCAGAGAGCGCTAGTCAGCTGGCCTCAAGCACGTACAGACTTTAACTTTTAATGACAAACAGATGCAAAGTTATTGCCACAATCTGAAACACTGCAGCTAAGTCATATTGATTTTCCCCCTCCACCTCCACCAGGGTGTATTTATAGAGCTTATCTTTGGAGTCTCCAAAGCATAGCCAGCGCAGACATCTCTCCCCGTCTGTGCTAACACCTACTGCCTGTGGCCCCTCTGCCCGGCCATCCAGATATTCCCTGCTGGCGCCCTGGCCTCTCATAGAGGCTGGCCATTCTGGAAGTCCCCTTGGGAGAGGGGCCTGGGAAAGTGTACATGGCTACATGAGCTAATCTCCGATAATGTCCCCAATACCAACAAAATCTACTTGGATTTTGCATACGTCAGTGTTTTGCATAGATCAGAGAGAACTGGCTGTTCTCCTATGCCAGCTCATGTTCCATTAGAAATGGATTAAATTATCCAGACATCAAAATCTTTTGGATGACATTTTCATTTAAAACTATCATAATTCAGCTTGAGTTTCCTATCTGTAACCTGCGTTATGAGTCAGCCTCACTCGCACACATCATTGATAGGGCTGATTTGTAATCTTCCGTAGCAGCTGGCTGCTGCTCATTTCCTCAATATTGAGAAAAATCATGTGCCCAAAGTTGTTTCTCAGTTGTAGCTTTTTACATTTTCCTTAGCAACTAGCGGGACTAAGCCATTGATTCACTTATTATATGTATTGAGTGTGCAGTTAATAGTGTGAACGCTAGAGTTAATTGCCCAAATTCAAGTCTTATCTCCACCAATTAAAGATTTAAGTCATCAGGATCTCTAAACCTCAATTGCTTCATCTGTCAAAGGAGTGGTGCTTTGATGCAGTCTCGAAGAAAACAGCCACCCGCAGAGGGCGCTCTGGAGCTGGTATGGCCCATTGGTCCTATCCTGAGAAGGACCAAGAAGGGGACCCTGAGTGTCCCTCAGTGGTTCAGGCCACTGAAAGAGGGTAACCCCTGGAAGGAAGCATGACTTGGTCGAGGCGGTTTCCCCAGCCAAGCCAGTCCACAAAGGACAGCTGAGGTTGATCTATGTGAGCTCTGACAAGTTACTGAACATCTCTAAACCTTTTTCCTCCTACACACAATGAGTTTAATAAAAGCCCATGCTTCCTAGGGTTGCTGGGCAGATAAATGAGATGAGGTCTTGATCTCTTCCTGCGGCTTTCCCAGCCAAGGATCGAATAAGATCCTCATTCCTGGAAGAAGATCCGGACAGCTTCCACCAGATTATCTGTGGTAATCTACATAAGGCCCTTAATACAGTACCTGGCATATAGTAATCGTTCAATAAATGGTAGTCATTACACTTGTTGTTTTAATAACTATTGTTTATCAGGTACTGTGCTGGAGGCTGGAGACACAAGGATGATCAAGATTCAGCTCCTGCCAAGAAACTCAATCCATGAACAAATTACACGCACAATCAAACAAGCAATTACAATGCAGTGCAATGGACAGAGTGGCACAGGGTGTGAATGGGGGCACCTAAAGGAACACGTGACCAGACTGGGATGAAGGAGAGCGATGCCAGAGGTAATGCCTGACAAGGAAGAGGAGTCACAGGCCCAGGGGTGGAAGTGGTTCAGGGGAAAGGAAGGGCTACCTGGGCAGAGGAAGCAGTGTGTGACAGTGTGTGTGTGACACAGTTCACAGGGCCAGCTGCACCATGCACCAAGGCGAGGGAGGAAGGGTCTGTGTGTACCAGGCCAACAGGTGTGGACCTGCATACAGAGAGGACAATGGGAGGCATTAAGAGATTCTAACCAGAGAAGGGGCAAGGTCCATTTTGTGTTTGAAAAGGGCCACTTTGGCTGCCATGAGGGCAAGGGATTAGAGATAGAGAAGATTAGAGACCCATTAGGAGACCATCTCAAGGTCCAGATGAGAGCTGAGAGTGACCTGAACAGACAGACAGGAAAGCACAGTTGAGAAGGTGGTGCTGATTAAATGGTGAGAGAGAACGGGAACCCAAGGTCACACTTGAGCTTTTGACCTGGCCCAATGAACTGCAGGCCTATGAACAAGTATCCTAAGACCAAGAGAAAAGTAAGTCATCAAGGTCAGACATGCTACTCATTATTCAGCATGGCTTGAAGGAACTTCTTCCAGCCAGCTCTCCAAGGCTTATGGTTCTGTTTCAGAGTGACCCATTTGAAGTCTCAGTGGAGTACAACACAACCATCAGAAGCAGCTATCTTCCCCTGCCTGTGTCTAGCAGGGAGTTGGGGGGAAAATGGGTGAAGGGGCAGCAAAAAAAATGCTGTCGGCGTTTAGATTGTAGTTGGATTGGAAAGCAAATAGGGCAAAGGTAGAAGGTAGAAAAATTTACTATTGGATTCAATCTTTAATAAATCAAACTTTACTGAATATGGACCGTGCTTAGGGCTTTGACTACAAGGAAGCAAAGGCAGACCCTGACCAGTGAACTTGAAGGTCTAATCCCTTCAACAGTAATACTTCCTATGATAAATTAAGGTGCCGGCATTAGGCTTATCCATCTGTCCCTCGAGTGTTTGCTGACCTTAGTTGGTTGCTGGGGCTTAATCATCTCTGTACTTTTACAGAACTGAGTTTTTGAACCTCAAAGCTGATAAGACCTTTATAAGTAGGAATCATCCCATGGGAAATGATTGGCCGACCTCTTTATCATTTGCTCCAGAAGAAATTCGAGAGCAGGAAGAGGCCAGAGGTGTCTGAAGGTTCCAAGATAATCTGGTTTATTTTGTTTTGTATTTTGTTTCTGCTTCTGAGACAGGGCCTCTGTATGTTGCCCAGGCTGGCCTGGATCTTGAGAGTCTCCTGCCTCAGCTTCCCTAACAGCAGGGGATAACAGGTGTGTGCCAGTGTCCCTGACCCCAGAATATCCTCTGAATCTAAGTTGGACAACAGGCCCCATACTAGTGCAAGGTGTTTTTGAGGGAGAGGAATGAGTTGGCAAGCCCAAGGATCTAAATTGGAACCTCCCAATTATTCTTTCTGGAGCACATTGGGTAATCACAGTGTTCACTGAGGTTACAAGTGCAATCGTCATTGAATCAACCAAACAAAAATCTTTAATAGTTTGATTTGGTCCTTGCTTTCCAAATGAGAGTCTCGATTTAAGATAGCAAGAATCAACTTCTACCCAAAGAATGCGATTTTTTTCCCTTAAAGTTGTTCGCTGCAGTGAAAATTTCTGCATTCTCTACATGAGGTTGAAGAAAAATGAAACCATCCGCTTATGAAATCTCTCTTCTTTAGGTTTCCAAAGGCAGGCAGGTGAGTTTCCACTGCACTTCCATTTTCTCCCAGGCTTGTTATGGTGTCAGGTTAGCGCTACTGAGCTCCTCCTGGCCAGCCCTCAGGCCTTTGCGAGAAAGTGACTGAAACGTAACCAAGGATCCGCCAGAGTTCCCGAGTAGACATGTATGGGGTCAAGGGAGTGGGTGCGATTCCCCAAGTTTAAAGATAATTTCGTTCTTATTCAAAGGAACTCGCAGACTGCCTGCCCCAGGAACAGCGCGAAGGGGCACAAGAGGGTCTGGAGGCCGAGACCTGCCAGTACGCACCAAGGACGCCCCAAGCGCGCGAGTGCGCCAGGATCGCCGGCTGCAGGGTCCCTTCGCAGTGCGCGTCAGGCAGCTCCAGGCAGCTCCCAGGAGGGGGAAGGGACCGAGGGACAGGGCGGGAGGACGAGGCCCCGCCCCGGCCCGCCGCGCCCCGCCCAGCCGCGCCACGATTATAGCCGATGACTCAGGGCGGAGCTCCGCATCCAACCCGCACCGCCGCCAACTTCTGTGGATGGGACCAGAAGTTTCTAGCCGGCCAGTTGCTACCTCCCTTTATCTCCTCCTTCCCGGCTGGCAGCGAGGAGGCTATTTCCAGACTCTTCCACCCCTCTCCAGCCACGTCACCCCCTCCTTTAATTCATAAAGGTGCCCGGCGCCGGCTTCCCGGACACGTCGGCGGCGCGCAGGGCTCTCACTCCTCCCGCTGTGCAGAGGTGCCCGCACCCCGCCACCCCGCGACCCGGCCGCTCCGGGCCGACCCCGACCCAGCATGAGCGCTGCCACCCACTCGCCCATGGTGCAGATGGCGTCCGGCAACGGCGCCGGCGACCGCGACCCCCTGCCCCCCGGATGGGAGATCAAGATCGACCCGCAGACCGGCTGGCCCTTCTTCGTGGACCACAACAGCCGCACCACGACGTGGAACGACCCGCGCGTGCCCCCCGAGGGCCCCAAGGTGAGCTGGGCCCGCGCCCGCCTCGACGGCCCGCGGGCCGGGCCGGGGTGGCGGGACTGGGTGGGCTGGACGCGAGGGCGCCGGAGGTTGGTGAAGGCCACGGACGCATGGCCCTCCGGGCGCACCGCGGCCCCCTCGTCGCCCCGCGCCTGGGGTCGCCGCCACTTCCCGAGCGCGTCCTGCTGCGCCCGGAGCGTGCCCTCCCCAGACCCACCCTGGGCTGGCGTCGGACAAGGGAGGTCCCCGAGGAGGGAAGTGCGACCCGCGCAGTGGCGCCAGGTCCCGTCCACCCGCTCGGTTCGAGGGGACGAGGGCCGGAGACTGGATCTGCCGCGTTCCCGGGCCTGGGGAGGGACGGCCGGCCTGGTCAGCACCCCAGGCCCGGGCCAGGCCCCGGCCAGGCCCCGCCGCGGCCTCCTTGCCCTCCCGGCCTCGCGACCGAGATGCCGGCCCTCTGCGCGCGCCGCGCTCCGGCTGACGCGAGGGTCGCTCGTAGGCAGGGGTGGGGGGTCTTCAGGGCAGTCCACCTTCCAGAGCCACATCTGGGCTGACGGTTATCTTGACTGTACTCTCCGGTCCCGGGCATAGAGTGACTCATGAAGGCTGGTATAAACATATTCTTTTAATTTTTTCTTTCTGTATTTGAAGTTAAAATTGTGTTATTGTTTGAAACTACTACTTTCACTAGGAAGATATTCCAGTATGACTTAAAAACAACAAGGTGCTTTTCTCCCAGGCAGTTTCTAAACGAGAGATCGGAGGCTGTCATAGTTGGCCTTTGCCTTGCGACATTGCCTCACACTGGAGAGAAAGAGAATGATACGTATTTTTAATGGAATACATTTCCTTCCTTGTTATGGTATTAAAATATGTACTTAGGATTTGCTTCCAGTATACGAATAACCAAGGAGTGATACAGGAATGAAGAGTATGGAAATTTGAAAATACAAGTTTGGAATCTTCTCATTTAAAAAGTGTAATTAAAAATGTATAATTAATATATTGATTTATTAATAACTTCTATAAATTCGAGGTATTTTTCAAGATAAAAATTGGGAAAAATAAATATATTTAAAGAAAGAGTAACTTACTACTGTCTGGAAAAAACAAAAGTAAAAGAAGTAAAAAGCTGATTTTGTGTATTTGTATATTACTGGGGATGGAACTGAGGGCCTTGCACATGCTAGGCCAGCATTCTACCACTCAGCACTTGTTATGACTTGTATCTAGATGTCCCCCAAAGCTAAGACTGTGCTCTATCTAGACCTTTTTTAAAATTTTTTTTGAGACAAGAGTTTCACCTAAATTGCTCAGGCTGACCTGAAACTTATAATCCTCCTGCCTCAGCCTCTTGGGTAGCTGGAATTACAGCATGTGCCACAATGTTCAGCCTGCTAAATTATTTTGAGGATTTAAAAACTCACCAAATGGGCCGGTGAGATGGCTCAGTGGTGTAAGCGCCTGCCTTGCAAGCGCGAGGGCCCGAGTTCGACTCCCGGATCCCATATACGAAAAAGGGGCCGGTGATATCGCTCAGCGGCACGGGTGCCTGTTGGCGTGCGAGGTCCTGAGGTCGACCCCCCGGTACCCACAAAAAAAAAAAAAAAAAAACTCACCAAATTAAAAATGCTTTATAAACCATTATTTCAGGGAATATAGCTCAGTGGTCAAGTGCTTACCTAGCCTGTGTGAGGCTTTGCGTTTGATCCCTGTCACACACACACACACACACACACACACACACACACCACTATTTTAGAAAAAAAGGTCTGTATTATTCATCTTCATTTTTATGCACTTTTATTTTTGGCAGTGTCATGTATCAAACCTGGGGCCTTGCAAGTGCTAAGCAAGTACTTTACCTCTGAGCTACATCCCCAGCCAGCACTATTATTTCCTTAAAAATATTAAACTAGAGCCAGGCATGGTGACACATACCTGTAATCCCAGCACTTGGGAGGCTGAGGCAGGAGGATCACTGCAAGTTCGATGCCAGCCTGGGCTACATAGTGAGTTCAAGGCCAGTCTGGACTACATAGTGAGACCCTGTCTCAAGAAAACAAAAAAACAAAAAACAAAAAAATTAAAAAACAAAACAAAACTGGGAATGTAGTGCAGCATGAAGGCCTTAGGTTCAATCGCTAGTACCAGACCCCCTCCCCCAAAAATTAGTAATACTCTAGTACCCAAGAGCAAGATATTGTATATTCAGCAGTTTACATTTACAAGATATTAATTGTATATTTATTCATGAAAATTAATACAAGAGGCTGTAATTAGCTGGGATGGGCATAATTATATATTTTTTGTGTGTGAATCTTCAGCCTGTTACTATATTGGGTAAAACCTATATTCCTTTAAAGCAGCTCTCATACTGCGGAATGCTTGGGTGCGGACCTCTTATGTGGTATACAGCTGTATTTTTGAGGTCCCATTCCTGTAGATCAGACAGGCAGAATCTGTTGGCACCCTTTGTTGGGAGTGAAGATCAAGTTTGAACATATACATTGCCAGTGCTTTGTTTTCAACATGAAACTTACCTAGCAAGTTGGTATCTTCTGTATCCATCCTGTGGATGGGTTAGACTGCGGTTTATAAGCCCTTTAAAGGGGAAAGAAAACAGGTTGAGTTGCTGTTATTGTTCTCAACAAACAAAATACGAAGTACTAAGTCAGAAATCCTAGTCTGGAAGAGATGATTTGAAAATTTTAGTCAGAATTTTCAGGTTGAAACGTCCTTAAAGTAGTTCAGCCTCTTTATTGTACTGATAAAGAAATGCACAGGGAGGCTGAGACAGGAAGATCACAGTTTTGAGCACAGTCCAGGCAACTCTGTGACCCTCTCACTCACACACACAAAAAGAAAGGCAAAGTTCAAGTGTGTTTCTGAAGGGTGCTGAGCTAGCACCTATAAAGAGAGAACCGTGGGACGTCCTAGTAAAAGGCAGTGTATCTGCTCAGAAGTTAGAAATGGTTTCAAATTTTATTAAACTGTGCAGCCTATGATATTCGAGTATCTGTGTTCTCTCAGCTATGGAAATATTGGGTCTCTGACTTCTGTGCTGTGGTTGCTTAGATTTTGGTGACTGGATATGATCAACTCAAAAACAGAGTCTTCTTTCTGAAATTAACTATTTGAGATTTGTCAACATGTCACCAAAACATAAAGAGAAAACTCATGTTCAGATAGGGGCCAAATCCCTTAAGCCATCCTGTTTCATATCTGGGCTTTGTTGTTTTCAAACCCATGCTTTTATAATTACAGAACATCTGGATGACTAATGCAGTTTCGCTTATGTGAATTATACCTTACTCCAGACTGAATACGGTGGGAAATTTTCAATGTTGTTTTATATTTAGCAATTGGTTGCTAATCCATAGCAAGAAAAAGGCTGTTTCAGGGGAGTTGAGCTAAGAGGACCCTCTGAACATCCCTTTGGAGAGGGAATTCTGTCAATCAGTAAAGACCTGAGTATGAAGAGGAGAGAAAGCTCTCTTTTAGGAGAGGACTCAGCTTCATTGTGTTGGTAAAGAAATGGCTTTATACAAAGAAGTGAATGACTAGTATTTTGTGTCTTTAACTCTGTCCTCTCATAGTGGATCCTCCACATTCCCCTAAAGTGGTTAGAGCAGGTCTTTCATCCCATTTTTACAGGAGGCAAGTGAAAGCAAGTGTTTTGCCATCACAACCAGAGGTAAATGTGTTGGCTTCATCCGACACCTTTCGAAGCAGCTGGACCTCCCCACCCGCAGTGTTTCTGGGTTTCAGTTTTCTGTACACTTAGCCTTCCCACTAATCTCCTGGGAAGTTTGTACCAGTCTGGGCTCTTTCCCTGTGGAGACGTTAGTGTTCACTGTGGAGTCAGGAGGTGCACAGTTCCATGCAACCTCTGGTTCCCCTCCCTGAATACACAGAAGCCAGGTACTCTGCAATGCTGGTCCCTGGCCACCTCCCTGGAATGACAGGCAGACCCTTCTTTCTCACAAAGCAGGGCTGTTCTTGCTCTGTGGATCTTGGGGGTCACCAGCTTAGCCATCTCCAGGGGATACTTTAAATAATACAAATTATAGTTGTGTTGCCCCTCATGCTCCATGTTGAATCTGGGTAGGACCCAGAAATCCGTAAGTCCAAAAAGCTTTCTGGTGATGCTGATTCTGCCAAACCTGCCGTGAGAGTCATAATGGCTCTGACCCCGTTTGGTAGAGGGGAGTTGTGACGTAGTGTGTGCCTGCGTGGGCCCTGGAATCCCTCAAGCTGCGTCTGCTTCACATCTGAGCTGCAGAGCTTTGCCCCGCCTCCCCTTTCCTTCTTGGGGAAACTCCTTGTGCCTGGGCTTCTGGAGGTGACTGCTGGGGATGTTGTGAGGAGAGGGTGGCAACAGTCTCAGGCAGAATCTGCCAGGGCGGCCGTGCAAGAATGGGAAGGCGGGCAGACCTTTCTTCCTACACCCCAGGAAGACGTGATCTGGAGTGTTTCCCTCTGTCTTGTCTTGCCCTCTGCATTGTCACCATCATAATTTGAAGATTACGATTAGGTACTGTCAGAGGTAGAAACATCCTTTCAGAGATAATTGGAAATATTTTGAGTTGTGATTAGAAAGACCCATCTATTATGCTTAGGGTTCAGCAAAACCCCCTGAATTTTCTTTTTTCTTTTTTTTAATGCGGGTACCGGGAGTCAAACTCAGGACCTTGCGCTTGCCGGGCAGGCGCTTATGCCGCTGAGCTATATCACCGGCCCTGAATTTTCTTAAACTGAGGTCATTTTGCTTTTTGTAGATCGACTGCAAACTGTTGTGCCTTTTAGCGCAGTCAGGAAATGGGCAGCCATTCCGTCCTCCTCATTTCCAGCAAGTCGCAGTCATGGCTGAGCAAATGAAGAGTACGGCCACGTGCCTTGAGAACCCAGCTCATTCAGCACCTTATCTTCCTTCTAAAGAACAGCCTGCGTTTAGCTCACAAGAAACCGAGTGCACTTCTGACAACATAATTTGTCCCCTGTTTTGTGGAGTTGATGTGCCCTTTCAGAGAGCAGCGTCCACAGACAGGAACCATGGCAGCATCTGATGTTAGGCAGGGCTGGGAAGGCTTAAATGTTGGAAGTTATCGGGGCTGGTGGTGAGTCAGAAAGCTTCATACCACCTATGAGGCTTGATTAGCACTGTCCTCATTTCTGGAAGGACACACAGTTGCCTTATATAAACCATTCTACATGTTCATTACTTTTATTTTATTGACATTTTAAAATGATGTTCAGATGTTTACCATCCAAAATAGGAAACCATAGACAATCCAAACCTGCTCGTTCTCCTTCAAGTTTTGCTGTTTTAATGTTGCTCTTAATATGGACACTAGAAGAAGGTCCTGCTTGTTAAGGAACCTCAGAATTTGTACTCAGCTGGACTTCTGAGGCCAGTCACCAGTTCCCCTCCCTCATTTTGCAGATGCAGAAGTTGATCTCAGTCCTCAGTGTAGTACTTATGACACTTGGTGCGATGTGTGGTGTTATTAAGTCTTCATATATTTCTATGGAGCTATCTTTGCAGCCTTGGCAGCTTTTCAGGAAGCCAGGCAGTTTGCAAAAGCTTAACAGGAAGGATTTCTTTAGGAAGGAAGGAATGTAATTATTTTGGTCTGTCAACATATTGATACATATGTTCCAGATATGGATGCGTGCTTTTACAAAACTTGTCTTTTTAAATCCTCAAGATAGCTTTGGGATAGAAACTATTAAGTTTGTCTCTTGAATGAGAAACAAGACTCAAAGAGGGGATGTGCCTGGCCCTTGGTGTAAAAGAATGACTGTTGTGGCTTTACCCCTATCTGGGGTCCTGCAGGAGGGACAGACACTCTTGCCCTTAGTGAGCCAGGCTGCTTCATACTTGGTCTCTTCAGGTACAGCCTGATAAACAGCCTGAATCCGTCCCTGTAAAGTTGATCAGAAACACTGGCCCATTTCCCAAGGCCAGGTCTAAACTAGGAGATAGATCCTAGCCTTCATCACTTATTCATCTCATCTGAAATTTACTGAGTGCCCACTGGGTTTAGGTCACAATGTTAAATGCTATATAGGGAACTGTTCTACCACTTCGATGCCTTTCTCTACAAAGCACGTCCTCCTTCCCCCCAGTCAGAAGTGGGCTGTCCCTGCTCTGGACTCCATCTTACTCTAATTCAAATCTTTTTTCTAAAGGTGGACGCTTTGCTAATTTGTCTTGGACTCACATTGCTGTTGAGAGTTTCTGGGCAGACAGAGTCCGTCTGTTTGTCTCTCTGCCTGTCTGTGCTTAGGAGGGCCTGTACACTTGCTTAGTAGAAATCAAACAAATGACTGCGTGAGCCTGTACAGGCTGGTTAAAGAAAAGCTGCCCCTTATGAAGTACGGATAGTTGTCTGTGTCAAGGGAATGCTTCTGTGGGTTGCTCAGCACTGCGGTGGTCCTGGGCTCCTGGATGTCCCCAGAGGTCTGTTCTTTTGACTACTTTCTGAATGGTCTTTTCTGTACCAAGGATGTCAGCATTAATTTTTTAAGTCCCTCATGATGGGTCTGGAGAAGCTCTGCTTTGTTCCCATCAGTGACACAGCATCTTGCAGCAGGCCCGCAGGAGGGGCTGGGAGCTGACAGCAGCCAGGCGCCACTGATCCATAGCTGCATGGACAGAAGTCCCGGCGCTGGGAAAGGAGTCTTTCTAATGTTTTATTCTTGTGGCTGGCAGTAAGATCAGACACGTATACACAAAGCTTCTTATTTACTCTGAATTCGGAAAAGCCAGAATCACAGATTGCTCCCTGCCTGTGTCGAGCCTGTAAACATCGCAGCTGTCCAAAGCTCTGAGTACAGCGCTGTGCCATGGTGAATTGAAGGGGGGCTTCTCACGGAAAATTCCTTAGCATCCTGTTGGAGAACAGACATTTCCTATTTCAAAAGAACTTCTTTGGGCTGGCGAGATAGCTCAGCGGCATAAGCGCCTGCCTGGCAAGCGCGAGGTCCTGAGTTCGACTGTCGGTACCCACATACAAAGGAAAAAAGGGGCCGGTGATATCACTCAGAGGCACAAGCACCTGCTCGCAAGCGTGAGGTCCTGAGTTCGACCCCCGGTACCCACATAAAAAAAAATAATAATAAATAAATTTCTTTAGTGCCCACTAAAGTAGAATTACAAGGGTGGGTTTTTTTCCTAGTTATTTTCAGACTTCTACTTGGGTGAATGAATGAATGAATGGTTTACAAAAATACAAACAATGGGAAGATAGAAAGGCACCTGTGTGTGCAGAAGATAAGGCATCCAGTTTGCTGGTTGAGTGAACCTTTTGGGTCAGTGCAGCAGGCCCCCTTCAGCATCAGAACAGGGCCAGCTCTCCTGCTGGGTCAGAGTGGCTCCTTTCCTTGCAAAGGCCCTAGTGCCAACAGTGACCCTACACAGGGTGCCAGTGCAGTCTTGGTGCTATGGTGACTCAGAATTAAGCAGAATGTCTTCACTGTCACTTGCCCTGCCATGGCTGGGCCGATGACTCAGCACAGAGCAGTGGCTCCCTGACCCAGAGCACACTTGAACTGAACGTTCCAAGTCTGAACCTTAGCCCAGCTCAGCCAGGTGAAAGGAAATGCTTTCTCTCCTGCCGCATTTTACCCCAGGAAGAGGAAGGGCTTGTAGACATTAATCAGACTTGAATGTTACCACACGGTAAACAGGTACCGCAGGAAAAGGATAGCAAAAGGGTTGGCATATGCCTGGCCTTACTATCAGACAAACCTGGGGTCTAGAAATGTTAGGTGAATTGCTCACTCTGCCTGAACCTCATTCTTCTGTTCAGTGGGCAGTAGTACCTGCTGACAGGATTGGGAAACCAAAGGGAGATGTTGTTTGGAAGGTGTTTAGTCCAAAGCTAACTGATCAGTGTGAGCGATCCCTGGAGACGTTGATAGCCTTTGCTGTAGGTTAGTGGGTATTTGCAGTTAGGCATTTGGCTGCCTCAAATGACAGACCTGGTCTTTCAGCTCTCAGATAGACCTGGAGTCTTGTTTCTCAGAAGCTAAATCTCTTCTTATTCCTCTTGGACCAAATTTAGTTGATTTCCCTGACTGGTGTCCAGACAAGCCTCAGAAGGCTGCCCTGGGCTTCCTGTGCCCCTTGTGGGGCAGTATGCCAGTGAAGGCTGTTGGGCTTTCTGGAACTTCGACCAGCCTTCAGCTCCATGAGGCTGTTGACTCATACAGGATCTTCTGCCTGAGACAGGCTGATGAATGTGGTTGTTGTAGGAAGAATGTTTGGAGAAGCTGCTTAGGCTGGGGAGAAGATTACCCCAGGAACTTCCCAAGGGTCTCACTGCTCATCAGAGAGGATCTTCCCTTGCTCTACCTACTAGTGATGAATTGGAGGATTTTTTCTTTTGGTAAAGCATATTATGTCTACTATCCAACAGATGGAGTGTCCATATGACCAGCGTGCTCACTTTTTGTATGGGACATAGCTTTTAGAATGCCATGAAAAGGTACCAGAAATGGGGTGGGGGGTCCTGTCCTGGTCTCTTTCATTCAAACAAAGATTTCTTCCTGGTGCAGAGGTTTCAGGTACTTTTCCTGGCTTTAGTTTGTTTAAAGCAGGTGGCCTTGTTCTTTTTATTTTTCTGAAGAGGAAATAGGTAGTGTTGAATGTCCTAGAGTCCTGAGTTCAGGAGGTGGTTGTCCCTCAGTGGGCTTCTCGGCCTGGCTGTGTATCATTTTCCTGTGTGACCTTGGGCCCTATCCTGTTGCCACATCTGCTAAATGAAATCCTTTAAGAGGGCTCCAAGGGGTGGGGGACAGTGGGGAGGCTGAAGGTTGGCTCTGAGTCTCTGGTCCTCCCTGCAGCCAGAGAAATATCCAGCAGCTGGCAGTGGACATGCTCGGTTTGGGGACCCCTTGTGGTCCTGGTGTTGAGATGCCAGCAGATGTTCTACATCCTGGTGGACCTTCCTGTGCCCCAGCCTAGCCTGGCCTCTCTCCCTTAGGTCTCTGGATGCATTTGGGGGAGCTGCAGCCAGTGCAGTGGGGTGTTGACTTATCTGTGTGCAAGCCCTGCCCTGTTGGAGAGAGGGGGCTGCTCAGGGGTTGGGTCCTTAGAGTGTGTTTTTGGCTGTTGCTTTCAGGTTAGTTTTCAGCAGAGACAATGGCATCCTTGCTAATCAGTGCTTTTAAGACTCTCAGATACCTAGTGTGAGAAACTGAAAGAGTAAATAAGATCCAAAATGTACAATAGATATGGTAAAAAGGAAGAAACTGTTCAAAAGGAAAGAGAAACTGGGACGGGGGAATGGAGAAAAGAAGGAAGGGAAAAGAAAAAAATTATATACATATACAAGATAGTTAAGATAGATACACTACTAATTTCACTTAGTTCATTGAAAAGAAAGGTTTGTGCTAATATTGTTTGACAATTGAATGCTGATATCTTGTACCCTGATTAATTTAAAGATAACAATACACAATGTATTAACCATTGTTACCCTCTTATTATGTTGTTTTGAAATTTTGTTCTATTTTTTTCTCTTTAAAATATAAAAAAAAAAATGTCTCTTAGATAAAGAGACTTCCAGCTCTAGCTGGCTTTTACCAGCTTGGTGAGAACCACTGAGGAGGTAGGCTTCATAAACAATAGGACCAACCAATTGCTACTGGAGAAAGCCTGGCCCATCAATGATGAGTTACGGAATGAAGGAACAGGATTCTATAGGGCAGGGAGTGGCTTGGAGTTGAGGAAGACCTTCTCATGCCTTATTTCTCTGAAATCTTTCAAAAACTGCTGGAAGTGTAAGGATTTTTATAGTTGGAGGAACTGAATCTTAAAAAGGAGATTTGTGTGAGGCCATTGGCTGGTAAAAGCTGGGAGAGATTGGAGTCCAGGGTGACAGCTTGCAGGAATAGAAAATTCCTATTTATTTGGACACAACTGTAAAGAGAGGTGATGATGGTTTCATCTTCTAAAAATTTTCTCCAGTAAAAACCCATGGAGACATCCATTTCACTAATCCCAGGATAAAATACTTACGTTTGAATAGCAGGCATATCAGAGCAAGCTTCCAGTCAACTGTGACTCATGGTGGCTCACAGAGTTTGTGACCAGCATAGACCTTCTATCTTACTTGGAGTCCCAAGACAAAACTTCTCAGAGGTGCTGTAAATGGACTTCGGTGGAATGTGGACCATGCTTATTATTCAGAATTTGTCCAGTTGATTGTGTGCCCCAGGCAGTGCAGAGAGTGGTGGGAAAGACTTAATTCACAGTCCAGTGGGAGTGGAAAGAATTTAGTTTGGCCATAGGGATATAAATCGCTGTTTATTTATATATCAAATTGACATTAGTAATGCTAATTTGTTTATATGGCCTGTTGTACCAAACAAAGTTGTGGCTGTTGTAGGATGTTGAAGCTCAACTCTATTTACACATTAGATGGAAGCTTCATGTTTACCTCCTGACAGAGGTGAGCCAAGCCACTTGATTTTGACCTAGATCCTAGCTACATGGGGAGTTCTGGGATTACTTTTCTCCCTCATCCTTTTTTCTTTTTTTCTTTTTTTCTTTGTTTTAGAAGTTTTGAAGTGTTGTTAGTAAAACTCAACACCTGACCTGGGTGAAGCCTCTTCTGGCCTAAAAACCCAGTTAGCAGAATCTGTGTCCTACTTAAGGCTCCAGGGCTGTCAAGTCAGAAGTGCTATGGGGCAGCCCTAAGTGAGTGCACTGCACTAATGGAGCAAAAATTTGCGCCAAAGCTGACAGGGGTGGCCTGTTTTTAGGGTTCCTAGGACCACCAACATACAGGGTACCAATTGTGGATGGGTCAAGGCCAACCCTTTTCCTACACTGTCCCATGAATGTTCCCAGCTTATATATCAATAGGTGCACATCTAGCGGGTACCCAAGAGTTGCTCTCCCTGTCCTGATTCTAAGGCACTAACTGCAAGGACTGCCAGCTGGAGGGTGGTGTTCAGTCTCTTTCATTTGGTACATGAAACTTTGGGTGCCTTGAAATCCAGCAACCTGTCCCTCAAGGTCCTCATGTACCTACCTATTAAATCAGACTGGGTTGGGCTGTGCTTAGAATTTGCTTTTTTTTTTTTTAATTTCCTGGGTGTTCCATTGCCCCCTACAGATGGAGAACCACAGATTTTGTAGAACATTTCTGGGCCTTTCCTGTATTTTACAACTGAGAAAACTAAGGTCCAGGGAGGGGATGCAAGCTGCTTAGGTAACACATTTTGGGGCAGAGCAGGAAGTAGGACCAAGTACAGTTTCTTTCAAGTCTCCTAACTGTTCCCTTTGTGCCTGTGTACTTGTTACAAATCAGCAGTGAAGCTTAGATATGGTCTTAAGCAGACAAACCCAACAGCAGACCCAGGCTCAGAATCTGACCTCAGGCTTTCTTTAATAATAAAGTCTTAACTCTTAATAGGGCAAATTTGGGTAATTTGTTCCTGCTTTTTCTCCTGGCCTTCTCACACATGGAGTTGTTTGGAGCCCTGAGACACACCTCAAAGGATTTTACTGCAATATGCAAACAAGGGGGAAGAATTACTAATTCATTTTATAAATTAAAGTATTGAGATAAGCAGTGAAAGTCAGGCCCTGGGGCTCTTATTTCCTAATTGGATTTTTAATGTACTCCTGACGTCTTTACCCAAATACAAGGATAATGAGCTGAGCTGCAGGCTGGTCTTGAGGTGAGGATCAGGAGTCGCTTGCTTGTTGGCTGTGCTTGCACCCCACTGCCTATGACATGATCTCACAGAGCTATTCCTTAGTCCCTATTGAAGTCTAGATAGGGCAGGCAGTGAGTCTGATCTGAAAGATGCTGGTGTAACCAAGAAGCTGTCTCTATACATGTGCTTGAACTTGAGAACACTTCTTAATGGACTGAGAGAATATGTTTTAGTCATATTTGAGGGTAGTGATGGCAAACCTTTTAGAGTTTTCAATGATAACAAACAGCTGGCTGTGGCATGAGTGCCATAGGTTCACCACCACTGTTCTGGGGGAATTATAAATATTGCACATTTTTTCTTCATTTAAAAACATCTTTTTAAAACAAATTATGATGAAAACACCATAGAGGATAGAGTGGACAGTGTGACTCCAGATGGTGCTTTTTACATAGTAAAAACAGGCATTTTCTGTGAGACTCTAGCGATGGCACAGTAGGAACCTAGAAGTATCAGCATTCCCAGCACAGACCTTATTATGGTCAGGAGTTTTCATGAGTTTCATTTTTGGCTTAAATTATTCATTCAGGTGCGAGTGTTAATTGCCTGTTTTGTGAAGCAGTGTGGTCTGTCATTTACCTAAGGCAAAACCCCAGAGTGGAAGGGGGCCTGGAACTCCTTTCAGATGTGACGTTCACAGGCACATTTTTTATTCATGCAGACTCAGGAGCACGGACCTCAGGACTGTAAGGAAAAGCAGCCTTCTGGCTGCCCTCCTCTCCTAGCCATCTAGCTTTTGCTCGCTGGCAGCATGATTTTTTCCATCGGTTCCAAGACCTGGATCTTGGTGGAGAACCTGGCCCTGCCCTTCCTCTCGGGTTCTGCCAGCCAGAGAAGACTTTCCCAGCCTCCTCCACTCTTCCCTCCCTCCGCCCCTTCCCTCCTGTGTCTCTGCCCTGCTCTGCTGTCACTTCCTTACCCTCCCTGACTTCTTCCTCACTTGCTGACCTGCCGTAGTTTCTCCTTTTCAGCTCCTCCCATCTAGCCGAGGCATGTCTCGTTGTGATGGCCAGCAACTCTCAGGGCAGGGCATGGGTCTCCAGCCTCATCTTCTCCTGTGGCTCAGCACTTTCTGTCCAGCCTCCCTTCCAGCTGCTGCTCTAACAGTGACCACAATGACCCTGCCCACAGTGACCACATTTCTTCCTCCTGTGACCTAGACATGACACTTCTGGAAAGACATTGGACATTGGCTCTAGAAAACAGCCTCTGTCATCATGGTCATTGAGCAGGCTGGATCTTCCTCCCTGATTTCATTCCTCCGTCTGTCTTCCCTTTTCTCTTTCAGTTGAGGTGTGGGATAGAGTCACTGAGTTGCATAAAATGGGGACTGGCTCCGTAGCCTTCCAAATCCAGGGGCTTTCCCCAAGGAGCCACTTTACTAGCTTGCCTGAGGATCTCAGGCCCTGGCAGGGGACAAGGTTTGGGGACAAGGGGTATGGGGTTGGAAGCTCTTATCTGTTAAAAGCAAGTAGTATGGGTGGGCAGTATAAGGTTCCAGGGAAGTGTAGAGTTGGATAGATTTTTATATAGGTATATACCCATTTATCACCACCTATCACTATCACCATCACTTAGTTTTATTCTTCACTTTTTTTGGGGGGTGGGTACGGGAAATCAAATTCAGGACCTCACACTTGCCAGCTGCTGCACCACTGACCTAAATCCCCGGCCCCTTATCCTTCACTTTTGGTTTCTTTGATACTTGGAAGTCTGAAGAGTATACTCTTGTGCCTCTTTAGGGAGGGAACTCATATTTGTTGTGGGCTGGGTATTCCTCTTAATGTGTTTTATAAAACTGTATCACGGTTCTGCAGAGTGGGCATTGCCTGCTCTTGTTTCTAGAAAAGGAAATGAAGGCTTACAGAGGTAAGAGGATTGTCCACGCTCACAGAGCTGTTACTAATGGAGGCAAGAATGAACTTGGGTCCTGTGGGGCTAACCTGAACCCTGGGAAAGCCCTGCATTTCCCTCATACCTCAGCCTTCGCTGCTTTGTAAGTTTGCTTCCTGTTTGTTTTGTGCATTCTAAACCCATCCCATTAGCCCCCAGTGCAGAGGTCACATCTGCTGGGGCTAATCATGGTGTTGGATGGGGGAGTCCAGGCTTGCTAGCTTCTTGGCTTTGAGGTGGGTGCAGTGACTGAGGTTTTGTACATGGCTAGAAGAAACAGTGAACCCTGGGCATGAACGATTTTAGGACTTAGGCAGGCTTCTGATTGCAGCTGGAAGGAAAGGTGCTGCAGTAAGTGGACACATCTCCCAGAGGAATGTTATGGCTCAATACCGAGCAGTAGAGGTTTCTTTAGTGCCCCTTGCTGGCACCCTTTGGTGTCTGCCTCACAGCAGGACCTGGGTTCTGAATGTGAGGCCTGGATCCACTCCTGCTCTTGAGAGAAGTGACCCGAGAGTTAAGCAAACTAAAATAATGCTGCTGCCCTGAGCACGTGGGTTTTCTAATCTGAGAGTGCCAAGTGCCTGTCTGCTGTGTCCCCAAGGACACAGCGACATCCTTGCCTTTCCTGTGTTCAGCAGGAGGGAGGCAGTTGATGGGCCTGAAAGAGCTAAATTCCAGGGCCAGCCACCTGGTACCCACATCTGTGTATAAATAGCACCATCACAGAATTAATGGTTTTTTCACTCAAAATTCAAGTCAGCCTTTGGTGCCTGCCCTTCTGACTAATTTTGCAGCAAAAATTGTACCCTGAAGTCTCACAGATTCTCAGTCTTTGGTATTTGTTTGCCATTCAGAGAGATGCCTCCTCTTTTTTTTTTTTTTTTTTTTTTTGAGACAGGGTCTCACTATGTAGTCCAGGCTGGCCTTGAACTCACTATGTAGCTAGAATGGCCTCAAACTTCTGGCAATCCTCCTGCCTCAGCCTCCTGAGTGCTGGGATTACAGGCGTGTGCCACCACGCCCAGCTAGAGAGACGCCTTTTTAAAGAAGGTTCACTCCCTTTAATACTGACCTACTCAGATATGTACATGTGACCCAGATCATTAGCTCCCCTCCTCTGTGGAGGGACCCTCCATGCTTAGGAGATGGTGAGGGGTTGTGTTACGCAGCGTTGGTGAGAGATGGCATTGCCCAGGGAGCTGCTGGCCAGCCT
The DNA here is from genome assembly GCA_028451465.1 of Erethizon dorsatum. Classification (NCBI taxonomy): domain Eukaryota; kingdom Metazoa; phylum Chordata; class Mammalia; order Rodentia; family Erethizontidae; genus Erethizon; species Erethizon dorsatum. The sequence goes on from CM051822.1 coordinate 103,210,583, forward strand.
TGTTGTCTGAAATAAGATCTTTCCTTATGGTACATTTTGGAACTTGGCCTTCTCAAGGGTCCCAAAATAGCCAGGCCACTGAAGGGAGAACTTCATGAGAGGACATTAGAGAGGGACCCCAACTGCTCCTCACCCAACTAGGCTTTGTGGTATCAAAAAAAAAAAAAAGTTATTTTGTGCTACTTGTTAAAGCACAGCAGGAAAGACTACACTGGGGTCTTGTAGTGGGAGGGAGGTTGGGCTCAACTCCCAGTACAGCATGGGCAAGGGGGAATTTGTAGCCAAGCAGCAGTGTGAGGGTCAGTGGATGGAAAACAACTAAAAGGAAAGGAACATCAAGGGAAGGAGAGATTCTGGCTAAACTGACCTAACAGGATTCTTGCTTCAGACAGGCCAGGGTGCCCAGACATCCCCTGGGGTGGGGGCAGTTGAGACAGGGAACCTGATCAGATACCAAGGATAATCAGATACCATAGGGAGGAGAGACTTCTGGCTAACCTGAGTTAGCAGAGTTCTTTTGCTAAAACTGAATTTTAGAAGGAAGTGCACAGGTGGGCCCAGGCAAAGCTTCAGTAGTTCAGGAGTTTGGCCAGGCAGACTCTTGTCAGTTGGCATGATAACATTAGCACAATTAATCCCTGAATTTTGCTCCCTTCCTGTGATGCTTCTGCATTCCTGTGTAGCTCCCTCCCTTGCTCTTGTTCTAACAATATTCCTGGGGAAGCAGTGCCCTGCCTTTCTCACTTTTCTGTAAAGATTTCTAAATTGTGCTCTGTATTTGGGTCTGATACAAACTCTGATTGGGAAACTTGAGGGCCTCTTGGGAAGCAGAGGAGCTTGCTGTAATTTTGTATTGGGAGTTGAATCTTGTTCCTGGGGGATCACCTTCTGGTCCAGGCCTCTGAAGATTTGGGGGACAGGCAGCAGCTCTCCTACTTACACTGCTACCCTCCTGTCATCCGGAAAGAACCTGTTATACCAGTTTGGGGAATTGGGACCTCCCTTGTGCTCAACAAATACCTGGGCTCCCTGAGGTTCCTCCTGGTGCCCCCAAGTCTTAAACTGCCCACCCCACAGCAGCCTCTGTAGGAGAGAGGGCGTTCGGCAGAAGCAGGGGCTGTGGAGTAACTGGGCTCCCTGTGCTCAGCTGTTCTGACTAAGTTGTGGGGTCCAAGTCACTCTGGATGATCACCATATTCAACACCACTATTTCCTCTTCAGGGGTGTTTTCTTCCCAGTTTCTAATCAATCTGCGTTTCTCCACATTTTATTTTAGGAAACTGCATCCTCTGCCAATGGCCCTTCACGGGAGGGCTCCAGGCTGCTGCCTACTAGGGAAGGCCATCCTGTGTACCCTCAGCTCCGACCAGGCTACATTCCTATTCCTGTCCTCCACGAAGGCTCTGAGAACCGGCAGCCATACCCTTTCCGTGCCTATGCCCAGCCTGGGGCGCAGCGATTCCGAACCGAGGCAGCAGCAGCTGCTCCTCAGAGGTCCCAGTCACCTCTGCGTAGTGGTATGCCAGAAGCCACCCAGCCAGATAAACAGTGCGGTCAGGTGGCAGCAGCTGCAGCAGCTCCGCCCCCAGCCTCCCATGGACCTGAGGTAAGGCAAGGCCTTTGCTCACCCTGGGCCAAGCACCAGTTGATACACCAGGGTCTGGGCCTGCCCTGCAGCATCAGAGGTCCCCCTACAAAGACAGCTGGACAACCCCACATTGTCCCTCAGTGTTCCACAGGTGTGTTTTCCAGGTGGTCTGCACAGGAGTCACATGGCTTATTTTTGTAGTTAAGGAACCAGAACCAAGAGAGTAAACTATAAACTGCTTGGTTCAGATTCGTAAAGGTAGAAGTAGCAGAGCTAGGACCAGAAACCTGGCCTCCTGGCTCCTGATTCTGCTGTTCCCTATTCGTGCTGGGCTTTTCGTTTCAGAGAGAGCTGTATTATTATTTTGGTTAGTATGATACTTATGGATAAATACAAACTGCTGAGAGCTATGTCGATAATGAAAACAAAGTATCCCCCCACAGTTTAAAAGGAATCCCAAATAGGAATTAGGAAGGCAGCAGTTGCAAGATAGGCTTTCATTCCCAAAGCCCAACACTTCAGGGTATCCTGATAGATTCATTGCATTAATAGAGTACATTAATAGCAAAAGAATAGTTGTTAATCTGGCTCTAGCTGAGATTTGCGGGCCAGTGGACCTAATAGGATTCCTGAGCATAAGCCCTCTTCGTTTTCCTGTCTGTACATCGTCCCGCCCTGTTCACTGGCATTATGCTTGAACACAAATTTTCATTTCCTATCTAACCCAGAGTCGTGATTGCCTCTCAGCTCTGTTCTGAATCTGTTCAACTTCATGACCTGCTTGGGGGTGAAAAGTTGTAATTAAACATGAGATACAAGGAAGCATTTTTTCCTTTCTTAGAGAGGCGGATCTAATGTTTTTCCTGCAAAAATCAGTGACACATCAATCTTAGGAAATTTGAGCTAGTAAGGTCCTTAGAATCCAATTAGAGAAACACCCTTCTCATTTTCTAGATGAATAGAAGGGGGTCCAGAAGAGAAAGGGACCTGGCCTGGGGCCTTGGGCTGTACAAAGGGACACAGCTCCCAGTTACTCAACAGCTTCTCTAAAGATTAGAAAAAGGGTTAAGGAGAGGGGACGAGAAGACCTGCGGTCAGTCACAGACACCGCAGGCCAAGTGCTCCCTGTGTGTACTGCTCGTGCTGAGGCATGCACACAGATGATTTTACTGAATTCACAACAGCCCACGGGTGGGGGCGTTACTCTTTTCTCATATTTCAGATGAGGGTCAGAAAGCTTTTGAGCCACTAAGACTTTGAACCCAGTCTTCTTTATTCCAGAGTTCTCAGTCTTAGTAGTCTTTTTTGGTCCTAGCGATAGAACCTTGGGCCTCATCCTGCTAGGCACACACTGTACCACTGAAATACACCCCAGCCCCCAACACTACACTTTGAAAGTGGAAACATTTTCCAGGTGGGAGGTGTTGGGAAGTGTGTTGCCATGAGCCGGTACACGGTGAAAGGCTGGATTGCCAGAACAGCGGGTCGTTCATGGGCCGTGTCCTCTATCCTTTTCTCTTGCAGCGGTCCCAGTCTCCAGCTGCCTCTGACTGTTCATCTTCTTCCTCCTCGGCCAGCCTACCCTCCTCTGGCAGGAGCAGCCTGGGCAGTCACCAGCTGCCCCGGGGCTACATCCCCATCCCAGTGATACATGAGCAGAATGTCACCCGGCCGGCAGCCCAGTCCTCCTTCCACCAAGCCCAGAAGACCCACTACCCGGCTCAGCAGGGTGAATACCAGACCCACCAGCCCGTGTACCACAAGATCCAAGGGGATGACTGGGAGCCCCGGCGGGCAACATCACCATTTATGTCCCCAGTCCGAAGCACATCCAGCCGGGAGGGCTCACCGGCCAGAAGCAGCACTCCGGTGCACTCCCCGTCACCCATCCGTGTGCACACTGTGGTGGACAGGCCTCAGGTATGGAACTGGAGGTGTAGACAGACTGCTGTGGAAGTGTCAGGGCTCCAGGGGCCGAGGAGCTCTGTGCATGTGCCCTAGGCTCCCCCTTCAGCTCTGCAGAATTAGCATAAGTACAATTGGAAAAAAGTGAGATTCTGGAAATTGCTGGTCCTCCGCAGAAATGCAGGATGAGGGCCATGAACTCTCAGTACTTTCTGCAGCTTCTGCACAGCTGGTTGTTTTCCACTGTGGCTGCTTTAGGGACTGAGGAAACAGGTGGGCAGAACTGCTATCACTCTCACTCTTGGGACCAGGTTCCTCTGTGCCTGCCACATCCTGTCAGGGCCCTCCACACCCCAGCCACAGCTGGCATCTGGTGTAACAGGTAACCTGCCTCCTCAGTGGTCCTGCTTGTGCACTTTGCGTGCCTGTTCTGTTTACTGTCTTCTCTATGCCTCTGTTTGGGCTGAACACACTCCCTGAAATGCCAGCACAGTCCTAGTTTTCCCTGCCCTCCAAAGACCATGAACAAATGTGGGGTATCTTTTTCCTACAGACACTGGCACTATCCAGAGGCCTAGAAAAGAAAAAAACCCTTATTTTACAATTGTTTTTGCTCTTTTACTTGGAAATAAGTGCAACCTTAAAAAGAATTGTGAGATTTATACAAAAAGTCTGATATGTCCTTTGTCCAAATTCACTATCTGTTAACATTTTGATGCACTTGCGTTGTCATTCCCCTGCCCCCGTATAATCACTATTTTAGAGTTTGTTGCAAACATCATGCTCCTTTACCCCTAAATATATCAGCAAATATTTTTCATATGAAAAAGACATTCATAGCTGGATGTGGTGGCATGCACCTATAATCCCAGCACTCTGGGAGACTGAGGCAGGAAGATGGCAAGTATGAGCCCAGCCTGGGGAATTTAACAAAACTTTGTCTCAAAATTAAAAAAAAAAGAAAAAGGCTGCTTATTCTCAAAATCAGAAAAAAAAAAGAAGGCTCTGGGTTTCACCCCCAATTACAAAAAAAAAAGAAGAAGAAGGAAGAAAAAGACATTCATAACCACAATAGACTACTACTAGATTCAGGAAATGTAACATTCTCATAGTAGAATTATCCAGTGCACACCTGTATACATCCATTTCCAAGGCTTCACAGCAGTTTTCTCCACCTCAAAGTCTAATCCAGGATTGTGAGTGCCTCATTTAGATGTCACTTCTCTTCAGTCTTTGAACAGTTCCTCGGCCTTTCCTTTCATGACCTGGATTGACATTTTTGAAGAGCACAGGCCCTAGGGCACCCTCCCTGTGTGTTTCTAAAGTCACTTCTTATACAGCCCTCCATTGCTTTTAAAACCCAAAGTGGCTGTGTGGTGAGTTTGTAAGTGGTAAGGGGCAAAGTTTGGCAAAAGGGATTTGATGGGAAAAGGAGGTCGCTGGTGTTTGGAGAGCCCTTTTGCACCATATCCATACCTGGGCTCAGTAATCCTAGAAGTGCCCATAGATAAAGAGATCTTCCCACGTCTTTCCCGTATGTTTTCCATAATCAGTAAAGTAATATTTAATTATGTTTTTACCTCCATTAACCTTGATCATCATGACTTCCCTTTTATACCTTGTTCAAAGAAATCTTTTTAGAGGCTTTCCAGGATTAATATTTTAAATTAGGGGCACTTTAGAAATAGTAGAACCCAACATTTATTTTTCAATTGATGAAACTGGGATATGTGAGATTTTTAAAGAGATTTGAGATATTCACTTACATGCTATATAAGAGCCACAGTATTCCTGTTTTGTTTTTTGTCTTTGTGATTTTGGGTTTTTTGTTTGTTTGTTTGTTTGTTTGTTTTGTTTTCTTTTTTGACACAGGGTCTCGCTATGTAGTTCAGGCTGGACTTGAACTCACTATGTATCCTAGGCTGGACTCCAGCTTGCAGCAATCCTGCCTCTGCCTCCTGAGTGTTGGGATTATAAGCGTGTGCCACCACATCCAGCCAGCATTCCTGTTTTGAACATAGTTCATTTTTTAAAAATATGGCTGCAGCCTCCAGTCACGTGAAAGACTACAAAGCCAGAAGTCAGCCTTGAGATGTTGCATCATGGCTGAGTGCTAGGCTATGGCACAAATGTGCACAATTCTTCTAGGGTTAACTATACTATTTTGAGCATCTTGCTTATTCTCAAAAAATAGATTAGTTTGGGCAGAAACCATTAGTCCAGGCCAGTGATGGTGACGCTTTTAGAGCTTTCAATGATAACAAACAGCCTGCTGCAGTACGCATTTCATAGGTTCACCACCTAGGCTGTCACAGGTTTGTTTATTTATTTATTTATTTTGTTTATTTGTTTGTTTAACAGTGCCAAAAATTTATTTGAAAAATGAGGGGTTAAGGGGTATGGGAGAAACCAGCTCTACAGAGCAAACCTGGGCAGAACAAGAGAAAAAGAAGATGAAAGTACATGCTGTATCTGGGAAACTCAGTGTGGGCTACCGTGGGAAATTATGATAGCCATATTTCTTGGTTTTTTGAAACAGAATCTCACTATGTAGTTCAAGCTGGCCTTGAGCTCACTGTGTAGCCTAGGCTGGCCTTGAACTCATGGTGCTCCTCCTGCCTCAGCCTCCCAAGTGCTGGGATTACAGCCATATGCTACCACACCTGGCAGGCTGTCATAGGTTTCAAAAAGATCATTTCTTGAGCAGGAGATGAAAAGGTCACACCATAGGGGGAGGACTCTCTACACAGTAAGGACAGAGGACCCATGGCAGTGACTCCATGGTTGCATCCTGAGTCAGATTCACTCAGGACTCTGCTCTGAACAAACCTTGCTCAGCGGTCAGCATAAGTTTTTGCTATTTTCATTTTTGAAAACTATATTGTCCCCCCTCCCTTCTAATAATACCATCTGCAGAGAATTCATTGAGAGGTTACAAATAGTCCAGAGGGATCAATGGAAGTTTAAAAAAATGATTTGGTCATGTACATGATTAATACTGTATTTTAATTTTGGTTGTTGGTTGACTTTGAAATTTTTTATACTCTTAAACTTTTTTTTTTAAAAAAAATTTCCCATTTTCTTTCTAATTGGTACTAGCTACAAACAACTGCCTGTGACTTTCAGCCAGTTATTAAAAAATATCTTTGTATCCATCTTTTTTTTCAGCAGCCCATGACCCATCGAGAGTCTCTTCCTGTCACCCAACCAGAAAACAAACCAGAAAGTAAGCCAGGCCCAACTGGACCAGATCTGCCTCCTGGACACATCCCGATTCAAGTGATCCGCAAGGAGGCCGATTCTAAGTCTGTTTCCCAGAAGCCACCCCCTCCCTCTGAGAAGGTAGAAGTAAAGGTTCCTTCTGCTCCAATTCCTTGTCCTCCTCCCAGCGCCGCCCCTTCTGCTGTGCCCCCTTCCACAAAGAATGTGGCTGCAGAAGAGAAGGCAACCCCCATCCCCGCTCCTACAGAAGCTACAGCCCCCAAACCAGAAGAAGCTGAGGCCCCACCAAAACATCCAGGTGTGCTGAAAGTGGAAGCCATCCTGGAGAAGGTGCAGGGGCTGGAGCAGGCTGTAGACAACTTCGAAGGCAAGAAAACTGACAAAAAGTACCTGATGATTGAAGAGTATTTGACCAAAGAGCTCCTGGCCCTGGATTCTGTGGACCCTGAAGGACGAGCTGATGTGCGTCAGGCCAGGAGAGATGGTGTCAGGAAGGTTCAGACCATCTTGGAAAAGCTTGAACAGAAAGCAATTGATGTCCCCGGTCAAGTCCAGGTCTATGAACTCCAGCCAAGCAACCTTGAAACCGATCAGCCGCTTCAGGAAATCATGGGGATGAATGCCATGGCAGCAGACAAAGGGAAGAAGAGTGCTGGAAACGAAGATCCCCAAACTGAAACCCAGCAGGCAGAAGCCAAAGAAGCAGCAGCTGCAAACCCCAGCAGCACAACGGACTCAACCGGCAACCCTGCACCATAGTCTACACTCAGTAAAGTCAGACTTGGAACTGATTGTGTGCTTTAGGGAATTTTATTTGCATGCCTTTCAGGGACTTTAAGTCAGTTGGTTTTTGTTATTTGTAGCCACTTGGTACACAGTAATTTGGGTGGAGGCAAAATACTAATACAAGGGCTAAAAGGAAAATGATGCTTTTCTTCTGTATTCTTATTCTGTACAAATGAAGAAGTTGCTTGTTTCAGAAGTTCAACCCCATTGCTTATTGTTTGGGGGCCCTTTCTGTGCATGGGCACCACATGTTAGCCATGATTGTAAACTGTCTTCCTGTAGCTCTGGACTGAAGGAATTTGTGGGGGAGGTAGATGGGGAGTCGATTTCCCATCACATAAATAGGAAATGCATTTTTCAGAAATGTTGCCATTTTAATGGGATGATTTTCATCTCATAGTTCAAATGTCTACATTTAGATAAAATAAGATGTGTAAGGAGCCATAGTATATGTATGTTGGATGACTTTAATGTTATATTTGCAAAGAGGAAAAATAAAGTCATTATATAACTCATTTTTTGTGCATGTGATTTGTAAAACTTTGAAAAGAGTGGTGACGTCAAGATTGTCCCTGGCTTTAGTAGAAATAAATGGTGGATGAATTTACAGCCCTGCTCTGGGAAACATTAATGTCTGTATCTACCAGGTTCCTGAAAGAATGAGCTGGTCAGTCTCAGACACAGCTGGAACCTGGGGCTGGGCCTAGGGACTTGGGTAATGAATGTGCCTGCCACACCACCGCTGTGACTGCTGCAGCCAGGCAGTAGTTCTGCCTTCCTGGCCTGGGGCCTCCCTCAGGCCTCACTGCAGGGCTGGGATGGTTCAGAAGTGCACAAAGGAAGCCAATTCCCACCATTCCCCAAGTGTTCATGAAGTCCAGGTCACTGGGGGTTGGAAATGTGCTCCAAGAGCTTTGGGGTCATCTTTATCTGACACCTCTGAGTCACCAAGTCAGACTGGGACCAAGTTTATCTTCCCTGACTGGGTTCCTAGAAGCCTCTGGGGTTAGGGGCCAGATGTATTCAGAAGCCACTGGGTAGATCATTCTTGCTGTGCTGGTGCTGTTAAAGCTGGGAAGGACTACACAGCCCAAAATGTGGAAATACACTAAATTTTGTTTCAGCTTTTGTTTTTTAACTGTGCCAAATAAAGTTGAAAGAAGAAAGCCAGAGACCTCGGAACTCAGCAAGAAATGCTGAGAAGAATCCTCGAGCTGAATTTCTTATGACTGTATTGAGTTTAATATTGGTACCTGACGATGCCACACAAAAATACACACCGCTGTACTTGCCACTCATAGCTTGCTGAGAAAGCTTGAAGTCATTCTGGTGGGAGTCTGCCAGCATCATTCCTGAGTGAACTCATTTGGGGAAGACAAGCCAACATGCCACTGATTCTAGAAACTCCAATATGTAAATGGGAAAAGAAACCTACTGGACTATTTTAAAAATGAATCAAAGGTAAAGAATATAATCACTTCTTTTTGGGACTTGGGCATCTATTCTCAGTGAATCTCCAATAACAGTAAGACTTGAGTGGATACTGAATTGGGTTGGTAGAATTTTTATCACTAAACATTGTAAGTAATGCTTATGTGTGTGTGGAGGGGTGGTACTGGAGATTGAACCCAGGGTGTTAACACTGAGCTACATCACCCAACTGTTCTTATTTTTTTGAGACAGAGTCTTGCTGAGTTACTAAGTTACCCAGGCTGGGCTAAGTTTGGGATCCTGCAGCGTTAGCCTTCCAGAGTGCTGGATTACAGGTGTGTGCACTGAGCCTAGCTCATAAGTAGCTCTGTAACATAGAATGCCTTCATTCATGCCAGTTAGATGTAACATGAGCACTGGGACAGAGGAGATGTAAAACGGGCATCAGAACAGTGGTTATGTGGCTTGCGTTGGGGGCTTGACTGGGCCCTGCATGGGGACCAGGCACAGAGTTGGCTGTGAAGCCTTTACCAGCATAACTGCCATGGCTCCTCTAGGAGTTGGGGAAGTTCTCAGATACCTGGTGAGAACCTACTGAACGTGGAGGTTTCAATTTAACAATCTCAGTGGCCCCTAGATAGCATTGTAGTTAAGAGCACAGACTTGAATCAGAACTGGGCACAAATCACATCTTTCCTGTAAGATAGCTTTGAGACAATGAGAATTTACAGAGATTTTCCCTTCCTGGGCTCCTCATTTGTAAAATGGGGAGAAAATGATTCAGACTTCCAAAGAACTGAAAGTGGCACCAGGCAGGTGACAAGAATTAGCTGTTATTAATATCTCCATTTAACAGGTGAGGAAACAGGAAATGACATGCTCCCCCTCAAGGCCAGGAGCAGAGAGGAAGGATCTGAATCCGTACCCACAAGGCACGCATAGTCTGTAGTAAGTAGCAAGTGAGCAATGGTGGTCAAGAAGGAAAGGATATTGAAGTACCACAGAAATTTGGGAACAACATTTCACCTGTTCCAAGCTCAGAGAGCATTTTTTTTTTTTGTACCAGTAATCGAACTCAAGACCTTATGCTTGCCATGCAGGCACTGTGCCGCTGAGCTATATCCCTGGCCCCTCAGAGAGCATTTTAAAAATATTGTTTCAAAGTCCTAAAGGATTCTTCTCATTTCTTCAGATGAAGCAAGTAACTTGGAACTACTACAGATGGTCCTGACTTTCTTTTTTTTTCTTTTTTTTTTTTCTTTTTTTTTATGTATGTGGGCTCTTGTAATTAACAGGTCAGGTTTGCCATGCCCTAATCTCCTATCATTGCTGTCTCCTGCCTATATGCTGTTCAAAACTTTATTTCAGGTTTTCTCTCTAACAGAAACTGGATACCAGGCAGAGTGTGGTTTTTTCAGATGTTTGTTTTGTTTTTTTGTTTATTTGTTTTGGTTTTTTTGAGACAGGGTCTCATGTAGTTCAGGCTGGCCTTGAACTCCCCAACTTTCAACTTAGGGTTTTTCAACTTGATTTAGGATGATGTGAAAGAGAATTTCAGATTCTGGTCTTTTCCTGGAGTGAGGCTATGTGGTACAAATCTTGCTTGTGGTGCTTGACAGTGGCAGCGAGCTGCAGCTCCCAGACACCCCTGTGATCACTGTGGGGAAACAACTGGTACCCCACATTGTGCTGTATTGCTGAGCTAGGAGGTTTGGTAGTTTAGGGACAATAAATGCATTTTTGATTCACAATATTTTCAACAATGATGAGTTTATTGATGTAACCTGTTGTAAGTTGAGCATCTGTAAGTGATGGTGTCTACACTGAAAGCCCCAGGCAGCCTCAGCACATGAAGTCTGGATCCCCGGTTTGGTGCCAGGCTTTCTGTTGTACCCCTTTCTTCCTCTTACCTATGTATCTCCCCTTCTCCAGCTCATCCCCACCAGTAATACCTGCACTCTCTACCCTCCTTCCCAGATCTTGCCCACCCTGAGCAAGGTGAATCCTTCCTCATTTGGGCCTTCTCAGACTTTCCCAAAATTCCTAGAGCCCTTTGGCCAGTTTGGGCCACAGAGTTATCTAAACCTGGGTATGTGGGTACCTGGGATGGCCAGAGGGCTCTTAAAAGTACCTTGGAGGGACTGAGGAAGTAGCTCAATGTAGAGTCCATGGTTAGTATGTTCAAGACCCTGTGTTTGATTTCTAGCGCACACACACACACACACACACACACACCCCTTCAATTAAGATCTTTTGATTCCAAGGCTAAATGCGTGGATGAAGAGATGTAAGATTAGGGCCAGATCTCCCACCTATTCCCTCTTGTAATCCCCAGATATGTAATTTAGGGCAAGTTGTCTCCTCTCCTTGGGCCTTTTCCCCACCACCTGTGAAAGGAAGGCAATCTCCCAGTGGTGTGGGGATTCGAGTAAATCCATGTGTATTACTGCTGTGGTCTCTGTCCTTGGTATTTCCCCCTTCCCACCCAGCCAGGAAGCCTGACCAGGAGCTCCATCATGGGCTGCAGATTCCTGTAAGCCCCCGTGGCAGTGTGGCCCAACTGCTGCTCTGTAACCTTATACAAATGTAATCATATGCCAATGGCCAGGATCCAGGGCTGCGGTTATTTTGGGATGTGCAGGAGCCTGCGGGAAAATGCTGGAACATGTCTTAGTCACTGGGGCAAATACCTTTCTTTCCGTGTTCCAGCATGTTTTGAACTTTCAGACAGCACACACACACACACACACAGACACACACACAGACACACACACACAGAGCTACTCCAGCAAGCACATATATCCTTTGTGATTCCCTGTGCCCTTCCTGAGCTGTTCTCCCTGCCTCTGCCCGCCTGTGCCACCACATCCTCCTGGCTGAGTTTAGAGGGTGAGGGCAGGGCCGGATTTAGCCCTCAGAGACTCCATGCATGGAAAGAATTGTGGTGCCTCCCTCAATACGTAATTCAAAATAAAAATAATAGTAATCCACAATAAAAGTCTAAAGAAGCCCTACATTTCCATGTTATATTCTGTTGCCTTTTAAAAAATAAAAAATTAAATTCCTCCTGTCACATGCTGAGGCATGTCCTTATTTTCCTGGCCTTCTAGGCTGTTGTCCAGCACTACCCAGTAAGAATCAGTGGGGACCAAGAAGAGCTGTTTCAGGTCCAGGGGAGGATGCTGAGCAGGGCCAGGAAGGGCGAGACCATGGGGAGGGCAGCAGAAGCTGGCTGCAGTGCTCATCCTGCATCTTGTGTGAGGTGAGGCAGCCACAGGTCCTTGCACATAGGAACCTAGAACAAGGAGGGCCAGAGTTCTGAGTGCAACTGGAAGCCTGCCTGAAGGGTGTGCTGGAAAAATCATCCCTTGTAGAAGTTTCTAGAATATTCCTTTGCCAGTCCTCACCTGCTATAGCCAGAGCTCTGTCCTGATGAGCTGGCTAGTCACATAGAGGCTGTGCTTTCTCCTCAGCCCCACTGCTGAGGAAGAATTTCTCCTTTTCTGTAGTCTAAAGGAAAATTCTATTGCCAGCACTTCTCTTTGTTCACCTCACCTCTTTCTCGTTCAACTGCCTTCTTCTCCTTCTCTCTCCTCACTCCTCAGTTTAACTCCCTTTATGATCCAGTATCTTGAAAGAGCTAGCTAAGTCTCCACTTGGCCTCCCACGACCTGCGCTACACCCTGCAATCCACTCCCTCCCCGCTCCACCAAAACCTCTCCTCGTGGGCAGTGGTGCAGTCGTCACGTGATTTCTCCAGTTCTCCCCATCGGACTCTGAGTCACCCTCTTCCCTGTCTTCTCCTAACCACTGAGTTCTTCCAAGTACCCTCTCTCTTACCACTGTGTGTTAGTTCTTTGTGTCAGTTTGGCTAAGCAATACGACCCAGCTGTTTAATCAAACACTGGACGTTGTTTTCAGTTATTTTGTAGAAGTGGTTCACATCTATAATCTGTTGGTTTTAAATAAAGGAAGTGATGTTGGTGTCTGTGATGTCCATGTGTCAGTAGTCCTTATCCAATCAGCTGAAGACTTTAAAAACAAAAACCGGTTTTCTGGAGGTGAAAAAAATTCTGTTTAAAGACTGCAGCATTATCTCCTGCTGGAGTTTCTAGCCTACTAAATTGTTCTATAGATTTCCAAATTACCAGCCCCACAGTCCTGTGAGCCAATTCCTTAAGATAAATTTATTTATTTATTTATTTATTTATTTATTTATTTATTTATTGAGACACAGTCTCGCTGTGTAGTTCAAACTGGGCTTAAATTCACTATATAGCCCAGGTTGGCCTTGAACTCAAAGGGATCCTCCTGCCTCAGGCTCCTGAGCACTGGGATTACAGGCGTGTGCCACCACATCTGGCTGTCTCTTTTAAACATACACATACAGAGATTTCTGTTTCTCTGGAGAACCTGGACTGTATCATTTCACCAGTTCCCCACTTCCTTCTCCTAGACCCTAGTCACCTGTGGGTCTGTTTCTGGTTTCCTCTTTCTCCTGAGCACCAAACTTACAGTTTCCTACAGGGTACGCAGAAAAGCGGGCATTCATCTAATATCTTTGAATCATCTAATTCAAATCCTGAGGTTCCCTCAGTCTCCACCAGTACAGAGTCAGCTCTGCCAGCAGCACAGCCCTTCCGTGGGTGCAATCTCAGAGGTGCAGAGGGTGGCTGGGTGGAGGAGTGACAGCACCAGCTGTCACACGTAGGGAAGGGATGGGGTGACACTCAGTCACAGCCAGGAGGACATGGGCCCAGTGTTTCAAGAGATTCCCAGCTTTCGAGAAAGATCAGATATCTGTTCCTGCGAAGTTTCTCCATTCTAAAATATTTTTAAATATCTTTAAAATCAGGCTGGCCCAACAAAGCCCATCTACAGGCCAGGTTTGGCCTTGCGGCTGCCAATTAGCAAGTTGCAAGTCCACTGTTCTGTAACTATTTAATTCTGTCTCTACTCCCTCCTGTTTGTCCCTCTAGCCCTGCGAGTGGCAAGGCCGAGGACCAGTGTAACTCGGGCTTCTTGGGTTCTGACACACATGTCTTGGGGTGGGACAAATGAGCAGTGAATGGGCAATAGAGAGAGGAAGTGTGGCTTCCTGCTCTGTTTTCTCCATCTTTCTGAACCCCTTTTTTATTTCCCCACCCCCACCCAAGGCTTGCCCCTGTCTTTCAGATGTTGCCAATAGCTTCCTTTTGGGAGTTTTGAGTCCCTGCTCCCTGCCCCTTGGTACCCACCCCATCCTTTTGCGTGTGTGTGTGGGGACAGGAGATAAGCAAGACACAGCCTCAGGGAGGCCTTGGGTCTGCCATAGACTGACCCTCCAGCTCTTCCTCAAACCCCACTTCTCTCTCTCCACTGATGATTAGAACACAAGAACCAGGGCACACAATGCCAGCAGGGAAGCTCCCAGCTTGCCAACCACTGGCCATTCCAACTGCCCCAAGATGAGAACTTTAGGGAGACTGACTTCACAAAGGGAGACCAGGAAGCAGCGTGGCTTCCAGGAGCTGGAACCCATTTTTGGTAAACACAAAGAATTACAGAAATGTGGAGCTAAAGAACACTGATTCTTAATGCATTGATCTAACATGATTGTCACCCTCGAGGGCCCCTCTTTATCATGTGTACAGAAAGGTGACAATGAAAGAAGCCAGTCTAATCGCAAAGTTGAGGCACAAACAGATGCCCCTTTACACATATTTCTAAATAAAACATAACCGAATTCAATCCGAGGTGCTGGGGTTGGGCTAGCCAGAGCAGATGTAAGGGCCAGCTGCTGCTCTTGAACCTATGTGCTCCACCTCACAGAACCCCAGATGTCTGGGGTGACAATATCATAGTACCTATGCCTGCACAAACTTCCAGCAGAAAAGACTAGGTTGGAATCACTCCCATGGGCATTATCAGTAGGACAAGCTCCAGGAATGTCTTTCCTGTGGCTCTTCATAAACTACAGATTCTAGGAGCTGCTTAGCAGAGCTTTAGAACACTACTGTAGCATGGGACTACGGAGAACAGTGGCGTTAGATCTTAAGTTAGAAGCCTGTTGAGGTTGGTTTCTTCTATTCTGGAGGACACGGATGTGCTTCAGCTTGCTTGTAGCTGTGTGTGGCAGAACGTTCTGGAAGGTTATAGAAGAATCTCTAGAGATGGTAGTAACAGCACTGGTAGCAGTGGAATCATAGCACTTTAGATGACCTTCTTATCACATACCTCCTCCAGTGCCTCTTAGAGATACAGCAACTGTGTCCGTGGACCTTCAGCTTGCAGGGGCTCCACAGCAGCCACCCCCACCTCCTGCTGGGGCCTCACACATGCTAAGCAAGGCCTCCACCACTGAGCTACACCCTCAGCCCTGGTCTCTATATCTGAATCTTTTTACTTCCTCTCCCACTATCCACTGTCTCATCCTTTATATATCTTTTCTTTTTTAAATATCAGCCTTTCTAAGAAATAATTTACCTTGGATGCAACTCGAGAAAATACTCACAAGTGAAATAAACCAGATGCACATTTGTAAACATCGTATTGTCTCCCTAGTAGGAAAATGCAATTTCACTGTGACTATTCCATTCCTTAGTCTTCTATTTTTGCCTAGCTTTTACATGGCTTAATCTTATACTGAGTAATATTTTTCTCCAAAAGGTATTTGTACATTCTCTAATGCTTGAGTTTGTTAATACATAAGAATGTTTACTTGTTGTCTTTAAAAAATAAATAAATAAATAAATTTAAAAAAAAAAGAAATAATTTACCTGCCATACAATTAACCCATTTAAAGTATATGACTCAATGGTTCTTAGTACACTTACAGATTGGGAAACCATTACAATGTTAGAACATTTTCATCATCCCCCAAATAAATCTGTTAGTATTTTCTCCTCATTTCCCCACCGTGCCTTCCCCACACCCCAACCTCTAGGCAACAACTAATTTATTTTTTGACCCTACACATTTGGCTATTCTGGTTATTTCATATCAACTGAATCATATAATAGCTCGTCTTTTTTTTTTTTTGAGACAGGGTCTCTCTGTGTAGTTCAGACTGGGCTTGAACTCACTATGTAGCCCAGGCTCGCCTTGCAGTGATCCTCCTACCTCAGCCTGCCGAGTGTTGTCATTATAGGCGTGTGCCACCATAGCTGGTCTTTTGTGATTGGGCTTTTCTCAACTAATGTTTTCAAGGTTCATGTATGTTGTAACATGTATAGTACTGCATTCCTTTTTATTACTGAATAACATCTATTATATGGATACACTACATTTTATTTATCCATTCACAGTTGATGGACACTTGAATCGTTTCACCCTTTCAGCTGTTGTGAATAGTGCTGCCGTGAACATTCATGTACATTCTTTTTTTTTTTTTATGTGGGTACTGGGAGTCGAACTCAGGACCTCACGCTTGCCAGCAGGCACTTGTGCCACTGAGCGATATCACCGGCCCTTTTTTCCTTTTTATGTGGGTACCAGGAGTCAAACTCAGGACCTCGCGCTTGCCAGGCAGGTGCTTATGCCGCTGAGCTATCTCACTGGCCCCAGGTACATGTTTTTGTGTGAACACGTTTTCATTTAGCTGGGGTATGCAGCTAGGAATGGAATTGCTGGATCATACAGCAACTGTGTTTAACCTTTTGAGGAGCTGCCAAACTGTTTTCCAGAGTGGCTGCACTATTTTACATCACACCAATAATGTAGGAAGTTTCCAATTTTTCTGTTTCATTCTCTATATATCTGAGTTAAATGTTTAAGAGCATAGATTTGGTGGCACACACTTGTAATCCCAGCACTCGGGAGGCTGAGGCAGGAGGATTGGCATGAGTTCGAGGCCAGCCTGAACTAAATAGTGAGAACATGTCTCAAACAAAACAAAACAAAACAAAACAAAAAAAAAAAAAAAAAAAAGAGAGAAAGAAAGAGAGCATAGATTTGATTGACAGCTCATTTCTTGGCAGCAACTGCTCTACTTCACTTAACTAGTTCATGATTTGTCTGCCTTGGGCCAGGTACTCACACCTGAGCAACTTTTACCCAACATAGTCAAATGCAGTCAACTAGTTTTTAACTGTGGTCATCCACCCTGCGACCTCCAGGTACAGTATGTCCTCCCATGAATGCTTATCAAACTCCCTGCCCTCTCCCCATCCTGGCACCCCCACAGCCCTAACTAAATGAGTCCACACAATTTTTGTCTAAATAACGAAAGTTCTAAGATGAATCTATGTCCATCCTCTGATATAGAAGCAGACTGACACAATTTAAAAATCTGTCCCAATAGGTGCTCAGTGACATTAAATTTTTTGGAGAAGCCAGGTGTGGTGGCGCATGCCTGTGATCCCAGCACTCTAGAGGCTAAGGCAGGAGGATCAACCAGGGCCACACAGTGAGTTCAAGGCCAGCCTTTTGAGATCTTGTCTCAGAAAAACCCAAACCAAACAAAACAAAAATTTGGAGATAATTTTGACTATTGGGTTACAAAATTCTTTCAGACAAAATGATCATTGTCCTAAAATACATATTTTAAACCCTCAGAATTTAAAAATATTAAAAAATGGTAATTATTCCTATTTAGATTTTTTGGTTCACTATATTTCACCCTAATGATTAAGAAAATACATAGTTTAAAAGTAAAACAAGGCAGGCACAGGGCCACACACCTGAAATCCCATCATTTAGGGTGGCAGAGGTGCAAAAATAAATTAATTAATTAATGAATTAATTAATTTAAAAAAATGAAATTTCAAAATCTTTGCATGAATGACTTTAATGATAAAGTTTTAAGTTAGAATGACAGAAAGAAAAAGGGTGCACGTGCACACAAGCAAGCACTTAGGTCTCCAAAATAATATTCTCGATTAGTATAAAATGTAATTGGGTGGGCTGGGGGTGTAGGTCAGTGGTAGAGGGCCTCCCATGCATCCATGAGGAACTGGGTTTGATACCTAGGCCCTGAGAAAAAAAAAGTATAAATGTGATATTTTTGTGGTTCACTGAAATAAGAAACCCAAAACTTTTTTTTTTTTTTTTTTTAATAGCTAAGACTTTACCAAAGCTATTTGGAGGGTTGAAATCTTCAGGGGGTTAATTTATGAGTACAGATTAAGGCTACCTGTGGCTTTGGTAAACTGTAGCTGTTAAATTAGGCCCTGGAGTCCTGCCGTCCGCACTCTTCGCCCCAGCATCTCAGGAACTCGCTGCGTGTTTTAGCAAGCTGCTTTCCCCTGGATTCATGAAATTCGCTTCAATTCAGTGATTGCCTGTAAAGGACTTCACTGCAGTCGTTAGAATCTGCGGTGAGGATGGCAACCTTGACCAGTAGGGGGCGAATCACACTGCGCCTTCCGTCTCTTCCCAGCCGCTGAAATCTTTTCCTGCGTTCTCAGGAAGCCTTTCCACTGACTGTGGGCTCCATTTAAAAATCAATCACTTGAATAATTACTTCTTTCATTATATAATACAAGTGACACGCTAATAAGACGAAGGTCTTCTTGGAGAAGCAAGAAAAGAAAGCAAGTACAGGTTGTGTGCTCCTCCAGCCAGGGATTTATTTTAGGCGGATCAGAAACGAGCCATGCATCATTCTTTCATTCTATGAATAAATGAGACACCTCCATTTTCTAGAATTGGGGAGATTTGTGAATCAGAATCTGATCCACCAATTGATTAGGATTCCATTCTAATCGTGGTAGCTGATCACACCCACCTGAGATATGGCCCAATCACAACTTGGCTGGTTTTTTCAGCAAAGAAAGCCAGAATTTGTGGGAAAGGGCAAATGTTCTCTGAGTTTTAATACCAGCCTTTCTCTTTCCTGATGAGGGAGATCAGAATAATGTGGGCAGGAAAAATAGTGATTCCTTGTAAGACTGCACATGTTCTCTTTTGTATTAATGTTGGGGAAAAATGAACAGGACCGAGCCGGACGGAAGACACTTAGCTCAGAGGAACTTGGAAGGCAATCTTTATTAATGCTGGTGGGCTGGGGGACAGTGGGGTCCAAATCATCAGCCTCATCTTGAGATTGAACAGTCACTTATATAGGTTGTTAGCAGTAAATACAAAAGGCTGTTAACAGGGTACTCTATAGTTGGCTACATATAGTCTTGTCATATGTTGCTAGGCAGGTTTGGTTCAGGCAAGTTAACTGGGGGCATTTTATCCCATAACAGGAAGTTCAAGGCTAGGGCGAGCAGGAAGAATAATCACTGTCCTAGACTGAGCCGAGCTGTCTTGGAGTGATAACTCCTTGAAACCTTGGAACGGGTTAACACAACAAGATGCACTTTGTTTTAGGTGCACTTTATCTTACATGCTGCAGCTGGCATTGGAATGCCAAGGCCAGCTGAGCTTTGCCACTTTTTAATTACGGGAGCAGTCTGTGCCTACCTTTTCTCATCTTTGAGTATAGTGGCAGACTTACAAGTTTTAAAAGTTTTAAGCTTTTCTTTACATTTTTAATTTTCCTGACATTAGAAAGGAAAGTTAAGGACAGGTTTTGTTTGTCAGATAAAGACATACCCACTCACAGCTCTTGCTGCTGACAGTAAACAGAAATGATCATGCCATTACCATTCGCCCTCCTGTGCCTCAAGCTGCCCCTCTCCAAGAAGAAGGGCAAAGACTGGGCTGAGGGGATGCTCCATCAAATTACAATTAGGCCTAAAATCTGCATTTGAAAGACTCATGAGGGAACATTTTCCTTCTTTGGAGAGGGGTGGCTCCCCCTAAAGGCAGACTGGCAAATCAGCCCTCCTTTCAAGAACAGCTAGAAAAGCTGACAACAGATGTAGGATGTGTTTGAAGGTGAGCTACCCAGTGGTAAAGATTTGAGGGCAAAGACCCTGGAGAGAAGGGTTAGCAAGCTTTGAACTTTGAGGCATTTGCTCCTCTCATGAGGCACAGAAGCTTCCAGAAGCCTTATGCTAAAGGTACAACCATTGGAATTTAGGGTCAACAAAGAGGAAGAGCCCAAGGAATCACCTCAGGATTTCAGCTGGGACTTCCAAAGGGCCACACTTAAGAGAAGGGGTAAAAATAGAGAAATCTCACACAGACAGAAGCCCAGGTTCCAAACAGCATATTTTATGATTGGATCAAAGCCAGGTTTATTCACCTCAATGTTACTGACACCCACAGTGATATTTGCAGAGAGGTAATTCTCTGTTGCAAACTGTCATTTGCATTCTAGAGTGTTTCTGCAGCATCTTTGCCCTCTAGCCTCTAGATGCCGGTAGCACATCCCCTTCCTCAAGTTCTGACAACTAAATGTTCCCTGGTGGGCAAAATCACCTCTGGTAGAAAACCATTGCCTAATGGTGTCTGCCAGATGCAAAAACAAATCTTATTATCATTCAGATTCACAAATTATAATTTTTCATACATTTCTAGCACCTAATAAACAACACAGGGAGCTGTCTGGAGTAGCTAGAGATAGAACATACGCAAAGCAATAGTGGGAAATAGACAGGGGCCATATTATGCCTTTAAGGCTCAAGGTGAGGCCTTTTGCCAAATGTGATTGATAATAGGGAGCTCCTGAAATCTACTCATCAGAGAGGAGGCATGTGACATATATGAACACAGTAGGTAAGATGGTGACTTGTCCTTGACTCCTGTCTTCTCTAGGACTAAATCAGAGGTCAAGGTGGAGTGGAGAGCAGCATATGTGAGAGCAGGAGGATGGATCTTGAGACCTGAATTCAAGCTTGTGGGACACAGAAGTCCTCAGTATCCATCTTGTTTGACTCCCAGTGCCTGGGAAGATCAGACATCTATCCTGACAGATGGCCAGAGCTCAGTAGCTAATACCCTGCATGGATAGACAATTCCTTAGTTGTTATGTTTCAGGCCATTTCTTCCCTTGGCCCCTAGGGCTCTATTTTCAGGCATCTTTTGTTTTGTTTTGTCTTTTTTTTTTTTTTTTTTTTTTTGGTACCGGCAATCGAACGCAGGGCCTTGAGCTTGCCAGACAGGCACTGTGTCGCTAAGCTACATCCCTGGCCCCTCTCGAGCATCTTTTAAATTGTATTTTTGAAGAAGTATAATCGCTGTAGACATTATTATTTTTATTTTTTTAACATTGACTCCTTACAGCTGGGAGGGACTTTGGAGATAGTCGGCATAGCTGTTTCATTTTTAGATGTGGACATCGGTGTCCAGAGATGTTAGGCGACTTCCCCACAGGTAATGACAAATCTCAGAATAAACCTGACTAATATGGACATGTGGCATTGTTGTCTGCTCGTCATTGTTCTTTCTGCTAACAGAAGAACCTCAGTTTTGTTTGGGAAGCCTCTGATCTTCCACTCTCAGCCCCTGTGGTTTGGATGGGGCTGAACTTCCCCATCCCCATACTATTTTGCAGGTTTGCTAGTCAGAACCCAACAGCAGCTCTGTGGCTTTTGCTGAAGCTATGAGAAGCTATCTTTTTCTGGAGCTTGTCAGGTGGTAGAATAACCCAGATCTCCATGCAGAGAAAGCCTGACCTTAAATGAAGTCAACCAGAAGAACACATTGCTGACAGGTGGGGAGAACAACATTTGAACCCGTGGGTCCAGCCAGTCCCGAAAGACATTGTATTAGTCATTTTCTGTTGCTATAACAACAGAATGATGAAAATAAAGGATGCTGGCTACTTTATAAAGTAAAGAAGTTTGTTTAGCTCACTTTTTGGAGTCTGAAAGTCCAAAATCTGTCAGTTCTACCAGTTCTGCCTCTGACAAGGGCCCCTTGGCTACATCACAATACAGTGGAGAAACAGAAAGGAAAATAAGCCCATTCAGAAGTAGCCAAGCATGTGGGGTGCCTCATTTAAATCAACCTATTCTTGAAATAGCTAACTCATTGTATGAGACCTCTGGACACTGCCACACTGGGGACCAAGCTTCCAGCATATGAACTTTTGGAGGACAAACCATAACGGATGCCTCCCTGGACTTTTCAGTGTGTGAACTAATACTGTACATTCTCATATTTGTTTTGTGTTGCGTCTCATTTGGAATTTAAGTGTCTTGAACTAGTATGTTCCTGACAGGCATTCCTTTCTTTTTCTGACCCACAAGTGTTAATCCTTGGTTTATGTAGCAGGGTCACTTAAATCTGTGACACAATCCCCCTTCCTCTCCTTTCATGATTGCCATCTGCTGTGGGGAGTCTCCTTGCAGGATGACTATGGCAACAAAGTGTGAGTGAGGCTGTCAGCCATGGCTTAGCAACAAAGACAGGAGGCTTGGTTTCTAAAGACTTGGGCTGCATTTCACTTCAAATCTTATTGGATTTCTATTGCAACATCAGCACTCATAGAAACAGAAATAATGTATTCAAATGAGAAACCAAGATAATTCAGTTTTTGCCTCTGTTTTCAAGTGTGTGTACATGTATGTATAGATATATTATACATATATGTGTATGTATGTGTACACGCTATGACATAGATTTACATGTGCATATATATATATATATTCTGATTTTAAAAGTAATATACTTACTTAGCCAAAAATCAAGAAGGCAAGAAAATATATAGAGAAAAATTTCTCCTATAATGTTAACACCCAGGAATAATCATTATTAGCATTATATTTCCCTTTGATACTTTATAAAATTATCAGGTCCTGTGTTCAATTTTGAGTATTGTTAAGTAAAAAGGCAAACTTTAGAGGAGAAGAGGATTAACAGCATTTATATTATGTATATATGTATGTCATATGTGAATATTCTCAGGTCTGGGAAATATGTCAAGTCATAGAGATTCTCTGGAAATGAAATACAGAAAACTTTAACTTTGTAATTCTTCCAGTTCTATATTCTTTGAAGTTTTGGGGAAAACTGTGGGCTTCTTTTGTGATTTGACTAAAGACAAATAGCAATTTCTTCATCGTCAATTCTTCAGTCCTTGTTTACTATCATGCACACAGATGAAAATTGCCATTTATTCCCCCAATTCATTTTTAAACCACTAGTTATTTTATTGAAGTAAGCTGTATCAGTGAGCACAGACCATTAAATGATACAACTAGAAACATAACATAAACAAAACCAGCTCCATCTTCGAAGCTCCATGGTACAGCTGAATGCTGCTAGAGTCCAACCTTAAGCAATCACATATGGTGGTGAAATGCCTTCCAGAAGTGACTGGGTAAGTCTGTGAGGCACGTGACATGGTCTGTCATGCATTGAACCCAAGCTGCTAATGGCCTGATTAAAAAAGCACGGTCTATGAAGACAGGAAAGTAGCACTGTGACTCCTTTATGAGGGAGATATGAACAGAAGAGGCAGCTGAGAGGAATCCCATTCCATCCTGGCTAAAGCCCGATACCTTGGGCTCATGGGCTGTATTTGAGACCCCACCATCCACCTCTTCTGAGACCTTGATTTATCAGCTCTCTTATGTGCCCAGCTCCTCCCTCTCTTGATTTATTCCCAGCAGCATTAAGATATCTTTAAGTGGCTCTCATCACTCTGGTTGTTACCTTTTTTTGGTAGTACTGAGGATTGAATTCAGGAAGTGCTAAGCTACATTTCCAGTCCTTTTTACTTTATCTTCTTTTCTTTTTCACAGTACTGGGGATTGAACCCAAGATCTTTGCACTGAACTTATTTTTAAATTTTTTATTTTGAGACAGAATCTCCTTAAATTGCTAAGTTGCCTGGGCTGGACTTGAATTTATGACCCTCCTGACTCAGCCTCCTGAGTACCTGTGATTACAGGCATGTGCAACCACACCCACCCAAAACCAGATTCTTGACAGTTGTCCACAGCCACTGTGCTAGTTTCCTCGCTTCCTGTTCTACTGGAGTTCCTTTGGCATAGAGATCCATTGGGCTTGCTCAAGGAGGCTGCTTCTTTTAGGCTCAAACTGGCAATTACCTGCAAATCTAGAGACAAGACACTGAAGCACAGCTGGCCTCACAGAAACTTGCAACAGGGACTACAAGTCCATCTGGATCAGAGACTTCTCTTCTCTCTTCTACCCTCTCCTCCCTCATTTCTCTCTGACAATCTCTGCCATTCTGTCTCTCCATCTCTGTTTACCCATCTGGCACCCTCCCATAATAGCCACTGCAGCTCCAGGCAACCTCAGGATTAGAGTTCATCTCCCACTATCAGTAGACTGAAGCCCGAGAGAGACGGAACCTAATTAGCCCAGTAATTTCTTCAAGGGAGGAGTCAAGTCACAGGGTCACTGGCTTCCTACTGTAGGCTGTGGCTGTTCATGGGCACAGGATCAGGAACAGGGCCGCCATCCCTAGAAGGGGAGACAGAGGGGGAGAGCAGCCCATGAGAAGCATCTTTGTATGCCTCTTATTTACTCCTCCACCCAAGGCAACTGGCTTGTGCTTATCAGCCCGGAAGCTGCTTTCATTGTGGCTATAAACAACATCTTTGTTGTTGAATCCAATGGATGGTTTTCTGTGTAGAAATGTTCAGTGGCTTTTCAAACTGTTTGCCCTTTTCCAGTAATTTCCATGGAATGTATACTCCTTAGCTGTTTCTTTTTTTTTAAAAAAAATCACTGTTTTTCATTTTAAAAAAATTATTATTATTATTATTATTATTATTATTATTATCATCATGTGCAGTGCTGGGGGTTGAATCCAAGGCCTCACTAGGCCTGCAATCTACTACTGTACAACACCCCCAGTTCTATACTCTCTAGTTTTCCTATTTTTGGCTATTTCTTTCCAATCTGTTTTGTGGGCTCCTCTTGATCTCTAGCTTTCCTTTTTCCTTTGACCTTCCTCCGGGTCTAGATTTTCCATTCTTCTCCAGTCCTTCTTGCTTTCTGGTCCCTTTCCAGGCAATCTCAGTCTCCCACGTGGTCAGTCATCTGTTCTGTACTAATAGGTCCCAACTTCCCATATCTGCTCAACCTCCTCCCAGATCTCTCAGCCAACTGGCCGGCTCCACCAAGACGGCCGACAGGTACCCTCAAAGTCGCTATGTGCTCAACTGGACTCATCACCTTCCCCCTCAAGCTTTCTCTTCCCCTGATGTTGCCCACTTCAACAGATGGCACCTCCCACTCTCTCAAGCTAGAAATGGCATCATGCTTAATGCCTATGTCTCCCTCACTCTCCATACCCAAACACTAAACAAAAAACTAAAAGAATTGACAAAAATTCCTTATATTCAAATATCCATTGTTCTACTTTCTAAGTCTCCCCGCCCCCGCCCTTCCCTATGTTTCCTTGGCAGGCCTCAAACTCACCATCCTCCTGCCTCAGCCTCTTGAGTAGTTAAGTATTTCTGTATTTTTTCTTTTCCCCTCTATCATTCCTGGGGTGGTTCAAACAGCCTCCTACTTGGACTTGCAGCCTTCAGTTTTCCAATTTTCCAATGTAGTCACTCCACAGTGCCCAGAGTGTTCTTTTCCTTCCTCCTTTTTAAAAGAAATGTAGTTTTAGTACTTTTCTATATATAGAGACTCAAATCACTATTTACAAAAATAAAAGCAGGTCTGCTTCAATATACACTTTTGTTACTTTTAAACTTTTATTATGCAGAAATTTGAAAATACATTAAAGGATACAGAATATGCCCAGTATAGTAGTGCATGCCTGTAATCCCAGCACTCTGGAAGGCTGAGGCAGGAAGATCAGAAGTTTGAGCCCAGCCTAAGCAATTTATTAACTTAGTAAAACCCTATCTCAAAATAAAACAAATATAAAGGGCTGGGGATGTAGCAGTATGAAGGTCCTGGGTTCGATTTCCCAGTACATCAAAAAAAATAACAATTTAAAAAAATATAGTAGTATTCCTATCTCCCCAGGGTCCCAACAATCATCAACCCAGGTCAGTCTTATAATATTTTTAAGCAAAGCTCATATATTCTATCATTTCATTCATAAATACTTCAGAAAGGATGGCTAAAAGACAAAGTTTTTAAAGATACTATCTTCATACTTTAGGAATGAATTAATTCCTTATCATTAAAGTCTAATGTTTTAAATTCTCTCACAGATTTCATAAGTTTGAGATTGAAATAAACTCCACAAGTCGTGATGGGTTGATGTCATTTAATGTATTTTACTCTTTAGTTTCTCTTTCTCTTTTATTGTTCTTCCCTTGCATTTTCTTTATTGAAAGAAAAACAAACAAGTGCATTGTCTGTCCTGTACAGTTTCCCACGGGCTAGGTTTTGTCCATTGTATTTCCATCATGTATTATTTAGCAAGGCCTTCAATCTTCTATATCTCCGATACATTGGCAGGCTTTTTTTTTTTTTTTACCAGCATCATGGCAGCAGACAGATAATATGCCGTCTTAAGGTTAATTGGTTTTCCTTAGGACTTTAAACTCCCTGAACAAGCAGATGCCTTTAAATTTGATTATGCCTCCCATTTAAAATCTTTTGCCAAATCCCTCATTTTCCTTAAACCAAAACCCAAAGGAGTGATTATGTGATTATTCCCTGCACATTGTGATTGGTCAAGGGGTGAGCATGTGACCTGGACTGGGCCAATCAGAACCTTGTCAGCTTTTCTGCTGGTGCTACTAGGCATCTATTAGCTGAGGTGAGGCTCAGAGGAATGACCTTTGCAAGTTTTCTTGTTTCACGAAGGGGCTTCTGCCGGCACTGTGGGTCTTAGCCCTGGCTGTACAATTAGGGGTTTCTTAAAAATACAGAAGCCCATGAAAGAAGCCAGACGCAAAAGCCACATATTGCGTGATTCCATTTATATGAAATATCCAGACTAGCATAGGCCTTTACATAAATTGGTGGTTGCCAGGAGCTGGGAATAGGGGCAATGGGAGTGATGGATAAAATGGGTCTGATGGGCCGGTGAGATGGCTCAGTGGCTTAAGCGCCTGCCCGGCAAGCGCGAGGGCCCGAGTTTGACTCCCGGAACCCACATACGAAAAAAGGGGCCGGTGATATCGCTCAGTGGCACGGGCGCCTGCTGGCGCGCGAGGTCCTGAGGTCGACCCCCCGGTACCCACAAAAAAAAAAATAAATAAATAAAATAAAATAAAATGGGTCTGAGGTTTCCTTCGGGGGCAATGAAAATGTTCTGGAATTAGTGGTGATGGTTGTACAAAACTAAAAACCATTGAATTGTGTACTTCAAAAAGGTAAATATTATGGCATATGAAGTATATCTCAAAAAAAAAAAAATAAAAAAGGAAAGAAAGAAAAGAAAAAGTACATAAGTTCATATTTCCCCTGACCAGTTCATTCTAAAACTTTTGTTGGGGCCCAGCATTGAGGAGTTTGTAAAGCAATGGCAGGTGATTCTTAAAAATCAGCCAGGCCAGCTGTGGTGGTGCATGCGTATAATCCCAGCACTCTGGGAGGCTGAGGCAGGAGAATTGCAAGTTCAAGCCTAGCCTAGGCAAGACCCTGTCTTAAAATAAAAAATATTTAAAAAGGGGTTGTAGTGGGGATGTAGCTCAGTGCAAAGGCCCTGATTCTATCCACAGTACTACCACCACCACCACAAAAAAAAAAAAAAAAAAAAAGGAAATGGGAGCATGGGAGGTTGAGGGTGTATCTCAGTGGTAGAGCATGTGCTTAGCATGTGTGAGGCCCTGGGGTCTATTCTGTGCACACACACAAACAAACACACACACACACACATACACAAAGAGAAAAAGAAAGGGAGAGAGAAAAAGAGGAAGAGACACCAGGGATACACTCACACAAAGAAAAGGCCAGAGTCCTCAGGAGAAATCAAAACTAGCACACCTTGATCTTGGACTTCCAGCCTCCAGAACAGAGGAAAATAAATTCCTATTGGTTAAGCCACCAACAATATTTCGCTATGGCAGCCCTAGCTGATTCATATAATCTCTAACCCAGCTGTTTCTGTAATAAAGCAAGAGGAGGGAAATCAGATAATTTTGTCCTATCTTTCTAATTGTTATACCTCTTATCCTTTTTTTATGGTGTTATTTCATTGTCTAGCAAAGATGTTGAATATTATCAGAGATAACAGACTTCCTTGTCCTGTTCCTTGACTTAATGAGAATACCTTTGGCATTTCGTGGATGAGTAACATGTTTGCAGTTAGATTCTGATAGATACCTTTCTTCAAATTAATCAGTCTTGAAAAACCGTGTTGTATCTGCCCACCTGTCTAGACACCCCTCCCATTGTTTCCCTGACACACTGCTTTTGTGGCAGACAAAAGAAGCTACGGCTCTTTTGTGCTTCATGTCTCTTTGTATTCTCTTTATTCAGGAACATCCTCCCAAACTTTCAAATATTTGGCAGCTTAAAGAGAACCACATGAAAGTTTAGTTCCTCTTTAACAGAGTGAAGGAGATTCCTGTTTTTCTCCCCATTTGAGAGAATATTGGAGGAAACACTCTCATCCTCCTCCTTTCTTTTAATTGCTGTCTCCTAGGGGAAAGGTGGACAGTCTGACGGCTACACTCTTGTCAGTGGGTGGGGTGTCTGGTCTGAAAGGCAAGGCCCCATGTTCTACTCTGTTTTCACTTACTGAACTCAGATATGAGACTCCCATGTACTTGGCATCTCTTGGCAGGGCCACACTGGGGGAGAGAGAAGCAGGGATTCATTATTCTTTATTACAATTTTATCACTGTGATTGGATGGGTAGATCTGGTGACCCTTGTTCTGTGGGTCCTGCCCTATTCAGTTCAGTGGAGAGGGAGGAAGACCATTTCTCTTTTAGATCTAGGTTTAAACCATATTCGAGTCCAGCTTTCCCTAAAGCATTACATTAAGATCTGTTTGCAGTTTCTCATTTGGCTAGAGATCCTTGGAAATACATTGTATTGGTATAAATCTCAGAATGAGGGGAGACGTTGACTCTCTAGACCCTAATCCGGGCTCTGTGAGCTCTCTTCATACATTTGCTGGGTAAATAAAACAACTGATGCGCCCCCCACCTCATCCCTCCCACCCCGCACTTTAATAATAGCTGCTGCCTACTGGGTGTAGTACTTTCCGTAAGCCAGGCACTAGTATCTCACTGTATCCTCCTCACAACCCTGCCAAATAATTCTTACCATTTTCATTCTATAAAAAGGGAAATCCTGTGTGTCACTACCACGTTAACTATGCTAGAGAAAATACTTGCTCTTAAAAAGTAGCAGTTCCCCATTCTTCACAGTCTGGGCCCAGTCTCCGCTCAGTCTTCATTCTGGCCGACTCCTTGGCAGCCCAGGCATTACTGATCATGCCAAAACACACACTCTTCCGCTTTATTTCCTGCATTCGCTCAGTCACAAATATTTTTCTGAGATCCAGCTGTGTACTGAGTACTAAACCAGGTACTGGGGAAACAACGGGACCAAGACAGGCATAGTCCCTGTCCTCAAGGAACTTTTCTTTGCCTGACAGTCAACAGATTTGAACAAGTGCCATTGAGTTCCACAAAGAAGAACTGCAGGCTGAAGAAGGTGTGCGAGACAGAGTGGCGTAACCTACTGGGGAGCCGGGGAAGGCTTTCCTAGAGGAGTGATCGATTTATTTATTTATGTATTTATTCATTTCTTTATTATTTTTTTTAAAGAGAAAAAAATAGAACAAAATTTCAAAACGATATAATAGGAGGGTAACAATGGTTAATACATTGCGTATTGTTATCTTTAAATTAGTTACCCAGGGTACAAGACATCGGCGTTTAATTGTCTAAACAATATTAGCACAAACCTTTCTTTTCAATGAACTAAGTGAAATTAGTAGTATATCTATCTTAACTATCTTGTATATATATTTTTTTTCTTTTCCCTTCTTTTCTCCATTCCCCCATCCCAGTTTCACTTTCCTTTGGAACAGTTTCTTCCTATTTTACAATATCTATTGTACGTTTTGGATCTTATTTACTCTTTCAGCTTCTCACACTAGGGTTACAGTATGATGTTTACACATGTGCATCCAGTTTAATCACTTATGAGTATGGTCTCGAGTTGCATCCATTTACCTATAAAAGTTTCCAGTTTATCTTTCTTTATGGCTGAGTAGTACTCCATTGTATAAAAATACCACATCTTTCTTATCCATTCCTCAGTTGATGGGCATTTGGGTTGTTTCCAAGATCTGGCTATTACAAATTGTGCTGCTATAAACATGGGTGCACATATATCACTGTGGTACGATGTTTTTAATTCTTCTGGGAAGATGCCCAGAAGGGGACTAGCTCGGTCAAATGGGACCTCCAATCCCAGATTTTTTTTTTTTTCTTTTGTGGGTACCGGGGATCTAACTCAGGACCTCATGCTTGCTAGCAGGTGCTTGTGCCACTGAGTGATATCACCGGCCCTTTTTTCCTTTGTATGTGGGTACCAGGAGTCGAACTCAGGACCTCGTGTTTGCCAGGCAGGCGCTTATGCTGCTGAGCTATCTCACCAGCCCCAATCTCAGTTTTTTGAGGAATCTCCACACTGTTTTCCACAGTGGTCACAGCAGTCTACATTCCCACCAACAGTGGAGAAGTGTTCCTTTTTCCCCACAGCCCCTCCAACATTTGTTATTGGTTGATTTCTTGATGATAGCCATTCTTTCTGAGGTGAGATGGAATCTCAGTGTTGTTTTAATTTGCATCTCTTGAATGACCAGTGATTTTGAACATTTTTTCATATATTTATTTGTTGTTTGTATTTCTTCATTTGAGAAGTGTGTATTCATCTCAGATGCCCATTTTCAGATTGGGTTTTTAAATTTGGGAGGTCTGATTTTTTTTAGTTCTTCGTATGTTCTCGATAGAAGTCCTTTGTCTGAGGAACAGCTGGCAAACATTTTTTTTCCCACATTGTGGGTTGTCTCTTCACTCTGTTGGTGGTTTCTCTTGCTGTGAAAAAGCTTTTTAATAAGATGAGATCTCAGTTGTTGATTCTTTGTGATAGTTCCTGTGCGATTGGGGTTTTATTCATAAAGTCTTTGCCTACCCCAATGTCTTCAAGAGTTTTACCTATTCTGTCTTCCAACAGGTTTATTGTTTCTGTTTTAATATTTAGATCTTTAATCCATTTTGAATTTAGGTTAGTGTACAGTGAAAGATATGGATCTAATTTTAATCTTTGGCATATGCAGAGCTAGTTTTTCCAGCACCATTTATTAAAGAGGCTGTCTTTCCTCCAGTGAATGTTTTTGGTATCTTTGTCAAAGATAAGGTGGCTTGGTATGTCTGGAGTTGTTTCTGTATCTTGTAATCTGTTCCATTGATCTTCGGGTCTGTTTTTAGCCAGTACCACACTGTTTTTATCACAGTAGCTTTATAGTATAATTTCAAGTCAGGGATTGTGATGCCTCCATCTTGCCTTTGTTGCCCAGAATTGCCTTTGCTATTCTAGGTCTCTTCTGGTTCCAAATGAATTTTAGGATTGTTTTCTTTAATTCTGTGAGATATGTTGTTGGAATTTTGATCAGAATTGCATTAAATCTGTATAACAATTTTGGAAGTATGGCCATTTTCACTATATTAGTTCTTCCTACCCAAGAGCAAGGGATATCTTTCCATTTTCTGATATCCTCTTCAATCGAGGAGTGATCAATTTAAACCAAGGTCTCTGTGTGCTTACTTGGGCCCACCTTGGGCTAGAATGCCCTTCCTGCTGATTTTCTCTGGCCCATATCCATCACTCAACATCCTGATCGAGTGAAGCCTCTAGAAGTTTGTCCTTGATCTTTTTGTTAAAATATAAAACAAGAAGATGCTAAGAAGTCAGAAAAAAAAAAAAAAAAAACCTGAAAGTGTTTAATTCTGGGTGTAGAGACTCTGCATTGTCCTCCAGTTTCCTTTCTCTTCTTCCTTGCTAATAGACCCTAAATGTTAGGAGGACCATTATCTCTCAGAATAAAGACTTTGTGGTGCTGGGGATTGAACCCAGGACCTCACGAATGGTAGGCAAGCACTGTACCACTGAGCTACATCCCCAGCCCCTCTCTAACTGATAATATTCTTATGCTGATTTTAAAAGTTAGAACTATAGAATATTGGTGTTAAAAGAACCTTGAATCCAGATTGAGTCAATCTTCTAATTTAACCTGTCTATTGGTCAACATTTATTAGGCAAAATGCATTGAGCATTTAGGATGCATCAAGAATTATTCAGGGGTCGGTAAGATAGCTCAGTAGCATAAGCGCCTTCCTGACAAGCACAAGGTCCTGATTTCAACTCCTGGTACCCACATATGAAAAAAGGGACAGTGATATCACTCAGCGGCATGGGCGCCTGCTAGCAAGCACGAGTTCCTGAGTTTGACCCCCGGTACCCACAAAAAAAAAAAAAAAAAAAGAATTATGCGGGCCTAGGGGTATAGCTTAGTGGCAGAATGCTTGCCTAGCATGTACAAGGTCTTGATTCAATCCCCAGTACCATAAAAAACCTTTGAGGACCACTGGTGCATGAAATGGAATAAAATTTGGTCCCACTGTAGTTAGTAAAAAAAAAAAAAAAAATCATCTTCTGTTGATAAGAATTACTTGTTTGGGTTATGACTAAGTGTTTTATTAAACTGCACTCATGAGGGAAATCTATGAGTATACCATGAGTACATTTTTGACTTGTGTAATTTTACTTCCTTTTTCTTTCTCAACACTTGTACTGTATAAAAATTTCCCCTTTTCTTCCTTTCTTTCTATTTCTATTTTTTCATAGTTAGATAACAAGAATGCCATATTTCATAAACTTTTATAAAATCTTCTGCCACCTACTCAGAAAAAAGATTTCTCAAAAAATTTTAAATACCAAGCTGGGTGTGGTGGTGCATGCCTATAATCCCAGCACTCGGGAAGCTGAGGCAGGAGGATTATTGCAAGTTCAAGGCAGCCTGGGCTACAAAGTGAGTTCAAGGCCAGTCTGAACTGCATAGTGAAACTCTGTCTCAAAAAAGAAAAACAAAACAAAACAAACAAAAAAAGGACAAAAAAAAATTTAAACTCCTGAATAAGTTCTCTAAATTTATACTTGATGACCCAAGGCCTACAATGTGACATTACTATACAGCACAAGAAATCAGCAAGTATAGCAGGGATACAAAAATTTCTTACACACATGTGGTATTAGGAACAATAAAGGAATTTTTACTATGTCGAGATCATTAATATGTTTGGATTCTAGTGCTGGGTCCTCCCACAAATAAACTGAATTATTTTGAGCAAATTCTTTAAATTCCTAAACCATAGCCCTTTATCTGCAAAATGATACTGCTAAATGAACTGAAAATTCCATTTCACCTTAAATTTCTATGCTTTTATGATTATAGAGAAAAGCATAAGGAAGAGAAAACCAAACAGCTGGGACAATTAGGAAACTGGAGAGAGAAAAAAGAAAACGTGGGGTATGGAAAATTCCAGGAACAGAAAAGGCAATAAAAATAATTCAGAACAGCAGAAAGTGAAGGGGTACAGTGAGGTAAAAAGGAGGAAATAAAATATTACATGTTTCTTGGAACTGCAAAGGTAGGTCACAGGACATTTAATTTTTAAATCCAAAGAAAAAGAATTAATCTGTTTATTTGAGTTTCTCTTGTAATAAGATGAAATTTTCAAGTTATAACTGGCCTTTCTAGGGTTTAGCAATTCTAAAGAAGATGGGGAGGGAGAGGGAGAGAAAGAGAGGGAGAGAGAGAGAGGGCTAATATCTACTACTTCTTTGAGTTATCAGCTTTCTAAAACTAGCAGAGTAGTTACTGAGTGAATGAATGCTTTCTAAGGAGAGGCTGGAGAATATTGAGGGGTCAAAGGAGGCAGTATGGGGGTGACTCAGGAATGTGTCATTCAATTTTGTTGGTTTTCTTCCAGACTGGAAAGAATGCTCACATTTTATGATTTCATCAACTGCAAAACAATGGGTGCTACAGATTAGGCTAAGCTGGTGGCCACCTGACTTACATGACAATGGATCCCTGTCGTAGGGTGCTGTATGAGTGGCTTATTCTAATTCAGTTGGTCAAAAATTTGCTGAGGTGCTAGAGACAACACTACACAAACAGTAGCTGCTAAACAGACCACTGTTTGGCACAGAGAGAAGGAAGGAAGCTTCTATTCCTAGCCATTCCCTTCCTTCCTTCTATTCCTTTTACTAGTCCTAATTGTCTTGCTGTTGAAGTCAGAAGTAGGGTGCATCTCTCTGTAGTTCACCCTTTACCCTTTTAGGGCCTTTGATAACTAGGCAAGTTCCTTTTGTGCTCTGCCTATCATTTCTTACATCCCTAACAGGAAATGATTGTGTATAGCATATTAAGCAGACTGACGGTGCCTACCCACAAAGTCTTGTACAGCACAGAGGCTCAAAAATGTGAATTATTCTTATTGTATGTGTCTCCCTCTATTAACATCCCTCTCCTTTCCTTCTGAAGGATAGATTAATCATTTAGAGCAGACAAGTCAATAGGACAGCAAGTTTCAAGTCACAGAATCATGAGTCTTAGAGATGAGAAGAACTAGAGAGCTTATTGGGAAAAAGATTCTGGACTACTTCATCAGCAAATGCCATGTTGGCTGAGGATCATAGCCTTTGATGATTTTAGGACTATTTACCTAAAATATTCTGATTTTTAATCCATTGTGGGTTGAATTGAGTCCCTACAAAACTTACATGCAAGTCTTAAGCCTGGATACCTGTGAATATGACCTTACTTGGAAATAGGTCTTTGGCAGATACAAAAAAGATGAAGCCAGGTGTCGTATTACATGCCTGTTATCCCAGCCCTTGGGAGGTAGTGGCAGGATGATTATGAGTTTAGGGCTAGCCTGAAACGTACAATGAGACCCCATCTCAAAAAACAAAAAACAAAACAGTTAAATTGAGATCATACCGGAGACCTAAACCAATGTGTGGACACAGACACACAGATACAAAGGAAAAGACCATGTGACACCAGAGGCAGAAATTGGGGTGATGTATCTATAAGCCAAGGAACACTAAGGATTGCCAGCAACCACCAGAAGCTGAAGAGGCGAAGAAGCCTTCTCCCTTAGAGCCTTTAGAGGGTGCAAAACCTTGCCAATGCCTTGATTAAGAACTGGCCCCACAGAACTTTGAGAGAAGACATTTCTATTGTTTTCAGCCACCTGGCTTATGCTAATTTGTTACAGCAGCTGTAGGAATCTAGTATACTGACCAAATGGCCACATTGCTTTGTCCCCTCTCTTTAATTGGTAAAATAGAACTTATCCGTGCTCTCAATCACTGAGGTTTCTAATGGAAATTTTAATATATTATTAAAATTATTAATATATTCCATTTTTTTTTTTTTGTGGGTACCGGGGGGTCGACCTCAGGACCTCGTGCGCCAACAGGCACCCGTGCCGCTGAGCGATATCACCGGCCCCTTTTTCATATGTGGTTCCGGGAGTCGAACTCAGGCCCTCGCGCTTGCAAGGCAGGCGCTTACGCCGCTGAGCCATCTCACCGGCCCAATATATTCCATTTTTAATCTTAATAGATATTTGAGCTGGGGAAGCCTTCTGGTGACTGAGTTGTTAAATTTCTAGGAAAGGAAGAGAAACAACCCACATCCCCCAGCTGGGGCAGCCAAGAGAAGCTGTAGGAGAAGCCTGGTGCCACCTAATCTTGTACCCTCCGTAACCACTGCTGCTGTTTACTTCCTGTTACCTCAGGATGAAAATATGGCATTTTAGTATTTTGAGTTCCATGGAGGCTGTCAGGTAAGGTGAGAGGCGGCATTACCTTCTGTCAGCTCCTCCTTCTTCCTTTTAACTGACTTCTCCTTCTCCAGAACTTGCTATCACATCACTTACTCAGGACATCTTCTCCCTAGTACCCAACAAGAAGTCCTACTCTGATGTCACTGATGATGCCACACCTGAACAAAGGTGTTGTTTTCCATTCTATCAGGGCTCAGCCATTTCTTTCAATCCATTCATAGACTTGTAGCAGAGAAGGATATTTCACTGAATGGATTCCTTGTTAGGTTGTAAATGGAATGGAGTGTAAATGGAATGCATCTTTAGCACTGTGAGGTTTTTTGTTGCTTTGAAGTTTTTTTCCCCTGATATGTGAAATTGAAGTTGATCTCATGTTGTTTTTTCCTTCTATACCTCCCACTACTAGGATGAGTCAGATAGAAACCTGTACTGACACTAAGCTGCTGATTCGAAAAGGGATTATTGCTTAATTATACCATCTATACCATCGTTAGTGAGAACCTCTCTAGTCTCTTACTTTCTAACTCAAAAAAAGTTCTATTTTGACTGTTGAAAGGAATCCTTTGTCCTGGTACTAGGGATCTGCTTATGTGTTTGCTTTCTGGATTTAGAGTTAACCCTTTGCTGGAGCATTATAATTTTTTTTTTCTCATGCTTTAAAGAAATATATGAATACAACCTTTTGGTTCTTAATCTATCTCCAAAATTTAGACTTTTTGTCACCCATTTGTTTATCTTTTTTGTTTTAAAAGGGTAATTCTTTCCCATTGTCATTGTAGGTTATGACTTTTAAAAGCCCTATGATTATTCAAGAGTCATAGTGTTATTTTTATCACATGGCAGACCTGTTGCTTTAAGTTATGTTAATAATGGAACTAAGTCAATTTTTCAACTATTTTTTTTGCATTTACTCACTTAAAATAAATATTTGCAAGATATCTCCAAAAAGATTATTTTAATAACACTCTCATTTGTCTAAGGACTTTACAGAGTATATCAATCATGAACAGGTTATGGCAAGTATCTGGTTTGTATGTGTCTACATTATTTCATATATTTTAGATTGTACATAGAGAAAGGGTTCATGTTTTGTAAGGCACTTTGTATGAGCCTATCTTGGTCACTTTCTCATCCCTGAGACACAATACCTGACACCCACACTTTAAAGGATGAAAGGTTTATTTTGGCTCACAGTTTGTAGAGGTTTCAATCCATATTCTGCCAGCTCCAAGGCAGGACGGCATGACTGTGGGGCATGGCAGAGGAGAGCTGCTCAAGACATGGTGGAGGCGAAGCAGAAAGAGATGAAGGGAGGAGCTGGGGAGGGAGATAAATCTTTCAGGTCGTGCCCCCAGTGACCCGCCTCTTCCGGCCAGATCCCATCTCCTAACAGCAAGTCACCTGTAAGCCCCCGTGATCCTATCACCTTCCAAAAGCCCCACCTGTGAGCACATAAGGCTTTGGGGGACATTTTAGATACAAACCATAACAGACTCAAGGATAGGTAGGAGTTGACAGGGAAAAGAAGGAAGAATAGGTAAGCTGGTGGTGAAACTTTGGTTGACATTATGGGTTAGATTCTGTCCACCTAAAATTTGTATATTGAAGTCCTAATCCCTAGTGCCTCAGACTGACTGCACTTAAAGATAGGGCCTTTGAAGAGCTGATTAAGGTAAGATGAGGGCCGGTGAGATGGCTCAGGGGCGTAAGCGCCTGCCTGGCAAGCGCGAGGGCCCGAGTTCGACTCCCGGAACCCACATACGAGAAAAGGGGCCAGTGATATCACTCAGTGGCACGGGCACCTGTTGGCGCACGAGGTCCTGAGGTCGACCCCCGGTACCCACAAAAAAAAAAAAGGGTAAGATGAAGCCAGTTGGGTGGATTCTTATTAAATACGACTGATGCCCTTACAAGAATAGATTAGGGCACACACAACACATACACTGAGATACAAGCTCGTGAGAGCACAGGGAGAGGGGCCAATTATAAGCAAGGAGACACAGGGAGAGGGGCCAACTATAAACCAGGAAGAGCAGCCTCAGAAGAAATTTACCCAGCACATATCCTGATCTCAGACTTCCAGCCTCCAGAATTATGAGGAAAAAATTTCTGTTGGCAAGCCTCCCAGCCTGTGATACTTTTCATGACAGCCCCACAGGCTAATACAGCTCTGTCTCGGCCACCTGGTTTTCCCTACCTTGGAGCTTAGCTTGGAGGGCAGGGGGGTGGTGTGGGGAGAGAACAAATGGCAGAGCCATCAATTTAGACATCTGCTTGGTACAACTTTGAAAGCACTGAGTAAGACATCAGATAAAGGTGGGGTGACAGGGAAGGAGCCCTTCTTGAAGGTAGGCAAGGGGAGACTTGTGGGTAATAACAAAACACGGCTGAGGAGGGTTGATGACTACAAATATTCACACTTCAGTAATTTGGTTGCTGTCTTACTCTGTTCCCTGGTGGCCCATGCTCTCCTTTTCCTTAAAAGTAAATAGATTGGTAGTGTCTAAAAATAGAAGGAAACAATACAATTAATTTGTACAGCTTCTATTACTCTCTATATAGGTTTTTCTTTCTGAGTAACATAAGGAACTGGTGTACTCAAAAGGGCAGTAAAGGAAAATGAAGCCATCCAAAAAACAATACAAATTTCCCTTGAGGATGTGATGTGGAATTAATAGTGCTCCCCACCCCCAAATTCATGTCCACCATGAGCCTGTGAATGTGACCTTATTTGGAGATAGAACTTTTTGCAGATGTAATTAGTGGTTAAAATGAGGTTTAC
This sequence comes from Erethizon dorsatum, assembly GCA_028451465.1. Lineage (NCBI taxonomy): Eukaryota > Metazoa > Chordata > Mammalia > Rodentia > Erethizontidae > Erethizon > Erethizon dorsatum. The sequence continues at coordinate 103,248,884 of CM051822.1, forward strand.
CAGACTAGGGTAGTCCCTAAATCCAGTATGATTGCTGTCCTTATTAGAAGAAAACAGAGAAGGACACATGTAGACAAAGAAGAGAAAAGGGGCATGTGACAATGAAGTCAAAGATTGGATTGATGCCACCTGCTGCAAGCCAAGAAATGCCAAAGATTGTCAGAAGCCACCAGCAACTAGGAAGAAGCAAGGTACTTTCCCCACAGCCTTCCAAGAGAGCATGGCCCCCCAAGAGTTGATTTTTGTAGTTGTTTTTTTAGCAGTACTGGGGATTGAACCCAGGGCCTCCTTCCTGCCAAGCAAGTGCTCTATCACTGAGCTATATCCCCAAGTCTTGTACCAACACTTTAATTTTTAACTTCTAGCCTCCAGAACTGTGAGAGAATATTTCTGTTGCGTTAAGCCACCCAAGTTCACGGTGCCTTGTATGGCAGCCCTAGGAAACTGATGCAGGGAGTCAGCAGAGCAGGGATAAGCACAGCGCTGAACAACCACTTGTTGGCTTGTGAGTAGAGATGGTCCTACGGTAGCTACAGGTCCACGTAAGAAATTTCAAGGCAGCGTTGAGGATTATGAAAGTGGCAAAGTGTCTGGCACACAGCTGTTCCTCAGACAAAGGATTACTATCGAGAACATACAAAGAACTCAAAAAAATAAGACCTCCCAAATTTAAAGACCCACTCCAAAAATGGGCATCTGAGATGAATACACATTTCTCAGATGAAGAAATACTAATGGCAAATAAATATACAAAAAAATGTGCAACATCACTAGTCATTCGAGAGATGCAAATTAAAACAACACTGAGATACCATCTCACCCCAGAAAGAATGGCTATTATTAAGAAATCAACTAATAACAAATGCTGGAGGGGCTGTGGGGAAAAAGGAACCCTTCTTCACTGTTGGTGGGAGTGTCGACTGGTACTGGTACAGCCACTGTGGAAATCAGTGTGGAGATTCCTCAAAAAACTAGGGTTGGAGGTCCCATTTGACCCAGCTATTCCCCTTCTGGGTATCTCCCCAGAAGAATTAAAAACATCGTATCACAGCGATATATGTGCACCCATGTTTATAGCAGCACAATTTGTAATAGCCAGATCTTGGAAACAACCCAAATGCCCATCAACTGAGGAATGGATAAGAAAGATGTGGTATTTTTATACAATGGAGTACTATTCAGCCATAAAGAAGGATAAACTGGAGACTTTTCAGGTAAATGGATGCAACTTGAGAAAATATTCATAAGTGAAATAAACCGGACGCACATGTGTAAGCATCGTATTGTTTCTCTAGTATGAGAAACTGAAAGAGTAAATAAGATCCAAAATGTACAATAGACATGGTGAATCAAAAAGAAACTGGTCAAAAGGAAAGAGACTGGGATGGGGGAATAGGGAAAAGAAAGAAGGGAAAGGAAAAAAAAATTGTATTTATATATAAGATGGTTAAGATAGATACACTACTAATTTTACTTAGTTCATCGAAGAGTAAGATTTGTGCCAATAATGTTTGGACAATTGAATGCTAATATCTGGTATCCTGAATAACTAACTTAAAGACAACAATATGTAATGCATTAACCATTGTTACCCTCCTATTATGTTGTTTTGAAAATTTGTTCTTTTTTGATTTGTTTTGTTTTGTTTTTTCTTCTCTTTAAAAAAAAAAAGTGTCTGGCACAGAACTCCAGAAATAGTTCACCACTTCTCTTTCAAACACATTGCATAGCAAATGGAAGTGGCAGGTGAGCTCCCATGGGGACAGCTCATGAGCATATTCATTGGCACAAAGAGAAAATACAGAAAGAGCTTTAGAACTAGATAGTGCATTCCAAACTGTGAGGGGATTATTTTTCCTTTTGCATAAAGAATCTTCTATGCAGGATTCTTAACCATTACGATAGCTGCTTAGGAATGTAACTCAGCTAACTTTCAAAAATCTTTCCCTTTGTAAGGCAGAATTATCATTTAACAACAAGGAAGTTAGTATTGGGACTGCAATGCTGTCTTGTCTTTTAGAGATAAACTTAAGTGTGAAGTCCTGGTTTTTATGCTTACTGGATAGTATGCTAGTCTTTTCTGCCCAAAGGAGTTTCCTGAAGATTAGCAAGATATCCATTTGAAGCTGATTGTATGTGAAATAGCATTTTTGCTAGGGAATTAGCCAAGAGCACAGTGGGAATCATGCTGGATTTGAAATTCTGAGGTTGGTTTCCAGAAGACCTGATGTCAGAAATTTGCTGCCTGACTGTAGGCAGTTTGCCGCAACTTGCTGAAGCTCCATGAGGCTGGATAGGTGACTGCTGGAGTTCTTTATCCTTTCTCCATTATGTAAGAGAGAGGGATGTGGGCCTCTGTAGTGAGCTGAAAATAGTACCCCCTGAAAGATATGTCCAAATCCTAATCTCAGTACCTGTGAATGAGAGTGAGAAAATAAGGTATTTGCAGATGCAATTAACTTAAAGATCTTCGGATGCAATCATTTGGGATTAGGGTGAACCCCAATGACTGATGTTCTTGTAAGAGACAGAGGAGAAGGCCATGGGAAGAGTTACATGAGGACAAAGGCAGAGATCAGAGTGGTTCCTACAAACCCAGGAACACCATGGATTGAGGAAGCTACCACAGAAGGCAGGAGAAAGGTATGAAATGATTCTCTCTCGGAGCCTCCAGAAAGAACCAACCCCTACCAACACCTTGATTTTGGCCTGTTGGTCTCTAGAACAGTGAGGGAATTCATTTCTCCTTTTTTAAGCCAACAAATTTCTGATCATTTTTATATCAACCTTAGCAAATGAATACAGTCCCTTATTGGTTATGAGGGTCCTGGCACTAGTAAACCACAAGCGATCATCACCACGTCTGTGATCAGAAGCCAGAGCAAACATACACAGAATTCTGATAAGGGCTGTATTAGTTAGTGAACATGGGTGCTGTAACAAATTACCACAAACCTAGTGGTGTAATACAATTCATTTTTATTATTTTATATAGTTCTGGAACACAAAAGTCCACAATCAGATTCACAGGTGAAAACGAAGGTGTCAACAGAGCCCTGCTCCAGGATCTCAGGGAGAATCGGTTTCTTGTCTCTCCTAGCTCTGGTGGCTGCCAGGTTTCTTTAGCTTGTGGGAGCACCTTGCCCATCATCAAGGTTAGCATCTTCAGATCTCTCCTGGTCTGTCTTCACATCACCTTTTCTGCATGTTTCAGATCTCTGTAGGCCTCCCTTCATAAGGATGAATGTGATTACATTTAGCCTCACCCCATAATCCAGGATAAGACCCTTAATCAAATCTGCAAAGCCCTTTTTCCATATAGGTAACACAGATTGCTAACATCTTTGAGGGCCATTATTCAATTGACCACAGGGGTATAGACGGTGCTTTTATTGAAACATCAGATAAGCAATTAAAGCCATCCAGTAATAGGGCTGGAAGCGGTACCTTCATTTAATTCACTGTTTTGCTTATACCACTTAATGTGGGGGTGGGTTATAGCCTTTTGTTTAAGGTGGGGGTGGCATAGCCTCTTGTTTTAGACTTTCAGAGAATATTCTGAATGGATACTATTGCTTCCTCAGTTCTGCCTCACCAGTTTTTATTGTCTATCTCCTACCCACCTGTAATCTGCTGCCTTGAAAATTCTACCATTCCCACCCTTGGGACCTGCTGTCTGTCTCCCCAAATGTCCAGTAATCTTTGCCCCTCAGGCTTCTCTACCAGTTCAGCTCTGGCGGCTCTAGAGGGGGCGGTGAGCTTGTGCTCCTGTGGCTGGGGAGAGGACTGTGGTACCTTGCTGCTTCAGACAGTGCCTCGATGCGGAATGGCTGTGGCCAGTTTCCTCCTGAATCATCCAAGGACAAGCCCACCTTGCCACTGAATATTACATTTCTTCCTACTTCACCCCAATCTAATATCACACATGAAAGCGCTTTCCTCCTATTAATAGCACCTTTGAATCCACTCTTGGAAAATGTATAACCCTAGCGTCAAAGAATCAAAGATCCTTCCTAGATCTATTTTCACTAGCAGAGCTCTACAAAAACCCAGAATAGCTCTGCTTGAGTCACTGGGATGAATGGTGCCATCCTTGAACCTACAGTTTGCAATCTCTAAATTTATCTCTTAAGAGGAGTGTGTGTGTTCATCCAGCTACATGATTATTAGTGCATTAGAAAATTGGAGGGAGCAGAAAGTAAGTCTGAGCTCAGAAAACGGGGTGGGGCCACAGTGACACAAGAGAATGATCAAAGAGAGGAGGACAAATCCAAAGGAGACAACGAGTAGGCACAAACCCTCCTGGGAGGCAGAAGCACAGAAAGTTCTTTTGTGCTAGTGTTGGTGGCAAGGTTCCTGGTGTTGGAAGGTCTTTCAAATACAGAGATTCTCTTTAGAAAGAACTCAGAATAATAAATACAGAATGGGGGCTTTGGATGAAAGAAGTTTAAGCTTCATTAACCTCAGAGCATAACTTCTGTCTCTGGAAGTCAAGATCAACATCCATCTTATAATTAAATGATTAAAGTCTTTTCCTCTCATTTCCCAGTGATGCGATTAGAGCTAAGACATCTGAATCACATACAGTATATGCATATATATCCTCACATATACGTTAACATTACATATTACAATGTTAGGAATCTGTGAAATAAAGAATTCGGAGGCAAAAACTTTACACATAAAGTATATTTTGTTTTCTTTTTTCTTTTGTGGTACTAGGGATTGAATGCAGGGCCTGATGAATGCTAGGTAAGCATTCCACCATGGAGCTACATTCCCAGCCCCACAAAGTAGGTTTTAAAGAAAATGATAATATTTTACCACATTTTACAGGTCAGGACACCCTTTCAAAGACTTTTGCTTCATTTAATCCTGACAAGAATCCCATGAAGAGGGCCGGTGAGACGGCTCAGCGGCTTAAGCGCCTGCCTTGCAAGCGCGAAGGCCCGAGTTCGACTCCCGGAACCCACATACGAAAAAGGGGCCGGTGATATCGCTCAGCGGCACGGGTGCCTGTTGGCGCGTGAGGTCCTGAGGTCGTCCCCCCGGTACCCACAAAAAAAAAAAAAAAAAAAAAAAAAAAAAAAAAGAATCCCATGAAGAGCTGGACATGGTGGTGTACACCTGTAATCCCAGTGCTTTGGGAGGCTGAGGCAGGAAAGCTGCAAGATCGAGTCCAACCTCGGCAATTTAATGACTTAACGAGACACTATTTTTCTCAAAACAGAAAATACTGAAATGGTCTGGGGATGTAGCTCAGTGTGAATGCTGATGGGGCATAGAGGTCGGGAAATGGGGGCACATTTGACAAATACTTCTGCCTTCCAAACCTAGGGGGTGGGTGGAGGAGAAGAAGGCAAGGCCAGAGAACAGGGAACACCTCAGCTGCTGGTCTCCGTCGGTCGTAGATCTTGTTTACCTGTCCCTTCACCCCTCTTGGATTTCCCCGCTCCAAGCTCCACAGGCAGAATGGTCTAATTTGCTCCCAATAGGCTGGGTCAGCAGGAAGCAAGGGGCAAGTGAGGCTCTGGGAATTGCTTCTGCGCAGTTTGTCCATCTCCGCAGGCAGCTCTCAGCCCCTGCAGCTTGCTGTCCTCCTAAGTTCCAGCTGGGAAATCACAGGGAGGAGCAGTGCAAAGACTAGTCTGCAGCCTTTGAATGTAAGGGCCCCAGATAAAATTGTTTACAGCCACATTTTGTTCCCAGTCAGGATGAAAAGTCTTTTCCTGGATCCCAAGGGGAGATATGTTCCAGCTGAAGCAAGGGGACAGACTTCGTTAATTGCTGAGTGTTCTCAGCCTTGCCCTTCCCCCCTCAGCTAGAGAGTCCTCTTGTGCTGTTACTACTCCCCTCTCGCCCTCCAAAAAGAGGCCAGGCCTTGTCTGCCCTGGAAATAGCTCTGAGTGGTTTGATCAGGTTTCACAAAAAAGAGCTGGAAAAAAGGCCTGGGAGAGAAAGCCTGGTGGAGTTTTGAAAGGAGAAGCGTGTGTGTGTGTGTGTGTGTGTGTGTGTGTGTGTGTGTGTGTGTTGGGGGTATTTCTACTATAAGGGAAAAGAAATATAAGTTCTAAAATATACAGAGAGTTTTGCAGTATTTGAGAAACATACACAAAACATTTTTTTCTTAAAAAAAACTTTTTTGGCCTTCCTACTGAGCTACTTTCCCAGCCCTTTTAAAAAATTTTATTTTGAACTAAGTGTGGTGGTACACTGCTGTAATCCCAGCACCTGGGCGGCTGGGGCACGAGGATCGTGGGGAGTTCAAGACCAGTCTGGGCTGCATAGCAAGACCCTGTCTCCAAATGCCCTCCCCCACATCCCCAAAAAAGTTTTTTTTTTTTTGTTTTTTTTTTTGTTTTTAAATAGAGGCAGTGTCTCTTAAGTCTCTAAGTTGTCCGGGCTGGGCTCAAACTTGCAACCCTGCTGCTTTAGCCACTCAGAGTGCTGGGATTACTGGTGTGCATCACCAATACCTGGCTAAAAGCATTTTCAATTATATAAAATGGGTATTTATTTATTTAGCTTCAATGCTGGTCTGGACTGAACCTTGCATTGTGGCTTTGTAATCATATCTACAAGTTAGAATCCCCACTTGATTAAATCGAGAACCACAGTGAGAAAAGCCAGGAGAAATAATGTGCTGTTTGGGGGGCACATTAATGTTAAGATCTTGTCGTACTTGAGAAGTAGCAATGGTCTAATCCTAAAATAAGTGTGCAAGCCACATTTCTTTCTCTTAAAATTAATTTTATTGGTATACTTTGGACATACACAATGATCACATTCATCATAGGGAATTTGTACTTGTACATAATATATCTTAATTCTTTTTCTTTCCTGTTCCTCTTCCTTCCCTTCAATTCTTCTTCTCCTCTCCTTTCACAAAACTTTATTTCCATTGTTTTCCTTCCATTCTTTTAAATTTCTTTATCCCTATTCCCACCCTTCCCTTCCCACTTCTCCCTCCCTTGTTCCCCTTTCCATTTGGACATTTTCTTCCTATTTTCCAATATCTATCATACATTTTGGTCCTTATTTACACTTTCAGTTTCTTACACAAGAGAAACAAGGTGATATTTAAACATGTGCATCTGATTTATTTCACTTAAGAGTATGGTCTCAAGGTGCATCCATTTACTTAGAAATGTCTCAAGTTTATCCTTCCTTATGGTAGAATAGTACTCCATTGTATATAAAAACCACATTTTCTTTATCCATTTATCCATTGATGGGTATCTGGACTGTTTCCAAGATTTAGATATTACAAATTGTGCTGTTATAAACATGGGTGTGCATATATAGCTGTGGCATAATGGTTTTCACTCTTCCAGAAAGATACCTGAAGGAGAATAGCTCAGTCAAATGGAACCTCTAGTTTTAGTTCTTTTAGGAATCTCCATAGTGGCTTCCATACTGGTTGTACCAATTTACACTCCCACCAAAAGTGGAGAAGGGTTCCTTTTTCCCCGCAACCCCACCAGCATGTTATTGCTTGATTTCTTGATAATAGCCATTCTTTCTGGAGTGAGATGGAATGTCAGTGTTGTTTTAATTTGTATCACTAGCATGACCAGTGAGGTTGAACATTTTTTCATATATTTATTTGCTGTTTCTACTTCTTCATCTGAGAAGTGTCTATTCATTTCAGATGCCCATTTTTATTTTTGGTCTTTAAATTAGGGGGTTTCTGGATTTTTGTTTTTGTTTTTTTTGAGTTCTTTGTATGCTTTAGATATTAGTCCTTTGTCTAAGGAATAGCTGGTATAATTTTTTTCCCATTCTGTGGGTTGTCTCTGCACTCTGTTGGTGGTTTCTCTTGCAGTGCAAAAGCTTTTTAATATCATGTGATCCCAGTTGATTCTTTGCAATATTTCCTGTGAAATCAGAGTTTTCTTCATAAAGTCTTTTTTTTTTTTTTTTTGGTCTTTTTGAGACAGGGTTGCACTATGCAGTTCAGGCTGGCTTGAACTCACTTTGTAGACCAGGCTGGCCTCGAACTCGCAGTGATCCTCCTATCTCAGCCTCCTGAGTGCTGGGATTATAGGCGTGTGCCACCACACCCAGTCAGTAAAGTCTTTACCTACACTGATGACTCCAAGAGTTCTACCTATTCTAGCTTCCAGCAGACTTCTGTTTCTGTCTTACTATTTAGATCTTTGATCCATTTCGATTTTACTCTAGTGCATGGTGAGTCACATGGGTCTAGTTTTAGTCTTCAGCATGTGGAAAGCCAGTTCTCCCAGCATCATTATTAAAGGGCTATCTTTCTTCCAGTGAAGGTGTTTGGCTCCAAGATAAAATGGCTGAGTGTGTTTGTAGTTGTTTCTGCATCTTCTAATCTGTTCCACTGGTCTTCAGGTCTGTTTTTTTGCCAGTACCATACTGATTTTATCACAGTAGCTTTGTAGCATAATTTCAAGTCGGGGGTTGTGATGCCCCCTGCCTTGTCTTTGTTGCCCAGAATTGCTTTTGCTCTTGTAGGTCTTTTCTGTTTCCAAATGAATTTTAGGATTGTTTTCTCTAATTCTGTGAGATATACTATTGGTATTTTGATTGGGATTACATTACATCTGTATAACAATTTTGGAAGTATGACCATTTTCATTATATTGGTTCTTCCTATTGTAAGAACAAGGGATATCTTTGCATTTTCTGATAGACTCTTCAATCTCCTTTTTCAGAGTACTGTAATTTTGGCTGAGGCAGGAGGATTGCTGTGAGTTCAAGGCCAGTCTGTGCCACATAGTGAGTTCAAGACCAGCCTGCACTACACAGTGTGACTCTGTCTCAGAAAAGTAAAAAAAATTAAAACAAAACAAAACAAACAAACAAAAAACCCCAAAAAGATCCGAGAGTACTGTAATTTTCAATGTAAAGGTCTTTTACTTCCTTCATTACATTGATTCCTAGGCATTTCATTTTGGGAGATGGTATTGTGAAAGATATTGTTTCCCTAATTTCTCTCTCAGTGAGTTTATTTGTGTACAGGAATGCTATTGATTTTTGAGTGTCGACTTTGTATCCAGCTACACTACTGAATTTGGTTATTAAATCTAGGAGTCTTTTTGTGGAGTTTTTGGGGTCTTCTATTTAGAGTATCATGTCATCTACAAATAATGATAATTTAGCTTCTTCCTTTTGAATCCTTATTTCTTTTATTTCTTTCTCTTGTCTAATTGCTCTGGCTAATATTTCCAGAACTATATTGAATAGGAGTGGTGACAGTGGACACTGTATCAGTCACTGTTTACTAGAGAAACAGATATAACACAAGATATACAAATATATAAGAATTTACAAAATTGGCTTACAATGGCCACTCACAGAGTTGGATGAGGAAGAGTGCAGAGGGTGTCTGCGCACTGGAGACCGAAGGATTCAGTCAAAAGTCTAGATCTCACTGCAGTGTCTGGTGCAAGTCTGTATCAGGAGGCCAATGGGTCTGCAATGGAAGGCTGAAGAGTACACCAGAAGGCTGAAATATCTATACTGGAGGCCAAAGAGTCTGCTCTGGAAGCCAGGAGATCCAAGGTGAAGACTGGAACTCCTTGGAAGAAACAGAAGCAGATCGTCTTTCTTCATTTCCCCTTTATACCATCCAGGTGACAAGCTGCCCTAGGGTAAGTTTTCCACACCCTAGGGTGTGGAATTGCTGAGTCAATTTAGTTAAGCTTCTTTTACTCAAACTGACAAAATCAACCGCGACAACATCCTTGTCTTCTTCCTGATTTTATTTATTTATGTATTTTTTTTTTTAAGGAAGGAAAGGTTTATTTAGCTCACAGTTTGTAGAGGTTTCGGTCTATAATTGGCTGGCTCCAAGGCAGGTTGGCACATGGCAGAGGGGCAATAGTTCATAGTAGCGGAAAACAGGAAAATCAACAAGTGGAAGGAAAGAGCTTCTTCCTGATTTTAGAGTGAAAGTTGTCAGTTTTTGTCCATTTAGTATGATGTTGGTTTGTCATAGATGGCTTTTATCAGATTGAGATAAAGACCTTGTAGTCCAATTTTCTGTAGGGTTTTTATCATGAATGGGTGTTGGACTTTGTCAAATGCTTTTTCTGCATCTATTGAGATGATCATATGGTTTTTGTCCTTGGCTCTATTAATATAGATTTGCATATATTGAACCATCCCTGCACCACTGGGATGAATCCTGCTTCATTATGGTATATAATCTTGATGATTTGCCAGTATTTTATTGAGGATTTTTACATCTATGTTTGTTAGGGAGATTGGCCTGTAATTCTCTTTTTTTTTGGATGGATCCTTCTCTGGTTTTAGCGTCAGGGTAATACATGCTTTCAGGAATGAATTTGGGATTATTTTTTTCTGGATTTTTTTTTTTTTTTTTATGTGAGTACTGGGAGTCGAACTTAGGGCCTTGCGCTTGCCAGGCAGGCACTTATGCTGCTGAGCTATATCACTGGCCCTAATTTGGGATTATTGCCTCCTTTTCAATTTCATTAAAGAGTGTGAGAAGTAGTGAAATTAGGTCTTCTCTAAATTTCTTGCAGAATTCGGCATTGAATCTGACAGGGCTTGAGATTTTCTTTTTTTTTTTTTTTTTTGGTAGGTTTTTAATTACATCTTCAATTTAATTGACTGATATTGGTTTATTTAGAATTTTTATATCTTCTTGATTCAGCTTTGGTAACTCATATATATCTAGGAATCTGTCCATTTCTTCTGCATTTCCCATTTATTAGAATACAGTTTCTTAAAGAAAATATTGACAATATTCTGGATTTCTGCAGGATCCGCTGTGATTTCACCCTTTTCATTCCTAATTACATGGATTTGAGTTTTTTCTTTCTTTTTTTTAATGAGGTTGACTAATGGTTTGTCAATTTTATTTAATTTACAAAGAACCAACTCTTTGACTCATTGATTCTTTGTATTGCTTTCTTAATCTCCATTGCATTAATTTCTGCTCTGATCTTTATAATTTCCTCCTTCATATGAACTTTGGGCTTGACTTACTCTTCTTTTTGTAGAAGCTTGAGGTTCAACATTAGGTTGCTTATTTTAGCTCACTCTGTTTTTCTGATATAAATTTACCTCATAGGTCTGCTTTCATTTTGTCCCATAAGTTCTGGTATGATGTACTGTCATTATCATTTAATTGTCAAAACTGTCCAAATTCTTCTTTAATTTAATTTCTTCTGTGACCCAGTGGTTGTTGAGAAGGTTGTTTTAATTTCTATGTGTTTATGAAGTTCTTGTGGTTTCTTTTACCATTGATTTCCAATTTCATTGCAGTATGGTCTGATAATATGCATGGGATAATTTCTACTTCTTTTCATTTACTTAAAATTGTTCTATGAGCTCATATGTGGTCTATTTTAGAGAAAGTCCCATGTGTGGCTGAGAAGAGTGTATAGTATGATGTTGTGGGGTGAACATTCTATAGACATCTACCAAGTCCATTTGTTCAGAAGTTTGATACAGTTCTGATATTTGTTGATTTTATGTCTAGTTAATCTGTCTATTTATGACAGTGGGGAATTGAGGTCTCCCATTACAATTATATTAGTGCTTATTTGACTCTTCATGTCTGTTAATATTTGTTTTATATAGCTGGGTGCACTGGTATTTGATGCATATATATTTATGATCATTATCTCTTCCTCATGGACTGTTCCCTTTACAAGGATGTAGTGACCTTTTTTTTTATGTCATTTGTGCTATCTCCTGCTTTTTCATTGACTCTTGTCAATCTTATGTTATTGTGCTTTTCATCATCTAGCAGCTGTTTGATTGATTTTTCATGGTCCCTTGTTAATTTTAAGAAATCTTTCTTTTCATGATCACTAACTGAAATTCTGTCTTCTATATCTGATATTATGTCCTCTTGTTGGCTTATTCTGTTGCATATACTTTGGATGGAACTTTTCATCTCCTGGGTATCTGTTTGAATCTGTTTCATGGATTCCATTTCTTCCCTGTGTTGGGCATTCATGGTTTCCATCATTTTCCTAAGCTCCTCCATGTTCTTCATCTGTATCTGCTCTAGAATCACTATCCATGTCTCTTAATGTCACCATCTTGGTATTTATCTGAAAGATTATTTCTGATTTGATTCTTTTCTATAGCCTCCTTCATCCACTTTGTTACTTCCACTGTTGTCACTTCAGAAAGTACAGGTGGGTGGCTTTCAAATTGTTCCACCTCAGTGCCCCCTGGGTTTGCCTTTGGTGAACTGGAAGTCTGGGGTTTCGTCTTGTTTAAGTGTCTTCTCATTTTCTTTTTTTTTTTTTTCCAGTTTAATTCTTGGGTTGATGCTGGTAAATTGCTGATGGCAGGTAGCTTTATTGCTAGTATTTAGAACCCTTAGGAAATGACTACTTCTCAGGTAATGCTGGAGTTTGAATTTTTTTTTTTTTTCTTTTTTGAGACAGCGTCTCATTGCATAGTTCAGGCTGGGTTTGAACTCACTGTATAGCACAGGCTGACCTCAAACTCATGGTGATCCTCCTGCCTCAGCCTCCTTCCTGAGTGCTGGGATTACAGGCATGTGCCACCATACTCAGCTCTGGGTTTTGAATTTTTAATCCTGGATATCTGTTTGAATCTGTTTCATGGATTCCATTTCTTTCCTATGTTGGGCATTCAAGGTTTCCATCATTTTCTTAGGTTTCTCTACTTTTTATCTGTATCTGCTCTAGAGTCACTAAGCATGTCTTTCATTATGGTCACTATCTCTTTTGTTTGGGACCAGGCTATGTGATAGATTACGGGGGGGGGGGCTGACTATATGACTTAAGCCCCCACAGTCCCAAGTTTGGTGTGAACTTGCTTCAGGAACAGGAAGATATAGGGAAGGCTGAGTGCCCCCTGGCTATGGGTGGATTGCTAATAGCCCAGCATTCCTGAGGCAAGATAGAATCTGCTGAGGACCGTTGTCAAAATACAGGCATTTAGCTTTAAAGAAACTTCCTAATTAACTTAATCCTTATCTACCAATTTTCTATAGTTACTGTTCCATGAAATGCATGCTACCCCTCCCCCTGTACTTCTTGCTAGCCAATAAAAATGAGCCAACTGCAGAAGTAGCAGAGCCAGTCCACTAGAGGTGAAGTCCTCCGGATCCCCCTCTTAACCTGAAATTTGTCTGTTTGTCTTTCTTTATTCCACATCATCCCCCCAACAGGTATCTGAGGGTTTGATCAGCCCTCAGTACTCTATAGTTATCTGAGAAATTATTTCTGATTTGATTTCTTCTAGAGCATTTCCCTTAGGAAATAACTACTTCTCAGAGTAATCCAGGTGTAGCTGGCTTTTGGGCTTTGATTATGTTGCAAGATCCTACCCCTTTGGCTGTGGGGGAAAAAGGAACCCTTCTTCACTGTTGATGGGAGTGTCGACTGGTACAGCCACTGTGGAAATCAGTGTGGAGATTCCTCAAAAAACTAGGGTTGGAGGTCCCATTTGACCCAGCTATTCCCCTTCTGGGTATCTTCCCAGAAGAATTAAAAACATTGTACCACAGCGATACATGCGCACCCATGTTTATAGCAGCACAATTTGTAATAGCCAGATCTTGGAAACAACCCAAATGCCCATCAACTGAGGAATGGATAAGAAAGATGTGGTATTTTTATACAATGGAGTATTTTTTTTTTTTTTTTTGTGGGTACCGGGGGGTCGACCTCAGGACCTCGCACACCAGCAGGCGCCCGTGCCTCTGAGCGATATCACCGGCCCCTTTTTCGTATGTGGGATCCGGGAGTCGAACTTGGGCCCTCACGCTTGCAAGGCAGGCGCTTATGCCGCTGAGCCATCTCACCGGCCTACAATGGAGTATTATTCAGCCATAAAGAAGGATAAACTGGAGACTTTTCTAGGTAAATGGATGCAACTCGAGAAAATACTCATAAGTGAAATAAACCGGACGCACATATGTAAGCATCATATTGTCTCTCTAGTATGAGAAACTGAAAGAGTAAATAAGATCCAAAATGTACAATAGACATGGTGAATCAAAAAGAAACTGTTCAAAACGAAAGAGAGACTGGAATAGGGGAATAGGGAAAAGAAAGAAGGGAAAGGAAAAAAAAATTGTATATATATATATATATATATATATATATATATATATATATGATGGTTAAGATAGATACACTATCAATTTTACTTAGTTCATTGAAGAGTAAGGTTTGTGCCAATAATGTTTGGACAATTGAATGCTAATATCTGGTATCATGAATAACTAACTTAAAGATAATAATACGTAATGCATTAACCATTGTTACCCTCCTATTATGTTGTTTTGAAAATTTGTTCTTTTTTGATTTGTTTTGTTTTTTCTTCTCTTTAAAATTAAAAAAAAAAAAAATCCTACCCCTTGAATTTATTGGGGATGAGATGTTGCTGCCTATTTGGCCCAGCCCCTGGTTCTTTGGCACTGGCTTATAGAATTTTTTATGACCCTTAGGCAGTCTCAGTCTTGGCATACCATGAAGAACAACTGATTAGAACAATTATGTCACCTTGGCTAAAGTAGTCCAAACAGTAATAACAATAGCAAAAAAACACAGCCTAGAAAATGACGACTGTGGTAACTATTAATTTGCCACCTTTAAACATATGAACTTGATTTGTGGTTATATAATAAAATGTAAACAATCCAGAAAATTGTATATAGTGAATAAGCCCCTCAGTATGGTGATTTTACCCTCAAGGGAGAAAATTTAAAAGGGATGAGGGGGAAAAATAGAGACATAGAGGTAGAAGAAGAGATAAAAAATGGGACTGGAGGACAAAGTTAGATTATGCAAACTTTAGGAAACTGGTGAAGAAGACAGGAGGGAAAGAAGGAGGAAATAAGAACAGAACAACAACAACAATGAAACTAGAAACAATGTTCACACTCATGTAAAAACAACAATAATCAAGAAAAAACAAAACAAAAACAAAGAGAAGAAAATAAAAAAGAGGAAAATAAGAAAAAAATATCTACTTCAAGGCGTGTCTCTGCTGTCTCTGGTAGACAAAATGGGCAGATAGAGCCCAGATCTGTGTTGATTAATCCCAGTAAGCCAGCTATAGATTTATGGTGGGTAGTAGTTAATCCCAGGAATCCTGCACCTTTAGTTCCACTGAAGTCTACGCTGGTTTCTGGCTGTGAGTCTGGAACCCAATGTGTTCAGCCTGTAACACGCTGTGTGCCTCCTGCTGGCTTGAACTTAGTTCTCTGTCAGTTTGGACTTGGCTCCTTGACCTCTTGCTGACTTGAACTGGCTTTTGCCTTACCCTGACACTGGGAGCTGCTAGATGGAACAAGCCCACAGCTGCTCTGACCTCTGGGCTCATTTGGCCCCTCTCCAAGATGGCTACTGGCCAATCATCCTCTCCTCAGGGACATCTGAACTGGAAAAACTCATCAGCCACTGCAGTCCACTGCATCCACTGCTGCATTCCACTGGTGCGTTT
Source organism: Erethizon dorsatum (assembly GCA_028451465.1). Classification (NCBI taxonomy): domain Eukaryota; kingdom Metazoa; phylum Chordata; class Mammalia; order Rodentia; family Erethizontidae; genus Erethizon; species Erethizon dorsatum. The sequence goes on from CM051822.1 coordinate 103,264,322, forward strand.
CTCTGTGGAGGCCTCTGGGGTCACCAGTAGTCACCACGCAACTGCAGGTTCGACTTGCCCCTCCCTTGAAGTGAGTCAGGGCTCAGGGAGAAAGTGTCACTTGTCACCTCCTTCTTCTGTGTTGAGGTCTCTATCTTTACTCTCACTGTCAGCTTCAATTCTCGCTTCAGATCCTTGTTGGGTCCCGAGGACCCACTTCCCTCCTTCTTCTCTTCCTCACATTGCTATATTCCAGCATCTGGACACCAACTCTTGCAGAGGCTGTTTCTGTGCTGTTCAACACTCCACCATCTTCCTGGAAGTCCTGAATTTGGTTATTAAATCTCGAAGTCTTTTTGGTAGTTTTTGGGTCTTCTGTTTAGAGTATCATGTCATCTGCAAATAATAATTTACCTTCTTCCTTTTCAATTCTTATTCCTTTTATTTCTTTCTGTTGTCTAATTACTCTGGCTAATGTTTCCAGAACTACATTGAATAGGAGTGGTGATAGTGGGCATCCTTGTCTTTTATCTGATTTTAGAGTGAAAACTTTCAGTTTTTGTCCATTTAGTATGATGTTGGTTGTTGGTTTGTCATAGATGGCTTTTATCAGATTGAGATAAAGACCTTCTAGTTCAATTTTCTGTAGGGTTTTTTTTTTTTTAAATCATAGATGGGTGTTAGACTTTGTCAAATGCTTTTTCTGCATCTTTTGAGATGATTATGTGGTTTTTGTCCTTGCTTTTGTTAATGTGGTATATTACATTTATTGATTTGCATATGTTGAACCATCCCTGCACCACTAGGATGAATCCTACTTTGTCATGGTATATAACCTTGATTTGCTACATGCTGTTTGCCGGTATCTTATTGAGGATTTTTGCATCTATGTTCATTAGGGAGATGGACCTGTAGTTCTCTTTTTTGGTTGAATCCTTCTCTGGTTTTGGTATCAGGGTAATGCTTGCTTTCAGGAATGAATTTTGGAGTGTTGCTTCCCTTTCAATTTCATTAAAGAGTTTGAGAAGTAGTGGCATTAGATCTTCTCTAAATTTCTTGTAGAATTCAGCAGTGACTCCATCAGGTTCTGGCCTTTTCTTTGTTTGTAATTTTTTATTACTTCTTCAATTTCATTGACTGATATTGGGTTATTTAGAATTTTTATCTTCTTGATTCAGCTTTGGTGATTTATATGTATCTAAAAATCTGTATTTCTTCTGAGCTGTCCATTTTGTTGGAATACAGGTTCTCCAAATAGGTATTGATGATATTCTGGATTTCCGTGGGATCCGCTGTGATTTCACCCTTTTCACTTCTAATTGCATAGATTTGAATCTTTATGTTCTTTTTTTTGATAAGGTTGGCTAAGAGTTTGTCTGTTTTATTTTTTATTTTATTTTATTTATTTATTTTTTTTTGTGGGTACCGCGGGGTCGACCTCAGGACCTCGTGTGCCAGCAGGCGCCCGTGCCGCTGAGCGATATCACCGGCCCCTTTTTCGTATGTGGGTTCCGGGAGTCGAACTCGGGCCCTTGCGCTTGCCGGGCAGGCGCTTAAGCCGCTAAGCCATCTCACCGGCCCGAGTTTGTCTGTTTTAGATAGCCACATTTCGAAAATGTTTTTGCCACATTTTTGCAACTGGTCCCTTGTTACCCCTCATAGTTAAAAACATCACTCTGGGTATTTGGGAGTTCACATTCCACTCTTGCCCTGCCCTTCACTCCCACCCCACCCCCACCCCACTGTGTCTTTGCTCATTCTGGAGCTGTCCACACCTCTCCACTCCCAGCACATCCCCACCCCAATACACCCCCTCCACTGCACTCCTTCAGGTTCACTGAAGGACTATTGAAAAATTGAGGGAAAAGAATAGAGCAGTAATAGGTAAGCCAACACTCCATATTTCTTTGTCACTAAGTGCCACTCTTACAAAATGGTGAAACACCATCAGATGCTATTATTTTTTTTAACAGGAGAAAAAACAACATGTTCAAAATCCACTGGGTAGCTTTCCCAAGGATGTATTGCCTCTACACAAGTAATTCCCCCCACCCTGTTGTTTTCTGGTGCAGTGTAAAGCATTGTTTGAAAAATCTCTAACATGATTATCTAACAGAAGACATTTTTTGACAGTTATTATTGACTTGTGATAGTACAGGCCAGGCTCTGACAGGTCATCAGCCTGAGAATTACCATCAGCAGAGGCAGAACAAACCACTCCATTGCTGCAGCTGAGAATAGATGGTAGGAAAGGGCTCCATTCCTTACACTCCATTTAAAGAGTGTACAGCCTTACAAAGGTGGCTACATCTTTAACTCTCTTCTCTTTGACAGCCTTTAAGGTCTCAGGAAAGCTCAAAAACATTAAGCTGAATATAAAGAATGAATAAGAAGAGCATTGTCCTTGGACTCCCAGGTTGCAAAAGCAAAAGGTTCTAGAGATTTAGGTATTTAATTACCTAAAAATGTGCCTCTGTGTATGGTGGAGGAATATGCACATACAAAAACACAATAACTATATATCTTGTTTTTTCAATTTAAATTGTTAAAGTCACACAGATAAGCCCAGAGTGGTGGCACATGCTGGTAATCCCAGTACTCTGGGAAGTTTAGGCAGGTGGCTCATAAGTTCAAGACCAGCCTGGACAATTTAGCAACTCAGGAAGATCCTCTTTCAAAAGAAAAAAGAAAAAAAGGGCTCGAGATATAGCATGGTACAAAGTCTTTGGGTTCATGTCTGACTACTGAAAAACAAAGAAGCAAACAAAAACACAGTTAAAGAAAAAGTGGTGTATAGGAATATAATGTGAAAAAGAAAATCCTCTACCTTCCTTCCTATGTTCCGGTTTCCCACTGTTTGTCTCTTCCTTACCATTTCTATCCTTTAGAGGTAACTTTGTGTTTTGTTTCAGAAAAGTTGTGGGTTTAAAATAACATCTTTCCCACCAAAAACCTAAATGGGAGATTACAAAACATTATTCTGCAACTTGGAATTTCTCTATTTAACAATGTATTTGTTATAGTGCATTTTTGCAAAATTTACTTATTTAGGATTACCTAATTTTAAAAAAGACTAGCTTTTTCCAAAATTGAAAAGTAATTACATAACAGAAAGGAAGTGATAGACATCTGGCTTTAGAAAATATGAAATAATTACTGTAAAAGGCTAATTATCTTTCCTCTGCAAGGAGGAGAAATTTTAGATGTGGGAAACACATTCTCTCTCTCTCTCTCTCACTCTCTTTCTCTCTCTCTCTCTCTCTCTCTCTCACACACACACACACACACACACACACACATACGCACACATTACTAAGCTATTTTAAGCAATAACTTGGGTCCTTGAAAATTTTATCAGTCCATAGTCCATACAATTAAAAAGAAAGTACTTATCAATCCCTGAGGAATAAAAGTGAAGAAAAGATGGTCTACACTAAACAAAGCAATCTCTCTCTTTTTGACCAACATGATAGTTTCTTCATGAGGAACTTTCTCTCTTTTGGTCTACAGTCTTAGTCTCCCTCTCTCTCTGTCTTTCTCTCCCTTACTTTATGGTAATGTAGATTGAACCCAGGGCCTTCCCACTAAGGTACATCTTGGGCTCCTTTTGATTTTTTATTTTGAGACAGGCTCTCACTAAGTCACTAAATTGCCCAGGCTGGTCTCCAATTTGTCATTCTCCTGCTTCAGTCTCCCAGAATGCTAGGATTACGGTTGTGTGCTACCACATCTGGCTCTACAGCACTTCTCAGTTCAATGATTTTATGTATGCCAAAGGGCTCCAAAATGGTCATTACATTGTCCAGCTGTCCTTATCGGAGTTGTGTGAAGATGCAAACAAATCCATTGAGAAATTGGCTGATAATTGGCCAAATATAAAAATTTGGTTTGTATCTTAGTCTTTTTAGGCTAACAATAAAATACCATAGGCTAGGTGGTTTATAAACAACAGAAATTTATTCCTCACAGCTTTGGAAGTACAAGATTAAAGTGCTGGCAGTTTGGTGTCTGACAAGGACCTGCTTTCTGGTTTATGCATGGACATCCATTTTCTTGCTGTGTTCTAACAAGGCAGAAAGAGTAAGGGATCTCAGGGAGGTCTCTTTCATAAAGGTACTAATCCCATTGATGGGCCGACCAATTCTCAAAGGGCTGGCTTCCTAATACTCTCACATCTGAAGGGAGATAAATATTTAGTTCATGCCATTCTGCTCCACCTTGGAACCAGCTGACTATGGAGTGAAACTTCTACAAACAGTGAGTCAGAATAAACCTTTCATCCCTTAACTTGTAGGTATTGGGTATTTTGTCCCAGCGACAAGAATAACGAAGACAAAAGAGCTGGGGATGTAGTTCAGTGCAGTGGCTCTGGGTTCAATCCCCAGTACAACCAAAGGAAAAAAGGAAAAATAAATAAATAAATAAATCAACAAATAAACAGCATTCTGTTAGGTGGAAAAAATATACATATATTTTTTTAAAAATCAGCCAGGCATGGTGGTGGACACCAATAATCCCAGTACTCAGAAGGCTGAGGCAGGAGGATAGCCACAAGTTCAAGGCTAACCTAGGCTAATAGTGAGTTCAAGTCCAGCCTGAACTACATAGTGAGACTCTGTCTAAAAAAAAAAGCCCAGATTGGGCAATTTGGAGACTTAGAGAAACCTCAACACTTAAAAATAAAAAAAGGTCGGGAATAGTCAGGCATGGTGGCGCATGCCTGTAATCCTAGAATTTAGGAGGCTGAGGCAGGAGGATTGCCACAAGTTTGAGGCCAGCCTGGGCAATATAGTGAGTTCGTGGGCAGCTTGAGCTACAAAGCAAGACCCTGTCTCAAAAAAAAAAAAAAAAAAAAGATCTGGGATATAGCTCAGTTGGAAGGCCCTGGGTTGAAGCCCCACTACTGCAAAAAACAAAACTCATTCAACTGTGGTGATACATGTCTGCAATCCCAGCACCTAAGAGGGAAGAACTGTGAGTCTGAGGACAACCTGGGCAACCTAGCAAGTTCAAGGCAAGCCTGTACTACATAGCAAGAGTCTCTCAATCCATCCATCCATCCATCCATCCATCAATCTCTCCTTTGAGAGAGTTCTGAGACACAGACAAGACTGAAGAGGTGGTAGTGCATGCCTGTAATTTCAGCAGTCAGGAGGCTGAGACAAGAGGATCACAATTTTGAGGCAAGCCTGGGCTAAATACATTAGTGAGCGGGCCAGCCTGGAATACACAGTGACACCATGTCTCAAAAAAAAAAAGACTAGGGGCCGGTGAGATGGCTCAGCGGTGTAAGCGCCTGCCTGGCAAGCGCGAGGCCCGAGTTCAACTCCCGGAACCCACATATGAAAAAAGGGCCGGTGATATCGCTCAGCGGCACGGGCGCCTGCTGGCGCGCGAGGTCCTGAGGTCGACCCCCGGTACCCACCAAAAAAAAAAAAGACTAAAGAAAGTTCGTGCTGGGTGTGATTTTGCATGCCTATAATTCTAGCTACTTGGGAGACTGAGGTAGGAGGATCACAAGTATGCCTGTAGCCTGGGAAATTTAGCAAGACCCTGTCTGTCTGTCTGTCTGTCTGTCTGCCTGTCTGAATAAATAAAATGCCTGGGGATGTAGTTCAGTGCTCCCTAGGTTCAATCTCCAGTAATGAAAAGAAAAAGTCTTCATAGACGTAAGCACACAACACACAAGACCATGGACAAGTAGACCGAAGACAGGAGATGGTATTAAATGTTATATTTCTCCAGAGGACACCAGTCAAATCAAAACCCCCCCAAATCACGGAGACAAATAATAGACCTGACATTGAAGAGGTGTAGCTCAGTAGTAGTACTGTCTGGCATGCATGAAGCACTGAGTTCAATCCCTAGCACTTTAAAAAAAAAATTGTGATAGTGATTATTTATATAGCATTAACTATGTGGACACATTTACTCACATTCACTGATGTCAATGATGGAAGTACTCTTAGTGGTCCTCGCTCCTCGCCCCATCCCCACCCCTGCCCTTTCTTGGTGATGCTAGGAATCGAAACCAAGTCCTCCAGCAGGCCCTGTAAGTGCTCTGCCACAGAGTTACACCCCCAGGCCTATCGTCTCTTTTAATAAGGAAACTGAGATTAAAAGAGACTGAGTGACTTGACCAAGATCACATAGTACTGGCTAGACCCTAACTCCTTAGGGAACATATGTATATTAGTATAGATATAGCATGCACATAAAAGAAGATAAATAGTAAGTATAATGGTGATCAATAGAACACTAAAAATAGTTCTGCTTTTTAATAGTTTAAAAAATAGAACAGCATCACATAAACTTTCTATTATGATCCACTGGGACAGAGAGACCTTGACTTAGAGAGAAGCTAGAAGAGTGTGATGGAAGCTGGCAAGTAGCCATAGGCCAAGGTTGGAGAGGCCAGTCAGGAAGTGGAGAAGCTGCAGGGTACAAGGTTCAAAAAATCCAAAGCAGGAGCAGGGCAGGGCCACCATGGTAGGAGCATGCCTATGTGACCCGTGCCTGGAACAAAGCATTTTCTCTCTGCATCCACTCTGCTCAGTCAGGCTGGGGCTTTGCATACTCCAAAACTGAGCTTGCATTTGAAGTCTCAGTGACAGCAGTATATGCATTTGGGTCAGATAGATTATAGGAGTATCTTCCCACCACATTTCCCTCTTTTCTAAGGACTCTACTTGTTAACCCTGGATTTTTGGTAACCAGACTCATGAAAGTTAACGACTGACTGCTGTCCCCATCCCCCCCCCACCGAGCTGCTGCCTAGCAGATTTTTCTCAGAAAAAATACCAGTGCCAGGGTCTTACTCTGATGAAATTCTGCTTAATTGGTCTGAAGTCCAAGCATTGGTTTTTGTTTGTTTTGTGATACTGGAGATTGAAGCCTGGGCCTCATATGTAAGCAAGTGCTCTACCACTGAGCTATATCCCCAGCCCTTTTAAATTTTGAGAGAGGATCTCATTTAGTTGTCCAGGCTGATTTAGAATTTGCAGTCCTCCTGCCTCAGTCTTCCTGGTAGCTGGAATTATAGGCATGTGTTGGCAAGACTCGCCTAAACTTTGGTATGTTTGAAAAATTCCCCAGGTAATTCTAATAGGTAGCCAAGGTTGAACTACTGATTTGAAACATTAGGAAAAGTTCTAACAACTAACCAGTATTTAAGCAGCATTGCTTTCTTCGTATCTGGCAATGTGATTCATTAAAAAGTAATGAAATAATTTGCAAGACATACGGCCTTCATAGGACTTTCTCATTACTTACTCATTTTTACTAAGAAAAGCCAGCGTATGGCTGAAATCAACAGTAAGTCAGAAACTGATGATTTGTGGGGGTGGGGTGGGGTGAGGGTGGGGGTGGGGTTGAGACAGAGCCTCACTATGTAGCCCAGGCTGACCTTGAACTTACCTATGTAACCCAGGCTGACCTTGAACTTGTGATCCTCCTGCCTCCTTTCCCAATTAGCTGGGAATATATGTGCCAGCACTCCCAGCGCACATCACAAATATTTGATATAGTAATCACAACTCTCTTTGACATAGTTAGAGCCCACCATAGGGACAGAGGACAAATTCCTGGGCCCTTAACCTGTTACCCATTAATAGCATGACTTGTGTTTTCTTCTGAGGGGTTCAGGGACTTAACCTCGTTTTTGCTAAGATGAGTAACTCTTCACTTGGCCCTACAGATGCCCAATAGGTAACTAAATAAAATAAAATAAAATAAAAAACAAAAAAACCCAAAGTTTTATCTTCATTTTGTATCCTTTATTATCTTAAAACTTCGGATATAGGTGTGTTAATCATTTAGAAAAACTTGACAAAACAAAGTTTACCAGCCCTACATTTACCAAAGCTATCTCATCCCCCTTTAAGACTGAGGACATCAGGATAAGAGATTTACCTGGACATTCAGCTCTCCATTCCCCTAAACTTAGGATCACCTTAGATTCCAGCAGAGCCTCCCAAGGATGAAACTACTCCTAGAAAGGAAAGTCAACTCACGGAAACTGAAGCCATAATGGTCCTCAAGCCGGAATGATCGATCTGGAGCTGCAAAACCAGGACCGAGATAGTGATTAACCAGACCCCGACCCACCACACCACTCCATAAAACTGGCCTCTTTTGTGAATGAGCCTGTCTGATCCACCTCTTCAGACCTGTGCCCCCTTCTTAGTCTCTGATGTTAGGGGTCTGGCTTGATCTTTGTCAGAGCTATTCCCCTCTTCCCCCTTTCATTTTCTTTCACTTTCTAATTAAAGCGGTTCCTGTACATTCACACCAAACGCCTCAGTTTCCATTATCACGGAAATAAGGACCTGCTAACTGGTGATCCCTTGACACTTTTGTTGAGGGTCTGGGCAGCCTACCAGGCACAGTACTTATGGACAAAGATTCCAAGACCTTGTTTTCATGGGCCTTTTTTTGCTATGGAAATTCAACAGTGAAATCAGAGTGGGCTGGAATAACTGGTAATGTGCAAATCCTTCCGCTTTTGGGTCCTCTCCTTTTTATTTGAGTAAGTTAAAAGTATTACCTTCCCTTTTGTATCTTCTACCCCTTCTGTTTTTTAATTTCCTTATAAGGCAGGAGTTGGGAGAAAGACACTGATTTAGAGGACTGGGTGTGTAATTAAAGTTCAGCCGCCAGCTGTGACCAAGACTTCCCGGAGATCACACAGCTGGACAGACCCGGAGCTGTATCTGGCACGGGACACCTTATTCCCCAGATGCATTCGGTTCAAGACACCATCAGGCCATCTTACTCTCGCCGAACTACATCCCCTCCATTTCATTTCCTGTGTGGAGTCTTCTCAGACCAGTCCTGCTTAACTCGGGACACAGTGGCATCTGTACCTTCTCCTCACTATTTTGCTCCGTGCTGCTAACACTTGTGTATTTTCTATTTTTAAAAGCTCCTCTTCGTTGAAGTGCATTTATCGAATGACTGCTGTTGTCAAAATAGGAAATGCCAAAACAGAAGACGCCTCTACTCCGCGGAGAGCGGGGCTGGAGCTGGGGTCCCTCAGCCAGCCCCGTGGGCCGCGCCTCCACTCTCGCCCGGCTCGGCTCGAGCTCTGCGTGAGCCCACGCCCTCGGGGAACGCACCCGGGAAAGGCGCGGGTGTCCGGCTAGATTCAGGAACTTAGCCTGACTTTTTCGGGGGAAGGCATGAATAACCCGCCGGCGTGGGCAGGGAGCATCCTGTGTGGGTGTCTGTCCCAGGCTACGCGGAGGAAGGCGGCCAGCTCTTCCAGCCTGACTCAGCCGCACAGGTGCCCCAGGTCGCCGTGGGCGGGAAGGCAGCCGGGCCGGCCGGCGGTGGGGCCTAGGAAGAGCGGGAGGAGCTGGGTGGGGGGCGGAAGGAGAAGAGGGATCAAGAAAAGCCGGGGAGGAGTTGGAGGCGAAGGCGACGCCAAGGGCTCTCAGGGACCTGGATAGGGAAAGAGGCTGGCAGAAGGGGACGGGGAGGAGCCGGAGGAGGAGCCGGGAGCCGGCGGGGGCGGAGCCGAGCAGGGGTGGGACCGCGGGCTGGAGGCGGAGCCCGGGGGGGCGGGGACGGGGAGCCGGGAAGGGGCGGAGCCGGGGGTGAGGCCTCACCGCCCTGGCTGCAGCGCGGCTGGTTCTCCTCAGGCGGGTGGGGCCCGAGGTGCTCTTCTGCTGAGCTTCCCGGCGCGGTGGGTCCCAGGCCGCTCCCCGAGGCGCGGGCTCCGGCGGCTGCCGCTGAGGAGACGCCCCGAGGGCCCCTGCCGCGTCCGAGCCCGGAGGCCGCCGCCTCCCTCGGCGCGCGGGGCCGGCATGGAGCTCTTCCAAGCCAAGGACCACTACATCCTGCAGCAGGGCGAGCGCGCGCTGTGGTGCAGCCGCCGCGACGGCGGCCTCCAGCTCCGACCCGGTGAGGCGCGCGGCGCGGGCTGGGGCGCCCTGGGCCGGGCGGGAGCTGAGGGGGCGCGGCCGGGTCCCTGCGGGGTGGCGGCTTCGAGCGAGCTGTCAGTGTTTCCTGACCGAGCGGCCATGGCCTTCCCCGCGCCTGACCCCTGCGAAGAGAGGAGAGGAGAGGCCGGCGACCGCGTCCGCGAGCGCGCGCCCAGCCCGCCGTCGGCTCGGCTCGGGGCCTGGGGCGCCGGCCGGCTCCAGCTGTAAGCGGCTTCTCGGGGTCCGTGGCGGGAAGTTCTGGGTTCGAATTCCCTCCAGTTCAGTGGGACCTTTTGCGGGACAGTCCCTGTTGACATTCATGTGCTCCTCCTGCTCCCTTACTATTAAAGTGTGACTTCGACATGGTTACCTCATAGGCGCTCGGTCTGAAGCACTTTTCTTTAATTTTAATACTACGACTAAACTGTATTGTTAAAATACTGCTTTTATTTTCATTTTTATTTATTTATTTATTTTTGGCGGTACTGGTGATTGAACCCAGGACCTTCGTGCTACACCACATCCCCACCCCTTTTATTTTGAGACAAGGCCCTACTAAGTCACTAAATTGCCTAGGCTGGGCTCGAACTTGCGGTTCGCCAGTCTTCTCCTCCTAGATAGAGTGCTGGGATTACAGGTGTGTGCCACCATGCTCAGCTAAAATATTAATTTTTTTTGGGACTAGGCTTCGTGCGTTATAAAATGTATCCGGACCTGTGTTTGGATGTCAGGTAGGAGAGGCCTAAGGCCAGAGCTATCAGTTTTTTTCTGGAAGATTGTTTGCTGCCCTCAGGGAGCTGACAGTTCTCCCACTTTAGCCAGTCCTTTTACTCAGTCACTCAAGATCCAAGTTTGAGCTTAGCCTCTAAATCGCAATTTAGCCATTTAGAGAGACCTCGCCTCGAAATAAAAAATTTAAAAATGAGCTGGGAATGTAGTTCATGTGAAGGCTCTGGGTTCAATACCATTACCGCGCATGTGCGTACACACACACACACACACACACACACACACACACACACACAATCATTCGATTTAGAGAAAGAATTTTTGTGTTTTTTTTCCAGTGCCAATAGAACCTAGGCTCTCACTCATGGTAGGCAAGCTTTCCACCGTTGAGCTCCATCCCCAGTCCTATGTACTTATTTATTGTCATACTGGAGATTGAGCCCAGGGCCTTCACTGCACTTCTTTATTTTGAGACAGGGTCTGGCTAATTGCCTAGGCTGGACTTGAACTTTCAGTCCTACTGCCTCAGCCTCCCAGAATGTTGGCATTACAGGTATGCACTACCATGCCTGGCTCTTTTTATTTTTTGAGGGTGGGTCTGCACAGATTGCCCAGGTTGATCTCAATTTTGTGATCCTCCAGCCTCAGCCTAGCTGGGATTATAGACATCTGCCCCTGCACCCAGCTGAGAATATAATTCTTTAAATAGCCACAGCATTTTAAGTTTACTTGCAGTTCTTGTCTGTATCTGGAAAGAATTACATGGTATGAACTGAAAGGTGTAAAAAGACTCAGATGAGCTTTTCAATTGAGCCTGTTTACTATTTATATGATGGTTTCCAAGGGCAGGTCCTTTAATATATTATTCCCAATCCCATAACAACCTTACTGAGCAGGTGGTGACATCCTCTTTTTCAGATGAGAGAGGTGTGAGAGGTCCAGAGAGTAGAATTGGGACACTGATAATTGGGCAGTTCTGTGACCTCTAGTACAATTTGTGGCAGGCCCACTACTTTCTTAGGAAGGCCTGCTGGTGGTTTTGCTAGAGCAGTGAAAGAGAAGTTATTTCTTTTTTTCTCGGCTCTTGTATTTTCTTGCTATTACTTTTTATTTCCTCTTTTCAGATTGGAGGAAAAACTGCATCCACATAAGGTTCTTGATGATCTTGGGACAGACATTGTAGACAGGCTAATTTGGCCAGTTTCCTGCCATTTTCTTCTCTTTTTCCTGATTTGGCTATTTACCTGGCTTCTCTAGCCCCCTAAAATTGGAGTGAGGCTTCCATGCAGCTTGAAGAAAGCAGATTGTAAAATTTCCAGGCTGTTAAAGGAGCCAACTCCTTGGAGTTGAAGAGAGTAGACTTTTAGAGCTGGGTGGAACTTGAGATCGTTGCCAACTAATCTGACAGAACAAACCTCAGTTTCCTCAACTGTAAAGGATAACTTGGGCCTAGGCGGTTGGATTACTTTTTATCCAAATCCATATCAAAAAGCAAATTTAAAACTTTTTCTCCTGAATAAAATGACTATAGCCTTTTCTGTTATCTCACTTTTTTTTTTTTTTTTTTTTTTTGTGGGTACGGGGGGACGACCTCAGGACCTCACGCGCCAACAGGCACCCGTGCCGCTGAGCGATATCACCGGCCCCTTTTTCGTATGTGGGTTCCGGGAGTCAAACTCGGGCCTTTGCGCTTGCAAGGCAGGCGCTTAAGCCGCTGAGCCGTCTCACCGGCCCTGTTATCTCACTTTTTAAAATATTACCTGGGCCGGGGATATAGCTCAGCAGCACAGCGCCTCCTACCTGGCAAGCGCGAGGTCGTGAGTTTGATTTCCTGTGCCAAAAGAAAAAAAGAAATTACCAGCCGACCACAGAGTAAAAGTAGACAAAAAACAAAAAATAAAAAACAAACAACAAAAAACAAAACCTTAGAGAAAGGAAGAGGCCAGTATGTTTCAGAGATAACAGCTTGTTTTGATCTTTAGATGTTAGCCAGTGAATAAAGAATTCCTTTGCTTTATTGAATAATTTATTCTACTCAGTATTCAAGATCCTGTGTATGGCTGTTTAATAATGGTATTTTTTAAATTGACTTAAGTACTTTTCAGATTTTTTTCTTATATATGAAATTATGTAAAATTGTCTTTATTTTGTTGAGCTTTTCCCCCTTTGCTTTTTTTGTTTTGTTTTTGAGACAGGGTCTCACTATGTAGTTTAGGCTGGCCTTCAACTTGCTATGTAGCCCAGGCTGGCCTCGAACTCACAGCAGTCCTCTTGCCTCAGCCTCTGGAGTGCTAGGATTACAGGTGTGAGCCACCATGCCTGGCTCCCCCTCTGCTTTTATGGTTTGTTATTGTTTTTGGTGACAGCATTTAAAGTATTTTCTTGTTTCTTATTGGTTATTCAGTTGAGTAGATTAGTAAGTCTTTTGTTTTTCTTTCTTTCTTTCTTTCTTTCTTTCTTTCTTTCTTTCTTTCTTTCCTTCTTTCTTTCCTTCTTTCTTTCTTTCTTTCTTTCCTTCTTTCTTTCCTTCTTTCTTTCTTTCTTTCTTTCTTTCTTTCTTTCTTTCTTTCTTTCCTTCCTTCTTTCTTTCTCTCTCTCTCTCTCTCTCTTTCTTTCTTTCTTTCTTTCTTTCTTTCTTTCTTTCTTTCTTTCTTTCTTTCTTTCTTTCGTCTTTCTTTCTTTCTTTCTTTCCTTGTTTCTTTCTTTCTTTCTTTCTTTCTTTCTTTCTTTCTTTCCTTCCTTCCTTCCTTCTTTCTTTCTTTCTTTCTTTCTTTCTTTCTTTCTTTCTGTCTGTCTGTCTGTCTGTCTGTCTGTCTGTCTGTCTTTCTTTCTTTCTTTCTTTCTTTCTCTTTTTTAAACAGGGTTTTGCTATGTAGTCCAGGCCAGCCTTTGAACTAGCCCTGAACTCAAGATCCTCCTCTTGCCTCAGCTTCCTGAGTGCTGGGATTATAGGTTTGCACCACCACACCAGGCTCCAAATCCATTTCTTTACAGTAGGGCAGTAGTATAATACTAAAAAAGCCTATGGGCATTGTGATTTTTACATGAAGCTATTGAACAACCTAAAGCAGGAGTCATCTTTTTACTAGAGATATCAGAAGAATAAGTATTGATATTTAAGGTGAAATTGACCATTTCTGTAGCCTGGAATGTTTGTTACTCTCAGCCCCTTTTCTCTCTAGTTCACTGTGTAAAGACCCAACTCCAAGACCACTCCTACCCTGCGCTCACATAACCCTCATCCCTGGGCAGAACTTTAGCCACCTTCCTTGTGTTCAAATGAAAAAGAACAAACACGCTTCGATTATAGTCCTTCCTTACGGCATCTATAATGATACTACTTCTCCAGTGGACAGTGTATTCCCCAAGGCAAGGACCATATTTAGTCCTCTTGGTATCGCTAGGCTTTAGAATGCTTATAACACAGAAGGCTTGTTTTTGTTTTTTGTGGTACTCAAAATTGAGCCTAGGGCCTTTGTACTGAGCTACATTCCCAGCCTGTTTTTATTTTTTATTTTGAGACATGGTCTCACTAAGTTGCCCAGGCTGGCCTTCAATTTGTGATCTTTTGGTCTTAGCTTCCAAGTAGCTGGGGTTACAGGCATGTGCCACTGTGCCTGCTTAGAAGGCATTTTCAATTGAGTTAAATTTAAGTCCAAGTATTCTGTCAGTTAAATCATTGCCTTAAAAAGTTAAGATGCTCTGTTACACTTATTCCTCATTTTAGGCCCTGTTTTGAATATATCTTAATTGGAGTGCAAAAATCTGTTTCCAGTTGGGTGAGGAAACAGGAAGAAAGGAGTACTTCCACTTGGGGAATTTTCTGTTTTATATAGCATTATTTAAAATTTTTGTGATAGCATTCTTTTCTTCTTTAACATTGCTTAATTTTTTTCAGTTTTTTCTTCTAACCAAACATTTATTGTTATTTTTCTGGTGTTTCCATTTTTTGGGCAAAGGCTAGTGAGTGGTCTGATAGTGAGTAGGTTAATAGATGCTGATATCTAGTTTTTTTTTGGTACTGGGAATTGAACTCAGGGCCTTGTGCTTGCCAGGCAGATGCTGTGCCGCTGAGCTATATCCCCGACCCTGCTGATATCTACTTTTTACAAGGCAATGATCAAAGAAAAATATTTAGGTTGCTTACTTTCTCCCAGGAAAATGATAATATACTATGTAAATATTCAGTAATCTCCTGAGAGTTGAGTTTAATATCTGGGAATTATAATTGTAATTTAAAGATTTAAGGAATATAATACAGCCCACTGTTGGGGAGTGGTGATGTGGTCTCATCTCTTCGGTCTTGAAATAGCTTCCATTAGTCCTTGTGGCTTTGTCTGATAGGGCAGTGTTACATAATTTACTGCTGTGTATCGCCTCATTCTATTCTGAGACTGAATGACCGTGAAAAGATCTCAGAGCATCTGTCATGCACACAACATTCATAAGCATATGAACTATATATAGAAGAGTGATACTTTAAATGATGAATACCAGTAGACATTTTTTTCTTTTTTCTCTTTTTTAGAGGTCATAGTAGCTATCAGAATTCATAGAAACAAGTTTTCCTGTTCTTAGAGTTAAGTTTTAATAATGAAATTGTCTTACTATTTCATATGAAGTTAACATTTTTGAATGAGAAATTATAGTTATGGAATTGAAATCCACATGGAATATTTATCTCTTGAGGAATGTTTTACAAAACTATATTCAGTTTATTTATCTTTTAAAAAAGGTTTTGATCTTTACTTTAAAAAAATTATGTTTGTTAAACATTCACAAACTACCATGATACAATATAACAGGATATTTTAACTTAAAAATTAATTATTAAATATATTCTAAAATTCTTTCTAACCATTTTTGTTTTTGTTGAATAACTAGGTTTTTTCCCTAGTGTCCTTGATCTTCAGTTTTCTTTGAAAAGACCAGTTTTATATCCTGTACTACTTTTTACCCCATATTTTATATTACTAACAGGCAACAATGATGTTGAACAGGTATGTACATTTATTTTTATGTACATTTGTGCAAGTATATATAAGGCATTCACATTTGCTTTCCATTTTAAGTAGAAAAGACTTTGCAGAGCTCCCTTGTTCTCATCTTTGACTTAAGAAAAAAAAAGATGGTCTTTTTAAGGTGATTGACAATTTTTGGAATCAGGTTTTACAAACTGAGGGATGTTTTTGTGTGTGCAGCATTTTGTATCTACATTGACAACCAAGATAAATGCTAGCTAATAATAACAGCTTTTATTTGTTGAGCAGTTTTCTGAACCAGACATAACACTAAGCCGTTATATGTTATTATTTCATTCCCACAGTAAAAATCAGGAAGAGGGTTTCATTATTATTATTTTTTATTAATTAAGTTTATTGGTACATTTTAGTTATATGTAGTGATCACATTCATCATAGGGAATTTGTACCTGTATGTGATATATCTTGATTCTTTCTCTTTTCTTTTTTTCCTCCCATTCCTCTACCCTCCCTTCAACCCTAGGAAGGTTTCTAATCCACATGTGGCTCCAAATCCAGTTTTCCTCATTACTGACAGAAGTGTTATACAAATCTTTTTGCCTCTTGACTACAAAGATACAGGATTTATATTTTTATGGGTAATTGCTGAAGTGTATCTTTAGCTATCACAATCATAGTGTAGCCTATATAGAGAAAAAAATAGTTCTTCAAATGTCAGAGCCAGTACATTGAGGGAGGAAGTATATAGGATGAAAGGGCTGATAATGGCCGTGACTACTGGTATGCTTTTTGACCCTATTCCTGCCGTGCCTCCTTTCTTGCAAAATTAGTTTATGTAGTTACAAGGAGTGTTGTTATATAATAGATTGGTTAATAGTTTTTCCAGCTACAGTCAGTTTATCAGGTTTAAATTTTTAGAACACTGCAGTTTAGGAAGGGAGTAGATACAGGGTAGATCTTTGAGCAGAAGCATTGATGTGTCCTGGATGGGAACTGTTTTCCTGTGGTAATGAGCAACCTGAAGCCTTCCTCAGTCTAGCTTTGCAAGAGTCCTAGATTCAGTTTCAAGGGCAACCTTTCAGAGACTACAAAGCTGAGATGGGATAGAGGAGAAAAAGCCTAGGGAAACCACCTTCAAAGATGGGAGGAACCTTTATAGAATCCCCGGTTCCTAGATCCTGTATTCTGGCCAGGACCTGACAAAGGCTGGCATCAGAGGAGCATGCCATCAGGCCTTTCTAGGGTACAGCCAGCATGTGCCAAAAACCAGGATGCCCTGACAGAGTGGTCTTTTGGGAACTGGCTATGTTGGTACTATTACAGGAACATGGTTTCTGCTATTCCAACCTGCCAAACCTAGAACAGTCCCAGAATGGAGAAAGAAGGATGCTCATTGTAGGACCTCTAGCACCTGGTCTTCAGTAGGTGTATTTGTAACATGCTTTGAGCAGCAAAAGGCTTGTTGGGACGATTAAATGGAGACTGTAAGAACAAAAGAGAACACTGCCTCTTGAGCCACCTAAAAAAGTCATGCTTATTTCTCATTGTCATTCAGTAAAGAGGGAGTCTGACTCTTAAGTGCATGGAATTCAATAAACCTGTTTTGATTTTGAATGAAAATAAATGATACAGACGTCTTTATCCCTACCTGCCCCCCCATCTCTCCAAGTTGGCCCTTATGCCAAAAAGGTTGTTGCTAATTTTGGCCCTTGTGATTTATGATGGAATAGGCTGATGTGTGTGTACATAGTTACTAGACTATTGGAAAATCAAACCAGTTCAGCTGTGCTGTTGATTCAGAGCATTCTCAGAATCACAGTCTAACCTCATTTTGGCATGGTTTATGGGGATTTAAATGTGTTACATCATTACAAGTCATATTACCATCTCTCTGTGTGTCTTTTTGTAAACCATTCTATTCCTGTTCAGATATTTTAGAACAACCTTTTAAAAACTAGCCTTGCAAATACTGAGTGGTAACAACAATGTCATAAAGCCTGTAACAAAGAATTACTCATTAGCTGATCTAAGTCAATCATCTGTCAACTGGCCATAATGGAGCCCAGAAGAATATTTGAAACAGTATGTTTAACACAACAGGGAAAATTTTATAAAGGTATCAATAGCTGTTGATAATAACATTAAGTAATAATGTACAAATAGTATTTTTAAAGTGAGAATAAACATTTCACATTCAGCATTCTAGTACTCACAACACATACTGGTACTATCTTAATTAAATTTCATGTTCTGTTAGGATGACTCATTTTGTGGTTACTGTGAGACCCTTAGGAAACTGCTTCCATTCACAAAAAAGCATCCACTCATTTTTCTTGGGGCAGGCTGGTTGAAGTGAAATACAGGTGAATTTTAAGTCAGTGTTCCTCAGTGTTTTTTTCTTTTAATTTCAAGTTCTTTTAAATTTACCTTTGCATTTCTTTAACTTGATAGTGGGATATTTTAAAGTATGTTAATTTTATTTATGAATTAGTATTTGAAACAGTTTTTCACTTTTTTTGTGTGTGGTACTGGGGATTGAACCCTGGCCCTCTGCGCTGAGCTATATCCCTAGCCCCTTTTCAGAATTTTTTATTTTGATACAGGGTCTTGCTAAATTGCTCAGATTGGGCTTCAACTTGTGATTCTCCTGTCTCAGCTGCCTAGAGTGCTGGAGTTACAGGCATGTGCCTCCATGTCCACTTTACTTTTTTTTAAGTTACACTGAACTTCAAATTTCAGAATTTCTACGGTATTAGTATATGATTTGAGACAGTTACGAACTTCAAGTGGAATGTTAGGAAATTTTATATTTTATTTTTGGTTTATTGAGACAGGGCCTCACTATGTAGGAAATTTTAAACATGCCATAATACTTTTAATTTTAGTAGTTTGTGGATATAATATTACTGATGTTTCACAGTATCATTAATAGCCTTTACTCCAGATGGAAACATTCTTATTTCTTCCTCAGGGGTTCCTCTTCACCCCCAGGGGTCAGCTATGAGTTTAGTAGAGTAATAGTTTGCTAGTCTTCCTTCTAGAATTCATTTCTAGAAGCTGTGGCATTTATTCTACTCTGCACCTTTTAAATATCCCCTCCTTTAAAAAAAACTTTTTATTTGTACATGTTTGCAGTTCATGTAGTTTACAATCATCTTGGGGAATGATTACATGTACATAGTACAATGTATTTTTTTTTTTAATCCTCTTCCCCTTCCCTCCCTCTCCCTCCCTCCTCCTCCAGTTCCCCTGTCCCATTTTTTCATTCTTGTTGATATTATTTGTTTTAGCTCATGTTATGGCATATAATGTTTACATTAATTGGGGTTATTAGGTTCCTTCCCTTTTCTTGAAGAAGCAGTTCTCCATCCCCCCATCTCACTAATTTAATATTATATTTCTTTCCCTTCCAAATTGCATAAAATTTGAAATTCTGTGAAGTCACTTATTCTTTCAACAAAAAAACATTGACGGAGATTTGTCTACTAGGCATGTGCCAAAGTAGAAAGCTGGATAAAACACTGCTACCACCCTAGCAGAGAGTGTGGTCCAGTGGAGGAGCAACACATGGGATTCTAGAGACAGATACCAGCATAGAGCCTTAGCAGAATTGTGTGGGAAATTTGCACTGGGTCCTGAGGTTTGAGGTATCATTTTTTTTCTAGGATAGTGGACATCTGTTTTCCTTCCTAATAAAGAAAATGGGCAGATTGACTCTAGGAAGTTCTTTCCAGCTGTAGTGTCTGATTATATTATTTTTCAAGAGAGAAAAACCCCTGGAAGACATCTGGCTCTGTGCACTGTTGGGCTTTTATAGGCCTCTTTTGACTTAATGGAAATAATGCTTTGGCTTGTATGTACAATGTCCTCATTCTCATTGGGTCCTTTGAAGAAAAAGTTTTTGAGCATGAGTAGTGTTTAAAAAGGTAAGATATAGTACAATTTTTCCCTTCCTCTCCATCTCCTTGTTTGACCTGGAAACAGTTATTCATTTGAGGTCAAGTAAAATTGCAAATCCTAGTCTTTTGCTTTGAAGGCAAACCTATTTGTTGGTGAGGACCCATGGTGGCTGCATGACTGTACAGGTAATCCTAGATGCAAGAAAGTAAGTTAGTTTTGAACAAAGTTTTTCAGGAAAAGCTAGGCAATTATTTAAACATCAGCTAGGAGAAAGGTTTATTTAATGATGGAAGTATGAATTTTATGCATCTCTGTTCATAGCTTTAAAATGAGGAAAGGAAAATACCAATTCTTAGCTCATCCATGTTTTGATTTAGCTGTCAAGTGATATCGAAGTGCAGATTTTGGGAGAGTAGAAGGTGAGGCATAAAGCCCAACAAAACTGCTATGTTTCTTGGGTGAGGCTCTATGACTGTATTAACCAAGCGTTTATCTAATCCTTGTATGAAGTGGTTATACTTTTAAATTCTTAAGGTAATAACTTTGGGAATATGTAATTTAAGTTGTACTTCCATTAATTTATTCCCAAACCATGACCTTTAAGCATGTATACTTCTGATACTGGTTCCCTGAACATACTGTTGTCACCAGGCTGGGTTTGAGAGTTTTCCTTGCTTAACCCAACCCCACCGTAGCAGGCTTGCTGACTCCTGTCACAGAAAAAGAATTTTTAGGATGTGTCAGAAAGAGACATGAACAGGGTTTATTAGGCAAAGACAGAGTATAGGATGCACTCAAGAGGGGAGTGTGGGTGCACAATGAAATGAGTCACATTATAGTTTGGAACTGTGTAGATTTATACTTTTCTTGAGGGGTGAAGAGCTAGGGAAAAAAGTGCCCATCCATTCAACCCTCCAGAAAAAAAAGGGCCCATTCCAAGGCATTTTTTTTTTAATAGGTGATTAAATATTTTCTTGGATTTATTCAACTTTTTGTTTTCTCTCTTAATTGTGCCAGTTTATGGCCTTCTGGAGATGGGTCTGGTAGGGAAGGATTGTAAATCTGGCTAAGGAGTGTTGGCATGGGGCTGTCTTGGGTGACTTTGGCTAAATCCTGGAAGTTGCAGTCTTTTTACAAAACATGATTTTTAGTTGTGATTTTCTTGTCTCCTTTTTACTTTTTTTTTTTTAATCCTACCTCATTATGAAGTCCACACCTTTCATTATTTTATACATTTTGTCAGGCCCTCCCAGGGTGAAAATCCTAATTACATGTGTGACCTTTCATAATAATAATAATTATTATTTTTGGGGGGGGTTGAGACAGGATCTTGCTATGTAGCCTAGGCTGGCCTCGAGCTCATGGCAGTTCTCCTGCCTCAGCCTTCCTAGTGTGGGATTACAGGCATGTGCCACCATGCACAGCTGCAATTTCTAATTTCTTTCATGATAATGATCAAAATTTTGTGACCCTCACTGGTCTGTAATTAGATTCCTTTTTTGCAGTTTGTTTGAGACAGGGTCTTGTTTTGTAGTGCAGGCTGGCCTTGAACTTACTGTGTAGCTCAGGCTGGCCTCAAACTCATAGGAATCCTCCTGCTTCAGCCTCCCAGAGTGCTGGGATTACAGGCATGTGCTACCATGCATGGCTTAGATGCCTATTTTAATAGGAAAATCTTGAAACTCTTGAGACTCTTTCATAGGTGGTATCTCTCTTCTCTCAAGAATGCTTGGAGTTTTTTGTTCTGTTTTGTTTTGTTTTTTAATTACTGAGGATTGAAACCAGGGCCTCACAAATGCTAGGCAGGTGCTCTACCACTGAACTACATCCCCAGCCCTTTTTAAATTTATATTTTGAGATATTTTGCTAAATTGCCCAGGCAGGCTTCAAACTTGCAGTGCTTCTGCCTCGGCCTTTTGGGTAGCTTGGGTTACAGGTGTGTGCCACCACACCTGGCTCTTGGAATTATGTTTTTTTTTTTTTTTTTTTTTTTTTTTTTTTTTGTGGGTACCGGGGGGACGACCTCAGGACCTCGCGTGCCAACAGGCACCCGTGCCACTGAGCGATATCACCGGCCCCTTTTTCGTATGTGGGATCCGGGAGTCGAACTCGGGCCTTCGCGCTTGCAAGGCAGGCGCTTAAGCCGCTGAGCCGTCTCACCGGCCCTGGAATTATGTTTTGAAGTGTATTTCCTTCTGGTAGGTTAGACCAGCTTTTACACCAACTCACTGTATGATGACATCTTTTATGATACTTTACACTTTTAGGCTCTTTCATATAATGCATGCCACAGGCATGTTTGAATCACACTTGATATGATAACTAATTCAGGTTTCTCCTAGTGATCTATAATCAGAGCAGTAATTGTGAACTTGGCTGTACATTACAGTCACCTAGGGGAAATTAAAAAATGAAGAAAAACTTATTTCAAGGCCTTACCTAACCAACTGAGTCCATCTCTGAGAGGTGAAGTCCAGGTATCAGTATTTTATAAAGCTCTTAGATGATGATAATGAGCAGCCTGAATTGAAGACCATTGAGTTGCATTTCACACTGGGAAATCACCATCTGGCAGAACTTCTAAATTGGATTAGTTCTTTAGCTTGCTGTGTAGCTGGAGAAATGATTATCAGTAGGGATTCAACAAAACGTGTATCAAACTTTGTATTTATAAGATGGCACCTGAATCAAATTGTTCCTTAATGTGTTTTCCAGCCTCATCAAATTTTAAGAATTACAGCATTGATGAACTAAAAGTTGGAACTTAATAGTTCCTCATTCTAAAACTCTTTTCCTCATATCTTTGACTATGGTAGTGGTGATTGTCTTTTCAGAGTAATAATATCCTTTGTCTTTAGCAGGAAATGAAACTTGGGTCTGATTATTTATACATATCCTGGCACTTTGGTTTTTTTAAAGACATAGGTGAAACTGCCTATTAATTTCATCATCTGTGCAAAACCCAGGTTTGACTCTTGGACTGAGGGAGTGCCTTCACTTTGGTATCTTGGAATGAATGACTCATGCTCTCTGTAGGCACACAGTACATAGTCACTTGTTTTTCATGTGTACCAGGAAGACGAGGGCATATGAAAATAGAAGGTGTGTACTGCCAAGTGGATCTGAAATAAGAGTGGAAATGTTGACCTAATGGGTCAAACAATTGAGCTTATTACAAATACTTACGACTTTGGGTGTATCTAGCTTTATTATTTCAGGAATTAAAATCTGGCATATTTCTAAAATGCTATCCTTTGGTAATTTGTAAGTAACTCTGTTCCTTACTAGATAACCTTGATAATCTTATGTTTTAAAAATTACTTGTGAATTTAACATGTTTTTCTTTTGAATTTGTTTGCCACATTAGCGTATTCCTGCTGAAGGAAAGGTTAGAAAACAATACATTTGTTGGAGCAGTTCAGTTACTGATTTATTTTTTGTGTGGAAGGATAATATAAGGCCACTGGCTACTTTCTTTGCCATTACAATGCCTTCTGTCCCCAGAATAGCTGTTAATATTGCCGACCGGGTGTCTACTACTAAGTTTAGTTGCTGCATATGCCTAGATTAATATTATTTACACCTGTCCAGTATACAAATTCTGCTAATGCCAACTTGTTTTATTTCCTTAGTGAGAAATAATGTAGTAATATAGATTAAAATCTATTTAATGGGCCAGTGAGGTAGCTCAGCGGCATAAGTGCCTGCCTGGCAAGCACGAGGTCCTGACTTCTGGTACCCACATAAAGAAAAAAAGGGCCGGCGATATCGCTCAGTGGCACAAGCGCTTGCTGGCAAGCGTGAGGTCCTGAGGTCGACTCCCGGTACCCACATTAAAAAAAAAAAAAAAAAAACTATTTAAAATTTCTTGACAGCTGGGCAGGGTGGTGCATGCTTGTTTCTCAGTACTCTAGGAGGTTGAGGCAGGAGGATTACAAGCTTGATCCCAGCCTGGGGCAACTTAGTGGCTTAGCAAGAAAGACCCTGTCTCCAAATAGAAAAATAAAAATTGGGACTGGGGATGTAGCTCAGTGTGAAGGCCCTGGGTTCAATTCCTGGTAGCACCACAAAAAAAAAAAAAAAAAAAAGGGGAATCTCGACATGCACACACACTCATCTATTTATATTCTTGTATGGTGTCACTAAACTTAGGACTACTGAAACCCCCACAGAGCATTCAGGTCTCCCACCTGGCAATATGGCACACGGATACAAAATAAAGACAGAGAGAGAGGTTTCTACAGAGAAGGAGCTCTGGGATTACCCAGTGCTTTCTGTGAAACAAAGGGCTACGAGTCCAGAAGCTCATGGCTTTTGGTAGTTTCAATCAGGGAGGTGGGTGGGGGTTGTGGCAGAGTGCTAGGGAAGAGAAACTTTGCAGGCATTGGCTGTAAGGAAAAACAGAGCAATTTTGTACCAGGCACAGAGGCCTCCAACTAGCAGGACAACGGATAGCTTGATGTATGCAAGGCTGGCACCTTTAGTGCCAGGAAGGTATAATTCTTTCTGAGTCCCATGGCCTCAGCTGAGATGTTATCTCATGTCTTAGTCCTGGAATCTCACAGGCTCTTGCTTGAGCCCCTGTTCCAGCCATCAGCTGGGGGGTGGACAATTTTTGCCGACATGCTGCATTGATACATGTTGGTGTCTTGGCTAGACTCGATCACATTCTTTTAGCCAATTAAGGGAACATCTGTTTCAATATAGCAAGCTCTGCATATCTCAGTGAATAGGGTTGAAGTAAAGGTCAGGGAAAGATGGAGGCAAGGGGCTTTGTTTCTCAGGAAAGTGCAGCTTGGTGATCTCCCACAAGGACCTACTACTTATTTTCATATATGTAAATGAAGTTTCTAGTATCTATGTCTTTCCCAAGTAAATTTTTTTTTTTTGGAGACAGGGCCTTGCCATATAGTTCAGGCTAGCCTTGAACTTACTATGTAGCCCAGGCTGGCATGGGTCTTGCAGTGATCCTCTTGCTCTGGGATTACAGGTGCTGGTATTACAGTCATGCACCACCATGCCATGCTACTCCCAAGCAAATTTTTTTCCTCCCTTTAGACTCTGCCTCTTCTAGAACCTCCTTCTTTCCCATGTAGAGGGTTTGTGTGTGGGGGAGGTTGGTAGGAGTGGACAGTAACACTTGATTTGCTATTTGGATCAATATTGGATTGCTGAGATTGAGACTAAATGCTCAGAACTGAAGTTCAGTGTTTCATATTCTGAGGAGATAGAATTGTGGGGTCTGTCTGGGCTTTAAGATAGTTCCATAAAATGTTTATCTGTCTGAGGCAGCATCTAGAAATTATGATCCTACCATAAGGTTTAATAAGTTAAAAAAATTGATGTTGGGTTTTTTCTTGTATACGTTTATTTATTTAGCAAATGGGGAGCCTTAAAGGAAAAATATATGAGGAAATTATTGAGCAGTATCTAGAGTTCTAAATACATACATGTTTCCCAAATGGAGCTGAAAGTTATTAACAAAAGTGCTGAGCACTTTCACATAATTCATTTAATCCTCGTGAAAGTCCTAGAAGTTAAGATGGACTTCCAATTTACAGAAGAAGAAACTAAAGCTGAGAGGGGTTCAGAGACTATAGTAAGACACCAAAGGCAGGCTGTGTCTGTGTCACATTGGAATGTTTTGACTCTGTCCAGCTTAACAATTCTAGAGTAAGCCTCAGGCTACCTTGGCACATTCTTTTTTTTTTTTTTTTTTTTTTGTGGGTACCGGGGGGTCGACCTCAGGATCTCTCGCTCCAACAGGCACCCGTGCCGCTGAGCGATATCACCGGCCCCTTTTCCGTATGTGGGATCCGGGAGTCGAACTCGGGCCCTCGCGCTTGCAAGGCAGGCGCTTACGCTGCTGAGCCATCTCACCGGCCCTACCTTGGCACATTCTTATCTCTTATCTGGATCTCTGGCTTCAAGCGTGCCCTTCCAGGTCCATTCTCTACACACTTGTCCTGACATTCTGTCTCAAATGTAAATGCCATAACTAGAGGAAACAACTCCTGAATTTATTGTCTGTTGCTTTCCTCAGTTGGTGCCTGTGTAGTTCTTCAGCCTCATTCTTAACAGCTTTTTGCCTTATGTCTCATGGCCCAGCAGTACCAAAGTGTTTAGAGTCCCTCTTGTATTCAATAAATATTTGAGTGCCTGTCGTGTGTTAAGCAGCCTACTGGAGGCTGACAGCAGCTTTTTAAGTGAGCCATAGGGTGAAAGTCTTGGCCCTGTACAAATTTAATGGCATTAGAGGTGGAAAATATTGTAATATTGATCAGACATTGAATGTTGATCAGACATTGAGGAGATTAGCCAGGCATGGTGCCACACATCTGTAATCAGGAGGATCTCAAGTTTGGGCCCAGCCTGGGCAACTTAGTGACTTAGTGAGACCCTGTCTCAAAATAAAAATTAAAAAAAGGCTAGGATGTAGCTCAGTGTGAAGGCCCTTAGCTTTAAAATAAGAAAGAAAGAAAGAAAGAAAGAAAGAAAGAAAGAAAGAAAGAAAGAAAGAAAGAAAGAAAGAAAAAGATATTGAGGAGATAGAATCAGGTAAGATTTGATGAGAAAGAAGACATTTTGGATGTAGCTGGAATAATGATGGTGAGCTGAAAGTCCCATGTATATATGAGAGTATTACACCAGAGAATACTTGATAGGCAAATTTATGGTGTTAGAGATATGTTAGGAGCCAGGCATGATGGTGCATATCTGTAATCCTAGCACTCGGGAGGCTGAGGCAGGAGGATCTCTGTGAGTTTGAGGCTAGCCTGATGTATATAGTTAGTAGTTCCTATGTTTTCCTGCCAAGTGGCTTGTAACCACCGGTGGTTCAAGAATGACTTTCACATCAAGCAACATGATGTAACAGTCATGCATGTACCACCAGTTAGTTATTCAAGCTGGTGGGAACGTGTTAAACTCAGCCTCTTGTAAAGTCTCAGGACCTGGGTAAAATGCAGACTTTTTTTTTTTTCATCAGAGTGTAACATGCATGGCCTCTTAAGTCTGTTTCTCAATAGAGTCTTGTTTCTCAACAGAGTCCTGGTTCTCAAATGAAACCTCCTGAGCCTGGCCTTTACTTGTCCACATTCCTATCAACAATCTGGTCTTCTGAGTTCTGACCAGAATTACCCATCAGGCTCTGCTTACAACATTCTTGGGCTTCTCTAGGTCCACATCTCCTAACCTTCCCAAACTCTTCAAACCAATTCCAAAGGCTTCTAAACCACATGGTCAGGTACAGTCAGAGCAGTGACCTCACTTCTTCTATACCAATTTTTGGTATTAGTTTTCTTGTGCTGGGACATGTTTTTTCCTTGGAGCCAGGCAGTCAGGGATTGAATTCCCTAAACTATCAGCCAAATTAAACCTGTCCTCCTTTAAGTTGTGGATTTTGGATACTGAGTCCCAGTGGCAGGAAAGCTGACTGTGGATTACATGGGTGCACCACCACTCCTGGCTTCTTGCTCTTGATGAGTTCTTATTCAGTCAGAGAGACAGTCAAGTAAATAATTAGGTGCACTAAACCAAATCTAAGGTGCTGAGATGGAAATTTGTGCAGGGTTCAGGAGAACCACCTAAGAGAGTGTGGTCAACCCTACTGCGTGGATGAAGTAGGGAATGTATCCAGAAAGATATAGGACTTTGTTCTTAGACTGGCATGAAAAGCAGGCCGAAATGGGCAGGGAGCAATATTCCAGTCCCATTGTGAATTAGCCAGTACAGAGTTCAGGAAGGCCAGGATGCTGGCGGTGTGGAGGTGGAGGAGGGTGGACAGATTAGCCCTTGCAGGGTCTTTCAAGCATTTGGATTTTGTCTCCAAGGCTGTGGGGAATAAGAGAAATTATATAATTAGATTAGCAATGTTTATATTCATCCTTAGTTATGCCTAATTTACTTTTTTACATGTTAATGTTAAGCAGGTGACTTCAGGGCAAAAATTTCAAACAAAACAGTTACAAGTCAAAATGAGCAAAGCGGTTTACCAGGAAGGGATGTAATAATCCTGAATCTCCATATACTTGACAACTAGTCTTGCAAGATAACTAAGAAGGAATAAAATACATGTATGAAATTTTAAAAAATGAAACTACTTAAAAACTAATAGGTTAGGGCCGGTGAGATAGCTCAGTGGCATAAACGCCTGCCTGGCAAGTGTGAGGTCCTGAATTCGACTCCCAGTACCCACAAAGGGAAAAAAAGGGCTGGTGATATCGTTCAGCGGCACAAGCGCCTGCTCGCAAGCGCGAGGTCCTGAGTTTGACCCCCGGTACCCACAAAAAAAACAAAAACAAAACCAAAAAAACTAATAGGTTAAACAGTCAGAAAAGTCAGAAAGTGCGTAGAGGAGTTGAACAAAATAATTTACAAGCTTGATACAATGAAAACCCAAAACTTGTTAGTGATTTCAATTGTTCGAGGTCCATAGTAAGAAATACTTGTTAATCTCATAAATTGGTGCCAGAAAGCAAAAGTTTAATGAACAATATTTTTTCTTACATTGTGCAGTTTTTCTGTTTCCTCTTCTATTTAGTTTTGTTGCTGTTGATGTTTATCTCATTACACAAAATTGATTTCATGACCCGTTAATGGATTGACACCCAGTGTCTTAAAAATGGTGAGTTAAAATATATCACCCCATACCAAGACTACAGGGCCCTGTTACTTTTTTGTTCTTCCCCTTGTTAAAACAAAGATGATTTTGATTCCTGTTTTTACCAAGTCAAGGACATCTGATATGCTCATCTGCTTCTGTTCTCCACTTCTATATTTAGCTTTTCATCCTTTCTTCCAGACTTAGGAGAGAAAAATAACATCTTTCTTTCTTTTTAAGGTTAAATTTTACACCTGTACTTTGATTTCGTCATCATCTGCTTTTTCTCCTTTGCCATCTTTTCTCATTCTTATAGCTAGATATTTCTTTGCTATTCCATCATAAACTTGTCTCCCAACAGAATCTGAGGAGTTCCCCCAAAGAGGAGGTGGGGACCTCAACTCAGCCCATTGAGTAGGTTTTTTGATTCTCATCATGGAAAAAGAATTCCCAGGATGTATCAATGACAGCATCAAGCCAGGCATGGTGGCACATGTCTGTAATCCCAGCACTTGGGAGGCTGAAGCAGGAGGATTGCTGTGAGTTCAAGGATAGCCTGGGCTATATAGTGAGACCCTGTCTCAAAAAAAAAAAAAAAAAAAAAAAAAGAGAGAGGGTGAGTGAGAGAGAGAATATAAAGATTTTATTATGCAAAATAATGAAGTACACACTTGCCAGGTGTGATGGTGTACCCCTATAATGCTAGCACTCTGGAAGCCTCAGGCAGGAAGCCTCAGGCACAAGTTTGAGCACAGACTGGGCAATTAATTTAGCAACCTAGGGAGATTCTTGCTTAAAAACAAAAAACAAAACAAACACGCACGTGTGTACACACACACACACACACACACACGGCTGGATTTGCAGACCAATTTAGTTTGCAAACAGAAGCATTTGGCAAAATTTTGTTTTTGTTTGTGAACTCTGCATCGGGTGATAAAGACGACTGCGGCCATCTTTCCTGTTTGAACACAAACGTGGCCATCTTCCCCAGAATTAAATTTGTGAACCAGGCCCTTAAGAGAGAAGTGTAGTGTGGACTGGGATTGAGGATATATTTGTGTTCATGGAGGTATCCTTTAAGATGAATGATCAAAGATGTTTATCGAAAAACATTCTTTGAACCCTTTTTGCTATTTATCTTAAGGTCAGGCTTCTGCCCTTTACCTCATCAAGTAGGTAATTTATGGACTTACAGTATCTTAAGGGATTTGGATATGATGGGTTTGGAAAGAAAAGCAAAATAACAAGCCTGTGGAATAAAGATGTGGAGTACAGATATGTCCTGAAGTTGTAGTCTTCTTTAAAATCAGAATTTTCCTTGTCCTTTTTACCTATCTTTATTTCTTCTGTCCTGCCTCAAACTGAGTTTTGTGTTTCACTAGCCTTCATTCTGGACCTTAGACATTACCAGAGACTTATTTTAGTCATTAAACCACAACAATAATCTTTATAGTTTTTGTTTTTGTTCTTTATTTTTTTTAGGCTAAATCCTATTTTCTTGAATGGGTGATGGATTCATGTGGCTCAAAATGTCAAAGATACAAAAGGGCATTGAATTAGGAGATTCTTGCCTGCCTTTTTTAGCTGCTGTATACCCTGCCTTTTCTGTCTCACTCCCTCTTATTATTTTTATTCATGTCCTCATCCTTTCCCAGTCAGGAGAGAATGGATATTTCGGTCATCTTTGATTTACTCTCTTCCTGGCTTCCCACTAACTTCCTTCGAGGTGTTTCATGTCCTGTGCATTCCTTACCCACTGCCAACCCACTTCCCAAACTCATTTATCATGACCCATTATGTCATTTCAAACCAGAATTTTGTAGTAACTTAGCAGGTTTCCCTATTCCCTGTCTCTACCTTGTTTCAAATTTCATTTCATGAACTTTGTGTTTCTAATATCTAAACCATGATATAGAAAGCATTTTCTAGAATGGACCTCAAGCAACTGAAAACACTATTTAAGCTGGGCAAGGTGGAGCATACCTATAATTCCAGCACTCTGGGAGGCTGAGGCAGGAGGACCAAGAGTTCTAGCCCAGTCTGGTCAACTCAGCAACTTAATGAGATGCTGTCTCAAAGTAAAAAATTAAAAAAAAGGGCTGGGGCTGTAGCTTGGTGCAAAGGCCCTGGATTCAATCTCAGTAAACACACATATACACACACACACGAAAACACTTTAACTTTGGGGTGAGTATTCATTATATAAACCTAAATATAATTCCTGGCTGTAATCTTGTTTTACTTGTCATTATCTGCCTGCTGTCACCTCCAGAAAGTATAGGACCCTTACCTTTTATTCAAGTCTCTCTACAAATTGTCCTTATTGTACTTTTCCACTCTTTTTTTTGGTACCGGGAATTGAACTCAGGACCTTGTGCTTCCCAGGCAGGCACTTGTGCCGCTGAGCTATATCCCTGGCCTATACTTTTCCACTCTTTTTTTTTTTTTTTTTTTTTTTTGTGGGTACCGGGGGGTCGACCTCAGGACCTCGCACGCCAACAGGCACCCGAGCCGCTGAGCGATATCACCGGCCCCTTTTTCGTATGTGGGATCCGGGAGTCGAACTCGGGCCCTCGCGCTTGCAAGGCAGGCGCTTATGCCGCTGAGCCATCTCACCGGCCCTACTTTTCCACTCTTAAATTCAGATGTACACTATACCCGTTGGTCTTCTGTTATTTAGACTGTTTGCTCCTTTATTTTTACATCATTTTAGCCTGATACAGTGTCTGGTTCCTGGCAAGTATTTGATCATGTGTTTCCCCAACGATGGGACAAATTCCAGAACAAACTTTATACTTTCCTCTGTATAATTTATTTCTCTTGCTTTTCTTATTATGCCTGAGTTCCATTCTTCTATGTAACTTACTCTGACTACTTTAGCTCTTTTACTTCCACCTTCCTGTACCTAGAGCTCATTTGGTACTCAAGGGGGAGAGTCTTCAACCATGCCTGTTTGTTGGAGGTTAGAGTAGGTGAAACTTTTTCCTTACCAAGAGTATGTTCGGAAATGTTTAGACTTGGTCTACCTGATACATGGATTCTGGCTTCCTAATGAAGTTAGAGTTAAGTATTTAAAAATTAACAAAGATAAAAGTGGTGAGAGCTGTGGGTGTAGCTCAGTGCTAGAGCCTGGCCCTAGCATGTGTGAGGTCCTGTATTATCCCCAGCACTGAGAGAGAGGAGATAGAGAGAGAGAGAGATAGGCAGTAAATATTTAATTGATATTGGGCAAAGGCACCTTTTAAAACCTAAACATAATGAAAATGGTAGATTTCTATAAAAATTAAAAATAAAAAAGATGTCAAAGATTTGAAGTCCTTAATATACAAAGAACTCATACATCAATAAGGAAAAATTATTAGAAGATATTAACAAGAAAATCATAGTAGTAGAAATAATAAGCAGCCAATTTTATAATTAAATGCTTAATCTTACCAGCAATGGAAAAAAAGTGAACATCCTTTAGGCAGTGGATGCTATCATATTAGCAAAATTAAAAAATACTGGCAAAAGTACTTTAAAACAAGCATTTACATATGCTTCTGGCAGAAAGTTTACTTGTTATAAACTTTGTTGAAAGCAATTTGGTAATACTTGAGAGCTTTACATTTTTTAATGTTTTAACCTAACAATTTCCTTCCTAGGAATCAGTTCTAAAGCTCTTAATTAGGGAGGAAAATGAAATATTTACATAATATTCATCATTTATCACAGTAATTTTTTATAGCAAGGGAAAAACTTGTGATCACTTAAATGCACAAAAGGGAGGAAGTATTTCCTTAAGTGGAAAATTATGCAACCATGAAGTTATAATTTTGAAGAATATTTTAAAGAAATGAGAAAATGTAATGCTGTGTTTATGAGTTTGGTATGCAAACATATGGCCTGAAATGTAGCAAAATAATGTTATCTATGGGTGGTAGGGTGTGGAAATAATTTCCCCCCAATTTTATAGTGCTACTTTTATAATAAAGCATGCTATATAAAACTTCTTGTCTGACTGATTAGTTCCATGTATAGTTTTTGAGGGAGGCAC
Source organism: Erethizon dorsatum (assembly GCA_028451465.1). Taxonomy (NCBI): domain Eukaryota; kingdom Metazoa; phylum Chordata; class Mammalia; order Rodentia; family Erethizontidae; genus Erethizon; species Erethizon dorsatum. The sequence continues at coordinate 103,296,476 of CM051822.1, forward strand.
TATGGGCAGGATGGTTTGGAGGACAGCTCTGAGTTAGGTCCACTTTGCTGTTTGTTTTTTGAGACAAGGTCTCCCTGTGTAGTTCAGGTGGCCTTGAACTGTCTAGGTGGTCCAGATTACCAGACTGGCCTCGAACTTGTGGTGATCCTCCTGCCTCAGCCTCCCGAGTCCACATGCTGTTTTTTTTTTTTTTTTTTGGAGACAAGGTCTCTCTATGTACTCCAGGCTGGCCTCAAACTCGCAGCAATCTTTCTGCTTCAGCCTTCTGCGTGCTGGGACTAAGGTCTGCGCCACCACACCTGACCTCACCTTGCTTTTTTTTTTTTTGTGGGTACCAGGGGTTCGACCTCAGGACCTCGCGCGCCAGCAGGCGCCCAGGCCGCTGAGCGATATCACCGGCCCCTTTTTCGTATGTGGGATCCGGGAGTCGAACTCGGGCCCTCGCGCTTGCAAGGCAGGCGCTTAAGCCGCTGAGCCATCTCACCGGCCCTCTCACCTTGCTTTTGATTACACCCTTGTCCCATCCTCTGTGTGGCTTGACCATATTATTTTCTAAGCATCCATTTCCTTACCCTGTCAAATGGGACTCCTAATACCTAACTCACAAAGTTGTCACGATTAGAAATGATAATATATAATATAATAGTATTTAAATGAATTTGAAAACTAAACTATTAAGTGTGTAATTACTCTGTGAGAGTATAAGTTTCACTAAAATAAAATCTAAATGGAAATAATTAAAATGCAATTTTAATTTTCTGCCAAGAAAAACATTGTTTTCATTCTTGTTAATCTTTTTCAGTTGTCCAACTACCACAGATATCACGTTTATCAACCTGGGTCCCCCAGGAAAATTAATCCCTTGTTGTCTTTAGGCATCTGTTTGTGTGTAACACTTCTCCTAAGCGTTTAGAATGGTACCAGTTATGTGCCATTTCGTGTCTCCTATGGGAGAAAACAGTCACCCACATCATTGTGATCTGTTCTCTGGTTCAGATTAGGACCCTGATTGATATGCCCAGCACACAGGAGCACTAAATAAATGGAAACAGTTCCTATTGTTTTTGCCCTGGAAGTTGTATATAAGACCAGTGGCTTTCTGGATTTCTTTGCTTGGTATAAGCATCTTTGGGAAAAGGTATTTTGCAGAGTGTGATCCAATAAGTGGACAGCTGTATGGCGATTTGGCTCTGTGCTGTCGGACTTCGAGCAGTTTCTCCCGTTTGCCCTCGTGTAGTGCAGCAACCTCTTTCCTCCACTGTAGGGCGCCAAAATGCTGCTTCCCATCTGGGTTGAGTTTCTGAAGTCAGTTCTCTCCCCGTAACTTAGTATCAGAAACTTATTCAGGCCTCAGACTTAATGCTTTGTCACAAATTGCTGCTTTATGGTAAAGCATTCAGTGCTGACTGTTTATATCTGCTGTTTGGGGGTGTTGATCTTTTTTTAATATATTGGTATAGATAATTGTTTTAATATGTTTTCTGGTGGATATATTTTCATGACTTTTTCTTATTTTATTTTAGCTACTGATCTACTTCTTGCCTGGAATCCTATTTGTTTGGGGTTGGTAGAAGGTGTTATTGGGAAAATTCAACTTCATTCAGGTATGTTTCTACAAACTGCTTAAGACTTGTCAAATTTAATGTGGCATTCTGTGACATTGACCTTTTTGAGGATACATGTAGATTCCTTTCTCTTAGTTTTTGGTGTGTTCAGCTGGGTGTAATTCCATGAAAGTTTAATGAAATATAAGGATAAAGGTTCAACCAGGCATGGTGGCACATACCTGCTGCTTCAGTGACTGAGGCAAAAGGATGGAAAGTTCAAGGCCACCCTGGGAACTTACTGAGACCGTGTCTAGGAAAAAAAAGCTTCAGAGAAACCTTTGTCCTCTTCTAAAAACAAAACAAAACGAAATGAAACAAAACAAAACAAAACAAAAAAACCTTACTGAATGCCCAACATGTATCAGAAATTTTGCTAGTTGATGTAACACAGTAGTGAGCAAAAACTGATCCTTTTTACTCTCAGGGAGCTTACAATTTAGGAGGAAAGACAGATATGAATGAGTAGTCACTTAAATAAATATATAATTATTTGATAATTCTAGCAGATGCTGTGAAGAAAAGGTGTAACTACTGTAGTACATTGACTTCAAGGGAGGGAATAGGAGGAACAAAGCTGGAGAGGTAGGCAGGTGTAGCTTGTGATTGCCCGGCTTTGGGTCAGCTGCCCTTTCCTGATACAGTCAACTCTGGCCAAGAAGGAATATGGGTCTCTTAATATGCTGTGTTGTCCTTTCAGGGACCCCTGTCCAGGGCAGGCAATTGATGGAAAGTCTAGGTCATTTGTCACGCCCTCCACTGGAAGGACAGGTACCTATATCCTCAGTTTGGAAAGAGTTTTTTTTGTAGGTAAAACAATACAAGTAAGCCAGGCATGGTGGCATACACCTGTAATCCCAGCACTTGGGCGGCTGAGGCAGGAGGATGGCTGCAAGTTTGAGGCCAGCCAGGGCTACATGGAGAATTCAAGACCAGCCTGAACTACATAGTGAGACTCTGTCTCAAAAAAAAAAAAAAAAAAAGGTATTATATAGTTGAGTCCCACACAGCTAACTGGAAAGGGCTAAATGAAATATTTTAAGCACTATGTTTAAATACCTCTTTTTTCCTTGGTATCAGTTTTCTTTTGGTAGTACTGGGGATTAAACCCTGGGCTTTCACACTGAGCTGCATTCCTTAGCCCTTTTTAAATTTTGAGACAAGGTCTCATTAAGTTGCTAAATTGCACAGACTTGGCTTAAATTTGTGATCCTTCTGGCTTAACTACCCAGAATGCTGGGATTAAAGGCTCGTACTACCATGCCTGGAGTTTTTATTCTTTTAAAATAAAATCATTGAGTATTTTGGACTAGGTTAATTTTTGTGATTTAGCACATATTGTCAGAGACAATTTAATTTTCATTTGTTAGATTCTTTTTTTTTTTCTCTTCTTTTTCCCCTTTGGTTGTTTTTTAAAATGTGCTTTTACCTGGGTGTGCTGGTGCATGCCTATAATCCCATCATTTGGGAGGCTGAGGCAGGATCATTTTGAGTTCTAGGCCAGCCTGGGCTATATAGTGAGTTCAAGGCCAGCCTGGATTACATAGCAAAACCTGTCTCAAAATCAAACAAACAAAACAAAATGTTCTAATATGAAATATTTTATAAGTACAACTGGCTTTTTATCACAGATATGCAGTATAGGTTTTTGTAAAATACACTCATATATCTACCACCCTGATCAAGAAATGAAATATGATCAGTCTTCAGAGCCCTCTGTGCCTTTTTCCAAGTGTCCTGTTTACTTCCTAGAAGAGGACCTACTATTTAGAATTTTGTTCATACCGTTCCTGTTATTTTCATTACTGCTTTAATTACATGATTTCCTAGATAATATGTTGCGAAGGTTTATACTTTGGAAATTTTATGTAAATGACATTAAGCTGCTCATATTCTTTCACTTCTTTTTATTGTTTATATTTTTGAGATTTACCCATGTTGATGTATAAAACTGGAGTTCCTTATTTTCACTAATATATAATACATATATATATATGTATGTATATATAAAATTAGTTGTCCTTTTTTTTGTCTTTGGTTCATTTTCTCTCTCTCTACCTCTTTCCTGTTAGAAATAGTACTGCTGTGAGCATTGTTGTATATTCTGCCTTTGGTAGGGTTTTTTTTTTTTTTTTTGGTGGGTACCAGGGGTCAAACTCAGGACCTTGCGTGCCAGCAGATGCCCGTGCCGCTGAGCGATATCACCAGCCCTTTTCATGTGTGGGTTCCAGGAGTCAAACTCAGGACCTTGCGATTGCCGGGCAGGTGCTTATGCTGCTGAGCTATCTCACCGGCCCCTTTGGTAGGTTTTTGAAAAATTCTTTCAACACAGAGGAAAAAAGCATTTAGTCATTGTGTAACCATGGTATTTTAATAACAGTCTCCTACCTGTCCACATTTACATACATATATTTTTAATTCATTTACATGCTGACAGGATAATTTCACAGCTGAATGTTCTGAGCTAAAATTCATTTTCTATTATTTAAATGACATGTATGAAACTTCTGAGTTATTTTTCTTTAATTTCAGTCACATTTGAGCAGTGAATAAGTCACCAAAAACAGTCAGGAGACCAGGATTCAAGCTCTATTTAGTAGCTTTGAGATAAAGGAGAAAGTTACCTGTTTCATTTATTTGTTGTTGTACAGTAAGCCATCCCAAAAACAATGGCTTTAAGCAACAACAATCCATAATACTTCATGAATCCTTGCATTAACTGAGTGGCTTTTCCGCTCTGCTCTTCTGTTGGCGGAGAGCCATTCATGCAGCAGCATTCACCTGGGAGGTTTACCTTCATGTAGCCTTTCGCTCCATGGATCTCCTCTTCTTATGTCCTTCTCTCTCCTGGATAGCCTGCTCACCTCTTCTGGTGCCAAGAAGACAGGTCTCACCATGCAAAGGCCTCACCTTCCTAAGCTGTAAAAATCGAGAAGAGTAACTGTCCTTGTTACTTCTGTAGGTTATTGTGAGTCCCAAATGAGATTCTACATTAAATTATAAATCACTACTTTATCAAGGTTCTTTGGGTAATACAGACCTATTAGCTTATGCAAAGACATTTATGTGAGGAACCCAAGGGATCCAAACCAGAAGTAGACATTGTACAGAACCTGAGATTACTTTCTTGGGGCAAGTGGTCTCCAATCACCAACTCTCCCTATTCGTGACCTTCATTTTCCCTTTTTAGCTTTTTCTGTTTGTGTGTATGTAGGAAAATATTTCTGCTCTTAAAATGACACTCTTAGCCCTTAAACCAACTAACATCTAAGATTCCCTGTAATCAGTGGAGACTGACTAGCTCTCAAAAATAGTTGAATAGTGAGTCTGATTCGGACTCCTATAAAACAGACTTCCTGGCCTGTCCTAGCCAATGACCTCTCCTGATCATTTAGTTCAAAGTGCTCCATATACCCACTCCCTTAGATGGGAAGAGCAGTCAGAGCATGAGGGAATGGACTGGGCAGGTAACCCAAAAGTTGTCTCTGATCAGCATTGTATGAATACAAGTTAATGGCTGCTGAGTTTTTGGTACAACAAAGGTATGGTCATCTGTGGTCAGCCCCTGTTTGTATGTCCTTTCCCTCCTTGTATCACTTGCCTTTCTTTGGTCCCCAGACTGGAGGTTGACAGACAGTGAGCACACCTGTGATATGGGATATTTTAGAAGAAGGAGGAGTGGAGAGTAGAGTGAACTGGAGAAAGTATAAAAATGGAAAGCAGGGCAGTGAAAATGTCTTCTCGCTGTATAATAATCCTTGAACCATATTTTTTCCTTGTCGCATAACAGGTTTCCCTCTGAGAAAGGGAGTGAGAAGGAAGCAAAGGAAGATCTTTTGGGGGCCCTCTGTTGCTTTTGCTTTCCCTCCGCAGTGCTCTCTGTGTTACTCTACCCTTAGCTCCTTGCCCTTGAGCATCCATCTCTCTCTTCTCCTCTTCCTTTCAGCCTCTGTGCACCAGGATGCCACATTTTCTTATTTCCCTGTGTCCTCTTAAAACTCTTGCTTCAGGGTCAGATTGGCCAGAAAGAGCTGTGTTCTTGGTGTGCATAGAACTGTGCTAATGCTTTGGAGATGGTTTCCCATGGGAACATCTTATCTTTGGGGGATAAGAATGAGGGGAATAAAATGTCTGTACTTAAACTCTCTTTCACTCCTGTTTCCCTCCTACTGATTCTCTACATATTAATGCATGAATTTTGTTCTTGACTAGTGTGATGGGAACATAAATTTATTTGAACAGATGTCATTGACAGTCTTAAAATGGCGTGGGTGAACCAGGCCGATGTTCCTGATTGTCATTGAACTCTGAGCTCTGAGAAATGTAACAGGTTCTCATGACTTAGGGACTGTATCACTTTATTAGGGCTGCCATAGCAGATCCATAGGCCAGGTGACTTAAATAACAAAATTTTATTTTCTCAAATTCTAGAGGTCAGAAGTTGGAGGTCAATGTGTTGGCAGAATTGATTTCTTCAGAGGTCTCTCTCCTTGGCTTGTAGATGGTTTCATTTTCCCATCTTCATTTGGTATTCCATCTGTAACTGTCTCTCTAAATTTCCTCATCTTTTAGTGATCCCAATCATATTGGATTAAAGCCAACCTTAAGGAACTCATTTAAACATCATTACCGCTTTAGAGACTACCTCCTAATACAGCCACATTCCGAGACACTAGGGATTAGGATTTCCACACATTAATTTTGATGGTTCAGCCCCTAATAGGAACGTAATGTCCACTGAAATGCTTAGTATAAATCATTCCAAAGAGAATCTCCTCTAGTCTGCTTGGTACCCAAGGAAGACTAGTCCTGGATAGTTACACAACGGCCTTGGGTCAGTCAGTGTATGTCATCTATGCTTCAGTTACTGTTTATAAGACAAAGATGATAGTACCTCCTTAGTATAGTTATTGTGAGGATTTAATAAAACCCCATAAGTGAGTTGTTGGCCACAGTAAGCACTTAGTATATGCGGCTATTATTTTTCTTTTTTTTTTTTGTGGGTACCGGGGAGTCGACCTCAGGACCTCGCGCGGCAACAGGCACCCATGCCGCTGAGCGATATCACCAGCCCCTTTTTCGTATGTGGGTTCCGGGAGTTGAACTCGGGCCCTCGCGCTTGCAAGACAGGCACTTACGCCGCTGAGCCATCTCACCGGCCTATTTTTCTTTCTTAAAGTTTCCAAGAGGTGTCAGATGTTTTATTAGAGAACATCTAAGTTCTAGATACACAATTTTGAAAAAAATTTTAAACATGGACTATTTTTTTGTTAATATCTGCACAAATTTGTAATGATATTAACAAGTCACTAAAAACTCCATTGTGAGACTCTGTAAAAAGTAATGCTTTTAGTACTAAAAACAATAGCATTAGCAAAAATTATATTTTATGATTCATATGCCCCTTTTAAAAATATATTTTATAAGAATTTTTGGGGTATTTTTGGTGTGGTATCCTTTACTAATAGTGGAGCACTTTTAAAGATTTTAAAAATTGTTATTAGTACATGTTTGCTGTGCATAATAATTATACTCATCGTGGGGAGTTGGTACATGTACATAACACATCTTAATTCTTTTTACTTCTTCTCCCCTCTCTCTCCTTCCCTTCATCTCTAGCTTCCCTTCTCATCTGCAAAAAGTTTATCTCCCCATTTCCTATTATGTACCATTTACTTAGCTTTTAAAATTATTTATACTTTTGGTTTCTCATAAGAGAAACCATGTGATATTTAAGCTTGTATGTCTTATTTCACTTAATATTATGGTCTCAAGGTACATCCATTTTCCTATAAATGACTCACATTTGTTCTTTATGGCAGACCAATACTCCATTCTGTATAAATGCCATATTTTCTTTATCCATTCATCTGTTCATGGTCATGTCTAATGAGCCACTATTTTAGAAAGCTTAACAAATAATTGTTTTATTAACCCTAGTGCCTAGAAAATACCTCTTTAGAACTGTTCACCTGTTTTGGGATTAGAAGTCTTCTTCCAGACATTTGCAGGCAAGTGGACTTTCAGCCAGGTACAATGTAGTTGGTTTCAGAAAGCTTGAATGTGTCTCTGACGCTATTGTAAACATTTTTTACTCACTGTAGTGTCTAGGAGGAAGTAAGAATGATATAACAATTGTAATTACATATTAATTTTTTTCCTTAGTTACTATTATTAGTTTTGTTTTTTATTTCCTTATTTTATTCCCTCTTTAGAGGGTAAACTCAGAGAAAGCAGGTTGAGACTGTGTCTGTTCCGCTGACTTGTTCTGTCCCTGTGTGCTGGTCCACAGCAGGGGAGGCTGGGGAGTCTGAGCCAGGAGGAAGTCGAGTTCAAGGCCAGCCTGAGTGCCTACTGTGGGCCTGCATTCAGTTCTGGGGGCTGCAGGGTGAATAGAACTTGGAGCTTCCAAGATCACAGACTCAGACTCGAATCTGAGTGGCAGATGTTAATTACCCAATCACACAGTTTTATCATTAGACTTAAGCTTCTGAAGAAATGTGTGTCGTGCTGTGGGCCTGAAGAGATAGGGTTGGGGTCCCAGATGGAAGGCTTCCCTGAAGAAATGTGTGATCTGAGGCCTGAAAACCGAATATGTGGGACTTGGGCTAATGAATGCAGTGGGAGCCATGGGAAGGGTGAGAGGAGAGATGGTGTGTGGCAGAGTAAACAGCTGTGCAAAAAAGCCCACATGATTGATATTTTTTAGCATTTACTTTCTTTGCAATGTTTGTGGTATAGCCATATCTTTACATAGACCTCCTCCATGAAAAGATTTTTTTTTTTTTTTTTTAAGCCTGGAGGTTTAAATGGATCACAAAAGCTGTTCAGGTTAAAATGTATTTTGGAGATTGAGAAGAGGATAAACTCAATTATGGTGAGAAGTATGTGAAGATAAAAACTACAAAGACTCATTAGCAAAGATATATATCCCACAGTATATTTAGAGTTAGTTTGAAGAGAAAATTGTCAAGTCTTGATTATTTGGCTATAATGTCTTTGCTTAGTAATTAAGTGAGTTACTCCTCATAGTACTGAACAGTCTGACAAAAATTCACTCAAGTAGATCTCATTCATTAAAATAGTATTCACCATCTGCTCCTCTTCCACTTTTGAAGTGGTGAGGATGTCTCAATCATTAAGATGGTAAAATGCATTATGCCTATGATTTAGAAACTGATTTGTCTTCTCTCTAAGGACTCTTGCAGTGGTAAGAAATATTTTGTACATGTTTTAGTGATAAATGAATTGAGTGTCCCTAGCATTGTTTAGTACTGTACTTGCTCATAAAACCATTAGAAAAACCTTCACTCTTCAAGGGTATTAGAGAGAAAGATAAGCCATGTAGGGCCCTTGCAGTGCTCTCAGCCTGGTTCCTGGGACAAGACATTTTATTTATTTATTTAGGTGTTATTTATTATTTAGATTATTTATTTATTTATTTATTTAGGTCCTCCCCTCCCCCACACACATGGTTTGATATCCAGGCTGGCCTAGAACTCATGATCCTCAGCCTCCTGAGTAGCTAGGATTATAGCCAGGTGTAGAAATGTTATATTACGAATAATATTCTTGCTTCGAGGAAAACAAAGAAACCTTTGTACAGAGAAAAAAATCACCTGTAAGCACCAAAACGTAAAACCTGGCTTGGCAGTCTCTTTAGATGTTGCTTCTGTTTGAATGTTAGTTTCATTGTCTTATCTACAGCTACACCGCCCAGGAAGAGGGTGGTTTTATCTGACAGGTCACAGGTAGGGATTTGTATACTTATAAACATTTAAGTCAGAAGTAGCTTTTGTTATAGTATTTTGTAATTACTTATAATTTTATCTTAATTTAAGAAAACGGGCTAGGCATGGTGGCACATGCCTGTCATCCCAGCTACTCAGGAGGCTGAGGCAGAAGGATCACAAGTTCAAGACCAGCCTGGGCAATTTAGTGAGACCCTGTCTCAAAATAAAATAAAAAGAGGTCTGGGGATATACCAAAGTAAAACAAAGCAAAACAAAAACCTTAGGAACTGTACATGGTGGTGCACACCTGTATAATCCCACCACTCTGGGCAGCTAAGGCAGGAGGAATGAAAATTTAAGCCCAACCTGGGCAACTTAGTGACTTAGTAAGACCCTGCCTTAAAATAAAAAAAGGACTGGGGATGTAACTCAGTCTGAAGGACTTGGTTTCACTCCCTAGTATCATGAAAACAAAACAAAATAAAACAAGGGGCTAGAGTTATAGGTCAGTGGTAGAGTGCTTGCCTAGCATGTGTGAGCCCATGGGTTCAAATCTCTGGCACTGAAAAAAAAGAACAACCCAACTAAATTTATGTTTTGGTGCTTATAGGTGATTTTTTCCACTGTACAAAGGTTTCTTTATTATCCTCAAAGCAAGAATACTATTCGTAATATAAAATTTCTACAAAAATGTAAATGTCATTCAAATACAGAATGTAATGTAATTCACATATTTTGTGTTTTCTCATTCATTTGGATGTCAAAATTTAAAATTCTTTTTTTTTTTTGGCACTTCTGGGTATTGAACCCAGGTCCTTGTTCATGCTTTACCACTGAACTACATTCCAGCCCACAGAATTGTTTTAGATAAAAGATTTTCATTGGTAGGAGCCAGGAATTTAGCTCAGCAGCACAGCGCCTGCCTGGCAATCGTGAGGTCCTGAGTTCAATTCCTGTAACCGCCCCCCCCAAAAAAAGATTTTCATTGGTGACTAGGTTTCTGGTTAACTCTTTAAAGAATCTTTAGTTTGGCTGACCCATCCTGTTAATAAATGAAGTCATGGAAGCAGGCAGCAAAGTGAGAGAAGTACTTTCTTTGGTATCTTCTTGTCTTTTTTTTTTTCCTTCTCTCATGTTCCTTTTACTCTCTCATCAGGTACCTACCCTAGGTGCTGTATGATTCATACTTCTCTCTTTGCTCATCGTTCCATTAATTTGTGCATTTATTTTCCATTAATTTGTTCCATTAATTTTTCCCTCAACTGTAATCTGATCCTCAATCTCTTTGGTGTAGACATCCCACTCTTGTAACAGAAGCAATTCTTGATCTTGTCACATGAATGTGACCCATACTTCTGAGCTTTCCCAGAGGTTTTTAAAATAAGCATGTTTTCCATTTCTGTACATATTTCTTTTTTTTTTTTTTTTTTTGTGGGTACCGAGGGTCGACCTCAGGACCTTGCGTGCCAGCAGGTGCCTGTGCCGCTGAGCGATATCACCGGCCCTTTTATCGTATGTGGGTTCTGGGAGTCGAACTCGGGCCCTCGTGCTTGCCAGGCAGCCGCCTATGCCACTGAGCCATCTCACCGGCCCATCTGTATGTATTTCTTAAGTGGCATAGTGGAGTCCTGTATTTTTAGTCAGACATCCTTTGAGGCAAGACAGCTTGCCTCATTTGCTATTCTATTATCACTCCTTTTTCTAGTCACGAATTCTTATTTTTGAACTCTAATTATCTCTTTCCTTAGTAATTTCAATAGCATTTGTGGTGGATTGACAACTGGTGGTCAACTTGTAACACCCAGCTGAACTGAATGAGCATGGTGCTGGGTGTGGAGGCCCCACCTGAGGATTATTGCCAACAACATAAAAAGGAGAACTGGAGAGGAAGAGGTGGTGCTGTTGGTTCTCCTGGAGAAGCAGGTCGCATTGGTTTTCCTGATATGAACTCAGCTGTTCTCATCACTGGAGGAGCTCGGGACCTCGCTGTTGCTGAGGATGGCTGTGGTTCTTTTTGGGGGAGCTCTGGTCCTTACTTTGAGCGTTGCTTCCCGGCTACAGTGCAAATCTCTCAGCCTGCTGGCACAGATCCTTAATCCTGCTGGTACAGACTTTCTAGCTTCCACCACTGACCCTTGGGCCTTCCCAGTGCAGATCCTTGATACAGACTTGCATAAGACATTGTTATGGGCTCTAGGTCTTCAACTGGACTCATGTAGGACATTGCCATGGGATCCAGGCCCTCAGTTGGATTCTATGGGTCTTTAGTGTGTAGACAGATTTCTTGCACTTTTTGCATTTGACTCTTTGGGTGAATATTATAAAATAATCCTATAAATTATGTGTCCTGTATTAAATTGTTTCCCTTGTGAACCCTGACTGCAACAGCATTGATAATAAAGTTTGGTCTTTACGCTCAGAAAGAGGGGGAAATCGTTATGGTAAAAATAACTGTGTTTTTTATAGTCATTCCCTTTTTTATATTACTTTTGGAATTTTTATCTTATTGAACATTGTGAAATACTTCCAATCAAATTATTGTCAGGGCTAATTGTGTTTAAGAAAGAAGATTCTTGGTAAATATGGTGAGTTCTCATTGAGTAATGGCCCTAAACGCTATTAATAATGATCAAATTTTTTTACCATTACACACACACACACACAATTATATATGTGTAATATCTATGATATACATTATATCCACACATACGTGTATGTATATGTGTATATATGTATATAATCAGTGCTCATTATTTGCAATAGTTATATAAAGTCACCACAAATCTCAAATTAATGAGTGTTGAACTATTGTGCCTAAGAGAAATGAAGGGTTTGAGTCCTGCCAGCCTCTGATGACATTTCTGTTGACCAATCAACATGTAACCTTGTTTTATGTATGTTTATATTTAAAGATGTACATACATATGTACTTTTTTTTGGGACATGTCTTGCCATGTAACTCAGGCTGGCCTTGAACTCAGTGTATAGCTCAGGCTGGTCTCGAACTCACAGTGATCCTCCTGCCTCAGCTTCCTGAGTGCTGGGATTACAGGCATGCGCCACCACGCCCGGTAAGACATTTTATTTGATATGTATTATTGATTCATCGACATCAAACTAAACTGATGACCAACAACCCTAACTAATACCTGGGCTAAGCTTATCTAATACACATTTGCTTTGTAAGATACGTCATAACCTTCTCATTTTGGAAACAATAGACTGCATTTGAGCACTGTGAAAGTTAAGCCCACCTGTCAGTTTAACTAGATTGAGAGACTCCTGGAAATGTGACTGGGTTGTGGGGGCCCTATACTCATTAGTGGATTAATCCACTGATGTTCATAACTAGATGTACTGTTATGAGGTGGTACCCAGTTGGAGGTAGGTCACTCGGGGTATGCCTTGCAAGGATATATGTTTCGCTGGTGTTTTTTCTCTGTACTTTGCTTCCCACCTACTGTGAAGTGGGCAACTTTGCTCTAGGTTGCCCTTCTGCCATGATGTTCCTGCCTTGGAGCCATCCTACCACAGACTGGAACCTCTGAAACCAGGAGCCAAATAAAACTGCCCTCCTTTAAGTTGTAGGTATCAGGTATTTTGTTCCAGCAATGGGGAAGCTGACCAATACAAACACTATGTTGAATGCCACTTTAAACAGCAAAGTCACCAACAAAAAGTATGAAAATACAAAATACATGGCAAAAGTAGACTGCAGAATGAATACTTGCTTACAAGATGGCATAGCTTCCTTATTTGACCTCATCTGGTCATGGGTGCATCTGGTATCTCAAATTTTTCGGTGCTCTGGTGTGTCCATCAATGTCTGCCAAAGTATAACAAGTGTTGATTTTAGGGTTGCAAAATAGGTTCTGGCAAGCAGGGAGATTCACAAATAAGACAAGGTGTGATTGAAAAATGGTAAATGTTTAAAAATTAAAAAAAAATTATTACAGTAAAAAACACATTGCCTCTAATTTCTCTCAAAATACCACACCCCCTGCTTCAAACACACTATCATTCTTGTCACTTCCTGAAGCAGTTCTGGAAGTTTTTTGTTGTTGTTGTGCTGTTGTGACTGCCTTGATATCCTGAGTTGACTGAAAAGATTTATCTTTCATGCTCATTTTGACTTTGGAGAAGAGCCAGACGTTGCATGGTATCAGATCTGGTAGATGAGGAAGTACTGTAATTTTTTATGAGCCTGCCTTTTTGTTGGATGGCATGTACAGTAGCAACAGCGTTCACTATATTTTTTATCATATCCCTTAAAAACGTTCATGAAAGACTTCCAGAGCTGCTTCAGAAAGTTGCAAGAATGATGGAATAAGTGTGCTTGAAGTTAGGGAGAGTATTTTTTTTTTTTTTTTTTTGGTGGGTACCGGGGGGTCGACCTCAGGACCTCGTGCGCCAACAGGCACCCGTGCTGCTGAGCGATATCACCGGCCCCTTTTTCGTATGTGGGATCCGGGAGTCGAACTCGGGCCCTCGCACTTGCAAGGCAGGCGCTTAAGCCGCTGAGCCATCTCACCGGCCCCTAGGGAGAGTATTTTGAGGGGGGTTTCACGGCAATATGTTTTTTACTATGTTTTTTAAAAAATTTAAACATCCACCGTATATTTCAGTGACACCTCATATATATCCAAGTTTCACTTAAGAATGTTCTTGAGGAAGCATTAAAAACAATTAGAAAAAAATACATAGTAAATTCTCATTTATTTAATCTTGACCTGTGACAACCATTGAGAACAGAAAATGAAGATAATTCTTTATTTCTTTTTTGTTTTTTAAAACAATTTAGATTATTTAATTGGCTTTATCAGGTTTATTAAAAGCTGGGTACCTTTGTTTAGAGGCCAGTCACCTCCAACTTTGAAGCATTCTTATTCCACTTTTCAAAGTAAAAGTTTATCTTCATCATGATAAATTTGTGCCTTGAATAGAAATCCTGATTTTTTTTTAATGTGCGAGTGTGATACGAAATTAGTTAGTACGTTAAATTTTAATAAAAGATTTGAGAAAACATCTTAACATTTTAGGGGACTAAGCTACTGTTATGTGGAAAATGTACTTTTATGTAGAAAATCATTTTGCCCAATGGTATAAGTTAGATTTTTCTGGTTTTTAAAGACTTTTCTATTTTTTTACAGCTTCAAAAGAGTTTATATTTTTATAGAGTGTAGTAGATTAATTTTCTGGCATGTCTTTATTAGAGATTCAGTTCTTTATTAACTTCAGTTCTAAGCTTCACAGGCTAAGCTTGAATATCCTTCTGATTGCACTGCTTATACATTTGAAATAGAGCCTTTTAAAAATATCTCTTGCTCTAGATCTCTTCCCATGAGTCACTATCAATTTTCTATAAAGTTTAGGAAACTTAGGTAAGCAACAGATCAACTTTTCAAGAAACACTGAGTAGCTACTATGTTTGAAAGATGAACAAATCTATAATAATTAGTTTTTTAGTCACTGAAAGCATACAGTGTACTTTTAGCTACCAAATACCTGGCATTGAAAAAGCTGCCACTGGTTTCTTGGTAGTTGTTACTTCATTAAATTGATGTATGGTGCTTCCAGAAATACATTCAGGATATATAATGCTCTGTTTCCATTAGGGGGTAAAAGCATTTCTTGCAGTGAAGTTTCAAAGAATAGGGCTTTAAGAATGGAACATAAAATGTTATTAAACACATCGTGAATTTATATCTTCAGCAGAAATTTAATTTCATGCATATTTGCATAAAACCTACTTTATAGATTTGTGCTTATGTTCTTTAAAAGTACTAAATGACCAATTAATAGCTTATGCAACAGGTATCAATGAAATTGTTTTATGCACACTTAGGACTGAATTTAAATTCTTACTAAAGATTTGTAGAAAGAGTAGAATCCTTCAAATTGGAACATAATTTGTCTTGGGATAAGTTATTAAGATAGTACCATTTTTAGATCTCTTAGAATGTAAAGCACATTAATAATAAAAGTATATAGTTCTGTATATACTGTTATATACAGTCTATTTAGACTGCTGTAACAGTTTACCCTAGACCAGGTGTCTTATAAACATCAGAAATTTATTTCTCACAGCGCTGGCAGCTGAGAAGTCCAAGATCAAAACACTAGTGGACTGAATATCTGGTGAGAGTCTGCTTTCTGTTTCACAGATGGCCTTTTCTCACTGAGATCTTCCATGGCAGAAGAGGCAAGGTAGCTCTCCTGCTTCTCTTTTATAAGGATACTAATCCTTTCTTGTGTGGATGAAGCCCTTATAACCTAATCATGTACTGAAGGCCCTACCTCCTAACAGTCATCATACCGGTGGTATTTCAGCATATTAATTTAGGAGGAACACAAATATTTAGCCTATAGTATTACACTTTGGGTTCCACCAAATTTATATTCTTTTTCACTTGCGAAATATACTCATTACATCCCAGCACCCCCAAGAGTCTTAACTTGTTCTAGTATCAACTCTAAAGTCTAAAATTCAGAGTCTCATCTAATATCATCTAAATTAGTTATGAGTGAGACTCAGGATATGATTCATCCTGAGGCAAATTGTTCTCTAGCTGCCAGCCTGAAACCAAATAAGTTACACACTTCCAAAATACAGTGGTGGGACAGACATAGGATAGGCATATCCATTCCAAAAGAGAAGAATAGGAAAGGAAAAAGGGGTAATGGAGTCCAAATGATGAGGCAAATGCTTTTTTGTTTTGTTTTGTTTTTTAAAGAGGAAAGATTTATTTTGACTTCCTTGAAATCAAAAGGCTTAAGAATAATCTTCTTTGGGTCAATGTTCTATACCCTAAGCTAGTAGGGTAGAGATCTCAACTTCTAGAAGTAGATTGGATGTCCTGTCCCCACAGTTCTATCCAGTAAGCGTTGCAGCCCTAGGACTCTGCTGGCTGACTCTGTTCCCATGGCTTATGGTAGAGGCCAAGCTCTCTGTCCTGTTGAAAATGAGTCAGTAGTTTTCTTTTGAAATAGGGGACATAGCCTTAAGATCTCTGGATCTGCTAGATGTGGTGCACGCCTGTAATCCCAGCACTCGGGAGGCTGAGGCAGGAGGATTGCCACAAGTTCAAGGCCAGCTGGAACTACACAGCAAGACCCTGTCTCAGAAAACCAAAAAAAAGATCTCTGTATCTCCTTTAGGGTCATTCTTCCTTTGTCTTGGAGAATAGTGCACATTCTTAGCTAAACAGCCCTGTGGTTCATAAAATCTAGCGTGTGACAGCCATTCTTCATTCTTTCTCAGCTCCTTCCCTTTCAGTTCAGATTGGCAGTTTTCCTGAGAGGGTGGATGATTAAATCAAATTTGTGGTTCACACCTGCACTGATTTCCTTATCAAAGGATGCTTGGCCACACCCTTAGTATTCTTTCCTGCATACCTTTCTCTCTCTTTTTTTTTTCCTGTATGGATAGGCTGAGAATTTTCAAATCTCTTAAATTCTGCTTTTATTTTGCTTAATGATCATCTTTAAATCATATTTCTCTTCTCAGATTTTACAATAAAGTCAGGAAGAGCTAAGCCATGACATTTTGCTTAGAAATAGTTTCAGCTAAATATCCAGTTTCATTGGTTGTACAAAACACTAGAACATGAACACACTTCACCCAATTTCTTCGCCACTTTTATAATTTTTTATTTTTATTTTTTGGTTTTTCTTTGAGACAGGGTCTCACTGTCTATTCTAGGCTGGCCTTGAACTCACCATGTAGTCCAGGCTGGCCTTGAACTCACAGTGATCCTCCTGTGTCAGCCTCCTGAGTGGTGGGATTACAGGTGCCACCATGCCTGGCTTCTTTGCCACTTTATAATAAGGCTTGCTTTCTCTGCATTGTCCAATAACATGTTCCTTATTTATATTTGAGACTTCCTTAGATTGGCCTTTACTGTCCTTACTTTTACCATCATTTTTACGTAAGTATTCCCTGAGAAGATTGAGGCTCTTTCTACAGCCCTTTTCTTCCTGAGCCCTTTGAAAGTCCATTCATGGCAGTGTAGAGTTTTCCTAGCAGGTACCTCCAAACTCTGTCAGGCTCTACTTGTTACCCAGCTCTAAAGCTGTCTCCACATTTAGTAGGTATTTGTTATAGCAGCACCACCACTTTTTTGTACTAAAATCTGTATTAGGACTCTCCAGGAAAACAGAACTAGGGTCAGGGGGAAAGGAATGAATGAGTGAGTGAATGAATGAGAATAAAGAGATTCATTATGAGGGATTGGCTCACATGATTATGAAGGCTAAGATGTTTCAAAATCTACTATCTGTAAGCTGGAGTACCAAAAGAGCCAGGGTGTAGTTCCAGTCCAAAGGCCTGAACACTGGACGGGGTCAGTGGTGTAAGACTTAGTCTGAATCCAAAGGTCCAGAATCAGGAATGCCAATGTCCAAGGGCAAGAGAAGATGACATCCAGGCACAGAGAGCAGATTAGTGCTTTTGTCTGCCTTTTTATTCTTTTCCAGACCTCAGTGGAGTGGATGGTGCTCACTCAGATTGATGAGGCCTGTCATTCTTTTGACCAATTCAAATACTAGTGTCTTCCGGAATCACCCTCACACGTTCAGAAATATTTACCAGCTTTCTGAGCATACCTAGCCCAGTCAAGTTTACACGTAAAATTAACCATCCTGTAGGGTCACTTAAGGATACTTCACACATTTGAAAAAATGAGATCAAGAAAACTTTACTTCTTTTCTCCCCTTTTCCCTCTTTCCCCTTCTCTGCTGGGGAAACGCAACAGTAACAATAGAGAGTTAAAAGTGGCTGGTACTCAAAGGTCCTTTTACTCTCTAGGAACTGATAAAAATACTAATTTACATTAGGCTTTCATAAGTTAGGATCTATCTCTTACAATACAACTACTAACACAGTAATATAAAAAGCTGACAAAATGGACAAATGGAGTAATAATGATTAAAAACTTAATTCAAAAAAAGGAAAAAAGTTATATACGGAATGGGTGGGACAAATAGAAAGATGATCTGTTCTATTCTATTCTAATATAATTTAAAGACCAAGGATTCTCATATTGGAAAAATGAAATCCATCCTCACGTTGCTTTTAAGACAAATACCTTATATCATATTTATATACAGAAAGATCAAAATTAAAAGAATAGAAAAAAGAAATTTGGCAAACATTAACCAAATGAAAACTGATATAACTATGCTAATATCAAGGTAGACTTTAAGGCAAGAAGCATATAAAGAGAAACATTTCAAAAAATCTGTAACAGAATATTCAAGTTAACAGAAAGATATAACAATTTAAGGGTTGGGAGTATAACTTAGTGGAAGATGCTTGCCTAGCATGGACAAGGCTCTGGATTTGATCCCTAGCACAGCCAAGAAAAAAGAAAAAAGAAGAAGAAAATTGTGTGCACAGAACACACCTCAAAATATATAAAGAACAATGAGTCATTTGGCTTGTATCTTTTAGTTTAGATGTCAATTTCAAATGACAGAGAAACATGTAAGTGTTCTTATTGTCAACTTGACAGAGAAGAAAGGTGAGCAGTGTGTAATTTTTTTCCTCCTTTACCAGCACATCTCCATACTCTCATATACCTGGTACAAGTGAAGAGATTCTTCTGTGGCACTTTGAAACCTGAATTGCAGAAGCCCTTCAAGAATGTAAACCTTCAGCACGGTGTGGTGGCACACACCTATAATACCAGCACTGCGGGAAGCTGAGCAGAATTATTGCATATTCGAGCCCAGCTTTTGTAACCTTCTGACTTGGCAAGACTCTGTCTAAACAGTAAAAGGGGCTGGGGAGGTAGCTCAGTGTAAAGACCCTGGGTTCAACCCCCTGTACTGCCAAAAATTTTTTTTTTTGTATTTGACTATTATGTTACAAAAGACTTTGGAGTAGCTAATATCCACCTCTGTCTTTGAGTTAGCATTTATTAGCATGTCGATGTGAATTATAAATTCTCCTGTGCTGATCCTTTGATTCATAATTACACAGCTGTGTGAGTGTTACAGCAGCTGGGTGCTCTTGGTTTCCATGGTCCAGGAAGAGTGGACCTAGGAGAGGTCTTCAGGATTCTAGTTTACCGTACTGAGTCATGCTAACAAGTAAGTACGTCAGAATCATTAGCAATCATTTATTTTGTTCATTACATGAAACTTTATAGAGAAATTGGAAAGTGTCCAGGAGAACACTGAAAATAGAACCTACATAAATAGTTATGGTTATAAGTCATTTTTAATCTTTCAAGTAACATTAAAAGGGTGAATGCCAAGAATAGTAACCATTTACTTTCCCTTTCTTGTTCTCCTAATATGACAGAACTAACAAAGCAGGGTTTAGATTAGATTTAAAGAATTTCCAGAGAGTGGGGGATAGTGATCAAAGAGAACTTTGGCTTTAATCTGTAATGTTTAAAATTTTAAAAATGGAATTTATTCATATAAATCCTATATAATTAACAATAAAAATAAAAACAATTGCTGATACACTTTGTTGGATAAATACATATCTTGTCTGTATCTGGATGGATAGCCACATCTAGAAATATGTAGATATAATACTCTTTAGAGATGAAGTCATAAGTAGGAAGATGTGATAATTAATTTCATGTATCAACCTGACTGAAAAGGGATGATAGTTGGTAAAGCATTCCCATCTCCCACCACCCCAGTTGGTGAGTGCATTTCCAGAACAGATTAGGATTCTAATTGGCAAACCGAATGAAGAAGAGCTGCCCTTACCAGTGTGGGTGGGCATCATTCAATCCATTGAGAGTCTGAAGAGAACAAAAAGATGGAAGAGGGTGACATTCTTCTTTCTCTCTTTGAGCCTGGACTGCCTTCTTCTCTTATCCTTGGACATCAGAGCTCCTACTTTTTAGGACTTTGGACTTGGACTTACACCACAGCTCCCCTAGAATGAGTGGGTTACACTACTGGTTTTCCTTACTGTCCAGCTTGAAGATGTCAGATTGAAGGACTTATTGATTTCTGAAATCACACAAGCAGTTTCTATAATAGTGTAATATAATGTACACATATATATAAATATCCTATTGGTTCTGTTTCTCTGGAGAACCCTGACTAATACAGAAGAGAACATTTTCCCCCCAAAATCAGATGGAAAGTTTTGTCTTAAAACTGCTTATCCTTTTATTGTACAGGGTGAGCAATTGAGTCTTTCCTAGGACTATTGTTTTAGCTTGCCCTCCTGGTCATGTTTTTCAAGATAATCACTTCCTAATCAGTTTTATCTTGCTGAGGAAGTTAGGTTTCCTTGTCTTCTTTTCCTGGAGAGACAGGGTTACAAAATTGACTTTTCCCCTCATTGTACTATGTTTAAAAAGTTGAAAAAAAATCTGTATGCCATTAGACATTGCTAGATTAAATTATCTTTTGATTCTTTGTTATACTGTATATCCCAATCTCAACATGGCAGATATAACTGAACCAATTTTTTTTTCCTGGTGAGTAATATGAATTAGTATAATAGTTTGCTTTGGTGCTTTTTAAGCTTTTATTATAAAACTGTGCTTGATGGACACTGGGATTGCTAAGCAGCAGTGGTACTATACTTTTATATTTGTCACGGTTTAAAACTCAAAGTCTAAAAAATGTATTTGGATCATTTGCCTCCATAACTCAGCATGCACATTCTTGTCTTGAACTTGTCAGGTTTTTGTGCAGTGGTGGTGGTGGTATGTTTTGTTTTGTTTCACTGAAAGCAAAATGGTTACAAGAATAGAGATTATTATTATTTTCCGTGAGGGTTTTTATTGTATTTCTAGAGTGATTTTGCCTGGAAATAGCTCAGTATTGAATTCACTGTTTTTCTTTCCATTAGCATAGATTTTTTTTTTCTTTTTCTCTTTCTTTCTTTCTTTTTTTTCTGATAAAGCTTCATTGTGTAGTCAGGTTGGCTGGTGTGTAATTCAGGCTGGCATTGAACTTGTGATCCTCCTGCCTCAGCTTTCCAAGTGTTAGGACTGCTAGTGTGTGCTGCCAGCCTTGCTCCATTAGGGTTTTTGCTTTGTTTTGTTCTGATGGTACTGGAGATTGAACCCAGGAGCAATAATACTCTACCACTGAGCTGTATCCTCAGCTCTTTTTATTTTTTATTTGGTGATAGGATCTTGCTAAGTTGCCCATGTTGGCCTCAGACTAAAATCCTCCTGCCTCAGCTTCCCGAGTAGATGGATAGGCAAGCACCACCATGTCTAGTCATTAGGATAATTTTGATTATTCCCTTGAATAATACTCCACACAGCTACATTTTTTCACAAATGTTCATACATTTCAAGAATTTGGGCCGGTGAGATGGCTCAGCGGTGTAAGCGCCTGCCTTGCAAGCGCGAGGGCCCGAGTTTGACTCCCGGATCCCACATACGAAAAAGGGGCCGGTGATATCGCTCAGCGGCACGGGTGCCTGTTGGCGCGCGAGGTCCTGAGGTCGACCCCCCGGTACCCACAAACAAAAAAAAAAAAAAAAAAAAAGAATTAATAGGAAGTTACAGATATCAAGGTTATTCTCTGTAGCATTATTTATAATAGAATAAAATTGGAAATGACCCAAAATTCTACACTTTTTTGAAAGGTTAAGTAAATTATGGTACAATCAAGTATTATGCAGCTATTTTTTGAAAACTGTGTAAGTACTGTGATGGAAAGATTTCCAAGGTATACTTTTAGAAGAAAAATGTAAGATACGGACTATTTGGTAGCTTTTATATTGAAAATGGAGAATCAAATTGCAGAATATTGTGGTGCTTTTGTGCAGAAGATAGGACATTAAATTGAAGAATATTTTGGTAGCTTTTAGGCAGAAAGTGGGGAATAAATTCTACACAATATTTTGTATCCTACATTTTTCTCCTAAAATTTTATCTTGGACATCTTTCCATCAGAGTACATATAGAGGATCCTCATTCAGTTTTTAAAAAAAATAGCTACATACTATTTTATTGCACAGAAATACTATAATTTACTTTTTAAAAATTTATAGAATTTTGTGTCACTTCCAGTTTTATTCTATTACAGATAATGCAACCAGAAATAACCTTGTACATATGTAACTTCCCTGAAATCTTTAGGGTAAATGACAATAACCAGAATTGTGCTAAGGGCAGAAGCATTATGATTGTTATTGGTTGTCTCCTCATTTTTACCAATTTACATTCCTGCCAATAATGTCTGTTTACTGTGCCCCATAACGTTTTTGTGTTTTTTCAGGGTAATGGGTAAACTATGGTGTCTCAGCATAGTTTTAATGTTCATTTCACTTCTTTTTTTTTTTTTTTTTTTTTGGTGGGTACCGGGGGGTCGACCTCAGGACCTCGCGCGCCAGCAGGCGCCCGTGCCGCTGAGCGATATCACCGGCCCCTTTTTCGTATGTGGGATCCGGGAGTCGAACTCGGGCCCTCGCGCTTGCTGGGCAGGCACTTAAGCCGCTGAGCCATCTCACCGGCCCTCATTTCACTTCTTATACATAAATTTTAGCATCTTTCTGTATCTTTACAGCTGTTTGTGTTTATTTTTCTCTGAGCTATGTATTCATATATTCTGTTCAATTTTCTGTTTTATTTTTGATTTTTTTTTCAATTTTTAGATATTCCTTATAAAATAGGGTGATTAGTTCCTTGGCTGCAGCAACTAATCATCCTACTTTGCCTTTGACTTTATGGTGTATTTTTCCATATTGAAGTTTTTGATTCTAGCATAATCAAATGTATCAATGCTTTCTTTTCCAAGAAAATTTAAAGGAAAGTTGAAAGAGAAAAAATTGCAATTCATGTACCGTTTTCCAAAGAAGAGAGAAGTTAAGGTTAGATTACATTGATTATTGATTATAACTAGTAGAGGTCTGTTTCCTTAATTGGTTTTACTGGTAGTTTATTTTTTTCTTTTTGGTCAGTATGCAAGATGAAAACAGTAAGGGAGGAAACTATAGATTAAAATACTCAGGAGTGGCTGGTGAGATGGCTCAGCGGCTTAAGCGCCTGCCCGGCAAGCGCGAGGGCCCGAGTTCGACTCCCGGAACCCACATACGAAAAAGGGGCCGGTGATATCGCTCAGTGGCACGGGCGCCTGCTGGCGCACGAGGTCCTGAGGTCGACCCCCCGGTACCCACAAAAAAAAAAAAAAAAAATACTCAGGAGCTGGCTGGGCGTGGTGGCGCATGCCTGTAATCCCAGCTCTTGGGGAGGCTGAGGTAGGAGGATCACGGCAAGTTTGAGGCCAACCTGGACTACAAAATGAGTTCGAGACCAGCCTGTACTGCATAGTGAAACTCTGTCTCAAAAAGACAAAAAATGAAACAAAAACAAAAAACAAAAAAACCTCCCAAAACAAACAACAAAAAAACCCATAAAAAAACCCAAAAAACAAAAAAAAAAAAACCCAAAAAACTCAGGAGCTATTCCAACACAATGCAATCTGTATAAGTAGATCTGGTTAGAAATAAGCTATCAAAAGGCATTTTTCCTTCATGATCATCTGTGTTCTCCACACTCTCAGCTGCTAAATTATTTCAAAGCTGACACCAGGTATATTTATCCACAGATTTATCAGAATGTATCTCTAAAAATGAAAAGTTATTTTTCTTAGCATAACTATAATCTTATTATATCTTTTCTTCCCTACCCTCCTTTCCTTTCTTTTTTCTTAGTGGTACTGGATATTGGGGCTTCCCACTCAACTATATCTCCAGCCTTTTAAAAATTCATTTTATTTGGAGACAGAGTCTTACTAAGTTGCTAAATTGCTTGGGTTGGGCAATGTACTTTCAGTCCTCCTGCTCAGCCTCCCAGAGTGTGCCACTACTCCCAGCTAATCCCATTATATCTTCTAAAAATTAGTTATTTGATTTCAAAATTTACTTAGTATATATCCATATATTCAACTTCTCCAGATGATTCTGTAGAATACATTTCTAGGAGACAAATAGAATAAAGAGTATGAACAGTGTGAATTTTGATGCCTGTTGGCAAGTAGTCTCCACAACAGCTAAGTGGGTGGCTGTAGATGCTGACGCTTGCTAACACTGAGTATTATGGTTCTCATCACTCTTTGCCAACTCAATAGAGAAAAAGTGATTCTCTTATTTTAATTTGTATTTTTTTTATTATTACCAAGCTTAATTATATATTTTTTGTGCTTATTGTCTGTACTCCTATGGCATGCAGAATCATGTCTTTTTCTGTATTGAAGATCATCTTTTCTTATTGATTGATATAGCTCTTTATATTTTATAGATACTGATTTTAATATGGTATATATTTTGCAAGTAATTTCCTATTTATTATTTATTTTTTACAATGTCATTTACCATTCAAATATGTTTCATTTTCATGTAATCTTATTTGTCCATTTTATGACTTCTGAATTATATGTCATGCTTCCAAATGTCCTTCTCCTACAAGGGATAAAGAAATCTTCTATATGTCCTACTAATATTTTATTTTGCTCTGTTTATATGTAGCAATTAGCCTATCTATAATTAATTATTGCATATGGTTTGCAGTAAGAAGTTTTTTCCCATATAAAGAACTGATTATTCAACACCATTTGTCAACACACCTTCTCTCCCCACCCCCATCATCATTTATTAAGTGCTTGTACTTACATAGGTCTGGGTCTGGCTTCTCAATTTGTTCTACTGATTCATTTATGCTTTCCATTACCAGTATCACATAGTTTTATTTACCATAGTTTTATAGTACATTTTGCTATCTGGGAAGGCATGCATTTTCTCAATTTCTTTTTAAAATTTTTGCTGGATATTTTTATACATTTAGTCTTTCAAGAGAGATTTAAAACATTTAAATTTTTCTAAAAGTCTCACAAGAATTTTGATTGAAATTGCATTAAATATCTAGAATAATTTGAAAGACACAAATAACTGAAACACTGAACACATAGTGCCTTCATTTATTTAATTTCTGTCTTCTCTAAGTGAAGGGTCTTTGAAACAATTTTAAAATTTTTATTCACATTTTTTTTATTAATGCATATTGGTTTGTTTTACCCTGCACCTCATTCTCTTCAATATATTTACTTATCTATTTAATTTTAGTGTACACATAAAGTAATTCTGGAATTACCAACCCATACTATTCAGAAAAATAAATTTACTAACTACAGTAAAATATTGAAAAAGCTTTTTGTTTTCATCTTTACAAAATATTATTTCTTAAAGTTAGATTTTTTTCTTCCCTGTCTCCTATGGTATGGTTGTATTTTCAGTTTGTTTTGAGTTGTCCCCATGTTCTGGTTGATTTGAACTGTTTATTCTGGGGGATATGTGAAGCATTACCGTTGTTTTAAGAGTCCGAACTATACTCTGTGACTATTCATTTTGCAGGGTATACTTGGAGCTGTCATTTTCTTTCATCCTTTCTGTCCCACTACCATTTTCCCCTTCTTTCTATCTCATTTCCACCTACCCTATTAATTTCTGGTTTATCTCTCTTTTTCGTGTGTGTGTGTGTGTGTGTGTGTCTTCTCATATCTTTTTTCTTATATGCAGGGTAGCACAGTGTAGGTACAGTAGGCCCCTCTTATCTGTGGAGGTTATGTTCTAAGACCCTTAGTAGATGCCTGAAATTGCAGATAGTACTGAACACTATATATGTGGTCATTTGCTGTATAATGATGTTTTGGTCAACAGTGGACCATATACACCTCAGTGGTCCCATAAGATTATGTCACCTAGTGACATCATAACTGTCTTAGATTCTGGAAGTACATTCTGTGATGTTCACATAATGATGAAATTGCTTAACAGCACACATCTCAGGATGCATCCCTGTTACTGAGCAACACATAGCTGTACTATTCTTATACTACATACCTATGGTAAAATTTAATTTATATATATATATTTTTTTTTTTAATTTTTTGAGACAAGGTCTCACTATGTAGTTCAGGCTGGCTTTGAACTCATTATGTAGCCTAGGCTGGCCTCAAACTTGCAGTGATCCTCCTGCCTCAGCCTCCTGAGTGCTGGGATTACAGCCGTGTGCCACCACACCTGGCAAAGTTTAATTTATAATTTAGGTACAGTAAGAGGTGAACACCAATAATAAAATAGAGCAAATATAATATACGTAATAAGAGCTAGCTGAATGTATTCTTTCTCTCTTCCTCTCCTTCCCCCTCCCTTCCTCAAAACATCTTTTTATAATGTACTTATCTTTCTTGTGATGATAAGAGATGATACAATGCCTACCTAACAAAATGAAGTGAGATGAATGATGTTGGAATTGTGACAATAATGAATAGCTTTAGGCCACTATGTAAGGGTTACTTGAACACAAACGTTGTGATACTGTCTTAATCTTATAACCCAGGTGGGTACTAAGTGACTAACAGGCATGTAGACATATACAGCTTGGATATGCTGAACAAAGAGGTGGCGGTTCATGTACTGTATGGAACAGAGAGATAGTGTGAAATTTCATTACACTGCTCAGAATGACATGCAGTTTAAAACTTAGTTTGTTTCTGGACTTTTCCATTTAATGGTTTTGGTCCAAAGTTGACTAGAATAATTAAAACTAAGAAAGTGAAATCACTAATAGGGGGAATGATTGTATGTATTCTTTTGTGCTTTGATTTAATAATTTATCTTAATATATTATATTATATTATATTCAAGTATTTTTCCCCAGCAATGGGAAAATGACTAAAACCTCTATGCATGTGCTGAATTATCACACTATACCCTATAAATTTATACACCTAAAATAGTAGTTTTTATTTAAGTAAATAAAAATAATAAATATACACAAAAAGGAACAATGAGGGCTGAAGAGGTAGTTCAGTGGTAGAGTACTTGCCTGAATATGCATAGGATTCTGGATTCAATCTACAGCACTGGAAAAAAAAACAACAACCAAATCAAATCAAATAATGATAAGAAGTATAGCACAGTATATGTATTAACCAGTGTCTTGGTTACTTTCTTCCCTTCCCTTCCCCTCCCTTCCCCTCCCCTCCCCTCCCCTCCCCTCCCCTCTCCTCCCCTCTCCTCCCCTCTCCTTTTCTTTTCTCTTTTGAGACAGGGACTTGCTATGTAGTCCAGGCTGGCCTTGAACTCATTATGTAGCCCAGGCTGGCCTCAAACTCAGAGATCTTCTTGCCTCATCCTCCCAAATGGTGGGATTGTAAGCAGGTGTCACCATGCCTGTCTTATTTTAGTTACTTTCTCATTGCTGGGACAAAAGACATGGCACTCACAAGTTAAAGGAGGAAAGGTTTAGTTTAGCTCACAGTTTGTAGAGTTTCAGTCCATGTCAGCTGCTCGCAAAGCAGGGCGGCATGGCAGAGGAGCATGGCAGAGGAGAAACAGTCCATGGCATGGCAGCAGGAAGCAGAAAGCCTTCCTTCTTCTTTCCCTTTTTATTCCATCCAGGTTACAAGCCCATTGGTTGGTGCCATCCACAGCCAGAACTCTGCTAAACCAATTAGTGGACTAATTCATTATTGCATACCCATGATCCAGTCACCTCCCAAAAGCCCCACCTATGAGTACATGAGGCTTTGGGAGACCTTTAGAGATATAAGCCATAACAACCAGTAAATAGTTATTTATCATTGTCAAGTATTATGTGCTGTACATAAGCATATGTGCTATACTTCCATACAACTGGTATCATAGGTTTGCTTACACATTTGTGAGTAACACACTGAGCTACGATGTTGTGACATCACCAGACAACAAAAATTTGAGCTGCGGATATAGCTCGGTGGCACAAGTGCCTGCCTGGCAAGCGCAAGGTCCTGAGTTCGATTCCCGGTACACCCCCCTGCCAATTTCAGCTCTTTTATAATCTTATGGGACCACTGTCATTGACTGACATTCATCACATGGCACATGACTGTACAGCCATATTATATATATTAATAACATACCCAGTTTATTCACTTAATGATACATCCAGGAATCATTCCTTATCAGTTCATAGAAGATATCTAATTCTTTTTTTACTTCGTTCTGTGGATGTACCATAGTTTATTCAACCACTCTCTTGTGTCTGGGCATTTAGATTGTTTTCAGTACGTACTGTGTTTTGCAATTAAAAACTGCTGCAATGAATAGGTCTGAGAGTATAGGCTCTTGTTATTGAGGTATATCTTCAAGGTAAAATTCCAAGAGTGGAGTTGCTGCTGCTGAAAGGTAAAGTACACATTGGTAAAGTATTGCTAAATTTCCCTGCAGAAAAGTTGTGTCTGTTGCCATTCCCACTAGCACTGTTGGATGAGAGTACCTGCTTCCCGACAGCCTCACTGGCAAATGTGTTGTGATGACGTTTCATGGTTCCCAATCTGATGAGTAAGAATAATATAAAAATGTTGTTCTTATTTACATTTCTCTATGAGTGTGATTAAACATCATTTCACATTTAAGGGCCATTTTGTATCTTTGTTGTTTTACTTTTTTTTTTTTTGTGGGTACCGGGGGTCGACCTCAGGACCTCGCGTGCCAGCAGGTGCCCGTGCCGCTGAGCGATATCACCGGCCCCTTTTTTTGTATGTGGGTTCCAGGAGTCAAACTTGGGCCCTCGCGCTTGCCAGGCAGGCATGTATGCCGCTGAGCCATCTCACCGGCCCTATTGTTTTACTTTAAAAGGTTGTATCTGATATAATTCTGCATGAGGAATTGATGAATTCAAACCTGTGTCTTGCCTGTGTGTATACCCAATTAAATGCTGGAAATAAAAATTGTTCTGTTAAACTTTGAAAAAAAAAAAAAAAAGGTCATATCTGATGCACACATTTTGTGGTATTGTTAGGTGTTCACCTTCAACTTGCCAGGCAGTGGGACTCTAAATGCCAGATGTTAATGTGAGTTTTCTCTTCTAGATCTTCCATGGTGGCTTATTCTAATTCGGCAGAAAGCTTTGGTGGGCAAACTCCCAGGAGACCATGAAGTCTGTAAAGTTACCAAAATTGCTGTGCTATCACTTTCTGAAATGGAACCTCAGGATCTTGAGCTAGAGGTAAGGTAAAGTCAAGGGAAGTCTTACAGAAGACTGATAAAAATGTAATAGGAAAAATGAGGATTTTGTTCAGTAGACTAGGAATATACAGTTTTAGAGCGGTGTAATATCTTTATAATAATTTAATTCTGTGGCTTTCAAACTTTATTTTATTTAGTTAATTAATTAATTAATTAATTTTTTTAATGTGGGTACCGGAAGTTGAACTCAGGACCTTGCGCTTGCCAGCAGGCCTTGTGCCACTGAGTGATATCACTGGCCCCTTTTTTTCCTTTATGTGGGTACTGGAAGTTGAACTCAGGACCTCGCGCTTGCCAGGCAGGCGCTTACGCCACTGAGCCATTTCACCAGCCCTGTTTGTTTGTTTTTGAGACAGGGTCTCACCATGTATTCCAGACTGGCCTTGAATTCACTATCTAGCCCAGGCTGGCCTTGAACTCATGGTGCCCCTCCTGTCTCAGCCTCCTCCTGAGTGCTAGGATTACAGATGTGTGCCACCACACTCGGCTCAAACTTCATTTCAGTAGTAGAACCCTTGCTTCAAAACCTGTGAAACCCAGTATTTAAGACACATAGAAGCAGAGCCACTTTGAATGAGGTGGTATTAGGGAGTGAGGGCTCTTAGGGATTTGCCCACTTAAATACTTTCAACAGCATTTCCAGGGAATACTCTGGGGAACAGGGAAGTCAAGAAGGGGAGATTTAACTTTTACTATATCTTCATTTACCTATATTTCCTGAAAAATTTCTGAGCATATACTACTCTTTTTTTTTTTTTTTGTGGGTACCGGGAGTTGAACTCAGGACCTCGCGCTTGCCAGCAAGCGCTTGTGCTGCTGAGTGATATCACCGGCCCTTTTTTTCCTTTATGTGGGTTCTGGGAGTCAAACTCAGGACTTTGTGTTTGCCGGGCAGGCGCTTACGCCGCTGAGCCATCTCACTGGCCCTACAGTTTTTCAGGCCGGTGAGATGGCTCAGTGGCGTAAGCGCCTGCCTGACAAGCGCGAGGTCCTGGGTTTGACTCCCAGAACCCACAAAAAAACAAACAAACAAAAAAAAACGATTGCCTTCCTAGGGCCAGTGTTTTTCATCACAAGGTGCTCCTGGATCCTGATAGAATGGTCTCGTGAAAACATTTGTATCGTGTCTGCTCTTGGTGAGGATTTGACACCTGGAGATTGTCATTACTCCGTCATGGCCTGTTTTGTTCACTATGAGATGTGCTGGGCTGGCCTTGTGTGTTACAGGGATTATTATATTCAGGACCACCCTGTATGATGGGGACTGTTACAGGTAAATGAAGCCCAACCTGGGTGTGGTGGTGCATGCCTGTAATCCTAGCATATTGGGAGGCTGAGGCAGGATCACAAATTTGAGCCTCCCTGGGCAAGGTAGTGAGACTCTGTCTCAAAATAGAAAAAAATTTTAAAAGGCTGGGGATGTAGCTCAGCGTGAAGGCTCTGGATTCAATTCCCACTACTAAAAAAAAAAAATGGAAAAGAAGAATGGCCAAGGTTAAGTCATGCAGCTGGCACAGGGCGGGATCCTAATGTGGACTCCGGAAGCCTGGTTCGGTATCCCTCTGCTGAGCTGCCTTCCAGTTACCTGAATATTACAAATAAACAGATAACATAACACAGTACACTCACCCACAACTCAATATGTGTATTTTCATGATGAGTTCTTGGGGAGAAAGTTTGGGGACAGAGTTAAATTACTTAAAAAAATAAGTAAAAATAAAGCCTTTTTTATTTATTTATTTATTTTTTTTTATGTGGGTACCGGGAGTCAAAGTCAGGACCTCGCGTGCCAGCAAGTGCCAGTGCCGCTGAGCAATATCACCGGCCCTTTTTTTGTATGTGGGTACTGGGAAGTGAACTCAGGACCTCGTGCTTGCCAGACAGGCGCTTATGCCGCTGAGCTATCTCACCGGCCCCAATAAAGCCATTTTTATGCTTTGGATTTCACTTGAAGTTTGACAATTTAATTTTATGAAACTGACAATTAAGTGAATTTAAGAGGATCATGATCCAGGAATCCAAAAAAGTTTGGAGTACTACTTTTTTTTTTTTTTTTTTTTTGGTAGTGGCAATGGAACCCAGGTTCTTTTACACTGAGTTACATCCACAGCCCCTTCCCATTCATTCATTCATTCATTCATGAGACAAAGTTGCTAAATTGCCCAGGCTGTGCTCAAACTTGTGATCTCCTGCCTCAGCCTCCCAGAGTGCTGGGATCATAGACATGCACCATCACATTTGACTTAGACTACTTCTTATTCTTTTATTGGTGGCAGTGGTAGGACAGTGTTCACTATTCCTGATTCACAAACTTAGTGATTCACTATTCAAAAAACTTAGGTGGAAAATAGGCTGATTAATGCCAGATTTGTGCAATTTTTGTTTACAGTAACTCCCCCACTTATGAACGAGTTCCATACAGGGAGAACATTCCTAAGTCAGATTCATTCGTAAGTCTGACAAAATAAGTCTTATACACTTTTGACACAAATATACAATGTAAAGCATAAAAAAACCAAATGCAAGGTCTGTTCATATCTGTGAAAGTTCGCAACTTGAATTTTTGTTAATTCAGAAATTTACCATACATTTTATTTTGGCAAGGAGCAGCCAGACTAGCAAAAGTTGTATGTTTCCTAAGCATATAAACTTGTTTTTTGGTTTTCTTGTTGTTATTGTTGTGGGGTTTGTTTTTGATTTTGTGTGTGTGAGTGTGTGTGTGGCTTTAAACTTACTGTGTGGCCCAGACTGGCCTCCAATTTGCAGCAATCCTCTTGCCTCAGCTCCCCAGGTTCTGGGATTACAGGCATGTGCCACCAGGCTTGGTTTAAACTTGTCATCAGAATCTTTTGGATGGCTTTGCTAACATATATATGGCATAGCTTGCTGTTGCTGACCTTTCTTTTGAGGGTGAGCACCCTTGAGCTAGCACCTGGGCTTGAGCATTATTCTGGGGTCTCTGGTGAGATTTAGAGCAGGGAACTGGCTCACCAGTACCTTGTCCACCCATGAGGTCATCAGTTTGCATATTTGGCACTCCCAGCCCTGGGGAAATTAAATGTCAACCTCATCAAGAGAAGGTTGGGACCATTATGGGACTTCTCAGGGATGTTTCTTGTGTGTTTCCTGGCCACCATTCTGTAACATTTTTTAGACTCGTGTCTGACTGACTATAAATGGGAGAAAGGAAAACCTTAGGGAATAACATTTACATGGAATTTTTAAACACAAGCGTGAATAGTATGAAAGCTTTAAGAATTTCTTTATTCTTTACGCTTTTTATTGATAGTCTAAGGAAAAGATTATCTTCAAATAAAAATGAAAATAGGGTCCCCCCCCCACACAAGTTGCGGTGTTTTCACAGCCCTCAGGCTTTGTAAACTGTGACATTTATCAGGGTCATCAAAGATTATGGTTCTTGCCGGGCATGGTGGCACACGCCTGTAATCCTAGCACTCAGGAGGCTGAGGCAGGAGGATTGCTCTGGATTCCAGGCCAGCCTGTACTACATAGTGACCAGTCTTAACTACACAGGGAGACCCTGCTCAAATAAAAACAAAAACAAAACAAAAAAAGATTATGGTTTTTGCCAGGAGTAGAATATATGCAATGACTCCTGTTAATTGGAAGTAAAAGTAGCTATAGAGAAAGTATTTCCAAATCCTTAGTGAATAGTTTAGTACATTTTCTCTCAAATGATTATAACTCTAGAAATTTGCACTTGTACCTCTTGGTTTCATCTTGTTTTATTTTGTTTTATTTTTGTGGGTACCGGGGGGTCGACCTCAGGACCTCGCGCGCCAGTAGGCGCCCGTGCCACTGAGCGATATCACCGGCCCCTTTTTCGTATGTGGGTTCCGGGAGTCGAACTTGGGCCCTCGCGCTTGCCGGGCAGGCGCTTAAGCCACTGAGCCATCTCACTGGCCCCCTTCATCTTGTTTTATGGTAAAAGATCTTGTAACAGTAAACAATAGGAAGGGCAAAAGAACAGCTAAATTGAAAATTACAAATTCTTACTAATCTTCTAACATGCTAATTTAAATCTTTGGTATGCTTATTTAAATTTCCATTTCACTCCATTTAAAAAGAGCTTTTAGAATCTGAATCAAGTTATATTTTTGTAAGTTGTATTTTTCTGATTATATGGTAAATTTTTTATACAATAAATTGTAAAGAAAAAAATACCACTTAGAAATAACCCTTGTTAAAAAAAATAATCCTTGTTAAGATTCTAGCTAAATATTCTAGTTAAATTATCCTGTTACTGGAGTTACTGGTGTTAAGACTCCAGTAAATTTTAGTGGTTATTTCCATTTGACCTGTCCCCTTGAGAGGACTAATATTATTTTCAAATTGTTCAAAATTGATTTTGTTTTACACTTTTACATATTTTTTATTTAACCCTTATTATTTTCATTTTGTTTTATTTTGTTTTTTTGGGACAGGATTTCCCTAAGTAGTTTGGGCTGATCATCAACTCACTACATAGCCCAGGCTGGCCTTGAACGCCCACAGCAATCCTCCTGCCTCAGCCTCCTGAGTGCTGGGATTATAAGTGGACACCACTATGCCTGGGTTAACTCCTCTTATTTTATTTACCTGTCTTACATACACAAAGCTCTTTAGTATGGTTGCTTATCTCAGATTTGCTAAAGTCTACCCTGTCTTCTGTAATTTTATTTCATAGTCTAATATTAATAGAATTTCTATTTTCCTGCTTCAGTTATCTTTTTACCTCAGATATTTGGCTTATTTTTTGCTAGTTTAAAAAATATAATTCACATACCATAATTTACATAATTCACCCATTTAAAGTATATGTAATTCAGTGGTTTTTGTATAGTCACAGAATCGTGTGAGGTTACCACAATCAATATTAGAATATTTTTGTCACCCTCTAAAAGATACCTCGTAATCATTGGCAAACATTCCTCATTTTCTCCCAAAGCCTAGCTCCCTAAGCCTTAGGCGACCATTAATTTCCTCTCTGTCACTATGCATTTGTCTCTTCTGGACATCTCATATGTATAGAATTACACAATACATAGCCTTTTGTAAGTGATTTTTACTTAGCATAGTGTTATCAAGGTTTGTGCCTATTGTAGCATATGTCAGTACTTTATTCTTTTTTTTTTTTTTTTTTGTGGGTACCAGGGGTCGACCTCAGGACCTCGTGCGCCAGCAGGCGCCCGTGCCACTGAGCGATATCACCGGCCCCTTTTTTGTATGTGGGTTCTGGGAGTCAAACTCGAGCCCTCGCACTTGCCAGGCAGGCGCTTATGCCGCTGAGCCATCTCACCGGTCCAAGTACTTTATTCTTTTTTATTCCCAAATAATATTTCATCATATGAGTACACCACATCTTTTTTTTTTTTTTTAAATCCATCTTTAGTTGATGGAAATTTGAGTTTTTTTTCTACTTTTTAGCTACTGTGCATAATGCTATCACAAACAATTTTGCATACAAGTGTTTAGTAGATGTTTTTATTCCTCTTGGATGTGTACCTAGGAATGGAACTGATGGGTCATGTAGTAGGTAACTGTTTAACTTTTTGAAGAACTGCCAGACCATTTTTTCCAACAGTGTGCCATTTTTAAAAAGTGACTTATATAAGGGTACATAAAGAATTTGTAGGGTTCAAATAAATGAGAACATAGATGTGTTTCTTTTCAAAAAGTACCCTTTAAAGTTTTATAGGCTTATGTTCCATGTCTGTATATCTTGTTTGCTGTATCTCATTGCCTTAATAGATAACCACATCACTTTCCATATTTAGTTTCCCATCGGACACCTGTTTAAAATTTTATATCCAGATGGACATAGATACCAGCTTTTAAAGTAAAATTATTTATTTTCTTTTCTTAAGCAGCAGCTGCAGCAGCTCTTAATCTTGGTTGTGAAATGTTAAGTTGGAAAAGTAATAGAAAAACTAGGAGAGTACCTAGAGTTTGTGGTGGTGTTCTTTTTGAGACCACGTATATCAAAGTTGTGTTAAGGGTTTAACCACAGCCAGTACAGAACTGGCTGGGGCTCTGGAAAAGAGAAGATGATCCTACTGTCCCAAGAGCTGTCTCGAGCCTAAACAAAGTATCTTAAGACTGGAAAGGATCCCAAGTAATTTTTTCTATTACTATTTTTTTGGCAGGACTGACTTTAACCTTTTTGGAAAGATAATGGTCCATACTTTTTTTTTTTTTCCCTGAGAGTAATTATGTAGAAGATTCTAAAATATACTTTGGAAATATTTCTGTTTATAGTAAGTGGACAAGTCAGTTTCTATTTAGAAAAATCAGTTTTAAGAGACTGAGAAAGATTCCTGGTTAGTGTGGTGCAGAGAGTTTGTAGTTTGTTACACAGATCTGCAGTTTTTCTGTGAATGCTTTGGTACCATAGTTGTTTTAGAACTCAGCTTTTGTGGGATGTTTTCAAATATGATTTCATGTATTATCTATATCCCCAGTGAGTCTGGAGCATTATTCTACAATATAACGTGTGTGTGTGTGTGTGTATTTTTTTTTTTTTTTTTTTTTGGTGGTATTTACTGGGGATTGAATCCAGGGGCATTTCTACCACAGATCTACATCCCAGCCCTTTTTATATTTTGAGACAGGATCTCACTAAGTTGCCCAGGTGGGACTTGAACTTGGGATCCTCCTGCCTCAGCTTCCTAAAGTGCTGAGTTTGTAAGCACGCATCACCACACCAGGTTACATGAGTATTTCTTCTTTTTTTTTTTAACATGAGTATTTCTTAAAGAATCATATGCGTATTCATACGAAAGGGGATAAATGATGCTCATTAGCATCCTCTTATTCATGCAAGGAATGTTTTGCCATTAAATGAGGTTTTTTTCCCTTACCCCCATTAAATGAGTTTTTAACAAACTTTTAAAAAATAAACTTTCAGTTTTAAGAGTGTTTTGGATTTTAGAGTTGTGGATAAGGAAATTAAGGGATGTGGGCCTATAGCAACTCTGTTTCAAGCCCAAGATGAGAGTAGATAACAGAAACATAGATGACATTGCGAGGCTTTAGAAGGAGGATTTTCACACTAGATTGAACTGAAGCCTTAAGTTGTTGAGTCTGGATCCAGCAGCAGACAGCAGTGGGGGGAACTGGGCCTTCCATGGTAAAGAGGACTAAAAGGGCTTCACGGGAGGTAGGAGCCTGTAGCCGCACTTAATGCATGAAGACAAGTGCTCGGGTAGAATTCTTCAGCTCATGAAAGGAGGCCATGAGATTTTTCTGTACTGAGTGGGAGAATCCTGTGTAAAGAATCCCCTGCCTGCTACTTCCATTGAGAAATGCTGCCCTGGACGAAAGATAAGGATCTGAATCTACACAGTAGCAATGAGTGTGAAGTGGTAGGGTTGACAGGAGAGACCTTGGGAAGGAGAAGGAAAATGATGGACTATGACTCACAGGTTCCTTGCTGAAGTGATCTGTGGGTGGTGTAGTCATTACCTGGAATAGATGTACCAAAGAAGGAACAAGATTTGGGAAACAGCTATTGATCAGTTTCAGAGAAGTTGAGTTTGAGAGAGGAGTGTGTTTCAATGTGTGGGGAATGTTATATGTATGGGTCTTGAGCTTAAGGTGAAAGAGTAGAAGCTAAACTCAGTGGTAGCTAAAGTAAGGAGAGTGAGTGGCATTTCCTGGTCAGAGTATGGAGAATGAGAGTAAGGCCGAGATGGAACATAAACAAACACAGAAAGAGATACCAGCAAAGGAGACCGAGAAGGAATAGCCAGACGTGGAAGAACCCAGAGATGGGTGTCGGAAGACCTGAGGGAGAGACAGCATGGTGTCTTCTTTAATGCCTCATTCTGAGAGACAGGGCATGTTTATCATTTCTTGGAGTTGAGGAGCTCGTTGTCTTCACTCTGCCTGTGCAGTTTCCTGGGAGTTTTCACACTTAAGTCCACCTCAGTAGGCTAGAGTCCTCACAGTTCCAGTGAGGTGACACTATATATGGTCTGCTGACTCACAGAGTGGATTCCAGGGCTGCAGAATGGATTTCTAAAAAAATCCTGCACAGGTGAACATATTGGTGTGTGTTAGGAAAGGGGGTATTAGAAAGAGAGGTTGGGACAAGAGACAGGAAGACCTAATCTCAGAAGAGATACAGCCAAAAGCTTGCCTTGGTGAGAAAAAGAGACTCCCATCCTGAGAGTGAAGACAGTGTGGGTGCAGACTACACGTGCTACCACAGGGTTATTTTTTAGAATAGGTAGATCTTTTTTGTTTGTTTGGTACTGGAAATTGAACTCAGGACCTTGTGCTTGCCAGGCAGGTGCTGTGCCGCTGAGCTATATCCCTGGCCCCCAGTATAAGTAGATCTTTAGAATAGTCTGATGCATTCTTAGGGGGAAACTTTTTTGGCCTGAATGCTGTTAAGGAATAACTACATCTGACAAATGTCTAATATCCTGTTTTGAATATTAAAATTGCAGCCATCTATAGCTAGGTTTGGGACAGATTTTCAGGTTTTTAAAAGAAAATTATTGTTAACATGACTTGTTAATTACTAATATCCTATATAAGTTTGTTAGCCAACAGTTGCTTAGTTTCACAAGCAGAGCAGCACAGAGGAGTAGCGGGAGCGTATCTTTTTGAACTACATCTCTGCTGCCCCAGTGACACTACAGGAAAGAAAAGGGGGGCAGTCGCCTTCACAGGACCACCTGTGTGCCTCATATGTGAATCTAGGGGTTCCACTTTATTTGTACCATTAAAGTCCACTCACTCACTTACCAAATATTTATTGAGACCTCCAGTTCCATTTGCTGCTGAAGCACTGGAGATAGGAGTCAACAAAACAAAGATCCCTCTATTATAGAGCTTACATTATAGAAGTGGGAGGCAGAGCTGGCGTAGTGGTGCATGCCTGTGATCCCAGCTCTCTGGGAGGCTGAGACAGGAGGATCATAAGTTCAAGCCCAGCCTGGACAATTTAGAAATTTAGTGAGACCTTGTCTCAAAATAAACAATTTAAAAAGAGCTGAGGATATAGCTCAGTGTGAAGGCTCTGGGTATAATCCCAAGTACTAGAAAAAAGTGTGAGGGATACAGATAATATATGTGAATATGATACTACTTTCCTGTGGTTGGGACAAAATACCCAACATCTACAATTTTATTTATTTATTTGCAAATGTTAAAACTTTAAAATTTATTTAATTATATCATCAGGAATGCAGTTAGTATCTCTTAGTCTTTTGAGTCACAACTTTAAAAGTTTTTTATTAGTATACGTTTGCAGTACATAATGATTACCTCCATAATGGGGAGTTGGTACATGTACATGGCACATCCTAATTTTTAAATTTCCTCTTCCCGTCCTCTCCCTCTCCTCTCATAACACCAGCAATTTAAAGGAAGAGAGATTTATTTTGGGTCATGCTTTGTAGAGAATTCAGTCCATGGGTGGTTGGTTTCAAGGCAGAAACAACATGGAAGAAGGGCCTGGTAGAGAAAAGCTGCTCAACACATGGCAGCCAAGAAGCAAAGAAAGATGAAGAAGGGAGGAGCCAGGGACAAGAGTACACCCTTCTGGGTCACACTCCCAGTGACCCCCTCCCACCAGGCCTCACCTCCCAACAGCACATTCAACTGTGAATTCATCAATAAACTAATCCACTGATGAGTATGGGGCCCCCATGGTCCAGTCACCTTCCAAAAGTCCCACCTCTGAATACATGAGACTTTTAGGGGCCATTTTAGATCTAAACCACAACTGTGTAGGTGTTGGGAAGTAATAAATGTTAATGGAAATAAAAATTGAGCACAGCGAAGTATAGTAGGCATGCCCAAGAGTGGAGGTTGTAGTAAGATCTGGGGGAGGAGTGTCTGAGCAGGGAGAACAGGTAGAACAAAGGCGCAGAGGTGGAAGCCCTTGCTCGACATGTTAGAGAACCCCAAGGAGCTGAGGCGATGAAGTGGAATCAACAAGGGAGAAGAGTAGTAGGAGGTGAAGACAGTGTAGGGATGCTGAGGGTCTGGTTTTGAACATGTGCGTTTGAGATGTGCAGTGGAAATCCAAGTGGAAATGTTGGGATAAGTGAGGTGGAGTTTTGGATGAGAGCTGGGCTGGTAATATTTATTTGGGAGGGATGGTTTGACATATGAATGATATTTGAAGCCAGGTAACTGGATAAAAATCACTGAGGGGTGAGTGTAGATAGAGAGGGGTGAGTGTGAGGGTATTAAGGACTGAACCTTGGGTTACCTAGACATTAAGAAGTCAAGTAGTTGGAAAGGAATCAAAGAGGTAGAGCAGGGGCCACTAGTGGAAGCCAGTTAAAGAGGTGTATGAAAGGACAAAGGCATAATGAACACGGCAGGTGCTACTGAGAGATAAAGAAATAAGAATCAACCATTGGTTCAGCAGAATGAAAGTCATTGATGTTGCTGAAATAGCAGCTTAGGAGAGTGGTAAGGGGGGAAAACCACATTGGAGTGGGTTGGTGAGAGAAAGTGGGAAGTGAGGTTGGGGGCAGTGAAGAGCATAAACTACTAGGACACTAGCTGGCTGAAGGAGAGTGGTCACGTGGAGGTGTTAAAGGGAGAAAAACATCGGTATGCTTGTCTGCTGATGGGAGTGATATGCAGAAAGAGGGGCACAGGCTGGGCTCAAACTTGCTATCCTCCTGTCTCGGCCTCCCATTTGCTGGGATTACACACATGTATTACCACCCCTGCTAGTTCCCTTGTTTTTAGTGATAGAGCAGCAACAGTTTAAAGTTGCATTCATGTTGTGAAATATATGTGAGTAGTATTTGATAGTCATAATTTTGAAAACGTATAGAATCAGCTGGGAATTCCATTGTATCTGTAAACTTGGTCCAGTTATTAGTCTCTACATCCCAATTGGACAAAACACAGTATTTTTCCTTCTCATCAGAGTTTGAATTAGCTTTTGTTCTCCTCATTCATCATTTGTTAATCATTATTTCATGAGATACTACTAATAATAAGCATTTAATAATTTAGTTCTTGACTTACAAGAAAAAAGTAATTTGGTTCTTTATTTATTTATTTATTTATTTTTTTGTGGGTACCGGGGGGTCGACCTCAGGACCTCGTGTGCCAGCAGGCGCCCGTGCCGCTGAGCAATATCACCGGCCCCTTTTTTGTATGTGGGATCCGGGAGTCGAACTCGGGCCCTCGCGCTTGCCAGGCAGGCGCTTAAGCCGCTGAGCCATCTCACCGGCCCAATTTGGTTCTTAATAGGAGTCTTTTTTTTTTTTTTTTTAATATGCGGGTACCGGGAGTCGAACTCAGGACCTTGCGCTTGCCAGGCAGGCGCTTATGCCGCTGAGCTATATCACCGGCCCCTTAATAGGAGTCTTGCACTAAAAGTGTAGCAATAAAACTAGTGTGTTTAAAAAATGGAATTGCTTTGCAAATTGTTAATAGAATTCTTGTATATGTTTCAGAATATTTGCCTTGCATGTTGAACCATGTGAAATTACATGTAAAACTCTTGACTCTAACCTGGTAGCCTTCTCTGTGTGCTTTTCTTTGTCTTAGCCACATTCTCATCCACTTCCTCACCTTTCTGGGGCCCCTGATTACTACTTTTCTATACTTAACTGATCTCTGGTCCTAAATCATATGGTATAATGCTGATTTTATCAGTATATATGAGGATAGAAGAGGGAGTGGTTGAAATGTCCATCTTTTAAGATTCCCAGTAGAACAGACTGAAGATATCTTAACCAAAACAATTAGCATGACTGAATATTTAGAGCAGATACTTGTAATGACCCGAAATATAGGAAATATGTATTTTACAATATTTTATTCTTCAGTTATGTTAGATAAAAATTTATTAGCTGGGTGTGGTGGCACACACCTGTAATCCCAGCACTCGGGAGGCTGAGGCAGGAGGATCACTGTGAGATCAAGGCCAGCCTGGGATACATAGTGTGTTCAAGGCCAGCCTAAACTACAAAGCAAGGCCCTGTCTCAAGAAACAAAAACAAAAACAAACAAACAAAAAAAGAATTAAAAAACATTTTAGATAAGAACTTGTTATATTTATAGTTCTAACCTGAATTTTCCCCCTCTAACTGCCAAGTGTATCTTTTGCTCTATTCTTTGTTTTATCTCCACTGTGACTGTCTAATCTTTGAGACCACAACTGTGCTTGTTATCTACTTAGTCTGTTTGGTCATTTTGCTATCTCTTGGGTGTACTTTTAACCCAAATATATGAGCAATAGCCTTTACTTCTACATTCATACGTGAACATTTAAGAATCACATATTAAATAAAGAATCATCTTTCTCTCTCTGATAATTTAGCTCTGCAAGAAGCATCATTTTGGGATTAACAAACCAGAGAAGATTGTACCATCTCCTGATGAGTCCAAGTTTCTACTAAAGACCTTTACGAATATTAAGTCCAATGTGTCTGCTCCAAATAAAAAAAAAGTAAGACTCTAATTGATATGGAATTTGAATTAATCTTTGATTAATCTTAAATTGAACAGTAATTTTTCTGCCAGTAAAGTTATTTTCAAGCCATTTGTTATATCAAAATACTGTCTCATAATGTCCTTGGGATTATTCTCACTGGAAATCATGTATTGTCCATATACTTTACATTTAATTCCTGCAGTAATAGTAGGCTGATTTCTTATAGGTTAAGGAAAGCAAAGAAAAGGAGAAATTGGAGAGAAGATTACTTGAGGAGTTGCTGAAGATGTTCATGGACTCCGAATCCTTTTACTATAGCTTGACCTATGACCTGACCAATTCAGTGCAAAGGCAGAGCACTGGGGAGAAGGATGGCCGTCCCCTCTGGCAGAAGGTACCACTCCCAGCTCGGAGCGGCACTTGCCTCTGAAACAGTTGATGGCCTATTTTGTCTTTTATAGGAAAACTGAAATAATGTATTTCTGAACTGTTTTTTTCCTCTGCCTTTTCTAGGTTGATGATCGATTTTTTTGGAATAAATATATGATACAAGATCTTACTGAGATTGGTGTGAGTAGTTGTTTCTAAAATATCCTAAGTTACTTATAGTTGTTAAGCAAATGTTTTTTAATTGCATGAAGATAAAATTTAAAGTCTCACCATAATGATTTCCCTTATGGAAAGGAATCATTTAGCTAGAAAAAAAATCAAAGTGTTATTTTAAGGCGGTTTGTGGTTCCACTGCCTAGCCACCAGCCTCTCTCTCTAGCAGGTATCATGAGAGACTAGCAACTTAAGGCTCTGGAGCTATGTCCATTGAGTTCCTGTGAAGAGTTATTTTGTCTGTACACATTGAGAATCTTGAAGTCTGGTTTTTCTGTAATGATACCACTCCTTTACCTTCTCTTTCCTCTGTTTCTCATCTGGGACTTGGAGCAGACAGATCTCTAAGGTCATTCTCTTACTCAGAAAGACACAGACTATCATGAGATGATCGCATGAGGTTTTTTCTTGTTTGATAACGTTCTTCCTTTACTGTCACACGTGGTAGAATTATAACTGTCCAAAGGCAGCTTATTCATTTGATCAACAAATATTTATAAGAAGGCGTGCTATGTACCACTTAACATTTTGGACACTAAACAAAACAGGCAAATAGCTGAATAGGATCATATATTACTTTTTTCTTAGCCTTTCAGTTTTTCTTCTTTCAGTTTCTCCCTCTTAGTGATAGTTCATGTATAAATGACTTTTACTTTACCTACTAGTGTCTTCAACCAGATACCTGTCATGCTTCTATTGAGAACAAGACATGAGTTTGTTTTTACCTGTATTTATGATGCTCATCAAACTATGACCACCAAAACCCAGTGACAAAGGAGAAATTAATGTCTATAATGAATATTTGTCCTATATGCAGACAGTATGGCATTCCAATATGTTTGGCAGAGTTTTTGTCCAAGCATTTTTACATTACCAGTTAAAACTGACAACTCACAATAAAATACAAAAAAAAAAAGAAAGAAAGAAAGGAAGGAAGAAATTAACTTTTAAGATTTTTCCCCCTGTAAATACTATTTGGCAGGCTGAACATTTTACATGTATTAGTCATTCAGTTTTCACAGCAGTCCTCTGAGATGTTAGTTATTCTTGTTTCACAGAGGACATTGTGGCACAGTGAGGGTGATTTCCTCCTGTGAGTTAGTGAGTGATGGAGCATGGATTTGTACCCAGGCAATACACCCCCTATCCTATGTTCCTTCTCAGTCAGCTTTTTGAAAGATCATCATAAAGAAAAAGAAAAGCTCTTTTTCCTTCCCTTCCTCCCTTACTATTCAATAAGGAGAAAATAAGGTTGAAGAATAGAAGGTTTCTGCCTCTAATACCCTGATGCATATGTGCTGACTGTTGTTTGGGTATAAGGAAGTAGCAGTGCTGTACAGAATATAAACAACATAATGTTCATTTTATTTTCAGACACCAG
Organism: Erethizon dorsatum; assembly: GCA_028451465.1. Classification (NCBI taxonomy): domain Eukaryota; kingdom Metazoa; phylum Chordata; class Mammalia; order Rodentia; family Erethizontidae; genus Erethizon; species Erethizon dorsatum. Next base: position 103,340,223 of record CM051822.1, read on the forward strand.
ATGTGGACTTTTGGATTATTCCCCTTATCCAAGGTTTTGTGCAGATTGAAGAGCTTGTGGTTAATTATAATGAATCATCTGATGATGAGAAAAGCAGCCCAGAGACGCCCCTTCAGGAGTCCACCTGTGTAGATGACATTCACCCACGATTTCTAGTGGCTCTTATTTCACGCCGGAGTAGGCACAGAGCAGGTGAGTAGAGGGCTATAATAGCATGTAGATCAAATCCAGATAAGAATGGAAGCTGGGTGTGGTGGTGCATACATGTTGTCCCAGTGCTCAGGAGGCTGAGGCAGGAGGATCGTCATGAGTTCAAGGCCAGCCTAGGCTACATAATGAATTCAAGGCCAGCTTGAACTACATCATGAGACCCTGTCTCCAAAAAAAAGAAAAGCTGCATATGTGTTGAGATGCCTATGACAATCTTGGAAGCACAGTTGGCTTCAAAATGCTTGGTGACTCTACTGTGATATAATTAAGGACTAATTTTTGAAGAAGTGAATAGGAAAGAGTTAGCAAAATGAGCCAGAAAAGGAGATAAATACATACAGGAGAGAAAGTCACTTGGGATGTGCTTCTAAATACTAGTATTCCAGCTGACAGTCTGTATTACAGTGATAAATTCTTCCTGAGTGCTAATACCTTTGGGAAAACCCTTCTCTTTCACTTCAGAAGAACTGTTTTAGATTCAGCTTTTTAAAAACAATTATGTATACATTTATGACTTAGGGTAAGTTGATACTGTTTTTCCTGCCAGTTGCACACAGGGTCACCAAGGCATTCCTGGAGGACATACATTTGATCAGGAAGTGTAATCTAGTCAGGTAAATTTTAAAGATGTTACTGTTTTAATTTCCTTTCAGGAATGCGCTATAAACGAAGAGGAGTGGATAAAAATGGAAATGTTGCAAATTATGTGGAGACTGAGCAGTTAATTCACGTTCATAATCATACACTGTCCTTTATTCAAACACGAGGCTCTGTGCCTGTCTTTTGGAGCCAGGTTGGGTATCGATATAATCCAAGACCTCGGCTGGACAAAAGTAAGCATGTCAATTATTTTGTTTGTAAATTGATAATTTCAGAGAGAATATATTTTTTGAAATTAGGTAATTGATAGGTTTGGGTTTGCTTTCTGGATTCTTCATTCAGAACAGTAACATTTAGGCCTAGAATTGGGGCTCTGCAGTAGAGGACTTGCCTTGTGTTCGATCCCCAGCACTGCAGAACAATAGTAACAACAACCCCCCCAATAAATCTTACTGCAAACTGTAACAGAAAGTTGTATAATAAGTATAGGAGTAGAGCAAGTTATTTATGGAACATTCAAAATTTTCTTGGGTTGGGGTTGTGGCTCAGTAGTATAGCACTTGCCTAGTATATGGAAGGTCCTGGATTCAATCCCTACTACTAGTACTATTGCAAAAAAAGTTTCTCCTCCTACGAGTGAAACAGCTCAATCTTATTTCATAGATTTTTAATTGCTGTTGCTTTGAAGAATACTTTATTGAATGTTTTACTTTGGGAAAGGACAGATACAGCCAATATTTGTAGAAGTAGAAAGTCTACTAACAAGATAGAATTTATCAAAAATTAATGAGGTAACTTTATTCAGATGTCTCTCCTTCAGAAGGTTTTTTGAAATAATGAAGTTCTTTTCTTACAGTGCTAATAAACTTTAGCCCTAGGATAGCTAAGTCATTTAAATCTATTAGATTTCAGAAAAAAAAATTGTTGTAGTACATATTAATTCGTACTCTTTGAGAATTGAGTAAAACTTCATTTCTAAATGTTATTGTTTGCAGGGATTTTTATTCTCTTGTTATAAGTTATATGAAACTTTTCTGAGAAGTAGGCTGGATATATAAATACTAAATGTCATAATTTCAGAGTTGACACTTTCAGATATGTTTTAGTTTAGTCTCATTGGAAAAAAATTACAGATATTTGGCTTAGCATTTTATTTTAAAATGATGGTTAGACAATCTTATATTTAGGTTGTCAATAAATTATTTAAAAGTAAGAGTAAAGATAGACTAGACACTAATTTCTGTCTTAAACATGGGAAGGAAAAATAGATTTTGTATCACTTCTTTGTAGGTGAAAAGGAAACTGTTGCCTATTTCTGTGCCCATTTCGAAGAACAACTGAAAATTTACAAAAAACAGGTGCGCTTTGATATGTAGTGTAAAATGTTCCTTCATATGTAGAAATGACTGTATATCTATTTCTTTAAATTTCACAAAAATAACATTGTACTATTCATGATTCTACACAACGGAGCATTTGTCATGATGTTAAAAAAATGTAGAAGCTAAGAATATTCTTTATATTCTTTAAGAACAATCATTGAGTCAGCTACTTAGAATGCCTTTAGATAAGAAAGAGATTAGATGTTTAACAATTATTACAATTTAACATGTATCTAGACTAAAATATAAAAGTCATCTGTAAGAAACACTTCTACCTATTGGAGATAGTAATTTGATGTGTATCTTTGAGTATCTCTCTATATGTATCTCTTTTTCTCTGGCCGCCTTTTGTAGTCATACCTTTACATATGGAAATGCAATCATAAACCAAAATCAGTTGAAAACTATTAAGTGAAGTACAAGTTCAGTACAGTAATTTTGATGCAAGATTAACATATAATAGTAATGCTCTTTACCCATTAGTAATGACCAGTCTGAATGTAATGCCATGAGTGCATTTCTCTTACAGCAATAATAAAATAGAGGGCCGGTGAGATGGCTCAGCGGCATAAGCGCCTGCCTTGCAAGCGCGAGGGCCCGAGTTCAACTCCCGGATCCCACATATGGAAAAGGGGCCGGTGATATCGCTCAGCGGCACGGGTGCCTGTTGGCGCGCGAGGTCCTGAGGTCGACCCCCCGGTACCCACAAAAAAAAAAAAAAAAAAAAAAAAAAAGAAAGAAATAGCCTAAAGTGTAATAAACATGCAAAAAGATACCATATATATGGTGAAGAAAAAAATTATAGAAGAACATAAAAGAAAACCTGACTAAAATGCAGAGAAAATACCATGTTTCAGAAAGTGAAGTTTCAATATTCAGTAGATTTCAGTTCTTCCCAATTTAATATATAAATTTCATGCAATCTCAAAGTCTCAGCAGGAAATAGGAAACAAATCCTCATATTGAAAAGAATTAGGAAATTTGATAAGCAATGAAGGCAGATATTTGGATTTCAAAAACAAGAACTCTTACATGTTAGAAGCATTAAGTTGGTTTAGCGATTTTGAATATATCAGTTCAACACACTGTTTTCACACAGTAATTTTACTTTTTGATGTATACTGTAGACAGAATTAGTTTGAGGTAGATTATGGATGTAAATATGAAATGTTAAGCAGTAAAGCTTTTAGAGGACAATATAGAACTTCTGTTTGACCTTGGATCATGGGATTTATAAAAACAGTAACATTGGGGCCGGTGAGATGGCTCAGCGGTTTAAGCGCCTGCCTTGCAAGCGCGAGGGCCCGAGTTCGACTCCCGGAACCCACATACAAAAAAGGGGCCGGTGATATCGCTCAGTGGCACGGGCGCCTGCTGGCGCGCGAGGTCCTGAGGTCGACCCCCCGGTACCCACAAAAAAAAAAAAAAAAAAAACAAAAAAAAAAAACAGTAACATTGTCTACCTATGTTTTCAATGTATGATTGTATATTATATATCTTATTAGTTGTTTAATAAGGAGTAATGCCCACCTAGGAAATATTTATTTTTTAAAAAACACTATCTATAATGAAAAATTTAGTAAGTTTGATGTTAAATTTATTTTATTGAAATATTATCATTTATTACTTATTAACACTTTATTAACTTATAAATATTACAAATGACATTTATTACAACTGTTAAAATTAAAGAGGATTATAACTATAAGGAAAGAAGTTGATAAATTTGACTGTTGAAATAAAAACTCCTGTTTATAGAAAGGCATCATTAAGAGAATGAAAAGGAAATTCACAAAGTGGATATTTAAGATTTTTCAGTGCATATATATGACCAGGTTTCATATATACAGTATATTTAGAAGCTCTTATAAATCCATAAAAGAGATGTACAATCCCAAGGAAAAATGGAAAAAGAATTATGGAGACTCTTCATGCAAAAAGATATCCAGAAAGTCAAAAACACATGAAAGGTGCTTTAATTCAAATTAAAACCATGAGGGGCTGGGGATATAGCTAGCTCGGGCACAGCACCTGCCTGGCAAGTGCATGGTCCTGAGTTTGATTCCCGGAACCAAAAAAAATTAAAATAAAATAAAAAATTAAAACCATGATTCACCAGAATGGCTAAAATAAAAAAGGTGGGAACTACCAAGTTCTGGCAAGGATGTGGAACAACTGGAATTTGAACAGAAAAAAAAAATGAAATCTATCCAAGAGAAGTGTGTTCAATCAGCTTACTTTAAGAACATTCATTGCAGCATAAAAACAACCTAACTGATCATCTGGACGACAACGGGTAAATAAAGTAAAGTACATCTAACGTACTTAATGCAAATGCTTAAAAAGAATGAGATAGATGGAAAGTTACATGTGAAGGAAAAATAGAAAAATCTATAGTAGCATATGATGTGTTATAATTTAAGAAAATTCCACAAAACAAAATCCTGTCATTAACATGTATGTAGTTCTCATCCATCTATTCTATCCACACATATATGGCACACACATTTATATAAAACTGCATTTATTTGTTTGTTTGTTTTTTTGTGGGTACCGGGGGGTTGACCTCAGGAACTCGCGCGCCAGCAGGCGCCCGTGCCGCTGAGCGATATCACCGGCCCCTTTTTCGTATGTGGGTTCTGGGAGTCGAACTCGGGCCCTCGCGCTTGCCAGGCAGGCGCTTAAGCCGCTGAGCCATCTCACCGGCCCAAAACTGCATTTATGTGACACCTAAGTGATAACACCTTAGGGAGGGCTGAGGGACTGAGTTGTGGTCAGGAAGGATTTGACCTTATCTACTTTTTAATTTCTTACAATGTAAATAAATTCATGTTTTAATATATGTAATTATAAATGACTTTACAAAGAGTTTTTAATATAACACATTTTACATGTAACACACAATCATAAAAATGAAGCAATACTGAGGTGTGTAGGCAGAGGAAATAACTTCTTCCCACACTCATCCCTGCTCCCTGTTGGCTTTCATATCAATTTTGTAGGTGTTTATTGGGCAGACACTTCCTGATTTCTAACAATGTCCCAACAGCGTTCATTTATCTACCTCCTTCTCCTGGGTAATTGCTTTCTGGGGCGATGGGCCCACAGTCAGTCTGACTCAGACATGGTGGCACCATTGCTCTTGCCAGTGATTGGTTTAGGTGTAGCCCTTTTGTGTTCATTGGTGATTTAGCCAATGAGGTGTAATGTGGGAGAAGTCCCCTGGGAGGCTGCTGGGGAAAGATTTCCTGCTCTAATAAAAAGAGATACAGGAACCACATTCCCCCTGTGGTTGTTGTGTCTGTATTTAATGTGGAAGTGCTGCATCTATCTCAAGACTGAACGAAAGAGCCAGAGACAACCAATATGCTGTTAGGATAAAAAAGGTGGAAAGAATGACAGAATAAAAAAGTGGACAGAGTTAGTGTCCTTGATAGTATTGGGAACCACTGAAAATCTGTCGTTTTGGAACCATGCTACCATACTTTCAGATTTGTTTTGAGATACTGGTCAGTGACTTGACATCTGTAACAATCCCTAACACATGCATATTCACAATTCAGAACTTTAATCAAAATATGGCTGTACCATAAATACTATGCTGCACCTGTTTTTTCTTAAGATCTAGTGACTATTAACTACTTCTTCATTGGTGAACTCTTAGAATATAATAGCTATTTTTGGTATTATAAAAAGTTTCTAAACAGTGTGTGGTGGCACATACCTATAACCTCAGCACTTGGGAGGCTGAGGCAGGAGGATCATGAGTTTGAGGGCAGCGTGGCCTACATAATGAGTTGAGGGCTGACCTGGACTACATAACAAGAATCTACAAAAAAGAAAGTCTCCAGAAACATCTTTTATGTATTTGGGGCTACTTGTATGTTTTGTAGAACAAATTTCTGGAAATGAAATTGCTGGATCAAACAGTGTATTTATTTAAAGCTGATAACATACCACTCTTGCTCCCAAAAAAGATCACACCAGTTCACACTTCCAGGAACCTGGGGAACCAGTGCCTGTTTCCCCACATTCACCACTGCTACCTATATTTATATTCATATTTACCTATACATAGGTGAAAACTAGCTTTCTAATTTAAAATTTGTTTCTTTATTAACAAAGCTAGGCTCATGTTTATTGGCTGTTTATATATTTTCTCATGAATTTATCCTTTTTTTCCTTATTGGATTTATAGTACTCTATATATAACTGGTTTTCATGCTGCAAGTATATTTTCCTGGGTAGTCCTTTGTTTTGTCTTTTTACCTTTTATCATATTATCACTGGTATACAAGTTAAAAATTTTCATGTTATTACATCTGTCAGTCTTTTCCTTTATGCCTTCTGGTTTTTACATTAGGCTTAGAAAGTCATGTCCCAGCCTTCAGTTATGGGAATATTACCCTAAATTTTCTTCCAACTTTTTTATAATTTGAAGAGAAAAATATTTAGAATTTTAATATGTCTAGAATTTATTTTGTGTACAATTAGTGAGATGTAGGGAGCAATTGTAAACTCCCCATAGAGATGGACAATTACCCCAGTGCTGACCATTGATGGAATGGTCTGTTTGCCCACAGTGGTATAGTTAACATATCTGAGGATCGTCAATGGACATAGGTCTTTATCTGTGCCATAATCCTGTTCTACTGAGTCAGGTACCTATTTCTACACTAGTTCCACAATATTAATTGCTATGTAGAATATGTTTTGCTCTCCAATGGGGTAAGTTCCCCCTTATTATTAGTGTCCAATATTTTTCCACATATTTACTCTTCCAGATAAACTTTAGAATTAACTTGTCAAGTCCATAAAGATCCTGTAGAATTTTTATTGGGATTGTTGAATGTGTAGGTTAATTTGGGGAGACTTGACATCTTTGCAGTATTGAATCTTGCCATTCAGCAACATGGTATATGTTCTCTCTACCTACTCAGGTTTCTTTTATATATTTCAGCAGTTTTGTAATGTTTAGTATGTAGATTTTATGTATTTCCCTTTAAAATTTTTTAGATATTTAAAATATTTGCTGATATAAAGGACCATTTATTTTCATTGTATATTCTAATTGGTTGTTGCTAATGTATAGAAAAGCTATGAATGCCATTGATGTAAACAATTCTCTTAAGCGTAAGTTACATAAAAAATGAAATTTTGATGTTATAGAAAATTGATAAGTGCATTAGTTTCTAAGCATGGCTATGAAATATTTTTAAAACAAAATTCCAAATAAATCATTAAAAGTCACATTATGGTTCTAACATATGATTAATCTTAACTTTTTCTTTTTCTTCACTCTCCCAGGTTATTATTAATTTGGTAAACCAGACAGGAAGAGAGAAAATTATTGGCGACGCTTACCTGAAACAAGTGCTGCTCTTTAACAACTCTCACCTCACATATGTCTCCTTTGACTTCCATGAGCACTGGTAAGGTGGCTTCCTGAAATGCTTTCTGTTCAGTTGCATTGTGTGTTCGTCTGCTTTTTGTTGCTGGGACAAAGTAGCTGAGAAAAACAGCTTAAAGGCAGAAAGGGTTGTTTTGGCTCTGTGTTCATAGGGTTAAGTTTGGTTGGCTCTTTCTGTTGCTGTGGGTCTGAAGCGAGGCAGAATATCATGGTGGAAGGGAATTTTAGAGAAAGGCTGCTCACCTTGCAGCAGCTGGGAAGCAACAAGGGGAGAAGAGAGCCAGAATGAAGGAGCCAGATACAAGATATAGTCCCCAAGACAATGCCCTTATGACGTGCTCCCTTCAACCAGGCCCTACCTCCTAATAGCTATGAACTCATCAGGGGATTAATCTCTTAACATCCAGTCACTTCACTAAAGCCCATTGCTGGCCTTTTTAGTCCACATTATAACACAGTGTTTGTGGTAGATGCTGCCACAGGGAACTTAGTTTCTTGTCTGTTTGCTGGGAAAAATAAAACTATTCTCCTCTCTTAGAAGAGGAAAGAGTATCGTTTGTTTACTTAGTTTTAATTTTCATATGGGCTTTATTTTGGCTAAAATCTTGAGATAATTGTTCCCAAAATATTTATAGTCTTTCTGTTCCAAAATGACTTGGATACTTAAGAGTTCCATTTTTGTTTTGATCACACCAGTTGAAGAACTTCCAGAGCATTTTCTTTCTCCTTGGGTCTGAGTCTTAGCAGAAGTAATAGAATTCCTTTACTTAAGAATCATCCTGCTGGCTCTTCTTTGTTCTCTATTAATAATACTTCTGTCCCTGTGGATTAAATTCTAGAGTTTGCTCTGGGAAAACAACAATCAGTGAATTAATTTTGATGGTACCTTTAACTTATGTGTATTCTGAAAGCAAGTTTCTTTTGCCATAATCCTGGCTCTATCATAGGTTAATTTATGTAGGTGTTAGAGATTTTGTGGGAATGGAAGTTCCTGATATGTGGTGTAATAATATTAATAGTAACAGTTCTTTTTAATGTTTTCAAGCTACCTTAAGTATCCTATCTTTAGTACATTTTGCTTTGTTTTGTTTTGGTTGTGCTAGGGATCATCGTAGGGCCTTGTACGTGCTAGGCAAGTACTCCACTGAGGTATATCACAGGCTTCTTGTATCTTAAGTAAGTTTTTAAGAAATTCTATTATATTAAACACAGTTTTCTTTCTTTTGGCATGGATTTTAGCCGAGGAAGAAAGTTTGAGAATGTTCAAACCCTAACAGATGCCATCTATGACATTATTCTTGACATGAAGTGGTGTTGGTAGGTATTTTATAAGAGGGCATTTTGACAGACTCTTGGTCTATGAAATCATCTGTATTTGTCTATTACAACTAAGCATTAGAATAATAGCAGCGTGCTGAGAAAGTATTTATTGTTGCTTTGCTTCCTAATTTCTGTTCTCCTTTTCAAGAGAGTATTGATCATTAGTCAGTGTTAGCTTTGAACAGAGAACAGGTGTCAGATGGGTGGGCACAATGAAGTGAAATGCTCTGTAACTCTTTTTTAAAGATTTAAGTTTATTCTTTCTCATGCTCTGTGGTCTATGTTTTCTCTTTCTCTTCTTTCTCACTATTCCTAACATGAGAAAGAAAGCTTAGAGTTACTCAGTTTTCAGGCATTTCAAAATTAACAGAAAAGGAAAGTGATTCTCAGACTACAGGAGGTAGATATAGGAAGAAAAGAAAATTGGTATAAGGACAAGAGAGAACATTCAATTTTAGGTTTTAAAAATACACGGGCGGCCAGAGAAATTAGAGGGAGAAGCCATGCCGCATGACTCCTCACAGGTGGTAAAGTAGATCACTCTGTTTCACATAGTTTAGATTCATTTCTGCTTTGAGTAAGAAAGGAAGGAACAAAGTGGTATTTAAGTACCTCCTGGTTTAGGAATGTATAGAGAAGGATAACATGGGGTTGTCAGCTGTGCTTTATAATTGTATGACTTGGGGCAGATCCCTCTTTTTGTACCTCAGTTTTATTTTGTTTTTTTAAATTAGGATAATATCTTTGTTACCAAGTTATTGTGTAAATTAGCAATAATGTCTATAAATAATTCACTAATGCCTGGCACATAGTAGAATTCCAAGCAAAATTATTAGCTAATGCTTATATTGTTATTGTTATAAAGATTCATTTTTGAAAAATCTATTAAAGTATTTCTAAAATAATCCCATACTGTTTTTGAAAAGGGTTGATCCAGCTGGGGTGATATGTAAACAAGAAGGGATTTTTCGAGTTAATTGCATGGACTGCCTGGATCGCACAAATGTAGTCCAAGCTGCCATCGCACGAGTGGTCATGGAACAGCAGGTAATTTGGAGTCCATTTGATTCTAAATACTTGCTTTTAGATGTTTGTTCTCATGTAAATAAAAGTGAAAATCTTTTTCCAAATACTGAATATTGTGTAGAACATTTATAGCATACAAACATTCCTGCGTTAAAACCTGGAAGGGACAAAGCTCACTAGAAAAAGTTGAATAAAGTGGTATTTTCTTAAGTTCTCATTTCAAAAAGGCAGGAACCAACATTTTAAAATCTACTGGGTGGCATAGTATAGTCAGTTACCTTTTTTTTCCTCTGCTCCAAACCCACCCTTTTGTAATTTGGGCTGGGAATCTGCATACTCCATTTCTGCTTGGCTAGCTGGCTTTGCCAGTATGGGTGTGAGTAGCCTAAAGAAAACCATGAGGCAGGTGGAGGAAAAAGGGTCGAGTCCCTTCACCGGTGTTATTCTTGCCAGTGGATGGTTCTCTGGATCATCTTGGTTTCTTTGACAACAGAGAACCAGCCTCTGCCCTTTGTGCCCCAGCCCTATGACAGGCAGCTGCTTTCTTCATTGTCTTATATCATCTTTTACCTTGGTGCCCCATTTAAAATCTTTCAGCCTTCTCACCCCTGAATAAAAGATACCTGTATTAAATCCCCACAGTAGAAATATCTACCATTGTTTCTGGGTTTTTATTTTTTGTGATTTCTTATGACTGTTCTTTGAGGACCTGTGTCTATTCCTCTAATGTAATGTTTAAGCAGCCAGGCTTTTGAATTTAAGCCCTAGGCTTTACCACATGAGAGGTCTTGGCTCTGCCCAGAATTTAACTTCTCTAAACCTCACTCTTCATTTCTAAAATGGGAGTAATAAGAGTATTGTTTGCTAGGATTGTTATGACAAGTAAAGGAGATAATTGATGTAAAAAAATTCATGGAACCCTAGCCCTAGCATAGAGTTAGCATTTATTAGGTATTTACTAATCTGCTACTATTAATATTCTTATTGTTTCCTTGCGCTTTTCTAATATTTAGTTTTACTTCATAGGCAAATTTAAAACAAAGACAAAATGTAACAGTATGAGCCTATACATTAAAAATTATATTAAAACAATATTTCATTATATTTATTCAGCTGTGCTAATCCATAAAGCTATCTTTTAGCAGTGCTTTTTCAAAAAAAAGTGAGAACACTATTTCTTTTAAGTGTACACCAATGTTTCCTTTTTTTGGAGTATATATTTTATGCTATGATTTTGTGGTTTAATCTACTAAATGTGTTCATTTTAGCTGAAAAAATTAGGTGTGATGCCCCCAGAGCAGCCACTGCCTGTGAAATGTAATCGGATCTACCAGATAATGTGGGCAAACAATGGTGACTCCATTAGCAGACAATATGCTGGGACAGCCGCTCTGAAGGTAAATATGTGCAGCAAGCATTTATAGATCTTTCTGTGGGACATGGGTTAGGCTGTGGCTTAAAACCAACTTTGTTTTTGACAGACAGTTATCTGAGTTGCAGGTGGTAGGTCTGTGTAGTCGACTTCTTTTGAGAATGTTTGATTAAGTCAGGGGTCACCCATTTAAATTCCTGCAGGATGTAGCTCAGTGGTACAGTTCTTGCATAGCATGCACAAGGCCTTGGATTCAACCCCTAGTACAAAAAAACAGACAAGACAAGACAAAACAGGAGCCAGGTAGTGTGATTCAAGCAGGCCACCATTAGAGCAGGAGAGGTGGGCTGTGCAGACCCGAGGAGGAGAGTGCACTGTATCTGCAGGGGCCAACCTACTGTTTACTTAAGGAGGTTTTGTGTTGCCAGATCTTCTGCTTTCACGGAAGTCTTATCCAGGGTGTCTAGAAATCTGGACTTTTATGTGAATGGATTTTAAAACTATGTGTGACAAAATGTGTCAGACTTGGTTGTCATGTAATGCTTTGTGTTCTTTGAGTTTGAATCCTAAGCTTGCCTCTTATTAGCTGTTACCCTGGGCAAATCACTTAAGTACTTCGTCTCATTTGTTTAATGGGAATGATACTAGGCCTACTGCAAAAAATTCTAACGGAATTATATAAGTAAATGGGTATAAGTGCTTAGAAAATCCTTGACATATGGGCCGGTGAGATGGCTCAGTGGCATAAGCGCCTGCCTGGCAAGCGTGAGGGCCTGAGTTCGACTCCCAGAACCCGCCTATGGAAAAAAAAGGGCCGGTGGTATCGCTCAGTGGCAGGGGCACCTGTTGGCACACGAGGTCCTGAGGTCGACCCCCGGTACCCACAAAAAAAAAAAAAAAAAAAAAAAAAAAAAATCCCTGACACATAGTAAATGCTGGAGAAATGTTTTATTATTTTTTGTTGTTACATGTAAAATCTCCTTGCCTTCTGTGGACAATAGGAATTGATTGAATTAGTTTAATTATTTAATTTTTCGTCAAGGTTCATCCACAATATTTCTTAAAACAAATGTACCAGCAAGAGCTCAACAGGCATCAGATTGTTCTGTATTTTTGGTTGAGTAATAAATATCAAAAACTTTTTAATAACTAAGGAAACTAGAGACTAATCCAGTGGTAATGAACCTATCACGTGCATGCTACAGCCGGCTAGTTGTTATCATTTAAACCTCTGAAAGGTTCGCCATCACTGGACTGTACCTCCATGTTTTAAGTTTAAATTACTACCACTCTACAGACTTGCTCTGTCATCTTTGTTATAAAAGCAAGAGAAACAGCCAGGTGTGGTGGTGTACACCTCTAATCTCAGCATGAAGGAGGATCGCTGCGAATTCGAGGCCAGCCTGGGCTATGTAGTGATTTCAAGGCCAGCCTGAATTACATAGCAAAACCCTGTCTCAAATAAAAAAAAAAAAAAAAAAAAGAAAACACAGAACATATAAACAAAAACACCCTGAAAAAACAAAGCAAGAGAAACAAAAAACTATTTAAATCTCTGTTGGATTGTTGTACATGTGATTTTAATATGCAGTGAGGTATTGGAAATCTCAGGTGTACACTTACACATAGGTGAAATCTCATTTTAATAACGTTTTAGGGAACTGTCTACATTTTCTCACATCAGAAGTTTGGTGGGGTTTGTTTGTTGTTTGTTGTTTGTATAATTGAACCTAGAGCCTTATACACGCTAGGCAGCTATTCTACCACTGAGCTACATAGCCAGCCCCTTTTTTTAATTTTGCTACATGGTTTCACTAAGTTGCCTTGCCCAGGCTGGTCTTGAACTTGTGATTCTCTTGCCTCAGCCTTCCAAGTAGCTGAGATTATAGGCATGTGCCACCAAACCTGGCAAAAATTTGGTTTTTTAATATTATAACAGTTTGAGGTCTGAAAATCCTTTTTGTTTTGGTATTTGTTATGTCATTCGTTTTGACTTATAAATTCTAGAAATTCTACAAGTTACCAAGAATGGCTTCACCCCAAAGTACCACCTAACTGTGAAGACTTGATGCCATAAATAACATGTCTAATTGTTGACATGTTTGGATAAGAATCAAATACTGGTAGATCCTTTGATTTACACTATTTGGAAATTATTAAAGTTTGAGTTTGGAAATTATAGAAACCTGTAGAATTGTAGTCTTGAACTGAAAGCCCAAAATTGATTTTGAGGATATACTTGTCTTTGAATAAATTTCCAAAATGACTTTCTTTGACAGGGTGACTTTACAAGGACAGGAGAAAGGAAGTTAGCAGGAGTTATGAAAGATGGCGTGAACTCAGCAAATAGGTATTACCTCAATCAGTTTAAGGATGCTTATAGGCAAGCCGTTATAGGTAAGGAATAGAAGGACTTTTCTTTCTCTAAAATTTATTATTCCTTCTGTGACTAACATTTTCAAAGACTAACTTCATTAACATAACTCGTGCTTTGTAATACATTTGTGTTTCTATTTTGAGCATCTTATCTAGCAAGTCAAATTCAAGTTTTTTAAAAAGTGGAATCTGAAAAAAAAAAAAAAAAAAAAAAAAAGGGCCGGTGATATCGCTCAGCAGCACGGGCGCCTGCTGGCATGCGAGGCCTTGAGGTTGACCCCCGGTACCCACAAAAAAAAAAAAAAGTGGAATCTGATGTAGCCAGACGTGGTGGTACATCCTTGTAATCTCAGCATTCGAGAGGCTGAGAACAGGCAGATTGTCACAAGTTTGAGGCCAGCCTGAAATACATAGCAAGACCCTGTCAAAAAACCAAAACCAAAAAAATTAGAATTTGAAAAATACTTTTGGCTAGAGCAGCAAAAGAAACCATCTATTTCCATATGTGTTTGTTAGTTTGCTACTCATATAACAGCAGGGTTGAAAGTCCTGGAGTATGGAATAAGGTGCCCTAAAACCTCATTGACTAAAAACTTCATATTGTATTTGTTTTCCCATTATTCAAGCACTGTAACCAGATTATTTTCTCTGTGTGTGGGGAGGGGCACTTATATATGGTTGTGGTATTGAGGATTGAACCCAGGCCTGCACACTGAGCTACATCCCCAGCCCTTTTATTTTTTATTTTGGGACTGGGTCTTAAGTCTCTAAAGTGCATAGGCTGGTCTCAAACTTGCAATCCTCCTACCTCAGCTTCCCCAGTGCTGGCATTACAGGCATGTGCTACCATGCCCAGCTGATTTTCTCTTCTTGTAGACCATTTATCATATGTTCTTTTATGGACAAATGACCATCCTTTTCCTAAGCATGGTTTAAGAGGATATTGGGGTGTCAGATTTGGAGTTTATCCTAACCAACTCATCACTTTTTAGAAGAGAAATTTCTGTTGCCCAGTAGAATTCATGCATTTATGTACTTTACATTTTCATGAAATTGTTATAGGGTTAAAGTAAATGAAGAGTATTCTGGATTTAGAACCAAATGTGATATAGCTGTCCCTAAAAATCTTTCTTAAATCCTACTTTTTCTTCTGATTATTAGCATACATGGAATAGTAGGGCCTTAGACAAAGACCTTTAGGAATTGGAGAGGTCTGGTGTAAAGAATTTGATTTATTTGCCAGAGATAGGGGTGTGCATGCTGTGACTAGAAATTTGGATTTTAGCAGTTTATTCAAATAAAAAATGTTACCTCGCTTCCATTGGTTGATCGAGCAACTCAGTTATTTCATTCAAGACAGGTTTTATCCTGTCAGTTCAGCTGTGTGTCCCATTAGCTTCTTCCTGACACCGAAGCTGGTCCTCTTCAAGGCGGACAGGGAGGCCAACAGCAGTTTGGGCTTATTGCTTTTGTTTGTAGGACCAGTGGTTGGGAGATCGCCTTTCCTAGACTCTATGATGCCTGGGGTCTCGTTGGGGTTTTAATGACTTAAAAGCTGTAGCTATAGGCCCCATTAGGTGGAAGTTAGCTTGTTTATTCAAATATTTTGCCCATTTTAAAATTGGTATATCTTTTTATTGAGTTATGGTAGGTCTTTACATATTAGGTATAAAAGTCCCTTGTCAAATAAATGAGTTGTAAATAGTTTCACAGTTTTGTGGTTTGATGATGCCCTTCAGAGTACAGAAATTTTTTTGTGTTTTTGATGTTCAGTTTTCTGTTTTACTCTTGTTGATTATGATTTTTGGTATCATATCTAAAAACTATTCCCAGGGTTGGGGATGTTGCTCAGGAGTAGAGTGCTTGCCCAGCCTGTGCAAGGTCCTGAGGTCAATCTTGACTTTTAAAAAAAGTGACAGTTGAATGTGGTGGCCCACACTTGTAATCCCAGCACTCAGGAGGCTGAGGGACGCTGAGGCAGGACGATCACCATGGTTCAAGACCACCCTGAGCTACAAAGAGAGACTCTGTCTCAAAAAAAAATGCCCAATCCAGGGTCATAAAGATTTATGCCTAGGTTTATTCTAAGAGTTTTTAGCTTTAGGTCTCACATTCTCTTTGTTTTTTAAAAATATGTGAGTAGGGCTGGGCATGGTGGTGCATACCTGTAATCCCAGCACTTAGGAGGCTGAGGCAGTATTGCCATGAGTTTGAGGCCAGCCTGGGCTGCGTAAGTGAGTTCAAGGCCAGCCTGCACTATATAGTGAGACCTTATCTCAAAAAAAAAAAAAAAAAAAAAAAAAAGTGTGTGTGTGTGTGTGTGTGTGTGTGTAAACTAAACTATATATATATGAGTAAACTAAGATGATGATAGATATATTTCTGTCCTAGATTTGATGCAAGGCATTCCAGTGACAGATCTTTATTCCATATTTACCAAGGAGAAAGAGCATGAAGCTTTGCATAAAGAAAGCCAGAGAAGCCACCAAGAACTGATTAGTCAGCTTCTGCAAAGCTACATGAAGTTACTACTGCCTGATGATGAAAAGTTCCATGGGGGCTGGGCCCTTATTGATTGTGATCCCAGGTGAGTTGGAGTGGTGCCCTGGTGACTAACAAGCTTAACCTTCTGATGTTGCTAAGTTGTCCATAAAACTGTGGGCATGGATGCATAGTGCATGGCAATTTTCAGTACAGTACAGGGCTTGTGCTAAGGCAGGCTAAAGCACTTGTGTGGATGCAAAATTAAGAGGTGCTAAAAACTCAGTAATGAAGTATTTTAATACAGCATTTGATTTTTGTGTATGTGTATGTGGTGTTGGGGTTTGAGTCCAGGTCCCTTCCTACTGAGCTACATCTGTAGGCCCCCTCCCTTTTTTGAGATAGGGTCTTGGTAAGTCACTAAAGTTTCCCAGGCTATGCACAAATGTGATCCTCCTGCCTCAGCCTCCCAGAGTGCTGAAATTGTAGGCCTGTACCACCACAGCTGGCTCAATATTTGAATTTCTAAAAATTTGAGTTGGCCAACTCCTGCCTGTGTAGGCTGTGTGGATCTTCCCCCTACCTGTTCCAGCAGTCTAGATTTATTGTATTGATGCACATAAGTGAGTGTAATAAGAGGTACAGTGTTGCTTGTTATTTTTATTGGTCACAAAGTGGTCCTGGTCTTTTATAAAGTAAATAGGCCAACTAATACTTGACTTTTTTTTAAAAAAATCATCCATTTTAAAGTGAGTCTTTATCAGTGAACAACAAGATCTGAATTCATCTACCAGATTGAATACTTACTTTTAGGCTGAAATCTAATATGATTATGTTTAATATTATAAAGAAACATTTCTGAGAATAAAGCACTATATTTAATTTTATCTTCTACAGCCAATGCCTTTTATTGATTTTACTATATATAAATACTATTGTGTTTAATTGTACTTTCAAGTTTAAATGCCCCTTTTATTAAAAATACATGAAATGTATGTATGTATGTTTATAGGGAAGCCTTCCATGATTTTAACCTCAGAGATGATTTTGCTTTGATATTAAATACTGTATTATAAGTGGAATTTGCAGACTTTTAGAATGAAATGAGGTTTTCCTCACACACCTTAACACAAAATTTCTGTTAAATCATTTGGTAAAACATTTTGATTCATGTGCTTCAGTAGTTTTTATAAATAGAATCAATTCAACTTAATGCAGCACCAAAAAGAGGTAGGTTTGGGGATTTTTTGGTTTGTTTGTTGGTGTTTTGTTCTTTTGTGGAGTATTTTTGATACTGGGGATTGAACATAAGATCTTTGCACTGAGCTACATCTCCAACTCTTAGAAGTAGTATTTTAAATTACTCCTTGGAAATAATTGCAGGTAACACCTACATTTTGCTTGAGTTTTAATTTTGTACTTCAATTTTTATTTATTTATTTTGGTACTGGGGATTGAAGCCAGGGCCTTACAACATGCTAGGCAAACACTCTACCACTGAGCTACATCCCCAGCCCTGTACCTCAATTTTTAAAAATCCTTGGATCATGTTTCTTTGTTTCTACTTTGGGATAAATGAAAGTGGGAAAACCAGAAGTTTTTATTTCTTTGTGTCCATCCTCCCAACCCCCACTGATCTAACTCAGAGCCTCATGCATGGAGGCAAGCACTCTACCACAGAGCTACATACCCAGCCCAAAAAGTTTATTTCTAATGCTGGCTACCATTTTATAGGATCACATTGTTCTTGGTTTGATTTGCAGTCCTGTTATTCATTCATTCATTCATTCATTCATTCATTCATGTAGGTAGTGCTAGGGTTCAACTCACGGCCTTGCACATACTAAGCACTGTACCACTGAACTGCACACTCCCATGCTAATATGTGCTAACATGTGCTAGGTAGCAGGAGTCAGAACATCCTTCCCTTTGCTCACTGCTGTATTTGGGATGTATTGATGGGAAGTATTTCCCAAAAAAGCAGAGCCCACTCTTCCTTCCTTGCAAGGTAAGCTGAACACACACATTTAATTTTTATCATCATAAGAAGCCCTGTAGTTATCACACCCTATGCCACACATAATCTCAGCCCTAAACAACCACTAATTATTTCTATCTTGTGGGGTTTGTCTTCCTATTCTGAACACTTTGTGTAAGTGGATATGGCATTATGTGACTGGCTGACTTCACTTAGCATGTTTTTCATGCTCTTCCACATTGTGGCATATATTGGAATCTCATTCCAGTAGTAGTCTATTGAGTGGATATAACACATTTTGTTTATTCATTTGTGGATAGGCTTTTGGGTTATTTTCACATTTTAGCCATTATAAATAGTGTTGCTGTGAACATTTCTGTACAAGTTTTTGTTGAACACTTGTTTTCAGTTCTTTACAGTATATACTTAGAATTAGACATTGCCAGATGACTAGATAATACTCTTTTTTTGGGAAACTGCCAAACTATGTTCCACCATAGCTGTACCATTTTGAATGTGCACCAGCAAAATATCAAGATTCTAATTCTCCAGTCTTCTCCAACACTTATTTTCCCCTCTTAAAAAAAGTTGTCCACCAGGCATGGTGGTGCATGCCTGGAATCTGAGCATTCTAGGAGACTGAGGTAGGAGGATCAGAAGTTCAAGCCCAGCCTGGGAAAATTAGAGACTGTCTTACTTGTCAAGTTACTTTTCTTGTTGCTGAGACAAAATACCCAACATCCAAAGTTAAAGGGGAAAGTTTCAGTTAGCTCACAGTTTATAGAGGTTTCAGTCCATAATTGGCTGGTTCCAAGGCAGGGTGGGTTGGCAGAGGGCAACAGTCCATAGCAGTGGAAGACAGCAAAAACAAGCAAGGGAAGGAAGGGACAAGCCTCTTTCTGTCCCTTATATTGTGTGGAGGCTACGCTCCCTAGCACTCACATCCTTAATCCCTGCATTAGACCTTGAATCAGTCACAAACTCTAGATTCAGCCACCTCTGAAAAGCCTACCCTTGCCATGACTGCATGAGGCTTTGGGAGGGGACATCTAGACACAAACCATAACATTCCACCCTGGCCCCCAAACAAACTCATGTATATTCGTTTATGCAAAAAGCATTTAGTCCATCTCTAGGAGTTGCCAAAATCCTAACATTTTCAGCATTGCTGAAAAGTCCAATCCAAACTCTCCTCTGAGATTTAAGGCAAACTCCTCTCTGCAAGCCCCTGTACAAATGAAAAGAAAGTTAAACACTTCCAACACAAGATAGATATTTTCATTCCAAAAGTTACAAATGGGATGCAAAGGAATGGCACCAAAGCAAGTCCAAACTCCAGCAGGGCAAACATTTAAGTCCTGTAGTTCCATGTGCAGCATCCGAGGCAATCTGTGGCAAGATGTGAACTCCAAAGGGCTTGAATGGCTCTGCCCCTAAGGCACTGCTGGTGATTGTAGCTCCCATGACTACTTTCTGGGGCCCGCTCTGTTGCCTTCTTGCAGTTTTCCTCAGAAGATCCACATTCCTGGCTTCTCCAAACTTCTGGGGTCTCCAGTGCACCTTCAGCTTCACACTCACAGCTTCACACAGTGCCCTCTCGGGCACACTGCCTGGCCTCCCAGGCCTTCTGAAATCTGGGTGGAAGCCTTCCTGACCCCACAACTCTTGTGTTCTGTATACACCTAAAACCAGTGCCACATGGATGACACCGGGGTCTGCTGCCAGCTGGAGCAGTAGCCAGGCTTTCTTATATCTTGGCTGTAGGGGTCGAGTGCCTGGATTGCTGAGTACTCTTCACCAAAGAGAACAAATTCTCTGTGCTGTTGCCATTCTGGAACATGGTGCTCTGGGGTTCTTTTCTCAAAGCAAAGTCTTTCACTTTTGCAGTTTTCAGGCTGCGAAGGGTGGAGTTCTGCTGCTTCTTGTGTTGCCCTCAGGCCATCTTTTGTATTCTCCTGTTCCTTCTCAGCAATCAAGATCTCCTCTGCTTTATCTTTGCAGTCCACAGCATTACTGGAGCTTCCTTTTTAGCCAAACTCACATTTTAAGTCATTTTGCTGGGTTCTTTGCTCTTGATTTTCAGCATAAATCTGACTGAAAGCCCCCAACAGTAGCCATGCCACCGCCTCAACATTCAGCTGCCTTAAAATTTCTTCGGCAAGATTAATTAGTCCACTGCCCTTAATCGCAGTCTCAGGCAGTCTCTGGACATGCACAAAATGCAGACAAACTTTCTGCCAAGCTATAACACACATTATCTGGAGTCTAACAGCCAATGCAGTCCTTCT
Source organism: Erethizon dorsatum (assembly GCA_028451465.1). NCBI lineage: Eukaryota > Metazoa > Chordata > Mammalia > Rodentia > Erethizontidae > Erethizon > Erethizon dorsatum. The sequence continues at coordinate 103,360,666 of CM051822.1, forward strand.
TCCCAGCAGAAACCTCCCTAGTCTGATCTTTACCAGCAGCATTTCTATCAGCTTTCTGGTCTTTTGAGCTCTGACCAAAATCTCCCATACAATACAGCCTTAGGTGTTCCAGCTCTACTTTTTCAGCTGGCATCTCTGAGCCTTTCCCCTTTCCCTTCCCACAATCCAGTTCCAAAGGCTCTTGAGACACATGACCAGGTAAATGTCACAGCAAGGGCCCCACTTCTCTGGTACCATATTCTGTCTTAGTTACTTTTCTCATTGAGAGACAAAATACCTGACACCCAAAGTTTAAGGAGGAAAGGTTTATTTAGCTCACAGTTTGTAGAGGTTTCAATCCATATTCAGCTGGCTCCAAGGCAGTGGCACATGGCAGAGGGCAACAGTTCATGGCAGCAGAAGACAGCAAAAGCAAGCAATGTCCCTTATATTGTATGCAGGCTACCCATCCTAGGGCAGATGTAACACTCGCACCCTTAATCCCAGCAATGGACCATGATTCAGCCACCTCTGAAAAGCCCACCCCCATGACTGCATGAGGCCTTGGGGGGACATCTAGACACAAACCATAACAGAGACTTAGTGAGACCCTGTCTCAAAATTTAAGAGGACTGGGGATCTAGCTTAGTGGGAAGGCTTGGTTCAGTCCCCACTACAGGGGATTATCATCCTAGTGGATGTGAAGGGATATCTCACTGTAGTTCTTATTTCATTTAATTACAAATGATGTTGACGATTCTTGTGTTTGTTGACTTTTTCTGTAACTGCATTTGGAAAAAAATGTCTATTTAAATATTTTTCCTGGGGCCGGTGAGATGGCTCAGCGACATAAGCGCCTGCCTGGCAAGCGCGAGGGCCCGAGTTTGACTCCTGGAACCCACATATGAAAAAAGGGCCGGTGATATCGCTCAGCGGCATGGGCGGCTGCTGGTGCGTGAGGTCCTGAGGTCGACCCCCGGCACCCACAAAAAAAAAAAAAAAAATTCCTGTTTTTAAATTGGGTTGTCTCTTTGTCGTTGAGTTGTAAATAAAGTTTTTCCAAGATCAGGGTCAGGCAAATAAGGCAGGATTGTGCAAATGTAGGAGTGGATCCTGTGTTTACTTAAATATTTGTCATTTTCTGCATTGTGCTTTTGTATCTATTTTGATTTTTAAAACATATCGCTCCAGCTGGGCATGATGGTACATGCCTGTGATCCCAGTGGTCTGGAGGCTGAGGCAGGAGGATCACCAGGAGTTTGAGGCCAGCGTGGTCTCCATAGTAAGTTCAAGATCAGCCTCAACCACATAGTGAGATCCCTGTCTCACAAACAAAAAAAACCCGAACAACAAAATCTGAAATACCACTCTAGATTGTCCTGATGACTGCCTTGGTACACCCTTAAATTCTGCACCAGAGACAGCGCCTTACTGCCCTCACTCTGTAGGTCCGGCAGTGTTGAACTGCTCCTGCTAGCAGTGCGCAGAGCAGACCCACAGCCCCGCTCTCGTGGGAGCTGTCCAGCGTGGTGGTCCATGCTCTGCGAACCTTTTCTTTTCTCACAGCCCCGGCAGTGGTGTGGGGCAGGCTTCTCTGGCCTTCTGTGTCCTCTCCCACCTCTCCCCCTAGCAACCCCATGCCCCGCTGTTGTCCCAAAACAATCTGACTTCGGTGACAGCGGGAAAGAGAAGTCTTAAATGGAAAGGAAACAGGAGTGGTGCAGACCTACTCTTTAGCATCTTGACAAAGCCAGTTCTTTGTGCCATCTCGGCTCATCTCATTCCCCATACCAACTCAACTGCCCCTTTTATACCCGGTTTCCAGAGTGCCTAGGTGGGTGGTAGCCATTGATCGTCAGGCATGTGACAGTGCCTAGGACAGGCGCGACAGTGGTCCCCCGCCCACCGCATTTGGTGCCCACAGGCACAGACCATGAGAAAGGCACGAGACAACTCTTCGCGGAAGCCGGCCACCTGGCACCTCTGCTCTGTGAGCCTGGGTCCGTGCCCTCCACTAAGGGCACTAGATGCGCAGGACAGAGCGCGCCTGCGCACTGGCCTCCAGCCGCGACCGGAAGTGGGGGGCGGAAGCTAGACCTATGTGGTGGGCGGTACTTGGCGCGGCCGCGTAGCAGTTGCCGCATTCGCCTCATTTGCTGCAGGCGCAAGATCGGTACAAGCTGTGCTTGACTGAGCTTCCAGGCATCGACGGACGGACGGACGGACGGACTGATTGACCATGCCACGCTCCCACAGGCCTCCACCCCCTGCGCAGCGGGCTGCCGCCACCAATGCTGCAGAGCCCAAGTCTGATGGTGTTGTGGCCATGACTTTTAAGATTTTTCTCCTTTTTGCAGGACTTATGGTTAAAGTACCTGTCGGGCTATATTTTTCCTGTAAATTACTTCTTTTCCAAAGTCTGTTGTTAATGTCCCCTGAAGACAGCGCCTTTTATGCGACCATTGTCGCAGTGGTCGGGCTTCATGTGGTGCTGGCAATTTTTGTCTTCATAGTGTGGAAAGAGGGTTTGCCTCAGTGGCGGGAAAACAAAAATGAATAGAGCAGCTTCAAGAGCTGCAAACGCTGGGGGGTGGGGAAGTATCTAGAGGGTTTTTTTTTCTTTCTTTCTTTCTTTCTTGTTCATATTAAACGTGCTTTTCTTTTTCTTTAGATGGGAGGGTGGCTTGGGAGGGTTATTAAATATTTACTGCAGCTAAGACTTAAGTAAAAATGCGGGTGGGGGGAGGGCTGACATTTTTCGACCGCCTGTTAGATGCCAAGTGCTTTTCGTTAAGAACATAATGTTTTTGACGGAGGATCGTGTTTGACTCATGTAAATAATAATGCCAAAATAGTATGCTAGGGTGAAAGTAACACTGTAATTAGTAGGAGTAGAATTTACTTCATATTAATATATGTGTCGTGATGTAATTTTTATGGCTTAGCTCAAGCAACAATTTTCAGAATGCAGGTAAGTATCAATGCACAAAACTAAACTACATTTTACCTCATTCGGTATTCTCAGAGAAGGTGGGAGGATCATTGATTTTATGGGCTTTTTTTTTTTTCCACCATTGATTACTTGCTTAATGCTCAGATTTTACCACTTAGAATCAATATTTTATTGGATTGTAGCATCCTATTCATTATTTTTCAGTATATTAGGTGAAAAGTGAGGTGAATTTGTTAATTTTAGATAAGACTGTGTTAGTTATGCTGCAAGAAGGTGCTGCTGATGTAAAAACCTACAGTTTAAGATTTTAGTAAATCTATCCTTCCCTGCAGTATCCATTAAGCAATGACCTCATTCTTATGCAGATTGAGAAACAGTTTAAATTCCATGTACAATGATATTTCTCAGTATTTGTTTTGCAATAGCATTTTGATAAGGTCTAGTGAATAGGTACGAAATCCTAAGGCAGAAATGTCCACTCTTACAGTGGAATTTCGAGACCAGCTTTAAGAACGCAGATTAATCTCCACCTTTTGATGGAAAGGTTATTAATTTTAGATTAATATTAGATTAAAAGTTTCATTTGAGTTCAGATTCTGCCTGTTATTTGTTGACTATTATAAGTAATATTACAAGGATGTGTATTTTACTGTAGTTTTGGTTTAATGGTTCATCAACATATAGTTTCTAACCTTTATTTTAGTATTTGATTTTAGAGTGGTTATAAATATGACAGAATAGCCTTAAGGAAATGTTTACCTGAAACTTGAAAGCCAAGTATATTAATATATAGTGAGAATAATGGAATGTAGCTTGAACTTGTTTCATTTTTGTACATAAATGTTACATTTATGTAAAATTCTTTTCAAAAGATTCCTTATACATGAGTGTAAACATATCCTAAATATGCAGCATGTTATTTGGGGGTTAGATAATGTGAGATAATCTACCATTTCTCCCTTCTCAGTCCCAGATTTTCCTTTTTTCCTTCTGAGTAACCACTTTTCTAGCATCCTCCAGTCCCCCACTCTCAGTAACCCATTTCCCCTGAAGACTCCCCGTTCCTGGCTGCCTCTCCATGAAGGGACCTCCCCTCAGCTCCAGTTCTTCCTTCCACTTCCTCCATTTCTCAAATCTGATTCTTATTTATTGTTATTTTAAAATTTTTCCAAGTAGATAGATTACATTAACTTCAGAAGTACATATAATTCATTGATAATTTGGTTTTCTTCTTTTTTCCACTGGCCAGTCTTTTTCATTAGTGGCTATGCTGTGCGAGTATGCTTGGCAAAAAAATGCAGATGAAAATGAAAATACTTAATTCCCTCTGTCATGTTTGTTTAGCCTCATTGATGCTACTCATAGAGATGTGGATGTGCTGTTACTGCTTTCTAACTCTGCGTACTACGTGGCCTAGTAAGTTGCTTATTGATTTAAAGCTTTTAATTTTGTATTTTTAACTCGAGTAAATTTCCTTTCTAGAATTCATTAAAAAGTTTAAGAATCTGGTTTTATTATAATATTTGTGAAACTTAATTGAACCCTTTTACCTGATATGAGTTACTTATCTTTATCAGTTTGAAATTTTTAGAGTTATTAATCAGTACGTTTATATAATATTGTGTTCTGTATCTTCCTGGTTTTGATGTACTCTGTACATTTTTATCATTAATGGCCATATGCCATTGTTTTTATTACTCATACCATATTTAAGTGTTTGCCCATTGTTAGGTGTTAAATTACCTGCAGTTTTTTGGTATTGTGAATGCTGCAGCTATCTCTATATGGTGTGTGTGTGTGTGTGTGTATGCGCACACACACACGTTCATCAGCTCGTTTTTGGTTACAGGGATATGGAATTATGTGACTTCTATGGTTTGTTTTCAGATCTGTCTCCGGAAAGATTACCAATTAACAGTGTCACTAGCAGAATACTTGTGTCCTCATACTTCACCAGAATTGAAATTTAATTTATATATTCTAAGTAAACATTCACCTTATTTTTGGCTTTGTTTGAACTATCATTTTATAGATATCATTCCAGATACCTGTTGGCATAGATCATATGGAGTTTCCATTCTTGATTTTAGATATAAAGTTTTCTGTTGTATTATTTCTAGATGGTTTCAGTATGTGTGTGTATTTTGCCTTCATTTTAGGTTCGTCTTCATGAAAGTTTTTATACAACAAATTATTTTTGCATTGTAATTGGTTTCTTTTTTAGTGTAAGATCTATAAACTGATTTCCTTTAGCTGTGAAACTATATTATTTTTGTTTGTAACTCTTTACTCTAGAATGTATTGAGCTGGGGAAGATTTTATTTTAACTGCATGTACTTCTTTAACTAACAAGCCAAATATATTTTTGATTTTAATCCTCTTTTTACTCTTTCTCTAGTTATGATGATGAAGTGGATAAAGTAAACCAGTATCAACGACTAAGTCTAGAAAACCTGGAAAAAATAGAAATAGGTAAATTTTAATATACTAACCAATTGAAAAGTCAAATGCTGTTGCTTCCAAGTATAAGTCAGGTTGGTTGCATCAGTGGTTCCACAGTAGAATTCTCACCTGCCAAGTATGGGTTAAAGTATTTAAGCAACTGGTATACCATCTGTTAGAAACTAGAAAGGGATATTCCAAGCAGTCTGGGTCTTCACACTTCCTTTCTATTCTTTAGAGTTTAGTGGCTGGCCTAATAATACTGTATTCCTTTCATTTTTTGCCATGATAAGATAACTCCAGCAATCAAGGAAGTTTAGCCAGGGATTTAGCTCAGTGGCACAGCCCCTGTCTGGCAAGCGTGAGGTCCTGAGTTTGATGGCCGGTACCCCCCACCAAAAAAAAGTTTAAAATGAAAGTGAAGAGTTTTTATAGCCTCATCAGATCAGATAGATGTGATAAACTTGTGTTTTGTATGTTCTCATTTAGATTATGAAGAAAAATGTGCTGCATGCCTATTTGATGAATGTTGGTCTTTTAAAGTTATAGATGAAAATGAATATTATGTAAACTTTACTTGTATTTGTTTGGCCTGTTAGGTCCTGAACCCACTCTTTTTGGTAAGCCAAAGTTTTCCTGCATGCGATTGCACTACAGATATAAAGAAACAAGTGGTTATTTCCACACACTGAGAGCTGTACCACGTAATCCAGAAGAAGATGGAAAAGGTATAAAAGAGGAAAGTATTCCATGATAACTTTATATCTGCTAATGTAAGTTCAGAGGGAATTGGGACATTACATACTATAGCTAGTGGCATGAGGCCTGATGCAGGGAATAGGTTTATGACCTGAGACTTCAAGTGGCAGTTCTAGTCCCAGGATCACAGGGAGCTAATTTGGATGTATTAGGGAGTTTGGGGCAAGGGACTCTGTGGCAGCAATTCTCAGTGTGTGTGGCTCTGTACAAAGCCATGTGGATGCTTAGTCTTTCCCAGCTGCTAGCGGACTCTTAGGAGCAGCCACTCAACAGTCTCATCCATAGCTGTTGGCTCAGCGTCTGGCTCAGTGCTTGGACAAATGTGAATTACAACAAACTTGTAATTCCAGTTGTTTGTTCTTGTGCAAATCCTGTTAAAGATTTGTTTTAGAATGTTTTGATTTAGTGAGGGGAACAAGTAACAATTTTCTATTAAGTTGCAGCAAATAAACGTGTATTTAAGTACATGATCGCAGATGTCAGTCAGGTGTGCGTAAATTAGGACAGCTGTATTTCGTGTGTTTTTGGAGACACTAATAAGCAGTTACATTTGGGTTTCAGACACCCTTCAGTGCATTGCAGAGATGTTGCAGATCACCAAGCAAGCCATGGGACTGGATGTGCCCATAATTGAGAGAAAACTTGAGAGGTGAGTGCACCTCTCCTATTGAGATTTCCTTAGGATCTTTCCTCCCAGTAAGAAAGACTTAAGCCACACACAGTGGTGCACGCCTGTGATACTACCCTCTGGGAGTCTGATGCAGGAAGATTGCAAGTTCAAGCCCAGCTTTGGCAGCTTAGTGACTTAGCGAGACCCTGACTTAAAGCTTTTTTTCTTTTAAAAGGCTGGGGATGTAGCTCAGTGCTAAGGCCTTGAGTTCAATCCCTAGTACTGCTCCCCCTCCAAGAGTATTTTCAAGGGAAGTGAGGGTGACCACACTATTTTGATATGTTGGCAGTTCAACGGGGTAAATATTGAATTTCTGTGGACCAAAATTAATACTGTATTGCTATATAACTTTTCAGATAAGTTTTAGACTTTAAGAGTTGCACACCAGTTGTGGTGGTGCACACCTATATCCTAACATTCAGAAGGCTGAAGCAGGAGAATCTTTATGAGTTGGAGGCCAGCCTAGGCTACATAGTTCAAGGCCAGCCTAAACTGCATAGTGAAACTTGGTCTCAAAAACAAGCCAACAAATAAACAAACAACAAACCCACAAAAAAATCCAAAAAAAAAGTTGCACAGTTCATTTTTTTTTTTTTTTTTAAATATGCTAGTACCGGGAGTCAAACTCAGGACCTCGTGCTTACCAGGCAGGCACTTAGGCCGCTGAGCTATATCACTGGCCCTCATTTTTTAATACAACCTTAGTTCAGTTTCCCCTTGTGCTACCATCTTACATAACCATAGAGCATTTATTGAAACTGAAAAATTAACCTTGGTAGAAGACTGTTAACCAAAATACAGAATTTAGATTTCACCAGCTTTTTCACCAGTATGCTTTTTCTGATCCAGGATCCAATCCCAGATCACACATTACATTTAGGTGTGTTGACTCTGGTTTTCCCTCTGGAGTGTTAGTTCTTTAAGTCTTCCCTTGTCTTTCATAACTTTGACACTTCTGAAAAGTACTGGTTAGTTATTTTGTAGAGCGTCCTTCAATTGAGGCCTAACCAATATTTCTTCTTGATTCAGCTGAAGTTAGTTTATTGGAAGGGACCCCATGCGACGTGCACTTCTCTGTGTATCATATTGCAGGGATCTTGTCTGTAGTAATTATTCCTGGGGTGATATAGTGGTAATTTTCCCATTTTCCTCATTCCTTCCACACTTGTTAGTTGGAATTCTTCTAAAAGGGAAGTCTGAATCAATAGACTGAAAACTTTAAGATGCTTAATTGTAGAAATATCTTTTATCTGTCACCCCCTTGGAGGAATTTTTTCTTTTCTTTTTTTTCTTTTTTCTGGTCCCTGCTGGCTACGTATTTTTGCATGACTCATTTCTTCAGTAAAATTGGCCTGTATAAAAATTGATCATGGCTAGTTCTTCATGTGTAAGTTCAAATTAAAAAAATTTCTATATATTTTTATGGTACTAGGGATTGAACCCAGGGCTTTTGTACTGAGCTACATAACCAGCCCTTTTTATTTTGAAACAGGGTCTCGCTAAATTGCTGAGGCTGGGGTCAAACTTACAATCTTTCTGCCTCAGGCTCCCAAAATGCTGAGATTATAGGCATGTGCCACCATTCCCAGCTAAAGAACTATATTTCTGAAAAAATTTGTACCATAGACAAGTCACACAAATCATTATAATGCAGCAACATTAATGTAGTCACACATAAAAATATACATATGTACTTCTTAGCTCTTCTGTTTTTTAAATAACAAGGCCTGTAAATATAAACTGTTATATCTAATATTCCAACAAAATTATCTCTTCCAATTTTGGAATAAGAATTGGCTGTGTTAGACCTAATAAATTGTACAGTACAAATAACATGTCTGTATTATTTAAGAAGTTTTTTTTTGGGCCGGTGAGATGGCTCAGCGGCGTAAGCGCCTGCCTTGCAAGCGCAAGGGCCCGAGTTCGACTCCCGGATCCCACATACGAAAAAGGGGCCGGTGATATCGCTCAGTGGCACGGGTGCCTGTTGGCGCACGAGGTCCTGAGGTCGACCCCCGGTACCCACAAAAAAAAAAAAAAAAAAAAAAAAAAAGAAGTTTTTAAGAGTAATTTTGATTGGACTTGGTGTTTGCAAAGGTATTGTATTGGGTAGGTTCAGAACATGGATTCTGGTCAGTCAGACATTTTAAGCAGTTTTTAAATTGACATATAATAATTGGACATATTTGTGGGGTACAATGATTTTCAGTATATTATACTATGTGTAATGATGAAATCAGCCCAACTTTCTTGATTCCTGAATCTGTCACTTACCCTCCAACCTTGGGAAAGATATACTTGATAGGCTTTCAGTTTTGTTATCTCTAAGATGAGATAATGAAATGTCAGAGAGTAGTTGCACGGATGGAATGCTAATGCACTTAGAATAATGCTTGTACACAGCATTAAACCCAATTGCTAAAAATGTAGGCTGCTGCCTTTCTTTTTCTTTTCCAAAAATCCATGATTATCATGTATTATTTTTTCATGTCGAGGATAATTTCCTTAGAATAACATCCCCAAATTAGAAATTCAGATTAAAAAAATATGAAATTTCCCTTCCTCTTAATTGCCAAATTGCTTACTAGACTCATGTAACCCTGTATACCTCCTTAGAGATTATTACTAGTTTCAGAAAAATTCCAAAGAGCTAGCTTTTCTTTTTCTTGAGTGACATGGCATTTAAAATATATTCAGGATATCCATCTGGACTTACTTAAAATTTAATATACCAAGTAATACCTTCTCCACAAGTACTTGGCTAAGTGATATTTTGTAAAGAATCATGATGAAATATGGCTGAAAGGACCCCTCTGAGGGAACCCTGGCAGCTGCTTCACTGTCCTTGATACAACTTACATGGCCCCAAGTGATACATTTTTAACTGTTAAACTGACATTCAAATGTAAGTACTCTAGAGAAAATAGTGCTTTACCTACTAGGGTTTTGGGAAAAGAATGCCTGTCAGCTGATTATTTTACATTTAAAAAATTGTGGATTTTCCTTCCCAGTGAGCATAGTGAGGCTTCACGGTTCACAGTCTACTAGGGAGGAAAACTGTTCAGTCTTTAGTATAGGGAGAAATGTTTAGTAGGTCTATAACCTATTTTTTTCTGTAATTTTCTAATTTTTTCTGTAATAATACATGATCCTGCGTGAACATGAGTGCACACAACAGATATTTGTGGCTTATGGTACCCAGACCTTTATTCTTACTTTATAGTTGTCACAGGGATGGAGAGAAGACACTAAGATTAGTTATATTAAATATCCCAAATCTTTTAAAATTCAGGTACCCGACAAGTAAAGAAGTGAAAATCTTCTATCATCTTTCCCTTGTCTTCATAAATTCAGTCCATCTGGAACTTGTCTGGACAGCTTGATGCTACATTTAAGATGCTACCTATGGCCAGCAAGGCCTTTGCTGGTGGTTTAGACTGCGTGTGTGGTAGACTACACTGCCCAGAATGGCAGCCAGTCACCACATGCTACTGTGAAGCTTGTGGAATGTGACTAGTCTGAATTCAGGTGTCCTGTAATTATACATACTACACCACACTGGCTGTTTTAAAGACTTGGTGCAAAAAAAGAGTATTAATCATCTTTTAATATTGATTACATATTAAAATATCTTGTATATATTGGGTTATTAAAGTTAATTCACCTGTTTCTTCATGTGGCTGCTAGAAAATTTAAAATTACATCTGCAGTTCATATACTTCTTTTGCATGGTGGTGTTTGTGTCAGCTCTCTTTTTTCATTGCTGAGACAAAATACCTGGAATCCAAAGTTAAAGGAGGAAAGGTTTATTTTGGCTTATAGTTTATAGAGGTCTCAGTTCATAGTCAGCTGGCTCCAAGGCAGGGTGGCTTGGCAGAGGGGCATGGCAGAGGAGAAACAGTTCATGGCAGGGCAGGCAGGAGGCAACAAGCAGCCAGCCTCCCTTTCCTTTATCCCATCCAGGCTAGAAGCCTTTTGGGTGGTGGCCCACACCCAGGGTGGGTCTTCCTGTTACCCATACCCAGAACTATGATTAAACCACTCTTAATCCCAGTGTCACATGCTTAATCCACATTCAATATGATTTATCAGATGTTAGCAATGCACTGTTTTCAAGAAAATTGGGATCAACTTAGATAAGCAAAGCATTTTCATTTATATTAATTAGAACAGGTATACTGGATTCCATGGGGAACTAACACTTTTTTCTTCTAATTTACAGGAAGAGCAGTAAACCTCATGAAGAAATCATTGGTATCAGATCTCAAAACCAAGGCTCTTTGGCCCAGGGGAAGAATTTTTTAATGAGCAAATTTTCTTCTCTAAATCAAAAAGTGAAACAGACCAAATCCAATGTAAATATTGGCAACCTACGAAAGTTAGGAAACTTTACAAAACCTGAAATGAAAGTTAATTTTCTAAAACCAAACTTAAAAGTCAACCTTTGGAAATCAGATAGTAGTCTTGAAACTATAGAAAACTCAGGAGTAATGGGTAAGGGAGAGTCTGATGAGGACATGTCTTCAGATGACTCCTACCACTCTGATGAATTCCTTACCAATTCCAAGTCAGATGAAGACAAGCAGCTAACTAATTCTTTAGAGAGCATAGGGCCGATAGATTATGTTCTTCCTAGTTGTGGTATTATTGCTTCAGCACCTCGATTAGGAGGTCGATCTCAGTCTATTAGCAGCACTGATATTAGCCTTCACGCTCCTTCAGAAGTTACTGTTGCTTATGGAAGTGGGCTTGGAAGAGGCCAGGAGTCTCCTCTGAACAAGAGTCCTGCTGACAACACACACACTGGCTTTGCTAAGCCTATGGATATTTACTGCCACAGATTTGTCCAAGATGCACAAGACAAAATGACTGAACTGTCAGAGACCAGTTCTGTGTCTCAGCAAGCTAGTGAGGAAGGAAATCAAATGACCAATCAAGTTTCTAATGAAGAAACTCAATCAGAGTCAACAGAACAGACACCTCGGCCATCTCATTTAGATGTGTCTTCTGGGACAGGCCCCCAGTTTTTGTCAGTTGAACCAGTTCACTCAGTTTTATCTCAAAAGACCCCCCATTCTGGTCTCAGCATGGAACTTGAGGCAGGGCTTTGTGTAACTCCTTCCCCTTCCGAGAGCAGTAGCAGCAGAGCAGTCTCTCCCTTTGCAAAGATTCGCAGCTCCATGGTCCAGGTTGCTAGTATCACCCAAGCTGGGTTAACCCATGGGATAAACCTGGCAGTAGCCAAAGTTCAGAAGAGTCCTGCAGAACCCGTAGTAGTTAATGAAGTCCAACAAAATGAACTTAAAAATATGTTTACACAATGCCAGACAAGAATAATCCAGATTTAGATTTTAGCCACAGTGTCTTGTGGATTTTATTTGAAAATTCTAGATTTTCACATATTAGGCTATTCTAACTTGTACTGTTTGAATCTAGGGATCACCAATTCTGGTTATTGGGAAGGGTTTTCAAAGGAGTCTGAACTTGAACAGATTCCCAGATTTGAGAGCCAAGACTCCGGAAGTGTCATCCTAGATTGTGGAGACCTGAATAGCATATACACTACAGAACTACAGAGCAGCTTGTTCATTTGAAAGTAATTCAGACAGGTCATTTTGGTACAGAACCTGAAGTAGTTTTTTTTTTCGGGGGGGGGGTGAAATATAGGAAGTAGACACAAAGGGCCCATTTGAGAGTAGCATTTTTGTCAGTTCATTCCTATATACTCTACAAAGTAAACCATTTAGTTTTTAGTGAATTTAATATGGAGAAGCATATGAATATAAAAAATTGTTTTGATGGCTTAATCATTCCCTGTAGAGTTGAGGGTTATTGATGCTACAGTTAAAAAATCATTTGATCTTAACTTTCCCCATATTCTACTTGAACAGATTATTCTGCTGCCTATGGTCTTCAAAACTGAGGCACAGTGACTTGCCTGTCATAAAGTAAACCCAGTACATCAAATGCATCTGGCGGTACTTAATTCATCTTGCTCTTTTTTTAAGAATGGATCGGCTACTAGAAAGTCTGAAGTCTTAAAGTTTTAACTTTTTCAGGAGGACATTCCTCAACATCTTGTGCACACTATCCCAACTACTGAAAATTTAGTTTGAAATACTGTTGTGTAAAAACAGGTTTTATGATGATAATCCTAACCAGAGTGCCAGGGCCTCCTGTATAACCCACACAGGAAGAAAGCTGCACGGCACAGTCCGGCAAGTGTTGGTTTCTGTGGTATTTTTAGAGCCTTACTCTGTTGAAGTGATTCTCAACTGAACATTATGTCTGTTGTTAACTTTGATAAGCATTCCATTTTTGTTATTTATTAGTGGTATTTTTTTGAAGTGTCAAATCTTGTGACTATTAAAGTACCAGTAATTTAAAGTGACACAGTGTATGAGAATTCCTTGCATAACATTTTAAGGGTTTTATTTTATGTTTCATTTTTGTTTTTTTGAGACAGGGTCTCGCTATGTAGTTCAGGCTGGCCTTAAACTTGCAGCGATGCTCCTGCCTCAGCCTCCTGAGTGCTGGGATTACAGGCATGCACCACTACGCCCGGCTAGGGTTTGATTTTAGATAAGGTAACCTGGTAACTGAACACTTGTGAACTTTCCCAGTTATTTTACTCTAAAGTTTCTCATGATTTTAAAAATTAAAAATTGAATCACAGAACATTTTAAATTTCATATATTCAAAATGCTTTATTCTCTTGAATGCTTTATTCTCTTCTTACCAACTTTTGGGACTTCAAAAATTATTCCACAACACCAGAGAAAATACAAGCCAAGGTGAGAAAATAATACATGTTCATGTTCCAGAAAAATGAATTCCAAAGAGATTTTTGAAAACTAGTTATCTTAAGGCAGTTTAGTTCTAAACAGGGATAAACTGTATAAATATCTGTTCAAAGTTTAGTTCCAAACAGGGATAAACCATATAAATATCTGTTCAATTTCTCTTCATTCCAACAGGATTAACAGCTTGCCTTAAATCAGAGCAACAAACTACAACATCCATATGTATAGGCAAGGGAGAAAAGTGACTTGGGTAGAACACCATCCTGTACCACCACCCATCCTTAAATTTACCCTTGTAATGTTTTTCTAAGAACATGGGGCTTGGGCCGGTGAGATGGCTCAGCGGCTTAAGCGCCTGCCCGGCAAGCGCGAGGGCCCGAGTTCGACTCCCGGAACCCACATACGAAAAAGGGGCCGGTGATATCGCTCAGCGGCACGGGCGCCTGCTGGCGTGCGAGGTCCTGAGGTCGACCCCCTGGTACCCACAAAAAAAAAAAAAAAAAAAAGAATATGGGGCTTTCCCACATAGAACATTACATAGGTCAGTGAATCTTAGAATTCATAAAAAATAGCTCGAGGTACTGGTAATTTGGGAAAGTTTATTTACTGCAAAGAGGGTTCTTTCATTGGAACTATTCTGTAAGACCAAGCAAAATTATGATTTCTCTTTGGTAAATTACATTTTACATTGGCACAATTAGATACAATGATAGCTATTCTACTTTGTTCTAGGACAAAGAAAATCTGTTTTACTCTCACAAATCCAGTTGAGCTTTCATTTTATTTCTAAAAGTTTTAAGTTCTAGTCTACCAGTTATAAAAATGAAAACCAGTTAGAATTCTAATATAAACATTATTTACATTAGTTTATAAAAATAGATTTGAATTTAGGAAAAGAATGTTGAACAACTAGCTAATTTTTACTTCCCTTCACTAAGCATAATGAATTCCTTGATTCTTCAAGGCTGACCCTGTTTCCTTGGTTAGCAATGTCAATGTAAGCCTTCCTTACAGGAAAAAACTTAAGAAATCATTTGATTTGCTTCCAACTAGGTAAGTTACTGACAGAAAGAAATTCATCTTTATACATACTGATATCTTTAAAAATATTCTAACCTTCCTGAAGATTGTTGCCACAATTATGCCACTATGGTACATTAATTTGCTCTCTGTGGGTGATATTTTTGTTCCTTAAAAAAAATTGTGTATCAAAACTAATAGGGTGGCCAAGGATATAGCTCAGCAGCACAAGCACCTGCCTGGCAAGTGCAAGGTCCTGAGTTCGATTCCTGGTACCAAAAAAAAAAAAAAACTAATGGGGTCTGGGGAAAGCTTACCTGTAATTGTCTCGGGCCTTTACTGGACTGGTAGATCATTTATGTGATCCAATACATTGGGAACTGGTAAACTTACACAAAACTCAAAATCTAATATCCTCAAAGCAACCGAATGACATCAGGAAAATGTCTTTTTTTCTGGGCTGGAGAAGTAGCTCACTGGTATAGGGCCAGTGATGACAAACCTTTTAGAGTTTTCAGTGATGTGAGAGAGGCTGTGGGTTTGATCCGCAGCACTGTCAAAAACCAAACTTTCCAAGGAGGGTATTGTTTTTTAAATTTACTATATTATTTTTCTCATATTCAGGTGAAACTTTATAGGGCAGCGTTCCTTTGGGTGAATCCTATAAAATAGTGGTTTCCAAATGCACTGGGCTGTAATGAGAAATGAAGACAATGTGGTGTTCTGCAAAAAGCTACATTTATTCAATTTAAAGAAATTTCTTTTAATCTGGAAAAAACCAAACCAAAGCAAGCCAAAACCTTTGGGGGAGTGGGTACTGGGGACTGAATCTAGGGCCTTCCCCCTGAGCTACACCCCTAGCCCTTTTTTTATTTTTCATGTTGAGACAAAGTCACTAAGTTGCCCAGCCTGCCTCAAACTCCAGCCCTCCTGCCCCAGCCTCTCAGAATGCTGGGATTACAGGTATGTGCCACCACACTAGGCTGAGTTTATCCTTTTATGATAATAAAGTGACTTCAGATTATATATCAAAAAAATTGGCAACATTCTTTCCCCCCTTTAAAAATATTGCTGGCCCATGAAATTAAAAAGTGTGGGAACCACTTCTGTGTAAATGACTAGTTTTATAGGCTGTGGACTGTTAAGTGGAAGAACTTGCTGCCGGCTGCCAGATGTCTTGGAGTCTCACATAGGAATCCATGGCAAATTTGCCCCATTCCCCAAACCTGGACTACTGAACATACTTAGACCCACTATTAAATGGAAAGACACAGAAATCTGAAGTGCAAAATTCCTTCAACTTTGAAACTGCAACAATTTTCTTCAAATGAAGTTAACAGAGTCTGGCCTATGACTTTGCTGCAGCTAAGAAAATGGTATAATCAGCAACATCATCATTATTAAACTTTAATATCAAATACATTTTTGTACATTGTAACTGATTTATATAATTATAAAACAAACTTCAAAAGCTCCATAAAATCAGTAAGGTAAAAGCCCTTACTGAGGTATCATATAAACTTCAGATGTTACCAGGCCTGACTTCAGGAAAAGTCACTGATTTTTGATACAAATTATCTATAAAACAATGTGGTACAAATGACATTTGAATTTTACAGTAATGTGGCCACCGTCTGCCCGTCAATCTTCATGGTTATCAGAACTTTAAAGTTCATTTCCATTCACACATTTCTGCTGCTGAAGCCTGTTTCTTCTTAAAGATTCTAGCTGCTTGGCTCTTAGCCATCGTTCTCGTGACAGCGTAGTCTGACCAGCACTGAGAGAAAGAAACCTGGTTTGAAACATAAAACAAATTTAAGTCTAAAGGTAGGATGGGGCCGGTGAGATGGCTCAGCAGCTTAAGCGCCTGCCCAGCAAGTGCGAGGGCCCGAGTTCAACTCCCGGAACCCACATACGAAAAATGGGCCGGTGATATCGCTCAGTGGCACGGGCGCCTGCTGGCGCTCGAGGTCCTGAGGTCGACCCCCCGGTACCCACACACACACACAAAAAAAAGCTAGGATGCTAAGTAAGTTATTAAGACCTAGGAATACTTTTTCGTTGTTGATTTTTTATTTTTATTTTTTATTTTTTGTGGGTACCGGGGGGTCGACCTCAGGACCTCGCGCGCCAGCAGGCGCCCGTGCCACTGAGCGATATCACCGGCCCCTTTTTCATATGTGGGATCCGGGAGTCAAACTCGGGCCCTCGCGCTTTGCAAGGCAGGCGCTTAAGCCGCTGAGCCATCTCACCGGCCCTGTTGTTGATTTTTGAGACAGGGTCTTGCTATGCAGTTCAGGCTGGCCTCAAACTCGTGGTGATCCTCCTGCCTCAGCCTTCAGACTGCTGGGATTTCAGGTGTGCATCACCACACCTGGCTAGGAATACTTTTTAAAAACACAGCCCAAGGGCCGGTGAGATGGCTCAGCGGTGTAAGCGCCTGCCTTGCAAGCGCGAAGGCCCGAGTTCGATTCTCGGAACCCACATATGAAAAAGGGGACGGTGATATTGCTCAGAGGCACAGGTGCCTATTGGCGCACGAGGTCCTGAGGTCGACCCCCCGGTACCCACAAAAAACAAAAACAAAAAAACAAACAAAAAAAACCACAGCCCAAGTTAGGAGCCAACACTATCTGGCAGTTACACACAAGTCAAGAGCCAATTCAAGACTTCTCCAAGGGAATCCCTAAAGAGTCAGAACTTCATGAAGCTTAAAGAACATGGGGCAGGCCTCCTGCCCCGAGGCAACCATTGACCAAGCCACTCCTCCTCAAAGGAAAGCACCTTTGTATTTTGAAGTCTGCCTCAGCTACTGCTGCATAAATCAGAAGACTTACAGAAAAAGCAATTAGGAACCTGGACTACTCACCGAGCTACCACAAGCAACTGGTGGAGATCATCAGCAGTGATGCTCTGCGGGTCGTTCTTGCGCATCTCCACAAAATCATCTTCAACTGCCTTTACCAAAAGAGTAAATGTACTTTAGGTTAGGGTACTCCTTTAAAACTTCAAATGTACTTTACGACCATTCCCTTATTTCTGTAAGGAGTAAGAAGCACCAGCTGTTGGTTGATGTAAAAATGATGGTGTCTGCCTGCCTTGTAGACAAATGAGACACATGGGTGAAAAGATACAGAGCAAACACTACATATATGAAAAAGGCTACAGATGATAATATCTTAAAAATTCTGATCCACTTAAGGCTGTGCAAGTTGTATAATAAAAACGATGCCTTTAAATAGGGAAGAGTGATAGTTTCAGAGAATGATGATCAGAATCAGCCTTTTCAAAATCTAGAAATAAACTAGACAGTGCAATCTGGGGAGCATTTATGTAAGAAAACCAGGTAATTCTTGGGAAGAATGTTGAGCTCTGTGGCATCTGAATTTGCTCTGTTCCATAGCCCACCTCTCCCTGCGTGCCTTGAAAACCAGCAGCTCCAGGCCATGGTTCCTTCAATGCACCATCTCAGGGAACTGTCACTATCCCTCTGACCTGTGTGGTGACTTCCTGGAGGAACCCACGTGCAAGGCTGTCTTTATTTAACCTGACATGGAAGATGCCTGGGGTGACAGTCTTTCCCCATAGCTTTTGTTGAAACCATCAGAAGCAAGAGCTGATCATGTCTTCCTGAGACACTGTATGATGGCTGCAGCAAATAACAGGCTCACCAAAAGCCTTAAGTGGAAAGAAAAGCTGCAGAACGAGACAGATGCTGGGAATGGGGGTAGAGGCTCTCAGTGGCACAGCACCTGGATAGGAGGCCCTGGGTTCAAGCACAACAAACACCCCTCCAAATAGAAGATTTAATAAAGTCACTAAATAGCCAATCACAACAAACCCTAGTGAGGTTTAATTCCCAGAATCTGTCTTCTAGAACAGAGTTACTGCATTATTTTAAATGTCCAGTCATCAATAAAAAAGTTAGGAGACATGCAAAGAACAAGGTATGGCCCACATTGTAAAAAAACAGTCAAAAGAAACTGTCCATGAGGAAACCCAGAGACTTACTAGACTTTCAACTGACTCTTCTAAATACCACCAAAGTCATAAAGGAAACCATGTATAGCAACCTACCCTAATTTGCAGTTTTGCTTTAGGAGGTTTCCATTACCTGCAGTCAGTTGCAGTCTAAAAATATTGATGGAAAAGTCAAGAAATAAAAATAAGCTAGCTCTCTTTTCCCTTTCCTCCCTCCCTGCCTCCCCACTTTCTTTCTTGTTTTTTTGAAACAGGGCCTCACTGTAAAGTTCAGGCTGGCCTTGAACTTACTATGTAGCCCAGGCTGGCCTCACAGTGATCCTCCTGCCTCAGCCTCCAAGTGCTGGTATTACAGGCTGGCAAACATAAGCTTTAAATTGTGCTGCTGGGTGTAGTGGTGCATGCCTGTAATCCCAGCACTGTGGGAGGCTGAAGCATGCAGATCACAAGTTTGAGCCCAGCTGGGGAACTTAACAAAACCATGTCTCAAAAAGGGGGGGGGGCTGGGCTGTAGCTTAACGCAAAGGCCCACAGCTTTTCTTTGCATTTAAGGCTTTTGGTGAGCCTGTTATTTGCTGCAACAATTATACAGTGTCTCAGGCGGCCAAGATGATGAGCACTTGCTTCTGTTGGTTTCTAACAAATGCTCTAGGGAAAGAGACTGTCACACTGGCTACCCCAGTTCCACCCCCCATGTGTGTGCCATTCTGATGAGTGGTAACATGATGAAATCTCACCCTGACCTGCTCTGTCCTGCCTAGAACATGAATCACCACTTTGTCTAGCATAGCCACACGGGGTATGCTAACTGCCCCCATGGCAGTTCAGAGAGAGACTACATTCATCTAACTTTCATTATAATATATTGTTATAACTGTTCTATTTTATTATTAGTTGTTATTAATCTGTGTCTAATATGTAAATTAAACTGTCATAGTTAGATACATACAGGAAGGAAAAGCAGCATAGGTAGGGACCAGTGCTGTCTGTGCTTTCAGGGACCCACTAGGGATCTTGGGATGTATCATTCTTGAATAAGGTGAGACTACTGTATAAATAACTAAAGGAAAACATAAGAACAATGTCTCACCAAATAGAAAATATCAATAGAAATAGTTTTTTTTAATTTTAATTTTTTTATCCCCCTTTCTCCTTCCCTTCTCTTAAGAAATAGTTTTTTTTTAAAAAAAAAAGCAAATAGCTGGGTGTGGTGGCACATGCCTGTAATCCCAGCACTAGGGAGGCTGAGGAAGGAGGCTCACTGTGAGTTCCAGGCCAGCCTGGACAACATAGAGAGACCCTGTCTCAAACAAACAAACAAAAAGGGCAAATAGAAATTCTGGAGTTGAAAAACATAGTAACCAATTAAAAAAAAAATTCACTAGAGGGGCTCAGCAGATTTAAGCGGACACAAGAAAGAACCTGCAAACCAGGAGATAGGCTGAGATTATCCATTTTGTGGAACAGCAAGAGAATAATGAAAAATGAACAGAACTTCAAAGACCTGTGGGATACCATTCAGTGCACCAACATACTCACGATGGGAGTACCAGACAGGAGATGAAAAAGTGAAGAAATATCGGGCATGGTGGTGCACACCTGTAATCCCAGCACTCAGGAGAGTTGAGGAGGAGGGTTTTAAGGCCAGTGTGGGTTACACAGGGAGACCCTGTCTAAAAAAACAAACAAAAACAAAAACCAACCCAACCTGCTTCAAGCAAAAGGGAATAATGGGAGACTAGAGGAAGAAAAAGGAAAGATACAGAACACAAATAGCAAATTTACCTTATTGATAACTACAGCAAATGTGAATTGGGTTAAACACTATAATTCAACACAGGGAAATCCCTGTTTTACCCTGAAAGTACCTTTGTTATTTCATCAGATATGCTGTAATCCAGGAATCTCAAAAGGGTCAGGTAGATGCGGAATTTGTTCAACACAGAAGGCAGCACTGTGGAGAGAAGGCTGTTCATGTACTCCTCCATATTGGGTGGAATTAGCTGGGGTTGTAAGTGGATCTGGCAGTCTGCCTGAAAAGAGAAAGAGCACATAAAATTTTCCAGGTTCCTATGTTAAACTACATTTTAAGGAGGATGCATACCAAGCGCTCCTAAGGAAATCACTAAATACTATGGGGGGGTGGTCAGGAATCAGTATTCAATACTTACTATAACTACCACATCAATAATTACAGTTAGCTTTTTCTTGGTTGTTTATGTTTTCTCAACGGTATAAAAGAATATAAAAAAACAGGCAAGCTCTAATAGTTTTCCACAGAAAACTTACCAATAAGCCATTTCATTCTTAGTCAAAAGCTACTTTTCGTCAATCACAGGTGAACACTACTGTACAAACTGCACACCTTTTAAATGCCTGAGAGTATTTCTCACCATCCTCAGAATTAAGAGCTCTGATAAGACATTCTGATGAACACAGAATTTCACCATTAAGCAAAAACTCATTAACAAGTGATGAGGGATATTTTAGAAGGAACTTTAGAACATTTTCACCTAAGACAGGCAGAAAACGATAGGACACAGGCAGCAAGAACAGTAGCCTGGAAGTAAATCAGGCGATCTACAGATAGCATCTACTTTTTATGCCTAGATGTAGAAGCTGCTATATGGTTCTCAACAGATGTAAGTTTTCACCCCAAGGCAGAACCAAAATAATTGCCTCCCTTATTATTAATCACTGCCAAGAAACAACAAATATGTAGCTATCTTTCCCAAATGTAACCTCCCTCCACTTAAAAATGATCCATGGTACCGGGAGGAGTGACCGCCCCTCTGAGGTGATAAGCACATTGATACTGCAGGGGAATTCCATCTGGTGATAGCTGAAGTCATAATCCACCTTCTGCCAGGTTATCAGGTTGCTCAGGGCAGTCACATTATGAACACCTACAAGAGCAAGACTGTGAGTTTCAATCGCTTGATTTTAATCACCTACACAGATTGGGTTAGCTGACAATGATTACAAGACGTGAGGTTCCTACTGCTTATATAAAAGAGATGAGGCACTGATCATTATACTGAGCTGAATGTCACTAAGCTAAATGTTCCCCAAATCTAATGCCTAGTGTCTAATACACTACCAGGCAAAAATGGGATCTCAGCAAGTAAGAATACTTCCTAGGGGGTGAAGTCACAGGGCTGAGGGAATATGGTTGGGACTGTAACTATTTCTGTATGTAGGCGAGGGTACCGAATTTTGATGATTTTGTACTCACTTCTTCCTTCAATGTTTCCAGTCTGCATCACTTTTCCTTCTCTCTTTGCCTCCTGACCTTAACACCAGCAAAGTGTCATCATGTAGTCTGTTCATCTGAGCACTCTGTTTTGTGTGCATGTGTGCTCTGGGGAATGAACCCAGGGCCTCATGCATGGTAGGCAAGCACTCTACCACTGAACTATATCCCCGGCCTTTTCAAAAAATTGTTTTTATTTTCAGACAGGGACTCACCTAGTTGCCCAGCCTGGCTTCGAACTTGCAATCCTTCTGCTTCTGTCTCTTGAGTAGCTGGGATTACAGGCGTAGGCCATCATGCCTGGTACTTTTTTATGATTTTATAACATATCTGTAACTGAGGTTATTTCAAATAATCTGACCTACTATATGTTTCCCAGAGATGCTCTGAAAAATGTTGGACTGACTGATTTTTGTGGTGCTGGGGATTGGACCCAGGGCCTCCCAGACACAAAGCAAGCACTCCACCACTGAACTACATTCCCAGACCCTAAAAAATGTTTTTAAAAGCTCACATGAGCTGAGTGTGGTGGCACATGCCTGTAATCCCAGCACTTGGGAGGCTGAGGCAGGAGGATTGCCACTAGTTCAAAGCCAGTCTGGGCTACATAGTTCAAGGCTAGTGAGACCCTGTCTCAAAAAAAGAAGAAAAAAAGTCTACATGAGAGGTATAAATGTTCTATTAGATTTTTCTACAATTTTTCTCTTTTGAGCTAATAGAAATTAAAGGCAAAACCTCCTCCCATGTAAGCCCTTAAATTAGTATTTTACTCCTGCACTATTTTCATAATATGGTAACAGAAAAGCTGCTAAGCACAATTAGTTTAGACATATGCTTTAATCAAGTGCATATGCCAAGACTTTTCCTTAAGTAGCTGTTGAATTTGTCTTTGTCCACAGATATCCTTTTAAAAAGTCCTTAACAGATCTGACTTTAACAGAGGGAAGCCAGAAAAGGAGGGGAAGCCTCTGTGTGCGCACCTGGGGTGTCCAGCTGCCCTTGCTCCAGCAGAGTTTCATCAATGACGAGGGAAGTGTTGTTGGGCAGCTGGAGGAGTCCACTGATCAAGCGGTTGGCTGTATAGTCTTTATGGGGAATGAATTTCAAATGGTTCATGTTCTCTATAGTCATCTGTAGGCGAAAAGACTGCAAGAGATTTTTCAATGAGCAAGGATCTGTTTCTCTGTTTTAATAAAATACATACATTTGAATTAAAACAGTGTTTTAGGTATAATGATCTTAATAACTATCTAGGGGTAGAGTGATGTGGTTTCTGGAACTCTTACAAACAAAAATACTATCTATATCATGCATTAGTATTTCACTCTATGAGTTGCCTTAGTCTCAAGTATCATGTTCAACAGTCTTGAATAATAATTTTGATTTTGCCAATGTCTACAAATGGTAGACAATTGCCATACATGTTTCAGATACCCAGAGGCTGAACTTCTTTAACCAAACATAAGCTAGCAAAACAGAAAATAAAATTTTTTCAAGTCAAGAAGAAGGGCCTGGTGCAGTACTGCATGCTCGTAATCCTCACTACTCATTAGGCTGAAGCAGGAGGATGCCAAGTTCAAGGCCAGCCTAGGCAACTTAATGAGATCCTGCCTCAAAATAAAAAGGGTAAGAGATATAACTTAGTGACACAGCACTTGCCTAGTATGCATGAGGCCCTCAATTCAAACCCCAGCAGCCCCCTACCCACAAAAGACAGGAAGAACCATATTCATTCATCATAGACTAATGTATAAGTTTCTGAACAAACTGTTGGAGGAAAGTCTAGGAACAGAGCACACTGAGCCATGGCTCACTGCTGCAGATCTCCCAAATGATGGCTCCACAGCACCGGAATCTGCTAAGCCAGTGACACTGCCTCCACTGCCAAGCCCATCACTCACAATGCCCCTTTCACCCTGCTCTCTAGGTCTACCCCTCTGCTCTTCTACCACATGAGCTGGAAAAGAAGTGTGTGGGGTCGGGGGAAGCTTGTTGAAGAAAAGGTAAAACATAGAACTAAAATTTAGAGGATTTTTGTATGTTGGCTCAGTGATTCTATGAAAATGGTGTTGAGGGCCATGCCCTGCAGCCTCACACTGGCAAACACACAGCTCTTCAGCACCTGGCACTGTTCTCTCTAGAGGATGGAGCTTCCTCTGAGCAGCCTCCAGGCGTGGTCCTGCCGCTCCACGGGTGTCTCCTGAACACCACCCCTGAGCTAGGCCTTACCTGGCCACGGGCACCAGCAGCTCCTCCCTGTACACTGCGAGTACTATCTATCCGCATCTCCTGAGGTCTCACTATTCTGCGGGGCACTTCAATGACCTACCATATAGATTAATTTAGTTCTCAAAAAGTGGTACAGGGGTTCCAGAAAAAGATGGTGGATCTGTAAGAAGCAGGCAGGGAACCTCTCCAAAAGTCGCTGTCCAGACACTGGAATATAGTGACTGGAGGAGGACAAGAAAGAGGGAAGTGGCTCCCCTGGACCCAGGAAAGATCTGAAGCACAGTTTGGGGCCCATGGAAAAAGTGAAGAGAGAAACCCCAACAAAGAAGAAGGAGGTGTCCACCGGCGCCTTTTCCCTGTGTTGGGAATCCCAACGCGACAGAAGTGGTTCAAATCTGCAGACACGCGGTGACTGCCGGTGCAGCCGGAGGCCTCCACGGAGGAATGTGAGAAGTGGCAGTGCAGAGAAGCAGCGGCCGTGAAGGACACACTGACTGGCGGTGAGCGCTGACGCCCAGCCATCCCGCGCGAGAGAGCGACTAGCCAGGCGCCACTGTTGGGGGGGGGCACCAGCTGAGCTCAGAACCCAGGGTGGCCGCCACTCCATCCACGGCTCCAGTGGGAACCTCCGCAGAGTAACGCGAGACACTGCGGTACAGAGAAGCACCAGCTGAGAGGGACACACTGACTGGCGCTTTCCTTCCTGGTATTCCAAGACTGAGATTGTCTAAGTATCACAGAAAATACTGTGGCACAGTACCAAAGAACCAAGGACTGGGCCAAACAGGCAGCGACTTCTCATCTCCAACAAATTGAAGAGGTAGGATATTGCAGCAGGCTCAAAACCCAAAAATAAGCTACACCTGGAAGATACCTCAGAGAAGTAGCCATCTCCTAAGAGTTTGAAATACTAGCAATAAAGCAACCTACCATAGGCAATTTACAAACAGCAACCCAGGAATTAAACTAAAGAAAGAAAAGAAAATGAGACGACACTTAAACAAGATGCAACCCCACACATCCAGTTCACCAAAGGCAAACCCAGAGGGCAGTGAGGTGGGACAAACCGAAAGCCACCCACCTGACATCTCTGAAGTGGTAATAACAAAGCAGTTGAATGAGGCTCTGGAAAAATTTAAATCAGAAATAATTTCTCAGATAACTGCAGAGATAATGTCCACAATGAAGACCATGCTTAAGGACGCTAGAGCAGACACAGACAAAAAAATAGACGAGCTTAAGAAAATGATGGAAGCCATGAATGCTCAGCATAGGAAAGAAATGGACTCCATAAAGCAGATTCAAGCAGATATCCAGGAGAACAAAAATTCCATTGAAAGTATTTGTAGCAGATTAAGCCAATGTGAGGACAGGATGTCAGATATAGAAGACAGGCTTGCAATTAGTGATCATGAAAAGAAAGCGTTCTTAAAAATAGCAAGGGACAATGAAAAATCAATCCAGCAGCTGCTAGATGATGCAAAGAATAACTTAAGATTGATTGGAGTCAATGAAAAAGCAGGAGATAGCATAAATGACATCAGAACACTGTTCACAGACATTATCACAGAAAATTTCCCTGGTAGAGAAAAAGAATTTGACGTTCAGACAAGTGAGGCTTATAGAACTCCAATTAGCCACGATAAAAAAAAATCTTCAGCCAGGCATATTATAGTCAAGATTCCAGAAATTCAATGTAAGAGTAGAATCTTAAAAGCTGTTAGAGAAAAGAAACAAACCACCTATAAAGGAAAGCCCATCAGAATCACAGCGGACTTTTCAGCACAAACCCTCAAGTCAAGAAGAGCTTGGAATGATGTATTTCAAGTTCTGAAGGAAAATAATCTTCAACCTAGATTGATGTACCCTGCAAAACTATCTTTCAAAACTGAGGGAGAAATAAAATACTTCCATGACAAAGAACATCTGAGAAAATTTATAACCACCAAATCAGCACTCCAAAATGTTTTGAAGGACATTCTAGAAAGGGATAACAAGGACTACAACTCCAGAAACCCCAACAGAAGGAATCCACCAGGCAGAGCAAATAACTAAAGAGAGGGAGGGAAAAATAAAAATTAAAAGAGGGGGAGCCAACAAGAAAATAACATGACAAGGATAAGTCAATACATATCAGTTTTAACCATTAATGTTAATGGTCTCAATTCACCAATCAAAAGGCACAGACTGGCAAACTGGATCAAGAAGCAAGATCCAACAATATGCTGTATACAAGAAACATATTTAATTCAAAAATAAATTCATAGACTGAAAGTCAAAGGATGGAAAACAATACTCCATGTGACAGGAACCCAGAAAAAAGCAGGGGTAGCTATTCTTTTTGCAGACAAAGTGAATTTCAAGCCAAGAATGATTCAGAGAGATAAAGAAGGTCACTACATCCTTGTAAAGGGAACAATCCAAGAGGAAGAGATAACAATCATAAATATATATGCAACAAATACCAGTGCACCCAACTATATAAAACAAATATTAATGGACATGAAAAATGAAATCACCACTAATACAATTGTAGTGGGGGATCTCAATACTCCACTGTCACAAAAAGACAGATCAACTAGACAAAAAATCAACAACGAAATATTAGAACTGAACCAAACTTTGGAACAAATGGACTTAGTAGATGTTTACAGAGTGTTGCACCCCACAACATCAGAATACACATACTTCTCAGCTGCACATGGGACATTCTCCAAAACAGACCACATACTAGCTCATAGAACCCGCTTAAGTAAATGCAAAGGAATTGAAATTATCCCATGTATATTATCAGACCATAGTGCAATGAAATTGGAAATCAATGGCAAAAGAAACCACAAAAATTTGCTAAACACATGGAAATTAAATAGCACCCTACTGAACAACCAATGGGCCACAGATGAAATTAAAGAAGAAATTAGACAGTTTCTGCAACTGAATGATAACGACGGTACAACATACCGGAACTTATGGGATACAATGAAAGCAGTCCTAAGAGGGAAATTTATAGCATTAAATTCCTATATCAGGAAAACAGAGCAAGCACAAATAACCTAATGGTGAACCTCAAACTTCTAGAAAAAGAAGAGCAGGCTAAGCCAAAAGCTCGTACAAGGGAGGAAATTATAAAGATCAGAGCAGAAATTAACGTATTGGAGACTAAAAAAACAATACAAAGAATCAACGAATCAAAGAGTTGGTTCTTTGAAAGATTAAATAAAATTGACAAACCCTTATCCAACCTTATTAAAAAAAGGAAAGTACTCAAATCCATGCAATTAAGAATGAAAAGGGTGATATCACAATGGACCCTGCAGAAATCCAGAAGATCATCTATACCTACTTTGAAAACTTGTATTCTAATAAGATGGAAAATGCAGAAGAAATGGACAGATTCCTAGATACATATGAATTACCAAAGCTCAACCAAGAAGATATAAAAATCCTAAATAAACCAATAACAATCAGTGAAATCGAAGATGTAATTAAGAACCTCCCAACAAAGAAAAGCCCAGGCCCTGATGGATTCACTGCTGAATTCTACAAGAAATTTAGAGAAGACCTAACACCACTACTTCTCAAACTCTTTAATGAAATTGAAAGGGAAGCAATACTCCCAAATTCATTCCTGGAAGCAAGCATTACCCTGATACCAAAACCAGAGAAGGACCCAACTAAGAAAGAGAACTACAGGCCAATCTCCCTAATGAACATAGATGCAAAAATCCTCAATAAGATACTGGCAAACAGAATGCAGCAAATAATCAAGAAGGTTATACACCATGATTGTTGGATTCATCCCAGGGATGCAGGGATGGTTCAATATAAGTAAATCAATAAATGTAATACACCATATTAACAGAACCAAGGACAAAAATCATATGATCATCTCAATAGATGCAGAAAAAGCTTTTGACAAAGTCCAGCACCCATTCATGATAAAAACCCTACAGATGGAATAGATGGTCTTTATCTCAATCTGATAAAAGCTATCTATGACAAACCAACAGCCAATATCATACTAAATGGACAAAAACTGAAAGCCTTCTCTCTAAAATCAGGAACAAGACAAGGATGTCCACTGTCCCCACTCTTATTCAACATAGTCCTGGAAACTTTAGCCAGAGCAATTAGACAAGAAAAAGAAATAAAAGGAATAATAATTGGAAAAGAAGAAGTTAAATTATCATTATTTGCAGACAACATGATACTCTATGTAGAAGACCCCAAAAACTCCACTAAAAAATTGCTAGATTTAATAGGCAAATTCAGTAGTGTAGCTGGATACAAAGTCAACACTCAAAAATCAATAGCCTTCCTGTACACCAATAACAAATTCACTGAGAGAGAAATTAGGGAAACAATACCTTTCACAATAACATCCAAAAAAATGAAATACCTAGGAATCAATCTCACAAAGGAGGTAAAAGACCTCTACACTGAAAACTACAGTACTCTGAAAAAGGAGATTGAAGAGGATATCAGAAAATGGAAAGATATCCCTTGCTCTTGGGTCGGAAGAAGCAATATAGTGAAAATGGCCATACTTCCAAAATTGTTATACAGATTTAATGCAATTCGGATCAAAATCCCAACAACATATCTCACAGAATTAGAGAAAACAATCCTAAAATTCATCTGGAACCAGAAGAGACCTAGAATAGCAAAGGCAATTCTGGGCAACAAAAGCAAGGCAGGGGGCATCACAATCCCTGATTTGAAATTATACTTTAAAGCTACTGTGATAAAAACAGTGTGGTATTGGCAAAAAAACAGACCCGAAGATCGACGGAACAGATTAGAAGATGCAGAAACAACTCCAGACATACTAAGCCACCTTATCTTTGACAAAGGTGCCAAACACATTCACTGGAAGAAAGATAGCCTCTTTAATAAATGGTGCTGGAAAAATTGGCTCTACACATGCCGAAGATTAAAATTAGACCCATATCTTTCACCGTGCACTAAACTAAAGTCAAAATGGATCAAAGAACTAAATATTAAAACAGAAAGATTAAATCTCCTGGAAAATAGAATAGGTAAAACTCTTGAAGATATTGGTGTAGGCAAAGACTTTATGAATAAAACCTCAACTGCACAGGAACTATCACAAAGAATCAACAACTGGGATCTCATCTTATTAAAAAGCTTTTGCACAGCAAGAGAAACCACCAACAGAGTGAAGAGACAACTCACAACGTGGGAAAAAATGTTTGCCAGCTGTTCCTCAGACAAAGGATTACTATCGAGAACATACAAAGAACTCAAAAAAATAAGACCTCTCAAATTTAAAGACCCACTCCAAAAATGGGCATCTGAGATGAATACACATTTCTCAGATGAAGAAATACTAATGGCAAATAAATATACAAAAAAATGTGCAACATCAGTAGTCATTCGAGAGATGCAAATTAAAACAACACTGAGATACCATCTCACCCCAGAAAGAATGGCTATTATTAAGAAATCAACTAATAACAAATGCTGGAGGGGCTGTGGGGAAAAAGGAACCCTTCTTCACTGTTGGTGGGAGTGTCGACTGGTACTGGTACAGCCACTGTGGAAATCAGTGTGGAGATTCCTCAAAAAACTAGGGTTGGAGGTCCCATTTGACCCAGCTATTCCCCTTCTGGGTATCTTCCCAGAAGAATTAAAAACATCGTACCACAGCGATATATGTGCACCCATGTTTATAGCAGCACAATTTGTAATAGCCAGATCTTGGAAACAACCCAAATGCCCATCAACTGAGGAATGGATAAGAAAGATGTGGTATTTTTATACAATGGAGTACTATTCAGCCATAAAGAAGGATAAACTGGAGACTTTTCTAGGTAAATGGATGCAACTCGAGAAAATACTCATAAGTGAAATAAACCGGACGCACATGTGTAAGCATCGTATTGTCTCTCTAGTATGAGAAACTGAAAGAGTAAATAAGATCCAAAATGTACAACAGACATAGTGAATCGAAAAGAAACTGGTCAAAAGGAAAGAGAGACTGGAATAGGGGAATAGGGAAATGAAAGAAGAGAAAGGGAAAAAAATTGTATATATATGTATAATAGATGGTTTAGATAGATACACTACCAATTTTACTTAGTTCATTGAAGAGTAAGGTTTGTGCCAATAATGTTTGGACAATTGAATGCTAATATCTGGTATCCTGCAAAACTAACTTAAAGATAATAATATGTAATGCATTAACCATTGTTATCCTATTATGTTGTTTTGAAAACTTGTTCTGTTTTGATTTGTTTTGTTTTTTCTCTTAAAAAAAAAAAAAGTGGTACAGGGCCTAGGGAATTGGTGAGACTCTTTTATGGGATAAAAATCATGATTTAATTCAGATTCTTTCATTGTGCAAGATAGACCAGTGAATTTTATTACAACAGAACATGAAAATTTCACTGATAGGCTTTCAGATTCCACAATTCAACTACCACTTAAGAAAACACACATCAATAAAAGCACTGTGTTACAACAGACTGAATGTGGAAACAGACATAAAAATCTAGTGGTCTCCTATTAATCTAGATATTAAGAGATGTATAAAAATGTAAAAGAAATGGGAGTTATTACTAATTTTTGGTTTGGAAGTTTTTGTAAAAATACTTATATTTACATGTAATTACTTCTAGTGAATTAGTATAATGTATTTTCAATTTTAATTTTTTTTTTTTTAAATATGGGTACCGGGAGTTGACCTCAGGACCTTGCGCTTGCCAACAAGCACTTGTGCTGCTGAGTGATATCACCGACCCCCTTTTTTCTTTATGTGGGTTCCGGGAGTCGAACTCAGGACCTCACGCTTGCCAGGCAGGCGCTTATGCCGCTGAGCTATCTCACCGGCCCTCAATTTTGATTTCTAATGTGGGAAATTAAAAAGTAAACCCCACAGCTCCTTGAGTCCTCAAGACTTTGCTCAGAGGGAGAACTGCTCGTCTGTTCTGGCCTACAGCTGCTCCTGAAGGGCCTGGACAGTGCTGGCAATCGGACATTCGACAAACCTGACGAGTGGATGAGTGGCTAAGCTGGCTCAACTTCAATTCCCAAAGTGAGAGGTGACCAGTGTTTTCAGTCACATGCCTAATCAGAAGCAGTTCCCCTGTTCCCAAGATCCTGCCATACACAAACACTGCACTCAGATGTCCTGGGAAATAAAGACAGCTCAACTTTCCAAACAGGAATTAAAACTGGGGCAATGAAGATAGAGATCTTTATTACCTCAGCTAAAAGAATTAGGCTCCTATAATCTAGAGCTTATTTAAATTTAAGATTTTAATGCATACAAAGGATATTAAGTTGCACAAGTGGCATCAACAAAGATTACAATTTTAAAGGAGTTACTCTAATTGTATTAATCGTTTGACTCACAAAAATTTGTACTAAGGAATAAATGTGAAATGTTTAGAAGACTGTGCATTTTAAATTATGTAACAAGCCTTGTTTTCCCTTAAATGATATCTATTAAAATCTCAAAGTTAAATATTTCAGTTGAATAAAAGGCAATCAGATGGATTCGTGGTATGCTCAGGTGTACAATTCCTATTTATATTGATCTTACTGCTGGAACAAGATGTTGAATAATTCGATATAAGTGTTCTGTGAAGGTACTATTCCGTGGGCAACCACTCAGGTTCATAGTAAATTTTCCTAGTGGAAGAACATCTCTTCTTGTATACCTAGGGGGAAAAAAAAAAAATCAATAAATAAGATATTGAAGTGATTACCACAAAATGTAAACAAAAATTCACTTAATATTGTCATTAAAATGCAGAATACCCTGAATAGCTATTCTATATATCAGAACAACAGTCAAAATAATAACCAATGCTGGGCATGGTGGCGCATGCCCGTAATCCCAGTACTTGTGAGGCTGAGGCAGGAGGATTGCCATGAGCAATTTTGAGGCCAGCCTGGGCTACATAGTGAGTTCAAGGCAAGTCTGAAATACATAGTGAGACCTTGCCTCAAAAAAAAAAAAAAAAAAAAAAAAAAAGTCAATACTTGTATGTAAGGCTGATCACATGCCAGGGATGATTCTGAATGCTTATACCCTCCCCCCTTCTTCCTTTCCTCCTTCCTTTGCTTTTTTGCAGTTCTGGCCATCGACCCTAGCGCCTTGTGCATACTAGGCAAGCACTCTACCACCGAGCTACATTCCTAGCCCCACATTTTCATCTAATCTCCGAACACTCTGAACTAGGAAATATTTGTTTTACAGATGAGAAATATGAGGATTAGAGTTAAGTACAGGTGGATGGATTATCCCTCATCCAGAATGCTTGAGAGCAGCAGTGTTTTAGACTCTGGAGTATCTACACACACTTTTCTGGCTGAGCATCTGAATGCTCCATAATGTCAGCACTCAAAATATTTCTGACTCTGGAGTACTTCAGGTCCGGGGATCAAGGGTGCTCAACTTGCAACACACTCATCTAGGCACGAAGCAACAAAGCAAGGATTTGAAAAATCAACCATTATGTACTTACTGTCTCAGATCCCACCCAAGGAAAGATTCATAGGAAAAAGATGTTCACTGCAATGTTATTTAGTGAGAAAAACTAGGAAAACATAACATTGACGGACATGGACACAACATGAAACAAATGTATAATGAAATAATATGCAGCCACTGAAAAGTTCATGAAGAATTATGGCAAAATGTTTTATAGATAATAAATACTAAAAGCAAGATACAGGTATGTACTTGGAGTATAAATGATATCTGTATAGGTATTTTCAGCACACATATATAAACGAAAAAACATACACAAGTACCAAAATGGTTACTGAGATTTATCTCTCAGCAGTGAGATTACAGATGAATGCTATTTTCTTTTTTGTGTTCTTGGAACTTGATGAAGCAGACCATTACTGTTGAAATCAGGAAAAAACCACAAAGGGTGAGGTGCTAATGTCGACGTACAAATTAAATGTGCAGGTGAGGTACCTTGTTGACTCTTTTTAGAAGCACAGCCTTGTTCTTTATAAACAGAACTCAAAATACCAAAAGGAGCCTGGGGATGTGGATCAGTAGTAGAGTACCTGCCTAGCATGCCCAAGGCCCTGCATTTGATCCCAGCCCGAAAGAAAGAAAGAAAGAAAGAAAGAAAGAAAGAAAGAAAGAAAGAAAGAAAGAAAGAAAGAAAGAAAGAAAGAAAGAAAGAAAGAAAGAGAGAGAGAGAGAGAGAGAGAGAGAGAGGCAGACAGACAGACAGACAAAAGGTGAGAAGGAAGGCAGGAAGGAGCTTAACATTTTACTTATCAGCCAAGTCTTTTATCTGACTTTGGCTCTAACATCTAAGGAGACATAATCAAAATGCTAAATGTGAGCCTGAAAAAAGGTAACAAAAGGATTATTTGTGATTTGGTGTAACACTTATTACACTGAACAAAAACCACTTAAGCCTGAATTGAAACACAAATTACATCAGAAATTGTCCTGTACTTTTCCACAGTTCTTTTTCTTTTTTTTTTTTTTTAAGTTTATTGGTACCATTTAGATACACATAATGACACATTCATCACAGGGAATTTGTATCTATACATGATATTTCCTAGTTTCTCTTTTTCCCATTTCCCTCCCCTCCTCTTCCCCTCCTTATTCACAAAGCTTTGTTTCCATTTTACCACCCCCCTTCCCCTTTCCTTTTGAACAATTTCTTCCTATTTCACAATATCTCTTATACATTTTGGTTCTTATTTACACTTTCAGTTTCTCACACCAGAGAGACAACACGATATTTACATATGTATATCTGGTTTATTTCACTTGACAGTGTGGTCTCAAGGTCCATCCATTTAGCTATAAATGTCTCAAGTTTATTCTTCTTTTTGGCTGAGTAGGACTCCATTGTATAAAAAAAAAACCAACACCTTTTTTATCTATTCATCAGCTGATGGGCATCTGGGCTGTTTCCAAGATTTAGTGATTACAGACTGTGCTGCTATAAACATGGATGCACATATAGTTCTGTACCACATCCAACTCCCTTAATTCCCACCAGAAACACAGACAGCACTTACACTGTAGAGATGAGATGTAATATAAGGTATTCAGCAGCCAAACTGTCTCCCAAAAGAGCATGAGTGAGGAACCCTAGCAGTTCTGCTCTGACTGGAGACAATTCGGACATGAAATTTGACACAACTGTAGAAGGAAGAAAGACAGGTTTAGAATACACACACCAGCTCCACTCAAGTGTCTCAAAGCCATCTTGGTGAAGAAAGCACTTCAATTCACTAGATGGCTCGTGTGAGCTGAAATACTGACCAGTAGTTATGCCAACCTTAAAACTAAGGCAGTTCGGGGCCAGGGAGGTAGCTCAGTGGCACAAGTGCCTGCCTGGCAAGTGCAAGGTCCTGAGTTCGATTCCCAGTACCAAACCAAACCAAACCAAACAAAAAAAACCAAGGCAGTTTATACACTCTTCTTTTCTGTCTCATTTCAATGAAGAGAACATGGGGCAAAGCAATGCACTACTGAAGACGAATGAGGACCTCTCAATTCCACTAAAAGCGCAAGTCACAGCAGCTGTGGACAGAGATGAGGGAAGAAGTCTGTGGTTCACTAGGCTTTAACACTTACACTTACAGGTTCTGCTCTCCTCTTTGTTAAGGCAGGCAGGCAACAATGGATTGATGTGCTGCAACTTCTGGGCCAAAACCACATGAATTCTTGGCACTAATGAGGCAGGAGGACTGTGCACCCTCTGCTCCTCTGCTGTGTCTGTGCACTCCATGGGGTCCAGCAGTGCCGAGGCGTCCCTGCGGAGACCAGACTCCAGTTTAGAGACGCTGACTGCAAACACATAAAAACAATGTGCGTCTCTGCGGCAAAATTAGAATCCAAGCCAACAATACTTCCACCTGCACATCTCCTTAAAGAACAGAAAGTGGCTCCTCATCCTAAAATGTTTCACTGTCACATAGATTTTAGGACAGTTTGGTCATAGTGCAATAGAACGGATTTATTTCATTCTACAAGTTCAACAATATTTTTCACTCAGTATGCTATCACTGCCATAAATGGGCTAACAGAATGTCACTCATAAGAGTATTTAAAAACGCAAACACTTGTTCTTCGATTCTCAGCTATCAACTATCTCACAGCATATTAAAAAACTTGGGTCCTCTCCAAAGCCATCCAGTATTATTCAGCATATGGAGAATCAATCATCTCTACCTAATTCTCCTTCTTGAATTTTATTCTTACATGAAATCTCCCTTGAATAGTCAGAACAAGCAATGAAGATAATGTGAGTTCTTCAGATTTGCTGAATAAATTTACGCGTGGTAGGTTTATTATGAGTGACTGTAAGAAATGCCTAAAATGTTTTAAAATCTTCAACTTAACCTAGTATGCACCGAGTAATGCAGTGTTCAGTACTTTCCATACACATATTCATTAAAACCTCACCACTACGCCTCTTCAGTGAGGAAACCAAGCCCAAGGTCACATAGCCACTGAAGAGGCCAAGTCAGAATTTCAAGTGCCTGTCTACCCCTGCCTGCTCTTCACCTCTAAACTAAGCAGTCTTGGTAATAGTAACTAAGGAGGAACGTCAGCGTAGACAGAATTAGCCAAGACAAGCAATTTTAAGGACTGTTACTAAGAGATTGTTAAGCTAAAATTGTTAAAAATTTGTTTTACAACATTTTTTTTTAGTGTGGAAAAATGCAAGTTCTTCTTATGCAGAAACCATGATGAACATTCGGCATTCAACAAGATAGCTCCCCCTTTTGGGGAGTACTCCCCAAAGACTCCCACAGTACTTCAGTATTCCCTTTTGGTAATCGCAAAAGAAAGAAAATTTAACACAGTTTATTAAATGGAAACATAAAAGAATACAGATACTATGCCACCTTTTATAGAAGAAAAATGGGAAATAGAATACACATACATCTAATTATTTTTGCAAAAGAGAGTACAGGAAGGATAAACCAGAAACTAGGGAGATGTTCTCTAGGGCAGCTGGGTGGGACCAGGCTAGAAGGGATGGGGATGAGAGCAATGACCCTCCTGAGTCTTTTCTGTGTAGTTCTGATTTGTCAACACTGTTAATGTTTCCTTTTAATCAAAATTATAGATGTGATGGGAAAAAACCCTGAAGTGAAACAATCAGATATAAACAAACTACTGTGAAATCAATGATGGAATAATACTTAAAGGTGAAGAAAAGTTACCTGAGTATCTCTGCAATACAGTACTCTGACTAAATAGTCTTCTAAAAGAAGAACTGGAAACAAATACTGAACTGTAAATAGTAGGTTGTTCTTTGCAATGGTATGTGTTACCAATTCTTAAATTCCCTAGTGTACTGTGGAACCGAGCAAATGATATATTGAGGATAATGGAAGTTAAGTCCCTTTCTGCAGAAAAGGGAGATCAATTTGAGGAGAACAACTAGACCACCACCTGTGGTGCAAAACTGGACTCAGAAACAGTCTCAACTCGTGTACACACATAGGTGCTACAGTTTGGACCCAAAGTATCTTCGTGTGCTAAAGGACTGGTCCCCAGCTGGTGCTGTGGGAAGGTGGTGGAAACTTACAGAGGGGAGGCTTGTGGGAGGGAGGTCTTCAACTCGCTGAAGTGCCCACTCAAAGGAGACTAGTCTCTGCATCCTGACTGTGACACTCGAGATTTTGCTCCTCCAAGCGCTCCCCACCCTGATGTGCTATGAGCTCAGAGCAATGAGGCCAACAGAACAGGGACTGGAACATCCCACACTGTGAACCAAAATAAATCTTTTGTCTTTATAAACTCATATAAGTTGATTACATACTTTTATAAACTTATAATAGTATTTTTGCAAAAGAGAAACAGGATAAACTTATAAAACTTAAAGTTTTATAAACTTTTTGTAAGCAGATTATCTCAGGTATTTGTTACAACAGAAAGCTGACTAATACAATACTCTGCCCACTAAAAAGGCTGAGAAGGAAAGCTAACCCTGTACCAAAAAGTACACCGAGCCAGGTGTGGTGGCGCATGCCTGTAATACGAGCACTCGGGAATCTGAGGCAGGAAGATCTCTGCGAGTTCGAGTCCAGCCAGGCTACATAGCGAGATCCTTTCTCGAAAAAACAAAAACAAAAACAAAAAACCCTCAAAAAGTACACCTAGCACTCTGACATTATTATTATTTTTTTGGAAACAGGGTCTCACTATATAGTTCAGGCTGGTCTTGAACTCACTATGTAGCCCAGGTTGGCCTTGAACTCACAGCAATCCTCCTGCCTCAGCCTCCCAAATGCTGGAATTACAGGCACGTGCCACCACATCCGGTTGATCTTGATTTTAAATGTAATTCCTCACTAAAAGAAACTATGGTCCTTGAAAAGCTGGCTGGTACTCAGGTTGGAGCATGGAAAGTGTTCAGTATAACTTAATGTCTCAGAAAATTAATGTTAATAAATGATAAGGTCTGCAGGCATGGTGGCATACGCCTGTAATCCCAGCACTCTGGGAGGTTCAGGCAGGAAGACTGTAAGTTCTAGCCCAGCCTGGGCAACTTAGCAACTCGGTGAGATCCTGTCTCAAAATAAAAACGGGCTGGGGATATAGCTCAGTACAAAGGCCCTACGTTCAATCTCCAGTACCAAAACAACAACAACAAAAAGGCAGGATAATGTCATTTTAAACAGAACCTTGAAGTGACTCCCACTAGCTAAATCTGGGAAAATCAGAGTCTCAAAATAATGATACTATCATTTAATAACAAATGAATCCCTCAGTCTATGGTGGTAATAATTCTTTGAATAAAAAAAAAAAATCTCGAATAGCAGAATGCCTAAAAAATGCAGGAGTGACTGAGTTAATGACTGTGTTCACAACTGATTCAAGTTAAGAATCATCAATGGATGCAAACTGAGTCAGTGCAAGTTTAACAAGAAACTGGATATTTACATAGTCTTAAAGTTATCTTCTATGCTACTTGTTAATGACAAAGTGAAAAATCATAACTGTATAGGACAGAAAGCTGTATACCACCACTAGTAATGAGACAAACTGACATGTGTCTCCTGTTACAATGCACTAAGAATGACACATCACATCTGAAGTTTCCTGTCAAATGAGGCAGTCTGCTAAATAACTGGCTTGTCTGGGCATGGTGGTGCACACCTGTAATCCCAACACTCAGGAGGCTGAATCAGGAGCATCACTACGAGTTCGAGGCCAGCCTGGGCTACATACTGAGTTCAAGGCCAGCCTGAACTACATAGTAAGACCTTGTCTCAAAACACACACACACACACACACACACACACACACACACACACACACACAGGCCTCTGCTCTCTGCGATATGAGAAATGGACATCTACAAAACAGGAGTGATCTCTTATTAGACACCTGATCTTCGCCTTCCCAGCTTCTACACTGATACAAGTTTTTCTAGTGTACACCAAAAAAACAAAAACCAAAAAAAAGTCAGGGCCACACAGGACAATGAAAGGCTGTGAACTGTTTCAGATTAATGTAATCAGCCTCCTACGGATCCTGGACCAAGAAGGAGGGGGGGGATTCAGACAGATGGTGAATTCAGGTATGGACTGTGTTACATATTCATGGCAATTTCCTAAGTTTGATACCTATGCTCTGATTACATATGAAGTCTTTGTTCTCAGGAAATACTGATTCAAGAATTTAGAAGTAAAGGGTTTATTGTATGCAGTTTACTCTCCAGTGTCTCAAAGAAAGAAATGTGAACATAAACAGCACACGTGAATGACAGAGTAACACGGGGCACAAGTGCTGACAACTGGTAAATCTTAGTAAGGAGGGAAAGGGCATTCTTGTAACTATCTGCCACTTTTCTGCAAGTATGAAACTATATCAGAAAAAGTAAACAAGATGAAAAAGAGCAAATGGACTCACCTCTCATCATTATTTAGTACACTCAGCACAGGATCCACAGACAGTATGCCATATAACTCAAGAACATCATTTACTTTGAAACAATCCCAGTCTTCATAGATCTAACAAGTAACCACATGAAATCACGTCAGTACTAAATGACTCAAAAAGCCTAAGAAATTAGTCTTAAAGTAATAACATCTCAGAATTTAGGTTAAAAAATGGACCTTAGAGTAACTTCTTCATTTCATAAATTGACACCTGGAGAGATAAGGAACTTGCCTAAAGTCACTCTGCTAGTCAGCAAGTAGGTTAAAAACCAGAACACAGATCCTGATTCTCAGATCAATGTCTATTTCCAATATACCACACTACTTAAGAATAAAGAGGGCTTTTCCCAAAGGTTGGTAGTCAAAACTTAGAAACATGCATTATTTCAAAATCTATTAACCACGCTGAGAAGGAAAAACAAAAACATAGTAAGCCAAGATGATTAATTTTAGACTTACAAATTACGCAACATCAGGGTTCAACACAAAACTTACAATGGCCACAAAACTTTTCATACTAAAAAAAGAAACTTTTAAAATTGTCCAGAGGGACTTAATTGTCAAAGCCTCTTCCTGGTGAGCACTGATGGGAGCATCATAGGGAAAAAAGTACGAAGTTTAAATTCCTGGTGATCATTTCTGAACCTATCACTTACTGACTTATGAGCATCAAAAAAACAAAACCCAGAAAAAACCAAAAACAACAAAACCAAAACAAAACCACAATAAGCAAGATAGGAGAATAAACTTTCAACAACTTTCTTCTATTTTATTTTAAATTCAAGTGAGTTATTATTTTTTTTTTACAGTACTCAGAACTGAACCCAGGGCCTTTATACTGAGCTCTAACCCCAGCCCTTTTGTATTATTTTATTTTATTTATTACCCGGAACTGAACTCAGGACCTTGTGCTTGCCAGGCAGGCACTATGTCGCTGAGCTACATCCCCGGCCCCTTTTGTATTATTTTATTTTGAGAGAAAGTCTTGCTAAGCTGCTAAATTTCCTTGGCTGGGCTGACCTTGCAATCCTCTTGCCTCAGTCTCCCCTGGGATTACAGGTATGTGCCCCCATACCTGGTTTGAGGAAAGAGTTTTGAAATGGCAAAGAATGGCAAAAATAGATACTATAAAATTACAAATGGTATAGGAAGGAAGTAGACATGAATTAAAAAGTTGTTCCATTTCCATATCTGACATATTCTTTGATCCTTTAAAACAGCTACAACAGCCAGAATTAGGGACCCTCTAAAGATGTTTACAACCTAACCCTTGGAACTTGTAAATATGTTACTTTTTACGCAAGAAAGGTTTGCAGGTGTGATGGGGAGATTATCCTGGCTTATCAGGGTGGACCCAGTGTAATGACACAGGCCCACAGAAAGGGGCACCTTTCTTGGCTACAGTCAGATGGACATGTCACTATGAAAAATGGTCAGACAGAGGAAATGTGGCTGGCCTTAAAAACTGGGAAGGGCCAAATAAAAGAATGCAGGCTAGCTCTAGAAGTTGGACAAGGCAGGAATAAAAATCAACAGAAAAATCCCAGATTCTCCTCTAGAACTGCCAGTAAAGAGTGAAGCCTGCTTGACAACTTGATTTTACCCCAGGGAGATCCACATTGTACTCCTGACCCAAAGCCTATAAAACAAAATTTTTGTTGCTGCAGGTCTAAATTTGTACTGATTAGTTACATCACCAGAAAAAAAAAAAAAAAAAAAAAAAAAAAAAAAAGATACAAATACTAATAGTTCTCTATGTCAATTTCCTAGACAGGTAACATACCTATCAATGTCAGGGATAAGAAAGGTTTTATTACATTACCTTTACAAGGCAGGCAGGGCCCTTCTCGCCAGGCAATGGAAAATTCAGATCGAAAGGAGAAGAGAGGTTTAGGGAGTTCAGCTGTTGCCCTGTGGAAGCTTCAGTTTCTAAACGTTTTGGCTCTCCACACCACTGAAGACCACTGACACTCCCTAAATTCAAAGGACAGCATTGCACTTGGTCATTTCTAAGGCATCCTGAAGGAAAAGAACATTCCGAAAGTGTTTCTCAAGTTTGATAGAAATGATGTTTCTGAGTTTGAAAAGATCACATTATTGTAATTTTAGTAACACATACTAACAAAGCCCTTAGACCTACGAGAGGGCAAAGGTAAGTATGAATCAGAAAATTTTAATTCTTTTCCTATTACAAAATAGCAACAAAGTACTCCTATCAAACTCATGTATTTTATTTATTTACTTATTTTTTAAACTCATGTATTTTAAAAAGTAAATATTCAATACGATTACTTCGATATCTCTGATTGAGGAAATATGCAGTCTACTTACTACAAAATAGCTCAGTAGGACACACTTTCTTTATACATATTAGGCAGAGTAAAGCCAGACACCAATAAAGTCATCTAACAAACATTTATTAATATCCACTATCTACCAAGTATCAGACAAATTAATGGGAACATATAGATCATTAAAAGATAGCCCTTTCTCCTGTAGCAGTTCCAATTTAGGGCTGATAGCTAATTAGAATAAAAATGTAGCCTATTGTATACTATTCAGCAATAAAAAGGAACAAATTATTGATACATATGACAATCTGGATGAATCTCAAGTGAATTATGCTGAGTAGAAAAAGCCAGTCCCCAAAGTTTATATAATGTATGATTCCATCTCCAGAAAGAATGGCTATCATCAAGAAATCCACCAATAACAAATGCTGGTGGATGTGGGGAAAAAGGAACCCTTCTCTCCACTGTTGGTGGGAACACAGACTGGTACAACCACTGTGGAAATTAGTGTGGAGATTCCTCAAAAAACTAGGATTAGAGATCTCATTCAACCCAACTATTCCCCCTCTAGGTATTTTCCCAGAAGAATTAAAAACATCATACCACAGCAATATATGTACACTCACGTTTATAGCAGCACAATTTGTATTAGCTAAATCTTGGAAACAACCCAAATGCCCATTAACTGAGGAATGGATAAAAAAGATGTGGTTTTTTAATATAATGGAGTACTACTCAGCCATAAAGAAGGATAAGCTTGAGACATTTCTAGCTAAATGGATGCACCTTGAGACCATACTCTTAAGTGAAATAAACCAGACACAAGTGTAAATATCACATGGTTTCTCTGGTGATACTTAGTCCTCTCACAAGGACTAAAATGTATAACAGATATTGGAAAATGGTAAGAAAATGTTGAATGAGGAGAACTTGGGAAGGGGGAAAGGAAAGAAGGGACAAGAATAGAAGAATGGAAACAAAGCTTTTGTACATAAGGAGAGGTTGAAGGGAGGGTAGAGGAATGGGGAAAAAAAAGAATCAAGATATATCATGTACAGGTACAAATTCCCTGTCACGAATATTATCATTATGTATATCTAAAATGTACCAATAAAATAAAAAGAAAAAATTCTTATAATTACAAATTTATAGAGGTAGAGAACAGATTAGTAGTTATCACGGGGTAGGGACTTGAATGGGAGAGACAGACATGAACATTAAAGGCCAATGGGAGATC
Organism: Erethizon dorsatum; assembly: GCA_028451465.1. Lineage (NCBI taxonomy): Eukaryota > Metazoa > Chordata > Mammalia > Rodentia > Erethizontidae > Erethizon > Erethizon dorsatum. Next base: position 103,403,202 of record CM051822.1, read on the forward strand.
TAGGCCTGAATCTTGACTGTCAGTGTGGCTACATGAATCTACACGTGATAAAATTGTACAAAACTAAATACACACAAACAAGTGCTTGTGAGAATGTGAATTCTGAGTAAGGCTGATGGACTGTATCAATGTCCATTTCCTGGTTATGATATTCCACTAAAATCATGCAAGATGTCACCAATTAAGGGTATATGAGAGATCTCCATATTGTTGTTGTTATTATTATTTTTTGAAGTTTTTTAGACAGGGTCTATGTGATTCAGGTTGGCCTCGAACTCACAACCTCCTGCCTCAGCCTCCCAAGTGCTGGGATCACAGGCATGCACCACCACGCCCGGCTTCTATATTACTTCTTATAACTGAATGTAACTCTGTACATCTCAAAATGAAAAGTTTAAATATATAAAAATTGTCTAGAAACCAACAAGTTGAACTTTACATAAATAATGCACTCAAGTATATAAAAAGCACTATAGTATAATATTCATTTAAAAAAGGGCAAGAAGCCGGGCATGGTAGTGCATGCCTCTAATCCCAGCACTCAGGAGGCTGAAGCAAGAGAATCGCTGTGCGTTCGAGGCCAGCCTGGGCTATAAAGTGAGTTCAAGGCCAACCTGAATTGCATAGAGAAACCCTATCTCAGAAAGACAAAAATAAATAAATAAAATAAAACAGGGCAAGAAATAGAGGTAAGGTGTGGTGGTGCATGCCTGTAATCCCAGCATTCAGGAGGCTGAGGCAGGAGGATCACCCCAAGTCTCAGCCCAGCCTGAGCTATGCAGTGAGTTCAAAGCCAGCCTGGAATACATAGTGAGATCCTGCTTCAAACCTCCACGCCCCCCCAAAACCCCTAAACAGGGTGGAGAGGCAAGAAATATAAAGAAGCATCAATTACTTAAGTGATAAAGAGAATTACCCCATTTCTTGAATTCAAATACATCACTTTTTTTTTTTTTTTTTTTTCTTTTGGTACTAGGAATCAAACTCAGGACCCTGCGCTTGCCAGGTAGGTGCTTGTGCTGCTGAGCATATCCCTGGCCCTACATCACTTACTGTTATAGTACATTATTTATTTTAAAGAAATTTGGGGATGAAGAAAAAGAATACTAATGTATTTCTATATATTAACTGTAAAACATTCAAGTCGTTTAAATGTGCCTTATTATTAAAGAAATTTGGTAACATCAGTTCATAAAGTGGAATAATATTTCAATGAAATTCACTAGTCTGTTTACCACTGATTCTTAAATTTTCTCTCCCAATCCAGTCTTCAGATAGTGACTGACTGACCAGACTGATTTACTTTACCTCTTCTTCCCTAATTTCCCCTGATTAAAGGGAGGTACCAGCACACAAAAAGGGCAAATGAAGACAAGCTTCTCAACCTGTCATAATGAAGATATTTACTGCTCAGAAGAGCCATGATTGAAAACAGTAATGATACGTGGCAATTCTGAAAGTCTCATGCTCTCAGAAATTTTCAACTTTTGGTCTCTGTGTTTAAATCAGAATTAGCTGGGGTTTTTTGTTGTTGTTGTTGTTTTTTGAGACAGGGTCTTGCTCTGTAGTTCAGGGTGGCCTTGAGCTCACTATGTAGCCCAGGCTGACTTCGAACTCACAGTGATTCACCTGCCTCAGCCTCCTGAGTACTGGGATTACAGGCATGCGCCACTGTACCCGGTTCAGAATTAGCTGTATTTTAAGCACGTTTTAAGAAATAAAGGCTGGGGATATAGCTCAGCGGCAGAGCACCTGCCTGGCAAGTGTGAGGTCCTGAGTTCGATTCCCACTGCAAATTCATCTAGTTTACCACAATTTTGTGTGTTTCCTGTGATATTTTTCATCTTACAAAATTAAATGAAAGCACCATGATTCAAAAAAGAAAAGAAAGGATATTTTTGGATATGATTAAGTCATTTTTAGGATAAAATACTCTGCTCTCATACTACTAAAGAGTTGGGATAAAAACAAGTATGAAGATAGAAAAGACCTTTTTCTAGCTAACTACCTGAGACTAAAATTGTAGTCTCAGAGCCACCACTTCTTGTTAAGTGATGCCTAACTGCTCAATTATGAAGCATGGTTTGACCAAAGAGTACTATAAAAACTCCAAAACTACTGTCTACAATCTCTGTGTGTGTGGTGCTGAGGATTAAACCCAGGGCCTTGCACCTGCCAGGCAAGCACTCTACCATTAGTTACACCCCCAGATGCCAAACCACCCCCAATTTTGGTAAACCAGAAGGCTGCCACATCATTACCAGCTCCTAAATCTAGAAATAAACTATATATATATATATATATATATATATATATATATATACACATATACATACATACATATATATATATATTTATTTATTTATTTTTGAGACAGGATCTTGCTTTGTAGCCCAGGCTGATCTCGAACTCACAGTGATCATCCTGCCTCAGCCTCCCAAGTGCTAGAATTACAGGCGTGCACCACCATGCCCGGCTCTTAGAAGTATATTATATAACAATTTGATAAACAAATCCACTGTACAGCAAGACAGGAGACATCTACAGGAAGCCTGTTGGCACACACCCCCTGCTTGTCTGGCACCTGTGTGTTGGTCTTTCTGTTTATGGGGCTGTAGGTCCATATCTTCATCATCTTCGTAACTCCTCTTGTGACGACTGGGAGTGTAGGATGTCGAGGGACTGACTCGAGCTTGGTTTGCATTAACACAGGCGTTAAATAAAAGGTTAAGAAAAAAACTACAATGAGCTGAGGAATATCCTAAATTACGCTAATTATATGACTAATAAAAGATTAGTAGTTCAGTAATTTATTAAAAATGAAGTATTTTTTAAAGGAGGCCAGATCTCCAGTTTTGGTTATACAAAATAACAGGTGCCAACCTTATTCTCCTATGATCAATGTAAACAACCATAAAACTGGATAAAATAAGTGAAGCAACTATTTTCAGGCACTGGACAATATGCAGCGGAAGGCTACCGTCAGTGAATGAGGAGATGCACGCCAAATCAAGTCTACATCCTCCCAACTCTGGGAGAAGCATTTTCCAAACTGCAACTCACTCTTGTTGGGTGAAGAAAATACAGCACATAGTTCAGGGTTCCCAAAGCAACTACAATTTGCAGAAAAGTAAAAGGCAGATGAAGATGGAGAAATCGGTGCAGGTTCCCTCTATTTCTGGCCAAATGCTGCCTTAAGGCTTAGCAGAGAACAGCTGCTGTTGAGCCAAGAATTAAATGAAGCTGCTGGAAGTACAACTGGACCTTGCTGAACATCCCAGGCACTTAGGTAAGAACTTGAAATAGCATGTTTCATAAGGACTGTCTTACAGAGCAAGGGGCAGCTACTGCAAACCTACCTTCACAAATCCCCAAACCATGACTTCGCAAAATCAAATGCTCTAGTAAATTACCTGTCAGAAACAAATGCAACATTTTTTCCTTGAGTGGGGCGTCTCCCATGCTGCCTAAGCTGGTCTCCAACTCCTGGGTTCAAGTGATTCTGCTGACTTTAGCCTCCCAGATAGCTAGGACTACAGGCATCCAACATTCTTTTTGTTGTTGTGTTTTTCAGACAGGGTGTTGCTTTGTAGTGCAGGCTAGTCTCAAACTTGTGGTGATCCTCCTGCCTCAGCCTCCTGAGTGCTGGGAATACATCCTTGAAGAGACAGAAAGCTAAACTCTCCAGTGTTGTTTACCAGCATACAATACATCATTAGTAGTTACGTGAAGTAAGAAAGATTAGCATCAGTCAGTAAAAACCCAGAGATGACCTGGACATGGCAATTAGCAGATAGGACATGAAAACACATAATGCACAGCTTCAAGAGAAAAGATAGATATAGCGAGTCAATGAATAGGAAAATTAGCAGAGAAATACTAAAAATGAGAAAACCAAATGAAAAATCTTAATCTGAAAATAACTGAAATGAAAAACTAAATGGGGTTGATGGCAAAGTGGAGTTAAGAGAAAAAGCCAGTGAACTTGAACACAATGCTAGAAGCCAAAGAGAAATATTAAAAGTAACCAAAGGAAACCAAAGACCTTATACAGGGAAGCAATAAAAATGATGGTTAGCCTTTTATCAAAAAATAACAGTGAGGGCCAGTGAGCTAGCTCAGCAGCATAAGCGTCTGCCTGGCAAGTGCAAGGTCCTGAGTTCGACTCCCGGTACCCACATACGAAAAAAGGGCCGGTGATATCGCTCAGCGGCATGGGCGCCTGCTGGTGCACGAGGTCCTGAGTTCGACCCCCAGTACCCACACCCACCCACCCACCCACCCACACACACACACACACACAAAAACAGTGAGCCAGGCATAGTGGTGCACACCTGTAATCCCAGCACTCAGGAGGCTGAGGCAAGAGGACTGCTGTGAGTTCGAGGCCAGCCTGGGTTATATAGTGAGTTCAAGGCCATTCTGAACTACATAGTGAGATCCTGTCTCAAAAACCCAAAAACAAAACAAAAGAACAAAAAACAGTGGCCAAAGGTATAATATCATTAAAACACAGGGAAGGGGACTGGGTGTGGTGGTACACATCTGTAATCCTAGCAATAGGGACACTGAGGCAGGTGAATTGCTGTAAGGTCCAGGCTAACCTAGGCGTCACAGTGAGTTCAAGGCCAGTCAGAACTAGAAGCAAGACCATGTCTCAAGAAACCAGGAAAAAAACAAAACCACCACCAAACCAACCAACCAATCAAAACCCCTCACAAATCTGTACATTTCAGTGTATGTAAGCCATGACTAAAAAATTATAAAACAAAATAAAAAGACTTATTTTCATAGTCTTTCTCTCAAAAGAACCGACATGCTATATTCCTTAAGAAAATGAAAATGGGACCGGTGAGATGGCTCAGCGGCGTAAGCGCCTGCCTTGCAAGCGCAAGGGCCCAAGTTCGACTCCCGGATCCCACATACGAACAAGGGGCCGGTGATATCGCTCAGCGGCACGGGTGCCTGTTGGTGCGCGAGGTCCTGAGGTCGACCCCCCGGTACCCACAAAAAAAAAAAAAAAAAAAAAAAAAAAGAAAATGAATTCTAATTTGAAACTATTTTAACCTAATCATCATGATACTCTTTCAATATCTACAAATCTACCCAAATCTTTTATTTGACTGACTGACTATGGTACTGAGCATTGAACCTAGAGCCTCACGCTAAGCTACATCCTCATCCCTTTTTATTTTGAGACAGGGTCTCATTGAGTTGCCCAGGTTGGCCTCATATTTATGATCTTTCTGCCTCAGCTTCCTGAGTAGCTGAGATTACAGGCATCTACCACCACACCTGGGTAATTCAATCTTTTTCACAGTACTTAAACTATAAGAATGTCTCCGATTTTTAGCATTTCTCGATAAAATATATTATATTTTATTAATTATATTATATTTTATTAAAATAAAGTCAAGCTTTGTAAACAAAGAGTAATTTTATTTTTCCAGCTTGCTTTATTAGCATTAAGACAACTAGAAACTTGAAATCTGAATTGTCTTTTTCATTAAAAAAATAATTAGGAACGATTCAACACTTGTTTCAGATAAAGGATATTTCTTTTACCCACATAGATTCCCCAGGCACTGGAACACAGTAGAAAGTCTGTCTTTCCAAAGTGGTAGATCGTGGAGAGTTTAAATCAAGTTCTTGTTGAGGCTGTGATACACATAAATATATTTTTAAAAATTAAGAAAAACAAAAATTTTAAAAATTAGCAAATACAGTTCCATATTTATAAAACCATAGTGTATGTCACCTCAAAAGTTAATTAACAAGCAACTAGTTCCTACCATTTTTAAAAGAAACAGATGAAGTAATTTCAAATGCAATAATCAAAACACTAACTCCCTCAAATTCATAATACATGGTACCCTAGGTTACAAAGTGAAAAGAACTTTTTTTTCCTGGCAGTACTGGAAATTGAACCTAGGGCCTCCACACTGAGCTACAACCCTGGCCCTTTATTTTGAGTCAGGTGGGGCTAGAACTTGTAATCTTCCTATCTCAGTCTCTCCCAGTGCTTTAAGTCCTCTTCAGTTTTTTCAAAGACAAAGCTGAAGCCCAGGGTTCCATCTTCAGCACCAGAAAAGACAAAGCCAAGGCAATCCCGCTCTCTCTTTCCTAGAAAACTACTAGAATCAGCCTATGATATAGGAATTTAATACTCATCAATAGTTAGCTCTGAGATGAGATTTAAATTCTGGCATCACTCCCTAGGAGAGGTATAGTCTCTATTCCAAACATACTCAGGCCTAAGAAGTAAAAAGGACCCAAGGGACAGCGAGTTTGAGCATGAGATAATACACTCAAGTCATGTTTTGGTTTGCTTCTTTCTTTCTAGGACCAAGGTCCTCCTTCCCAGGAACGGGGCTTTCATCTTAAGTCTCGTTAGCAACATGCAAACCCTCTCTGTGCCTGTGGCAGTGTCACGGATGGACAGCGTCCCCTATCTTTTAGCCCGTTTCCAGATGCCAAGATCACTGAGCTGTATTACACTATCATACACTGGGAAAAACTACATGTTACTACATTAGTCTAACAGGTTAGCACTCCTTAAAGGATCTGGTTAATTTTTCACTTTCATTTAAAAAAGAATTTGCATGTATTTTAAAATCAAATATACAGATACTGGGAAAAGAAAGGAATTTTGTCACTTACAATATTCTACTTTCTGAGAGACTTCTTTAAAAGACAAAAACATAGTAAAAAAACCACATCAGAAAAACTCTTAAATAAAACCAAATAAAGAAATTTTGGACATGATATTTTAGAACTTGTTACCCACAAGGTAAACTGAAAAAAACCCCGAAAGAAAAACTCTCCACTGAGGAAAAAAATTCTTATTAAAGATGTTTTATATATCTTAAAGATACATACCCCACACTCTGCTACATCTCTGTATTTTCCAAAATGAAGAACCTATGACCCCAAACAAAAGATAACATAATTGTATCAACATAATACCACACAATTACAAGCAGAAAGTTTCATTAAAAAGGCAATACATACACGGGCTTTTGTGTTTTGGTTAACCGTTTCATAAACTCCCATGTAAAACTCTGGGTCAAACATATCCTGAATCATGCAACGAAATTTCACAAAGCTGTTAGGTTTCAAATAATGAAGGGGAACTTCATTCAGTGATGGTACCTTAAAAGAAAATAATCAAGTCAGTCAACAAAATAGCCTATCTATAAACCTTAAGCATACATACATAGGCTACATATCTGGACACAAATTCATGCTCCCCTTCCTACACACACACACACACACACACACACACACACACACACACACACACACCCTGTCAGGAAGCCAAATGATCTCAACATCCAATACAACGTAATTGCTGTACCAAAGAATTTCTAATTCTTGCAAGTTGCTGTGAAAAACCTGGACCAAAGGTAAAATTTAGGATGTTTTTTCTTCCTAACATTTCAATTAGCAGAAAAGCATTTACTTGCCAATTCTTAAAACTCATACATGCCAATTCTTTTTAAATGAAGGTAATAAAACTAAAGGCAATAGACGCTCTTACAACCAGTTTGTCACAGGAAGTAACACGGTCAGTTACTGCCATCTGGAGGTACAATACAGAAACATTTAATTGCTTGAATTTATGTTGCCAAAGAAACCAGAATCTCTTAATACTACTACAAATTTAGAGCAGATGTAGACAGTAATCTACATTTTTTTTTTTAATGTGGGTACCGGGAGTCGAACTCAGGACCTCGCACTTGCCAGCAGGCTCTTGTGCTGCTGAGCCATCTCACCGGCCCCCTTTGTTGTTGTTTTTTTGAGACAGGGTTTCACTATGTAGTTGAGTCCAGCCTTGAACTCACTATGTAACCCAGACTGGCCTCAAATTCATAGCGATCCTCCTGGCACAGCCTCCCGGGTGCTGGGATTGCATGTGTGCCCACCACGCCCAGCTATTTACATATTTTTAAATTATATATAGGTTACTACCATACTGAAAGGAACTGCAGCCTGCTCAACCCTCTCCCCCTAAAATACCAATAAGCTTACCCACTTAGGAGCATTATTTTCCTTCAGCTTTTCCTTAAAATATTCAATAACTTTCTTCTCCCAGTCAGGATTAACTCCATTTTGGGCTGAAACAGAAATGTAGTTTTCAAAGCTAAAGACACAATACGTAATAACAGACTATGTTCAGGTGAGTCACACCTTCGCTTACTCAGTTAAAACGGAACTAAAATTTGCCAAAGATGTATGAGTCTGCTGCACTCACAAAGTTCTCAAGAAGCCTGTCCTGTTCAGGGATGGGCACTGTAAATCTGGAGGATACTCGTCTCCTGCAGACTCGAGCGAATGGCCTCACTGCCAACACCTACGCAGTAAGAGATGAGGCCGACCCAGCCAAAGCAGCATGAGCTGCCCTTTGTAAAGCACTGTTCTTCAAGATATTTTATGCATATTAAAAAAAATTTATAATTACCCTGACATGAGGACCAGAGGATGTTTTACTTTGTTTTTGTAACTTTTTATTTGGGAATAATTTCAAAATTGTAAGTTTACATGAGTAGTACAAACATCACCTGTATCCTTGCCTCCTCTGTCATTTGTTTTCTCATATGTATTTTTCTGACCCATGAAGTTGCACAAACCATGTATTTTTACTTCTAAATATTTCAGTGTGTGGGTCCTAAGGAGGTTAGAACCACAGTTTTGTTATCAAGCTCAGGAAATTCAAAATCACCTGAGAAGTTCCTGACCCCTTGCTCCTTTTTCGGAACTGGTCTTTGCCTTGTCAAGTAAAAGTGCTTGGAAATCCTGCTAAACGTGGTGTTACCAGTATTATTTTTAACATAATTAGCTCCATAACAAGTATAGACAAAATTCCTTTATTCCACTTTTCTGTAGCTTCTGTGTGATAAACACAAATGGTGGAAGTTAAAAGAAATAACACTAAGTACAGTACAGTGTAGTGAAAATACGAAGTTCTGCAAAACTAGCACCCATTCTTCCCTTTTTTCAGTCACAGTACTGGGGATTGAACTGAAGGCACTTTACCACTGAGCTACATCCTCAGGCCTGTATTTGTGTGTGTGTGTGTGGTATGGGGGATTGAATCCAATGCTTTCATCAAGTTATCTCGCCAGCCATCCCCCCCATAATTTTTTTTTTTTTTTGAGGCAGGTTTTCGCTATGTAGCCCAGGCTGGCCTCAAACTCATGGCAATCCTCCTGCCTCAGCCTCCTGAGTGCTGGGATTATAGGCTTGCACCATCATGCCCAGCATGTGGTTGAATATAATATTAATTCTGCTTGTTTTCCAGAATGGCTCCACCATTCTGAATTCCTACCAGCCACATATAACAGATCTAGTTGTTTGCACCCTTGCAAGTACTTACTATTGTCGGTTTTATTTTTAATTTTAGTTGTTCTAATAGATAAGAACTCATCATGGGTAAAATTTGCATTTCCTGAGTAGCTAATGATATTGAACTCTTTCCAGTTTGAGTATTTATCATCTTTATATCCTCTCTGGTGAAATGTCTATGTAAGTCTAATCTTTTGCTCATTTTAAAACTGGGTTAATTACCACTGTTTTCTTTTATATTCTGGATATACAACTTTTCTCCAACATGTCATCTTCAAATATACTCTCCCAGTCTATAGCTTGTTTTTCATTTTCCTAACTGTATTTTTGCATTTTGTTTTTTGAGACAGGGTCTTGCTATGTAGTTTAGGCTGGCCTCAAACTCATAGCCATCCTCTTGCCTCCACCACCCATGTGCTGGGATTACAGGCATCACCGTGCCTGGCTAATATTATTTTGCACGGGAAAAGTTATTAATTTTCATGAGCCCAATTTATTGGATGTTGTTTTATGTACTGTGCCTTTGATGCCATGTATTAAAAACTGATTGCTACACCTCAGGATGCAAAGATCTTCTGTTCTCCTTTCTTTTCGAGACAGGTTTGTGGCTGGCCTTGAACTTGCAGCATTCTTCTTGCTGCAGCCTCCAAAGTGCTGGGATTACAAGTGTGTGCCACCATGCCTGGCCTTTCTATTTGCTTCTAAAATTTTTATGGTTTTAGGTGTTATACTTAAAATCTATGATCCACTGTGAGTTAACTTTTATATAAGGTATGAGGCATAGGTTGAGATTCAGATTTTTGCATATGTTTAATTATCTTTGTTTAAAAGAATGTATTTTTTCCATTAAGTTACCCTTTGTTCCTTTCTCAAAAAACAATCAGAACATGGATGAACCTTGAAAACATTTTACACAGTGAGATAAACCTGGCACAAAGTACGAATACTGCTGGGTGTGGTGGCACACATCTGTAATCCCAGCACTCAGGAGGGTGAGATGGGAGTATCGCCATGAGTTTGAGACCAGCCTGAACTACACAGTGAGACTGTCTCAAAACAAACAAACAAACAAAAAACTCAACAAAAAGTACAAATATTAATATGATTCCACTTACATGAAGCAACTAGATAGCTAAATTCAGAGACACAAAAAGCACAGCAGAGATTCAAGAGCAGACTAGAGGCAAGGGCTGAGGGCATGGATATGTACTTCATACTGGGGTGAGTTTGGATTGTTTGTGGTGTGGTAGACAGAATGGCCCCTCCAAAAATGTTCACACTCTAATCCCAGACCCTGGGAATACAGGTTTCACAGCAAAGGGAATTAATATGGCAGATGGAACTAAGGTCAATAATCAGCAACCTTACAACAGGGAGGTTATCTGGGTGGGTTAAATATAATCACAAAGGTCCTTAAATGTAGAAGGAAACAGAAGAAGAAGTTAGAAGAAGTTGAAGTGGTAAGATGTATGAAAAACTTGATTTGCTGGCTTTGAAAACAGAAGGGGAAAAAAAACAAAACAAAAACAGAAACAAAAAAACAAAGGGGTCCTCCATGAAATGTAGGTTAGAAAATTCTTCCCTGGAGCCTCCATACAGGAATGCAAGCCCTACTGATAACTTGATTTAATCCCAGCGAGACTCACGCCAATGTCTGGTCTCCAGAATTGTTAATGATAAATTCATTGTTTTAAGCCACTAAATTTGTTGTAATTTGTTAAAGCAGACACAGAAAGCTAATATAGTGATTTTTATTTTATTTTATTTTATTTTTTTTTTTTGTGGGTACCGGGGGGTCGACCTCAGGACCTCGCGCGCCAGCAGGCGCCCGTGCCGCTGAGCGATATCACCGGCCCCTTTTTTGTATGTGGGTTCCGGGAGTCGAACTCGGGCCCTCGCGCTTGCAAGGCAGGCGCTTAAACCGCTGAGCCATCTCACCGGCCCAGTGATTTTTAAAGAACCAATACATTCCCTCTAGTTGCTGAATTTACATCCATACAGCTATTCATATTATCCTTTTCATGTCCATACAGCTAATATTGTTATCATTTTTCTCATTCCAATACTGTTAATTTGTTCGCCTTTTTTCTCTCCAGAGGGCTTATCAGTTCTATTGATATAAAAAGCAGAGGGGAGGTACAGCTCAGTGGTACAGTTCATGCCCAGCATGCATGAAACCTTGGGTTCCAATCCCAACACTAGAGGAAAGAGGCAGGGAGGAAGGAAGCAAAGAAAGGAGAGGAGGACAGACTTTAGGTTTCATCAAATTTTTTTCCTTCTTTTTTCAATTGACTTCTGCTCTCTATATTATACCCCTTCTTCTATTTATCTGAGTTTATTTTACTGTTCATTTCTGGATTCATATGTGGAAGCTTAAATTTTTGATCTGAGAGCTTTCTTTTCTCCTAACAAATGCATGTAATGCCTCTAAACACATCTTTTTCTGTGTTTAGATATATTGATTTATTGTGTTTAGTTCACATTAAAAAATTTCCCAAGAGATTCTTTTTATATCATGGACTGTTCAGAAGTGTTAATTCTACACATCTGAATTTTCCTGTCATCTTTGTGTTACTTACTTCAAGTCTACTTTTATGATGATCAGGTAACACTCCTTGATAAGTTCACTTCTTCAAACTTTGCTGGTGCTTGGTTTATGACTCAAGATATGATTTATCTTGCTGAATACTCTGCGTGCACTTGAACAGAATGTGGATTTTGTCGTTAGGTGGACAATCAGGTCTGCTTGGTTAATGGGTGTTCTGCAGTTCCTTGCTGATTTTCTATCCACTGGATCTTTCAGGAAGTGAGAGAGTAGTTAAACCTCCAACTCTGACTACAAGTATGTCTGCTGTCCTTTCAGTGCTGCCAGTTTTTGTTTCACGTACAGTATTTGAAGCTCTATACCTTGGTATACATATGGTTATGTCTTCTTGGTGAACCGTTTTCTCATTATGTAGTGTATCTCTTGTTCACTATTCTTATCAGTTTTAAAGATCCTTTAAAATTTAAAAAGACAGATGCGGTGATATACACCCCAGATTGCAGTACCCTGGGAGGCTGAGGTAAGAGGTCTGCAAGGTCAAGCACAGACTGGCTAACTTAGCAACTTATTCTCAAAAAAAAAAAATTGGCTGTGGGGCGCGGTGAGATAGCTCAGTGGCATAAGCGTCTGCCTGGCAAGCGCAAGGGCCCGAATTCGACTCCTGGAACCCACATACAAAAAAAGGGCTGGTGATATCGCTCAGCGGCACGGGCGCCTGCTGGCGCGCGAGGTCCCAAGGTCGACCCCTGGTACCCTCCCCCCACACACACACAAAAAAAGAAGAAAAAAAAATTGGCTGGGGATGTAGCTCAGCGGGTTCATTCCCCAGAACTGCAAAAGGAAAAAAAAAAAAAAAAAAAAAAAAAAAGAAAAGAAAGAAAGAAAAAAAAATTCAATAAAGAAGAAATTATGTGATTCAAGAAACGAGAGAATTAGCTCATGAACACAATGAGAAAAAAAAATCTCAGTGTAACAATTATGCAAAAAACCTCAAAAGCAATTCACACAAATTAGGGGACTAATTCATAGCGCTCACTGAAGAACATCCACCAAAAAACAAAACAAATCAACCCCCCAAAAACAGGTTTGAGTAAATAATTAATAGAACAAAATTCTGGAAAAGCTTAGTAAGAATGATGATGTTAAATAAGAAAAAGAAAAGAAAATAATTAAGTTATCACTCCTCATGAAAATACAACATACAATGAACCTAACATAGCTTCAAAATACATACAACAACTCACAGAACTATTTAAAGAAAAATCAGCAATCACAAAGACTAAATTAGCAGGCATGTCAGAAACATAAATCCAGCCGGGTGTGGTGGTGCATGCCTGTAATCCCAGCACTCAGTAGGCTGAGGCAGGAGGATTGCTATGAGTTCAAGACCAGCCTGTACTACATAGTAAGACCCTGTCTCAAAAAACAAACAAACAAAAAAACCACCAAAAAAGAAAAAAATAGAAACATAAATCCAGCACAAAATACAAAAGCAAATATACAGCAAATATGAATAAGAGTAAGTTCTCAAATAGTGCCCTCCCCCCCACAGCACTGCATGAGGGCCTCATGTGTGTGCTCCCCCACTGAGCTACATTCTGAACCCTTTTTATTCTGAAACAGGTTCTCACCAAGTTGCCCAGGAGGGCCTGAAATTTGTGATCCTCCTGCCTCAGCTTCCAGAGTAGCTGGGACTGCAGGAATTCACCACCTCACCTAGTTTGAACTGCACTGTTTTTAGCACACAAGACACATTCACAGAGTTCTACCTTCTAGTCATTTAGGGAGCTTAAATGGAGATCAGATGTATGACATTTGCTGACCAAAACGTGGCAAAATAAAAAATCAGTAATGAAGGAAAATCCTAGAACATCAACACTTTCATGCACGCCTGTAAAAGCAAACAGCCAGGAGAGGTGGTGCATGCCTGTAATCCCAGCACTCAGGAGGCTGAAGCAAGAGGATGTGGGGAATTCCAGGCCAGCCTGGGCTACATAGTAAGTTGAAGACCAGCTTGAACTACATAGTGAGACCCTGTCCAAAAAAAAAAAAAAGTACTACTAAAAAGTCCCCAATTCAGAGAGGAATTTGTGAGAATAATTATAAAATACTCTGGATGGATAACAAAGGAATTTATACAGGTGGGATACTAAGGTAATATTTAGAGGAAAAGTTATAGATTTTAATATGTTTATCAAATACCAAGAAAGAACAGAAATAGATGAGCTTATTAATACCCAGCTCACACAGCTGAAAAAGCAATAAATTCATAGAATAAAAAAGAAAATAATAAAGCTAAGTGCAGACCTCAAGGAAATGGGCAGCCAGGTGTGATGGCACACACCTGTGATCCTAGTGCTCTGGGAGGCTGAGGCAGAAGGATCAAAAGTTCAAACCTACTCAGGGCAACTCAGTGACTTAATGACATACTATATCAGAAAAATGGAGGGAGGGCTGAGGATGTAGCTCAGTGAGAAGGCTGAGTTCAATGCCTAGTACCACAAACAAACAAAAAGGAAATGGACAACAATACCAATACCAATGATTAATATTAAGACTGACAGATTTTCTCCCAAATCTCTTCAAAAGGAAAAGACAATATATACAAAAAAACAAAATCATATATAAAAATAAGATAAAAACAAATAAAACATAATATTAAGAGGAGAATTAACTACAGATAATAGGAATACTAGCCAGGAATAAAGCTCAGAGGCACAGCACCTGCGTGGCAAACACAAGGTCCTGAGTTCGATTCCTGGTACCAAAAAAAAAAAATTGGAATACTAAATGAAAAAGGGGAAAATGGTATACAGACAAGAGGAATACTAAAAGTTATATGAAATATTATAAAGCATGAATTAGTAAGCTAAAAACAGATGAAATATATAAATTCCTGAAATACATACTGCCAAAAGTGGCATAAGATAGTCAGACTAAGTTATTTTTACTACATTTTTGTTCAAGAACAGTGTATAATACCAGTATGAGAAACAAAAGAAACAGCAGCTAATCTTTTTTCCCATGCCCATGAAGTCCCATATCTACACAATTTTACAAAATTTCAGGCCAAAGCCAGGCACGGTGGTGTACGCCTATAATCCCAAGTCTGGGAGGCTGAAGCAGAAGAGGGATCTCAAGTTGGAGCCCACTCTAGGCAACTTAGTGACTTAGTAAGACTCCAAATCACAAAATAAAAAATAAAAACAAGACTGAGAATGCTAACTCAGTCTGAAGGCCCTCAGTTCAATCACTAACACTGCAAAAAAAAAAAAAGAAAGAAAAAGAAAAAAAAAAAGTGCCATACAAAATTTTAGTTAAGTGGAGGCATGGCGGTGGATGCCTACAGTCCTAACTACTCCAGAGACTGAGACAGAGGGATCACTTGAGCCCAGGAGTTTTAGGCTAACCTAGGTAATATAGCATGACCTGGTCTCAACCAATCAATCAAATCTAAAAATCCATGGTCTAATACAGTAAAGAAATTATGACCAAGCAGTACCTACTCCAAAAAAAGCAATAGTAGTTCATTGTCAGAAAAAATTCTATTTACATTATCCAATATATTAAACGATTAAAGAAAAAATGATCATCTCTGTGATCTGAACAAAGCTTTTGAGAGAGTTCAAAATCTATTTAACAATGAAAAACTACAAATTATGGCTTGATTGTAAAGTTGGGGGAATAAGAGAAACCATTTGACCTTGATTCTTGAAACAGTGACTAAAATAATTTAATGACAGGATTTATATTTCCTTCCCTATTAGTCCAAATACTCCAGTAAGTACAGTGTTTATGTGGGGGGGATGTTATACGATCATATACTAAATGCTACTCACTGGCTTTTTAATTTTTTTTTTTTTTTTTTTAATTGGCAGCACTGGGTATTAAACCCAGGGCCTTGCATATGCTAGGCAAGCACTCTGAGTTACACCCCTAGATCCAAACCACACCCTTAGCCTTTCCATTTTGAGAGAGATCCTTTCTAAATTGCCCAGACTAGTCTTGAACTTGTGATCCACATGCCTCAGTTTCCCAAGTAGCTGGGATTACAGCCATGTAAGATGCAGCCTGGCTTTTAACCTCTATCAGACAAAATACAAAGGAATTGAGCTGGGCGTGGTGGTGCACCCCTGTAATCCCAGCATTCGGGGCCTGAGGCAGGAGGATCGCCTGAGTTCAAGGCCAGTCTGCACTACACAGTGAGGCTCTGTCTCAAAAACAAAACAAAATAAAACAAAGGAATTATAATTATAGACAATAAATATTACAAACTTTGGTAATGCACAGTGTCTGACACAAATTACAAGCAAAGGAAAGCAGTATACTGACATTAATTTTCTCATTTTATAAAGTAGAAGCCTTGAAATACCATCTAAAGTTGTTGGAGTGGTAGACGCTTTAGAATATACCTTTAAATTTAAAATAAGCTGGGCGTGGTGGTGCACTCCTGTAATCCCAGCACTTAGGAGGCTGAGGCAGAAGGATCATTTCAGGTTGAGGCCAGTCTGGGCTACAAAGTGAGTTCAAGATAAGCCTGAACTGCGTAGTGAAACCCTGTCTCAAAAAGACAAAAATAAATAAATAAATAAAATAAAATAAAAATTAAAATAGGACAACTGGATTATCCACAGACAAAAATTGAAGTTGGCCCCCTACTTCATACCATATACAAAAAATAAGAATGGATCAAATATTTAAACGTGTTAGGTAAACAAAAGAAGTAAGACTATAAACTAGACTTCATAAAAATTAAAAAACTCAGGCCAGGTTGTGGTATGCATGCCTGCATCCAGAACTCTGAGAGGCTGAGGCAGGAGGATCGCCAGTTGAAGCACAGCCTGGGCCATTTAGGAAGATCCTGTCTCAAAATAGGGGATACAGCTCAGTGCAAAGGCCCTGAGGCAATCCCCAGGACTGAAACAAACAAACAAACAAACACTTAACATAAAAGGCAGGCAAGGTGGCAAGCACATGAAGTTCCAGATACTTGGCAGGAGAATCACCTGACCCCAGGAGTTATAGGCCAGCATGGGCAACATAGCAAAACCCTGCATCAAAAGCATAAATAAGTCAGATGTTGTGGCACATGCCTACAATCCCAGTGCTTGGACTGCCACCAGTTTGAGGCAAGCCTTGGCTACACAGTGAGACCCTGTCTCAAAAATCCAAATAAATAAACAGTTACGCATACAATTAACACAGGACCCAGCAATCCAACCTGAGGGTATACTCCTTCTAAGTGAGTAACATCCCCAGCCTCCACCTCACCCCTTTTTAAATTGTGAGAAAGGATCTCGTTATGTTGCCCAAGTGGAGCTTGAACTGGCTATGCTCCTGACTCAGCTTCTCAAGTGCTGGAATTATGGATGTGTACTAGACCTGAGGTATACTGAAAGAATTGAAAACATGCATTTACATAAAAAATTGTACATGAATGTTAACAGTAGTACTATTCACAAAAACAAATAAGTGGAAACAACCCAAGTTTGCATCAGTGGATGAATGATAAAATGTGATATATATATAAAATGGAATTTTGTCATAAAAATGTAGCACCGATACATGCTACAATATGGACGAACCTTGAAAATATTATGCTAAGTGAAAGAAACCAGGCCTTAAAGGCCACATGTTGGATGATTCCATGTATACGAAATGCCCAGAACAGGTAAATCTATGGACAAAACTAGACAGGTAGTAGCCAGAGAATAGCAGAGGGGGATTGGGAGTTATTAGTAACAAGTCTGGGGTTTCTTTTGCAGGTGGTAAAAATGATAGTGATAATGGTTGCAGAACATTATGAATATATTAAAAACCATTAAACTGTTCATCTTAAAATGGTAAATTTTCAGCTGGCATGATGGTGTACACCTGTAATCCCAGCACTCGGGAGGCTGAGGCAGGAGGATCACAGGGAATCGGAGGCCACCCTAAGCTACATAGTGAGTTCAAGGCTAGCCTGAACTACATAGTAAGACCCTGTCTCAAAAAACAAAAAACAAAAAACAGGAAATTTTAGGTGACGTGTATATCAATAAAAATTTTTATATATTAAAAAAGAATACTAAAAGAAAAAAGTGCTTACTGCAATGGGAGAAGAGTGTACTTTTATTCAGTCAATACCATCTTGCTAGCTCTTTTTAACCACGTGCAAGCTATAATTTACTATTTAAAAGTGTGTGTGTGTGTGTGTGTGTTTTGCCATGTCTGCTCAATCCATTCTTCTCTAAGAATATCCCCACAGTAAGGCAGGTGTGGTGGTGCAAGGCTGTAATCCCAGCAATTGAAAGGCTGAGGCAGGAGGATCACCATGAGTTTGAGAGCTGCCTGAGCTAGTACATAGTGTCTCAAAAAGAATATCCCCATTGTCAAATTGTAGATCTTAAAAGTCATGACTGTCTTATATAGCTCTGTACCATGGACATGGCTGACTATGAGTAGAATCCTGACTCCATACTGGGTCAACCAGATTTTCTAACCCTGGAATTTGGGATGAAGGTAAAGATGCTATTGTGGACTGGAACTGAGAAGAAGTCAATTTTGGAGCTATGGAGTAGAGAAAATTAATGTGCAGAGATGAAAGCAGGTAGTACACAGGAAAAAATGACAAGAGTTGCTTGGATTGGTGCTAGTTCCCCAGTTCCTGATTCTACTCAGTCCCTTGGGATACCCTTCCCTCTCCCCCTGCCTTTGGTTTCCACAATCTTTTTTTTTTTTTTTTGTGGGTACCAGGGGGTCGACCTCAGGACCTCGAGCGCCAGCAGGTGCCCGTGCCGCTGAGCGATATCACCGGCCCTTTTTTCGTATGTGGGTTCCGGGAGTCGAACTCCGGCCCTCACGCTTGCCGGGCAGGCGCTTAAGCCGCTGAGCCATCTCACCGGCCCGGTTTCCACAATCTTATAAATAACTTTTCAGTGGTTTAGCAAGGGCAAGCTGGTAGGAGAGATCCAAGTTGGGGTAGAAAATGATGGTGTGATCTCTGTTTAGATTCACAGTGATAATAAAGAGCAGACCAACTTTTAGTAGTTGGTCTGTTTTTTTTCCCCCTATGATCCTGGGGATTGAACCCTGGGGTTTGTGCATGCCAGACAAGCACTCTAACATTGAGCTACATCCCCAGCCCTTTTATTTTTTGAGATAAAGTTTTACTGAATTGCCCAGGCTGGCCCTTAATTTGCAATCCTCCTACCTCAGCCTCTCAAGTAACTGGGATTACAGGCATGTGCCACCAGTTGCTCTTACTACTGCTTTATATTCTCGAGAAGGCTAGTGATGAAATACTTCAACCTGCCCTCCTGCACACACTACTGCTCTTTTTCACATGAGTCAGTCTAGTTCTGTT
The DNA here is from genome assembly GCA_028451465.1 of Erethizon dorsatum. NCBI lineage: Eukaryota > Metazoa > Chordata > Mammalia > Rodentia > Erethizontidae > Erethizon > Erethizon dorsatum. The sequence goes on from CM051822.1 coordinate 103,422,437, forward strand.
ATATACAACCAAAAATTCTTAAATATAATCAAAAATAATGATTGAAGACACCTTCAAGCCAAAACAGTAAAAGAAATCAGAGTTGATAAGTACTCCTACTTTTTCTGAAATTAAGAGCAGTTATGGCTAGGTGTGGTGGTAACATACCTATAATCCCAGCACTCTGGAAGACCGAGGCAGGAGGATCACAAATTCAAACCCAGCTGGGCAATTTAATGACTCAGAGAGACCACATTTCAACTGGATGTGGTGATACACGGCTGTAATCCCAGCACTCAGGAGGCCAAGGCAGGAGGACTGCCATCAGTTCAAAGCCAGCCTGGGCTACAAAGTGAGTTCAAGGCCAGCCTGAACTGCATAGTGAAACCTAGTCTCAGAAAGACCAAAAGAAAAAAAAAAAAAAAAAAAAAAAAAACCAGGCTGGGGATGTAACTCAGGGTGAAGGCTCTGGGTTCAATTCTTAGTATTTCAAAATAAATGAATAAAAGTAGTTACGGCTGGCCACACTGGCAGAGACCTGTAGTCCCATCTATTCAGGAGATGAGAGGATCACTGGAGCCCAGGAGTTTGAGGCCAGCCTAGGCAACATAATGAGATCTCATTACAAAGAAGGGGGGGGAAGTTAATAATTCAAACCAAGAAAATTTTGTTCTTTAAGTGAAAAAAATGATTAAAAGAAATAGTGTACAAAGTTTTTTGTTTTTTTTAAATTTAAAGTTCTTGCCTTTAAAGGAAGCAATCTGATATGTCACTAATGAACAATCACCATGGGGACTAATCCACCAGCACTACACACATAACAGAGCCCCAGAAAGACCTGCTGAAGCTGCGTGTGACGGCACATACATATAATTTCAACACTCTGGGAGGCTGAAGCAAGAGGAGCTCAAATTCAAAACCAGCCAGGAAATTTAGCCACTTAGCAAGACCCTGTCTCAAAAAATAAAAAGAGTTGGAGATATAGCTCAGTGTAAAGGTCCCAGGTTCAATTCTCAGTAGCAATAAATAAATAAATGAATGAATAAAATTTAAAAATCTGTTGAATTATATTCCTAAATCTTAAGTCCTTGGGCCTCAATGTCCTGTATATAAAATCAATTAGAAACTAGAAATGAGGCACTAGCATTTTGTAAAGGCTCCCAGGGAAACATTTATTAGAGAACAACTATAAAACACAGACTGGCTCAGAAAGATAAATTATGATTCATATAGATATGACTGGTGAGCCACAGAATTTCAGTTTCTTACCTAAACCAAGAAGAACCAGGGTCTGCATGTGAAAAACACAGAACTTATATGACCTACTCTCTGGAACAATACAAGGCTCATCAGCACTGTCCTAAACTTGCTATCTGTGGCCCGAGGAACCATCCCGATTTATACCATTAAACAGTCCACTGCTTTTGTTCAATAAATGTCTACTGAGGAGCCAGGCATGGTGGTGCACGCCTGTAATCGCAGCACTTGGGAGGTTGAAGCAGGAGGATCGCAGAGAGTTCAAGGCCAGCCTGGACTGTATAGTGAGTCCAAGGCCAATCTGAACTGCACAGTGAGACTGCCTTAAAAAGAAAGAAAAAAAAAATTCTGGATGTAACAGTGAACTTTGCAGACACAGGCCCTGAATTGTTAGTCAAAATCTAGTGAAGGAACGCAAGAAACTAGCAATTTCAACAATGGACTTTACATGCTAATCTCCAGGGACGCATGGGACTCCAGTTAACATGGAACAGGCGGCATCTAACTTAATTTGGTCCCCAAAGGAAAAGTAAGATTTAACCAGGAAAGAGAACTTGGGATGGGAAAGGGGTATCAGACAAAGTAAACAGCAGACGCAGAAGCCCCGGAGGTAGGGTTCAAAATCACAGTACTGAAAGAGGATTTAGTCTGGCCAGGATAGAGAGTATGAAAGGGAACACAGTGAGCAAGTCTGCCAGCTAGGTAGGGGTGAATCCAACAACGGTCTTACAAACTACTTTGAAAGGTCTGAAAAAAAAAAAAAAAAAAAAAAAAAAAGGGCTGGGGATGTAGCTCAGTGTGAAGGCCCTGGGTTTAATCCCAGTACCACAAGGAAAAAAAAGTCTGCATCAGCTATTAAAGGTAACAGGAAGTCACTGAAGGACTTGGTCCCAGTGTAGAGAATGAAAAAGAGAAGTTAGACTGGAGCAAGAAACCAGCAGGAGGGGCCGGTGAGATGGCTCAGCGGCTTAAGTGCCTGCCTTGCAAGCGCGAGGGCCCGAGTTCGACTCCCGGATCCCACATACAAAAAAAAAGGGGCCGGTGATATCGCTCAGCGGCACGTGCGCCTACTGGCGCGCGAGGTCCTGAGGTCGACCCCCCGGTACCCACCAAAAAAAAAAAAAAAAAGAAACCAGCAGGAGGCCATTGTCATTCAGGAAAGAAACAAGGACCTGAATTGTGACAGTAGTCTTAAGGATGAAAATCTCTGGGAAGACTAAAAAGATACTTAAGAATTAGAGCAGATAAAATACATTGACAGAATTCAAATCCTAAAAGAGGAAAGCTCAGGAAGATGATTATCAAAACTAGCATCACATACTAAAAATCGAGTACTCTAGATCTGCATTGTGCACCTGACCTGTCTGAGATGGTAGCAATAACCTGCAGTACTTCTGCTGCCTAATACAACACAACATCTCTGTCGATGTGTAGCTACTGAGCACTTGAAATGTGGTTACTGGCATTGAGGAACTGGACTTCTGTGTAATTTTAACTAATTTAAATAGCTACAAGTAGTTACTGCATCAGACAACCTAACTCTAGATTAGTCAACTAATCTAAAATATGACACCATTAAGTTTATGTTAATAGAATGGGAAAATAAATCCTTCAGATTCAGTTGGAAAGATGTTCATGATATATTAAAAAATATCCCAGTCCTCTGGGAGGCTGAGGCAGGAGGTTCACAAGTTCCAGCCCAGCCTAGGCAATTTAGCAACTTAATAAGAACCTCTCTCGAAATTAAAAAAAAAAAAAAAAAAAAAGGCTCAGGGTGTAGCTCAGTGCAAAGGACCTGGGTTCAATCCCTAGTACTGCAATAAGTAAGTAAACAAACAAATACTTAAAAAGGCTGGGTTTATAGATCAGTGTCAAGACTGGGTTCAATCCCCAGTACTGGGAAGAAAAAAAGAAACATATTTCAACCAAATATGATGGTACCTGTAATCCCAGCACTTGGGAAGCTGAGGCAGGAAGATCTTGAGCTCAAGGCCAGCTACATAGCAAGTTCAAGGCTGGCTTGGACTACATAGTGAGACCATGTCTCGAAAAACGAAAAACTGTGCTCCCTTTGGCAGCACATACACTAAAAAACAAAAAACAAACAAAAAACCCCTATGTTTCAGAATAATATGCACAGCAAACTTGCATTTTTCAGTTTTAGGAGACAGTGTAAAGAAAATAAACTGAGGGCTGGGGATGTAGCTCACTGGTTGCACTTGCCTAGAATATCTGAGGCCCTGGGTTTGATAACCTGTACCGTGAATAAATAAATAAATAAATGAATTAATAAATAAGCTGAACAATCATGAACTAAACATGTTATCTTGAAGATGAAGAATGAGAGAAGTCCTACATATTCTGTATGTTACTGACTTTAACTTTTTGTTTTAAAACAATCAACATACATTACCTTTCCATCTGGTGGAAAAATGAGTTAAAGCAATTTCCTTGGGTTAAAGGTATAGCTCAGTGGTAGAGCATGTGCTTAGCCTGTGTTGGGTTCAATTTCCAGCACCAAAAAACAAAACAAAAAGGTAATTTCATACTAAACCAAAAAGTATCTACAAGTTTTACTTATTCTTCATAATAACATACTTGTAGGGCCGGTGAGATGGCTCAGCGGCGTAAGCGCCTGCCTTGCAAGCGCGAGGGCCCGAGTTCGACTCCCGGAACCCACATACGAAAAAGGGGCCGGTGATATCGCTCAGTGGCACGGGTGCCTGTTGGCGCGCGAGGTCCTGAGGTCGTCCCCCTGGTACCCACAAAAAAAAAAAAAAAAAAAAAAAAAAAAAAAAAAAATAATTTTAATGCAGTTATTATAAAGGTTCTCAATATAGTTACAGTGGTAGGAAAATACAGCAAAAGTATAGACTTAATGACAGATTCTACAAAACACTGACTTCTAAGACTCTATATAGAAATTAGACATTCTGGAGATAAATATAACAAGGCTCAAGGTCCCACAATAATTGACAAACTAGTAAGATATTGTAAAACCAGTATTTCATAACCAAATTACATTCTTTCTTGTACTATGATGAGATGTGCCCCTGAGAAGCACATACTTAGGGAACTTAGAGAACAAAATCTGACACAAATACATATGTATCTGTATCAAATTTAAAGCCCTCTCACCAGGCACGGTGTAACATGCCTTTATGTAATTCCTACTTGGAAGACTGAGACAGGAGGATCCAAAGTTTGAGGCCAGCCTGGGTCACTTTGAGACTCTGTCTCAAAATAAAATAAAAATAGGGATATAACTCAGTGGTAGGGTGCTTTGCCTCACACGTGTGAGGCCTTGGGTTCAATCCCCAGTACCAAAACAAAACAAATAAAACCATCTCATTTATCCAGCAAGACCAAAGTACGGGGTATTTCTCATAAAAGAATTTTCTGGTATCAGTCATTAGAACTTAACCCTTTAAGCATCCTTTTTACTTTGGAAAGATTTTTCCTAAAATACATCTATGCCTCTGCACCCTCTTAAACCAACATTGCAATTTAATCTTCACTTGACATTCTGGGGGCATTATTTTGAACACCACTTATTGGCTCCAGTATTCATTATTGTAAACATCAATTACTACGATTTAGTAGATGAGATAGGCCCTTTTTCCAAAGTGCCCTAGACTGCTACATGCAGTGAATTTGCCTTTTATTTTTCCTTATGTGGTGGGGTCTTCCGTATGTCAGCCATGCACTTTATCACTGAGTTACTCCCCCAGACCTTTTTTTTTTGATAAACATAGGTTTTTTAAAAAGTCAGATTGCCAGTGCTTACTACAATTTAGATGCCTATCCAGGCCTTCTCTAACTTGCTGTCTTTAGTTTCGGCCTGGGAAACCACATAACAAGAATTACAAGTAAAATACAGTGCTCTGTGAGCACTAGAGGCCCTCCTACAAGAAGCACATTTTATGCCACCGGTTTTTGGATGCTGAGGAGCTTCTTTTTTCAAAAAATTTTTTACTAGTACATGTCTGCAGTACATAAGGTTTACTTTCCTTGTATAGAGTTCTTACTAGTCTTCCTCTCTGTATCCCACGACATACATACACTTTTTTCTTTCCTAGGCAAAGAACTCAGGGCCTACCACAAGCTAAGCACATGCTCCATCTCTGAGCTACCCACCCCCTGCGAAGTTTTAAAAGCACTAAGGGCACACTGCAACTGCAAATTAATCAGGTGTTGCGGTCCAACACAGTAACTGCTGCTGGCTGCCTGACTCCACCGTCCTAAAGGTAAAGACACTGGAGTAAGGGCTGGGGATCAAAAGGCCCAGTTAACGAGAAACAAGTCTACATTTCTCTTCGTGTCCCCTTCGCAGAAAATTAGCAACAGCAATTGCAACTAAAATTTACTAAGTTTGCCTGTAACATCTTCAGCACTGTCTAGAAGTAGAAACTTAAGAAGTTTAACATTTCTTGCTAGCGCTGGCTTGGAAGAGGTATATGACTGGATGGGTTCTAAAGTCATTCGAGCTAAACATTAAAACCTTTAAAGGAGGGGATATGTACAACACAGGGGTTAGAATCAACTTCGGTGTGAAGGTGCGGGCACTGCCCGACACACCGGAAGTTTTGACATATCCTGCAGGCTCCCAAAGGCAGAGTGGCTCCCTTCGCGACAGCTCCCCCGGCCCTCTCGGGGCTCCAGCACTTCTCTGGGTGTGCAGCAGTCGCCGCGGGGCCCCTGGCTGGGCCACCGCGCGAGCCAGGCCATCAATCACGGCGAGTGCTGGCGGCTGCGCCTCGGCCACTCGCGGGCCGGGCAGATGGAAGGCACCTGCAGCCGCGGCGCGGGCAGGGCTGTCCTGCCTCGCCCAGGCCCAGGACCGCCCCGGCCGCGCGAGCCCGTCGTGGTCCCGCGTGGGGGCCGCGCGGCGGGCCGGCCCCGGCGAACTCGGCGACCTGCCCGGCCCGCCCCCGGTGCGCCACTCACCGAAGAAGCCCTGCACGATCCCGAGCGGGTGGCTGAGCCAGTCCTCCCCGCAGGGCATCTCGCCGAGGCCCGGACGGCGGCTCTCCACAGGCCGAGCGCTGCCGGCGCCCGGCTCCTCCTCAGGAGCTCGACCGCTCCTCGCCCGCGCCCTCCCACGCACGGCGGAGCGCGGGCCGCCCGACCTCCCCGCGCCTCCGGGAGCAGCTGCTACGGCGGTGAACACCAAAGAACTACAAGCCACAGGCCGGCTAGGCGCGCGCGGGCCCCAGCCTCCACTTCGCACAATGGCGGGAAACAGCCGCCGCCGACAGCGCAGCTTGCGACCTGGGTGGAGCTCGCGCGGGAGGGGTTGCGGGAGCGCGCGGCGCGGCCCCGTCCAGGAGGGCGGGGCAGCTCTTCCGGGGGCGGGGCTAAGGGCGGGCCCGCGACGTGGGCGGCAGCTGCCATCTTGGGGACTGGCAAAGGAAGGGCAGCCGGGGCGCGCCAGGCCGAGCATGGCGTGTTGCTGTGTGTCACACGTGAGAGCGCGGAGGCGAAACTCCTGGAGTCTGACTCTTGTGAGTCGGTCCTTGCTCAAGGGCTAATGAGTGCGAGCTCAGAGGGACCGCAGAATCAGCTCTGGGCAAAAAAAAAAATGCCTCAATCAGAATCTGCCATCCGCCGCCTCGTATAAGTGCTGTTTTTTTTGGCTGGTGGCAACTCTGGCGCGCTTCCTGAAACCCCAGTGTAGGGTAAAATCTATTGAAATCCTAGGTAAGTACTTTCCCTCAGCTGATAAAATTGCATTTAGATAAGAGGCACTTTTAAAGCTCCCAACTGCCCTGTGCTGTCACCCCAGGCATTATGGCAGAAGGACCGGTTCTTGACGTGAGAGGCAAAGGTTTATAAATTTGCCGCTAGCCCAGCCCTTGGCTCAGGACTGGGAAACCAACCTGGTCTGGCCCGCCTCTCTGTACTGGGGATTGAACCCCGGGCTTTCTCATTGGACAGCATCCCCAGCTCTTTTTATTTGGAGATAAAGTCTCGCTAAGTTTTCCAGGCTGAGTTGGAACTTGGGATCGTCTCATGGAGTGCTGGGATTGCCGGTGTGCACAACCACACCCTGCTCAGCCTGGTCAGTTTTTGCCTCGAGGCTGCATCTGTTGGGTAGAAGTAGTGAGATCTCTCTACACCATATAGATCTGGATACCATCAGAAGAAAGATGGGTAAGATCAACTCTACAGCAACCTTTTCCTAAGGAAGTTTAGAAAACGTTCAGTATTGAAACTTTTCCCTGGTCCTGCAATGTACCTCAGAAAACCCCAACCTCAGATTGTAAAATGGGTGAGATGATCAGAATGGAATCTGGAGAGTGAGGAGCAAGAACTGAGCCCGCAGAGTGGGTGTAGCTCAGTGGTAGAGCCTTTGCCAATCCTGCGTATCTACCATGGTTGAACACCCAACACTTGAGAGAAATGAACCCAGATTTCCCGCCAATACCCCACCTTAGGGCTGCCGTGGAGGGGAAAATCCTTTCCCTCGATGCTTCTCAGTTTTCTAATGGGACCCTTGTAACAAAGCACACATTAACAAGAAAGCAAGCAAGTATTTGAACATATGTATCTCATATGTACATGAGAGAAACTCTGGGAGGAGTAACTCAAAGTGGGTTGGAATTTGGGCTTATATAACATCTTCAACAAACTAGAGAAACGATGAGAGAAAGTAAAGAAGTAGGCTTCTGTCTTAGTTTTCTCCTTACTGAGACAAAATACCTGACACCCACAAGTTAAGGGAAAGGTTTATTCAGCTCAAAGTCTTCGGAGGTTTCAGTTCCTAGTCATTTGGCTCCAAAACAGGGTGGCATGGCAGAGGGGCACTGCAGAGGAGAAACAGTCCATGGTTTGGAAGGGTAGGCAGAAGGCAGCAAAGCAGCAGCAGCTTCTTTCTGTCCCTTTGTATTCTATCCAGGCTGTAAACCTGCTGATTGGTACCACCCACACCCAGGGTGGGGCACCCTTTATCCTAGCATCACATCATTAATCCTAGTATCACATCCTTAATCCCAGCATCATGCACTCTAGATCCAGCTAGCTCCAAAAAGCCTTACCTTTGACAGCGTGAGGCTTTGCGGGGACATCTAGATAAAATCCGTAACAGCTTCCAAAGCTGGCTAACTGTGGGAAGGTAAAGACATGGGAAACTAATTGTAGACACAGCTTGGTTAGTATATTTGTTACATAAATCATCTTGCCATCTCTGGTTGGATAAGGTTCTAAAGTTGCCTTTGGTCATAAAGTTGTGTCCTTCCTGGCAGAGAGGTAAGGAAAGACATCTTTGAAATTTTATATCCTACTTTTAGGCAAACTGCGAGAGTGCAAGGAGCATTTTTTTTTTTTTTTTTGTGGGTACCGGGGGTCGACCTCAGGACCTCGCGCGCCAGCAGGTGCCCGTGCCGCTGAGCAATATCACCGGCCCCTTTTTCGTATGTGGGTTTCGGGAGTCGAACTTGGGCCCTCGCGCTTGCCAGGCAGGCGCTTACACCGCTGAGCCATCTCACCGGCCCGCAAGGGGCATTTTTTGTATCTTTTTTTTTTTTTTTTTGTCTTTTTGAGACAGGGTTTCACTATGCAGTTCAGGCTGGCCTTGAATTCACTTTGTAGCCCAGGCTGACCTCAAACTTGACGTGATCCTCTTGTCTCAGCCTCCTGAGTGCTGGGATTACAGGTGTGCGGCACCATGCCCAGCTCTCTTATATCTTTTATTTTTTAAATTAACTTAAAAATTTTTGTTTGTACATGTGTGCAGTATGTAATGATTATATTCATCATGGGAAGCTGGTACATGTACATAGCATCTTAAAATTTTCTTGCATCTTTTCAGTTGCTTTCAGCTCAAAGTTATCTTTATGCCAAAGTGGTGTATTTTGGGGTAACATTCTGGTTTATTTCCTGATAAAAGTGGTAATTTGGATTTCTCATTGTGAATGAATTAATTGGCATACTGGGTCTTAACATCTGGTTCTTGTGAGTTTGGGTAAGTGGGGAAGAATATGACATTATCGCCACTGCATTTATTCATTCATTTAGCAGAGAATGAATGATGGAAATCCCATATTTTAGCTGTGTCCATTGTTATGCAAATTAAAGTTATGGTATGAAAATGTCTGATTTTAAATCATTAATTTTCAGATTTGCTTTATCTGAATTTCAGCTTGCTATCAGCTCCGCAGTGGCAAGTGTGGGAGAGGAAAAATACCTTTCCTTCCTGAGTTTACGGTATATGCCCCCCGCCCCATTACTGGTGAATGAACCCAGGGGTGCTCTGCCACTGAGCTACATCTCTGGCCATATATGTTTGAGACAAGAGTCTTGCCAAGTTGCCTCTTGCTGGTCTCCAAATTGCAATCCTACTGTTTCACCCTCTGGAGCAGCTAGGATTACAGGTGTGTGCCACTGTGCCCAGCCATGGTATATGTTTTATGTGGCACTGGGTCCTTCACAAGGAAGTAAAGACCTGAGGAAGTGCTTAAGACTTTTTAACGGTAGTTTTTTGTTTTGTTTTTATGTGTGTGGTGCTGGGGATAGAATCTAGAGCCTCATGCATGCTAGGTAAGCACTCTTTAACACTGAGCTACAGCCCTAATCTTTTTCTTTAAAACAATATCTGGCTATGTAGCCCTGGCTGGCTTTGAATTTGTGATCTTCTTGCCTCAGCCTCCTGAGTCCTGGGATTACATGCATATCCTAATTTTAATAATATCCTTAAGCCAACATATCAGAAATATTTTAATTTTGAAATAATGTGAAATTAATGGAATATTGTACTTTTTTAACTGAGTCATTGAAATCTGATGAATTTTATATTTATAGCACCTATCAGTTCAGATAGTTACCATTTCTATTCCTCAGTAGCTACAGGTAGCTCATGGCTGCCAGACTGGGAAGCACAGGAAAAATTAGGGCTTTAAAGTGTAAATGCAGGGTGGCCTCAACCTCTGGATCCTCCCATCTCAGCTTCCTGAATAACTGGGATGTGTCAGCATGGACAACCTCAAAGGCATTTTCAAAGTTCCTTTGAGACTTCTCAGGGAAACCAAAGAATCCATCTTTGTAGCAAAGGCCAGATCAAGGGTCTCCCACTTGAGGCTACTGTTTCAAGTAGGCTCAAGTTAACCCCATTATCCTGAGCAAAATAAAATGGGTAGAAGAGGAAGTGAAGACCATGGAACTGGCTGGAAATGCAATACCAACAGCCTGCCCTGAAATGCCAGCAACTGTTCAAGACTTGAGGGGGGCGGGTAAGGGAGATGTAAAACAAAAAATTAAGATGTATTATGCACATGTACCAACTCCCCATGATTAATGTAATTATTATGTACAGCAAATATGTACTATAAAAATAAAAATTTAAAAAAGACCGAGGTAAGTCTTGAATCCTGAACTTGTACCAGCTGGAAATCAGCTGCCAAAGTTGTACAGATCCCATAGAGGATACATTTCCCAATTCCACTTCGGCTATGGCCATGGAAGATCATGGCCCAGGAGAAATCTCCCAGAGGACAAAGCCCAGGAAAATGAGGAATGTGGTCCTGGGGAGTTATTTTTCCAGAGGGCTGAACCAGAGACAGCTTGGACTAGCCATGAAAATTCTCCATTCTCAGAGCAGGGAAAATTTTCTATTTATGCCTAGCAGGATTCAATAATTTCTATGGAACAGTGGTTGCTATATTTTCCACTCCTCCTTTTTTCCAACTGTTTTTTTTTTTTTTTTTATTTTAAAGGGTCACACTGTATGAACCATGCTGGTTTTTTTTTTGGGGGGGGTGCCAGGGGTCGACCTCAGGACCTCGCGCGCCAGCAGGCACCCTTGCCACTGAGCGATATCACCGGCCCTTTTTTCGTATGTGGGTTCTGGGAGTCTAACTCAGGCCCTCGCGCTTGCCAGGCAGGCGCTTATGCCGCTGAGCCATCTCACTGGCCCAACCATGCTGGTTTTGAACTCTCAAATGTAGCTCAGGCTGGCTTGAATTTAGTCTTCCTGAGAGTACTGGAATTGCCCTAGCCTTCTGAGTGACAGAATTAGAAAGTCTGTAATCTTTTGTTTCAGCAAAATTGGGTTTAGTTCAAGATGGACTTTATATCCTTTTCCAATAGTTTTTGTAAATTTTTATTTATTTTTATTTTATTTTTTTGCTTTTTGAGACAAGTTCTATGTAGTTCAGGCTGGCTTCGAACTCTCTATGTAGCCCAGGCTGAGTTTGAACTCACAGCAATCCTCCTGCCTCAGCCTCCCTGTGGGATTATAGGCATGCTCCACCATGCCTAGTATAAAATCTATTTTAATGGTTTAACTAATGTTTGGCTTTTAAAATCTGATAGTTAATACATTAAACAGCTATTTCATTAATAAACTTGTATTCTGTATAGGTGTATCTCTGGGGAGATGTTTAATTATTTCAAGATTATTTTGGGGGGGGGTCTCCTCTCTCTCCCACCCACTAACAAGCTGAAAGACTGCTTATGGTATTTTTGTTTGTTTTTGAGAGCAGACTAAATTGCCTAGGCTGGGCTTCAATTCTCTATTCTCTTGCCTAACCCTCTGGAGTAGCTGACATTGCACGTGTGCCCCACTGCACCTACTATTTTTTTTTCTTTCAAATGTTAAACTATGGAAGATGACAATTATATCCAATTTATGGATGGAACTAGTGAGACTACTGTGGAACTGTGAACATATACAAAGCTATTTTAAAATGCCCGATCTTTTTTGGGTGGGGAGACTCGAGGCTGAACTCAGGGAATCGCAGCTCCCCACCCTCCCACAGGGTCTTGCAGTCCAGGCTGGTCTTGAATTTGCTGTCCTTTTGCCTCAGCCTCCAGAGTTGCTGGGATTACAGGTGTGCACCACCGGGCCAGGCTAAATGTCACAGCCTTAAATTTCAATCCCCTGGGTTAAATTTTGTTTTTCTCCTCATGGCTTAAAAACTTTAAAAGTTTTTCCATTACTATACCTGGGCCGACGACAAAAGTTCCGTTCAGTCCAAAAATACATGCAGGTGCTAGAATAGGTGAATTTGGCTCCGCCTTGGCTGCCGTTGCCTCCGCTTTTTCCTCACTCCCTCCTTCCTCTACCTGCTCCTGTGGACTTCCGTTGTACTTCCAAAAATCTGACAGTTAAATTGTCCTGTCCCTACTTTCAGAGAGCCCAGACCCCTTCGCCCCTCCTCAATCCGTGACTTTGAGCGTCAAGTTGTGCTTGGATCAAGAAAGGGCAGAGGCCACGCCCCCAAGTCACCCCCCCCAGGTTAGGCCCTCTGTCTCAAACTGGGCCTGCGCAGCGGTTGAGGCTGTCATGTGCTAGGTTCGGGCGCGAAGCTAGTTCCGCCATGTTGATTTCGGGCAGTGCACATGAGGGAAAAAGATGGCTCCAGACCCGCCACCTGGCGTTCCGGCCTCTGTGCGCAAGTGCGGAAGTGCGCTAACCCTGAGGTGACTGGTTTCCGGCCGGTGGTACGGCCCCGGCTTCCAGTAGACGTGTAACGGACGGTGGCCCGCAGCCATGACCGAGAGGAAAATTAACGGTGGCGGTGGCGGCGCTTCCACCTCCTTGTCGCGTACTAACTTACTCTTCTCCTCCTCGGCCACGGAGTTCAGCTTCAACGTGCCCTTCATCCCAGTCACCCAAGCCGCCGCCGCCTCGGCCTCTCTGCTCTTGCCCGGAGGTAGTAGTAAACCGAGGGCGGTCCCGCGTGGCGAGTGTGTGCGGGGAGGGGGGCAGGGTTCGTGGTCGGACGAGGGTCCAGCGGGAGGTTCTGGTTCTGATTCGACCCAGAGACCCACCGTCGGGATCGCTTGCCGGGGCCAGCATGGCCAGGTTTGAGAGGTTCGGGGTCTTGGGATCTTGGAGGCGGGGCCCAGGCGATGAGGCTTGCTCTTCCTAGGAGAATTCCGTGTTCTGAATTGCCCAGAATTCTGGACACTAGTTCACTGGCGTTCCACAAGTTGTTGAACACCCACGGGTGTTCCGGGTGCTGGCAGGGAATGAAGATAGATTACACAGCAGCCGTCCCCTAGCTAAAAACTCAAGGATACGATAGGCTGTCTTCTAAGAGAGGCCGGTGTACAAGAGCATATCTCCTAGGATAGACGGTCTCCCCTTCTAGAATAGATGTGTAATGTTTGCAAGGTACAGATTCACCATGCTGTTCCTCTAATAAGTGTTTTCTTGTTCTTTAGGCCCCCACTTCCATGAGCAGCTCTAGCTTTTTGTTTATCTCTGTAGTGTTGCCTTGGGAGGTTGTTTTTTCCTTTCAATTTTGAGACAGGGTTTCGCTAAGTCACTGAGTTGCCCACACTGGGCTGGGACTTGTGATCCTCCTCCCTCAGCCTCTCCCCCCACCTCAGCGTGCTGAGTGCTGGGATTTCAAGTGTGTGCCACCATGCCCAGCTGGGAGATTGCTTTTTGATGATTTTGTGGCATAACCCAGACAGTAGTGTTTAGGAGCACAGACTGTTATGGTCCTGGCCCTGCCAGTAACTTGGTGTGGGAGCACAGGCATGTTACTTTACCTCTCTGTGCTTCAGTATCCATATATGTGCTCGTTGTGAAAGGTTACTTTTTGCAAAGCACTGAGTATAGTGCCTGATACTTAGTGTTATGTAAATGTTTGTTAACTAAACATGATTTACTGTTTGGATTGTGGGCTTAAAGTTTGAGGCAATGACTTAATTATCTTTTATTTCCAGGATTTTGTTTAGTGCCTAGCACATAGGTCTTTGTTAAATGTTGGATTTTTTTTTTTTTTTTGAGACAGGTTCTCACTATGCAGTTCAGGCTGGCCTTAAACTGGTGGTGATAGTGCCTCAGCTTTCCAAGTGCTGGCTTTGCACCACCACACACACGTGGATTGTTTCCAGTGAATAATTTGTTCCTCTTTGGAGGACTAAGGAAAGCTTCATGGGAAGTGAAGAAAGGCATTATTGGAAGTAGCTATACCTGAAGGTTTCCCTTCCCTTGTGTTACACTTCTTGGTACTTGTCATTACCTGACATGTACACATACTTGTTTATTCTAACCCCCCCAATGTAAACCCCATGATGGCAAGGACTTAGTTTTATTTGCTTGTGTATGTGCAGTCCTTGGAATGCAGTAGACAAAATATTCAGTAGATGTTTGTTGAATGAATGAGAGGATGGGCATGTGGAATAGTGTATCTCATTTAGGCGGTGTGATTGAAAGGATAGACATTGCTGTCTTTGGTGAAGAGCTGGCGTAACTGAAGCTGAATGGTGCGGTAGGCCATACCTGACGCTTCTATATCATCCTCTGCTTCATAAGTATTATTTGGTTCATGTCTTTCTTTCTTTCCTTTTTTTTGCGGGGGGGTTTTGAGACAAGGTTTCACTATGTAGCTCAAGCTGAGTTTGAACTCACTGTGTAGCTCAGCCTGGGCCGGAACTTGTGATCTCCTGCCTCAGCCTCCTGAGTGCTGGGATTACAGGTGTGTGCCCAGGTATGTCTGTCTTTCTTGTTGTATAGTGTCTGGTTTGTGTGTGTCACTGTCAGTCAGTGCTAGACAGTTTCATTGTCAAGTACATTGTCTTTAAAATTCTTGTTTTTTTTGGAGACAACTTTTTTTTTGTCAGAACATTAATAATTTTTAGAAGTAAAATTATTATTATTTAATTTATTTATTTATTTTTGGTTTTTTGAGACAGGGTCTCGCTGTGTAGTTCAGGCTGGCCTTGAACTCACTATGTAGCCCAGGCTGGCCTCGAACTCGTGGCAGTCCTGCCTCAGCCTCTTGAGTGCTGGGATTACAGATATGCCACCATGCCTGGTTTACTTATTTCTTTTTAGATAGGGTCTTACTATGTAGTTAAGGCTTATCTGGAACTCACTATGTAGTCTAGGCTAGCCTGAAATTTGAGGCAATCCTCCTGCCTCAGCCTCCCAGAGTGCCTGAGATTACAGGCAAGCCCCCCACACTGGGCATAAATTACTTCCCTCCTTCCTTCCTTCCTTCCTTCCTTCCTTCCTTCCTTCCTTCCTTCCTTCCTTCCCTTCTTCCTTTCTTTTCTTCTTCCCTTCTTCCTTTCCATTACTGGGGCCTTTGCATTGAGCCACATTCCCAGCCTTTTATTTTACAAAGTTTTTCATTTTGAGACAAAGTCTCACTAAGTTGCTAAATTCCCCTGACTGGGCTTAAACTTTGATCCTTCCTGCCTTAGGTTCCCAGCATGCTGAGATTGCAGGCTTGTGGCACCCTGCCTGGGTAATATTTCTTGAATGAGTATCTGAATAGTTAAATGAAGGGTATGAGAGAGAGGAATGGTCTGAGAGACTTGAGATTGGAATCTAGATTAATGTTAGTGAATTTTCTGTTGAGACCGTGAGATCTGGTAAAAGTGCATGGGGGGCATTTAGGATAGTAAATTCAATGTTAAGCATATTAAGTTTGAAATTATGTAGCTGAATCTGTTGAGTTTTGAGGAAGAAGTTGGAAAACAGCTTCTGGAACACATAAAGACAGTCTGGGTTTGAGACAAAGTTGTGAGTATCACAAGTATACAAGTGCTCACTAAGGTTGTTGATCTAGATGGATATGTGTCCACATGAATTAGAAAGTGCCCTGGGCAGGGGATATAGCTCAGCGGCACAGTGCCTGCCTGGCAAGCGTGAGGTTGTGAGTTCGATTCACGGTACCCCCCCCAAATGCCCCAAGATTAGTCTAGCAATATGTTGAAATCACTGTTTCATTTATAATTGATGCTAATTAGAAAAATGTTTCTTGGACTAGGTCAATCTCAAGTTCTCTTGAAGAGTAAAAGAAGCTGGGTTTAGTGGCACACAACTGTAATCACAACACTTGGGAGACCGAGGCAGGAGGACTGTGAGTCTGAGGCCAGCCTGGGCGACATAACAAGTTCCATGCCATCTTAGATTACATAGAGCGATCTTTTTCCAAAGGGAAAAAAAAAAAAAAAATGGTGAAAGACATCACAGAGGTTTTTCCCATGCTTTTCTTTGTTGGAGGATGAACTAAGAACTACAGGAGATGAGTCTAAGTGAGGATGACAGGACTGCAAAGAGGGGTGGGAACTAGAAATACATCAAAAAAGTAGAATGATGCAGAGAACAGGCCTTGTGCAGGAGGGGTTGTTTTATTTTTAGTTACAAATAAGTGATAGGGGAATCTTTCCAATAGTGTACCAATCATGATTCCAAGACACAATCCCAAATGTCATAATCTGGGTTATGATATTCAGAATTGTCTTTTGGACTATGGCCCAAACTGGAATAGTGTAGTATTGTAGTTTGGGTGTAAATTATAGTGGGATCAACCTAGAAGCTCAAGGCAGAATGTCTGTGACCCCAGTGGGCTCCTTCAGCAGGAGTCAGGGAGAAGCTGGAGCTTTGGCGTGTCTGTAGGGGCAGGAGCCATAGTCTGCCTCTGTGCTGGCACTAGGTCCACCTCTCTAATGGACTCCTCACCTCCAGCAGTGAAAAGGGAATGAGATAGGAAAAGGAAAGATTAGGAGGAGAAAGATGAAAGCTGCAAGTGAAGGTCTTATTAAAGTTTAGTAAGGAAGAGTGGGGTGGACTTTTGAGGTCACATAGAGAAAAATGCTTTTATTTTATAACATCATAGCAGTGAAATTTTGATACTACTCATAGTGAAGATTAAGTTGGGCAAAGGGAAGTGAGAACTTCCCTTAGTCTTCTCTATTGATTTGGTGTTCTGTAATGACTAATTATTGGTTGTGACACTGCATGGATGGTAATTAATGGTTGACATGCTTTACCTTGGAAATACAAATACTACAGGCCTGTTTGTACAATTGCCTTGGAAGTAAGAGCTCTGACACACCTCTTCTTGTCAACAGACTATCTTTAGCTTCTTGTGACTGTTTTTTTTTTGTGGGTACCGGGGGTCGACCTCAGGACCTCGCGCGCCAGCAGGCGCCCGTGCTGCTGAGCAATATCACCGGCCCTTTTTTCGTATGTGGGTTCCGGGAGTCGAACTTGGGCCCTCGCGCTTGCCAGGCAGGCGCTTATGCCGCTGAGCCATCTCACCGGCCCTTGTGACTGTTGAAATAAGATTACATGTATTTGGGTAATGAGGCAGTGTTTGAATTATATCTTATAGGGGAAGAAAACAGATTAAAATTAATCAGTAAAAATACTAGATAAAGATTTTCGTTTCTGTTCTTTAAAGCTCCTGTATACATATGTATTTATAAAATAAATGGCAACTACACTTATTAAGAAGTATGAAGGGTGCTGTACCAAAATGTGAACAGTATTAGCAGTGATTGTCTCTGGGAGGTGCGATTATGAAAGAATTATCATTTTTTTCTACTTTGGGTTTTTCTTTTAGTGTTTGTTTTCTTTTTTTTTTTTTTTTTTTTTTTTTTGGTACTGGTACTGCACCTAGGGCCTCGTGTATACTAGACAAGCACTAAGCTATCTCCTCAGCCCCTTTTTTTCTTTTTCTTTTGGAACAGTGTTTAGCTTAGTTGTCTAAACTGGCCTTGGATTTTGTTGTTGTTGTTCTTTTGAGACTGGGTCTCGCTGTGTAGTTCAGGCTGGTTTTAAACAAACTGTGTAGTCCAGGATGGCCTCAAACTTGTGATGATCCACCTGCTTCAGCCTCCCAAGTGCTGGGATTATAGTCGTGAACCATCACAGCCAGCTACCTGGCCTTGCATTTGTGATCCTTCTACTTCAGTTTCCTGAATAGCTGGGATTATGAGGATGTACCATCATGGGAGGCTAGATTTTTTTTAATTCATGTTTTCTAGTTTTTTACTTTGAAGGAAAAGTTTGCAAAGAAAAACAAGTTTTGTTGTTACTGTTATTACTTGTTTTTTGGTATTTTGACACAGGGCTATGTAATTCCGGGCTGTCCTTAAACTCACTATGTAGCCCAGACTGGCCTTGAACTCATGATGATCTTCCTTCCTCAGCCTCTCAAGAGCTGGGATTATAGGCATGTGCCACCACACCTGGCGTTTTTGTTATATTTTTTTTTTCCTGCAGAAATATGTTGAGGGTAATAAATTAAGAACTATAGGGGTGGTGAGATGGCTCAGTGGCGTAAGCGCCTGCCTGGCAAGTGTGAGGTCCTGAGTTTGACTCCCGGAACCCACATATGAAAAAGGGGCCGGTGATATCGCTCAGCGGCACGGGCGCCTGCTGGCGCGCGAGGTCCTGAGTTCGACCCCCGGTACCCACAAAAAAAAAAAAACAAAAAAAACCAGAACTATAATTGACAGATAGGTCTTCCTTACAGAATCTTATGGAACGGTAATGCACCCTTTAAACCATTTGCTGTCTTGTTCTGTTTCAGAGGATTCCACAGATGTTGGTGAGGAGGACAGCTTCCTTGGTCAGACTAATGTTCACACATCCACCCCACAGACATTTAGTTACTTCTCTCAGGTATCAAGCAGTAGTGATCCTTTTGGAAATATTGGACAGTCACCCTTGACAACTGTAGTAACATCGGTTGGACAATCAGCGTTCTCCAAGCCTCTGACTGCTCTTCCTTTTACAACTGAATCCCAAGATGGGTTGACTGCATTTCCGCCATCTGTTTCAAAGGCTCAGTATGGTGCTCCACCATCCTCACAGATGGGAATAAATCCTTATCTGTCTTCTCAGCCAAGTGGTCTCCCTCCTTCAAATTTTGGGAACCCACCCCAAGGAACCTCCCAAAAAGGATATAATCCATATCGCCATACCCCTATCAGCAGCAGGGCTAATCCCTACATTGCACCCCCACAGCTGCAACAGTGCCAAACACCAGGCCATCGCTCTCACCCTCCAACCTCTGGACCCCCAGTACAGATTTACCAGATGCCCCCAGCATCTTTGCCACCGGTATGTGGATCTTATGTCCTGACTGTATGATTTTTCTCTCTTTTCTCTATCCTTAGCCAGTGTTTTAAAGAACTTTGTGCATTTTATAATTTATACGAGGCCATATTATTTTCAGAGGCTACTTTTCAGAAGCTGCGTGCTTTGAAGTAAGCATTCTGTAAAGGTAGCTCATTGAGGGCATATATTTTTAGTTCATATTACCTGTTTACTGAAGTAATAATTTATTTTAACAAGTTAGCCAAATGCCAGTATTATCAGGTGTTAGTATAAGTTACCAATAATAAATGTCATCTAGGATATGTGAGAGTTAAGACAGGTTTTTTTTTTTTTTTTTTTTGAGACAGGGTCTCACTATGTAGTTCAGGCTGGATTTAAACTCACTGTGTTTCCCAGGCTGGCCTCAAACTTGCGGTGATCCTCCTGCCTCAGCCTTCCAACTGCTAAGCACTTGGGATTGAACTTAGAGGTCTTTACACTGAGCTATATCCCCAGCCTTTAAAATTTTTTATTTTGAGACAAGATCTTGTTAAATTGGTAAGTTAACCGGTCTAGTATCTGTTTTGAGATCCTCCTGCCTCAGCCTCCTCGACTGCTGAGATTACAGGTGTGGCTCATCTTTAATTATACTTTCAATCAAAACAGTCACAGGGACTAAAATTGATTTCTCCAGTAATTTATTCTTTTTTGTTTTTTTCTTTTTTTTTTTTTAAGACAGGTTCTTGCTATGTAGCTCAGGCAGGCCATGAACTCATGGTGATCCTGCCTCAGACTCCTAAGTGCTGGGATTAAAGGTGTGTGCCGCCATGCCCAGCTTCTCCAGTAATTTATATTTATACAGTTTGTATCTAGACAGTAAAATTATATCTCTAAGGGGGATAATGGAATAACATTTATATTGTGTAAAGTTTATGAAATTCCTTTATGCTTTTTCCTTAGCTACTTGTTCAACTGACTTCCAAAGGGAAATCAACTGAGTTAAAAAAAAAAAAGAAAAAGAAGAAGCTGGGTGAGGGGGTGCATGCCTGTAATCCACTGGCTAAGGCAGGGTGAGGATCACAACTTCAGTGCCAGCCTGGGTAACTTAGCGAGACCCTATCTTGAAAGAAAAATGACTAGGGATGTTGCTCATTGGTAGAGTACTTAACTAGCATGCAAGAGGCCTGAGGTTCAATTCCTAGCACTGAAAAAATTATCCATAGATAACTAAACATTGTTTTTTTTTTTTTTTGAGGAAGTCAGGAGAGTTTATTGGAAATAAAAAGAAAAATAGCACCTGGTATTACCCACCAGGAAGAGATTCCAAAAATGGACTTTTCTGAGGTGCTTTAGATGTAGGGAAAGAAACTCCCAACCTACTAGATGTCTGGTACGAGTTCATGTTCTCTAAAATCAAAGAATGAATTTTAGGAACAACGGAGGTTAAGAGGAGAATATATTTTTTGGGAGTGTTTTCTTTTCTTTCTGGATTTTGAGATGGGGTCTCATTATGTTGCCTAGGCTGACCTTGAATCCTGGGCACAAGACATCCTTCTGCTTCAGCCTTCCATGTAGCTGGGACTATAGGCACATGTATGCCATTGCATCTGGCTTGATTTCATATTATTCTATATTTTATTTTTTTTTTAGGTGAACATCTTATAGTACCTGTGATTTTTGTAATCTTTGTTTTTGTGAACATATTTTAGATATATAAAATATTTTTTCTAAAACATTTGTAATGGCCTCAGAGAGTTCCAGTACTTGAATGGAAATAAAATCTTTTTGTTTTATTTTTGATACTGGTGATTGAACTCAGGGAGTGCCAAGCTACATCCTTAGCCCTTTAATTAAAATTTTTGAGACATGGTCTGGCCAAGTGGACCAGTCTGGCCTCAAACTTGTGATCCTCCTTTTTCAGCCTTCTGTGTGCCACCACACATGGCCTAATTTATAGTTTTTAGTGTAATTTAATTAGATTTCTGTTAGACATTGAGATTGCTTTCAGTGATTTTCCTTTATAAATAACCATTTGGTGACATCCTTTTGTGTAAATTTTTGTGTCTATAGATACACATTTAGGATAAATTCTTAGAAATAGATTGGTCAGGTTGAGAAACACGCACACTTTAAAAACTTAAAGAATGCTGGGTGTGGTGGCACAAACCTGTACTCCCAGCACTCAGGAAGTGAGGTAGGAGGATTGCTGCCACTTGAAGGCCAGCCTGGGCTAAATAGTGAGTTCAAGGCCGGCCTGAACTGCATAGCAAGGCGCTCTCTCAAACAAACAAACAAAAAAACCCTTAAAAAAAGGTTGAAGTAAATGATGGGAGACATATTGCTATTGACATCATGAAGGTGTTAAGTTACTTTGCCATCGTTGTATAGAAATCTAGTTCAGTTTGCAACTGATTTGGGGTTTTATTATTTTTAAAAAATTAATTGCTTTGGGGTTTAGTTATTATACTAAGTAATTACATGCAGAAATATAGGTAGCATAATTATTATTAATGTCCATTTAATTCTGAAGCGTACGCAAAATTATTTTGTACAAACATGACAGTCTTAACTTGTTGTGCTTTCAGATTCCTCCTTCAGTACAGTCACCAACACAACAGCAAGTACTTGCTAAACCTGCAGTTCCCTCTGTGCAGGGGCCACCTCCTTTTGTTCTTCAAAATCAGTATGAACCTGTCCAGCCCCATTGGTTTTACTGCAAGGAGGTAGAATACAAGCAAGTATGGATGCCTTTCAGTGTGCTGGATTCTTCGAATCTTGAAGAAGTCTATAATTCGGGTGAGTGTTGATCATGCATCATTCACGTCTGATTTTAGGAAGAGAAGGAATGAAGAGTATCTATGGCCTACTTTTGTGAATTTCAATTCCTTAATCTTTGTAGAACCCACCAAATGCTGTACCATAAGATGGTGATACTAATGGAAATCCTGAGTTATCTGAGCAAGGTGTTTGCAGAAATGGGTTTAGTCATTTCCTTTGTTTAAAGGTATTTTATTTTTTATTTTTTACTTTTTTTGGGGGGTATCGGATATCAAACTCAGGACCTCATGCTTGCCAGGCAGGCACTGCGCCACTGAGCTAAATCCCCGGCCCTAAAGGTTTTTTTTTTTTTTTTTTTTTTTTAATGGGTACCGGGGGTCGACCTCAGGACCTCGCGCGCCAATAGGCGCCCGTGCCGCTGAGCGATATCACCGGCCCCTTTTTCGTATGTGGGATCCGGGAGTCGAACTCGGGCCCTCGCGCTTGCAAGGCAGGCGCTTACCGCTGAGCCATCTCACCGGCCCCCTAAAGGTGTTTTTTTTTTTTTTTTTTTTTTGTGGGTACCGGGGGGGTCGACCTCAGGACCTCGCGCGCCAACAGGCACCCGTGCCGCTGAGCGATATCACCGGCCCCTTTTTCGTATGTGGGTTCTGGGAGTCGAACTCGGGCCCTCGCGCTTGCAAGGCAGGCGCGTACGCCACTGAGCCATCTCACCAGCCCCCCCCAAAGGTGTTTTAAATGAGAGTTTTCCTATATTCCTTATTCATTTGTAGTTATGTAGTTATGGAGGCATATAATATTTTATAACATAAATGTTATAAAACATTTTTTATTTTGTGGAACTCTGGATCCTGGAGATGCTCTGTGAAAAAATATTCTGCGGTCTTAAGTAAGCATCTTTGTGTGTGTGTGTGTGACTGGGGATTGAACCCAGGATATTTGCATGGAGCTGTGTCCTCATCTCTTTTTAAATTTTGAGAACAAGCCAGGCATCGTGGTGCACGCCTGTAATCCCAGCACTTGGGAGGCTGAGGCAGGAGGATCGCCACAAGTTCGAGGCCAGTCTGGGCTACATAGTGAGTTCATGGCCAGTCTGGACTACATAGTGAGACCCTGTCTTAAAAAATAAAAAAAATTTTTTTGAGAACAGGATCTTGCTAAGTTGCTAAATTGCCCAGGCTGGGCTCAAATTTGTGATCCTCTTGCCTCAGCCTCCTGAGTGCTGGGATTATAGTCGTGCGCCACCACACCTGGCTCCACTTCTTGATAGAGGTGGTGTGCTAAGGTTCTGAGAAGTCTTGTACCATAGAAATACATTTCTTTCTTTGTCTTGATATTGTTTGATCATTGGACTTAAGATCTATCAACATCCTCTAGCAATATTCTTCATGGAACGTTGTTGTATGTGGATATAACTGCCAAAATTTTAAAAAATTCATGAGCTTTTTTTTTTTTTTTAATGTGGGTACCGGGAGTCGACCTCAGGACCCCGCGCTTGCCAGCAGGTGCTTATGCCACTGAGTGATCTCACTGGCCCTTCATGAGCTTTTTGAATTGTGTTATGATCATGGCTTTAAAATTTGCTCCGGCTATTTCTTTTCCTCTTAAGAGTCAGCTTGGTGTGGTGGCACATACCTGTAATCCCCACATTCTGGGAGGCTAAGGCAGGAGGTTTGCTGGTTTGAGCCTGGCCCGGGCAATTTAGTGATTTAGTGAGACCCTCTTTCTTTTTTTTTTTTGAGACAGAGTCTTGCTATGTAGTTGAGGCTGGCCTTGAACTCACTGTTTAACCCAGGCTGGCCTCAAATTTGTGACAACCTCCTGCCTCAGGTTCCTGAGTGCTGGCATTAATCATCACACCCAGCTTAATGAGACTCTCTTTCATAATTAAAAAGGGCTGAGGATGTAGCTCAGTGGAAAGACCCTGGGTTCAATCCCTAGTACTGAACCAAAAAGTTATGATTTTGAGTAGCATAGGTTAATCTTAAACTTCTGTCTTTAAATAAAAATGAGCCTGATTGTTAGTCATTAAGTATTGATTAGTCATAATATTCTTTTTTGCCATTTTTAAATAGGTCTTGCATTGGTTGGGGAAAATGTGGTCTTTGTTTTCTAGTCCAGCCAGATCCGGAGAGTGTGGTTCTAGGCACAGATGGAGGGCGATACGATGTTTACCTCTATGACCGAGTGAGGAAAGCTGTGTACTGGGAAGAGGAGCCAGCTGAAGTGAGGCGCTGTACTTGGTTTTACAAGGGGGACACAGATAGCAGATTCATTCCTTACACAGAGGACTTCAGTGAAAAACTAGAGGTATGAGTGTCTCATTTATTTATGCCTTTCTTTTTCTTTTTTTTTTTTTTTTTTAATTTTTTGGGGAACCAGGAATCGAACTCAGGACCTCACACTTGCCAGGCAGGCGCTGTGCCACTGAACTATGTCCCCAGCACCCTATGCCTTTCTTTAAAAATTGTAGGTCCAGTATGCATTGGAGTTCTTTGTGATACCACTCACTATTGGAGTTGACTTTATTTACAAGACTGACTGTCTTGATGCTGTTCACAAAGATTAGTTTTTTTTTTTTTTTTTTTTTTTTTTAAGCCAGAGTCTCTCAGTGTAGCCCAGACTGTCCTTGAACTTGTGATCCTCCTGCCTCAGCCTCTCAGGTGCTGGGATTACAGGTGTGCACCACCACACCTGTCAAGGAGATTGCTTTTTAAGTGGTGCCATCATTCACAAAGTCCTGATCATAGTTTCTGTATCTAAAAATAGGATGTACTTTTCAGGGACATATCACAGATCTAATAAGGCGTTTGCATCAAACTTTCAAAAGAACATAGGTTTCCAGATTTGATGTTGCCAATGTATGCCAAGCATACAGACATTTTCAAATTAATTTTAGCAAGAGGTTGAAATCACCTCTGACTTGTGAAAATAAATTTGAAACAGAATAGGAAGAAATGTCAGCTGTTACTGGTTTTTAAAAAAGATTTTGGGGCCGGTGAGATGGCTCAGCGGCTTAAGCGCCTGCCCGGCAAGCGCAAGGGCCCAAGTTCGACTCCCGGAACCCACATACGAAAAAGGGGCCGGTGATATCGCTCAGCGGCACGGGCGCCTGCTGGTGCGCGAGGTCCTAAGGTCGACGCCCTGCTACCCACAAAAAAAAAAAAAAAAAAAAAAAAAAAGATTTTGTAACAGTTTATACTTGTCAATTCCTAAAAACAAGGGGTTGTGTGTAATGGTTGTGTCAGTGGTTCCCCTTGGCTCCTGTTGAATCTCTTCCTAAGAGGCCCACTTCAGACTTCTGCTTTATGGAAAGCAGGATGGCGTAGCTGAAAAGAGAGAAAAAGTAAGAAAATGGTGTCACATTAAAGATTTTGGAGGCAGAAAGTCCCAGGTAGGAGTGAACCACAGTTGTGCCATTGCTGCACACCAGTTGTGTGATCTTCTGTAAACATGTACAGTACTTAAATGTTTATTATGGGTTGAACCATGTTCCTGTCCCCACTCTACCCAAAAAAAGTTTTGAAGTACTAATTCCTAGTGCCTCAGAACATGACCTTGTTTGAAAATAGGGTCATTGCAGATATAATTACCTAAGGTGAGGTCATACTTGAGTAGGGTAGACCCTAGTCTAATAGTGGTGAACCTATGGCATGCATACTTTGGTGGGCTGTTTGTGTAATTAAAAGTTCTAAAAAGTTACCATCACTGCTTCAATCCACTGTGGCTGACGTCCTTGTAAGAAGACAGCTGTGTTAAGACCGACAGGGAGAATACCATGCGACAACTGAGGTAAGGGTTGGAGTCATGCTGCAAGCCAAGGAGTGCCAAAGGTTAAGGCCAGAAAGTAGAAAGAGGCAAGGAGGGTTTCCTTGCAGGTTTCAGAGGGATCGTTGGCCTGCCAACTCCTTATTTTGGACTTCTCACCTCCAGCACTATGAGGCAATAAATCTAAGTTACTCATTGGTGGTACTTCGTGACAGCAGCCCTAGAAAACCAATATACTTGTCTAAACCTTGGCTTTCTTCTCTGTGTAATGGGGATAATATTATTGAGGAGTGATTAAGAGTAACTACTTAAATGAGGTAATGCTAATAAATAATGATTATCAGTAAATTAGAGCTGCTATTATTATTGGTTTTGTCACCATCATAATTTTCATTTTCCTCTATACTTTTTCTTGAAATGACATAGATTTGTCAAACTGGATTATATGTTGTTTCCTTTGTTGTAGGCTGAATATAAAAAAGCTGTAACCACAAATCAGTGGCACCGAAGATTAGAGTTTCCGAGTGGAGAGACTATTGTTATGCACAATCCAAAGGTAATGGTATATTTTTTTTTTTGGTACTGGGAATTGAACTCAGACCTTGTGCTTGCCAGGCAGGCACTTGTGCCACTGAGCTATATCCCCATCCAGTAATGGTACTTTTGAAGATATTAAAGTGTTAAGTACATTTTAAGAGTTACTTTGCTGTATGTGTTTGATAAATACTCATTTTTGGTAACTTCTACAGTTGCGATATATAATAAGGGCATTGCTTTTAAAATAATTTAGTATAATTATTGATCATGGAAACAAAATGTATCAGTCAGCTTTCTTGTCACAGTGCCTGACATCCACAATTAAGGGAGGAGAGGTTTAATTTAACTCACAGTTTCAGGGTACGTAGTCCATGATGAGTTGGCGCCAGAGCAGACACATGGCGGTAGAGCAAAGATACTTGTTTGTGGTGACTGGGAAGAAGAGCAGGGAAATAGTACCAGAGAGGAAGGGACTGGAGATCACATATAGTACCCAAAGTCGTACCTCTAGGACCCATCCAGACACAACCTGAAGTGTGCTTTTCAAATCCCCTAGGCTCTCAGGCTAATCAAGTTGACACAATTAAACTTAGCACCTACACAAAAGCACAATTTTTTTAAAATCTGATTTTTTAATTTTATTTTTTATTTTTTATTTTTTTATGTGGGCACTGGGAGTCGACCTCAGGACCTCGTGCTTGCCAGCAAGCGCTGGTGCTGCTGAGTGATATCACTGGCCCTCTTTTTCCTTTATGTGGGTTCCGGGAGCCAAACTCAGGACCTCGCGCTTGCCAGGCAGGCGCTTATGCTGCTGAGCTATCTCACCGGCCCTTAAAATCTGATTTTATTTGTGCATTTTAGATATACATAATGATCACATTCATCAGAGAGAATTTGTACCTGTACATGATATAACTTGTTTTTACAAAAACACAATTTAAATTGTTCTGGTGAAGTTTCTGTTTTGGGAATGCGTTAACTGAGGCTTGATCTGTACCATAGAAGTAGCTTGATACATTTTTTCACTTGAGTGGAAATCGCTCAGCTTTCTTTGTAAGGGACCAGAGTAAATAATTTAAGGTATGGCCAGCCATGTGGTCTGTGTTGCAGCCACCAACTTTGCCACTGTATTGTGAAAGCAGCCAGAAGACAATATGTAAACATGGGCTGTGATATGCTCAGTAAAACTTTATAAAAACAGGCAGTGGTGGGCCAGATTTGTCCTGCAGGCCATAATTTGCTGACCTGCCCTTGTTGATGGCTTGTTTTAACCTTTCAAGTACACAATTTATCCTTTCTCTTTTTGCTTTAAATCATTCCCCTCTCCTCCCCTCACTTCCCTTCCCATCTCCTCCCTTCTCCGCTCTTATCTTCTTCCCTCCCGTCTTCTTGTGGTACTGGCAGTTAAATTCAGGGAGCTCCAAGCTACATCCTGGGCACTTTCTGCTTTATTTTAGGGCAGATCTTGCTAAGTTGCCTGGACTGGCCTCAAACTTGTGATCTTCCTACCTCAGCCTCCTGAGTAGCTGGGACTACAGCTGTGCACCACCATGCTTAGCTCTTTCTTTTAATTTATTAGAAATATTTTCATTTTTTCATTTACCATGCTTAATTTCTCTGAGCTCTAGGTTCTCACCTGTAGTAATATTTACCTCCCAGAGTCATATTTTAGGTGAAGTAATTTATGCAAAAGTATCTATCACAGATCTTGGCATATAGTAGTTCCTCAAAATATAGACTTTATTTATTTATTTATTTATTTATTTATTTATTTTTGTTTTTTTGAGACAGGGTTTCACTATGCAGTTCAGGCTGGCTTTGAATTCACTTTGTCACCCAGGCTGGCCTTGAACTGGCAGCGATCCTCCTGCCTCAGCTTCCCAAGTGCTCGGATTACAGGCATGTGCCACCACACTCAGCTCATAGACTTTTTAGTTTTACAGAAAAATGTAAAAGAATATAAGAGTAACTCAGTGTAACATTTCTCTATCCTTAATGATAGGGAAATAAATAAAATAAAAACATTTATATAAAATTTAAACTATAAATTTAAACAATATAAATTTAAACAATGTAAGAAGATATGAAATGAAAAGTAAAAGCCTCCTACTCTGTACTCTCCTTTGATGGCCATACCCTTAATTTTTTTTTTTTTATACAAACACAATCGTTTTATATACAACCATGTTTATCTTCATTTCTTTTTAAAGAAGAATTTCTGTATGGCATAGGGCTAAATATAATCAGTTGATTTAACTGAATAGATACCTTCCTAAAAAGCAAGTGGCAGGTATTGGCATTCAGTTTTTGTCATTAAAACTGAATTTGTAGCTGTGTGCGATGGTGCACACCTGTAATCTTGGGTGTTTGGCAGGAGAATCCAAATTTTGAGGGCAGCCTGAGTAACTTACTGCGACTGTGTCTCAAAATTAAAAACAAGCCGGGCATGGTGGCACACACCTGTAACCCCAGCACTCGGGAGGCTGAGGCTGTAGGATAACTGTGGGTTCAAGGCCAGCCTGAACTACATAGTGAGGTCCTGTCTCAAAAAAATAAACACTGTAACTCAGTGTTCCTTGGGTTCAGTCTTCAATGCTGGGGAAATAAAGAAACACTGAATTTATAATTGGGAATTTCGCTATTTAAAGGATTTTGTCTTACGTGTGAGTATAAGACAGACTCCTCAATTATAAACAACTTGTCCTTGATTTCTTTTTTCTTTCTTTTTTGGTGGTACAGAGAATTGAACTCAGGGCCTCAAGCATGCTAAGGAAGTGCTCTACCACTGAGCTACTTCTCCAGCCCTTTGAAGAATTAAATTAAATTTTGAGATTGGTTCTGGCTAAGTTGTCTAGGTTGGCTTTTGAGTTTTTGATCCTTGTGCCTCAGTCTCCTTAGTAGCTGGGATTAGACGTGTGCCACTGCACCCAGCTAATCCTTGATTTCTAATGTATGAACCTGGAGTTTTATGTTAGTTTTTGAAAACTTCTGGTGGTTTATTTGTATGATTTTCCACCCTAAGTGGAAATAATGATACTGATTTGTTTAATTTTGATGGTTAATACTAGTTGTACTCTTACAAAATTTGTTTGGAGGAACAGTACTATTACTTGATTTATAAATGAAGCAGAGTTTATTATGTATTAAAATACAGTACTTAGCCATTGTGGAAAAGAATTTGCTAATGAACTCTGTTGTAATCCTATTGTATCTTGAAGGTTATTGTTCAGTTCCAGCCTTCCTCAGTGCCTGATGAGTGGGGGACCACACAAGATGGACAGACAAGGCCCAGGGTTGTAAAGCGTGGGGTTGATGACAGCCTTGATGAAATTCCCGATGGTGTGTATAGTTTGTTTAGGAGTGAAGTTTTCTTCAGCATTTTAGCGTCGTTCTTTAGAATGATAAAAAAAACAGTTATTAGGATTACTTGTCATACCATACAGAAATCAGCCAGTTTGGCTTGCTTTTGCCTGCCTGCCTGCACTCCTCCCCTCTCCTCTCCTCTCCTCTTTTTTTCTCCTCTCCTTTCTCCTCTCCTCTCCTCCCCTCCCCTTCTTCTGTTTCTCTCTTTTGGAACCATGGGTTTGGTGTCAAACCCATGGATGCTCTTCCACTGAGCTACATCCCCAGCCTTTTTTGAGACAGGGTCTCACGAAATTGCCCAGGTGGATTTTGTTTTTTTGTTTGTTTTTTTGTTTTTTGAGGCAGGGTCTTGCTACATAGTTCAGGCTGGTCTTGAACTCACTATGTCGTCCACGCTGGTCTCAAACTCACAATGATCCTCCTGCCTCAGCCTCCTGAGTGCTGGGATAACAGGCATGTACCACCACACATGGCTGCCCAGGTGGATTTTAAGCTTGGAATCTTCCTGCCTCAGTATCCCTCACTGCTGGGATTACAGGTATACATCACTATGCTCTGCTAGCACATATCTTTCTTTTTTTTATTTCTTAGATGCTAGGTATCAAAGCCAGGTCCTCGTACATGCTAGGCAAGTGCTTTATTGCTGAACTACATCCTCAAACCTGTATATTTCTATTTGATTTTATTACTTTCATATCTTTGTTTTTTTTTTTTTTTTTTTTGTGGGTACCGGGGGGTCGACCTCAGGACCTCGCGCGCCAACAGGCACCCGTGCCGCTGAGCGATATCACCGGCCCCTTTTTTCGTATGTGGGATCCGGGAGTCGAACTCAGGCCCTCGCGCTTGCAAGGCAGGCGCTTACGCCGCTGAGCCATCTCACCGGCCCAATATCTTTGTTTTTTAATTTGGAATTCTTTTGAAGATACACAAACCATATAATATAGATTCTAAAATATGCATCATGCAGAAAAACTGTGCTGGTTGGAGCTAAGCTTTTGGGGTTGTGTTTTCATGCCTCACTAGTTTGTATTATTCTAGTATAGGGGTTGGCAGACTTTTTCTGTAAAGAGCCAGACACCAAGGATTTTAGGCTTTGCAGGCATATGGACTGTGTTGCAGCTACTGAGCTTTGCCACTGTACTGTGAACACAGCTATAGACTATGCAGTCAAATGGGTATAGCTGTGTTCCAGTAAGATTGTATTTATGCAAACAAGTAACTGCGCCAGTTTGCCAGCCCCTGCTCTAGTGTATGTGCTTAGACCACCCCTATTACACCATTGAAGAATGAATTTTATTTTTATAATTACTTAGAATTCATGTTTGTCTAATAAAATTATAAGATAAATAGGTATTATGAAGTCTGAATGAAGTAGTGTAAAATAAATAGATTTAATTTAGAGATGTTACTATAGTATTTGTGAATCAAGGGGAAGGGTTTTGGGAAAAGATTTTGAAGTTTTATATTGGCAGATTGCTTCTTCATGTGGAGAAGCAATTAGTGCTTTAGGGAGCTTTTATTTATTTATTTAATTTATTTATTGGTGCCAGGGATTGAACCTAGGGCATCTCACATGCTGAGCATCCTCTACCACTGAGCTGTACCCCAGCACCCTGCCCTGGGGAGTTTTGAAAAGATTATAATATTATGGAACCTCCATCGGCACAAAACTGCTGGTCATCACATGATGGCAGCCTTTGGGAACAGACTTCCACATCTTGATTTAGTTCATGTTATTGATCTAGATGGACAAATTGTTCTAATTTGGTAGGGGATAGTGAAACTTACTTGCTTGGGAGGGTCATGAATTTCTTCGGCCAGTTTGTGATAACAAAAGGGATTTTAAGAATTTTTCTGCTTAAGAAATAAATTACCTGGATGTGGTGGTACACACCTATAATCCCAGGGCTGAGGTTGGCTGGGGCAGGAAGATCACAAATTGGAGTCTCATCTGGCCAATTTAGCAAGACCTGTCTCAAAAATTTAAAAAAAAAATGACTGGAAAATGTAGGTCAGTGGTAGAGTGCATGTCCCTGGGGTTGGTCCCTACTACTGCACCCCTCTCCCAAGAAAAAAAATTCAGGTAAGTCGTTATGTTGTATGTATACATATGTGTCTTATTATTTTTTTAATAGGGGAAATGCCTCAGATTGACCATCTGGTGTTCATGGTACATGGCATTGGGCCCGTGTGTGACTTGCGGTTTAGAAGCATTATTGAATGTGGTAAGTGTTAGTCTTTTTTTTTTTTTTTTTTTTTTTTTTTCCAGTACTGGGGATTGAACCCAGGGCTTTCATATAGAGCTATATCCCCAGGTACAATATTTTTATTTTTTATTTAGAGACAAGGTCTCGCTAACCACTAAGTTGCCCATATGAGACTCAGACTTTTGATCCTCCTGCCTCAGCATCCAGGAGTGCTAGGATTACTGGTGTGCACCAGTGCATTTGGCTCTGTTAGTCATATTTTACTTCACTGAATGATCTGAGAATTTATAGCTCTTAAGTATTCATTTTTAGAACAGTTCCCAACTGTATACAACTTGCTGTGGGGCTGTAAGAGGAGATTTATATGCTTAACTGGGAATACTAATTTGTATTTGATTTACTGTTATGACATTAATAACTCATAAAATCCTAGACTCTGAAGAATTAGAAGGACTCTTGAAAATAATTTAGCCTTTCTTATAGACGCCTCTGCTTCCAGGAACCTGGAGCACCAGTGCAATGAATTGATTTATAGTGAGATGAATCTGCCTGGTTGACTCATGTTTTTGAAGTTTTATTTTTATGTCTGTGTAATAATAGTTTGTATTTACTAAATACTTGATATGTGCCAAGGACCTTGCATGTATTGTATATTTAGTCCTCATAAATACATCTTTGGAGGGCCAGGCATGGTGGCACATGCCTGTAATCCCTGCACTTGAGAGGCTGAGGCAGGAGGATCATCACGAGTTTGAGGCCAGCCTGGGCTAAATAGAGAGTTCAAGGACAGCTCGAACTACATAGTGAGACCTTGTTACAAAAAACAAAAACAAACTATATATATATATATACACACACATATACATATATATATGTATATATGCATGTATATATATGCATAAATATGTATATATGCATATTTATATATATGTATATATATAAAGTTGTGTGTGTATATATATGTATGTACCTACACACATACCTTTGGTGTATAGGTGCTGTCACTGTTTCCCCACAGTTACCTGAAGAACTGAGGCCCGGGGTGAACCCCTCCACAGTCAGTAGGTACTGAAGCTGGGATATTACAGCAGATAGTTTGATTCTGGTTTTCTGGTCTTACCCAGTCAGTGTGCCATGTCTCTCTCAGTGATGGTAGTTGAACTCATTTTTCCAGACGTTTATACATTCCTCTAAAATAATGAAAAGCTAGAAAGAGCTTATGACTAAAGATCTAGATCTAGGAAACGTAAGTCTTAATGGTTTGTTATTTATTTTTACTAATTTTTAGTAAAATTTACTTATTTTTATTTTTCATCATTTTTAGAAACTATATGTTATAAAAAGTACTAGCATATTTAAGGTAACTGCTAACTAGCTGTTGAACTGGGACAGTTTAACCAATTTAACTTATCTTCCTTGATTTCTTTTTTTAAGTGGATGATTTTAGGGTGGTTTCTCTCAAATTGCTGCAGACACATTTCAAGAAATCTTTAGATGATGGTAAAATAAGCAGAGTGGAGTTCCTTCCTGTTCACTGGCATAGTGCCTTGGGTGGGGATGCCACTGGTGTTGACAGGTTTGTAGATTTTGATAATTTGTCTTTCGGGTTAGTCAAATTTAAATTCAAAATTTGAACCATAATATGAAATAGTTTATTATGACTTCAACAAATATTTTTAAAAAATTGATATACTTGGTCTGACATATTAAATACATGTTATAACTTTTACATACTGCTTTTCTCTTTTTGTGTATTTATTCCTATTGTAAATAGTTAAAAGAATCTAAGAAATTTTAGCTGGCTTTATGCTAGAGATTGAACCTAGGTCTTTAGGAATTCTGAGCACAATTCTACCACTGGGTTGCACTCTTAGCCCCTAAGCTTGCTTTAGAATACTACTCTCATCTATTACGTACGCTTTTCCCCAGCAGTTTTACTACAGGGCTGTTGTGTAAATTTTAGGATGCTTGGCAGCATCCTGGCTAGGTAACAGCAACATGCTCATCTCTTGCCATTGACCATCAAAAATGTTTCCAGAAATTGCCAAATGCTCCTTGGAGATTAAAATCACCCCTGGTTGAGATACACTGATTTGGATTTACTGTTTTTAAGTGGAGAAGATACTTGAGAGCACAGTTCTTTATTCACAAAACGTACATTGTAGGCCATTTAGCAACTTTAGTCTAAATGCCATTAAATGGTAGTAGTACTCACCAGGCACTGACAAATAAGATACCTCACTCAGTTTTGAAAAAATCCCTTTTGAGAACTATAGCTACAGCTAATATTTGTTCTGGCACACAAGCTAATAACATGTCTGGATTTTAGTGAATATCATTATGTTTCAGGTACATAGTTTAATAAAACCGATCCTACAAACAGCATTCTATTTATGTTAGGCCTCATTATAAGGATACTTCCCTTCTTAGTGGATGTTCATGAACTGCACGTTGATCATTCTCAAATCAGGAAAAGTTTTCATTCAGTGTAATTTCTTTCTTAATCTGTGTGATAGTCCCTTCTGTCCCTTCCATTCATAATTTTTGTGAGGTATCCAGATTTCTGTTTAACTGGAAGAAAAATGGAAAAGTAGACTTTCCTCTTTAAAAATGAAATTAAATTCTTTGCCTATGATATATTTTACATAGCAACTCTTGAGAGAATCCCAAAATTCATAATACAGTTATAGGTAGAAATAACTTTTATAATAGCTCTGCCTACAGAATCAACACATAGTTAATCTGTGATGTTTGTATGTTGATCAGCTAATTGATTTAGATATATATACTTAGCCTATACATTTTTACTTTATATGTTTGCAGAAATAAAAATCCAAACTTTTATAAAAATCCATAGATTGAAGGTAGATACTGACTAAAGATCTTTTTCTTTTTTTGTTTTTAACAGAAATATTAAGAAAATCACTTTGCCAAGTATTGGTCGGTTTCGTCACTTTACCAATGAAACTTTGCTAGATATTTTATTTTATAACAGCCCTACCTACTGTCAGACAATTGTGGAGAAAGTGGGACTAGAGATAAACCGCCTACATGCACTCTTTTTGAGTCGGAACCTGGACTTCAAGGGAAAGGTCTCTGTTGCTGGTCACAGTTTAGGTAAAACTGTCAAATGTACACATTTGGTTTTGTTTTTTTATTTTTACTTTTGTTTGGTTTCTCTTTTTGAGATAAGGTCTCACTGTGTAGTCCAGCCTGGCCTTGAAGTGCCTATGTATACCAGACTGGCCATGAACTCCCAGTGATCCTCTTGCCTCAGGCTCCAGAGTGCTGGGATTACAGGCGTGCACCACCACACTTAGCACATTTGAAGGAAATCTTTGTTATCACTGCTTTTAGTTTAGGTAATCTCATTAGTACATAATTTAGAATGAACTAATGTTAAGTTTCATAAAAGGCAGAAATGATTGCTTTGAGTTTAGATTCTGCCTTTGCCCTTCACATCTAGGATTACATGGAAATGCCATATATTTTATTTTGCTGCTTTATAAAACAAAATTATTGATTATCAGATCTTAACTTTTTTTTTTTTTGGCGGTACTAGGGATTGAGCTCAGGTCCTTTGCACTGAGCTACATCCCCAGCCCTTTTTTTAATTTTTAATTTTGAGACAGGGTCTTGCTAAGGTGCTGAGTTGCTCAGGCTGTGCTTGAGCTTTCTGTCCTCTTGCCTTAGCCTCCCAGAGTGCTGGGGTTACAATGCCAGACAACATCTAGTTTTCGTTAGGATTTCTACTTCAGGACTTTTTAAAAAAGTAGAATCGACTTTGTGTTGTAAAAGCACCTAGTAAGTATGTTAAAAAGCAAAATACTTCTTTTTCTTAGGTTCTTTAATACTGTTTGACATCTTGTCTAATCAAAAAGATTCGAATTTTTCAAAGTCTCCTGGACCTCTTGTTGTTGCTAATGGAGTAGTGAAGCAGCCTCAGTCTCAGGAGAAGCAGGTATGTCTGCATATATCCTTTTGAACATTTAGATATAGAGTTGGAGCTGAACTGTTTTCTAAAACCTGAACTATTTTCTGAAACCTTTATTTTTTAAAATTATTTATTTAGCGGGTGTGGTGGCACATGCCTGTAATCCCAGCACTTGGGAGGCTGATGCAGGAGGATCGCCATGAGTTCAAGGCCAGCCTGGACTACATAGTGAATTGAAGGCCAGTCTGAATTACATGGCGAGACCCTGTCTCTAAAAAAAAAAAAAAAAAAAAATTATTTATTTGGAAACAGTTTTTATGTATTAAAGTACTTCAAGGTTCAGAAGTGGATGTATAATGGATTTATATAGCTCTTTGTGTGTTTCTTTTTCCTTACGGATTATAATTGTAAATGTGAAAGTTTATGATTTTTAAAAATGTGAAATAAATTACTGTAGGAGATGAGAACATGACTAATTTGTTAATTTTATATATTTCAGAATACTCAAACTGAATGGTATAGTACCTAAAATGATCTTGATAGGACAAGACTGTTTAAGGTATCCTATAGATCAGGAGACATTCTGTAGGAATTTTCCTGAGCTTGGGAATGTTCCTTTTTTTTTTATTAAGATGCCTGAAGAGTCAAAGCTGACTTCCGATGAATCATGTGACCTTGATGTCGAAAATGAAGAAGTTCTAACTTTGCAAGCAACTCTGGAAGCACTTAGCCTCTCTGAATATGTTAGCACTTTTGAAAAGGAAAAGATTGATACAGAATCTCTGGTATTGATGATAATTTGATTCATTTTTATTTAAAGTTACTTTTCTTATAAGATTGAGAATTAAGAATGGCTTAAACAGATCAAAATTTATTCCAAATAAGGCAAAGACTTAGGTGTTTAAAAATTTGAGCAAAACAGATATTTAGAAAAATGTGTGAAAGCTTTTGTAAATATGACACACAACCCAGAATCCATAAAAGACCAAGAAATACATAGCAGTAGACATAAGTAGCATCTAAAGGCTAATAATAGATTAGGAACACGTTGCAGACAGGGGGCTTATTTCCTTAATAGTCAAAGCTTATATAAAGCTATTAATAAGAAAGTAATAGGTAAATAGGAAAAGACTATAAAAAGATGATTTATAGAAAAGGAAATAACAAATGACTTCTTGCCATATGAAAACTCTTAAAAGAAATGCAGATTAGAAATACAGTAATTATTTTTGACCTATCAGCTTGAGAAAAATAGATTTGATAATATACTCTGTGACCAGGATGAAGAGGAGTAGTCACTATTATATATTGTTGAGAATATAAATTCATAGTTTAAATTGGAGTGTAAATTGATTTTCTTTTTTGTTTTTTTGATTTCTTTTTATAATTGATATAAGACCTCTATGGATAGCAGTTTTGTAATGTCTTTTTTTTTTTTGGAAACGGAAACCAAACTCAGGACCTTGTGCTTGCCAGGCAGGCGCTTATGCCGCTGAGCTATCTCCCTGGCCCTGTAATGTCTTTTATTTTTTTTTATTTTTATTTATTTATTTATTTTTTTTTTGTGGGTACCGGGGGGGTCAACCTCAGGACCTCACGCGCCAACAGGCACCCGTGCCGCTGAGCGATATCACCGGCCCCTTTTTCGTATGTGGGTTCCGGGAGTCGAACTCAGGCCCTCGCGCTTGCAAGGCAGGCGCTTACGCCGCTGAGCCATCTCACTGGCCCAATGTCTTTTAAAATATAAAAATTACATACTTTTTGTCCCACCAGTTTTACTACCAGGAATATTTTCTATAGAAAAATAGTCACACAAGAATATCTACAAGGGGGCCGGTGAGATGGCTCAGCGGCATAAGCGCCTGCCTTGCAAGTGCGAGGGCCCGAGTTCGACTCCCGGAACCCACATACGAAAAAGGGGCCAGTGATATCGCTCAGCGGCATGGGTGCCTGTTGGCATGCGAGGTCCTGAGGTCGACCCCCCGGTACCCAAAAAAAAAAAAAAAAAAAAAAAAAAAAGAATATCTACAAGGATACTCACTGGGGCACTTTTTATAATACAGTGAAACCTTTGAAACACCTTCAGCATCTACTAGTAGGGCATTAGTTAAATCACTTAAGGTGCATGCACACGGTGGAGTACCGCAGTTGTTGAATGAGTGAAGCTGTATCAGAGAAATTGATCTCAGATACATCATGTGAAAAGAGTGAAGTTCATACTGTGTGTATGTAGACTACACACATATGAAAAAAACAGATGCCGTGTACACCTCAGACATCTCTGCAAAGAGAGGAAATTGTTGAGCTATTGTTGAGGGGAGAATTGGGTAGTAGGGACAGGAATGGATGGGAGAGACTTCATTGTAGGCTTGACTATAGCTTTAGAATTTGTATGCCATGCATATGTTTTCAGTTAAAAAAATACTGGAATGTGTCAGGTGTAGAGGCCTAAGATTTGCAGCTTAAGCAGATCTATTATTTAAAAACTAAAAAATTAACTTTTTAAAAGTTGACTGGCTCTTAGATTGTTTTAGATGGTTTCTTTTTTTTTTTTTTTTCTTTTTTTTTGTGGGTACCAGGGGTCGATCTCAGAACCTCACGCGCCAGCAGGCACCCGTGCCACTGAGCGGTATCACTGGCCCTTTTTTCGTATGTGGGTTCCAGGAGTTGAACTTGGGCCCTCGTGCCTGCCAGGCAGGCGCTTACACCGCTGAGCCATCTCACCAGCCCTAGATGGTTTCTTTTTATAATTTTTATAACATAATTTCTGTTCATCTATTTCTAGATTAATTGATGTTCTTGTTTATTTTAAAGCTTATGTGTACAGTTGATGACCTGAAGGAAATGGGGATACCTCTTGGACCCAGAAAGAAGATAGCCAACTTTGTAAAACTGAAAGCAGCTAAACTGGTAAAGTTCATGTCCGTGCTCAAGAAAGCCCAACACTCATTGTGTGACCACCTCATTTTTAGTTTAGAACTTTTTAATACTGCCTGTGGTTAGGCAAGCTAGTTTGTGTCTGCCTAGGGCACAGTTAATAGAGCTGATGGAAGCCTAGACTCTGGAATTTGTCAGAACTGGTTTTAAATCAAGATTAGGATGACTGACCATCCAAGTTTTCCTGGGACTGAGGGAGCTCCTTAAACAAAGGTGGTCAGTTTCAAACCTGGTCTTCGAGGATTTCCCAGTACAAAAACTGGTGAATTTCTGGGTGTAGATAAGACACTTGTCCTGATGCTCAGCTTGATCACTTAAATTAGCTACACATCCATGAGCAATTGGCTTAATTTCACTGGTCCTTATTTTCCTTCATTTCTACAGTGGGAATGATGATTCTCATCTCATAGTTTGGAGTGAGCATGAAATACGCATATGAAGCTTCACACCCAGCAGTAGCTTACTTTCTCTCTTCTCAATCCTCACCTTCTACAGAGATGAGGAAGCATACATACTAAAATCTCATTAAATAACCAAACAGCAAAAAACAAAACAAAATAGATTATTTAAAAAGCATTTAAGAAATAAAACAACTGGGAAAAGCTTTCTGGTGTTTTTGTTTTTGTTTTTTCTGAGACAGGGTCTTGCTATATAGTTCAGGCTCACCTTGAATTCATGGCAGTCCTCCTGGCTTAGCCTCCCAAGTGCTGTGATTATAAGTGTGTACCACTATATTTAATTTTTTTAATGCCTGGCATATTTAATTTTATTGATTAAATTAATTATATAGAGACTGCTTAATTAGAAAAATTATACAAGCTTGATTTATTTATTTTTGTGGCAGTAGGGATTGAATTCAGGGTGCTCTGCCACCAAGCTATATCCCCCAACTCCTTTTATTTTTAGATAGTCCAGCTAAATTACTTGAGCTGGCCTTGAACTTGGGATTCTCCTGCCTCAGTTTCTCGAGTAGTTGGGATTGTAGGCATGTGCTACCACTGTACTGTGTTTATTTTTAATTGGAAATAATTTTAGGGAAACAACAATAACTCTGGGCAATGGATCAGTTTATGATTACTTTAGGTAGCTCTGAGCAATTTAGAATGATAATGTCTATGAGCCAGATGTGGTGCACGCCCGTAATCTCAGTACTTGGGAGGGTGAGGCAGGAGGAGCACTGGCAGTTCGAGGCCAGCCTGGGCTACATAGTGAGTTCAGAGCCAGCCTGGACTATGTAATGAGACCCTGTGTCAACGGACCAAAATAAATAAATAAATGACAATGTTAAAGTCTATGAATATAATAGGCAATTCTAAATGAGAAAGCACATTTAATCTAAAGAACCTGGAAAATGCTCTTCATTTTGGATTTTAAGTTTAAACTTGGTACCTCCTCAAAAGGGCAGAGATAACCAAGCCTTCTAAAACACCAAGTTACAGGCTGGCTGGCTAAAAGTTTTCTTTTTTCTGTATTGTCTTTTGTGTTAACCAGTTGGGGTTTTTTCCTGATTTCTAGGCATTTGGGATTATTTAGCAGATCATACCAGTTAGGTCATTTGTTTTGTTTAGGCACTGCCAATAGCAATTTTTTATTTTTTGTCTTTTTGAGACAGGGTTTCACTGTGCTGTTCAGGCTGTCCTTGAACTCACTTTGTAGTCCAGGCTGGCTTTGAACTCGAAGCAATCCTCCTGCCTCAGCCTCCCAAGTGCTGGGATTACAGGTGTGTGCCACCACGCCTGGCTGTCAATAGCTATTTATTTATTTATTTATTATTATTTTTTGTGGGTACCGGGGGTTGAACTCAGGACCTCGCACACCTACCAGCAGGCGTCGTGCCGCTGAGCGATATCACAGGCCCTTTTATCGTATGTGGGTACTGGGAGTCGAACTCAGGACCTCACGCTTGCCAGGCAGGCGCTTATGCCGCTGAGCTATCAATAGCTATTTAAAGAGAGACTAGCACCTAGTCTTTCACAGCCTAGGGAATAAGGGCCCCTGAAACTTGAGGAGTATACACATTTACCTGTGCCTAATACAGTATTTACATTCCCTTGGCATTGTTGAATTCAGGATGTAATTACAAACATTTGGGAATGGTTTTGTTTTATTAACTGTAACACCTTTTATATACCTATCCTCATAGTTTTTGTTTGTTTGTGGAAATATATAGATCATAAGCGCTCTGTGCAACAAGTTTTTCTAGTTGTATGGACCTAAGTAATCACCAGCTAAAAGAAGAAACAGCGCATTTCTACCTCTTAAGGTTGCTTCTTACTTGCTAACTCCCTCATTCCTGTAACTACTGTTTTGATTTCTATCATAGAATAGTTTCCCTCTTCTAAGATAGGAATAGAATTAACAATATGTAGTTTTATATCTACTTTCTTATATTAAAAATAATGTTTGAGATTTATCTAAGATAATCTATTTAGATTTAATTATAGCTGTTTTTGCTTTTGTCATTTTTTCACTTAAGAATTTTAAAGTAAATTATAGATATTATGACATTTTTCTTTAAATGTTTAGTATCTTTTAAGAGGACATTTATCCACAATGCCATTATTATTGCCTATTATTATTAATGCCTAAATCACTAGTCATTCCATAATATTGCTATATCATGGGTTTTTAATTTTTTATTAGTACATTTTTCAGTACATAATGAT
Organism: Erethizon dorsatum; assembly: GCA_028451465.1. Lineage (NCBI taxonomy): Eukaryota > Metazoa > Chordata > Mammalia > Rodentia > Erethizontidae > Erethizon > Erethizon dorsatum. The sequence goes on from CM051822.1 coordinate 103,463,654, forward strand.
TACATTCATCACGGGGAGTTGGCACATGTACACAACACATCTGAGATAGCATGTTTTATAGTGATAGTTGGGGATTAAACTTTTTCTCAAGATTCTGTTAAGGAATTTTGGTATTCCACAGGAACAGAAGAAAGCATCAGAAAAGAAGGCAGTTACAGTGTCTGCAATGAAAGGACAAGAGGAGAACATTCCAAAAGCTAAAGAAGTGGCCTCTCTCTCCTCAGAAACTAATGAGTCAAAGAGGAAACTTCCAGTTGGTGCTTACGTTTCTTCTGTACATGTTGATTATGAGTCTTTTGAAGTTGGCACAGGACAGGTAAGTTTACGTAGACTAGGGCTGCATGTTTTATGTTGGAATTGTGTGTCTTTATATTGGCTTGGCTTTATATTTGGCTTGACTTTATAGTCTTTAAATATTTATATAACATTTATTTGTGGCTGAGCAGAGAAAATTGCTTTTCTTTCTTTTTTTTTTGAGACAGGGTCTCATTTATGTAGCTCAGGCAGGTTGGCCTCGAACTCACAGTGATCCTACTGCCTCAGCCTCCTGAGTGCTGGGATTACAGGAGTGCGCCACCCCCACCCAGCTGATTTTCTTTTAGTAAAAATTTTATGCTTTTTATCATCTTCAGAATAAGAGATTGGGGGCCGGTGACATTGCTCAGCGGTATAAGTGCCTGCCTGGCAAGCGCGAGGGCCCGAGTTCGACTCCCGGAACCCACATACGAGAAAAGGGCCGGTGATATCGCTCAGAGGCATGTGAGCCTGCTGGCGCGCGAGGTCCTGAGGTCGACCCCTGGTACCCCCTGCCAAAAAAACTAAAAAAAAAACAAACAAAAAACAGAATAAGAGATTGGACATATAGAGAATATCTAACTTTTGAAGTTATTTTTATTTTAGTTTTTCCACAACTCATAATTTTGCAACATTAGTTTTGGAACCATTAACAATAGAATTGTCTACAGTTAGAAAATTAGGTTGAGAACATACCTAAATTTCTGTGTGAGAAATTTGCTGTATTCACTCAAGTTTTCTAGTATTCACAATTATTGCCTTGGGGAAAAATTCCTATAAAAATTAACCAGGTAGCTGATAATAACTACATTTAACAGTATACTTTAAAATACTTCTATCTCAGTGGCTTAGAAATATTACAATCCAGGCCGGTGAGATGGCTCAGCGGCTTAAGCGCCTGCCCGGCAAGCGCGAGGGCCCGAGTTTGACTCCCGGAACCCACATACAAAAAAGGGGCTGGTGATATCGCTCAGTGGCACGGGCACCTCCTGGTGCGCGAGGTCCTGAGGTCGACCCCCCGGTACCCACAAAAAAAAGAAAAAAAGAAAAAAAAGAAATATTACAATGCTTTTAGACAGTGTTATTTTCAGCCTATTTACAGTTGTATATACAGTATAAGGATCCACTATGATAAAGAGGGTTCGTGGAGGCTCAAAATGGAACTTGGTATTTGATTTATCTTGTTCAAGCTTTTAAGCCAAATTCACTTTTTTATTTTTTTTTAATATTTATTTATTTATTTATTTATTTATTTTATGTGGGTACCTGGAGTTGAACTCAGGACCTCGCGCTTGGCCGGCAGATGCTCATGCTGCTGAGTGATATCACTGGCCCTTTTTTTCCTTTTTATGTGGGTAGCGGGAGTTGAACTCAGGACCTCGTGCTTGCCAGGGAGGTGCTTGTGCTGCTGAGCTATATCACTGGCCCCGCCAAATTCACTCTTAATGATTACTTTTTAAAAATGTCTGTCTTTTTCAAACATGAACAAATTTCAGCAGACTGACAAGTAAAAGGTAGATATTTCATTACCTCCTTGCGAAGGCTGAGTGTGTAGAAGGGCTATGAGTCACTATGACACTCACTGCCCACCTCTTTCTTAGATGAGGCCTTCTGTATGAACCGTGGGTCATTCATTTCCTTTCAGTGTTAGGACCACACAGGAAACCGAATCTACCCTATTGGGTCCAGTTAGGAAAATTTTTTTTTTTTTTTTTTTTGTGGGTACCAGGGGTCGACCTCAGGACCTTGCGCGCCAGCAGGCGCCCGTGCCGCTGAGCGATATCACTGGCCCCTTTTTCGTATGTGGGTTCCGGGAGTCGAACTCGGGTCCTCGCGCTTGCCGGGCAGGCGCTTAAGCCGCTGAGCCATCTCACCGGCCCCCAGTTAGGAAAATTTTAAGGAGCAGTTTTACTTGACCTGGTTTGAGTCCATTCTGTGCCAATTTGGGGCCTGGGTAATGCGCCACAGGTTGATTGACCCAGTCCAGGTCACTTGCTACGTGTGTGGTAGGTGAGTCAAGGCAGGCGGACAGGATCTATTAACCAAAGGGGTCCTGGCACTCCAAACAATAGCCACTGGGTGGGGTGGTGCACACCTGTGTCCCAGCAGTCTGAGAGGCTGAAATGGGAGGATTACAAGTTGGAGCCCAGCCTGGGCAACTTAAAGAAACCCTGTTTCAGAATTAAAAAATGAAAAAGGACTGAGGATATAGCTCAGTGTAAAGGCCCTGGATTCAATTTCCAGAACCACACACACACAAAAAAAGATTCTATTTCCAAATAAAGTTAAATTCTGAGGTAGTGGTAATTAGGACTTTAATGACATTAATATATCTTCTTTGAGGAGATGTAATTTACCCCCAACACTGAACATGTAGATAATTTGTAGTATTTCATTCTTTTTTTGTTTTGGTTTGTTTTTTGAGACAGGGTCTTGCTGTGTAGTTCAGGCTGGTTTGAACTCACTGTGTAGCCCAGGCTGGCCTCCTGGAACTCTTGGTGATCCTCCTGCCTCAGCCTCCTGAGAGCTAGAATTACAGGCATGAGCCACACCCCTGGCAGTTTTTCATTCTTTTAAGCAATCCATTGATAAACATTTTTTTTTTTTTTTTTTTGTGGGTACCGGGGAGTCGACCTCAGGACCTCGCGTGCCAGCAGGCGCCCGTGCCGCTGAGCGATATCACCGGCCCCTTTTTCGTATGTGGGTTCCGGGAGTCGAACTCGGGCCCTCGCGCTTGCTGGGCAGGTGCTTAAGCCGCTGAGCCATCTCACCGGCCCTGATAAACATTTTGAAAACAGTATTTTGTGCATTTTCTTTATTTCTTTCAGTTAAATTGGGAGAAATAGGGTAGCTGGGCCAGAGGATATACACATGAAATTCTTATAGATACTACTACTTATTACTGAAAGGTATCAGTTTGTCTCCCACTAGATGTTTAAAGGCCCTAACCTCCACTGGCAGTTTATAAGGTTACCCTCTTAACCTGTTCCTTGCCAGTACTGGTGTTGTCATTCTAACATTCTTTTTTTTTTTTTTTTAAACATTTTTTTAAGTGCTGGAGAGCTATCATGGGCCTCACACACGCTGGGCAAGCATTGTACCACTGAGCTACACCTCCAGCCCTTAATATCCTTTAGAAATATGTAGTAGTCTCATTCTCAAACTTTAAAGAGAAAAATTTTTACATGAAATAGATTTTTAATGTTCTTTTATTTATTTATCTTTTTCATGTGGGTACCAGGAGTCGAACTCAGGACCTCACGCTTGCCAGCAGGCGCTTGTGCTGCTGAGCGATATTACCGGCCCTTTTTTTCCCTTTATATGGGTACCGGGAGTTGAACTCAGGACCTCGTGCTTGCCAGGCAGGCGCTTATGCTGCTGAGCCATCTCACAGGCCCCGAATGTTCTTTTAATATTTCATTTATGTTTCTGGTAATCTTACAAGAAAATTGGTATCATATTTTCTTTTTTTTCCCTTTTTTTTGCATTTCTCGAATGGCCAGCCATGATGAGCATTTTTTATGCATTTATTGGCCAGTTTTATTTCTTCATCTGAGAAGTATCTATTCATTTAAGATGCCCATTTTTTTGATTGGGTCTTTTTTTTTTCTTTTGTGGGTACTGGCGGTCGACCTCAGGACCTCACGCGCCAGCAGGCGCCCGTGCTGCTGAGCGATATCACCGGCCTTTTTTTTGTATGTGGGTTCCGGGAGTTGAACTCAGGACCTTGCACTTGCCAGGCAGGCACTTATGCTGCCGAGCTATCTCACCGGCCCTTGATTGGGTCTTTAAATTTGGGGTGTCTTAACTTTTTTGAGTTCTTCATTTTAGATGTTAGTCGTTTGTCTGAGGAATAGCTGGCAAAAATGTTTTCCATTCTGTAGGTTGTCTCTTCACTTTGTTGGTGGTTTCCTTTGCTGTACAAAAGCTTTTTAACTTGATGTGATTCCATTTGTTGATTTTTGATATTTCTTGTTCAGAAAGTCTTTGCCTACATCTGTGTCTTTGATGTCTCTGTTCTGATTAGATCTTCAATCCATTCCAATTTTAGTTAACTGCCTGGTGAGAGATATGGGTCTAAGTTCAGTCTTTGGCATGTGGATAGCCGGTTTACCCAGCACCATTGGTTAAAGAGGCTATCTTTCCCCTTTGTCAAAGGTAGCATAGCTGAGTGTTCCTGGAGTTGTTTCTGTGTCTTCTATTTTGTTCCATTGATCCACAAATCTGTTCTTTTTTGCCAGTACTGTGCTGTTTTTATCACTGTAGCTTTGTAGTATAACTTAAAGTCAGGCATTGTGATGCCCCCTGCCTTGCCCTTATTGCCCAGAATTGCTTTTTCTATTCTAGGTCTCTTCTGCTTCCATAGGAATTTTAGGATTGTTTTCTCTGGTTCTGTAAGGAATACTATTGGTGTTTTGATTGGACTTGCATTAAATCTATATAACAGTTTTGGAAGTATGGTCATTTTTGACTATATTGATTCTGCCTATCCAGGAATAGGGGCTATCTTTCCATTTTCTGATATCCTCTTCAATCTCCTTTTTCAGAGTACTGTAGTTTTTGTTGTAGAGGTCTTTCACTACCTTCATTAAGTTATGTTATGGTTTGTGTCTACATGTCCCCTCAAAGCCTCATGCAGTCATAGGTGGGGCTTTTTCAGAGGTGGCTGGATCTAGAGTGTGTGATGCTGAGGTTAATTAAGGGTATGTGATTACTTAATCAGTCCACCGATTGGTTTGGCACCCACCCCAACCCGGTAGCCTATATAGAATATAAAAGGGGCAGAGAGAAGCTGCTGTTGTTCCTTGTAGTTTGGTGCCTTCTGCCTTCTGTCTTGTGCCCACCATGACACCCTGCCTTGGAGCCAGCTGATTATAGACTGAAACTCCTACAAACTGTGAGCTAAGTAAACCTTTCCTCCCTTAACTTGTGGGTGTTGAGTATTTTGTCTCAGCAACAAGGAAAGTAACTAAGACAGGTTAATTCCTAAGTATTCCATTTTTCTTGATGCTCTTGTGAAAGATATTGTTTCCCTAATTTCCCTCTCAGTGAGTTTGTTGTTGGTGTACAGGAACACTTAATTGATTTTTGAATGTTGGCTTTGTATCCTGCTACATTATTGAATTTGGTTATTAGTTGTAGCAGTCTTTTGGTGGAGCTTTTCGGGCCTTCTATACAGAGGATCATGTCATTTGCAAATAATGATAATTTAACTTGCCTATCCATATCCTTTTTATTTCTTTCTTTTGTCTAATTGCTTTAGCTAATCTTTGAGAACTATATTGAACAGAAGCAGTGATAGAGGACATTCTCCTCTTAATCCTGATCATAGAGGGAAAGCTTTCGGCTTCTTACTTAGTGTGATGTTGGCTATTGGTTTGTCAAAGATAGTTTTTATCAGATTGAGGTGGAGACCTTCTGTTTCTTCAGGTTTTTGTCATGAATGGATGTTAGATTTTGTCAAAAGTTTTTGCTCCATTTATTGAGATGATCATGTGATTTCTTTTTCACTGCTTGTATTTATGTGATGAATTACATTTATTTTTATTAAGACATTTTTATATATTAATGCTATTTATCCCTTGTTTTATATATTGCAGATATTTTTTTCCTGTTTGTAATTTTTTTCCCTCCTTTTGTTGTGATGGAGCAAAACTATTGAATTTGCAAATATAAGGGCAAATCTAGGGATGTGAAGTCTTCACTGTTTGAGGCAGCCCAGTTAGTATAGTAGAAGGAATGTTAGATTTGGAATTAGAAATGTTGGGTCTGAGTCCTCATTCTCTCACTGGCCATGTGCTTTTAGGTAAGTCATTTTACCTCTCTGAGCTTTACTACCTTCATCTGAGAAGTGGGCATGGTGAGTTTTGCCTTACGTCTCTATTTTGGTAGACCTGTCAAGTATGCGGATTATGCCATTTATTGTTTTTTGCTCTCGAGACTCTAAAATGACAAAGACATTTTCCTGCCACTGAGAAAAAAAAATGAGATTTGCAAATCAGAGTACTATGCAAGTTGTCTTTTTTAAGACCACTTCCAACCTATTCAAAATGAACCGTTTTAGGACAGATCATTTTACTGATAGAAGGAAACTTGCATTAGCTACAGAAGATGGAAGTTATAATAAAAATGATACATATGGAATGCCTAAAGGTCTGCCAGGCTCTGTGCTAAGCCCTGGTGTGGATTTGGTTAATTTTTTCCTCCACCTTGAGTTTGGTATTGTTACAATGCCTTGTTTTATAGATTAGGAAACTGAGGCAGAGGTGAGAGAGGTTAAGAAACTTGCCCAAGGACACACAGTGAGTATGGGGTAGAGTCAGACTCAGGCAAGATGACTCCAGATTCTGCAGTTCTAACCACATTTATAACCATATAAATATAACAGTACTTGCATACGGTATTTGTTACACTAGACAGTAAATAAAAAATATAGTTAGGATGTACTAAACTGTGAAGATTTTTAAAGAGAAATTTTTTTAGTCCTTTAAGCTAGCAATAGCTATCCATGAGGGGCATCATCTATGTTTGAGTGCTTGTAAATGTAGGTCCAAGAATGTTTGAAGACACTGGTACTGTGGCACATACTTGTAATCCCATCAGATACACAGAGACTGAGGCAAGAGGATCACAAGTTTAAGTTCAGCCTGTACAATTTAGCAAGATCCTGTCTCAAAAAATAAGAAAGGGTAGAGATGTAGCTCAGTGGTAGAGTGCCTGCGGGTTCAATCCCTAATATCTCCCCTTACCCCTTCGCCAAAAAAAAAAAACCCAAAAAAACCACAAAACACAAACAAAAAACTTGAAAATTCAGAAGAACATTGTATTTTGTGCTTTTGGAATGATCATCTTTTATTGGTATTTGGTTCTTTTTAGGTTTCTGTTGTTCACAACTCATTAGACTTTGAACCAGAGATTTTCTTTGCTTTGGGATCTCCAATTGGTATGTTTCTCACTATTCGAGGAGTGGATAGGATAGATGAAAACTATAGGCTCCCTACTTGTAAAGGATTCTTCAATATATATCATCCGGTGAGTGAATTAAATTGACTTTCTGTTTTGAAGAAGATGAAGAACCTGTCCTTTTTATCTGAATAGATTCTAAGATGCTTATTTCTTAGGAATTAATATTGATCCTGATTTTGTAAGGCTCAGCTCTCTTCCCAAGAGATATGGTCCCTTACTTTCCAGTAAATTTTTCTCTAGAAAGCTGTTGTTCAAAGAAATAGTTCTGTTGCTTTGCTTGCAAAGTAATTTTACCACAAACTTGAAAATCTACAATTGCCAGTATTTGAATAATAGAAAAAAGCCAAACTCTCTGGTTTGCCGGTTATCTATTTTCTTACCCAACTAAGGCATATAACTCAAAGCAGCTTTGCATAAATTTCCACTTATACATTTACAGCTTGATCCAGTGGCGTATAGATTAGAACCTATGATTGTTCCAGATTTGGACCTAAAAGCAGTTCTTATTCCACATCACAAAGGTAGAAAAAGACTTCATTTAGGTAAGAAATGAATATAAAACTTGTTTCTTTCCTGTCATTTTGTAATATATAATGAATTATGAAAATTTAATATTAAATTCTTACAGAATTAAGTAGGTACTTAAGTGCCTATTATATTCAGAACTTTCTTATTTTTAGTAAGGATTTGGAGGAGCTGTAAAGTTATGAATGAATTCTGTCTCTTTGATGGCATTGTAATTGTCAAGTTAATTAGAAATGGGGCGGGGAAAGTTGGTAATAAGGTGATAGGATGTGAAATTAGATTTTGATAGTTTGGTTATAATTTTTGAAATTGGGAAGAAGAGTAACATTTCAATTAATGACCAAACTATCAAGAAATAGATTTCAGGGGGGTGGGGCAAAAAAAAAAAAAAAAAAGAAATAGATTTGATGTTGTCTAAATCAAGTGAGTTATTTTCTTGCTAACTAGACAAACTTTTCCTATTAAAAATTAAAAATACATTAAGTGGGGCTGGCAATGTAGCTCAGTGGTAGAGTATGCTTAGGCTCTGGGTTTGATTCCCCAGCACCACTGCCACAGAAAAAGAGAAAAAATCATTCAACATTGTTGCGCGCCCTTGCCAGCAAGGAACACACGAAAGTGGAACTTGTTATTAACAATTTATTAACGCTGTACAGGGACCGAAGTCGCACCCAAGCCGGTTCTCAAGCTAAGCTACCTTCTTCCAGCTTCTTCTTCTTTCTTCTCCCCCGGGCACTCTCCTATATAGGAATCCATCTCCAATCACCCTCTGCCACGAATAGCACACCCATTGGGCGCCGCCGCAGGGATCCGCCCGCTGCCCAAAACCTTCCCTAATAAGGGAACATAGAAATACGGAACATAGGCTGATCAGCTGATAGGAAGCAGGCTATCCGCGCCATGTTGGTGGCGCAGTAAGAAAAAGGCTCCCAACATCTCCCCCTAATTAATTAATTTTAAATGGCACAACAGCAGGAGAATGTAGAGGCCCGTACCCTGTTGTGCAAACGCCAAGCGGATTAACATAGCATGAGATGGCCAGGCTCATACTACTTCATCCCTATTGGCAATGCTCCCTTTTCACAGGGGTGGGGCTTTGGAGCAGACCCACATGCATACGAGCCTGCATTCCAGCAGTCCCCTCAACCCCGAGGGCAACTGCTGTGCAGTGCGGCTAGCCTTACATCCTGCATAGGCTACGAATGAATGGCAGCCAGCCATACTTGGGGAGATGTACCAGCATCCACAGCTGTAATGGCCTGAGCGAGCATGGCGACATCCCTACGGCGGCGTCGCCACAGGCGGCACAAACACCAGAGGCAGAAGGCGGCACTCAAAGCCACGATTCCCAGGAGAGACATAGAGCCCGCCCATCGTTGTACCCATCCAGACCATCTTGTTATAGCAGTCCATAAACTTTGCGCGGTAACAGGTGTGACTCTGGTAGCATTGATCTGTGCGATCGTAAGAAAAAGGCTCCCAACAAACAATGGATTGATAATTTCAAGTGGGGTTTAGATTTTGATTTTGTCTGTTAATGGCATATATAACTTATCCTTAGGCTTTAAAGTTTGGGTAGAAGGGTTGGGTGTGTAAAAAGAAGAAATTTGTCTTTTTGTTTGTTTGTTTGTGTTTTGAGACAGGGTCTTGCTATGTAGTTCAGGTTCGCCTTGAACCCACTATGTAGCCCAGGCTGGCCTCAAACTCATGGTGGTCCTCCTGCCTCAGCCTCCGGAGTGCTAGGATTACAGGCGTGTGCCACCATGCCCAGTTTATGTCTTCTTATTTAAAAGTATGTTTTTTGTTTTGCTACAAAATATTTAACTCTTTGAAAGTTAAAATGAGAAATTTGAGAGTAAGGTATGTTGGTGTATGTGCCTGTAGTTCTAGCACTCTGGAGGCTGAGGTAGGAGGATTGCAAGTTTATACACAGCTAGATCAAGCCCAGTTTGGGCAACATAGCAAGACCTTGTCTCAGAAAACAAAACAAGTAGGGTGTGGTGGTGCACGCATATAATCCCATTACTTGGGTGGCAGAGGCTGGAGGCTAGCCTGGACCACATAACGAGACCCTGTCTCAAAAAATAAACAAATTTTAAAAAACCCAAAAAACAAGCAAAAAGAAGAAATTTGATAACCCAAAGACCTTGAATTCAAATATGATTATTACACAAGAGAAGTAATGAAAGAATAGGGTTTCCTTTTTTCTTTTTTTTTTTTTTTTTTTTGTGGGTACCGGGGGGTCGACCTCAGGACCTCGCGTGCCAGCAGGCACCCGTGCCTCTGAGCGATATCACCGGCCCCTTTTTCGTATGTGGGTTCCGGGAGTCGAACTCGGGCCCTCGCGCTTGCCAGGCAGGCGCTTAAGCCGCTGAGCCATCTCACCGGCCCTCCTTTTTTCTAAATTGGATGTTTATTTGTGGTTTTATCAGAATCTTAAATTCTCAAAAACTGTTTCACTGTTACAGATTAGAAAAGTAGTGATTTTAGTCTTGTGAATCCATTTTTTTTTTTTGTTGTTGTTGTGGGTACCGGGGGTCGACCTCAGGACCTGGCGCGTCAGCAGGCGCCTGTGCCGCTGAGCGATCTCACCGGCCCTTTCTTTGTATGTGGGATCTGGGAGTCGAACTCAGGCCCTCGCGCTTGCCAGGCAGGCGCTTACGCCGCTGAGCCATCTCACCGGCCCGTGAATCCATTTCTGAAACTTCCAGTGAAAAAATATAGGAATATGTTTATGTTTTTATGGTATTTGAGTTTTTTTTGAGAGAAGGAATTTAGGTTTAAACTGGATCAAATAGTCATCTTTAAAAAATAGAATAAAACACTCCATGGCATTTTACTATGTCGAAGGCTGTTGGAGGAAGGAGAGACCCTAACCTGTCCAAGAAGAATGTTAACTTTTAATTTCTGTGACATAGAATTTTACCGGTGACTGATTAACTTGGTGTGTCATCTTAATCTCTTTAGAGCTGAAAGAAAGTCTCTCTCGTATGGGATCTGATTTGAAGCAGGGTTTTATTAGCTCTCTGAAAAGTGCTTGGCAGACGCTAAATGAGTTTGCCCGTGCTCATACCTCTTCGACTCAGTTGCAAGAAGAATTGGAGAAAGTTGCCAACCAAATCAAAGAGGAAGAAGAAAAGCAAGTAGTTGAAGGTAAATTTGACATTTGAGGCATTTTCCAGTACAGATGTTACATATGAACATAATAATTGTAAATTACTTATGATGCTTTTCCTTTCTAGTCCTTTTTGTGAAATTGTGTAAGTTCTTCCTATAAAGGAGATTATAATTTTAGATACACTTCAAAATCTATGTAATCCTTCCTTAACTAGGTTTTTTTTCCTGTTACTGAACTTTCTACTCTGCTATTTTTATTTTTATTTATTTATTTTTTTTTTGTGGGTACCGGGGGGTCGACCTCAGGACCTCGCACGCCAGCAGGCGCCCGTGCCGCTGAGCGATATCACCGGCCCCTTTTTCGTATGTGGGATCCGGGAGTCGAACTCGGGCCCTTGCGCTTGCCGGGCAGGCGCTTAAGCCGCTGAGCCATCTCACCGGCCCTCTACTCTGCTATTTTTAAATTTTGTTGCAGTTCTTAAGACCTGAGTGGACTATCAGAGTTGAGAACTAAGTTTGTATTCAGGCATTTTAAAGATTTACTATGAGAAGTTACTGTTTTGATACTGTTTGTGTCCTTGTAGACTTTATATGCCATGATATTTTGACTTTCAAATTCTGTTTCCTTTCTTTCTGCAATGCTCTCTCGCCCCTTATCTTCACAACTTCTGTCAGCTGTTGGCTCTTTCTCCTCTCTCTCTCTCAGAGAACCAGTCCCTCTTCCCCTGTTCTTTGGAGGAATGGGGAGTGAGCCTGGTAGCTCCCCACTTGCTACGTGTGTCAAGCGATATTCTGATTGAGCCCAGAAAGTCAGCTAAAGTCAATGGATAATGATTAAGTGATTGACTTTGCTATTGAAATGGTTTAAATTCTAGCAGAAAAGATTGTTGAAAGTCCAGATTTTTCCAAGGATGAGGACTACTTAGGAAAGGTTGGAATGTTAAATGGAGGCCGCCGAATTGATTACGTTCTTCAGGAAAAGCCAATAGAGAGTTTTAATGAATATCTTTTCGCTCTTCAGAGTCATTTATGCTATTGGTAAGTATTCTTCACTTTGCTAATATTTGGGTGGGCTTTAGGTGTGAGTACATAACAACATTCTAGTTTTAATGATTCATCATTTGTTGGGGATTATTAATAATTTGAACTCCTATATATTAAAAATCATTATTTTTCCCTTGTTTTTTTTTTTTTTTTTTAAATTCAGAATAGAGATAGGGAATTAGTTTGCAATATACATTTCTGACTTGTTACAGTCTTTGTAAATCTGCATATAATTTGAATTATCCACAAGATGGCAGTATGTCATCTGCCTTTGACCAAAACCCTTGGTACTTGCTCACTGTTTTTGTAGGTGTATCTTTCACAGTGGGAGTGGCAGAGACTTTGAAAAGACATTCTTCTATATGTCCTTGTCACTAAGAATTGCAGCAGTATTTTACAGCTTATCAGTTTGTATTTGTGCAGATTTTATGGATAGCTCTGAGATCATAGTGCTCTGCCATCATTTGCCATTCTTTGTTTTTTTTTTTTTTTAGTTTTTTGAGACAGGATCTCACTATGTAGTTTAGGCTGGCCTTGAACTCACTACGTAGCCCATGCTGGCCTCGAACTCATGGCAATCCTCCTGCCTCAGCCTCCTGAGTACTGGGATTACAGGCATACGCCACTATACCCGGCCTGCTTGCTGTTCTTAGAGTTGAATAGAACAACAAAGTTGCATTTGCCATCTTTGTACATAGAGGTTAGTTTCTACTAAATGTCTCTTAAATAAATGTTCTTTTCTTTTTGACAGGGAATCTGAAGATACTGCCCTATTACTACTTAAAGAAATTTATCGAACAATGAACATTAGTCCAGAGCAGCCCCAGCATTGATCAGACTTCCCTTTTACTGTGTGAGTTTATTCTTATTTTATGTATCAATTCTCTGTGTTTGTATTCTGAAGACTTTTTTTTTTTTTTTGGTGGGTACCGGGGGTCAACCTCAGGACCTCACACGCCAGCAGGCGCCCGTGCCACTGAGCGATATCACTGGCCCCTTTTTTGTATGTGGGTTCCAGGAGTCAAACTCGGGCCCTTGCGCTTGCCGGGCAGGCGCTTAAGCCGCTGAGCCATCTCACGGGCCCTTCTGAAGACTTTTGTGTGGAGTTGATGTTGACTACAATTTTCTGTTTCCTCTGAGGTATTTTTCTTGGTTGATGTTTAAAGTCAGAATAGAGACCATAATAAAGGGAGTTGGTTTGCAATATATATTTCAAACTTATTACCTTGTTTCCAAATCTGTGTCAAATTTTAATTCTTTCATTTTTAGTTTCTTTTAAAAATAGTTATTCCGATGCACATGTGTAAACATCTCATTGTCTCCCTGGTATGAAAAGCCGAAAGAGTAAATAAGATCCAAAATGTACAATAAATATTGTAAAATGGGAAGAAACTGCTCAAAAGGAAAGAGAAACTGGGGTGGGGAAATGGAGAAAAGAAGGAAGTTTCCGCAGAAAAAAGCCAAAAACCAGGGGGGGAAAAAAAAAAAAAAAAAATATATATATATATATATATATATATATATATATATATATATATATGAAAGATAGTTAAGATATACTACTTATTTCTCTTAGTTCATTGAAAAGAAAGGTTTGTGCTAATATTGTTTGGGCAATTGAATACTGATATCTTGTACTCTGAGTAACTAATTTAAAGATAACAATATGCAGTGTATTAACCATTGTTACCCTGCTATTGTTTTGAAATTTTGTTCTATTTTTTTTTTTTTCTCTCTTTAAAAAAAAAGGCCGGTGAGACGGCTCAGCGGCTTAAGCGCCTGCCTTGCAAGCGCGAAGGCCTGAGTTCGACTCCCGGATCCCACATACGAAAAAGGGGCCGGTGATATCGCTCAGCGGCACGGGTGCCTGTTGGCGCGCGAAGTCCTGAGGTCGTCCCCCCGGTACCCACAAAAAAAAAAAAAAAAGGTATTTCCAGGAATACCAGTTAGGAATTCATTTAGCTTAGATCCTAGAACCCATTTCATAATACCTTAAACAAATAGAGGTTCATTTCCCTTCTGTGACAGGAAAGGGTTTCTCTGTTGAATAATGCTGCCAAACACCCAGACTGCTGGCATCTTTCTGCCTCTGTGTTGGCTCCTGCTGTCTCATGGTTACAAGATTCTTCTGTAGTTCCACACATCGTGTCTTTATTCACAGCATGAATAAGGTGGGGGAAAGGGCAGTATTTGTTACGCCTGTTCCTTTAAATTAGAAAAGCAGAAGCTTGTCCAGAAGTTCACTCGTATCTATTGACTAGGCCTATGTTCCCTTCCTCCGCGAGTCTATATGAGTGATTGTAAAGGCGATTTTGTCAGTGTTCCCGATCCTCATAGAGAGAAGAAATAGAGAAAGGGGTTAAGTCTGTGATGAGTTAGTCAGCCTGAAAGTTGGCAATCATGCTGTGTATTCTAACTCTCTTCCTGAGATGCTAAAAACCTGTTTTTCCTCACTCCATTATGTAGTACTTTATTTTTTATTTATTTATTTTGTAGTACTTTAAAAAATATGTAATTTTTTAATTAGAAATTTTAAAGCCTTTGAAAGAGTGAAATACAAAGTATTGAGTTCTCAATTGCAAAATAAAAGTTCCTAGCCCATTTCGGTTTTCTTATGGTTAATGATAAATGGTTAATGATAAGTGAAGATTCCCTTCAACCTGCACATTCTCATTTTAGAGAAGTAACCACTTGCAGTGAGGGGGGTTCCCTTAGAGCAACTTTTCAATGCATGTTCAAGCAAATGGCCATACAGAGGATATCACTGGTGATCTTGACCAAAGCTATTTTAATGTCATAGCAGGGGTTGGAGTGGTTGAGGGGAAGTGAGTGATTATAGGGGCAGGAGCTTTGCTGTGAAGGGTAGTAGAAGTAAGGTAGAGGAGGACAGTGATGATTCACTGTTGAGGGAAATATTACTAATATGGGGGTAAAAGGGGGTAATTGTTGGAGGAAATACTTAAAACTGCAGTGAGGCATGAGACATGAGGCCAGGGTAAGGCGGAGAGTTGAACCTGAGGGAAGAAGCAGGGGTGCATCTTCTCTTATCCTGGAGGAGGGCAGGGGGTATGAATACAGATTCACATAGCTTTCTCTCTGAAGTGCGTAGGGAGGTCATCAGCTGAAAGTAAGGTCACCAGTGGAGGTCTTGTGGGAGATTTGAGGAGAGAGGAGCCGAGTGAGACTCATCTCAGTGTGGGAAAGGGGAATTTACCAGCCAAGTGTAATAGGAGTGTATTGCAGGCTTAAATATCTGTGTGATGTTCTCATCATAATTTTGAAGTGAATACAGTTGACATGTTGCCTGATCTTCTCTGGCCATATTCTGCTACTTGGGTGAAGTTCAGAGTAAACAGATATTTGGATTTACCAGGGCTAGGGTTTTGCCAGGTAAGTAGAGAGGTAAAGGAGATAAGGAATCCAAAAGTGAGGGTGGGAGGCTTTGGTTAGAAAATGATGTATTAGGGCCGGTGAGACGGCTCAGCGGCTTAAGCGCCTGCCTTGCAAGCGCGAAGGCCCGAGTTCGACTCCCGGAACCCACATACGAAAAAGGGGCCGGTGATATCGCTCAGCGGCACGGGTGCCTGTTGGTGCGCGAGGTCCTGAGGTCGTCCCCCCGGTACCCACAAAAAAAAAAAAAAAAAAAAAAAAAGAAAATGATGTATTAGGAGTGGGGGTTGCTAAAGCTGTTTAGCTCATGGTCCTGTGAGGGGGTTGGTGGGTGCTGTTGTACTCGGTGAAACAAATGCTCTGTGTACTTGAAAATTTTTAAGAACCATCTTCAAATAATAATGCTTCATACCAAGACCTTAGAAAATACTACAGAAAAGAATTAAGCAGCAAAAATCACCCATAATCTTACCAACCAAACATGCTAGAAGTTAATCCTTTCACATTATTTTCCAAATTTATACATTTAAAAATTGATTGATTGGTATTGGTGATTCAACCCAGGGTCTTCACAGTGAGCTGTCTCCAGCCTTTTTTTGTCTTTTATTTGTGATAGGGTCACTAAGTTGCTCAAAGTCGGCTTGAATTATGATCCTCCTGCTTTAGACTCCCAGAACGCTGGGGTTATAGGCATGCACCATCACACCCAGCTTGTTTGCTACCTTGTAGCCTGTTTTTTCCCCTTAATATGTGGTATGATTTTCCCATATCAGCCTACAGTGTGTGTGTGTGGGGGGTATTGACAATTCTTGTTTGTTTTTATGAATGGGTTATACATACACTTGGTTCAACTTTTTAAAGTGGTAGAGTGAAGGATAGTCCTTCTATACATCTTCCTCAGTTTCCCTGCTCAGAGGTCATGAATGATCCAAGTTTTGTGTATGCTTCCAGACATCTGCTTACACACACACACACACACACACACACACACACACACACACACACTTTTTTCATTTCTAAAAGATAAATGTTATAAAAATTAATGAACTGTTCTTACTTTGGGTCTTGGAGATTGTTTCATATCCATCCATCCATCCACCCATCCATCCACGAGTCCACGCTTCCATCTTTCTATCCATACATCCATCCGTCCTTCCATCCAGTATTTTTTTGAGTGCCTTACTAAATGCCAGGTGCTATTCTAGGTGCTAGGGTTCACAGCACTGGACCAAAAATCTCTGCCCTCAAGTGCCTTAATTCTTCTAGGGAAGACAGACAGTAAAAAAACTGTTGAAGTGAGGAACACCCTCTCCGGTAAAGTGCCCTCTCTTGAGCAAGTGAGCCAGGTAGAGAGAATCCATTGATTGTTACACTGTAATTTGTGCCGTATGGCACAATTTGAATCCATTGATTGTTGCACTCTAATTTGTCCCCTATGGTGATAATTTAGATTATTCTAATCTTAGTACAAATAATACTTCCATGATATATTTGAATAGTTGCATTACATTGCATTTTATAGTGCTACTATTTATCCCCCATTGTTTGTTGTTAGGTGATTTTCCAGATTTTCATTATACCATAATTCTGACATGTAATTTTGCATACTTCTTGCATATCTCTGTTTGCTTGGGATAAATTCCTGGAGGTAGCATTTTTAGATCTAAGAATATTGCGCATGTTTTTTTTTTTTTTTTGTGGGTACCGGGGGGTCGACCTCAGGACCTCGCGCGCCAGCAGGCGCCCATGCCACTGAGCGATATCACCGGCCCCTTTTTCGTATGTGGGTTCCGGGAGTCGAACTCGGGCCCTCGCACTTGCCGGGCAGGTGCTTAAGCCGCTGAGCCATCTCACCGGCCCCGCGCATGTTGTTTTTTGAGATGGTCTCATTATGTAGTCCAGGCTGGCCTTGAACTAATGATCTTGCCTCAGCCTCCCCAGTGCACATACATACCACTGTGCCTGGGAGAACATTACACACTTTGAAAAGTTTTTTTGATCCATACTTATTGCTAAATTGCATTCTGAAAAACTGTTGAATTTTCATTTCTATTGTCAGTATGTAAGTGCCTTGCCAATCCTTGCCAACACTGGGTATTACTACTGTATTTTTAAAATATTGCTTATTTGATAGTGAGAAATTATTATGTCATCATTTTTATTTACATTTCCATCACTAGTGAAGTTGAACATTTTTAGTGTATTTAACTGCCTATTATTTCTGTTTTTGCCTGTTCTTGACCTTTGTGCATTTTTCTGGATGTGTGGGGTAGGGTCCTCTTGTTTCTTATTTATAATTATGATTTTTAATGATATTAACTTTCGATCCTTGCGAATTTGTTTTCCAGTTTGATATTTATCTTTTTTTTTTTTTGCTTTAGATGCTTATTGGGGATAAGTGGGTGGGCAGCATGTCCTAAATATATAATATATATACTTTTAATTATTTAGATATTTATATTTATTTTAGTTCTTACATGCTTTATTCATTTACTTCATAGTTTAAAAGAGTATGGTCTTGAGAAGGATTTGACTATTTTTATTAAATAGTTAATTATTTTTGCCTGTGCCATGTATTAAATAATGCGCCCTTTTGTCATTGATTTGATGTTTTTATCTTAGGCCCAGTATTTGTTTTCTGGGCTTTCCTTTCTTTTTCCTTGCCCTGCTGAGGATCAACCCCAAAACCACATCCATGTGGGACAGTTCACTATACCATTGAACTAGAGCCCCATCCTGGTTTTGGGGGCTTTCTGATCTCTTCTGTCAACTTATCTATTATATTTCATTTCAAGTCATGTATTTTTCACATTTTAGCCTAAGTTTGGAAGGCTCTTATTAACATCAGCTGTTGGCTGGAGGTTGAGTTCCCGAGAACATGCATTGACTTCTCCCAGACACTGGAGGGCACTACCCACTTGTGTCTGCTTAAGCTCATTTCTCTGCTGGATGTTTTTGGACCATGCTGGGAGTATGAACTCAGACCACAAAATGCACAGGCTGAGCGGGCTAAGTGTACTATTCGGTTATCAGGGAATTTTTTTTTCCTCTTCCCACTGTCAAGGAAGAGCTTTAAAGGCTTCTTTACCATCCTTTCTGGATGTAGGGCTTTTCCCTTACCCCTCTTTAAGGCTGCAGCCATTTCGAAGTCCCCACTTGTTTGAGGAGGGTCTTTGACTCTTTTTGTGATCCCTTTCCTGGGCATTTTTCTTTACATGGTACATAAAAACAGTGGCATGTCCTGTGGTGTTTTAATAATTGTAGTTTTATACTTTTTCATGTCTGGCAGTACAAGTGTTTAGTATACAATAGTTTTGACTATTATCTCAAATTAATTTTGAAATAATGTAAGTTCCTGTGACTGTCCCCCCACAAAACAAAACCTGAACAATGGTGATCCTAGGATTTTGATGTCACCTAATTTTGATGTTACCTAATATGAAAAACTAATATTTCACATGTGATTTGTTCACTGTAATAGTTTTATTTTCTCTTACACTTAATCTTTAAAATTTTGGTTAGAATTTAAACTAATACAATACTAATACCACAAAATAATTAATTAAAAATATGCTTTGTTCATTCATAGATGAGTTTGGCTGAATTACACTGTTATGCTTTTTGAATTATTCTTTAAAATTAACCTGGCAGATAATTAATTTAAAATTTTGTCTTTTATTTTTCATACTTGCTTTGTTACAGAGATTACTGGGCTCCTTAACTTTACCAAATGCACCTGGGTGCACTCTCATCCCAGAAAGTTTGTGCTCACACGCTGCAGTATTTGTTAGTAAGGTTGAATACTTTTACTGAAACAGCAGTGTATTATTATATTACTACTGTAAGTTTATAAAGTTTACTGAGAATTTTTTTTTTTTTTTCTTTTTAAGACTTGTCTTCACAGAAAGTCCCAGTATAAATTACATCGGCGAAAGAATCCTCAGAGGATGTTTTCAATTTGCTCTTGTGATGGATGACAGGAAAGCAGTTCATCAACAGTTGCTCAGATACAAATCTCAGATGTAGGGAATCATTTAAAAGAAAATACACAGAGCAAAAAGACAATTAAAATAATCAGTACCACATTCAGACAGTATAGATGAGAAGATGCAATTATAAAAATAATGTGATGAAAATTCCTCAGATTTGTTTGGTTGTATAGTTGTCAAAGTTAAGTGTGACCTCAATGAAGAAATATTTGTAGCATGCAATGGTTACTTCTGTTTCTTAAGAACTATTGTCAGTGGACTATTAAACTTATGTTTTTTTTTATTAATGCAGTATGTTCTTATTCCTGTGTAAATTTCTAGAGAAGCTATTGATAACATGAGTTTTAGAAATTTATGTTGTACTTTAAATGTGAATTATAGTTCTGAGCTGCCCTGATGCAGGGTCATTTCTGTTTGTGAAGAGGAAGGAGCCAAGATCACTTAATTTCCAAGCTGGATCTGTGGTTTTATAAAGCCTTAGCACCACTGCCGAGAGCCCCGATGTGGAAGGAGGTGATGTGCTCCTTCCTTTCTAGAATCCTGTGAAGAGCGCTCCTAGCAAGTCCACCTCCACCAGAAGTAGCACATTACAGGTTTTCTTTCTGTCACCTGACATGGTTGTGCAGTTGGCTCATTGCTGACGATCCAGTTAATGTGAGAACCAAAAGAGAGATTTTGTGTTTTGATTTGCATTAATTTCATTTTTACCAAAGTGTTTGAAAGTATGAAATGTACTACTTCTAGACTGTAAAGCTCCTTCATGAAAAGACTACTCTTTAGTGTTTGTTTCACTTTGTTTTACTATAAACTCAAATTATCTGAATATTTTCCTAACACTACATGAGATTTCTGATTTTCTTTTGTTACGTAGCAGAAACATTTTACATTGTTTGTATAGTTCTCATGGAACATGGAATTTTTTGAAAGCAACGTATGATATACATTTTTTGTGTACATAGTCTAGTTGGTGTGAATAAAACAGTAAATCAGTGAATTTGTGAAGTAACAAACTTCTGTATTACTCATGTCTTCCTTAAAAGTATTTCTATGAATTAAGTGTTCATGCCCTTTTCGTTGTGAGTAGCTGCCATGTAGTTAACACATTTGTCAGCATTTGCTACTAATAATAGAACAGTAAGATTTTAGAGCTGCAGTTGATCCCAGACAACATATATTTGAACCACCTCATTTTATGGCTAATGATGCAATACAAAAGGCCTTTTCCAGACTGGTAAGTAGTAGATCAGGGCTGGAAGATGGTTTTCTTGACTCTCTTTTGGCCTTCATTTATACTAGGACAATTACTTTTTACTTCATTTCCCCAATACTAACGAAACGAAAAATGATGGTTACTTATGTGCATTTTAATAAAATCCAGTTTAATTTTTCAACTTACAATGAGTGTTGGTTGTATGATTCTGCCTGTGTCTTCTGAGTAAGGGGCAGTGGAAAAGGGATACTTGAACCAGTGTCCATGAAGAAATATATAACAGCTGAATGTCCAGATTCTTGCCATTTCATTTTAATAATTGAGGAAACATAAAATAGAACTTTTTGGTGACTGCCTGTGGACATATTAATCCATCACTATTGAGTTTGGTTTTTTCTTTTCTTGCAGTACTAGGGATTGAACCCAGGCTACATGCCCAGCCCTTTTTATATTTTATTATGAGAAGTTGCCCAGACTGGCCTCAAACTTGGAATTCTCCTGTCTCAGCCTCCTGAATATCTGGGCAATTTAGGAAGACTCTGATTTAGGGAGACCCTGTCTCAAAATGAATAGGGCTGGGGGTGTATTTCAGTGCAGAGGCTGGGGATTCAATTCCCTGTGCTGCAAACAACAACAAAACCAAACAAACCAAAAGTCTCCCAGTATGTCCCCTGAGGGCAGAGTCTGTATTGATAACCTGTTCATTGCTATCACTCCCACCACACCTAGCACAGAGTCTTGCCACAAAGTAAGTCACTTTCCAAATATTTGTTGAATAAGGGAGTTTAAAAAGTTAAAACCATACTGCCAACATATACTAAAATTGTTTCTAAAAATTAAAACCATAATTTTAACATTTGGAAGAAACCTCGGAGGACCATGTAGATTGGTGGTTTGTCAACTCTTAAAAAGCAGCAGAACCCTTTCTCGAATGTAGGTATTTTTAAATTTCAGTCCATAAATGAGAGTGTAGCTACTGAGTAAAGCTTGACTCTTTCTCAAGAATAGCTCATCTCCTGGAGACCTTCAACCCCAGCCTCTAATCTGGATTAATTCCCTCATCTTCCCCAGTGAGGAAAGTCAAGACTGGTGGAAACTTGGTTGCCCTTTTAAATTTTGCCACTTAGGAGGAGAGTGAATTGAACTGCAGACCTTGAGTGATTTTCTTCCAAGTTACAGTTTTCATTGTTACTTAATTTAGCATTCTGACTGAGAATTGAGTCCCTCATATACCAAGGTTGCTGACATTGTGTTCCTACTGTTGGCTGTCTCCCTGCAGTGCATGGGATGGGTTGTCAGCTGACCTGTGTCCTTGATATTTCTGATACTTTAACCACCAGGTTATCATTCATGTCATGCTATTTGTCTTGTAAATTGAGCTTACCAAAAACTTCATGGCATAATAAAGAAATCTGTTATCTGCCTACCTTTATTTGTTGTAAGTTCTGCCTCTTAGCTGTGAATATTTGTACATGCTTTTTCCTAACTTCTCAGCAAAGTGTTTTTGTTGTATTTGTTTTGATCATTTTTCTTTATCATGAGAGTCCTTAACTTCTTGGAAGAAAATACATCTAATGGTGCTCAGGATGTGGTAAGCACTCAAGACATTAGCTACTTACTGCTATGTTATTTTTCTTTTGCCATGGGCATTCAGGTGCTAGGAAGATCTAGATCTTCATTGCCAGTTCATAGCCACTTTCTGTCCTCTCAGAGGGGTGCTTTGGTGAAGTTTCTGGTAGTTTGGTGCTGCCAGAGAAGGTTTAGTCTCTTCAGAGGTCTGTGAGGAATGTGGATCTGAAGGTCTGCAGACGTGTGGGGTGTGCAAGCCTGGGGAGGTACAGTTAGGAGAAGAAGGTGGAACTAGGTGGAGTGGTTGGGAAGAGGTGAGTAGTGGTGATGGTTATTTGCCTGTCTTGCTGCAGGTTGGTGGGGTCTTACACAGTACCTGTGGAGAGTATCAGTGTGCCTGGTTCTCTATACTCATTTTAGGACAAGGATCAAAAAACTTTTTTTCCCCCTTAATCCTGCTTTGTTTTCTTCTCATACTTATTTCTGTTTTAAAATCTTGGCTTTATTGCAGGGGCCCAAGCCTATGGGCCCCACAAAACACTTTGAGAATAATTTTATGTTGTTAACATTAGTGAAAGCTCATGAAAAAATACAGGATCTTGGTTTAATATTTCCTTCTTTATGCTTCATGTGGAGTTCCTTGCAGCACCCAGTGGGTTTACATCTGCTTGAGTTGACTTGGGGTGCAGAAGAATGCTGACACTGAGGAGTTAGAACATCTTGAAGATTGAGGTGTTCTACCAGCCCGGGTAGAGGCAAACCTTGCTGGTGAAACAAGGAACATCCTGGTAACAATTTGATAAAGTTAACAATTCGGCATAATTGTCATCATGCCTTTCTAATCTCATAATTGTCATCATGCCTTTCTAATCTAAAATATGCACCCGTGTTCAGTAGAACACAACACCTTTGCTTGTTTGTCAATAAAGCTGGGAATTTAAGTCAGTTTGGGGCTCCATTCTGATGGAGTCCCCTGACACCGCCACAAAGATATTCTTTGTTTCTGGTGTCTTCCTTTGTTTCTCTATCAGGACTTCCTGGCCTGAACCTGGCAAGTGGTGCCCAAACAGGGACTGAGCCACCGCAACAGCAAATGACAAAGCCAAAGAAACATGACTGAAAGGAGTGCTCAGCAAGCAGATCACCAAATGGGATTTCTGTGCCTTTGGAACTTTCCCCTCTGTTTAATTGCTTGCCTTGCCTGGTAGTTTCATTCTGTTGGGGTTCAAGGAGTTGTCCTTGATATCTCTTTCTAGAATGTCCTCAGGACATTTTGGCATGCTAGTTTGGTGATTGTGAATTTCTTCAGGTGTTGTTTGTCATGGAAATATCTTATTTCTCCATCAATTTTGAAATATTTTGTGGGCTATATCAATCTGGGTTGGAGATTGTTTTTTTTTTTTTTTTACAGCTTGAAATACTTCAAGCTCTCCTTGACTTGAGGGTTTGTGTCAAAAAGTCTGCTGTGATTCTGATGGGATTTCCTTTATAGGTGTTCTGTTTCTTTTTCTCTCAACAGGTTTTAATACTGTGTTTTTGTGTTGAATTTCTGGAATCTTGACTATTACATGCCTTGTTATGGATTTTTTTTTGTTTTTTGGGTCATGGCTAATTGGAGTTCTATGTGCCTCACTTATCTATGTGTCAAATTCTTTTTCTGTGCATGGTGAGTTTTCTGCCATTACTTCTGTGAACAGGCTTTTTTTTTTTTTTTAGATTATTTGCACTACCTCCTACTTTTTCATTGACTCTGATCAATCTTACATTATTTTTCTTTGCATCATCTAGCAGCTGTTGGATTGATTTCTTGTGGTCCCTTGCTATTTTTAAGAAATATTTCTTGGGCTGGTGAGATAGCTTAGTGGCATAAGTGCCTGCCTGGCAAGCGCAAGGTCCTGAGTTCAACTCCCAGTACCCACATACGAAAAAAGGGCCGGTGATATTGCTCAGTGGCACGGGTGCCTGCTGCACGTGAGGTCCTGAGTTTGACCCCCGGTACCCACAAAAAAAATTTTTTTTTCTCATAATCTTTAACTGCAAACCAGTCTTCTGTATCTGATATTGTGTGCTCACATTTGCTCATTCTGCTGCATATACTTTCAATGGAATTTATGATTTCTTGGATATCTGTTTGAATCTATTTCATGGATTCCATTTCTTACCTATGTTGGGTGTTCATGGTTTCCATCATTTTACTATACTCCTATTTTTTTTTTTTTTCTATCTGTAGCTGCTCTAGAGTCACTAAGTATGTTTTTCATTGTAGTCACCATCTCTGTAGTTATCTGAGAAATCATTTCTGATTTGATTTTTTCTAGAGCCTCAGTCATATACTTTGTTACTTCTGCTGTTACCACTTTAGGTAGTTTAGAAGGGTGGGTCTCGAATAGTTCTACTTCATTGCCTCCTGGGTTTGCCTTTGGTGAGCTGGAAGTCTGGGGTGACATCTTATTTAGGTATCTTCTCATTTTCTATTTTGTTTAATTCCTGGGTTCATGCTTGTAAATTGCTTATGGCAAGTAGCTTTATTGCTAGTCTTTAAAACCCTTAGGAAATGACTGTGTCTTAGAGATGTCTTCCAGGTATACCTGGCTTTTGTGTTTTGAGTCTGTTGCAAGATCCTACCTCTTCAATTTATTGGGGATGAGAAGTTGCTGCCTATTTGGTCTAGCCCCTGGTTCTTTGGCACTGGCCTGTAGTATTATGACCCTTAGGTAATCTTAGTCTTGGTATACCAGGAAGAACAACTGATTAGAACAGTTGTCAGAGTTTGCAAGGGAGTAGATTTAATACAGGACACACAGTTTATAGGATTATTTTACAATACTCATCCAAAAAGTCAAATGCAGAGGAGTGCAAGAGATTTGTCCACATGCTAGACTCAAAGACTTATAGCTGAGGTACTGGATCCCATGGCAATGTTCTGCATGAGTCCAGCTGAAGACCTAGAGCCCATGGCAGTGTCCTATGCAAGTCTGTATCAAGGATCTGCACTGGGAAGACCCAAAGGTCAGTGGTGGAAGCTAGAAAGTCTGCGCCAGCGGGATGAAGGATCTGTGCCAGCAGGCTGAGGGATCTGCACTGGAGCCAGGATGCAACACTCAAGAGCTCCCCCAAAAAGAACAGCAGCCATTCTCAGCAACAGTGAGGACCTGAGCTCCTCTGATGATAACAGCTGAGTTCATATCAGGAAAACCAGCACAACAAGCTTCTTCAGCAACACCATGCCATCTTCCCCTCCAGTTCTCCTTTTATGCTGTTGGCAGCAACCCTCAGGTGGGTCTTCCACACCCAGAACCTCGCTGACTCAGTTCAGTTGGGTGTTCCAAGTTGACCATTAGCTAATTCACAACAATTATGTCACCTTGGCTAAAGTAGTACAATCAGCAATGATAGCATCAAACAGCCTAGAAAATGATAAACTGTGGTAACTATTAATTTACCACCTTTAACCATATGAACTAGATTTGTGGTTATATAACAAAATCTAAGACAAACCAGAAAATTATATATGATAAATATGCCCTCGGTATGGTGATTTTACCCTCGAGGGAGAAAATTTAAAAGGGTTTGGGGGAAAAATAGAGAAATAGAAGAAGAGATTAGAAGCAAGGCTGGAGAACAAAGGAAGATTATGCAAAATTTGGGAAATGTGA
The DNA here is from genome assembly GCA_028451465.1 of Erethizon dorsatum. NCBI lineage: Eukaryota > Metazoa > Chordata > Mammalia > Rodentia > Erethizontidae > Erethizon > Erethizon dorsatum. Next base: position 103,489,414 of record CM051822.1, read on the forward strand.
AGAAGACCAGAGGGAAAGAGAGAAGGAAGAAATGAACAGAACAGAACAATAAAAAAACTAGAAACAATGCCGGGGACCACAAATTATAAATTGAGTCTAGAGGATATCCAAGGCTGTCCTTGTCCTGCCCTTTGAGCTAGATTGGAATGAGGAAACTCCCTGCTTTCTTCTGCTCACAGCTGAAGCCCTATGGCTAGTGACACTGTGGCACTCACAGGGCAAGACAAGACCTGCTGAGGAACTTGAATAACACCAACCACTGCAGACTGCTGTGTCCACTGCTCCATTCCACTGGTATGTTTCTCCGTGGAAGTCTCTAGGGTCACCAATAGCATCGTGCACCTGCAGGTTTGAGCCACCCCTCCTACACAGTGAGTCAGGGCTCAGGGAGAAAGCACCACTTGCCACCTTCTTCATCGAAGACTCTCTCTTCCCTCTCCCCATGGGCTTCAATTCTTATGTCAAATCCTTGCTGGGTCCCCAGGACCCACTTCCCTCCTTCTCTTCCTCATATTGCTATATTCCAGTGTCTGGATAACAAATCTTGGAGAGGTTTCTCTGCTGTTTACCACTCTGCCATCTTCCCAGAAGTCCAAAAGTAAAATGTCCTATCAAAGAAGCATCATAATCTTCTCAACTTAAATTTATCATCATTTTAACAAAAGCAATGTATAAAAAAAGATAAGATGTAATAATTCAAGGCATAAGCAATGGACAAATACTTAAACGAGTCACAATCCAGAATCTATGAAACAAAAGCAAACTCTTACCTCCTTTCAATTATCTCACTGGGCCCTCCAAATGATACAGGGGGAAATGTAACTCCTAACCTGCTAGATGTCAGATATACCAAGTTCGTGGTCCCCAAAACCAAAGAAAATTTTAAGGAACAACAGAAGTTAAGAGTAGGAAAGATTTATTTAGACAGATAACTCCTGAGAGACGGGAGGGGACCTGAAAAATGGGTTGCCGCAGATCCCATTTTACAGAATAAGTTTTATAAAGCAAAATAATGGGGTCAGTACAAAATCATGAGGTGGGCACAATGCAGGACAAAACTATGATCAACCAATAAGATTACAAGTTGAGCTGATTAGGTAATATTGATCCGGGGGGGGCGCCATTCACATAGTAAGTGAACACAGACTTTTTTTAGGAAGAGATGAACCAAGGGGTTCCAGCCACCCACGAGGGTGACTGATGTTAATGTTAATTTATTGTTTATCTCTCAGGGAAGTATTTAGGCCTGCTCACTTTGTCTTTATCTTGAGGCCTGGCCTCCAAAAGATGTGCCTCCAGCCACAGTTGTAATGTGTTTTCATCTTCTGTATTGATTCCCTTGAGGGCCTAGCCCTGTCTGACTGCCTATAATATTTCTTCTTAACTTAGCTGTCTATAATAAAGCCACAAAAGCCATTCATTTGGAGAGACAAACTAACCACTTTAAAAGATTTCCAGAAACTCCTGGGTGAAACTAATTGGCTCTGTCACAGTTTAGGGATCCTACTCACCAATTGACACACCTATTTAATATTCTTCATGGTGATCCTGATTTTTCCTTTCTTCGTACTCTGAAAATTGAGGAGTTATAGCTAGTGGAGCAAGCTATTCAACAATATCGCCTAGATTGTATAGATCCACAATTTCCTATTCAGCTATTTCTTTTTCTCACTCCTTGCTTACCTACTGGTCTTACTGGACAATTGACTCTTATGTTAAAAACTTTAGAATGGCTCTTTTTGAGTCATGGAGGCCATAAAAACATCACATCTTATACTAAGCTCATAGCTTCTCTTATTATCATGTATAGAAAGTTAATTATCAGGTTATGATCCTCATATTGTGAAAACCCGCATTCCTCATGGGGAATTTGAAACCTTGCTTCAACAATCTGTGCCACTAAAATGTGCACTAGCTGATTTTACAGAGAAATCCTTGGGTTTTGGCCTGCTGACAAGCTCTTACACTTTTAACTAATACTCTTTTCATCCTTTCTAAAGTTGTTCATCCTGAACCCATTTCACAGGCATATACTGTGTTTATTGGTGGCTCTGACCACATCCTTAAACTAACAAGGGAAAGATTTTCCTCCACCCAAAACCAGAATTAGGTGTTATCATACTGGCTTTACAAACATTTCTCCAAGAACTTTTTTTTTTTTTTTTTTTTGTGGGTACCGGGGGGTCGACCTCAGGACCTCGCGCACCAACAGGCACCCGTGCCGCTGAGCGATATCACCGGCCCCTTTTTCGTATGTGGGATCCGGGAGTCGAACTCGGGCCCTCGCGCTTGCAAGGCAGGCGCTTACGCCGCTGAGCCATCTCACCGGCCCCTCCAAGAACTTTTAAATACAGTTTTAGACTCTCAGTATCCTGTGTATTCTGTGCAAAATATTGAAACTGCTCATGTCAAGCCCGCTACTATGCTGAATTTATTCCTGCTCTTTATACAATTGTAAAAATTAGTACAAGCACACTCCCATCCTCTCTTTATCACTCACTTCTGCTCCCACTCTGGACCCTCCGGACATATTACTGAAAGAAATGAAGCAGCTGATGCTCTGATAATGTTCTCTACTTTCAATGAGGCCTTTCTTTCTCATGAACTTTTGCATCAAAACTGGTGAGCCCTTTGCAGAAATTTCACTTTAACTAAGGTCCAAGCTCAACATATTATTCAACAATGCTCCTCATGTCAAAGGGTAGTGGGCACTGGCCGCCACAGGGGAGTCAATCCCCATGGTCTCAGATTTGGCAAATGGATGTTACTGATATCCCTTGTTTTGGTCAGTTGTCTTATGTACATGTTTCTATTGATACTTATTCAGGAATGCTACATGACAGTGCACAATGCAGCGAAACTGCTTCTCATGTTATACACCATTGCCTTAGTTGTTTTGCTCATATTGGTATTTCTAAACAGATTAAAATATACAATAGCCTAGCTTACATCACTTCTCATTTTCAAATCTTCTCTAAGCAATGGAATATTTTACATATTCCCTATAATCCTCAAGCCCAAGTGCTAGTCAAAAGAGTCCATCAACAACAAAAGGGGGGAAATGATAAGGACATAAAATCAACTCCACCAATGCAGTTGTACAAGGCTTTAATAACCCTTAATTGTTTCAATGTTAATGATCAAGGTTACACCCCAGCAGAACAACATTGGACAACTAATCCAGTCAAATAGATCACAATTTAGTCTTATGGAAGGATGCTAACTCAGAGCTCTGGGAAGGCCCTGTTCCTCTTTTCACATGGGGTCGAGGTTTTGCTTGTGTGTAATTACAGGAGGGGCTGGTAGGCTGCCAGCAGGCTGGTAAAACCCTGTCATGGCCTTCAGAGGAAGAAATCCAATCCTGCAGATGCAGGACTTCTACCTGGAAGACAGGAAGGACCAACTTCTGTTCCTTTTGCCTGGGACAACTCAGGCTCTGGAGGTGAAAACCTCAAGAAGATGACTCAAAGAGCTGATGAAGTTCTTCAGCACACAGGACAACAAAAGACCCCTGAGACCCTTTTTCTGGCCATGCTTGCCATAGTCAGCTGTGTGGTAATGTTGGGAAATCTCCCTTTGGGGCAAGTTGTCCCTTACTCGGCTTTCATGCAAGACCCCCCCTTTATGGGAACCAGTGACTTGGTTTGGTGCCCCCTTCCTGTATTCAACAATGAAAGTTCCTGGATAGGAGGCCTAGAACTCCCCCCTGTGTTCTTGTCAAACTCCATGTCTCACAACGGGACCGATATAACTTATTTGTCCATGCAATGCCCTGTATGTATGGGTGCTGACCCCCTCTGTTTAACCCCTAAAACACAGGCATTGCTCCACCTGTGCCAGTGTCCTAATCCCCTTGAGTTTTTATGTTTGGGAAATTACAAACATGATAATACTACTACCAATGTGTCCAGAACCATCTTGCCCCTTTGTCATGTCATCAAACACTTGCACCCTGAATATCAGGAAGTAAATTGGCAATTATATAGTGGCCGCATTGGCCATGAGACCAAACTGGGAAACCTAACCATTGTTGACTGGGGACTGTCTTAGTTACTTTTCTCTTGTTGCTGGGACAAAATACCCAACACCAAAAGTTAAAGAGGGAAAGGTTTATTTAGCTCACAGTTGTAGAGCTTTCAGTCCATAATCATTTGGCTCCAAGGCAAGGTGGCATGGCAGGGGGGCAACAGTTCATGCGGCGGAAGTTATAAAAATAACTAGAGCAAAAAATGGCAGAGCAAGCCTCTTTTCCTCTCATATTGTATGCAGGCTACCTGCCCTAGGGTGGGTCCTCTACATCCTAGTGTGTAGACAGCCACTGTATGACAGGTCCTCTAAACCCTAGGATATAGAATTGCTGAGTCACTTAGTTAAACTTCTAAACTTCTCAAGTTGACACAATGAATCAACCATTACAGGGACCAAGAGGCTATCTTCGTGATAAACACAACCATATGCTTTCTGTGTATGCTTCCAATTTTTCACATCCCATATTTATAATAATGATTCCAATATCTGGGAAGAAGGCAGTTTTTCTACACATTGACCCTTCTTGGATAATGGCCTAACACAGACCACCATCTGGAGGTTGGTACTAAGGGCTGATCAGACCCTTTGTTGCCTGTGCAGGGTGGGTATGGCAAGGGATTAAGAAAGACAAAGAGAAATTTGCAGGTTCAGGGGGACCAGGAGGTCAGTACCTCAGATTGGGCAAAGACAAAGACCTCTTTGGCTGGCCCACTTTTATTAGCTAGTGAGAAGCAGAGGGGGTGGGGTAGTGTACTTTTCCTGGAACAGCAACTGCAGTAAGAACAAGGTAGTAGAATGAGGAACAAGTTTGGCATCACAAAGGAAACAAGTTAAGATCCTTCCTCACACCTGGGTACTTGCTTTCTTTGTGTCATCCTCAGCAGATGTTATCTTGCCTCAGGAGCACTGGGGTTTCAGGATTACATCCACCCAGCCAGGAAGCCTGCAGCCTTCTGCAAAAACTTCCCTATTCCTGAAGCAAGTCAATGTCTGCCTTGTGACTGAGAGGCCTGTAGTTTGGCCCCCACCAATCTATCACATAGCCTGGTCCCCAACAGTTGGGACATTCCTTCCATCCACTCCCTGGATATGACAGGGACATTATCTAAAGATAGGAGCCAAACCAAACTTACCTGGCATCATAACAGTACTTCCTATGTCAAAGTGTGCACCAGCCATTCTTATGTCATTTTACAAGGGGCTCTTAACATTTCCCTCCAGGATTCTCTATATGAAGTTATGTGTCACAGCTGTACATATTATGCTTGTTTGCCTCAGGTGCCTACAAATTCTAACATTTTAGTGTTATGCTGAAAAACATTTGCCTATTTACCTGTCAATTTAAACTATCCCTGGGAAGAGTCCCATGCCCTTGATGTCTTAACTCGTGGCCCCAGTGGTCTCCACTGCTCTAAGCAGTTTATTGGCATGCTCATTGCTGTGCTTGTGGCCACCATAGTTGTTCTGGCCACAGCTGCTACTGCGATTGCTTGTTTGACCCAATCTATACAGACCGCTTAATATGCTAACCAGTTTATTTTTAATGTCATAACAGCCCCTAATATTCAACAGTCTATTGATAAAAAACTGCTTACCTGATTACAACTTGTGGAAATAGCTAGTAAATTTCTCAGGGATCACTTTGCTGCATTTAATATGAGAAATTCTTTTGCCTGTAATGGACAATATAAACATAGTGTTATACTTCATCCTTGGAATGAGGCCCAACATAAATGGGAAATGATAAAAAAAGCTTACAAGGGTCCACTAAGGATAATGTTACCTGTGATGTAAAAGGCATTCAACAGACTATCCTGGCTGCTCAAGAACAGGTCACTCAGACAGAGTGGTATGAAACTTTAAAATCTAACTTAAGCTGGCTGAATCCCAGAACCTTGATATCAAGTACTCTTAAGGAAATGATGACCATTGCTGTCCTGTTATTAATGACTCTTTTTATTTTTTGCCTAGTTGGTAAAATTGGAATGAAGGCATTGATGCATCAAAAACAACATCAAGTTTGGCTCACTAATCAACTGCTTAATGAAACAAAAAGGGGGAGATGTTGAGTTCCTTGTGGCACCCAATCGGTTTACATCTGCTCGAGTTGACTAAGGGTGCAGAAGACTGCTGACACTGAGGAGTTGGAACATCTTGAAGATGAGGTGTTCTGCCAGCTTGGGCAGAGACAAACCTTGCTGGTGAAACAAGGAGGAACATCCTGATAACAATTTGATAAAGTTAACAATTTGGCATAATTGTCATCATGCCTTTCTAATCTAAAATATGCACCCATGTTTAGCAGAACACACCTTTGCTTGTTTCTCAATAAAGCTGGGAATTTAAGTCAGTTTGGGGCTCCATTCTGGTGGAGTCCCCTGACACCTCCACAAAGATATTCTCTGTCTTTCATGTCTTCATTTGTCTTTCTTTCAGTGTCTGCTAGCCTGAACCCAGCAACTCCAGATCTAGTGAGATGAGTTTGTGCAGTTACACATGTTTAATATTATAGTAAATATTAAATGATCACAGCATATCCTCAAATAAGGCACATAAAGTAGATCAGGGATAATCAAGAACGTAGTCATGAGATAGTAGGCAAATGCTGCATATTCATTAAGGAGGAGTTGCAGTTCAGGTTCATGGACAGGTAGGAACTGAGCCACTTGGGATGACCTACCATGGTCTCCTTTAACTTCTAGTATTAAAGAATACCTTTTTTTTATTTTTTTTTTATTTTTTATTTTGAGACAGGACCTTGCTAAGTTGCTTGGCCTGGCCTCAGACTTGTGATCCTCCTGCCTTGGCCCCCAGAGTGACCTTTCTTCTTTCTTTTCTTTTCTTTTCTTTTCTTTTCTTTTCTTTTCTTTTCTTTTCTTTTCTTTTCTTTTCTTTCTATTATGGAGTACTGGGAATTGAGCCCTGGGCTTTTGCACTGAGCAGTATCCCCAACCCTTTTTATTTTGACACAGGGTCTTGCTAAGTTGTCCAGTATGGGCTTGAACTTGATGTCCTTAAGAATGGTTTGTGCTTGGGCTGGTGAGATGGCTCCGTGGCGTAAGTGCCTGCGTTGCAAGCGCGAGGGCCCGAGTTCGACTCCCGGAACCCACATACGAAAAAGGGGCTGGTGATATCGCTCAGCGGCACAGGCGCCTGCTGGTGCGCGAGGTCCTGAGGTCGACCCCCTGGTACCCACACACACACACAAAAAGAATGGTTTGTGCTTATATTGTTTGATCAATTTTGCATGCCTATATCTTATAATCTGAGCAACTACTCTGCAGATAACAATATGCAATATATTAACCATTGTTAATTTCCTATTATCTTGTTTTGAAACTCTGTATCATTGTTTTTATTGTTTTTTTCTCTTTAAAATTAAAATAAAATAAAAAATAAATAAATGAGCTTGGTGTCCTCCTACCTCAGCCACCCAGAGTGGTGAGATTATAGGTGTGCACCACTACACCTGACTCCAAAATTGAGTTTTTAAAGACTTTATTATGGAATTTTTGTATACACTTGAAAGTATGAAGCATGGTACAATGAATTCTCAGGTATCCTTCTCCCACCTTCAGTGGTAAGGCTGGGTCAGCCCACTCAGGAGGCCCAAGGGAGATTTTGTGGGTGAGGTCCCAAAGTTAACACGCATGAGCAAGTCATCAGCAACAACAGCAGGCATCATGGAGCAGAGCAGAGCACAAGAGTGCAAGAGTCACCTGTGTCTTTATTGTATAATTCTTTTTTTTTTTTTTTTTTTGTGGGTACCGGGGGGACGACCTCAGGACCTCGCGCGCCAACAGGCACCCGTGCCGCTGAGCGATATCACCGGCCCCTTTTTCGTATGTGGGATCCGGGAGTCGAACTCGGGCCTTCGCGCTTGCAAGGCAGGCGCTTAAGCCGCTGAGCCGTCTCACCGGCCTATTGTATAATTCTTATACAGGTTGTTATCTCATATTTACATTCTTACATAGTGCCATAACCAGTGCATATGTGTTTACCTGTTCTAAGTCATGCTTACATAACTGTACCCCACTGTGCGCCTGCGCTAGACAAGTGGGGTCACATCCTCAGGTGTCCTTAGATGCCCCTGTGCTTTGAAGCAGTCTGAGTGGTTCCCCACATCCCATCCCCTCCAAGATCAGGGTTATATAAATGTAACATTTTATATGTAACAGGGCATGAATACCTCCTTGAGTTGTAGTTAACAAATCAAGAACCATGTGGTTTTGCAATACCACTTTTTTCATTTGAACAGTTTCATCCATAAGCAACACCAAAGCCTGGTGTGTAACATTCAAGGCCTGGGCCATATGTTGAGTAAGGATTCAACCTGGAGGGCTAAGTTTATGGTCCTTGCCCCTGGTCAGATGCTATTCCTTGCAGCATCCCATATGCAGCAGTCAATATTTTTGGTCAGACACTGTTCCTAGCAGTCAGCTATTGCAGTGCCTGGTCAAAGTATCTGTTAAGTCACTTCCCAGCAAGAGGAGGGCTTATATGCTGAACTATGATAGCCTACACGGTCAGCTTTTTGGGCACACTCCCATACATCTCACCACAGGTCAGCACCCACAAGGGACAGTGCCTTATCTGTCACTCTGCCCAAGCTGGCAGCCTGAGCATCAGCCCCCTAAAGATAGCCTAACTGTCCATGCATATATGTAGGGGGTCTCCTTCATGCAACACATACAATCACACTTCGGCAACTCTGCCCATTGGCTTGACCTGCCTGTTCTGGTTCCAAACCAGAGTACTTCCGTAAAAGCAAAGTTATAAAACAGCAAACTTAAAGAAATTTCATAGCAAAAATTAAAAATCCATTAGTAGGGGGCGGGACCTCAAGATGGCGGATGAGTAAGAAGCAGGCAGTGAAACTCTCTCTAAAAGTTACCATTGGAACATGGGAATATAGCGACCCGGAAAGCGCAGGAGGGGGGGAGATGCCTCCCCGAAACCCAGAGAAGTTCTGAAGCGCAATCTGGGACCCCCGGCACCAGTGACGGGTGACTTCCAACAAAGAAGACGGAAAGAAGGAGCAGACCGCGCGCGCGCACCTTCTAATATCCCGGGAGTTGCAGCGCCGCGGAAGCTCAAATCTACGGACACACGGTGGCAGCTGGTGCCCAGGGAGCCCCCACGGAGGATCCTGAGACAGCGGCGGGGCAGGGGAGCGGCGGAGAACGGCGCAGACCGGCGGTGAGTGTCTCTCAGCCACAGCTGCCCCGCGCCAGAGAGCGACCGGCCGGGCGCCATTGTGGGGGGTGTGGCGAAACTCAGAGCGGCTCGAAAACTGCTCTGGGAACTTGTGCTCCGGACAGGGCAGCACGGGGCCTCTCAAGCCCACGAAAGTGTGCTGAGGTCAGCAGGCGAACGAGACTGGACTCTCAGCCACACCTGTCCCGCGCCAGAGAGCGACTGGCCCGGCGCCATTGTGGGGGGCGTGGCGAAAAACCAGAGCGGCGGGAACCAGTGCAGGGAACCCGCGCTCCAGACAGCGCACTGAGCCTCTCAGGCCCAGGGATCGTGAAAGGGCGCTGAGAGCGGAGGCGAGCTAGACTGGTCTCTGCCTGAAAGTACGCGCATCTGCTCACCGCCCGCCAGAGGGCGCTCCTGGCTTACTGGGACGGACCTGCACAGAACAGGACTCTCTCACCACAGGGTAACTGCCTACAGCAGAGTCAACACCTGGAACTGATTCTTTTTATTTTTTTTATTTTTATTTTTATTTTTATTTTTTATTATTATTATATTTTTCTCACTGATTCATTTTTTGTTCTGGCGAAGGGTTTTTTTGTTTTTGTTTTGTTTTGTTTGGTTTTTTGGTGGGGTTTTATTTTTGATCTGTCTGTTTTATTGTTTTTATCTTCATTTTTGTTTCTGTATGTGTATTTGCTCTTTCCTTCATTATTCTCTCTGGTTTTTTATATGAGTGTAAACAGCGCCTCTAACTTCTTTCTGCTTGTGGTTGTTATCTGTTCTTCCTTTTATCCCTTCCTTCTCTTTCTACCACCTGTCCTCTGCACTAGTGTCCCAATTTTAGTGGGATCCCTCTTGGTCCTCTAACCTTACATCTAATTCCTTCCTCTTCTCCCAATACTCTATTTCCTCCTTAACTCATTTTAAATTTAAACTCCTCAGGGGAAAAATTGACATACACAGGACTTGTATACTGCATATAATTGTTCTGGTGTGTTTTAGATTTTGTTATATAACCGCAACTCTATACAGCTAAAAGTGGTAAATAACTGGTTAGCTCAGTCTGTCATTTTCTAGGCTGTGTTTGATGCTTTAGTTAACATTATAGCCAAATGTGAAATAATTGTTCTAAACATCTTTCCTTCCTGATATTTCATGATTGAGATTGACTAAGGGACACAGAAAATACAGTGGCACAGTACCAAAGAATCAAGGACTGGGCCAAACAGGTAGCAACTTCGCATACCCAACGAATTGAAGAGGTAGGATCTGGCAGAAAGCTCAAAACCTAAAAGCAAGCTCCACTTGGAAGATACTGCAGAGAAGTAGTCATCTTCTAAAGATCTTAAACACTAGCAATAAAGTAACCTACTATAGGTAATTTGCAAACATCACCCCAGGAATTAAAGAAAGAAAAAATGAGACGACACTTAAAGAAGATGCAACCCCACACATCGAATTCACCAAAGGCAAACCTAGGGAGCAACGAGGTGGGACAATCCGAAAGCCACCCACCTGGCCTATCTGAAGTGGTAACAACAAAGCAACTGAATGAGGTTCTGGAAAAAAAACAGAAATAATCTCACAGATAACTGCAGAGATAATGTCTACAATGAAGACCATGCTTAAGGACACTATAGCTGATACAGACAAAAAAATAGATGAACTTAAGAAAACTATAGAAACCATGAATGCTCAGCATAGGAAAGAAATGGAATCCATAAGGCAGATTCAAGCAGATACCCAAGAGATAAAAAATTCCATTGAAAGTATTTGTAGCAGAATAAGCCAATGCGAGGACAGGATCTCAGATATAGAAGACAGGCTTGCAATTAGTGATCATGAAATGGAAAAATTCTTAAAAATAGCAAGGGACCATGAAAAATCAATTCAGCAGCTGCTAGATGACTCAAAGATAAACAACTTAAGAATAATTGGAATAAATGAAAAAGCAGGAGATAGCATCAACGACATTAAAACCTTGTTCAAAGACATAATCAGGGAGAACTTTCCTGGAAGAGAAAAGGTATTTGACACCCCTATAAGTGAAGCTTTTAGAACACCAACTAGACATGATCAAAAAAAAAACTTCAGCCAGACATATTATAATCAAGATCCCAGAAATTCAACAGAAGGGCAGAATCTTAAAAGCTGTTAGGGAGAAGAGACAAATCACTTATGAAGGAAAACCCATCAGAATCACAGCTGACTTTTCAGCACAAACCCTCAATTCAAGAAGAGCTTGGAATGATGTATTGCAAGCTCTAAAGGAAAATAATTTTCAGCCCAGATTGATGTACCCTGCAAAACTATCTTTCAAAATTGATGGAGAAATAAAATACTTTCATGACAAAGAACATCTGAGAAAATTTATGACCACCAAACCAGCACTCCAAAATGTTCTGAAGGACATTCTAGAAAGAGATAGGAACCCCAACAGAAGGAATCCACCAGACAGGGCAAATAATTAAATAGCCGGAAAGCGAAAAACAAAGAGTGGGAACCAACAACAGGAAAATATCATGACAAGTCAATACATATCAGTTTTAACCATCAATGTTAACGGTCTCAATTCACCAATCAAAAGGCACAGACTGGCGAAATGGATCAAGAAGCAAGATCCAACAATATGCTGTATACAAGAAACACATTTAATTCAGAAAGAAATTCATAGACTGAAAGTCAAAGGATGGAAAACAATACTCCATGCCACAGGAACCCAGAAAAAAGCAGGGGTAGCTATTCTTTTTGCAGACAAAGTGAACTTCAAGCCAAGAAGGATTCAGAGAGATAAAGACGGTCATTACATCCTTGTAAAGGGAACAATCCAAGAGGAAGAGATAACAATCATAAATATATATGCGTCAAATACCAATGCACCCAGCTATATAAAACAAGTACTAAAGGACATGAAAAATCAAATAAGCACTAATACAATTATATTGGGAGATCTCAATACTCCACTGTCACAAAAAGATAGATCAACTGGACAGAAAATCAATAATGAAATAGTAGAACTGAACCAAACTTTTGAACAAATGGACTTAGTAGATGTCTACAGAGTGTTCCATCCCACAACATCAGAATACACATTTTTCTCAGCTGCACATGGGACGTTCTCCAAAATAGACCACATACTAGCTCATAAAAGCTGTTTAAGTAAATGCAAAGGAATTGAAATTATCCCATGCATATTATCAGACCATAGTGCAATGAAATTGGAAATCAATGGCAAAAGATCCCACAAAAACTCCCTAAACACATGGAAATTAAACAGCATCCTCCTGAACAACCAATGGGTCACAGATGAAATTAAAGAAGAAATTAGTCACTTTCTACAACTGAATGATAATGACAGTACAACATACCGGAACTTATGGGATACAATGAAAGCAATCCTAAGAGGGAAATTTATAGCATTAAATACTTATATCAGGAAAATAGAGCAAGCGCAAATAAACAACTTAAGGGTGAACCTCGAGCTTCTAGAAAAAGAAGAGCAGGTTAAGCCAAAAGCCCGTACAAGGGAGGAAATTATAAAGATCAGAGCAGAAATTAACATATTGGAGAATAAAAAAACAATACAAAGAATCAATGAAGCAAAAAGTTGGTTCTTTGAAAGAATAAATAAGATTGACAAACCCTTATCCAACCTTATTAAAAAAAGAAAAGAAAAGACTCAAATCCATGCAATTGAAAATGAAAAGGGTGATATCACGACGGACCCTGCAGAAATCCAGAAGATCATCTATACCTATTTTGAAAATTTATATTCTACTAAGATGGAAAATGCAGAAGAAATGGACAGATTCCTAGATTCGTATGAATTACCAAAGCTGAATCAAGAAGATTTAAAAATCCTAAATAAACCAATATCAACCAATGAAATTGAAGATGTAATTAAAAACCTCCCAACAAAGAAAAGTCCAGGCCCTGATGGATTCACTGCCGAATTCTACAAGAAATTTAGAGAAGACCTAACGCCCCTACTTCTCAAACTTTTCAATGAAATTGAAAGGGAAGCAATACTCCCAAATTCATTCCTGGAAGCAAGCATTACCCTGATACCAAAACCAGAGAAGGACCCAACTAAGAAAGAGAACTACAGGCCAATCTCCCTAATGAACATAGATGCAAAAATCCTTAATAAGATACTGGCAAACAGAATCCAACAAATCATCAAGAAGATTATACACCATGACCAAGTTGGATTCATCCCTGGGATGCAGGGATGGTTCAACATACGTAAATCAATAAATGTAATACAGCATATTAACAGAACCAAAGACAAAAATCACATGATCATCTCAATAGATGCAGAAAAAGCTTTTGACAAAGTCCAGCACCTTTTCATGATAAAAACCCTACAGAAAATTAGAATAGAGGGTCTTTATCTCAATCTGGTAAAAGCTATCTATGACAAACCAACAGCCAATATCATACTAAATGGCCAAAAACTGAAAGCCTTCCCTCTAAAATCAGGAACAAGACAAGGATGTCCACTGTCCCCACTCTTATTCAACATAGTTCTGGAAACTTCAGCCAGAGCGATTAGACAAGAGAAAGAAATAAAAGGAATAATGATTGGAAAGGAAGAAGTTAAATTATCATTATTTGCAGATGACATGATACTCTACACAGAAGACCCCAAAAACTCCACTAAAAAACTGCTAGATTTAATAAGCAAATTCAGTAGTGTAGCTGGATACAAAGTCAATACTCAAAAGTCAATAGCCTTCCTGTACACAAATAACAAACTTACTGAAAGAGAAATTAGGGAAACAATACCTTTCACAATAACATCCAAAAAAATGAAATACCTAGGAATCAACCTCACGAAGGATGTAAAAGACCTCTATACTGAAAACTACAGTACTCTGAAAAAGGAGATTGAAGAGGATATCAGAAAATGGAAAGATATCCCTTGCTCCTGGATAGGAAGAACCAATATAGTGAAAATGGCCATACTTCCAAAATTGTTATACAGATTTAATGCAATTCCAATCAAAATTCCAACAGCATATCTCACAGAATTAGAGAAAACAATCCTAAAATTCATTTGGAATCAGAAGAGACCTAGAATAGCAAAGGCAATTCTGGGCAACAAAGGCAAGGCAGGGGGCATCACAATCCCCGACTTGAAATTATACTATAAAGCTACTGTGATAAAAACAGTGTGGTACTGGCAAAAAAACAGACCTGAAGATCAATGGAACAGATTAGAAGATGCTGAAACAACCCCAGACATACTAAGCCACCTTATCTTTGACAAAGGTGCCAAACACATTCGCTGGAAGAAAGATAGCCTCTTTAATAAATGGTGCTGGAAAAACTGGCTCTACACATGCCGAAGATTAAAACTAGATCCATATCTTTCACCATGCACTAAACTAAATTCAAAATGGATCAGAGATCTAAATATTAAAACAGAAACATTAAATCTGCTGGAAGGTAGGATAGGTAAAACCCTTGGAGACATTGGTGTAGGCAAAGACTTTATGAATAAAAACTCAACCGCACGGGAACTATCCCAAAGAATCAATAACTGGGATCTCATCTTATTACAAAGCTTTTGCACAGCAAGAGAAACCACCAACAGAGTGAAGAGACAACCCACAATGTGGGAAAAAATGTTTGCCAGCTGTTCCTCAGACAAAGGATTACTATCGAGAACATATAAAGAACTCAAAAAAATCAGACCTCCCAAATTTAAAGACCCACTCCAAAAATGGGCATCTGAGATGAATACACATTTCTCAGATGAAGAAATACTAATGGCAAATAAATATACAAAAAAATGTGCAACATCACTAGTCATTCGAGAGATGCAAATTAAAACAACACTGAGATACCATCTCACCCCAGAAAGAATGGCTACTATTAAGAAATCAACTAATAACAAATGCTGGAGGGGCTGTGGGGAAAAAGGAACCCTTCTTCACTGTTGGTGGGAGTGTCGACTGGTACAGCCACTGTGGAAGTCAGTGTGGAGATTCCTCAGAAAACTAGGGTTGGAGGTCCCATTTGACCCAGCTATTCCCCTTCTGGGCATCTTCCCAGAAGAATTAAAAACATCGTACCACAGAGATATATGTGCACCCATGTTTATAGCAGCACAATTTGTAATAGCCAGATCTTGGAAACAACCCAAATGCCCATCAACTGAGGAATGGATAAGAAAGATGTGGTACTTTTATACAATGGAGTACTATTCAGCCATAAAGAAGGATAAACTGGAGACTTTTATAGGTAAATGGATGCAACTCGAGAAAATACTCATAAGTGAAATAAACCAGAAGCACATGTGTAAGCATCGTATTATCTCTCTAGTATGAGAAACTGAAAGAGTAAATAAGATCCAAAATGTACAATAGATATGGTGAATCAAAAAGAAACTGGTCAAAAGGAAAGAGAGACTGGAATAGGGAAAAGAAAGAAGGGAAAGGGAAAAAAATTGTATATATATATATAAGATGGTTAAGATAGATACACTACCATTTTTACTTAGTTCATTGAAGAGTAAGGTTTGTGCCAATAATGTTTGGACAATTGAATGCTAATGTCTGGTGTCCTGAATAACTAACTTAAAGATAGTAATACGTAATGTATTAACCATTGTTACCCCCTTATTATGTTGTTTTGAAAATTTGTTCTTCTTTTGATTTGTTTTGTTTTTTTTCTTCTCTTTAAAAAAAAAAAATCCATTAGTAGCCTCTGCCTAAGCTCATGCTGCCTGTCACACAGTTAGTGGCCTTGACTCTCTGCATGCAGCTGTTTCTCCCAGATAATGCACTAGGTCAACCTGACTGTGTCCAGCTATAATGTCTGCAGAAGGATATATTTGTAGTTTTCCAGCTTGCTTCAAGGACTTTGGGCCCAAAACACACTGGCCCAGTCAAGGACACATTTAACTCTACCTGCTCCACTCAAGCCCCTTCCCCTCTTTCCCAGAATGTTCCCACTTTACAATAAAAAATTCCTTATAAGCAAGCCTGCTTAGAATAAGCCTGCCTGACAACATATGATTTAATTCATGTAACCAATCATGTAATAACCTGCTATCAGCTTTGTATTTCCTGGTTGCAAACTGTATTTAAACTAAACTGTAAGCTGACTCTGGGCTGATGATTGGACCTGGTTCCCATCGGCCCACTAGAGTTAATAAACAAGTTGTCTTCCAAACTCCTTGGTGCAGAGCATTTTCCTTTCAGTTCTGGTTGGATTTTTCTGCAACACTTCCATATTGGGCTGGACAGTGACTGCTGTCCACTATGGGGTTGGGTGCTGGCTAGACCCATCAGCATATCCAACATTAGCTGGAGGTCCCTCTTTCCTTTTTGTACAGGGACCAGGGGTCATGTACCATTGTCCATCCTCCTGGATGGGTTCCTGGGCCATATACATCATGGGTCGCAAAATCGTTGCCTGTTTAGCTGCCAACAGGCTAGCCAAAAAGAAGGCCCACTGTTGGTGCATCCTCCAATGCATGAAATGTATTAAATGCACTTTTCTTTAAGTGATTTAAGAACAGAATTTACTCTTGTTGTAAGGAGCATGGTTGGGAATACTGGAAGGTGCTCACTGCCAGGCAGGATGCCCTGCTATTCTGTGCTTCTTATACCCTGCACTTCAGCTGTTTTCCTGAGGCCTCCCTGCTTTTCTTTCCAGGGTAGACTTTCAGTCCAACATTGCAAAACTGATCTGAAGAGCACTTCTGACTCCTGGAGCAACATCAGGAGAAAGAGACTGCTGCCAGTCTCTGCGTGTTGTTTACTGGAATAGAGCCAGCAGGGGACTGTTTGGCTTTTTGGGGTGTTCATTGCTCAGTGCAAGCTCAGCCTCCTTCCTGCAATGTTTACAGAAGCATGTGAAGTAGGTAGTATCTTCCCCATATTCCAGATGAAAAGCCGAGGCTCCGATGCTCAGCTCTCTTGCCCAAGACTACTTAGTTAATTGCAGGGCAGAAGAAAGTGTGTGGTAAGCCTCAAAAATCAGAATAAAGAAAAGCTTGTGTCCTAAAGATGTTTTTCAAGTACTTGCAAATTGCCTGTTTGTTGTTGTTGTTGTTGCAAATACCTTGGCATTCAAATCGCATTTCTTTTCTTTCTTCTTTTCCTTTCTTTTCACAAGCAACAATCTTTTCAAAGAATAACTGAGAGAAACGTTAAGGGGTGTAGATTATAATGGGCTGCTTTTGCCTAAAGTGTATTTAAAAAAAAAAATGTGTGTGTGGGAAACTTCACCCTAGTGAAGATTTCCAAATATTGTTCTAAACAGAATCCAAATGTTTCCATAACTTTCCTTTAAACTGAAAGGGAGGAAAAAAGTGTGAGCTATTCTGGGTCCTTAAGAGTGTAGAAAAATCCTTAGCCTGTGTCCCCACCCCTGAACTTCTCAGTGGTCACTGCCAAGGCCTGGTTGTCCATTCTTGCTTCGATTGCTCTGGTCTCTTCAGCCTGAGTGGCTGTGGTGCTGTCCCTGTCGCCCTCCTAGCTTTGCCCTGCTCCCCTGTACTGCAGGAAGGGAAGAACTGATGTCTTTGGTCCTGAGTTTCCTGTCTTTCCTGCCTCCCTTCCCAGCCTCTCTCCTGGCCTTGCTTTCTACTCCCGGTGTACAAACCAAGCTACATTATTACATTCCTTGCCTTCAAAGAATATTAAGAGTACATAAACCCAGATTTTCTACAAAAGACTTATTAGGACCCCTTCCTCTCCTCCTTGGTGCTTGCAGTTCAGTTCTACCTGGCTCCCCTCAGCCTTTTACCTCCTTCCTCTACCAAGATGTGCATGACAGGGTGATAGAGCTCTTCACAGTGACATCAGGGCCCATGTGAACATCATCCATAAGTTGCGGAGAGTGTAACAACACCTTCACCTGCTCTCCAACATCTGTGCTATGCCATCAGTGGAGCTGATAACAGAAGGAGATGCCCTCTTCTAGAAAATGTCACCATCTGGTGAAATCATCTTGTTAGGTGAGAAGTAACAATTTGCTTAAGAATTTTGGATTTAGTGCTTTTATTTTTGTTCATCTGAAAAAAAAACTGTATAAAAACTTTCTTTGTGGAAAGATTTAAACCTCCTCAAATTATTATCTCATATCAAAAGATTTCCTTCAGTTTCTTTAAAAGTAATGAGTTTGATAATTTTACTACAAATACTTTCTGGATAGCATCCAGAACCCTTAATTTGCCTGTTCTGGTGAAGTATTGAGACAGGAAAGTAGGGTGTGGCAAAGCTGGCTGGGGGAGTGAGGATGACCTGTTAATTACAAAATCCCAGGACACATGTGCAGAACAGTTTCCAAAGCCCCGACATGTGGACTTCTCAAGAGAACCCTAGCAGATTTTTGATAGGATAACTTGTATGTGTGTGATGCAAGCATGGGAAATATGAAAGGAGAAAAGGACACAGGCGCCAGGAAGAGCTCACTAATGTGCCACCTCAAGTCAGCCTGCCCCATATTCTGGGGTGTACTTCTTTTTTTTTCCATTTTATTTTTATTTTTCCTCCCTTTTTACTTGGCCCAAACTCACTCTTCAGGACCAGTTTCTCCCTTACCCTTCATTTGTAATTTTTTGTACCTCTAATATATGTGAAACTGCCACCATTTTTGCTTGTTTCATTCAATTCTTTGAGATGGAAAAAACCTAGAAACTACCTCCAGAAGGAGACTCTAGCACCTCAAAATCCAGTAACAACGTCCCTTTTCTGTCATCCACATTAGAACTTCCTACAGGTCATGTCTGGCTATGCTTTGAGTGTTCTTCCAGCTTCTCCTTGTTGAGGTGGTGGTGCTCTGATCGAACTCAGGGCTTTATACATGCTAGGCAAGCGTTCTACCATGGAGCCACACCCCAGCCCCCTTTCAGCTGGCTTTATTCTGTGTATAAGACAGAAGGAGGGAGAAATGGGGAAAGACTTTGTTTCATTCATTCAGGCTTGGGGCAGAGTCTTAGGTCTGCAGTATACAGTTGTAGTGTAAAATTTCCCTTCCTTCCTTCCTTCCTTCCTTCCTTCCTTCCTTCCTTCCTTCCTTCTTTCCTTCCTTCCTCCCTTCCTCTTTTCCTCCCTCCCTCCCTCCCTCCCCACCCCCACCTCCATTTCTTTCTGGGATTTAATCCAGGTGTTTGGACAGAGGTACATCTCAGCCCATTTTTTGTTTTTTCCTTTTCAGTCTCCCTAAATCACTGAGTTGCCCAAATTGGGCTTGATCTTTCAGTCCTTCTGCCCCCACCCCCTCGATGTTGGAATTCCATGCCTGTGCCACCAGGCCTGACTTGATGCCACATTTCTTTTAATTCAGAACAATTTTTATATAACTTTTCAAAACTTATTTTCTTTTTTTTTTTTTTTTTTTTTTTTTTTTGTGGGTACCGGGGGGTCGACCTCAGGACCTCGCGCGCCAACAGGCACCCGTGCCGCTGAGCGATATCACCGGCCCCTTTTCCGTATGTGGGATCTGGGAGTCGAACTCGGGCCCTTGCGCTTGCAAGGCAGGCGCTTACGCCGCTGAGCCATCTCACCAGCCCTCAAAACTTATTTTCTGATGTCACTTTTCATTTTCCAGCAAATTTTACAGTCAAGCCCTAGGTATCCCTACATTTCCTCCTCTTTTCTAAATCAGTTTTTTTCATTTTAGAGAGAAAAAAATCCAATAAAAATAATGATACAGAATTTTAAAACAAGATAGTAGGAAATTAACAATAGTTAATATATTGCATATTGTTATCTTCAAAGTAGTTGCTCAGATTACAAGATATAGGCATGAAAAACTGATCAAATGATATAAGCACAAACTGTTTTTTTCAGTGAACTAAAAGAAGTTAGTAGTATAATTATCTTAGCTATCTTGTGTATATATATATATTTTTCTTTTCCCTTCATTTTTTTCTCCTTTCCCACATCCCAGTTGTTCTTTTCTTTTGAGCAGTTTCTTTCCCTTTCACAATACCTATTGTAGATTTTGGATCTTATTTACATTTTTAGCTTCTTACACTAGGGAGACAATATGATGTTTAAACATGTGAGACTGATTTATTTCACTTATGAGTATGGTCTCAAGTTGCATCCATTTACCTATAAAAGCCTCAAGTTTATCTTTCTTTATAGCTGAGTAGTACTCCATTGTATAAAAATACATCTTTTTTAATCCATTCCTCAGTTGATGAGCATTTGGGTTGTGCCCAAGATTTAGCTATTACAAATTGAGCTGCTATAAACATGGGTGCACATATATCACTGTGGTATGATGTTTTTAATTCTTCTGGGAAAATAGCCAGAAGGGGAATAGCTGGGTCAAATGGGACCTCTAATTCTAGTTTTTTGAGGCATCTCCACACTGTCTAAATCACTCTTCTTCTTCTTCTTCTTCTTCCTCTTCTTCTTCTTCTTTTTTTTTTTTTGTGGGTACCGGGTGTCAAACTCAGGACCTCGCACGCCAGCAGGTGCCCCTGCTGCTGAGCAATATCACTGGCCCTTTTTTCGTATGTGAGTACCAGGAGTTGAACTAAGGACCTCGCGCTTGCCAGGCAGGTGCTTATGCCGCTGAGCTATCTCACTGGCTCTTCTTCTTTTTGAAACAGAGTCTTACTGTGTAGTTCAGGCTGCCCTTGAACTCACAGTAGTCCTCCTGCCTCAGCCTCCTGAGTGCTGGGATTACAGGTATGCACCACCACACCAGGCAGTTTTTTCATCTTCTAAGTGTAGTACATCTGTGACTTTAGATGACTGTATATGACCATATCCCTCTATTTCTGTTGTTTGGATCTAACAGACTTCTATCCTTTATATAATGACAATAATTTTTTAAGCTTTTTTTTTCCTGGTGGTACTGGGGATGGAACCCAGGGCCTTGCATGTGCTAGGCAAGTGCTCTACCACCAAGCTACATGCCCAGCACACCACAATTTTGTTAACTAAAATAAGTATGTTGATCTCAACTGTTGTCAAATGTGATGAGTTTAGAGACTCAAAAATATAAATCTCAGGAGCATGTTAAAAATAAAGTTTTTGAGTGCTTGGGCATCTCTTTAGTTGAATATGTGCTACTACTTGTGTGCAGAGAATTAAGCCCAGTTGGCCAGCTGGATTTCAGAGCCTCATCTGTCATTGCTTTCTTTTTTTTTTTTTTTTTTTTTTTTTTTTGTGGGTACCGGGGGGACGACCTCAGGACCTCGTGCGCCAGCAGGCGCCCGTGCCGCTGAGCGATATCACTGGCCCCTTTTTCGTATGTGGGATCCGGGAGTCGAACTCGGGCCTTCGCGCTTGCAAGGCAGGCGCTTAAGCCGCTGAGCCGTCTCACCGGCCCCTGTCATTGCTTTCTTTAACAACATCACTGGTCATTTGAGAGATGCAAATTAAAACAATGCTGAGATGCCATCTCACTCCAGAAAGAATGGCTATTACCAAGAAATCAACCAATAACAAATGCTGGTGGGCTGTGGGGAAAAAGGAACCCTTCTGTACTGTTGGTGGGAGTGTAGATTACTACTGTGGAAATCAGTGTGGAGATTCCTCAAAAATCTAAAACTAGAGGTTCCATTTGACCCCGCTAGTGCCCTTCTTTGTCTTCCTGAAAGAATTAAAAGCATCATACTACAGCGATATATGCACACCCATGTTTATAGTGGCACAGTTTGTAATAGCCAAATCTTGGAAATAGCCCAAATGCCCATCAAGCAATGAATGGATAAAGAAGATTTAAAGAGAAAAAATAAAAACAATGGTACAGAACTGCAAAACTAGGTAATAGGAAATTAACAATGGTTGATATATTCATATTGTTATCTTCAAAGTAGTTGCTCAGATTACAAAATATAGGCATTCAAAATTGATCAAACAATATAAGCACAAACCATTCTTTTCAATGAACTAAAAGAAATTAGTAGTATAATTATCTTAGCTGTCTTGTGTGTGTGTGTATATATATACATTTTCTTTCCCCTTCCTTCTTTTCTCCTTTCCCCCATCCCAGTTCTTTCCTTTTGAATAGTTTTTTTCCCTTTCACAATATCTATTGTACATTTTAGATCTTATTTACTCTTTCAGTTTCTTACATGAGGGAGACAATATGATGTTTGCACGTGCAAGTTTATTTCACTTATGAGTGTGGTCTCTAGTCACATCCATTTACCTATAAAAGCCTTGAGTTTATGCTTTTTTTCTTTTTTTTGTCTTTTTGAGACAGGGTCTCACTATGCAGTTCAGGATGGCCTTGAACTCACTTTGTAGATGAGGCTGGCCTCAAACTCACAGCGATCCTCCTGCCTTAGCCTCCTGAGGATTGGGATTACAGGCATTCACCACCATGCCCGGCTTTTATCCTTCTTTATAGCCAAGTTGTACTCCATTATGTAAAAATACCACATCTTTTTTATCCATTCCTTGGTTGATGGGCATTTGGTTTTTTTCCAAGATTTAGCTATTACAAATTGTGCTGCTGTAAACATAGGTGTACATGTATCGCTGTGGTACGATGTTTTTAATTCTTCTGGGAAGATACCCAGAAGGGGAATAGCTGGGTAGAATAGGACCTCTAATCCTAGTTTTTTGAGGAATCTCCACATGGATTTTGACAGTGGCTGTACCAGTCTACACTCCCACCAACAGGGGAGAAGTGTTCCTTTTTCCCCACCGCACTTCCAGCATTTGTTATTTGTTGATTTCTTGATAATAGCCATTCTTTCTGGAGCGAGATGGAATTTCAGTGTTGTTTTAATTTACATTTCTCAAATGATCAATGATGTTGAACATTTTTTCATTTTTTTTGTATATTTATTTGCCATTTGTATTTTTTCATCTGAGAACTGCATGTTCTCTCAGATGTCCATTTTTGGGTTGGGTCTTTGAATTTAGGTGGCCTGATTTTCTTCAATTTTTTTTTTTTATTTTTATTTTAAAGAGAAGAAAAAACAAAACAAATCAAAAGAAGAACAAATTTTCAAACAAACATAATAGGAGGGTAACAATGGTTAATACATTACGTATTACTATCTTTAAGTTAGTTATTCAGGACACCAGACATTAGCATTCAATTGTCCAAACATTATTGGCACAAACCTTACTCTTCAATGAACTAAGTAAAAATGGTAGTGTATCTATCTTAACCATCTTATATATATATATATATACAATTTTTTTCCCTTTCCCTTCTTTCTTTTCCCTATTCCAGTCTCTCTTTCCTTTTGACCAGTTTCTTTTTGATTCACCATGTCTATTGTACATTTTGGATCTTATTTACTCTTTCAGTTTCTCATACTAGAGAGATAATACGATGCTTACACATGTGCTTCTGGTTTATTTCACTTATGAGTATTTTCTCGAGTTGCATCCATTTACCTATAAAAGTCTCCAGTTTATCCTTCTTTATGGCTGAATAGTACTCCATTGTATAAAAATACCACATCTTTCTTATCCATTCCTCAGTTGATGGGCATTTGGGTTGTTTCCAAGATCTGGCTATTACAAATTGTGCTGCTATAAACATGGGTGCACATATATCGCTGTGGTACGATGTTTTTAATTCTTCTGGGAAGATGCCCAGAAGGGGAATAGCTGGGTCAAATGGGACCTCCAACCCTAGTTTTCTGAGGAATCTCCACACTGACTTCCACAGTGGCTGTACCAGTCGACACTCCCACCAACAGTGAAGAAGGGTTCCTTTTTCCCCACAGCCCCTCCAGCATTTGTTATTAGTTGATTTCTTAATAGTAGCCATTCTTTCTGGGGTGAGATGGTATCTCAGTGTTGTTTTAATTTGCATCTCTCGAATGACTAGTGATGTTGCACATTTTTTTGTATATTTATTTGCCATTAGTATTTCTTCATCTGAGAAATGTGTATTCATCTCAGATGCCCATTTTTGGAGTGGGTCTTTAAATTTGGGAGGTCTGATTTTTTTGAGTTCTTTATATGTTCTCGATAGTAATCCTTTGTCTGAGGAACAGCTGGCAAACATTTTTTCCCACATTGTGGGTTGTCTCTTCACTCTGTTGGTGGTTTCTCTTGCTGTGCAAAAGCTTTGTAATAAGATGAGATCCCAGTTATTGATTCTTTGGGATAGTTCCCGTGCGGTTGAGTTTTTATTCATAAAGTCTTTGCCTACACCAATGTCTCCAAGGGTTTTACCTATCCTACCTTCCAGCAGATTTAATGTTTCTGTTTTAATATTTAGATCTCTGATCCATTTTGAATTTAGTTTAGTGCATGGTGAAAGATATGGGTCTAGTTTTAATCTTCGGCATGTGTAGAGCCAGTTTTTCCAGCACCATTTATTAAAGAGGCTATCTTTCTTCCAGCGAATGTGTTTGGCACCTTTGTCAAAGATAAGGTGGCTTAGTATGTCTGGGGTTGTTTCAGCATCTTCTAATCTGTTCCATTGATCTTCAGGTCTGTTTTTTTGCCAGTACCACACTGTTTTTATCACAGTAGCTTTATAGTATAATTTCAAGTCGGGGATAGTGATGCCCCCTGCCTTGCCTTTGTTGCCCAGAATTGCCTTTGCTATTCTAGGTCTCTTCTGATTCCAAATGAATTTTAGGATTGTTTTCTCTAATTCTGTGAGATATGCTGTTGGAATTTTGATTGGAATTGCATTAAATCTGTATAACAATTTTGGAAGTATGGCCATTTTCACTATATTGGTTCTTCCTATCCAGGAGCAAGGGATATCTTTCCATTTTCTGATATCCTCTTCAATCTCCTTTTTCAGATTACTGTAGTTTTCAGTATAGAGGTCTTTTACATCCTTCGTGAGGTTGATTCCTAGGTATTTCATTTTTTTGGATGTTATTGTGAAAGGTATTGTTTCCCTAATTTCTCTTTCAGTAAGTTTGTTATTTGTGTACAGGAAGGCTATTGACTTTTGAGTATTGACTTTGTATCCAGCTACACTACTGAATTTGCTTATTAAATCTAGCAGTTTTTTAGTGGAGTTTTTGGGATCTTCTGTGTAGAGTATCATGTCATCTGCAAATAATGATAATTTAACTTCTTCCTTTCCAATCATTATTCCTTTTATTTCTTTCTCTTGTCTAATCGCTCTGGCTAAAGTTTCCAGAACTATGTTGAATAAGAGTGGGGACAGTGGACATCCTTGTCTTGTTCCTGATTTTAGAGGGAAGGCTTTCAGTTTTTGGCCATTTAGTAGAATATTGGCTGTTGGTTTGTCATAGATAGCTTTTACCAGATTGAGATAAAGACCCTCTATTCCAATTTTCTGTAGGGTTTTTATCATGAAAAGGTGCTGGACTTTGTCAAAAGCTTTTTCTGCATCTATTGAGATGATCATGTGGTTTTTGTCTTTGGTTCTGTTAATATGCTGTATTACATTTATTGATTTACGTATGTTGAACCATCCCTGCATCCCTGGGATGAATCCAACTTGGTCATGGTGTATAATCTTCTTGATGATTTGTTGGATTCTGTTTGCCAGTATCTTATTAAGGATTTTTGCATCTATGTTCATTAGGGAGATTGGCCTGTAGTTCTCTTTCTTAGTTGGGTCCTTCTCTGGTTTTGGTATCAGGGTAATGCTTGCTTCCAGGAATGAATTTGGGAGTATTGCTTCCCTTTCAATTTCATTGAAAAGTTTGAGAAGTAGGGGCGTTAGGTCTTCTCTAAATTTCTTGTAGAATTCGGCAGTGAATCCATCAGGGCCTGGGCTTTTCTTTGTTGGGAGGTTTTTAATTACATCTTCAATTTCATTGGCTGATATTGGTTTATTTAGGATTTTTAAATCTTCTTGATTCAGCTTTGGTAATTCATACGAATCTAGGAATCAGTCCATTTCTTCTGCATTTTCCATCTTAGTAGAATATAAATTTTCAAAATAGGTATAGATGATCTTCTGGATTTCTGCAGGGTCTGTCGTGATATCACCCTTTTCATTTTCAATTGCATGGATTTGAGTCTTTTCTTTTCTTTTTTTAATAAGGTTGGATAAGGGTTTGTCAATCTTATTTATTCTTTCAAAGAACCAACTTTTTGCTTCATTGATTCTTTGTATTGTTTTTTTATTCTCCAATACGTTAATTTCTGCTCTGATCTTTATAATTTCCTCCCTTGTACGGGCTTTTGGCTTAACCTGCTCTTCTTTTTCTAGAAGCTCGAGGTTCACCCTTAAGTTGTTTATTTGCGCTTGCTCTATTTTCCTGATATAAGTGTTTAATGCTATAAATTTCCCTCTTAGGACTGCTTTCATTGTATCCCATAAGTTCCGGTATGTTGTACTGTCATTATCATTCAGTTGTAGAAAGTGACTAATTTCTTCTTTAATTTCATCTGTGACCCATTGGTTGTTCAGGAGGATGCTGTTTAATTTCCATGTGTTTAGGGAGTTTTTGTGGGATCTTTTGCCATTGATTTCCAATTTCATTGCACTATGGTCTGATAATATGCATGGGATAATTTCAATTCCTTTGCATTTACTTAAGCAGGTTTTATGAGCTAGTATGTGGTCTATTTTGGAGAACGTCCCATGTGCAGCTGAGAAAAATGTGTATTCTGATGTTGTGGGATGGAACACTCTGTAGACATCTACTAAGTCCATTTGTTCAAAAGTTTGGTTCAGTTCTACTATTTCATTATTGATTTTCTGTCCAGTTGATCTATCTTTTTGTGACAGTGGAGTATTGAGATCTCCCAATATAATTGTATTAGTGCTTATTTGATTTTTCATGTCCTTTAGTACTTGTTTTATATAGCTGGGTGCATTGGTATTTGATGCATATATATTTATGATCGTTATCTCTTCCTCTTGGATTGTTCCCTTTACAAGGATGTAATGACCGTCTTTATCTCTCTGAATCCTTCTTGGCTTGAAGTTCACTTTGTCTGCAAAAAGAATAGCTACCCCTGCTTTTTTCTGGGTTCCTGTGGCATTGAGTATTGTTTTCCATCCTTTGACTTTCAGTCTATGAATTTCTTTCTGAATTAAATGTGTTTCTTGTATACAGCATATTGTTGGATCTTGCTTCTTGATCCATTTCGCCAGTCTGTGCCTTTTGATTGGTGAATTGAGACCGTTAATATTGATGGTTAAAACTGATATGTATTGACTTGTCATATTTTCCTGTTGTTGGTTCCCACTCTTTGTTTTTCTGCTTTCTGGCTATTTAATTATTTGCCCTGCCTGGTGGATTCCTTCTGTTGGGGTTCCTATCTCTTTCTAGAATGTCCTTCAGAACGTTTTGGAGTGCTGGTTTGGTGGTCATAAATTTTCTCAGATGTTCTTTGTCATGAAAGTATTTTATTTCTCCATCAATTTTGAAAGATAGTTTTGCAGGGTACATCAATCTGGGCTGAAAATTATTTTCCTTTAGAGCTTGCAATACATCATTCCAAGCTCTTCTTGAATTGAGGGTTTGTGCTGAAAAGTCAGCTGTGATTCTGATGGGTTTTCCTTCATAGGTGATTTGTCTCTTCTCCCTAACAGCTTTTAAGATTCTGCCCTTCTGTTGAATTTCTGGGATCTTGACTATAATATGTCTGGCTGAAGTTTTTTTTTGATTATGTCTAGTTGGTGTTCTAAAAGCTTCACTTATAGAGGTGTCAAATTCCTTTTCTCTTCCAGGAAAGTTCTCCCTAATTATGTCTTTGAACAAGGTTTTAATGTCGTTGATGTTATCTCCTGCTTTTTCATTTATTCCAATTATTCTTAAGTTGTTTATCTTTGAGTCATCTAGCAGCTGCTGAATTGATTTTTCATGGTCCCTTGCTATTTTTAAGAATTTTTCCATTTCATGATCACTAATTGCAAGCCTGTCTTCTATATCTGAGATCCTGTCCTCGCATTGGCTTATTCTGCTACAAATACTTTCAATGGAATTTTTTATCTCTTGGGTATCTGCTTGAATCTGCCTTATGGATTCCATTTCTTTCCTATGCTGAGCATTCATGGTTTCTATAGTTTTCTTAAGTTCATCTATTTTTTTGTCTGTATCAGCTATAGTGTCCTTAAGCATGGTCTTCATTGTAGACATTATCTCTGCAGTTATCTGTGAGATTATTTCTGTTTTAATTTTTTCCAGAACCTCATTCAGTTGCTTTGTTGTTACCACTTCAGATAGGCCAGGTGGGTGGCTTTCGGATTGTCCCACCTCGTTGCTCCCTAGGTTTGCCTTTGGTGAATTCGATGTGTGGGGTTGCATCTTGTTTAAGTGTCGTCTCATTTTTTCTTTCTTTAATTCCTGGGGTGATGTTTGCAAATTACCTATAGTAGGTTACTTTATTGCTAGTGTTTAAGATCTTTAGAAGATGACTACTTCTCTGCAGTATCTTCCAAGTGGAGCTTGCTTTTAGGTTTTGAGCTTTCTGCCAGATCCTACCTCTTCAATTCGTTGGGTATGCGAAGTTGCTACCTGTTTGGCCCAGTCCTTGATTCTTTGGTACTGTGCCACTGTATTTTCTGTGTCCCTTAGTCAATCTCAATCATGAAATATCAGGAAGGAAAGATGTTTAGAACAATTATTTCACATTTGGCTATAATGTTAACTAAAGCATCAAACACAGCCTAAAAAATGACAGACTGAGCTAACCAGTTATTTACCACTTTTAGCTGTATAGAGTTGCGGTTATATAACAAAATCTAAAACACACCAGAAAAATTATATGCAGTATACAAGTCCTATGTATGTCAATTTTTCCTTGAGGAGTTTAAATTTAAGATGAGTTAAGGAGGAAATAGAGTATTGGGAGAAGAGGAAGGAATTAGATGTAAGGTTAGAGGACTAAGAGGGATCCCACTAAAATTGGGACACTAGTGCAGAGGACAGGTGGTAAAAAGAGAAGGAAGGGATAAAAGGAAGAACAGATCACAACCACAATCACAAAGAAGTTAGAGGCGCTGTTTACACTCATATAAAAAACCAGAGAGAATAATGAAGGAAAGAGCAAATACACATACAGAAACATAAACAAAGATAAAAACAATAAAACAGACAGATCAAAAATAAAACCCCACCAAAAAAACAAAACAAAACAAAACAAAAACAAAAAAACCCTTCGCCAGAACAAAAAAACAAATCAGTGAGAAAAAAAATAAAAATAAAATAAAAATAAAAAATAAAAAATAAAAATAAAAAATATAAAAAGAATCAGTTCCAGGTGTTGACTCTGTTGTAGGCAGGTACCTTGTGACAAAGTCCTGTTCTGTGCAGGTCCGTCCCAGTAAGCCAGGAGCGCCCTCTGGCGGGTGGTGAGCAGAGGCGCGTACTTTCAGGCAGAGACCAGTCTAGCTCGCCTCCGCTCTCAGCGCCCTTTCACGATCCCTGGGCCTGAGAGGCTCAGCGCGCTGTCTGGAGCGCGGGTTCCCTGCACTGGTTCCCGCCGCTCTGGTTTTTCGCCACACCCCCCACAATGGCGCCGGGCCAGTCGCTCTCTGGCGCGGGACAGGTGTGGCTGAGAGTCCAGTCTCGTTCGCCTGCTGACCTCAGCACACTTTCGTGGGCTCAATTGAGAGGCCCTGTGCTGCCCTGTCCGGAGCACAAGTTCCCAGAGCAGTTTCCGAGCCGCTCTGAGTTTCGCCACACCCCCCACAATGGCGCCCGGCCGGTCGCTCTCTGGCGCGGGGCAGCTGTGGCTGAGAGACACTCACCGCCGGTCAGCGCCGTTCTCCGCAGCTCCCCTGCCCCGCCGCTGTCTCAGGATCCTCCGTGGGGGCTCCCTGGGCGCCAGCTGCCACCGTGTGTCCGTGGAATTGAGCCTCAGCCGGCGCTCCAACTCCCGGGATATTAGAAGTTGCACGCGCGCGGTCTGCTCCTTCTTTCCTTCTTCTTTGTTGGAAGTCACCCGTCACTGGTGCCGGGGGTCCCAGATTGCGCTTCAGAACTTTTCTGGAGGCATCTGCCCCCCTCCTGCGCTTTCTGGGTCGCTATATTCCCGTGTTCCAATGGTAACTTTTAGAGAGAGTTTTGCTGCCTGCTTCTTACTCATCCGCCATCTTCCCAATTCTCCCAATTTTTATATTCTAGATAGAAGTCCTTTGTCTGAGGGACAGTTGGGTAAAATTTTTTCCCACTCCGTGGGTGGTCTTTTCACTCTTGGTGATTTCTTTTGATGTGCAAGACTTTTTAATAAGATGAGATCCCAGTGGTTGATTCTCCGAAGTACTTCCCATGCAGATTGGGTTTTGTTCATGAGCTCTCTGCCTACCCCTATGTCTTCAAGATTTCTACCTACTTTTTCTCTCAGCAGATTTAGTGTTTCTGTTTTAACAGTTAGATCTTTGATCCTTTTTGACTTTAGTTTAGTGCATGGTGATAGATATGTGTCTAGTTTTAGTCTTTGGTAAGTGGAAAGCAAGTTTTTCCAGCACCATTTATTAAAGAGGCTGTCTTTCTTCCAGTGATCATGTTTGGCCCCTTTGTCAAAGATAAGGTGGTTGAGTGTGTTTGGAGTTGTGTCTGTGTTTTCTATTCTGTTCCACTGATCCTCAGCTTTGTTTTTTGCCAGTACCATGCTGATTTTATCACAGTAGCTTTGTGGTAGAGTTTCAAGTGTGGGTTTGTGATGCCTCCTGCCTTGCCTTTGTTGCCCAGGATTTCCCTTGCTATTCTAGGCCTCTTCTATTTCCAGATGAATTTTAGGAATGTTTTCTCTAGATCTGTGAGGTATGCTAATGGTATTTTGATCCTGATTGCATTAAATCTGTATTACAGTTTTGGGAGTAGGGCCATTTGCACAATAGTAGTTCTTCCTATACATGAGCAAGGGATATCTTTCCCTTTTCTGATATCCTCTTCAATTGACTTTTTCAGAGTACTGTAATTTTCAATGTATAGATCATTTACTTCTTTTGTTACATTCATTCCTAGGTATTCATTTTTTTTTTTTTTGGTGCTATTGTGTGGTTTCCCTAATTTATCTCTCAGTGAGTTTGTTTGTGTACAGGAATGCTATTGATTTTTGAGTGTTGACTTTGTATTCAGCTATGCTACTGAATTTGGTTATAAACTCTAGAAGTCTATTGGTGGAATTTTTGGGGTCTTCTATTAAAAAAGTATCATGTCATCTGTGAATAATAATAATTTAACTTCTTCCTTTCCTATCCTTATTCCTTTTATTTCTCTCTCTTGTCTAATTGCTCTGGTTAATGTTTCCAGAACTATATTGAATAGGAGTGGTGATAGTGGATATCCTTGTCTTATTCCTCATTTTAGATAGAAATGAGGTTTTGTCCATTTAGTGTGATGTTGGTTGTTGGTTTGTTATAGATGGCTTTTATCAGACTGAGGTAAAGACCATCTATTCTGAATTTCTGTAGGGTTTTTATCATGAATGAGTGCTGGACTTTGTCAAAAGCTTTTTCTGCATCTATTGAGTTGATCATGTGATTTTTGTCTTTGGCTCTGTTGATATGGTGTATTACATTTATTGATTTGCATATGTTGAACCATCCCTGTACACCTGGGATGAATCCCTCTTGGTCACAGTGTATAATTTTCTTGATGACTTGATGCATTCTGTTTGCTAGCATCTTATTGAGGATTTTTGCATCTATGTTCATTAGGGAGATTGGCCTGTAGTTCTCTTTTTTGGTTGGGTCTTTCACTGGTTTTGGTATCAGAGTGATACTTGCCTCCAAGAGTGAGTTAAGGAGGATTGCTTCCCTTTCAATTTCATTAAAGAGTTTGAGGAGAGTTGGCATTAAATCTTCTCTAAAATTCTTGTAGAATTCAGCCATGAATCAATCAGGGCCTGTGCTTTTCTTTGTTGGTATGTTTTTGATTGTTTTCAATTTCATTAGCTGATATTGGGTTATCCAGAATTTTTATATCTTCTTGATTCAGCTTTGGTAGTTCATACATTTCTAGGAATCTATCCATTTCTTCTGTGTTTTCCATCCTTTGTGAGTAAAGATTCTCAAAGTAGGTACTGATGATCTGAATTTCCACAGGATCTGTAATGATTTCACCCTTTTCATTCCTGGTTGCATGAATTTTAATTTTTTCTTTCCTCTTTTTGATAACATTGGCCAGAGTGTTTATCAATTTTATTTATTCTTTCAAAGAACCAACTCTTCAATTTATTAATTCTTTGTATTGTTTTCTTAGTCTCAATTGTGTTAATTTCTGCTTTGCTCTTTATAATTTCCTCCCTTGTGTGGCTTTGTACCTTAATTGCTCTCCTTTTTCTAGAAGGTTGAGGTGCAGCATTAGGCTGTTTATTAGTGCTTGTTCTATTTTCCTGATGTGAGAATTCACCGCTATAAATTTCCCTCTTAGGACTGCTTTCATTGCATCCCACAGGTTCTGGTATGTTGTATTTGCATTTTTGTTTGATTGTAGACATTGTTTAATTTCTTCTTTAATTTCATCTGTGACCCATTGGTTGCTCAGGAGAATGTTACATAATTTCCATATGTTTGTGGAGTTTTTGTGGTTTCTCTTGTCATTAATTTCCAATTTCATTGCACTATGGTCAGATAATATGCATGGGTAAATTCAATTCCTTTGCATTTACTTAAGCATGTTCTATGGGTTAGTACATGGTCTGTTTTAGAGAACATCCCATGTGCAGCTGAGAAGAATGTGTATTCTGATGTTGTTGGTGGAACACTCTGTAAACATCTATTAAGTCCATTTATTCACAGGTTTGGTGCAGTTCTGATATTTCTTTGCTCATATTTTGTCTAGTTGATCTATCTCTTTGTGACAAAGGGGTATTAAGGTCCCTATTACAATTGTGTTACTGCCTATTTGATGTTTTTTTTTTTTTAATGTGGGTACCAGGAGTCAAACTGAAGACCTCACGCTTGCCAGCAGGTGCTTGTGCCACTGAGCGATATCACCTGTCCTTTTTTCCCTTTTATGTGGGTACTGGGAGTTGAACTCAGGATCTTGGGCTTGCCAGGCAGGTGCTTACACTGCTGAGCCATCTCACTGGCCCACCTATTTCATTTTTCATGTCTATTAATATTTGTCTTATATAGTTGGGTGCTCCTGTATTTGGTACATATATATTTATGATTATTATCTCTTCCTCTTGAATATTTCCCCTAACAAGTATGTAGTGACCCTTTTTATCTCTTTTGATCATTCTTGGTTTGAAGTTCACATTGTCTGCAAACAAAATAGCTACCCCTGCTTTTTTCTGTGCTCTTGTTGAGTTGAGTATTATTTTCCATCCTTTGACTTTCAGTCTATGAATTTATTTTTGGGTTAAATGTGTTTATTGTATACAGAATATTGTTGGATCTTGTTTCTTGATCCATTCTGCCAGTCTGTTTCTTTTGGTTGATGAATTGAGGCAGTTTACATTGATGGTTAGAACTGATATGTATTGGCTGATCTTTGTCACATTATTTTCCCACTGTTAGTTCCCTGCTTTTCCCCTCTGTTTACTTGCTTGTCCTGCTTGGTGGTTTCTTTCTGTTGTTGTTCTTGGAATTGTGGTCATTTTTATCTCTGTCTAGAATATCTTTCAGTACTCTTTTTAGCATTGGTTTCATGGTAATAAATTTCTTCAGTTGTTTTTTTGTCATGGAAGTATCTTATTTCTCCATTAATTTTGAAAGATAGTTTTGCAGGGTACATCACTCTGGGTTGGAGGTTGTTTTCTTTCAGGACTTGAAATACTTCACTCCAAGCTCTTCTTGTCTTGAAGGTTTGTGTTGAAAAGTCTGCTGTGATTCTGATGGGCTTTCCCTTATTGGTGATCTGTTTCTTTTCTCTAACAGCTTTTATTTTTTATTTTTTTATTTTTTATTTTTTTTAATTTTATTTTAAAGAGAAGAAAAAACAAAACAAATCAAAAGAAGAACAAATTTTCAAAACAACATAATAGGAGGGTAAGAATGGTTAATACATTGTGTATTACTATCTTTAAGTTAGTTATTCAGGACACCAGACATTAGCATTTAATTATCCAAACATTATTGGCACAAACCTTACTCTTCAATGAACTAAGTAAAAATCGTAGTGTATCTATCTTAACCATCTTATATATATATATACAATTTTTTTTCCCTTTCCCTTCTTTCTTTTCCCTATTCCAGTCTCTCTTTCCTTTTGACCAGTTTCTTTTTGATTCACCATGTCTATTGTACATTTTGGATCTTATTTACTCTTTTTTTTTTTATTATTTTAAAGAGAAGAAAAAAACAAAACAAATCAAAAGAAGAACAAATTTTCAAAACAACATAATAGGAGGGTAACAATGGTTAATACATTACGTATTACTATCTTTAAGTTAGTTATTCAGGACACCAGACATTAGCATTCAATTGTCCAAACATTATTGGCACAAACCTTACTCTTCAATGAACTAAGTAAAAATGGTAGTGTATCTATCTTAACCATCTTATATATATATATATATATACAATTTTTTTCCCTTTCTTCTTTCTTTTCCCTATTCCAGTCTCTCTTTCCTTTTGACCAGTTTCTTTTTGATTCACCATATCTATTGTACATTTTGGATCTTATTTACTCTTTCAGTTTCTCATACTAGAGAGATAATACGATGCTTACACATGTGCTTCTGGTTTATTTCACTTATGAGTATTTTCTCGAGTTGCATCCATTTACCTATAAAAGTCTCCAGTTTATCCTTCTTTATGGCTGAATAGTACTCCATTGTATAAAAATACCACATCTTTCTTATCCATTCCTCAGTTGATGGGCATTTGGGTTGTTTCCAAGATCTGGCTATTACAAATTGTGCTGCTATAAACATGGGTGCACATATATCGCTGTGGTATGATGTTTTTAATTCTTCTGGGAAGATGCCCAGAAGGGGAATAGCTGGGTCAAATGGGACCTCCAACCCTAGCTTTTTGAGGAATCTCCACACTGACTTCCACAGTGGCTGTACCAGTCGACACTCCCACCAACAGTGGAGAAGGGTTCCTTTTTCCCCACAGCCCCTCCAGCATTTGTTATTAGTTGATTTCTTTATAGTAGCCATTCTTTCTGGGGTGAGATGGTATCTCAGTGTTGTTTTAATTTGCATCTCTCGAATGACTAGTGATGTTGCACATTTTTTTGTATATTTATTTGCCATTAGTATTTCTTCATCTGAGAAATGTGTATTCATCTCAGATGCCCATTTTTGGAGTGGGTCTTTAAATTTGGGAGGTCTGATTTTTTTGAGTTCTTTATATGTTCTCGATAGTAATCCTTTGTCTGAGGAACAGCTGGCAAACATTTTTTCCCACATTGTGGGTTGTCTCTTCACTCTGTTGGTGGTTTCTCTTGCTGTGCAAAAGCTTTGTAATAAGATGAGATCCCAGTTATTGATTCTTTGGGATAGTTCCCGTGCGGTTGAGTTTTTATTCATAAAGTCTTTGCCTACACCAATGTCTCCAAGGGTTTTACCTATCCTACCTTCCAGCAGATTTAATGTTTCTGTTTTAATATTTAGATCTCTGATCCATTTTGAATTTAGTTTAGTGCATGGTGAAAGATATGGGTCTAGTTTTAATCTTCAGCATGTGTAGAGCCAGTTTTTCCAGCACCATTTATTAAAGAGGCTATCTTTCTTCCAGCGAATGTGTTTGGCACCTTTGTCAAAGATAAGGTGGCTTAGTATGTCTGGGGTTGTTTCAGCATCTTCTAATCTGTTCCATTGATCTTCAGGTCTGTTTTTTTTGCTAGTACCACACTGTTTTTATCACAGTAGCTTTATAGTATAATTTCAAGTCGGGGATTGTGATGCCCCCTGCCTTGCCTTTGTTGCCCAGAATTGCCTTTGCTATTCTAGGTCTCTTCTGATTCCAAATGAATTTTAGGATTGTTTTCTCTAATTCTGTGAGATATGCTGTTGGAATTTTGATTGGAATTGCATTAAATCTGTATAACAATTTTGGAAGTATGGCCATTTTCACTATATTGGTTCTTCCTATCCAGGAGCAAGGGATATCTTTCCATTTTCTGATATCCTCTTCAATCTCCTTTTTCAGAGTACTGTAGTTTTCAGTATAGAGGTCTTTTACATCCTTCGTGAGGTTGATTCCTAGGTATTTCATTTTTTTGGATGTTATTGTGAAAGGTATTGTTTCCCTAATTTCTCTTTCAGTAAGTTTGTTATTTGTGTACAGGAAGGCTATTGACTTTTGAGTATTGACTTTGTATCCAGCTACACTACTGAATTTGCTTATTAAATCTAGCAGTTTTTTAGTGGAGTTTTTGGGGTCTTCTGTGTAGAGTATCATGTCATCTGCAAATAATGATAATTTAACTTCTTCCTTTCCGATCATTATTCCTTTTATTTCTTTCTCTTGTCTAATCGCTCTGGCTAAAGTTTCCAGAACTATGTTGAATAAGAGTGGGGACAGTGGACATCCTTGTCTTGTTCCTGGTTTTAGAGGGAAGGCTTTCAGTTTTTGGCCATTTAGTATGATATTGGCTGTTGGTTTGTCATAGATAGCTTTTACCAGATTGAGATAAAGACCCTCTATTCCAATTTTCTGTAGGGTTTTTATCATGAAAAGGTGCTGGACTTTGTCAAAAGCTTTTTCTGCATCTATTGAGATGATCATGTGATTTTTGTCTTTGGTTCTGTTAATATGCTGTATTACATTTATTGATTTACGTATGTTGAACCATCCCTGCATCCCTGGGATGAATCCAACTTGGTCATGGTGTATAATCTTCTTGATGATTTGTTGGATTCTGTTTGCCAGTATCTTATTAAGGATTTTTGCATCTATGTTCATTAGGGAGATTGGCCTGTAGTTCTCTTTCTTAGTTGGGTCCTTCTCTGGTTTTGGTATCAGGGTAATGCTTGCTTCCAGGAATGAATTTGGGAGTATTGCTTCCCTTTCAATTTCATTAAAAAGTTTGAGAAGTAGGGGCATTAGGTCTTCTCTAAATTTCTTGTAGAATTCGGCAGTGAATCCATCAGGGCCTGGACTTTTCTTTGTTGGGAGGTTTTTAATTACATCTTCAATTTCATTGGTTGATATTGGTTTATTTAGGATTTTTAAATCTTCTTGATTTAGCTTTGGTAATTCATACGAATCTAGGAATCTGTCCATTTCTTCTGCATTTTCCATCTTAGTAGAATATAAATTTTCAAAATAGGTATAGATGATCTTCTGGATTTCTGCAGGGTCCGTCGTGATATCACCCTTTTCATTTTCAATTGCATGGATTTGAGTCTTTTCTTTTCTTTTTTTAATAAGGTTGGATAAGGGTTTGTCAATCTTATTTATTCTTTCAAAGAACCAACTTTTTGCTTCATTGATTCTTTGTATTGTTTTTTTATTCTCCAATACGTTAATTTCTGCTCTGATCTTTATAATTTCCTCCCTTGTACGGGCTTTTGGCTTAACCTGCTCTTCTTTTTCTAGAAGCTCGAGGTTCACCCTTAAGTTGTTTATTTGCACTTGCTCTATTTTCCTGATATAAGTATTTAATGCTATAAATTTCCCTCTTAGGATTGCTTTCATTGTATCCCATAAGTTCCGGTATGTTGTACTGTCATTATCATTCAGTTGTAGAAAGTGACTAATTTCTTCTTTAATTTCATCTGTGACCCATTGGTTGTTCAGGAGGATGCTGTTTAATTTCCATGTGTTTAGGGAGTTTTTGTGGGATCTTTTGCCATTGATTTCCAATTTCATTGCACTATGGTCTGATAATATGCATGGGATAATTTCAATTCCTTTGCATTTACTTAAGCAGGTTTTATGAGCTAGTATGTGGTCTATTTTGGAGAACGTCCCATGTGCAGCTGAGAAAAATGTGTATTCTGATGTTGTGGGATGGAACACTCTGTAGACATCTACTAAGTCCATTTGTTCAAAAGTTTGGTTCAGTTCTACTATTTCATTATTGATTTTCTGTCCAGTTGATCTATCTTTTTGTGACAGTGGAGTATTGAGATCTCCCAATATAATTGTATTAGTGCTTATTTGATTTTTCATGTCCTTTAGTACTTGTTTTATATAGCTGGGTGCATTGGTATTTGACGCATATATATTTATGATCGTTATCTCTTCCTCTTGGATTGTTCCCTTTACCAGGATGTAATGACCGTCTTTATCTCTCTGAATCCTTCTTGGCTTGAAGTTCACTTTGTCTGCAAAAAGAATAGCTACCCCTGCTTTTTTCTGGGTTCCTGTGGCATGGAGTATTGTTTTCCATCCTTTGACTTTCAGTCTATGAATTTCTTTCTGAATTAAATGTGTTTCTTGTATACAGCATATTGTTGGATCTTGCTTCTTGATCCATTTCGCCAGTCTGTGCCTTTTGATTGGTGAATTGAGACCGTTAACATTGATGGTTAAAACTGATATGTATTGACTTGTCATGATATTTTCCTGTTGTTGGTTCCCACTCTTTGTTTTTCCGCTTTCCGGCTATTTAATTATTTGCCCTGCCTGGTGGATTCCTTCTGTTGGGGTTCCTATCTCTTTCTAGAATGTCCTTCAGAACGTTTTGGAGTGCTGGTTTGGTGGTCATAAATTTTCTCAGATGTTCTTTGTCATGAAAGTATTTTATTTCTCCATCAATTTTGAAAGATAGTTTTGCAGGGTACATCAATCTGGGCTGAAAATTATTTTCCTTTAGAGCTTGCAATACATCATTCCAAGCTCTTCTTGAATTGAGGGTTTGTGCTGAAAAGTCAGCTGTGATTCTGATGGGTTTTCCTTCATAGGTGATTTGTCTCTTCTCCCTAACAGCTTTTAAGATTCTGCCCTTCTGTTGAATTTCTGGGATCTTGACTATAATATGTCTGGCTGAAGTTTTTTTTTTTGATCATGTCTAGTTGGTGTTCTGAAAGCTTCACTTATAGAGGTGTCAAATTCCTTTTCTCTTCCAGGAAAGTTCTCCCTGATTATGTCTTTGAACAAGGTTTTAATGTCGTTGATGTTATCTCCTGCTTTTTCATTTATTCCAATTATTCTTAAGTTGTTTATCTTTGAGTCATCTAGCAGCTGTTGAATTGATTTTTCATGGTCCCTTGCTATTTTTAAGAATTTTTCCATTTCATGATCACTAATTGCAAGCCTATCTTCTATATCTGAGATCCTGTCCTCGCATTGGCTTATTCTGCTACAAATACTTTCAATGGAATTTTTTATCTCTTGGATATCTGCTTGAATCTGCCTTATGGATTCCATTTCTTTCCTATGCTGAGCATTCATGGTTTCTATAGTTTTCTTAAGTTCATCTATTTTTTTGTCTGTATCAGCTATAGTGTCCTTAAGCATGGTCTTCGTTGTAGACATTATCTCTGCAGTTATCTGTGAGATTATTTCTGTTTTAATTTTTTCCAGAACCTCATTCAGTTGCTTTGTTGTTACCACTTCAGATAGGCCAGGTGGGTGGCTTTCGGATTGTCCCACCTCGTTGCTCCCTAGGTTTGCCTTTGGTGAATTCGATGTGTGGGGTTGCATCTTGTTTAAGTGTCGTCTCATTTTTTCTTTCTTTAATTCCTGGGGTGATGTTTGCAAATTACCTATAGTAGGTTACTTTATTGCTAGTGTTTAAGATCTTTAGAAGATGACTACTTCTCTGCAGTATCTTCCAAGCGGAGCTTGCTTTTGTGTTTTGAGCTTTCTGCCAGATCCTACCTCTTCAATTCGTTGGGTATGCGAAGTTGCTACCTGTTTGGCCCAGTCCTTGATTCTTTGGTACTGTGCCACTGTATTTTCTGTGTCCCCTAGTCAATCTCAATCATGAAATATCAGGAAGGAAAGATGTTTAGAACAATTATTTCACATTTGGCTATAATGTTAACTAAAGCATCAAACACAGCCTAGAAAATGACAGACTGAGCTAACCAGTTATTTACCACTTTTAGCTGTATAGAGTTGCGGTTATATAACAAAATCTAAAACACACCAGAAAAATTATATGCAGTATACAAGTCCTATGTATGTCAATTTTTCCCTGAGGAGTTTAAATTTAAAATGAGTTAAGGAGGAAATAGAGTATTGGGAGAAGAGGAAGGAATTAGATGTAAGGTTAGAGGACCAAGAGGGATCCCACTAAAATTGGGACACTAGTGCAGAGAACAGGTGGTAAAAAGAGAAGGAAGGGATAAAAGGAAGAAGAGATCACGACCACAATCACAAAGAAGTTAGAGGCGCTGTTTACACTCATATAAAAAACCAGAGAGAACAATGAAGGAAAAAGCAAATACACATACAGAAACAATAACGAAGATAAAAGCAATAAAACAGACAGATCAAAAATAAAACCCCACCAAAAAACAAAACTAAACAAAACAAAAACAAAAAAAACCCTTCGCCAGAACAAAAAACAAATCAGTGAGAAGAAAAAAAAATAATAATAAAAAAAATAAAAATAAGAGAAAAAAAAATTAAAAAGAATCAGTTCCAGGTGTTGACTTTGTTGTAGGCAGGTACCTGTTCTGTGCAGGTCCGTCCCAGTAAGCCAGGAGCGCCCTCTGGCGGGCGGTGAGCAGAGGCGCGTACTTTCAGGTAGAGACCAGTCTAGCTCGCCTCCGCTCTCAGCGCCCTTTCACGATCCCTGGGCCTGAGAGGCTCAGCGCGCTGTCCGAGCGCAGATTCCCTGCACTGGTTCCCGCCGCTCTGGTTTTTCGCCACGCCCCCCACAATGGCGCCGGGCCAGTCGCTCTCTGGCGTGGGACAGGTGTGGCTGTGAGTCCAGTCTCGTTCGCCTGCTGACCTCAGCACACTTTCGTGGGCTCAATTGAGAGGCCCTGTGCTGCCCTGTCCGGAGCACAAGTTCCCAGAGCAGTTTCCGAGCCGCTCTGAGTTTCGCCACACCCCCCACAATGGCGCCCGGCCGGTCGCTCTCTGGCGCGGGACAGGTGTGGCTGAGAGTCCAGTCTCGTTCACCTGCTGACCTCAGCACACTTTCGTGGGCTCAATTGAGAGGCCCTGTGCTGCCCTGTCCAGAGCACAAGTTCCCAGAGCAGTTTCCGAGCCGCTCTGAGTTTCGCCACACCCCCCACAATGGCGCCCGGCCGGTCGCTCTCTGGCGCGGGGCAGCTGTGGCTGAGAGACACTCACCGCCGGTCAGCGCCGTTCTCCGCAGCTCCCCTGCCCCGCCGCTGTCTCAGGATCCTCCGTGGGGGCTCCCTGGGTGCCAGCTGCCACCGTGTGTCCGTAGAATTGAGCCTCTGCTGGCACTCCAACTCCCGGGATATTAGAAGGTGCGCGCGCGCGGTCTGCTCCTTCTTTCCGTCTTCTTTGTTGGAAGTCACCCGTCACTGGTGCCGGGGGTCCCAGATTGCGCTTCAGAACTTCTCTGGGTTTCGGGGAGGCATCTCCCCCCCTCCTGCGCTTTCCGGGTCGCTATATTCTCGTGTTCCAATGGTAACTTTTAGAGAGAGTTTCGTTGCCTGCTTCTTACTCATCCGCCATCTTGAGGGAATCCTTCTCTAACAGCTTTTAATATTCTGTTCTTGTGTTGAATTTCTGGGATCTTGATTATAATATGTCAGGGTGTAGATTTATTTTGGCTAATTGGCTAATTGGCCAAATTATGGCTAATTGGAGTTCTATGTGCCTCACTTATATGTATGTCTGATTCTCTTCCCATGCTTGGGAAATTTCCTGCTATTACTTCTGCAAATAGTTTTTTGTGTCATTTGTGTTGACTTCTGCTTTTTCATTGACTCTGATTATTCTTATATTATTTTTCTTTGCTTCGTCTTGCAGCTGTTGAATTATTTCCTGTTATTTTGTTATTTGTTATTTTAATGTTTACCTGTTAGTTGTTATTTTGTTTGCTTTCCTGTTAATCATTATTTTGTTATTTTCCAGAGATCTTTCCTTTCATGATCACTAGCCGTGATCCTGTTTTCAAGGTCTGAAATTCTGCCTTAGTTTCATTCAAGCAGTTTTGCCAGCTTTCAATGGAATTTTTAATTTCTTGTATATCTGTTTGAATCCATTTCATGCATTCTATTTCTTTCCTATATTGATATTTCATGGTTTCCATCTTTTTCCTACCATTATCTATTTTTTTATCTATTTCTACTCTAGATTTGCTGAGCAATTCCTTTATAAATGTTGACATTTCTTTTTTTACCTGAGAGATTATTTCTGATCTGATTTCCTCTATAACATCATAGATTTGTTTCTTTACTTCAGTTGCTATTGTTTCAGAAATTTCAGGTGTGTGTCTTCCAATTTCTTCTATATCGGTGTCTACTAGGTTTGTTCTTGGTGGGCTGGATGTCTGAGATTGCATTTTGCTTCTATGTCTTGTCATTTTGCATTTTAAAAAAATTTATTTTGTTTTCTGTGATGATTCTGAGTTTTTTTTTTTTGTGGGTACTGGGGGTCGACCTCAGGACCTCGCATGCCAGCAGGCACCCATGCCGCTGAGCGATATCACCGGCCCCTTTTTTCTTGTACGTGGGTCCTGGGAGTCAAACTCAGGATCTTGCGTTTGCCAGGCAGGCGCTTATGCCGCTGAGCTATCTCACCATCCCGATCCTTTGAGTTTTTGTGGGAAGTAGCTATATCACTAGTATCAAGACCTCTCTAGGGATAGTCCGTTCTTCAGGAATGTCTTCTGTGTGTAGGAGATTCTTGGTTTGTTTCTGTCACAAGATCCTATCTTTTCAATTAATTACGAGTGGGATGTTGATATCTGTTTGGCTGAGTACCCAGTCCTTTGGTGTAGGACTGTGGTGAGGTTATTACCCTAGAGTTTCCCAGTGTTGTTACAGAAGGGAGAACAACTGATTACAACAGATATGTCATCCTAGCTAAAGTAGTAAAATTAGCAATAACAATAGCATCAAGCATAATTTAGAAACTGAGCAACTGTGGTACTCATTGATTTTGTAATTTAGACTATCAGAGCAGTGTCTATAGTTATATAACAGAACCAATTGTACATTAGGAGTTTGTATGCAAAATGTTTCCCCTTGGCAGAGTGGTTTTACCCTGTGGTGGGGAGATTTAGGGAGGACAATGTATAAAACAAAGATAACTGGAAAGGAAGTACAAGCAAAGCTAGAGGAGAAAGGATGATCATGCAAGGTGTGGGAAACTAGAGAAGTGGGTGGAAAAAAAAGAATAAAGGAGTATTTGAGGGATTATCCGAACTTGGTCCCTTGGTTTGGGGGATGAGATTAGTTTTCTCTGGCTGGAGTTCTTCCCTGCCATTTAGAAAAGACAGGAAAAAAAAAAGAAGAAAGAAAGAAAAAGAAGAGAGAAGAAGGAGAAGAAAAACAGAAGATAAAGAAGAGAAAAAAAATTAATTGTGAGCAAAGGGTCTGTTACTGAGAGTCCTGGGTTCTTCCAGAGCTGGTTGTCAGTCCCACAGAGGCCTCAGTCACCTGTTGGCTCATATATTTTTTTTGTGGGTGCCGGGGGTAAACCTCAGGACCTCATGTGCCAGCAGGTGCCCATCTGCTGAGCGATATCACTGGCCCATTTTTTGTATATGGGTTCCGGGAGTTGAACTCAGGACCTTGTGCTTTCCAGGCAGGCACTTATGCTGCTGAGCTATCTCACCAGCCCGGCTCATATTGTTTTTGTTGCTTCGGATTTTTCATGCCACTAGTCTCACCTGTCCCTCATGTGCACTTTAGTTGGGAGCCTACTGTGTCACTGGTGTCCCTTCTGGTCTCCAGGCCTTTCAGCACAGTTTACATGGGTTCCTGCACTGAGAAGATGGTAATGGAAGGGGTCTTGTTTTTCTTTTTAGTACAATGGACTACTGCTCTGCCAATAAGAAGGATAAGCTTCTTAAGTGAAATGAATTGGACACACATGTTCAAATATTGCTTTGTTTCTCTGGTGTGAGAAACTGAAAGTGTAAATAAGGACCAAAATTTATAATAGATATTGGTAAATGGAAAGAAAATGTTCAAATGGGAAGGGGAAGTAGGGAAAAGAAAAAAAATTGAGAAAAGAAGGAAAAAACAGAAACAAAGCTTTTGTAAATAAGGAGTAGAAGAAGGGTTAAGGGGAGGGGAAGGGAATAGGAAAAAAAGAAGACATATCATGCAGAGGTACAAAGTCCCTATGATGAATGTTATCATTATGTATATCTAAAATGTACCAATATCATAAAAATTAAAGAAAGAGATGAGTATTGTTTATATCCTAGGAGAGTTATAGAGTGGAAACCTGGAAACGAATGTTCAGTGGTTAAATAAAATAAGATGGTCAGTTTGGGAAGAAATTGAAAGAAGGAAAGGAAAAGTGTCCCAAATTTCTGGTCTTAATCACAGGTGTCTTATCAGACAACAAAAACCCATGGACAGGTCATCGTAGGGCAGGGTGTCACCTGAAATAATAGGGGGTACTTGAATATAAAGACACCAGTCTGGGAGAACTATGTCCATGCCCAGCATGAACCTGGCTAGGGTGGGGCTCAGGAATTCTAACAGTATGCTGCATCCAGTGCAGCTGTTGAAACTCTGGAGGGAAGATGATGGAGGATGAAGAAATGAAGACAAAAGTCAAGATGCAGAAAGCCAATTTCAGGTGGAGCTCCCTCTCCTGATGGGAGAAAGGATTGCCCAACAACCAC
This sequence comes from Erethizon dorsatum, assembly GCA_028451465.1. Classification (NCBI taxonomy): domain Eukaryota; kingdom Metazoa; phylum Chordata; class Mammalia; order Rodentia; family Erethizontidae; genus Erethizon; species Erethizon dorsatum. The sequence continues at coordinate 103,534,079 of CM051822.1, forward strand.
AGTGCATTTATTTATACAATCAGCAGAAGGCTGATTTCAGGCGGAGCCCCCTCTCCTGATAGGAGAAAGCACTGCCCAACAACTGCAGCATGTTTACTTATACAATCAGCATCAAAGGCTGTTTACAGAGAATTTCAAGGGGAGGGTAAGATCCAGAACAGGAAGAACACCTAATCTTCAACAAAACATCATGCCTTGGTGGTTACATGGGGAACAAGAGAGGAGTTGTCTGTATTATCTCAGGGGAAGGCCAAGTCACTTTGTGCATCAGCTCCCTGAGCTGCATACACTTCTCATGGGGTCCTGCCAAACTCATGAGAAGCAGTGACCTTGTCCTAGATACCCGAGGTACAGACAGCTTTGCCCCCAACAACAGTACAGTATGCTTGGAGTTGTTCCTGCATCTTCTAATGTGTTCCATTGATCCTCAGGTCTGTTACTTTGCTAGTACCATACTGTTTTTATCACTGTAGCTTTGTAGTATAATTTCTTTTTTCTCCAATCAGATTTTATTGGTATATTTTAGATATACATAATGATCACATTCATCATAGAGAATTTGTACCTGTACATGATATAACTTGTAGTATAATTTCAAGTCAGGGGTTGTGATGCTTCCTGCCTTGGCATTGTTGCCTAGGGTTGTTTTTGCTATTCTACATCCCTTCTGGTCCCAAGTGAAATTTAAGAATGTTTTCTTTAGTTCTGTGAGGTATGCTAATGGTATTTTGATTGGAATTGCATCAAATTTGTATAACAATTTTGGAGTATGGCTATTTTCACTATGTTGGTTCTTTCTACCCATGAGCAAGGGATATCTTTGCACTTGTTTTTTATTGTACTGGGAATCAAATTCAGGACATTGTACTTGCCAGGGAGGTGCTGTGCTGCTGAGCTATATCCCTGGCCCACTACTTTCTGATATCATCATCAATCTCCTTTTTCAGAGTACTGTAATTTTCAATGTATAGATCTTTTACTTCCTTTGTTAGATTCATTCCTAAGTATTTCATTTTTTTGGATGCTATTGTGAAGGTGTTGTTTCCCTAATTTTTCTCTCAGTGAGTTTGTTTTTTGTGTACAGGAATGCTATTGATTTTTTAGTGTTGACTTTATATCCAGCTATGCTACTGAATTTGGTTATTAAATCTAGAAGTCTTTTGGTAGAGGTTTTTGGGTCTTCTATGTAGAGTATCATGTCACCTGCAAATAGTGATAATTTAACTTCTTCCTTTCCTATCCTTATTCCTTTTACTTCTTTCTCTTGTATAGTTGCTCTACCTAATGTTTCCAGAACTATATTGAATAAGAGTGGTGATAGTGGACATCCTTGTCTTGTTCCTGATTTTAGAGTGAAAGCTTTCAGTTTTTGACCATTTAGTATGATTGTTGTAGTCAGGGTTTGCAATGAACAGATTTAATACAGGACACATAACTTATAGGACTATTTTATAATATTCACCCAAAAGGTTAATTGCAGAATAGTATAGGAGATCTGCCCACACACTAGAGACCCAAAGAATCCAGCTTAAAGCATTGATCCCATGTCAATATCCTGCATGAGTCCAGCTGAAGATCTAGAGCCCATGGTAATGTCCTCCATGAGTACAGTTGGAGGCCTAGAGCCCACGACAATGTCTCATGCAAGTCTGCATCAAGGATCTGCACTGGGAAGGCCCAAAGGTCAGTGGTGGAAGCTAGAGAGTCTGCTCCAGCGGGATAAAGGATCTGTGCCAGCAGGCTGAAGGATTTGTGCTGGAGCCCAGAAGGGATGATCAAACTAAGGACCAGAGCTCCCCTGAAGAGAACAGCAGCCATCCTCAGCAGCAGTAAGGACCCGAGCTCCTCTGATGAGGAGAACAGCTGAGTTCATATCAGGAAAGCCAGCATGACAGGCTTCTCCAGGAGAATCAACAGCACACCATCTTCCTCTCCAGTTCTCCTTTTATGCTGTTGTCAACAATCCTCACTTGGGCCTTCCACCCAGAACCATGCTGATTCAGTTCATCTGGGTGTTACATGTTGACCATTAGTTAATTCACCACACCGTGTAAGCAGGAAAGATCAAGTTCTTCAAATATTTAAAAAGAAGATCCTGTGAAGTCTCTCTCCTACCTTCATACATAACCACTGATATTGGTTTCTTATTCATCTTTCCAGAGTTTCATTAGACACACAAGCCAGCATAAGGATGTATTATGGATGCACATATGTACACACACCCACTTATGTTCACTTTTTTCCACAAAGGATAGGTTTCTCTACAATCTACTCAGCATTTTGCCTTTGTTACTTCACTTTAAATGTCTGGTTGATCTTTCTCAATAAAGATGTTGAGAAAATCTCAGAGGTTAAAAAATTCTTTTTTACAGCTATTTGGGATTGCACAGCAACAGAGGACTGTAATTTATCTAAACATCTCCCTCTGATAGACATTCAGGTCGTTTATGGTCTTCTGCCATTACAAACAATGCTGCATTGAATAATATAGAGAATTTAAACAGAGGGGAGGGTGGGATATAAAAACTAGCCAAGACATTTCATTATGCGAGTGTTTCCCAGTCATTTTTCCCTCTGCCACTATTTCTTCCTGCTGTATCTTTATTCCCTAGAAGCTAAATGTTGATGGTTTACTGCAGTTTGCACATTGTTCAGGGTCATTTTAGCCATCAAAATTACACAATAAAATAAAAAAAATGTATGTGTGTGGAAGTCCTGAAAGTTAACGATAACAACCACAAATTCCCATTTGCTCAGTGCCTTCTGTGGCCCCAGGTGCTGAGATGGCAGGCTAAAGGGGTTCTGCAAGCTCAGTACACAGTGATGGTGCCACATGCCTGTAATCCAGCACTTGGGAGGCTGAGACAGGAGGGTCACCATGAGGTCAAGGCCAGCCTGGGATACATAGCAAAACACTGCCCCTACAAAGAAACAACATACTGTGGGCCACTCAGACATAGGCATCTCCTTTCTGCAGCCAAAGTGGCACAAGATGGGCCAAGTAGGCCACTCTTCCCAGAGCTCATGCTACCATAAAAGGACAAGGGAATTTTTTCCTCACCTAAAAGAATTAAAAGCAGAGGCTCCAAGAGATTTTGTGTACCCATGTTCATAACAGCATTGCTCACAATAGTCAAGGAATGGAAAGAACCCACTGTCCATTGACCAGTGACACATTAACAAACTGTGATAGAAGTATTATTGAGCCTTAGAGAAAAAAAGAAGGAAATCCTGACACATGCTGCAACATGAAACTGAGGACTTTATGCTAAGTGCAATAAGCCAGTCACAAAAAGGCAAATGCTCTGCACTCTTGTAAGCTACAACTTACATGAAGCACCTACCCACAGTAGTCAAACTCAGAGAGACAGAGATTAGAATGGTGGTTGCCAGAGTCTGGGGGCAGAGGGAGCAAATTGAGGAGTTTCACTTTTGTAAGACAAAAAGTGTTCTGGGGATGGATGGTGGTGGTGGAGCACAACTATTTGCATGTGCTTGAGAGCTTGTTTGGAGGTTCTAGCAGGGGAATACAGCCCTATATATTCTTGGCCAAAAACCAGTCCCTGTTTATCAGGGAAGGTCACTGTTATGGCTTGTATCTAGATGTCCCCCCTCAAGCCTCATGTGCTCATAGGTGGGGCTTTTCAGAGGTGGCTGGATCTAGGGTGTGTGATACTAGGATTAAGGGTGTGTGATAACTAAATGGGTTTAGCATATTTCTGGGTTTGGATAATGGAAGCCTCACTCTGGGTGTGGATGGCACCAACCAATAGACTTATAGCCTGGATGGGATATAAGGGAGAGAGAGAAAGCAGAGCTTCTGCTCACTGCTTGTTGCTTCCTGTCCTCCTTGCCATGGACTGTTTCTTCTCTGCCAGAGTGGCCCACCTTGGAGCCAGACAACTATGGATGGAAACCTCTACAAACTGAGTAAATCTTTCCTCCTTTAACTTGCAGATGTCAGGTATTTTGTCCCAACAACTACAAAGAAACTGAGTCGTCTTCTTTGACAGAGCACATAGCTGTGAGAGGGAACATACATGGAGCACTGAGGGAGGTAGGGACACCTGCCTGGGTAGCCAGATCAACATTTCCATTATGGGTGACAGATGTCACAGCCAGGTCACCCTTATATCCTAGCATGTACTTAATGCCACTCAGCTGGACACTTAAAAATGGTTAAGATGGTACATTTTATGTTATGTCACTCTTCCTATTTAACCAGAGCCTTTCTGATCAAATGATTTTTTTCAGTGATCCTTTTTTCCATAATCAGTGAAGAGTGTTACTTGTACAGGAAAGATCTCATCACAAGGCTTATGTTAGTGAAAATGCAAGTTGATATTCAACCCCACTGAGAGCTTGGTGCAGTGGCACCCACCTGTAATCCCAGCACTTGGGAGAATGAGACAGAAGGATCATGATGAGTTTGAAGCCAGCCACAGAGAGCCCCTGTCTCAAAACAACAAGAACAAAAATATATTCCCCACTGGAAGAAGTGAAGCAAGGTGACTTTCTTTATCTCACTGGGTCCTTACTAATGCTCTGCAAGGTAGACATTATCTACATCTTACAGTTGAGAAAACTGATGTTCAATAAACCCAAGAAAAATAACTGGAAACTATTAGCACCAACAAGGAGGAAGAAGGCAGATGGATGTACTGAAGGAGAAGTAACACATAGTTTTTAAGTACTAACAAAGACCAACCTTTAAAAGAATTTTACAAGTGAAGCTACAAAATACTGAGAAAAAAAGGCTGTAAAAATCTATTGAACAGCTATGAATAAGAGGGGGATAAGGATGAAAGTGAGTGAGAAGATTCACCTTTTATCTGGTATATCTCCATATAGGGCAGATTTTTTTTCTGGTACTGGGAATCAAACTCAGGACCTTGGGTTAGCCAGGCAGGTGCTGTGCTGCTGAGCTATATCCACAGCTCTAGGGCAAATTTTTATAGAAGTTAGTTTTTGTAACAATAACCGAAAAAAATTTAATTTAAAAGTGAGGTTAATGGGCCGGTGAGATGGCTCAGCGGTGTAAGCGCCTGCCTGGCAAGCGCAAGGGCCCGAGTTCGACTCCCAGAACCCACATATGAAAAAAGGGGCCAGTGATATCGCTCAGCGGCATGGGTGCCTGCTGGCGCATGAGGTCCTGAGGTCGACCCCTGGTACCCACAAAAAAAAAAAAAAAAAAAAAAAAAAGTGAGGTTAAAAAAAAAAAAAAAAGGAAAAGAAAGGAGGTTAAACAAATTGTCCAGAGACAAGATTTGACAGCAAATCAGTCTAAATCCAAAGGCCTTTCCTTTATGATCTACCATGCTGGGATGAACCCAGACAGCCACTGGCTGAGGACAGGTTTTATGCTCAGAAGACAGGCATGTTAGAAGGACATTCATGCCTTATCAAGCCAACAGGAAAAGACTTGACTGTAGCTCCAATAAAGAGACACAGGGGTGTGGAATTCTGTTTGTTTTGGTGGGGGAGTTCTTTTTTATTTTTTTAACTTCATTTGTGTTTTTTAAAGAGCACCATTAAAAATGCAAACTAAAAAATCCAAAATTCCCATGGGCTCAGTGTCCACTGGCGTGTAGCATTTCTACTCCAGTGAACACTGTTGCCACAGGTTTCCCTGACAGGGACTTTCTGCCAGGCCACCATGCTGCCCCTGGGAGTAAGGTTGGCGGGATTGTATTCTAGGTGAGTGGTGCCCCTTGGACCACAACTTAACACGTAGCTGTCCTTCCAGTTTTCCCTGTGTCTTGCTCCATGTGGTTGTCCCCAAGTAGTGATCTTTTGACTTGAACTCAGTTTCCCCCTTCTCAGAACTGTTCACTTACATTGTAGACTGCCCCCTATGGGGATGAACCTCTGCTTCCTTTCATTCCTGAGCCTTGGAGCTTTTGGCCTCCCCAGTGACAGGCCAGCCTCAGGAACTCTGGCCAGGAACAGGGCCTTGGGCCTCCACTCTCTCAAGAGAAGTCTCCAAGCAGTTTCCTGAGAGTATTAAAAAAAAAATCCCTTGCTTGCTTCTCTGGAAGAATCTTTCTCATTCTATTCCTCCTATCTTCCCAAATTACCAGCTCTTTCCAGGCCAAACAGCTAACCATGGCCTGTCCCAGAAAACAACACCCAGATTTCCAGCCCATTCAACAATTCAGCATGCACATCTTTTGATTTTATGTGTTCTTTTTATTTTTTGTCATACCAGAGATAGAACCCAAGGGTGCACTTCACTGAGCTACATCCCCAGTCCTTTTTTCTTTTTTATTTTGAGACCAGGTCTTGCTAAATTTCCCAGGTTGGCCTCAAATTCTTGATTCTCCTTCCTCAGCCTTCTGAATAGCTGGGATTATAGGCATGCACCATCATGCCCAGCTATGAATTTTTTTCTGTACATTAGATTCCTCCATGCAATCATTTATAATAAACATTTGCCATCAGCCATGCACATCTTTTCTTTTTTTTTTTTTTTAAGACAGGGTTTCACTATGTAGCCCAGGCTGGCCTTGAACTCACTGTGTAGTCTAGGCTACCCTTAAACTCATGGCAATCCTCCTGCCTCATCCTCCTGAGTGCTGGGATTACAGGTGTGTACCACCTATGCCCAGCTAGCCCTGCATGTCTGGCTTCATTAGATACAATCAGAAAAAGCAGATTATGATCTGCTCAGACTGGCCATTTACACAGTAATATTAATGCCTAGTATTCTTGAGTGCTGTGTTCCAGATAATATGCTAATATTCACTTTATCAAATCACCAAACCGCTCTCTGAGGTTACTATCCTCTCCACCTTACAAATAAAGACACTGCTGCTCAACTTTCCTAAGGTCACACAGCTAGGATGTGCAAAGCTGGGATTCAAAACCTTTCAAAGTTGCATTACACAGTAGCTCAGTTGGACATGGTGATGATAATTATAAATGATGATGCATGGTAAAGAGGAAAATAGAAAAATTGTAAAAAACCAAAAATGAATTCAAAAGCATGTGAGTCAGCATTTGACCCTACAGTCCTCCCTGAAACCATGGAAGTCCTCATATTGCACAGATTCATGCCTTCTATGGAGCATCTCCCCTGTGCCCTTCATGAGGGATTCCTGTGTAATTTTTCTTAATAGAAAGTCTCCAGACACCCCCTACTCTTAAGTTTTTCTTGTGAAATGAGATGACAATGCCTAGACACAGGACTATTATTAGAAGTAAGTATGATAGAGATGAAAGAAAATGGCAGAGTGGTGATTGGGAGCAAAATTCAGCCTCTCTAACATCCAGAATCCAGACACTGGAAAATAATAACTGTGGAAGAAAAAAAGAGAAGCAGATCTCTGGGAACTGGGAAGGAGCTGAAAGGAAAAATTAGAAACTACAGAGAAGTTAGAAACACGGTCCACATGCAGAGGAAAAGAAGAAAAAATATTTGGATTCTCTCTCTGGCTGTTGTGGCTCACAGGGAGGAGAACCGAGCTTCCCAGAAGTAAGCTGAGTACCCAGGGCCAGGAGAGCCAGGGAGGAAGAGTAGCAGAGCCCTCACCTCAGTGAACTGCAACAACAGCATGGGTTTTCCTCCAAGGGGACTCCTTCTATTACAGGTAGTTAAGTTAGATAGAAATTAATATACAGAGAGGGTCTGGGCTCTCAAGGAAGTCAGCAGAAAAAATAAATACATCTGAATTGTGGCTGGGAGTGCATGTGAAGAAGATCAGGCCTCAAGATAAAGATGCAGTGGCCAGGCATACATGCCTCCCTAAGGGATAAGCAGTAACTCAGAATTATAATGTAATTAGCACCACCCGGCCCAGGAAGTCCAGCTAGGCATCAGTTGCCCAGGTGCCAGAGCATCCAGACCTATCCTTTCCCAAAAATGTCTTTGTTCTTTTCATGTACATTTGTTACTTGACCTGCTACCCTAATGGATCAATATTAGCTAAGCAGCTATACCTGTAATCCTATGGGTTCATTATAGTTTGACCCACGTTGTACCCACATTGTGACTTTGCTATATAAATTACCCCTGACAAAGGGGCTTGGTGGCCACCCACTTCTGGGATCCCTCCTGTCTCTCAGGAGTTATTCCTGTTCCCCAGTAAACTTCTCCACTCTTAATCTCCATTGTCCTTTAGGATTCATTCTTCAATTTCAGGGGACATGAACTCTGAGTATCTGACACCTAGCAGGTTAGGAGTTACACTTTTTCCTATATCACTTCCACACTGCAGGCAACAGCCAAAGAGGGATTAAAGTGTAGACAATTTGCCACATTGCCAGAGAGTGCTTGATTAGGTACCATTGTGGGAAAGGGTGGATTATTTAAATCTGAGACTCAGAAAAACTAAAAATCAACTTCACTTCAGGGCTCCCAGTGTTACCCTCCCACACACTGTGACTGGGCAAGAGAAAGCCACAGGAGATCTGTGAGGTGTGAGTGGGCTAGAAAGAGATCACCTGAGAAGTTTAGACTCAGGTAGGGAAGGACATGGGTCCCACCCTCTTCAGAAGCCAGGCACATCCCTCAGAAACAGCTGGGTCTGAAAGTGCCTCCTGGCACTGAGTATTTGAACCCTTGCTCTGCTGCCTGCATCCATCACAGACCTGAGGTATTACTGCCTTCCCCATCCACCAGTGTGAACAAGGACACATCACATCCTAGGCACTGCCACAGCCAGGGGTGATCACGGGGTCCTCTGGAATAGGGGGCACACTTTTCAAACCCACAGGCTATCCAGGCTATCAATGCAGGTGGAGATTTTCTTGACTCCAAAACTGTGGATTTTAGAAGGAAAATACTTATTCAAAAATATGGATTAAAATTTTTTGTTCAGCCTTTCCACTGCCATGGGAACCCAGATGAACAGAGCGGAGGAGGGCAGCCCCTTCCATCTCCATTGCCTCTTTGCAACCCAGGTGAACTGCTCCAGAAGGCCCAAAGAATGGCCCCTCCCCTTGCTGCTGCCATGACTAAGGTGAATTGCTCTGGAAGGCTCAGATACCAGAGGGAACACCAGCGACACAGTAGGGTCCCAACTAAGGTGCACAGGATGAACATGTGAGACTAGTGGCATGAAAAGCCTGAAGTGACAATACCAATACAAGACAACAGGTGGTAAGTTAGATGAACCAGTGTTGTGCTTGGGGACAAAGACATATGGAATAGAAGCAGGCAGGTGGGGCTGCCCCTGTTCTCTCTCTTTTTTTTTTGTTTTGTTCTTTGTTTTTGCTGTTTTTCTTCTTTCTTTCTTTCTTTCTTTCTTTCTTTCTTTCTTTCTTTCTTTCTTTCTTTCTTTCTTTCTTTTTCTTTTTCCTTCTCTTTCCTAAACAGCTAGAAAGAACTCCAGCCACAGAAAACTAATTCCATCCCCCAAACCCAGAGACCAAGTTCAGATAATTCCTTGCTTACTCACTTATTCTTTCTCGTCTACCCTCTCCTCTAATTTCCCAAATCTTGCACGATCATCCTTTGTTCTCCAGCCTTGCTTCTAGTTTCTTTTCAGTTATCTTTGTTTTATCCACTATTCTTCTTAAATCTCCCCACCACAGTGTAAAACCACTCTACAAAGGGGAAACTCTTTTTTTTTTTTTTTTTTGTGGGTACCGGGGGGTCGACCTCAGGACCTCGCGTGCCAGCAGGCGCCCGTGCCGCTGAGCGATATCACCGGCCCCTTTTTCGTATGTGGGATCCGGGAGTCGAACTCGGGCCCTCGCGCTTGCAAGGCAGGCGCTTAAGCCGCTGAGCCATCTCACCGGCCCAGGGGAAACTCTTTGAATACAAGCTCCCAATTTAAAATCGGTTCTGTTATATACTGTAGATTTTGCTCTTATGGTTGAAGGTACTAAATTAATAGCTACCACAGTTGCTCAGTTTCTAAATTGTGCTTGATGCTATTGTTATTGCTAATTATACTACTTTAGCTAGGATGTCATATTGGTTGTAATCAGCTGTTCCCTTCTGTAACAATACTGGGAAGCTTTGGAGTAATAACCTCACCATAGCCCAGTACCAAAGAACTGGGGACTGAGCCAAACAGATTCCAACATCTCACTCTTAATTAACTGGGAAGGTAGGCTCATGGAACAGACACAAGCCAAGAACCTTCGACACACAGAGGACATCCCTGAGAAACAGACTTTTCCTAGAGGGGTCTTGATACTAGTGATATAGCTACCAACTACAAAAATTTACAAGGATCAGCACAGAAAACAAAATAAAAACCTTTGAAATAGAAAATGACAAGACACAAAAGCAAGATGCAATCTAAGACCTCCAGCACACCGAGAAAAAGTCCAGGAGACAGGAGAGAGAAAAATGGAAGACACACACCTGAATTTTCTGAAATGATAGCAACTGAAGTAAAAAAACAAATCTATGAGGCTACAAAGGAAATAAGATCAGAAACAATCTCTCAGGTAAAAAAAGAAATGTCAACATTTATAAAGGAATTGCTCAGCAAATCTAGAGTAGAGATAGATAAAACATAGATGATGATAGGAAAAGGATGGAAACTGCACAGACAATATAGGAAAGAAATGCAATGCATGACAGCTTCAAAGAGATAGCCAGGAAATTGGGCCGGTGAGATGGCTCAGCGGCATAAGCGCCTGCCTTGCAAGCGTGAGGGCCCGAGTTCGACTCCCGGATCCCACATACGAAAAAGGGGCCGGTGATATCGCTCAGCAGCATGGGTGCCTGTTGGCACGCGAGGTCCTGAGGTCGACCCCCGGCACCCACAAAAAAAAAAAAAAAAGAGATAGCCAGGAAATTAAAAATTCCATTGAAAGCTGGCAAAACCACTTGAACAAAACTGAAGACAGAATTTCAGACAAGATCAGAATTGAAGACAGGATCATGGCCAGCAATCATGACAGGAAAGATCTCTTGAAAATAACAAAGATCAGGACATAACAACTCACCAGCTGCAAGATGATGCAAAGAAAAATAACATAAGAACAACAGGCATCAATGAAAAAGCAGGAGTCAACACAAATGACACAAAAAACTATTTGCAGATGTCATATCAGAGAATTTCTCAAGCCTGGGAAAAGAATATGACATAGAGATAAGTGAGGCATATAGAAGTCCAACTAGCCATAACCAAAATAAATCTACACCCACACATATAACAATCAAGATCCCAGAAATTCAGCACAAGAACAGAATATTAAAAGCTTTTAGAGAAAAGAAAAAGATCACCTATAACGTAAAGCCCATCAGAATCACAGCCAACTTCTCAACACAAACCCTCAAGTCAAGAAGAGCTTGAAGTATTTCAAGTCCTGAGAGAAAACAACCTCCAACCCAGATTGATGCACCCTGCAAAACTATCTTTCAAAATTCATGGAGAAATAAGATATTTCAATGACAAAAAACAACTGAAGAAATTCATGACCACAAAACCAACTCTACAAAGGGTACTGAAACATATTCTAGACAGAGAAAAAAATGACCACAATTCCAAGAACAACAACAGAAAGAAACCACCAAGCAGGGCAAATAATTAAACAGAGGGGAAATGTAGGGAACCAACAGCAGGATAATAACATGACAAAGACAAACCAATGTATATCAGTAATAACCATCAATGTAAATGGCCTCAATTCACCACAGAAGTATATTTGGAGCCATCTACCTTAGAATGGAAGTCTACCTTATCAGTGGAGATTGCCATATTATTTCAGTCCCCACATTTACCCTTGTATTAATAGTATAATTACGGTGAAATGTGATGGTGCACACCTGTAATCCTAGCTACCCAGGAGGCTGAGTCAGGGTGATCAAAAGTTTGAGGCAGCCTGGGCAACTTAGTGAAATGCTGTCTCAAGATTAATGTTTAAGAAGGGCTAAGGCTGTAGCTCAGTGGTAGAGCCCTTACCCAGCATGTGTAAGATGTGCAAGGTCCAGGGTAAAATCCTCAGTACTGAGAAAGAAGTAACAGGAGAGAGAGAGAGAGAGAAGAAAAGAAGGAAAAGTACAGTTCTACATAATTAGAAAAAAATGAAGCCCAAAGAAAAGGCTTTCCCAGGTTGTCACAAGGACTGATAAGACCATACGCAGTGGCAGTTTTGTGCGGGGCCTGACACACAGTGAATGTGTTAGGGAGGGCAGATCTGACTACTTTAATTTCTTCTAAATGCTTCTCTGGTAAACAAAGGAGACCAATACATCAGACTGATGCACGTAAGGATTGGGTTTAATCTTTGATATTAGGTGAAATTTGTGTATTTTCCAAATTTCTACAATGTAGTTACCTTATAATTACAATTTAAACTGTATAAATATGTTTACATAGGGAAAAGAATACACTCCAATAAATTGGAGTAAAATACCTAGCATGTGTAAATGTAAATAATTATAAATATATAAAAATCCATATGAATATATGAAAAAATCTCATTCATGAAGAAGTAACATTAGTCAGGATAATGGGCTATTGAATCAGTAATATAATATTCAATTAATGGAAATTTTTATGGAAGAATTTTCTGAAAGAGAAAATGGAGAATTTTATGCAGCAACTCCAAATAGTTAATTTTACTGTCAGGAGAAAAAAAATTCTTCAACCATCCAGTTGGTTCGTTTGATCCTTTTTCTCTAGCTCTTTGGAAACTTTTCCAACTTAATATTTATTTCTTCCTTTGAAGGGTAAAGTTTGCCAACTCTTGTACACATCTAAGGAGATTAATTTTTAAGCTTTTTCCTCTGATATAAAATGTACACCATCTTTCTTCTTTCATGTCCAGTTCCTACTGGAGCAAACCAGGCACAAAAAACATTTGGAGAAAACTCAACTATTGATAGGGAAGAAATCTGTGGCTGCTGATCAGCCTGCAGAAATTGGTTAAGGAGATTTAAAAATAAACCCACCCACTGTATGTGTTAAACACAGTATCTGTGACTTCATTTAAGTCTCATAACTACCTAAAGAGTAAGTAACAGTTGTAATCCTTCTCATACAACTTAGGGCATTGAAGCTTCATGTGGTGAAGGAGCCAGTCCAAGATGACGTGAGGAGTAAGTGGTGAGACAGGGACTGGAACAAACATGGGCAATCTGTGTCAAGTCACTACGCTACGGCTCTGTGAGTCCTCCTCTGTGACAATCAGAGATGTGCTGAGGTGGATGAGACACTGGCCCTGGGTGTTTCTCTCCTGGGATTATAGACAAAGGTGCATGGAGACCACCAGCTCCAGCTGCACAACACCCTTACTGAGGGACAAAGCTGGCAATGGCGAAAACTGCCTCACAAATCTACTCCTTGGAATATGCTTCCCACCTAGAGATGTGACTGAGAATTGTAAAGGCAAAGCTGTGGAAGCAGTTATGGACTTCACTAGCCATGGTGCCTGCCCATTGTATTAGTCTTTCTTCTGTTGCCAATAACACAGTACCACAGACTGGGTGAGTTATGAAGAAAAGGTTTATATTGGTTCCCAGTTCTGGTTCAAGGTGAAGGGCTCACATATGGTAGTGGTCTTCTTGCTGGAAGTGTCCCAAGGTGGTGCAGGCTGTCATATGGCAGGAGACTAGGAGACAGGGAATGTGCATTTCTGGTCTCAGTCTCTCTTTCTCGACAGAGTCTCACTATACAGCTCAGGTTGGCCTTGAACTCACTATGTAGCTCAGGCTGCCCTCAAACTCACAGCAGTCCTCCTGCCTCAGCCTCCTGAGTGCTGGGATTACAGCATGTGCCACCATGCCTGGCTTTCTCTCTTATAAAGCCACAAGGATTCCAGCCTGGAGGCCCTATCCCATGATCTTATCTAATCCTAATCACTTCCCATCTCTAAATACCATAGTGGATTAAGTGTTTAGAAGGACTAGGGGTGTAGCTCTGTGGTAGAGCCCTGGCCCAGTATGTGCAAGATGTGCAAGGCCCTCCTAATACCTCACAATAGGAATTAAATTTCAACACATGAAACCTTGGGGAACACTCAAACCATGTAGGTCAGTGGTGGCAAACCCACTGCATGTGTGCTGCAGTGGGCTATTTATTATCACTGAAAGTTCTAGAGGGTTCGCCATCACTGATTTAGGTGAACATTGGCTTAGCAGAAAATATTCTCATCAAGTACTGATGTAATTGGTGATTTTACAGCCACCCAGCATTTTACAATCATGGGCCTTAGTGTGTGGTTGTTGGTGGTTTGTGCATTTATCTTATCCTTCTGCTTTTTGAAACCACTTGTGAGTTTTGGAAATCTCTATTAGTTTTTTCTTTGAATACTTCTCTTGCCCTATTTGCCATCCTTCTTCCCTTCAAGGGCTCCAATTATATGACTGTTACTATATTCCATGTCTGTTATACCCTTTTTCTATTTTTCAATCATTTTCTTTTCTGAAAAGACCATTTTTTTCTGCCATACATTCCAATTCACTATTTTTCTCTTTGACTATGCCTTTTCTGTTGTGAAACCCACCGTTGAATTCTTATGTTATTATATTTTTCAGTTCTAGAACTTCTATCCAGTTATTTTTAATTTCTTGATTAGGTTAATCAGTTACTTTAAAGTCTTTATCTCCTTTACTTTAAAAGTCTAATACCTCCAATGTAGGTCTGTTTTTACTGTGTTTTTTCTTTGATTTCCAGTCACATAGATTAGACATCATGTGTGAAAAACCATGGAGATAATTTGAAGTTCTGGACAATATGATCTTCCTCCCCAAAGGATTTGTTGTTCTTCCTGTAGGTGGTTTGGACAGAGGTAGGTTTCTTTATTATAACCAAAGATTAAGCCAATTTAAGTCTAGGCCATATCTTTGGGAGGGCTTCTGGCTTCTACTTCTGGCTCATGCCCATCAGAACAGACTGTCAGAACTCCAAACTGGAGAAGGTCAGAGTATTTACCAGAGTCTTTCCTCTTTGGTGTGACCTAAAATATAATTTGTGTCTCCTCAGCCCCATAAGAGCCAGAAACTCTCCTGTCACATTCCTAGCCTCAGCTGCCATTTTCTGCCTCAGCAGCTACTTCACAAGGAGAAGTGGTGGCAATGCCAGACCTAGCTTTGCTGTGCCCCCTTTCTTCCACAGTGGTCCTGGTGGCCCCCCATAGCTTCAGTTGCCAGAATGCGGGAGGAAGACCTTCAGATTTTTTCTATATACTATCATTCTAGATGTTTTTAGTGGGAGGGCTGGTGTACAGTAAGTTAGTTCACCATTACCGAAAGTGGAAATTCTGCTCATGGTATTGTGGTGGAAAAATATGGAGAGCAGGTATTTGAATTAGATGGGGAAAAAGCCAACAAGGAAACATGCATAACCTAGATGACAAGATTTCTTCCCAAGAAGAAACACCAGAGGGACTAGTCCGATCTCTCCCTTTTCCTCTCACACATATAATTTGGATTTAAGAGATTCTAGAAGATAAATTAGAGGATCAGAACAGGTTTATGGGGAAATAATACCTTTAGCTAATAATTAGATATTCTGAAAGTAAATTTTTATGTTCAAGGGAAATTTTCTTTAAAGTAAGAGTAAATAAATGAAATGTCACAGATACTATGAAAAGAATATAAAGTATTGCTAACATTAGCTACATGAATCAGACCCAATATTAAAGTAAGACATATGCATCTGAATGAAAACAAATAAATATAATACAAATCACACACAAAAGGCATAAACAAGATAATTCAAAACTTTCCAAACATAACCCTTTCCAGAAGCTTCAAAATGGTTCAGAAACTGGGCCATTAGGGTTACATGACCATATGCATGAGCCACTTACAATGCACCCACTGGTCAACCCAGTCTTTAGTTATGGACACAAGTTTGTACTTTTGTCAAAAAGTCCAGTAAGTATGCTAAATGACCACGGTGTACTAATACTGAATTTCCCTGTAGAAGTCAAATTTCCCATAACGAACTCTTCCTCCTTTTTTTAAAAAAGGCTTGTTCTTTAGAATTTTTAGAATTTTTGGCTAAAAAATAGAAAAAAACTTTGTACTGCCTAGCTAGGTGGCTGAGGTCTAAATCTGCATTTAACATAGTTTTAGTGATACCAGCACCACCATTCAGGGCACAGACCCTGGATGAGCCTTCAGAGAGACTGCACAAAGCCTCAAGAAAAATTCAGCAGAGAAAGCCACATTTCTTTAGCAATTTCCCATTTCATTCAACCTCTAAGAAATTGTACATGCTCAGTAACTGAATTTAAAATCTGAATGAAATGTTCACAGAGCTTTCTCTTAACAGAAGTTTATAAAAAATAGATCTATTTGTCAACACATGTGTGTTCCTACCAATGCACACACACACACACACACACACACACACACACACACTCATAAATACAACTGCAAAACTGGAAAGAACACAGGAATCAAGGAAGAGGGGATTAGTTGGGTAAAAAATATATTTTATGGAAGATTTTTTAATATAGAAAAAATATCAAGATCTAATAAATTAAAAAAGTAAGTTTTAAACACTATGTGATTCTGTTTTTATAAGGAAAAGTACCAAATGGGAGAGTAGAATATGAGTTCTTATTTTCTCAGTTATACTTGTTTGCATTTTCCAAATTTTTAATCCAACACGGTGACAGGAGCTTCATATCTCCCTATTTTAGAACAGATCACAGTTACCAACAATCCATAATATATTTCCACAGAGAAGCAATGTAGTGCCACAGAGAAAGGGCTGGACCTAGAGTAGAAAGACTTGAATTCAAGTCCCAGCATCACAATTCATGAGTCACTCTGGACAAGTCACATTGCTTCTGGGGACCTCAGTTCTCTTATTTATAAGATAGACTGTCTGTCCAAGGATGTGAAGTAATGCATAAATTAGCTTGATTTGGCCAATCCACAGTAGATGCAGATTTCAAAACTTCATGTTGTACATATACAATTTTTGTCAGTTTAAAAGATAAAAGGTCCCTGGCAGCTCACTGGGCATGGTCATGCGTACCTGCAATCCCAGTACTTGGGAGGCTGGGGCAGGAGGATTGTCAAAAATTGAAGGCCAGCCTGAGCTTCATAGTGAATTCCAGGCCAACCTAGGCTACAAAGTGAGACCCTGTCTCAAAAAATAAAATAAAATAAAATTTAAAAATAATAAAAAATAAAGAAAATATGAAAAACATAAAAAAGGCATCATCATCTCTGTCCTTTTTTCCTCCCTTAATGACTAAAAAGAGCAAATGAAATAAAATCCATAAAGGCCATCTGCAAAGAGGAAGTACAATTCAACAAAAAAGAATAATCAGGAACTATTAAAGATTTTATGTTTGTTCATTTGGGGTTTTGTTTTGTTTTTTGGGCAGTACTGGGGACTGAACCCTGGGCCTTTGCACTGAGCTAAATCTCCAGGCCTTTTTTATTTTATATTTTGAGACAAGATCTCACTAAGTTGCCCAGGTTAGGCTCAAACTTGTGATCTTCCTGCCTCAGTCCCCCAGAGTTAAAGATGTCCTCTAAGTTTTTCTGCAGTTATGACTTCAATTTCTAAAAGTAAAGACTCTGTCTTTTACATCAGGTAAAACACATGTCCTCACCACATACCATCTTTCCCAGATGTGAACATAGATTGGGACCCTGCAAAGAGAACACCAGCAGGAGTGATGGACAGGGAGGGGAAATTAATCTTTTTCAAATGGGAAGGCGATCAGGAGATGGAGGGAGGAAAAAAGGGTGGGAGTGAATGGGGATAAAAAAAGGAATTAAAGTATGTTATGTGCCAGGGGTGGTGGTGTAGGCCTGTGATCCCAGCACTCAGGAGGCTGAGGCAGGAGGATCACTTTGAGTTCAAGGCCAGCCTGGGCTACCTAGTGAGTTTAAGACTAACCTGGAATACACAGAGAGCCCTTGTCTCAAAAAACCAAAAAAAAAAAAAAAAAAAAAAAAAAAAAGTATTATGTATGTGTACCAATTCCTCACAATGAATGTGATCATTATGCATTGCAAATGTGTACTAATTAAAAAATTTAAGTAAATAAATCAAACTAAATTTAGAAAATCTTAAAAAAGATGTTTATGAGAACCACTGCAGTACAGGATACAAAATCAACACACAAGAATCAATAGCATTCTTGTATACCAATAATGAACTCACCAGGAAAGAAATTAAGAAAACAATACCATTCACAATAGCATCAAGAAAAGTTAAATACTAGGAATTAAATGAATCAAGGATGTGAAAGACCTCTACAACAAAAATTATAATACTCTGAAAAAGGAGATTAAAGAGGAATTAAAAAGTGGAAATATATCCCCTGTTCCTGGATAGACAGAATCAATATTGTTAAAATGACCATATTCCCCAAACTGATATATAGATTTAATGCAATCCCAATCAAAATACCAATAGCATGCCTCACAGAACTAGAGAAAACATTGCTAAAATTCATGTGGAACCAAAAGAGACCCAGAACAGCAAAAGCAATCCTGGGCAACAAGAGCAAAGCAGAAGGCATCACAGTCCTGGACCATGGTAGTGGCATGAAAACAAACAGAGGGATCAGTGGAACAGATTATAAGATGAAGAGGCAACTCCAGTAACATTAAGTCATCTGATATTTGACAAAGGAGCCAAAAACATACAATAGAAAAAAGTTAGCCTCTTTAGCATGGTGTTGGGAAAACTGGCTATACAAATGTGGAAGATTAAATCTAGACCCATATCTCTCACCATGTACTAAAGTAAAATCAAAATGATCAAACAGAAACAGATAAAATAGGTAAAACTCTTGAAGAAATATCCATAAGGTAGGAATTTCTGAACAAAACCCCAATTGCACAGGTAACAACATCAAGAATCAACAAATGGGATCACATCAAATTAAAAACTTCTGTACAACAAAGGAATCAACCAACAGAGTGAAGAGACAACATATAGAATGGGAGAAAAAATTTGCTAGCCATTCCTCAGACAGAGGACTAACATTTCAAATATATATAAAGAATTTAAAAAATTTTAGACTCCCCCAGTGTAAAAGACCCAATCAAAAAATGGGCAACAGAAATGAACAGATACTTCTCATAAGATGTACAAATGGTCAATAAATACATGAAAAAAATGCTCAACATCTCTGGCCATTAGAGAAATGGAAATTAAAACAACAGTAAGATTCCACCTCACTCCAGAAAGAATGACTACCTACAAGAAATCAAATAATAACTAATGCTAGTGAGGCTGCAGGGAAGAAAGGAACTCTTCTACATTGTTGGTAGGAATGTAAATTGGTACAACCACTATGGAAATCAGTATGAAGATTCCTCAGAAAGCTAAAACTAGAAATTCCATGCAACCCAGCTATTTCCCTCCTAGATATCTTCCCACAAGAGTTAAAGTCAACAAATTACAGTGGTACATGCATACCCATGTTTATAGCAGCACAATTCGTAACAGCTAAATCTTGGAAGCAGCCTATATCTCCATCAACAAATAATTGGATAAAGAAAATGTGGTATTTAGGCAGCCTGGCCTGGTATGTTGGACCATTGTTTCCTGATGGGTCCCACAGAGCCAGCAGGTCGGTAAAATCAGTCTTCCAAAGGAAAACTCATTGCATACAACTTTCTGGTATATTTTGGATTGTGTTATATAACTGTAGAGCTTGCTCCTATGATTAAAGATATCAAATTAATAGTTACCACAGTTTGTCAGTTGCTAGGCTGTGCTTGATGCTATTGATATTGCTAATTGTACTACTTTGGCCAGGATGTCATACATGTTGTAATCAGTTTTTCTCCCTTGTATGACAACACCGTGATTGTCTAAGATAATAAGCATCACCATAGTCCAGTACAAAGGATGGAGTGCTAAGCCAAATAGATAGCAACTTCTCATCCTTAATAAATTGGGAAGATAGGCTCTTGGGATAGACAGAAAGACCCAAAGCCACGTACACCTAGAAGACATCCCTGAGGAATAGACATTTCCTAGGGAAGCCTTGATACTAGTGATAAAGCTATCTACCATAAGAAATCTACAAGCATTGACACAGAAAACAAAGTAAAATAAAAATAGAAAGTAGAAAATGACAAGATGCAGCAGCAAATGCAACCACAATCCTCTAGCCCACCCAGGACAAGTCCAGAGCATAATGAGATAGAAGAATTGGAAGCCACACACTGGAACTTTCTGAAATTATAGCAGCAGAAGTGAAAAAAACAAATGGATGTGGCTATAGAAAAAATAATCTCTTAGATAAAAAAAAATGACCATCAATGTGAAAGACATGTCCCATGAATCTAGAGTAGGCAGATTTAAAAAAATAGAGGAGATTAGGAGAACAATGGAAACCATGAATGCCCAATATAGGAAAGAAATGGAAACCATGAAACAGATCCAAACAGATATCCAGGAGATTAAAAATTCCATTGAAAGTATATGCAACAGATTGAACAAAAGTGAGGATAGAAGTGCAAGTCCTGAGTTCAATTCCTGGTACCAAAAAAAATAGAAAAAAAAAAAAAAAAAAAGAATATCAGATCTTGAAGGCAGGATTGCAGTTAGTGACCATGAAAAGAAAGATATCTTAAAATAGCAAGGGAGGGGCCAGTGAGATGGCTCAGTGGCTTAAGCGCCTGCCCGGCAAGTGCGAGGGCCCGAGTTCAACTCCCGGAACCCACATATGAAAAAGGAGCCGGTGATATCGCTCAGCGGCACGGGCACCTCCTGGCGTGCGAGGTCCTGAGGTCGACCCCCCGGTACCCACAAAAAAAAAAAATATAGCAAGGGAGACCCAGCAACTGGCCTGGCTGGGGGAATCCAGGTGACTGGCGCATCCCCCTACATCATGGGACTTGGCAACTGGTCTGGGAAGAATCCAGGTGACTGGCTCCCCACCCACATTGGTGGGACCAGGTGACTAGGGAACACCAGCCACACAGTTAGACCCTGACTAGGGCACACACAATGGACATGCAGGACTAGTGGGGTGGAAAAGTCTAAAGTAACATTAACAGTAGGAGCCAACAGGTAGTAAGTTAGGTGAGCTAGCATTGTGCTTGTGGACAAAGACACATGGAATAGAAGCAGGTGAGTGGGGCCACCCCTTTTCTTTCTTTTTTTTTTTTTTTTTTTTTTTTTTTTTTTGTGGGTACCGGGGGGACGACCTCAGGACCTCGCGCACCAACAGGCACCCGTGCCGCTGAGCGATATCACCGGCCCCTTTTTCGTATGTGGGTTCCGGGAGTCGAACTCGGGCCTTTGCGCTTGCAAGGCAGGCGCTTAAGCCGCTGAGCCGTCTCACCGGCCCACCCCTTTTCTTTCTTTTAATTTAATTTAATTTAATTTTTATTTTTGTCTTCCTTTCTTTTCCTTTTCCTTTTTTCTTATCTTTTTTTTTTTTTTTTTCTCTTTTCTAAATGGCTGGGGAGAACTCCAGCTGCAGAAAACTAATCCCATCCCCCAAACCAAGGGACCAAGTTCAGGTAATCCCTTGCTTACTTTCTTATTCTTTCCCTTCTGTCCTCTCCTCTAGTTTCCCAAAGCTTGCATGATCATCCTTTGTCCTCCAGCCCTGCTTCTACTTTCTTTTCAGTTATCTTTGTTTTATACACTATCCTTCTTAAATTTCCTCACCACAGGGTAAAACCACTCTACCAAAAGGAAACATTTTGCATACAAGCTCCTAATTTATGGTCAGTTCTCTTATATAGCTATAGATTTTGCTCCTACGGCTAAAGGTACAAAATTAATAGTTACCACAGTTTGTCAGTTCTAAACTGCTTGATGCTATGGTTATTGCTAATTATACTACTTTAGCTAGGATGGCATATTTGTTGTGATCAGATGTTCTCCCTTCTGTATCAATACTGGGAAGCTCTGGGGTAATAACCTCACCACAGCCCAACACCAAAGAACTGGGGACTGAGCCAAACAGATACCAACTTCCCACTCTTAATTAATTGGGAAGGTAGGACCTTGGGACAGACATGAGCCAAGAACCTCCTACACACAGAAGACATCCCTGAGGAACAGAATTTTCCTAGAGAGGTCTCAATACTAGTGATATAGATACCTACTACAAAAACTTACAAGGATCAATACAGAAAACAAAATAAAAATTTTTTTGAAATAGAAAATGACAAGACACAGAAGAAAATGCAATCTCAGACCTCCAGCACACGCAGAACAAGTCCAAGAGACATCGAGATAGAGGAAAATGGAAGACACACACCTGAAATTTCTGAAATGATAGCAACCAAAGTAAAGAAGCAAGTCCATGAGGCTATAGAGGAAATCAGATCGGAGATAATCTCTCAGGTAAAAAAAAAGAAATGATGACCATAATGAAGGAATTGCTCAGCAAATCTAGAGTAGACATAGATTAAAAAAATAGAAGAGCATAGGAAAATGATGGAAACTTTGAATGAACAACATAGAAAAGAAATAGAATGCATGAAACAGATTCAAAGACATATCCAGGAAATTAAAAATTCCATTGAAAGCTGGCAAAACTAATTGAACGAAACTGAAGGTAGACTTTCATACCTTGAAGACAAGATCACAGCTAGCAATCATGAAAGGAAAGATCTCTTAAAAATAACAAGGGATCCAGAAATAACAATTCAACAGTTGCAAGATGATGCAAAGAAAAACAACATAAGACTGATAGGTGTCAATTAAAAAGCAGGAGTCAACACAAATGACATAAAGATTATTTGCAGAAGGAATAGCAGAAAATTTCCCAAGCATGGGAACAGAATCTGATGTACAGATAAGTGAGGCATATAGAACTCCAAATAGCCATGACCAAAATAAATCTACACCCAGACATACAATAATCAAGATCCCTGAAATTCAGCACAAGAACAGAATATTAAAATTGTTAGAGAAAAGAAACAGACCACCTATAAAGGAAAGCCCATTAGAATCATGGCCGACTTAATATAACCCTCAAGTCAAGAAGAGGTTGGAGTGAGGTATTTCAAATCCTGAAAGAAACAACCTCCAACCTAGATTTATGTACTCTGCAAAACTATCTTTCAAAATTAATGGAGGAATAAGATATTTCTTTGAAAGAACGACTGAAGAAATTCATGACCACCAAACCAACCCTACAAAGAGTACTGAAAGATATTCTAGATAGAGATAAAAATTTGGTGTAGCAGCAAGAGAAAAACTGAATACATAAGATGGAAGACTTCCATACCACTAAATAGTTCCTATATTAAAGAAGATATAAGGGATTATATTAATCATATATTGTTACAAGTATGTAACACATTATCCTTAAATTTAGCAGCGTAAGACAAAATATGTATTTACTTTGCAGTTCCAGTTGGGTTAGGAGTTCAGGTATGGCTTATTTGTGTGCTCGGTTTCAAGGTCACGGTGGTGGCTGAGGCTGTGGTCATCTTAAAACAACTGAAGAAGGTTCTTTCTCCATGTTTGCTCATGAGTTGTTGGTGGGATTTGGATCCTTGCAGGCTGCTGGCCAGAGGCTGCCAATTCCTTGCTCTGTGAATATGTTCAATATGGCAGCTTGCTCTGTCATCGAAATGAGCAAGAGAGGGAGTGCTGGTAAGAGGAACTGAATAATCTTTTGTAACCTAATCTCTGAAGTGATATCCTATCACTATCATCCTATTCTAAGAGTAAGTCTCCAGGATTCAAGGGCAGGGATTACATAAAGGCAGGAGTCCCAGGAGACAGGGATCTTTGGAGCCACATTAGAAGCTGCCTACCACAAAGGGCAAATGCAAAATTCTTAGGGTTAATGACAAAATGGACATGGTGATATTTGTATGATGCATTTTGAACTATACTAAGAGGGAAACTCATAGTATTGAAAACAATTAGAAATAAGAAAAAAAATTGTCTTAGCTTTCAATTCAAGCAAATAGGAACTAGAAAATTAGAGTAAATTTGAAATGAAATAATGGTAATAATGGTAAAAGAAGAAATCCATGAAGTAGTGAAGTAAAATAAATAAATGGTAGATGACTTTTCATCATTCAGGTTTTGGCTACTGAGTTGTAACTAGGAGCTGTGTATTCAGCTTCTCAGTTCTTTTCTTTGTCCTGCTATGGGGAACATGGACTTGATGTTAGTGAGACGTCTTGCAACACAAGATGAGGGGTGCACCCCAAGGCTGGTGGACTTGCCTGGGTCCTAAATGCTGCAGAGCTATTGTGTCAGACCTGAAATCCCTACATCCTGAATTTTACATGAGAAAAAGATGAATTTATAGCTTTTTAAAGCCATGGTTATTTTGAGTCTCTGCTATATGCAGATGAATTCTATATCATAACTAATACAGAACTGAGTAAAAAAAAGTCATTATTTTTTAGATGGTATGAAGATTTATATAATAAATCTAAGAAAGCAAAACAAATATTAGAACTAATAAAAGAATTTAAAGTTCAGCAAGGTTTGGGGGTATAAAATCAATCTGAATTGTACCTTCTACTCTAGAAATAACTCTTTATAAGATGTTAAAGAAAATGAGGTAGCAATTGAAATAGTAAAAAACCTCCTATACCCCACAAAACCTATAATTTTCTAGGAATTTGCATAATAAACTCGAGACTTTTATGAAGAAAAACTTGAAACTGTATTAAATGATATAAAATAAGATAAATAAATGAAGAATTATGGATGAGATGACAATATTATAACACTGTTGTTTCTCACCTAATTAATCTATAAATTCAATGCAACTCTAATTTAAATTTTTAGTGTAATTTTAGTGGACTTAATAAATGACTTCTACATATTAGATGAGTGAATAAAGCTCCATGAATAACTAAAACTTTTTGGGAAAAAGGAGCAAAGAAAGGAGACTCACAAACCAGATTTTGACCTATATCATAAATCCAGCACAAAAACATATCCAATGGATAGAAAAACCTCAGGAAATAGACTGTATATGGGAACTCAATCTTTTATGGAGTTAGGGAAAAGGTGGCATATTTGATAAATAATCTTGTGAAAATGGAGCCATTATCTGGAGAAAAATAAAGTTACAATAGACCCTTATTCCATATCCTGGTGGATCAAAGTAAACTCTTGGTGGATAAAAGACCTACATTTAAAGATAAAGCAAAATGCTAATAGAAAAGAGTGTAGATTATTCTTTTTGCTCTTGAGTGGGGAAATATTTCTTAATGGGTGCTGAGGTTTGGACTTTTTGTTTGTGGTGCTAAGGATTGAGCCCAGGGCCTCGCACATGCTAGGCAAGTGCTGAATTACCAAGCCATACTGTTAGCTGTTTTGGATTTTAAATATCCCATAAAGACTGATGTGTTAAAGGCTTGGTTCCCAGCCTGTAACACTAGGGCTAGTTGGTGAAACCTTTGGGAGGTGGGGCCTAGAGAAAGGAAGTTGGGTCACTGTGAATGTGCTCTGGAAGGGGATACTGGGTCCTTGCCCTTTCCTCTCTGCTTTCTGGCTGTCATGAGGTGAACAGGACTCCTGTACCACATGCTCCCACCATGATATACTATGCTGCCACAGGCTCAAAATAACAAGGCCAAGTTATTTGAACTGAGACCTCTGAAAGTGTGAGCCAAAAATAAATATTTTTCCTTGTTAAGTTGCTTATCTCAGGTATTTTGTCAGTAACACAAAGCTGACAAACACAATGGCATCCTTACAGTATATGTATAGAGAGCCCTTTCCGGCCCTTGTCGCGGTTTGGGAAGTTTATGTTTGTAATCCCATGGAAAAGTTATTGGAATTCTAGCTAGTTAATTCCAATCTACCACTTCCAGTGCCCACAGTGAGAATAAAGACACTAAGGCATATTTATAGTTGTGGGGAGCCAAGGGGTCCCAAGTCCAGCCAAGATGGTGGTTACTGGAACAAAGGCCTTGACCCAGGGCCAAACCTGGGTTTTATTAATTCTCAAAGAGAGGAGTGGCTTGGGGATGAGTGACTGTGAGAATGGCGGGAAGTCCATGAGTACTGTGATCTGGGCTAGGTAGGTGGCCTGAAATCACCTTTGCAATGTGCAGAGGGAAGGATATGCAGAAGGAGTAATCTGCATAACACAATTCAAGGTAGTATCTAATGTTTTGATGTCGGTGCTTCAGCTCTGATGTGTAATCTTCTATGCCCTGGGAAGTCATAGCCTCTTTCTCGAGGCTCAATCCCAGCCGACAGCGTGGAGCATGGCTCTCCATCCCGCCAGGCTCACCCATGTTTTGGGATCTACAGGGGCAGGGAAACACTGACTTGTTGCTTGCTTCAAAGACCACACATCAGCACCTCAGCTGGAATGATTTGCATTGCTTAAAGGCAATTGAAGGGATAAGGAAAAGTCCTAGCCAGCTCTGTACATATCAGTACATGGAAATAGGGCCAGGTTTAGCCAAAATGGAGATAATTGCTCTTCTTTCAAGGAGAGTCATCTAGGTGATCCTCCACATATATGCACTAACAGAAAAAAATAAATTTTAATACATTAAAAAGTGTTTTCTGGGGACTGCTGTTGAAAGGTGAA
The DNA here is from genome assembly GCA_028451465.1 of Erethizon dorsatum. NCBI lineage: Eukaryota > Metazoa > Chordata > Mammalia > Rodentia > Erethizontidae > Erethizon > Erethizon dorsatum. The sequence goes on from CM051822.1 coordinate 103,560,464, forward strand.
CACTATCTTCAGAGCAAATAAATATCAGCTGGACAGATGCATTTGCAACATCTATCACTGAAAAAAAATTAGTTTGTAGAATGTAGAGAAAAACACCTAAAAGTCAGCATGGAAAAGAGCAGTTATTATGAAAGGAGGTAAATTGCCAACATCCCTAACTGACAGCTTGACTGTGACCTCCTAAGATCCCAAGACAGGGTCACTCAGTTCAGCTCCTCCAGACCTTTGCAAACTGTGTGGGGTAATATTTTCAGCTGCTAAGTTTTGGGTTAGTTTGCTGATCAGCAACAAATAACTAATGTAAGAAGTAATGTACAAATAGAGACTTTTGTGCTACTATGTACTGTATTTAGACATCATCATGAGTTTTTGAAAATTCAAATAATGATTAAAAAGATAGACTCTTGCCAGGCATGGAGGCACATGCCTGTAATTCCAGAATCCTGCGAGGCTGAGGCAGGCAACTTAGTGAGACCCTGTCTCAAATAAAAAAGGGATGGGGATTTAGCTCCATGTGAAGGTCCTTGGTTTATTTCCCAGTATTACTCTCCCCCTCTCTCACTCCCTCCAGCCTCTCTCCCTCCCTCTCTCTCTTCTTATTTTGGAATAATATTAGATATAGAGAAAGATTTAAAGGATTGTAGGATTGTAGAAAGGGCTCCCAAACACCCCTCATCCTGCTTCTGTCATTGTTAACATCTCACATAACCCTGGATATTTGTCAAAACTAAGAAACTGACATGGTGTAGTTTCATAAACCAAACTCCCTGGTCTGTTAACCAAACTCAAGACTTCATTTGAATTTATCAGTTTTTCCACTAATATTCCCTTTCTATTCTAGGACTCAACACAGGGCACCCCATTGCATTTAGTTTTCATATTTCTCTAGTCTCCTGGACCATGACAGTTTCTCAGTTTTTTGTTTTCCATGACCTTAACAGATATCTTAGCTATATTGAAATTACTTTTGTTTATTGCTTTGTATTTCTTTGTGACAGATCTAGGAGAATGAACTACAGAGACTCAGGGTTTCTACACATTACAATTAGTTTCACAATCATTTGTGCAAGTATTCGGTTGTCTGCCCTCCCCAGTAACCTGTAAAACTTATTAAGGTAGAGACTGTGTTTGATTCTGCAAAGTTTGTATGATGCCTGAGACAGTAATTTTTCCATGAATACATGTAGAATGAATGAATATATAGTTAATGGTCCAAAGGATTTCTTTTTTGTGTGTGTGGTACTGGGAATTGAACCCAGGCATGTTCTACCACAGAGGTGCTCCTCCAGATCTTCAATATATATATATATATATATATATTTTTTTTTTTTTTTTAATTTTGAGACAGGGTCTTGTAGAGTTGTCCAGGCTGGCCTTGAACTTGCAATCCTCCTGCCTCAGTCTCTGGAGTAGGTGGAATTATAGGCATGTGCCATCATGCCTGGCTGGACGATTTTTAATGAAACAGTGAGCTGCAGTAGTCAGAGGATTTAGAATTGTGCTCGTATTATGGTAAGTCTTAAATAAGTAGTAACTATTTGCTAGACACATTGCGCTTTACCTTCATTAGCCAAATAAATGTGTGTTCAATTCCGTTACATAAAATAAGCGTTGTGAAATTCTTTCCAACGTACTCTGTCTCCTCTAGGTGAACAAGTCTTAGTTCCTGGGAATTAATTATTCATTTTAGTTAAGCCCAGTGCAGCCTAAGAGAAAAAACCTGCCAAAATGGGTAGAGCAGCTGTTCTAGAAGCAGCACATGGTGGAAGTACAGTTTGTCTGTATGCCAGGGAGAGAAAGCAAAAATCAAGACAGGTTTTTCAGGGCCGGTGAGATGGCTCAGCGGCATAAGCGCCTGCCTTGCAAGCGCGAGGGCCCGAGTTCGACTCCCAGAACCCACATACAAAAAAGGGGCCAGTGATATCGCTCAGTGGCACGGGTGCCTGTTGGCGCGCGAGGTCCTGAGGTCGACCCCCCGGTACCCACAAAAAAAAAAAAAAAAAAAAAAAAAAAAGACAGGTTTTTCAGGAGTGATGTATGCAGAGAAAACACAAGTTAACAAGTTGGAGAAGAAAATACCGATTTCTCACTCACCCCTGCCTCTTTGAAATCTGAAGCCTAAGTTCTAAAAGCTCTATTCTAATTAAATACAACCTCATTTTAATTCAGGATAAAACCTCACCATCTCTTAATGTTTGAATTTAAAATTTTCACTCTTTAATACTACTCTCCATATTACTATTGGCATTTTACTTAGAATGCTAAGTGCAAATCATCTGTTGGACTTTTTTATGGTGTGAAGAGGCAGAGGTGGTGATGGCATATCTGGGAAGATGGTGGAAATAAATCTTAATGGAATTTGGGAAGTGAGAAAAGCTGAGCTGGTGTCTGCAGCTGAAACGATGCATTCTGGGGCAGCTCAACTGGTGTGATTATTAAAGGTTTTATATGGTGGTTTATATATAATTTAGAAATAATAATAAATTGGAATTGGACTTTTGGCTCCTCTCCCAGATTAAATCCCCTGAATGTTTATTTTACAGGAGCCACAAAAAGAATCCAATTTTTAGCCCCATATATTAATCTAAATGAGTAAGTGAGGTTATATTTTGGTTTTGTTTTGTGTAGGGAAAAAATAAAAGTGTGTTTCAGAGTAAAATACCCAAAAGTCATTATTGTAAAAACTTAGGATTGAGCCTCTGTAATATATTTTGCTAGTGATAATATACCCTGATAAATTAGGGCTATTTCTTTACTTTATAATTGATTCTCCATATTTTTTTAGCTAGCTGTAGAAAATTCAGCTTTAAATGTCTGTTTTTTATCTATGACCTTCTATGAGAAGAAATTACTTACAAAATATTTAAATCATTTGCTTTCCTCAAATTTTCATTGCTTTGCTGCCAGATTCCATAAAAAGGGTTCATTCACGTATTCACTCTTTGTTTATGGAAACCTTGAATTGGATTCTTAATGATTAGCTCAGTATCTGACAAATGGTGATTATATATCTAAATGTGTCTGTATTTGTATTTATATATATTTGTTGAATGAATAAACATTGTATTGCTTGCAAATAACATTGTTTTGAATGTATTTCATAAGACATAGCTAATTTTTTTCATTGTATGTTCCTCCTTTCATGAATTTTATTCATAAAATTTTTATTCATTTATTTTTCCTCTTTCCTCCATTTTCCCTACTCTCCCCAGCCACTGATCACCACTATTCTATTCTAAATTCTATAAAGCCAACAATTTCACATATCAGCGAGATCATAAGGTGCTTGCTTTTATGTACCTGGCTTGTTTCACTTAACGTAATGAACTCCTGTTCCATCCGTGTCATCACAAATGACAAGATTTCATTCTTTTTATGACTGAGTAGTATTTCATTGTGTATGTGTATGTTATTTTCTTTTCCTTTCTTTTTTTCCTTTTTTTTTTTTTGTTGATTTTTTGAGACAGGGTCTTGCTAAGTAGCCCAGGTTGGACTTGAACTCACAGTGATCCTCCTGCTTCAGCTTCCCAAGTGCTGAGATCACACGAGTGTGCCGCCATGCCCAGCTACCACATTTTCTTTACTCCTCAACTAACGTACACTTAGGTTATTTCTATTTCTTGGTTATTGTGAATAGTGCTGTAATAAACATGGGAGTGGGGATGTCTCTTTGACATACTGATTTGAGACTGATTTACTTTTAAGTTTTTGAGAAACTTCTATACTGTTTTCCATAGTGGAGACATTAATTTACATTTCCACCAACAGTGTGTAATGGTTCCTTCTTCTCCACCTCCTTACCACTAGTTGCTATCTTTTGTCTTTTTTCATTATAGCCATTATTACTGGAGTGAGGTGGTATTTCATTGTAGTTTTGATTTACATTTCCCTGGTGATTAGTGATGTTGACCATTTGTATGTCTCAATAGTAATAGATTTTTTTTTTTGTGGATACCGGTGGTCGACCTCAGGACCTCGTGCCAACAGGTGCCTGTGCCGCTGAGCAATATCACCGGCCCTTTTTTTGTATGTGGGTTCCGGGAGTCGAACTCGGGCCCTCACGCTTGCTAGGCAGGCGCTTATGCCGCTGATCCATCTCACCAGCCCAGTAATAGAACTTTTAACTTGGTTCTATCTCTAAAAGCAGAGGCTTGCCCTCCACTTGCCACTTTCCCTCTTTTTATGACTGGAGTGCAGTCAAGGTGCTGCATCATTGCTGAGCCACAGATAGAAGATGCCTCCAACCCTGCCTGACACTTGGAGCACAGCCTCCCTCCAGCCCCATTCTCTGCAACTGTATCATTATATATGTGAGAGAGAAACAAACTTCCATCTTGTTTAGCCCATTGTCACTTGGAGGTGACACTTACAAAGTGGGCAAATCTATCTTTGAACCATATAGTTCTCAAGGCACTTAGCTCTAGATGGGGTGAGAAAAGAAGTCCTCCAATACCCATGATATAAGTCAAATATGACAAATTCCAGGAAGGAGAACAATAATTGCCCTCACTGTGTGAGGGAGCAAGAGTTCACATTTGCTAGGAGAGTAAATTTGGAGTGCTTTAGAAACTAGGATGTCTGCATTTTGAGAGCCATATGACTCTTGACTCTTCTAGGTGTGTATATTATTACTCAAGGAATCCTAACTGCCCAGTTTATTTGTCTATCTGGCTGTCAAAGCATTGCTATTTGTAGTCTTTGGAAGAAACCATAGGGTTTTGGGATCGGTGTGGGCTCAGCTCTCACTAGAACAAAGAGGTAGGCTGAACTTTCTCTAAGTGAGTAACTGTGGCTCTTGCAAATGCTCAAGGAGGTCAAAAGCATGGGCTTAACTGGGCAAGGTGGTGTACAGCTGTATTCCTAGCCCTCTGGGAGGCTGAGGCAGAAGGATCACAAGTTTGAGCCAGCCTGGGTAACTTAGCAGCTCAGTGAGACCCTGTATCAAAAAAAAAAAAAAAAAAAAAAAAAAAAAAAAAAAAAACCTCAGGGATGTATTCAATCCACAATACCAAAAGCCCTGGGTGAAGGCCTTGAGTTCAATCCTCAGTACCAAAACCAAAACCAAAACCAAAACCAAAGCATTGGGTTTGGAGTCAAACAGATGTGGTGTGGTTTCAAATTCTGCTTCTACCACTTAACAGCTATGAGTCTGAGCAGACTACTGTGGTCATTGAGATCTGGGCCCATGAGCTCAAGTCTCTGTTTTACCATTTGGGAATTATGTGACTAGCACAATTTGTTTAGCCTTTCTGTGAGCTGATTGCCTTCTGAGTAAAATGAAAATAATAAAAGTATGTACTTACAGGGTTGTTGGGAGGGTTAAGTGAAAGTGCCTTATAATATTAAGTCAACATGTATTTAATGCTTGGTACAATATATGCTAACACACACACTTATATTCTTATTTAAGATATGGAAACAAAATAATGTCTGGTATATGATAAACAGTTAATATGCTTATTGTTATTAATGATGTAACTTTCAGGTGGCTCACTTTACTCATGTAAAAGAGGTAATGATATTTGTTTCTTTGTCCTCATTTGTAAAATAATATCCACCTCTTAAATTGTGATATAAGTCTATAAAGCACTTGCACGATGCTTGGTACATAGTAGGTCAATAAATTATCCCACAAGTTTTGAAGTTGCCTAATGCTCTGTTGTGTTGGTATCGCCATAAGGGTGCCATGGCAGAGATCAGGAGAATTTCAGCTAGTGTTGGAGAGGAAATGGGAGCATCAGCCACTTTTTAAGCCCTCTATGTGATTCACCAAAGTCCTGGAAGGTGCCTGCATCCTTTCTGATGGTCAAGAAAAGTGCAGTTCAGAGAAGGTAGCACGAGACTTTCACAGGACAGGGTCTGAGGAAGTCCCCACAAAGAGGAAATAGGGACATCAGCGTGGTCCACAGTATAGGTTCTTTTTTTTTTTTTTCTTTTGTCTTTTTGAGACAGGGTTTCACTATGCAGTTCAGGCTGGGCTTGAACTCACTATGTAGCCCAGGCTGGCCTCGAACGTGCAGTGATCCTACTGCCTCAGCCTGCTGAGTGCTGGGGTTACAGGCATGTGCCACCATGCCCAGCTGAGAATAGGTTCTTGACTCATCTTCACAGAAAAAAACATTTCAGGATGCATCAGAAAGAGGCATAGGCTGATTTATTAGGCAGAGTTAGAAAGTAAAAGAAAAATAGGGGAGGACCTTTAACTTGAAGAGCTGAAGGGGGCATAGCTCTGATGGAGATCAGACTGGCCTGTCAACAAAGAAATGAGACCAGTTTCTGTGAAATGGCTGAGGTGGGCCATGGTCTGGTTAATCATTATCTCAGTTCTAGTTTTGTAAGGTGACTCTGGAGAAGTCCTTATCTCTCAAGGGGGCAATCAAGTCTCCATGAGATGATTGTGCTTGGGCCATTTCAGACTTGTGGATGTTCCGCTTGGATACAAGATGGTCAAAGGTTTTGAGCAATGACTGGAGACTTCTGTGTGCCTACTGGTATTTTAATGCTCCTGTAGGTCTCTTATTTTGATGTCCTCATTCTTGAAAGGAGATGAGATAGGTTATATAAATTTAGGGCTAATCAACCTTGTCTTGTCAGCTTTTAGACAGACAATTCCTAAATGATTAATATGTTTATATGTAGAGTTGAGCAAGGCTGTGACCCAAAGTTTTAATGTAAAAGAAGTACACAAAATGAAGGTCAAACTTTGTTTTGTTTTGCTTTTAGTAACCTATGGGCATCTACAGGCTCAAATGAAGAGTCAAATGAAGAGTCACTTTTTTTTTTGATAGCAAAAATAGCTTTTACTTACCTCAGGAACCCTGCACATACTGTATTTTTAATGAGTAATAGATTAAGGACCCTGTAGTTTATTTGACCTTTGTTCCCATGGTGGTCTCTGTCTGTGTCAGGTTCATGGTCACCCAGCTGGGCCTGGCAGGTGGGAGACTTACTGGGAATCCTCTGTTGGCTCACATGGCAGTAAGCAAAGTCGGCAGCCCAGCAGGAATGTTGAAGGGTGAGCTCAGAATATCTTCCTTAGTGGACCATGTCCACCAAGAGCATTAGCCAGGCCCTTGCCCCTGTTCCAGTTGTTCAAAAAGTTACCTAACTGAAAGAACCTTGGATCCATGGTGGTACCTCAGGGGCTGTTCCCATTGGAGCCTCCATGCCCTGGTCATTTCTTGACTTTCTGGGGATAAATATACACTTTCCTTCTTCAGCTACAGAGAGGCATCCTGGCATGGGGGCACCCAGCCTTATGGTGTCACTGGGGAGCATTGACAATGTAGGGGAGAGGACTCTGAGTTATACCATGCATTTCAGGAGCTCTTGGAACTAGCTCAGGCTGTTTCTCAGCTGTCCTACACCAGCTTCTCAGGGCTGTCCTGAAAGTTAGGAGGTTAAGAGATTTCAGAGACAGAAAGAGAACACTAGGGGCTGGCTGCAGGGAAGGCTGGGAGGGAGATGTGTTAACCAGCAAGCCTTGCTCTAATGAGAAGTAGGTGGTAATAAGCAGGCGTCAGGCTTTAGCTACAGTAGAAGCCTCCGGTTTTGTTAAGAAAAGACAGAAGGGGAGTAGGGAAGAGAACTAACTTCCTCCAAAGGAACAGGCTGAAGGGGTGGACCTTGAGAAATGGAAACAGGTCCCTACTCAATCTTGACGAGGAAGGATGACTTGGATCTGGTCATTTCTATTTCTGCTCATTCAGTGGTCTCTGCGGGATCTAACTCACTCCTATCCCAGTCACCTTGTCCTGTTCTAAATCAGGGACAGATGGAACTGCCATGGGATGTTCTGCCAATGGGATGGAAACCAATGAAGCACCACATAATCAAGAAAACAAATTAGGGTGCCACAGACTTAATGGAGGACACAATGGTACTGCTAGAGGACCAAGTGAGAGACTCTCAGGGCCACAGACTGTGTGGTGGCACCAGCAAGCCACAACAAGTGCTTTCCGTGACTCGGTAACTTATGGGAACATTTGGGACATGTCTTGCAGTGCCTCTCACCTAGGACAGGGCTTTGGCTATTTCTAATCACAAGGGGAAGACATTTTCTCAAAAATCCATTCTACTTAGAGTGGTACAAATTTTCATAGTCTTGGACATGTGAGGAATACAGGTTTCTTTATTTTCTATTATTTAATATCTGATCACAAGCCTTCATTTGTGTGGTGCAAGAGAATATAGTCTGATCGCTTCCTACATTAAGTCAAAACCACTGACTTTTCATTTGGAATGCCAGGCACTTTCAGGATTGTTTCCCTTGTTCCCCTCCTTCCTTTGGGGTGGCTGCTGGACTGGAGTAAGGGCTTTCACAAAAGCAATGGGGAAGCTCTTCCTGCAAATCTACTGATTTTGGTCCTATCTTGGTGATTTAGTCATTTTCTTCCACATTGGAACAAAGTACCCAGCACACACAACTTAAAGGAGAAGAGGTTTATTTTGGCTCATGGTTATAGTCTGTGGTCAACTGGTTCCAAGGCAGAGAGAACATGGCAGAAGGCATAATGAAGGAAAATCTGCTCATATCATGGTGGTCAGGAAGCATAGAGAGAAGTGAGGATGCAGGAAGGGAGATACACCCTTCCATTTCATGCCCCCAGTGACCTGCCTCTTCTGACCACACTCCAGTTCCTAATAGCAAATCAGCTAAATGACTCCTATCATTCAATGACTTTCCAAAATTTCCACCTATGACATTTTTGATATTTTTGATTTAAACTATAACATTCTGCTCCTGGCCCCCAAAAGACTCCTGCACATCTCCTTATGTGAAATGCATTTAGATTGTCTCTAAGAAACACCAAAATCTTAACAGTTTCAGCATTAGTGAAAAGTCCAAGTCCAAAGCCTCCTCTGAGACTCAAGGCAAACCCTTACTTGTGATCCCCTGTAAAAAAAAAAATGTTAAACACTGCTGATATACAATGGTACAGGGTAAACATTCCTATTCCAAAATAGAATTGGGGGATAGAAAGAAATCTTAACAAAGCAAGACTGAAATCCAGCAGGGCAAACATTAAATACTGTAGCTTCATGTCTAGCACCTGGGACAAGTTGTGACAATGAGATGTGAACTCCAAAGGTCTTGAGTGACCCAGCCCCTACAGCTTTGCTGGTTTTCCACTCATGGCTTCTTTCTTGGAGTAACTTTGCTTTTGCTTGTGACTTTGCTCAAAAGATGTTCCATGTTCTTGGCTTCTCTAACTTCTACTATCTCTGCTGCACCTTTGGTTTCACTATTACAGCTTCAGGTACTGCCCTCAGAGAAACATTGCCTGGCCTTCCAGGCCTTCCTTTGAAATCTGTGTAGAAGACTCCCTCACCCTACAACTCTTGCATTCTGCATGTCTGTAAAATCAGCACCATGTGGATAATGTCAAGGTCTGCTACTAGCTACAGCAGAAGTTGGGCCCCTTGGATCATGATTGCAGAGGCCTCTGAGGGTCTGGATTGCTGAGCACTGTGAACTGAATCCTAAGGAGCCAATTCCCTAGGTAGTCTTCCTGGAGCAGGATGCCATGGAGCACTCTTCTTAAAGTTAAGTTTTTCTCCTTTGTATCCTTGAGCCTGCTAAGGACTGGGTCTTGATGCCCTCAAGGCATCTTTACTCTAAGCAAAGTACTTAGCTTCTTTTTTAATGCTAATCATTTTAGCAACCAACCTTTCCTCCACTCACACTTTGCAGGTACATCCTTTCTGTAAAAACTGAAAACTTTTTATATGGACTTTTTTCTCCTGTTTCTCAGTGTAAGTCTCACTAAGAGGAGCAAGCAGTACCCATGCCACAGTTTGAATGTTGGTCTGCCTTGAAATTTCCTTGATCAGATTAATTAGTCCTTAATCTCAGTTTTCCACAATGTCTCAGGACATGAAAAAAATGTAGACAAATTTTCTGCCAGAGTGGTCTCAAATCCAGCTGCCAATAGAGTCCCTCTTCCCTGTTGAAACCTCCTGAGCCTGATCTTTACTGTCTGCATTTCTATCAACATTCTGGTTCTAAGCTCTGACAAATATTGGCTATCAAACTCAGTTTACAGCATTCTAAGTTTTCTCTAGATGGCATCTCCAAATATTTTTAAGCTCCTGCAAACTGCTTCCAAAAGTTTCTTCTTCTTCTTGTTTTTTTTTTAAATATGCTGGTACCGGGAGTCGAACTCAGGACCTCACAGTTGCCAGGCAGGTGCTTATGCCACTGAGCTATATCATTGGCCCTTCCAAAAGCTTCTTTCTTTTTTTTCTTTTTTTTTTTTTATGTGGGTACTGGGAGTCGACCTCAGGACCTCACACTTGCCAGCAAGTGCTTGTGCCACTAAACGATATCACCGGCCCTCTTTTCCTTTATGTGGGTTCTGGGAGTCAAACTCAAGACCTCACACTTGCCAGGCAGGTTCTTATGCCGCTGAGCTATCTCACAGGCCCCCAAAAGCTTCTTAACCACATGGTCAGGTAGTCACAGCAACAACCTCACTCCTGGTACAGAATCTGTCTTAGTCAATTTCCTCATTGCTCAGACAAAATACCCCATACCTACCTCTTAAAGGAGGCCTTGGCACACAGTTACAATCCATGGTCAGTTGAGTCCAGGGCAGAAAATATCAGAGAGGCATAGTGGAGGAATATCTGCCCACATCTTGTCAGCCAGAGAGCAGAGAGAGAAATGAGGAGCTGGTAGGGAAGATATATTCTTTCATGTCACACACCAAGTGACCTGCCTCTTCCTATCACCCCCACCTTCTAATAGCAAATCAACTATGTTACTTGCATGATTCAGTCACCTTCCCAAAGCCCCACCTATGACAGCATGAGGCCTTTGGGGGACATTCTTGATCTAAACCGTAACACTTGGTCTCCTGACCCAGGTTCCCTCAACTCCATAGTGCCTGGTCTCATCCTCTAGTTGTTAATGGCATCATCTGCAGTGTCCCTGCACAGGCTATGCAAGTGTTCTTCAGCCACTCTATGCTCTTTATCCACAACATAAAGATATTTGAAGCTCTGACAGTGAATACTGGGGGATATCACAATATAAACTTTTTTTGGGTTTACCTGATTAATCTGTAGCCATCTTCAGGAGGGCATTTGCTTTCACTTGTAGGTCTTCTGAACACAGTGGTGTGAAAATTTAAGGCACAAAGAAAAATTGATAAACATTACATTCAGAACCAGGTACCTCTAAAGGTTTAATTCCGAACTATCTTAGCGCTGAATCTGTTTCACATGTTCTCACTTACTGGTCACTACAACAGATGTTGTCAGAAGACAGCTAGCTAGCTGTGAGTGATTAAATGTAGTAGGGAGGCAGAGCTATAAAAAATCAGGGGGGGGAAGAGACAAATAAAAAATTATATTGTTTTGATTAAAATTTTTAGAAGTGAGAGGAAGAGATGAAATACCATAAGACCATGTTAAAATTTCCTATTAATTGTTATTATTTTTCTCAGATTATAAAAGTAGAAAACTCAGAACATATAATTTTGAGAAAAGAACTAATTATAATTCTACCACCCTGAAATAATCTAAGCATAAATGCATTTCTATATAACATATTTTATAAGAATGCTTCATATTTAATACTTTATAAATATTCTACTTTAACAGTTTTTATAATTATGAAAGAACTCAAGCAGAGCGAACTATGTAATCCAACAGTCTTTCATTCATAGGGTTCCCTGCTTACCTCCCAGAAGCAGTGTTGATATTCGATTGCATTCTTCTGGATATTTTCCTTGCACATGCACCTTCCTCGAATTGTCTTTTTCATTTAACTTCTCTTTCCCACAATCACTAGGTCATAAATTTCAGTATCTTCTACCTGTTCTTTCTGCTCATGCCCAACCAGCTAAATTAATGAGTTCAAAGTGCCAAACAGCCCAAGGCCACTGGTTGAATCTCCACATAGCACCTACTGGAGTCATTGTGCCCAGTGGTGTGGGATGGTTACCAGAGCAAAAGGTGAGAACAAAAGCCCACTCCCTTTCTGGGGGAGAGACCTTCTCCCACTGATGTCTATAGAGCAATCAGGGGAGAAAGGTTGGTCTTCTGTGTCCTTCCTGAGTGTTGTCATCATGTGATATTGTGTGTGGTGACTGTGGCTTGCTTCACAAGTGCCACCTACATTTAAGTTGATTTAAAGAAATCAAAGGTGTAATATGTCTTGCAGCTCAACATTTGTAGTTGCAATTTGTGTGTTCTGCAAACTTGCCCTTGAACAGACTTTCAGAAACTCTGGTAACACAGTTTTGAGTTGGTTTCTTATTTGTTCAAAAACTTTTAGCAGTGTCTAGAAGCATGGATGAGCTAGACAATCTAATTTTAACACTGTTTGCAAATGTGACCTGCCTGCTGAGAGGGATGGTGGCATGTGTTAACCCTGGTTCCACCACTAACAAAAGAACCTGTGATAAATTCCTAATTTTGTTCCCAGCTGGGCTTTGAGCTTGTATTCTCTCTCTCTCTCTCTCTCCCTATCTTCTTCTCTTCCCCTCTTTCCTTCCCTTCTCCCCCCCCTCCTCTCTCTTTTCCCCTCTTCCCATCTTTCCTTCTTCCCCTCCTCCCTTCTCTTCTCTCTCTCCTCTCTCTCTGTGTCTCTCTCTCTCCTGTCTGTCTCTGTCTGCTTCTCTCTCCCTCTCTCCCTCTCCCTCATCTCTCCTGAATTCCCAGCAGGGGGTGCAAAATCAAATACTTCCAGGCCTGGGATCATGACATAATCAGTGAAGTGGGCAAGTGTAGCTCTCATGGGGGCAGTTCTACCTCTTGCTGGATTGTGTGCTTTGCGTTGCCAGAAGTTGTGTTTTCAGTGTAGTTGTAAACACAAATTTTAAAATGTGCATTTGTGATTTATGGGTCAATCGGAAGAGTTCTTATAGGCCTGGTGAGATGGCTCAGCAGCATAAGCACCTGCCTGGCAAGCACAAGGTACTGAGTTTGACTCCCGGAACCCACATATGAAAAAAGGGCCGGTGATATCGCTCAGCAGCACGGGTGCCTCCTGACGTATGAGGTCCTGAGGTCGACCCCCAGTACCCCCCCAAAAAAAAGAAGAGTTCTTATATTAAACTCCCCTTAGCTCACCCTCTAACAGGACTGATGGGTTAATTTAAAAACACTTAAAAAATTTATCTGTTCTTCTGGATGTGTATTTAACATCTGCTAATGAGACTTTGGTTAAGGAATGGATTCTGTGGCCTTGTAAAAAGGCTGAATGAAAATTAAATTTATCATGGAAATATCAACAGTCATGTTTACCTTCCCAACACTAATTCAAGCCTAAATTGATTTGAGTGTTCTGATATCATTCATTTCTATAAGCATTGTAAAATAGTTGCATAAGTTATAGAACTAGAAGGTCATGGAGCTCTTTTCTCCATTATTAGAGTCCACTGCTCTTTGTTTATGAAATGAAAGATGACAGTTCTGGAGAAAAAGATGAGATCAGATAGTCTCTCTACATTCCCTTGCCCTCATCTGTAAATCGCTATCTTTCCCTGGCTTCCTCAGTACATTCTAAGACTGTTTATGGGGTCAGCAGGAAATGTATTGTGGTGTCATGGCTGTCAGCACTAACTGGTGAATCCTTCATTTTCTGGCTCATCACTACTTTCTTTTGGGGGTTTGACCAGATCTCAAGACTGTAAGAACTATGAATAAGTCTGATTCTATGTGGATGATAAGAAAAATGAGTAAACGGAATTTGGCCATAGTTGATGCTGTTGCTCCCTTATGTTCTTGTCTTCAGGGTGACACACTACGATAAAGCCAGTTTTTGTGTTTTTTTTAAAAAATGGAAATTAGTTTTCATCAGAGTCAGGCAGCTCCAAGTGACAGACACTTAGTTCCCAGACTAGTGGGGACCTTAAAGCCCTGCAGTCCTTTGAGCAGAGTGAGGATTCCCTTCTAACTCAGGTATATCACTGGAAAGAATTCCAAAGCTTAGGAGACAATGGAGTTTAACAAGAGCTAATGCTAATGATGTGCTGCATTATGTTTATTTTTAAAATTAAAAATTTTTGTTTTATTAGTACATATTTGCAGTGCATGAAGTTTATAATCATCTTGGGGAGTAGGTGCATGTACATGTTACACCTTGCTTCCCTTTTTAATCCCCTTTTCCTTCCCACCCACTTCCCTACCTCCATCTTTAAATTCTCTTTTCCCGGGCCGGTGAGATGGCTCAGTGGCATAAGCACCTGCCGGGCAAGCGTGAGGGCCCGAGTTTGACTCCCGGAACCCACATACGAAAAAGGGGCCGGTGATATCGCTTAGTGGCATGGGCGCCTGCTGGCGAGCGAGGTCCTGAGGTCGATCCCCCAGTACACACACACAAAAAAAATTCTCTTTTCCCATTTTTATTCTTATTATTATTCTTAGCTCGTGTTTATGACATATGTTTACATTCACTGTGGGAATTTGGTACCTGTACCTGGCATACCATTAATCATCTTACTTTCCATTCTCCTCCCCCTCTCTCCTGGTCTACTTCCCATTTGCAAGAGATCTATCCCCTAATTTCCTTCTATCCATCCTTTAAGTGTTTGTACTTTGCCCTACTCATATGAGGGATACCATACAGGATTTAAGTGTGTGTGTCCAATTTATTTCACTCAATATTATAATTTCCAAGTGCATCCATTTTCCTACAACTCTCTCAAATTTATCCTTCTTTATAGCCAAGTAGCATTTCATCATGCATAGGTACCACATTTTCTTTATCCATTCATCTGTTGATGGGCATACAGGCTGCTTCCAGGATTTAGCTCTTATGAACTGTGCTGCTATAAACATTGGTATGCATGTATCACTGTAATATGATGTCTTTAGCTCTTTTGGGAAGAAGATGCCTAGAAGGAGACTAGGTGGATCAAATGGAATTTCTAACTTTAGTTCTTTAAGAAACCTCCATACTGATTTCTGTAATGGTTGTACTAATTTACATTCCCTCTAACAGTGTAGGAGGGTACCTTTTTACTGCAGCAGTGCCAGCATTTGTTATTTGGCTTCTTGATGGTTACATTCTTTCTGGTGTAAGATGAAATCTTAGCATTGTTTTAATTTACATTTCTCTAATGGCCAGAGATGTCGAACATTTTTTTCATATTTGTTGGCCATTTGTACTTCTTCTGAGAAGTGTCTATTCATTTCACTTGTCCATTTCTTTACCTGGTCTTTGATTTTGGGTAATCTAATTTTTTTGAGTCCTCTGTTCTAGATATTAGTTTTCTTTTCTTTTTTTTTTTTTTGTGGGTACCGGGGATCGACCTCAGGACCTCGCGCGCCAGCAGACGCCCGTGCCGCTGAGCGATATCACTGGCCCTTTTTTCGTATGTGGGTTCCAGGAGTCGAACTCGGGCCCTTGCTCTTGCCAGGCAGGCGCGTATATCGCTGAGCCATCTCACCAGCCCTAGATATTAGTTTTCTGACTGAGGAATAGTTGGAAAAATTTTTTTCCTGTTCTGAAGTGCTATCTTACATTTAATGTGAGGACAAACTGTATATTGAGGGTCACTAAAACTTTCTTGTAACTGTACTGAATTATGGTTCTTCATGGTAATTGATTTGGTTTAAAAATCATAAATGGGAGTCAGTGAGATAGCTCAGCAACATAAGCGCCTGCCTGGCAAGAGCGAGGTCCTGAGTTCGACTTCTGGTACCCACATAAAGGAAAAAACGGGCCGGTGATATTGCTCAGCGGCACAAGTGCTTGCTGCCAAGCGTGAGATCCTGAGTTTGACTCCCGATACCCACATAAAAAAAAATCATAAATGGTTGGGTTGAACTTGTTCTTCCATTTGTCTCTGTGGGCAAAGATACTCTTATAATGCTAGGTTCCAAATAAAGACCCTGTGACAGACATCTCTTAATTCTAGCATGATTATAGAGGCCACCATTTTTCAATTTGTGTGTCCCAACTGTAATATGTATTGTCATTAGTATAATCAGAAACAATTTTTTTTGGGAGACTGAGGGTTGAACCTGGGGGTGTTCTACCATTGAGGTTAATTCCCCACCCTTTTTATTTTTTGAGATAAATTCTTGCTAAGTTGCTTCTGGCTGACCTTGAATTTGTGATCCTTCTGCCTCAGCCTTACAAGTACTTGGAATTACAGGTAGAAATAATCTTTTTTTTTTTTTTTTTTTTGTGGGTACCGGGGGGTCGACCTCAGGACCTCATGCGCCAGCAGGTGCCCGTGCCGCTGAGCGATATCACCGGCCCCTTTTTCGTATGTGGGTTCCGGGAGTCGAACTCGGGCCCTTGCGCTTGCCGGGCAGGCGCTTAAGCCGCTGAGCCATCTCACCGGCCCCAGGTAGAAATAATCTTAAGGAAATCCATTAATGGCTTTAAAAATTTAAGTGGCTATATTTATATTTATTTTAAAGGTAGTTGAGAAAATATAACTGAAGCACCAAACTAGTGAGTTCAGAAATCCTTTTGAAAAAAAGTAGATGATTTATAGACCCTGAAAGTATTAGGTAAATAATAGTTTGGGTGACACATGAATATGGCAAAAAACTTGCAGATGTTACAGAAATGACTGAAGCATGGGAGACTGAATTCATGGAGTTTATTTGGGGTGATACTATTTTTTAACTTTAAAATTTCATTGGGACTAGGATTAGATGGATCTCAAAGGTCAACATAGATAGTCTCAATTATTTAAATTTTTGAGGGTCCCAAAAACATGCCAAACTAGCTATAGGCCTTAGTTTTCCCTCTTATTCTCAGCTACTCTTTAGGTCTCATTTTGATAGAAAACCTCATTTTATGTAAGAGTGTAGGCCCCAGAGTCAGACTGCCTCTGCCTGACTCCATCACTTACCTGTGAATTCAGAAAATGGAACCTCTTTGAACCTTATTTTCCTCATCAAATGGGCGGAGATGTGAAAAAATGGGGAAAATAAAATACTTAGCTTGTGAAGTTCTTCCTCAGATTAGTAAATCAAAAATACATCCAAGACTTAGATCTGTCACCTCCTGAGGCATTGAATAAATTTAACTATTATTTTGTGTTTCTCAAAGAGTGCAAAGGTAATGGTTAATTTAAAAGAAAAACTTGGTGAGTCCCATTGAGAAGTGAGTGGCAAGATCATCTTACAGTAATAGATTATTATGAAATGCACCACTTTTTAAAATCTGTGGTTTTGAATAAGATGGCTTAAAGGGGAGGCTGTGCTTAGAAACATTGAAGTCCATCAAATTTGAAAGGCATTTCTTTGCACGGACTTGACACAAAGAAAGTTACTTCGAAAGGTATGATAAATTAGCTCAGGATCCTTTTTTTTTTTTTTTTTTTTTTTGGTTTCTTTTTTCTTTTTGTGGTGTTGGGGATTGAATTCAGGCCAGTTCTACCATTGAGCTATATACTCCCAGGACTGGAAGTTTTTTGATTGTAACCAATTAGGTAGGGCTATCTATAGTTAGAATCATAGAATTCTTAGAGTTGGAAGAAACCTGAGATATTGTTGAGTTCTCCTTTCCCTCCCATTTTTTCTCTCATGAAGCCTCAGAGACATTCAGCAAATTGTTCCAGGTTGCCCAGCTAGGTGGTGTCAGCTAGGAAATAAGTGCAGATAACTCAGCTTCATCCCTGAGTCTTCCTTCCCTGACAACCTGCTCCTGCAGACTAGACCTGAATCCTACTCACCTTCCTGCTCCTCACTTTCAGCATTGTGGTGCTGTTGGAATTCTAGTGATAATTAGATAACAGTGATGTGATTTCTACCTTGAAAGAATCATTTTACTGAAGCCAAACACACTTTATTTATAAAGTACTTTAAAAGATACATTTTTAATTTTTTATTGTTATTTTTTTTTGTGGGTACTGGGGGTTGACCTCAGGACCTCGCATGCCAGCAGGTGCCCATGCCACTGAGCGATATCACCGGCCCTTTTTTTGTATGTGGGTTCCGGGAGTCGAACTCAGGCCCTCGCGCTTGCCAGGCAGGCGCTTACACTGCTGAGCCATCTCACCGACCCCTAAAAGATATTTTTAGTGAATTACTCTTTTTCTGTCCTCCCTCCCTTGTGACTCATGTTTTAATGTGTCTTTTAAAATTTTTTATCCATGGGCTACTAACATCACAATCTTCTAGAGTCTTTGTTAAAAATGTAGATCCAATCCCAGATCTGTGGAGCTATCTTGGGATTTGTATGTGGAATCTCCTCAGGTGCTATCAGTGCTCACCGAGGTCTGAGAACACCGTACTAGTGGAACCCTCCCTCCCTCCCTCCCTCTTTCCTTCCTCCCTTTCTGTGGACCTTGAGAATGTTAGGCAAGTGCTTTATAATTAAGCTATACCCTTGAGCCCTGGTGATTTTTAAAGAGTATTTTATAGCATCATTTAAAACATAATTTAAAATATACATTCACAGTGCAGATTTTAAGAAGGTTACATCTAAACTATTTGGACTGCTATAATAACATAGCATAGGCTGGGTAATTTATAAACAGCAGAAATTTATTGCTTATAGTTCTGGAGGCTGGGAAGTCCAAGATCAAGTTGCCTTCAGACTTGTTCTTTTGAAGGCCCATCCTTCATAGATGGTGACTTCCTTATGTCTCACATACCAGAAGGAACAAATAAATGAGCTCTCTTAGGCCTCTTCTATAGAGGCATTCATGTCATTTATAACATTGGAGCCCTCTTCATCTAACCCCTTCCCAAAGGCTCCATTTCTAATATTATCCCTTTGGGGGGTAGGATTTCAACACATGAATTTGGGAGAGGGCACAAATATTGAGACCATGGCAGGCTCTTTGATGTTCTTGTTTTATTCTTTAATAATAAAACTTTTAAATTAATAAATGTTTATGGTACACAATGTGTATATTCATCCTAAGTAGGTACATGTACTTAACATAGCTTAATTCTTTCTATTCCCCTTCTCCTCTCCTCACTTCTACTTTCCTCATCCCTAGATCCCCTTCCCATTTGCAAATTATTTATCTCTCTGTTTCTTGTTGTTTATCTTTTATTTTGCTTTTTGAAATTATTTATACTTTGGGCTTCTTATATAAGAGAATTTATGCAATATTTAATCTTGTGTGTGTGTCTAATTTATTTCACTTAACATTATGTCTCAAGGTGCATCCATTTTCCTACAAATGGTTCAAGTTCATCCTTCTTTATGGCAGGATGGCATATGGCATTGTGTATAAATATCACACTTTCTTTATCCATTCATTTGTTGATTGATATAAAGGTCACTTCCAAGATTTACCTATTATGAATTGTGCTGCTATAAATATAGGAATGCATGCATCACTGTGGTATGATGTCTTTAATTCCTTTAAGAAGCTACCTTGAAGAAGAACATCTGGGTTAAATGGAATTTCTACTTTTAGCATTTTTTTTTTTTTTTTTTTGGAGACAGGGTCTTGCTATACAGTTCAAGCTGGACTTGAACTCATTATGTAGCCCAGGCTGGTCTTGAACTTGCAGTGATCTTCATGCTTCAGCCTCCTGAGTGCTGGGATTACAGGCATGTGCCCCCATGCTCAGCTTTATTTTTAGTTTTTTTGAGGACTCTCCATACCAATTCTATAGTAGTTGTAGTAGTGTACATCACCACCAACAATGTAGAAGTGTACCTTGGTCACTGGAGTCTCACCAGCATTTATTGCTTTTTTTTTTTTAATGATAGCCATCTTTTTCTGGAGTAAGAGGAATCTCAATGTTGATTTAATTTGCATTTCTCTAATGGCCAGAGATATTGAACATTTTTCATGTATTTATCGATCATTTGTACTTCATCTAAGAAGCATCAATTCATTTCAGTTGCCCCCTCTTTGATTGGGTCTTTTTATTTGGGGAGCATCTGGTTTTTTAGAGCTCTTTGTAAATTCTAGATATTAGTCCTCTGTCAGAGTAGTAGCTACCACATTTTTTTCCCCATTCTGTAGGTGGTCTCTTCATTCTGTAGGTACTCTCTTCACAAGGCTGCTCTTTTCCATCGCTGCGCAGAAGATTTTTAATTTGATATAATTCCATTTGTTCATTCTTGATGTTATTTCTTGTGCAATTTGGGTTCTGTTTAGAAAGTCCTTTCCTTGCCTATGTCCAGTTTTAGTATATATGTTGCCACAGTGAGCACTTCTGTGCCAATACCTGTAAGAGTTTTACTTATTTTATCTTCCAGGAGATAAAGCGTTTCTCATTTAATATCATGTATTTGATCCATTTTGATTTTATTTTGGTACAAGGAGATAGATGTGGGTCTAGATTCAATCTTCTGCATGTGGGTAACCAGTTTTTCCAGCACCATTTGTAAAAGAGGCTATCTTTCCTCCAGGATATATTTTTGGTCCCTTTGTCAAAAATTAGATCGTGAAATGTTCCTGGGTTATTATTTTTTTAAATCTATTCTGTTCCCCTGATCTACATGTCTACTTTTTTTTTTTTTTTGTGGGTACCGGGGGGTCGACCTCAGGACCTCGTGCACCAACAGGCACCCATGCCGCTGAGCGATATCACCGGCCCCTTTTTTCGTATGTGGGATCCGGGAGTCGAACTCGGGCCCTTGAGCCTGCAAGGCAGGTGCTTATGCCGCTGAGCCATCTCACCGGCCCCATGTCTACTTTTTTGTGCCAGCACCGTACTTTTTTTTTTTGAAATCACTGCATCTTTGTAATATAAATTGAAATCCAGGACTGTGATGCCTCTTGTTTTGTTTTTGCTGCTCAGGATTGCTTTTGCTATTCTATATCTCTTCTGGTTCCTTTAAATCTCAGTATAGTTTTCTCTAATACGGTGAGAAATGCTGTTGGTATTTTGATTGGCATTGTATTAAATCTATGCATCAGTTTTGGTAGCATGGCCATTTTTTAACAATGTTGGTTCTGTGTGTCCAGGAACTGGGGCTATCTTTGTATTTTCAGATGCTCTCTTTGATCTCCCTTTTCAGAGTACTATAATTTTCGTTGTAGAGGTCTTTCACTACCTTGGTTAGATTAATTCCTATGTACTTAATTTTTCTTGATGGTATTGTGAATGGTATTATTTTCCTAATTTCTTTCTTAGAGAGTTCATAATTAGGGTACAGAAATACTATTGATTTTCTTGGGTTGATTTTATATCTTGCTATGGCTAAATTTGCTTATTAATTTCTATGAGTCTTTTGGTTGAAATTGTGGTCTTCTACGTAAAGGATCACCTTAAAATAAGGATTATGTGACTTCTTCCTTTCCTCTACATAGCCTTTTCATTTCTTTCTTTTGCCTAATTGCTCTGGCTAATGTTTTGAATACAATATGGAATGGAGTGGTAATAGTGGACATCTTTGTCTTGTTCCTGACTTTAGCAGGAAAGAATTTCCCCATTTAATATGATCTTGGCAGTACGTTTACCATAAATGTTTTTTTATCAGGTTGAGGTAAGATTCTTCTATACCTATTATCTTCAAGGTTTTTTTTTTTTAAATCAGGAATGGATATTGGATTTTGTCAAAAGCTTTTTCTATTGAGATGATTGTGATATTTGTCTTTGCTTCTGTTCATGTGATGTGTTACATTTATTGATTTGCAAATATTGAATCATCCTTGTATCATTGGGATGAAGCCTACTTGGTCTTTATCCATGTATCTGTTGTTGGATGTACAGGCTGTTTCCAAGATTTAGCTATTAAGAATTGCAGTGCAATAAACATGGATATGCATACATCAATGTGGTATGATGTCTTTAACTCTTTTGGGAAGATATCTGGAAGGGGAACAGCTGGGGCAAATGGAATTTTTATTTTTAGTTTTTTGAGGAATCACCATACTGTTTTCCATGGTGGCTGTACCAGATCACTCTACCACCAACAATGAAGAAGGGTTCCTTTTTCCCCACAGTCTCTCCAGCATTTGTTATTATTTGGTTTCTTGACGAGGGCCATTCTTTTTGGGGTGAGATGGACTCTCAGAGTTGTTTTAATTTGTATTTCTCAAATGACCAGCAATGTTAAATATTTTTTCCATGTTAAATATTTGGCCATTTCTTCTTCTTCGTCTGAGAAATGTCTACTTATTTTAGATGCCCATTTTTTGACTGGGTCTTTACATTTTGGGGGTCTAATTTTTTTTGAGTTCTTTATATATCCTAGATATTAGTCCTCTGTCTGAGTGACTAGTAAAATATTTTCCCCATTCTATAGGTTGTCTCTTCACTCTGATGGTTCTTACCTTTGCTATACAGAAGCTTTTTAATTTGGTATGATCCCATTTGTTGATCCCTGGTATTATTTCTTGTGCAACTGGGGTTTTGTTCAAAGAGTCTTTGTTTACAACTATGTATTCAAAAATTTTACTTATTTTGTCTTCCAGCAGATTAAATGTTTCTGTTTTAATATTTAGATCTTTGATCCATTTTGATTTAGTTTAGCACATGGTAAGAGAAGTGGATCTAGGTTCAATCTTCAGCAAATGGATAGCCAGTTTATAAACCCCATTGGTTAAAGATGCTATCTTTCTTCCATTGAAAGTATCCGGCTCCTTTGTCAAAGGTAAGGTAGCTGAGTGTGATTGGAATGGTTTTTGTATCCTCAGTTGTGCTCCATTGATCCACAAGTCTGTTTTTTGCTAATACCATGCTATTTTTTGTCACTGTATCTTTTTAGTATAACTTGAACTCTGGGGTTGTGATGCCCCCTGCCTTGCCTTTGTTGCCCAGACTTACTTTTGCTCTTCTAGGTCTCTTCTGGTTTCATATGAATTTTAGGATTGTTTTCTCTAGGTCTGCAAAGCATGCTGTTGGTATTTTGATTGGGATTGTATTCAATCTGTATAACAGTTTTGGAAGAATGGCTATGTTGACTATGTTGGTTCTGCCTATGCAGGAACAGGAGATATTTTTCCATTTTTTGATGTCCTCTTTGATTTCCTTTTTCAGAATACTGTAGTTTTCATTGTAGAGATAGTTCACTTGCTTGATCAGGTTAATTCCTAAGTATTTCATTTTTTGATGCTATTATGAATGGTGTTACTTCCCTAAGTTTATTGTTCATGTACAGGAACACTTGATTTTTAAATGTTGATTTTATATCCTGCTATGCAACTGAATTTGGCTTTTAATTCTATGGATCTTTTGGTGGAGTTTTGGGATCTTCTATGTAGAAGATCATGTCATTTGCAAATAATAATAATAATAATAATAATAATAATAATAATAATAATTGAACTTCTTCCTTTCCTACCCATATCCCTTTTACTTCTTTCTCTTGTCTAATTGCTGTGGCTAATGTTTCGAGAACTATATTGAACAAGAGTGGTGATAGTGGCCATCCTTACCTTGTTCCTGATTTTAGAATAAAAGCCTTTAGCTTCTCTCTATTTAATATGATATCAGCCATTGGTTTGTCATAAATGGCTTTTATTAGATTGAGAGCAAGATCTTGTATACCGTGTACTTTCTTCAGGGTTTTTATCATGACAAACGGGCCACACACCTTCACGAGAAGAAAGATAGCCTCTTTAATAAATAGTTTTGGAAAAACTGGCTTTCCACATGCTCAAGATGAAAACTAGACCCATATATCTCATCATGCACTAAACTAAAATCTAAATGGATCAAAGATGTAAATATTAAAACAGAAACACTGAGTCTGCTGGAAGAGAGAGTAGGGAGCTGCTGGGGGTGAAGGTTTTATGTGTACATGTGAGGCAGCTTAAAGTCAAGGAGGATTCCCCAGAGACAAGGCCTAGCGGGGCAAGGTTTTGAGGAGTTCTCTTTTCCCAGCTGACCGAGCCTGGGTGATGGTGAAAAACTTCCCCAGTGAGAATCAGGGCGGGATAATAATAACTGTTAAAAAAAGTCATCCAGTTACTTCTTTTCAGGAAGAAACAGTTTCTTGCCTGATAAAAACTAAACCCTTGATTTATGACAGAGCTGAATTCTACTTTTCTATTGTAAAGAAGAAGGATAAAAATATCTGTTCTTATTAAATCTCCCCATATCGTGTCCCAGTTCTCTTCCCATCTCTTTTTTTGGAACTGGAAATCGAACTCAGGACCTCGCTCTTGCCAGGCAGGCATCGTTCTTCCCATCTCTTGCCAGAAGGTTTATGGTCCCAGCAATCTTGGTTATGTCATAATGATCACTTTATCTGGTTATTTATGTTCAATTCTGCTTTGCGTCATTCTCTGGACTCATCTTGTTTGATGCACCATAAATACTAATGAGGTAGATTGTCTTTCCTACTAACAATAAAAAGTATTTGGGCGGTTTCCTTGAAGGAGCCTCTATTCACCAATAGGGAGTGGCTTTGAACAGTTCTGAGAGGGGAAGTGTCAACCACTCACTTGTTAGTGTGAAATAACTTAGATGATATTTCTTCCAAGACCAAGGTAAAAGCTACAAGTAGATCTGCTTATAAGATGGGGAAATAAGTAAGAGTGGGCAAGAAGGAGTAATGAGCAACACAGAGGAGCGTTTGTCAATTCAAAATGCAAGAGAGAATCCTTGGTGCTGATGGGTGCAGGTGCTGGGAGGTGAAAAGAGGACTGAGTTGAATGTTGGCATTTTAGTAACTTATCTAGAGGATGCAGGGCTTCTCTAATTAAAGATCAATGATATGGACATTGTAATCTCTGCTTGTTCATATGTATTTTTTAGAAAATTGTCCTGAAGTAACCTGGTGGAACTTTCTTTTCTTTTTCCCATTTAGAGAGCTGTTTTTAATGGGACAAAAATGTTGCAGAGTGGATTGGAGTTTTTGCAAAGGGTTGTTCATTCTTGGCCAGCTGTGCAGCTAACCTTTCATCTGATGGTTTATTGCCTGTGGATTAGAGAAGCTGAAAGTAATTAGAAATCACGAAATCTCAGTTGGGAAATTTTGCAGGTCTTTAGTAAACTTATTTTCCCTCCCTTAGACACATTTTGCATATATACGAGACCCTTGTTAAAAAAGAATATGTGATTTAAGTCTGCTAACCTGAGCAGGTCTCCAAGATGTCTCAAGAGAACAGAGTATATTCAGGATTAAGCCTTGTTATGATACGCTTTTTTTTTTTTTTTTAATGTGGGTACTGGGAGTTGACCTCAGGACCTCACGCTTGCCAGGCAGGCGCTTTTGCTGCTGAGCTATCTCACCGGCCCTTTTTTTTGTTTGTTTTTTTTTGGTACTGGGGATCTGACTCATGACCTCACACTTGCCAGTCAGGTGCTGTGCCACTGAGCTATATCCCTGGCCTCATGATACGCTTTATGTTAAACATATGCACACATTACTACAGATCCTCTGTAAGTAAACATATAAATACATATATGTAAATCAGTTGTCTCACAGGGATGATATGGGGATTGAAAAGGATGAAAAAACTGTAAAATGCTTGGGGCAGTGTCTTCTACCGTAGTGTTGGTGATTACTATAAGGCTTTTGGAAAGATTTGTACTGAACTTGTAGCCCAACTTTAACAGTGGGATGAGGTAGATGGATGATTCAAATTTTAGTATGTTCACACATCACTTCTATAATTAAAAATAAACAGTTCATAATGAAAAAAAGTGAATATATTCGGGTAAAAAATTTAAGAGCGATGCCACATACTGAATTTGGACCTGGACAAGAGAACGAGTGTCCAGTAATAGTGTCCTATTATTTACTGAACACCACTAGAGCTCCAGACCTTGGAGAATCTTGCATATTGTAAACACACACACACAAATGCCACAGAGGAACCGGGCAGCTCTGTCACTGAGGACCTGGTGTTCAGTGTTGGCACAGTAAGATTCACAGCTCTGAATATCTGCTTTGGGGACTAACCCTGTTCAGGCTCCCAGGAAATTCTTCTCCATATCTGGGGCCTTACGTCCTTGAAACAAAGGAACCGTGTCTGAATGCCATGCACTGGAGCACTGTGCTGCTGCCTGTGTTGGATCTGTTTGGGTGTGTAAGGATGATCTGAGCAGCAGAGCACAGAGGTAAAGAAAAATCAATTTAGTTAATTTATCTTTAATTAACTTGCAATAAATTTTTGCATACAGAGCTTTGTTTTTTAGTAGTGCCAAATGCCCATTTTCTTGCTTCCAATTCTTGGTTCCAGAGGTCCTCATAAATTAGCACAATATTTGTACTAGTTACACATGGCAGCTTAGGAATTATTTGTAATATTAAAACTGTGCATATCATTCTTAAATCTATAATTAAGTAGGTCTAATACCATATACCTAAAGTGTGAGACCTATTCTTCATATAGCAACTAGATAGAAATTGACTACTAAGCACTATGAATAGTTTTACTTCACTAAAATATATTTAATAAACTTTGATTATACTTTCAAAAATTATATAAAATTATAGTTTTAAGAACAATTGATTTAGCTGGGCATGGCAGTGCATACCTATAATCCTAGCACTCTGGGTGGCTGGGGCTGGAGGACTGCAAGTTTGAGTCCAGCCTGGCAGTGTGGGGACTTAGTGGAACCATGCCTCAAAATAAAAAATAAAAAAGGGCTGGAGATGTTGTTCAATGAGAAAGCCCTGAGTTCATTTCCCAGTAACCACCCCCCAACTCTTGATTTAGAACTTTGATATTCATTCATTAAAATTTGTTTTGCATACATACATATTTTGGGATATTTTAGAAAAATAACCTATTTTAAAAGCATAAAATAACTTTAATGTTCAAAATCAAACATCTTATTTTAATTTACATTTTTGGTAATTCATTTTAGTTTTGTACATTTTGAGTATTCAATTTTTATTATTTAATAATTTAGGCCATTCCTACCAATATAATACAAATTATGTGAAAATCTTGACTGTAAAATTATAATTATGATTTTAATGAAATGATGTCAGGAAAAATAATATCTATGAAATACGTGTAATTTATGAATGATGTATACTTTTATTATTTATTACACCACTAGCTCATTAATAGGACCCCTAGAAATGTACAATAATAAATCCAGTTGTAGTTTGACAGTTTGTCAACTTTCAGTTACAAAAAAACATAGCTTTAAAGCCAGGTGTGGTGATGTACACCTGTAATCCCAGAACTTGGGAGACTGAGGCAGGAGGATTGCCTTGAGTTCAAGGATAACCTTGGCTACATAGTGAGTTCAAAGCCAAACTGGACTACATAGCAAGACCCTGTGTCAAGAAAACAAACCACCCCCCCCACAAACAAACAAAACAATAACCCTAGTTTCACATACACTTTAAGTATTGTCCTTATGGACCTATGCTTGTCAAAGTAGGAGGATAAAATACATTGCATTTAGCAGTTCGATGCCCTGGTTTAGAACTTGAAGCATGTAGGCATAAAAATATGAGCCTACACCAGGACATTTAACCCAGAGCCTATATGTTAGGTTGGGCCTGAGAACATGTGCACTTTGTAGGGCCACTGTCAACTTCAGCAACCATGGCTGCTTATTCTGGACTGTTTATTTGCTGAGTTCTGCTCTATCCTCACATGTGCCCAAGATGTGTTCTTCATGGAAACCAGAGGGATCAACACTGAGAGGCTGAGCAGCAAAGAGGAGGGCCCTGCTGCTTTCTTTCTGTCTTCCCTTGGCTTCTTCACCTGCTTCCTCTCCACAGCTCCTGGGGTATGTTCCTAAACCAGTCTTTTCCCCCTCTTCTTTCCCATTTCTTTAAGTCCTGCCCTCTCAAATGGATGGCAATTAATTCCTGTTAAACTGTTAGCTGATAATTAAAATCTTACTCAAAGTTGGGATTAAGAGATGGAAAAAGGGCACCCTTTTTGGGAAAATTGTTCTGACAGAAATCAGTGGCTCTTGGTGTCCTCCCAGTTGATTCTAGAAATTAGAAACATTGATTCACAGAATGAAAATTACTCCTTTTTACTTTTCAGTCTTCTGATTACCTTGGGGGGGTGTTCAATGTATCGCCGATATGCACTTTAGTGTTTCTTTTAGGTATTTTCCTTTTTCCAAAAATTTTGTTGTTGTTGTTAGAGACAAAGAGTCTCACAATGTAGTTCAGGCAGACTTTGAAATCACTATATAGCCTGTTGGCTTCAGACTTGCCATCCTCCTGCTTCAGCCTTCTGAGTGCTGGGATTGTAGGTGTGTGCCACCATAACCAGCTTCTCTCTCTCTTTTTAAAAAATAAAACAAGCTTTTTGAGGTAAATTTACACCAAATATAGTGGGCTAATTTTAAATTTTGGTACATGTAACCAGCACCATGACAAAGATACACATTTCTATCAGGTTCAAGTGTTGTCTGCCTCTTTATGGTCAATTCCTCCTTCTTTTTAGGCCCCACACAAACACTGATCTGCTGTAGTCATATAGATTATATTGCATTTTCTAGAGTTTTAAATATATATAAGTGCACAGGACTTACGTATTTTGTGCCTGGCTTCTTTCATTGTGCATGTTTTTGAAATTCCATTGTGTTATGTATATTGGTAGTTTGTTTTTATTGCCAAATAATTCCTTTGTATGGGTATGCCAAAATTTATTTATCTATTGACAAGCATTTGGATTATTTGCAGTTTTAGACTACTGCAAATAAAGCTACTGAACACTTGCATGGAAGTTTTATGTCAATATTTGTTTTCATTTCTTTTGAGTAAATAACTTGGAGTGGAATTGCTTGTCCTTCTAGTAATTGTATGTTAAATTTGTAAGAAATTGCCTGTTTAACCAAAGTATATCATTTTACACTCCCATCAGCAAAGTATGAGAGTTTGATTGATCCATATCTTTGGCAACACTTATTATTGTCAGTCTTTTGAATTTTAGCCATTCTAGTGGATGTGTGGTGGTGTCCTATTGTGGTTTTAATTTGTACTTCCCTGATGACTAATCATATGTAGCATTTTTCATGCACTGGTTATCCACTTATTTTTTGTGGTGAAGTATCTTTTGCATATTTATCTTATTATTGAATTGTGAGAGTTTTGAATATGTTTTAGATAGATATGAGTTTGACAAAAATTTTCTCTTAGTCTGAAGCTTGCCTTAAAAGTGTTTTTAAAAGGATTTATATTTTGATGTGGTTTAATTTTATAGACTTATAGAAATAGATCTTGCTTTGTGTCTTAGTGAAGAAATCTTTGTCTAAACTGAAGTTATGATTTATCCTGTCTGTTCTTATAGAAATTTTATAGCATTAACCCTAATATTTAGCTCTGTGATCCATTTTGAGTTATTTTTTCTGCAGGGTGTGACATAAAGTTTGAGGTTCATTTGTATATATATTTTGCATATGGATGACCAGTTGTTTCCATATCGTTTGTTGAAAAGATTGCTTTTTGCCCACTGAATTACCCTGGAATCTTTGTTGAAATATGACATCATATATGTGCATATATAACTCTGGATAGTATTCTATTTCATTTATTTCTATAGATGATATCTTTTTTTGGTGGGGGGAATTGAATCCAGGGCCTTCACACTGAGTTACATCCCCCGCCAGTTTTTAAAAAATTTCAAGATAGGATCTTGCTAATTTTCTAAGTTGCTCAGGCTGGGCTTGAACTTGTGATCCTCCTTTCAGCTCCCCAGAGTGCTGGAATTACAGGTATGCACCACCATACCTGGCTTCATGTCCACTTTAATGACTAAAGTTTGTAAAGATACAAGAGAACAAAAAACCTCAGGTCCATTAGAAATAAAACTCCAATGAAAAAATGATTAATGGTGATTGTACAGAGTACCCAAAATCACACTGACAATTCCGTGTGCACTGAAGAGAATTTCTTTTGTGAGATTAAAACTTTAATTTTCTCTGTAAAGTTGCTTCTAGAATGCTGTATGACCTTCAAACTCAGGGGAATGGTCTGTATTTAAGGACACCTAAAATAAACCACGTTTTGGACATTTACACTGAACCTGAAGATAAGATATGATAGGAAGTTAGTTCTTGCTGCCCAGCAGAGATGGCATGTTAGGGGTTAAACTGCAATCTCTCTGCAGAAACATTTCTCATTAAGTCAAGAAGGATGAGGTACCACTCTTGCTGATATGAAAAGTAAAAATATTTATTGCTCAGGCCAAAGATGTAGCTCAAGGGTAGAGGCCTTGCCTAGCATGCACAAGGCCCTGAGTTTGATTCTTAGCACTGTGTGGGAGGGCAGGGAGATGGGAAAAGATGGGAAGAAAAATACTGCTTTACTTATCACGTGGCTAGGATCTACGTTTTCTGTCTTTGATTGACAGTGTGACCTTGGCTGTGACTTCCTTACCTGCAGTGCATCCTTGTCTCAGTGGATAGACAACATAATTGTGCTTTTATGTGCCACCTGCCTTCCATCTAAGTGAGCTGAACCTAGGAGCTGAGCACAATGCTGAGTCAGGTCAGAAGGGCATCTGTGTTCATAGTTTCAGTCTATTCCTAGAGCATATGGTCTACTTCAGGAAACAGAGACATGATTAACAAAACTGGCTTTGTGTTCCTTTGGAATCACAGAGCAAGAGAGTTGTCTATAACAGGGCACAGGGGAAATGTGAGTGGGCCACATTAAATACTGTTTGCCAAATCCTCTGATCCCAGCCTGGCTGTCCCTGTCCCAGCATGGAGAATAGAGAGTTCACAGCCATTTTTGTTTTACTCATTAAAGTTGAGTTGAGTTGGAGTTGCTGAGCCATGGCTCCCTGGGGCCTACATGCTCAATAAATTTTTGTTGACTTGCATTGTTCTCTACTGTATTCCTTTAATTATCAACACCCTGCATAAATTCTATCCTGGTCTTCACATAGTATTGTGGTAGCATGGTCCACAGGGGGCCTTACTATTTGGAGCAGAGAGTTCCTGGTTGTGGCTGCTGTGCTGACTTCACTAGTTAGCCTTCCCAAGGCCCAGGGCTACTGCTCATGAAAAATATCCTGTGATTTTTATCAGTTCATTTATTCTGAAGGCATTTTCTACCATTGCTAGTGAAACTGATTAAGGCTTACTCCAGTAAAATTAGGAAACATATTAATGGGAAGGGGGCCAAGAATCTGAATGTGTGTGGGGAAAGGAAAAGATTTAAGACATGTACCAGCTACCCTCAATGAATATAATCTTTAAATAATAATAATATTAATAAATAATAATGAAAATGGGGGAAGGAGATCTAGAGATAGAGGTAGGTAGGTAGGTGGGGAAGGGAATGAAAAAATCAAGATATGTTCAGTACATGTACCCACTCCCTAAGATGAATATAAACATCATGTGTTCCAAACATGTATAAATTTTAAAAATCTAGAAAAATCATGGTAAAAAATATCCCCAAGGATTCCATTGATAAAAAAGATGTGGTATTTTTATATAATGGAGTACTGCTCAGCTATAAAGAAGGATAAACTTGAGACATTTATAGGGAAATAGGTGCAACTTGAGACCATACTCATAAGTGAAATAAATCAGAATCACCTGGATTTCTGCAGGATCTGTTGTGATTTCACCCTTTTCATTCCTAATTACATGGAATTGATTCTTTTCTTTCCTTTGTTTGATAGGGCTGTCTAAGAGTTTGTCAATTTTATTTAATCTTTCAAAGAGCAAACTCTTCGATTCCTTGATTCTTTGTATTGTTTTCTAAATCTTAATTGCATTAATTTCTGCTCTGATCTTTATAATTTCTTTCCTCATATTAACTTTGGCCTAGACTTGCTCTTCTTTTTCTAGCAGCTTGAGTTTCAACCTTAGGTTGTTTATTTGAGCTCACTCTGTTTTTCTGATAAGGAATTCACTACCATAAATTTCCCCATAGGACTGCTTTCATTGTGTACTATAAGTTCCAGTATGTTGTACTGACATTATTGTTTAATTGTAGAAACTGTCTAATTTCTTCTTTAGTTTCATCTGTGACCCATTGGTTGTTCAGTAGGGTGTTATTTAATTTCCAGGTGTTTATGAAGTTCTTGTGGTTTCTTTATCCATTGATTTCCAATTTCATTGCACTATAGTCTGATGATATGCATGGGATAATTTCAATTCCTTTGCATTTACTTAAGCACGTCCTATAAATTAGTATGTGGTCTATTTTGGAGAATGTCCCTTGTGCAGCTGAGAAGAATGTGTATTCTGATTTTGTGGAGTAGAACAGTCTGTAGACATCTACTATGTTGATTTGTTGAAAAGTTTGGTTTAGTTCTGCTATTTCTCTGTTCATTTTTTTGTCTAGTTGATCTGTCTATTTTTGACAGTGGGGTATTGAGGGCCCTCATTATAATTGTATTTGTGCTTATTTGATTTTTCATGTCCATTAATATTTGTTTTATATAGTTGGGCGTGCTGGTATTTGGAGCATATATATTTATGATTGTTATTTTTTTCCTCTTGGATTGTTCTATTTACAAGGATATAGTTACCTTCTTTGTTACTCTTAATCAGTCTTGGGTTGAGATCCACTTTGTCTGTCAGTAGAATAGTGACTTCTGCTTTTTTCTGGGTTCTGTCACATGGAGTATAGTTTTCTGCACTTCAACTTTGAGTTTATGAATTTCTTTTTGAGCTAATGTGTTTATTGTATGCAACATGTTGTTGGATTTTGCTTCTTGATCCATTCTGCCAGTCTGTTTCTTTTGACTGGGGAATCGAGACCATTTCTGTTGATGTTTATAACTGATATGTACTGACTTATCCTTGTTATTTTCCTGTTGCTGGTTCCCTTCCCCGCCTTGTTTAATTGCTTGCATTGTCTGGTGGATTCATTGTGTTGTAGTTCATTGAGTTGTAGTCCTTGTTATCTGTTTCTTGAATGTCCTTCAGAACATTCTGGAGTGGTTCTGGTGGTCATGAATTCCTTCAGGTGTTGTTTGTCACGGAAGTATCTTATTTCTCTATCAATTTTGAAAGATAATTTTGCAGGGTACATCAATCTGGGTTGGAAGTTGTTTTCTTTTGGAGCTTGAAATACTTCACTTCAAGTATTGACCTGAGAGTTTGTGTTGAGAAGTCTGTTGTGATTCTGATGGGCTTTCCTTTAAAGGTGATTTGTTTCTTTTCTCTAACAGCCTTTAATGTTCTGTTCTTGTGTTGAATTTCTGGAATCTTGACTATTATATGCCTTGGTGTAGATTTTTTTTTATCATGGCTAATTGGAGTTCCATATGCCTCACTTTTCTGTGTGATAAATTCTTTTTCCCTGCTTGGGAAGTTTTCTGCCATTATTCTGTGAACAGCTTTTTTTTTTTTTTTTGTCATTTATGCTATCTCTTGCTTTTTCATTTACTCCTATCAATCTTATATCATTCTTCTTTGCATCATCTAGCAGCTGTTGGATTGATTTTTTTGTGGTCCCTTGCTATTTTTAAGAAATCTTTCTTTTCATGATCACTAACTGCAATCCTGTCTTCTATATCTGGTATTGTGTCCTCACATTGGCTCCTTCAGCTGTGTATACTTTCAATAAAGTTTTAATCTGGATATCTCCTTGAATCTTTTTCAAGGGTTCCATTTATTTCCTATGTTGAGTATTCACGGTTTCCATCAATTTCCTAAGCTTCTCTATATTTTTAGTATCTGTATCTGTTTTAGAGTCACTAAGCATGTCTTTCCTTATGGTCACCATCTCTGTAGTTTTATGAGAAATTATTTCTGATTTGATTTTTTCTACAGCCTCATTCATCTACTTTGTCATTTCTCCTGTTACCACTTCAGAGGGGCTAGGCGGGTGGCTTTTGAATTGCTTCACTTCATTTCCCCCTCAGTTTGCCTCTGGTGAGGTGGAAGTCTGGGCTTGTGTCTTGTTTAAGTGCCTTCTCATTTTCTATTTTTTTGATTAATTCCTGGGTTGATGCTTATAAATTGCTTATGGCAGGTAGCTTTATTGCTAGTATCAAGAACACTTAGGAAATGACTATTTCTCAGAGATGTCTTCCAGGTGTAGCTTGCTTCTGTATTTTGAGTCTGTTGCAAGATCCTACCTCTTCAATTTATTGGGGAGGAGATGTTGCTGCCTATTTGGCCTAGCCCCTGGTTCTTTGGGTTTGGCCTACAGTATCATTTATGATCCTCAGGCAATGTCAGTCTTGGCATACCAGGGGGAACAACTAATTAGAACAACTATGTCACCTTGACTAAAGTAGTACAATGAGCAATAAAAATGACATCAAACATGCTTAGAAATGACAAACTGTGGTTACTATTAATTTGCCACCTTTAATCATATGAACCATATCCCTGGTTATATAACAAAAATCTAAAATCAACCAGAAAATTGTATACAGTAAATATGCCCTCAGTATGGTGATTTTACACTCAGGGAAGAAAACTTAAAAGGTTTTGGGGGAGAAATAGAGAAATAGAAGAAGAGGAAGAGATTAGAAGCAAGGCTGGAGGATGAAGGAAGATTACATGGATTTGGGAAACAGGTGAAGAAGACTGGAGGGACAGAGAGAAGGCAGAAATAAAAACAAAAACAGAAGAGAACAACAAAAAACTGCAAATGATGTTTACACTCATATGAAAACAAGAACAAACAATCAAGAAAAAGGAAAACAAAACAAAAGAACACAAAAAGAAGAACAAAAAGAAGAATAGAAATAAAAGAAGAAAAAATGGCCAGTTTAAGGCATGTCTTTGCTATCACTACTAGACAGAGAGGGCAGACAGAGCCCAGATCCATGTTGATTAATTTCAGCAAGCCACCCATAAATTTTGGGTGGTGTAGTGGATAATCCCAGCAAGACTATGCCTTTGGTTCCTTAGAAGCCTAGCTGGTTTCTGGCTGTGAGGATAGAACCCAATTTGTTCAGCTTGCAACACTCTCTGTGCCTCATGCCAGCTTGAACTCAACTCCTTGACTGCCTGCTGACTTGAACTCAGTTCTGCCTCACCCTGACACTGAGAGCCACTAGATGGAGCAGCCCAAAACTGCTCTGAGTTCCAAGCTCAGCTGGCCTTTTTTCCAAGATGGCTACCAGACAATTGCCATCTCCTGTGGGTCGTCTGAACCTGAATAACTCACGAACCACTGCAGTCTGCTTCACCCACTGCTCTGTTCCACTGGTGCATTTCTCTGTAGAGGCCTCTGGGGTTGCCAGTAGACACCATGCATCTGTAGGTTCAAGCCACCCCTTCCATGAAGTGAGTCACAGCTCAGGGAGAAAGTGCTGCTTGCCACCTCCTCCTCCTGTGTTAGGGTCTCTCTTTGCTCTTCCCCTGGGCTTCAGTTCTTGCTTCAGATCCTTTCTGGGTCTTGGGGACCCACTTATCTCCTTCTTCTCTTTCTCACATTGATATATTCTAGCATCTGGACTCCAAATCTCAGGGAAGATATTTTTCCATTGTTCACCACTCTGCCATTTTCCCAGAAGTCTCAGATTTCTGTTCTAATCATTTTACTGTATGCCCCTAAACTCTGCTGGCTATCATTTCTTCTGGAAAGGTTTTATCTTATCAAAGAGGGAATTCATAAGGTCTTTATGTCTGCCTCAGGCAGGTTAAGATCGTGGGCTCTAGAAGTAGAAGGCCTAGGTTAGTAACCTCGTGCTTTGTCACCTACTTAGCTAGGAATCTGAGCAAGCAGCATCACTTCTGTTTCTCAGTTTACTTCTGAAAATCAAGGATAATTATACCCATCCCATGAGGTATTTTAAAAATTAACTTAGTTGGTATACATGGAGTGCATAAAGCAGCACCTTGGCTATTATGAGTAACATCCAGAAGATGCTTTGTTGGCTGGGTGTTCTGAATGCATATTCATGAGCTTAATTTCTTTACCTTTACCTTTCAATTGCAAGGTCTGCATTTTAAAAGTGAATATGGTTGTGGAGAAGGTTTTGCCCAAGCTGTTAAAGGATTCTCTCTGTGTGGTTCATTAGAATTCTAACTGCTGTGGGGCTTGCCTTGAAATAGAATCTTTAAGCACAGGCCATCCGATGGTGTCTGCTTGAACACTGATCTTTGTAAAGAACTCTTTTCCATCTTTGAACTGGCTATTTAATATAAGCATGTCAGCAATTAATAGTTTAAAAGCACATTAAAATGACAACTAATTTCAATTCATTAGAACAGATTTTTATTATATTTGATGCATAATTTGAATTTTATTGCTAAAAGATTAAATCTGATAGGTAACCGACATTCAATATGTGCTTCACAGGAACTTTACTTTAAATTTTTTATATACCTTGGTATAATTAATAAAACATTTCTTACAGCTGAACCGCACCACTGAATGAATCCCATGAGCCTCCTGAGTGTCAAATCAAATCAAGCTACTTCAGTGTTTATTTAAAGAATAAAACTGTTCAAATTGTAGTGACTTGTATATCCCTAAATTTGGATGAAGTAATACATAGTATATTTGCTAGAAGGAATAAACTTTTTCTGCAAAGCAAAAATATAGTCCTTTCTTTCTACAAATAAGAAATCTAGTCAAAGAGGATGGCTGTATATACTGACATAGTGGCTTCCGCACTTGCCTGACCAGCACCCTTTGCCCTTTTCTTCCAGTAATGGAGCTAATGGAGCCCCTCTGTGTTCTTTGGGGTACAGATCTTTCTTCTCCAACCACGTGTTGGTGGCTGCCACTCATAGTATTGCATTTCCCTAGTCACCGCAGTGGCACTTGAAGAACCCAGTGTCCTGTCCCGCTATATGACTTTCCCAAGGCCACTGTAACAAAACACTGTAGCACAAACTGGGTAGCTTACTACAGTAGAGTTTCATTCTATCACAATTTTTAGGCTAGAGGTCTGAAATGCAGGTGTTGGTAAGGTTGGTTCCTTCTGGAAATGCTGAAGGAGAATTTGTTTCATGCTTTTCTCCTAGCTTCTCGCAGTCTTTCTTCTGGCAGTTCTAGGTGTTTCTTGGCCTATGACTACATCACTCCAGTCTCTGTTTTTGTCATCATATGGTGTCTCCCTGTGTTTGCATCCTTGTCCTAACTTCCTTGTTCTTATAAGGACAACAGTCATTGGATTAGGTCCTACCCTAATAGAGTATGACCTCATCTTGACTTGATCACTGTGTAAAGATCCTATTTTCAAACAGGGTCACATTTACTCATAACTGAAGTTAAGAATTGACTATATCTCTTTTGGGGAAACGGTTCAACCCACAACACTCTCTTTTTTATCATCCACTAATGAGCATGTTACCCTAACGGGGCTGACCCGAGAGTTTCCCACTTGGAGTTTCACATTGGAGCTGGTTGGAGACCCCTTTCCCTTCTTCCTGAGTGTTTGTGATCACTTCTGGGCTGTTGGCCATCCAGTTATGTTTTCGGGAATAAACTTGCCTGATAGAATGGAGCAGATGTGCAGAGACAAGGAGAGAGGAGAAGACACAATCCCAGTGGTGTTTAAATCCTCATACCCACACCCCCTCTCCTTGATTTACTCATGTGAGTCATTAAATTTGTGCTTCTTCTTTCTGCTTTTTTGAACTAGTCTGAGATAATGTTTCAGTTATTTGCATGCTCAGAATATGGAATAATACATATTAAAGATAATGTTTAAAGATTCAGTGAGAAATGTTCGTAAAATGGAAATGTTATTGTTCAGAAAAGCAGGTGTTTAGCTAAGACCATTCCAATGTGCCTGTATGAGCTTGGCTGGTTGTGGTGCCTGTGGAGGGATAGTTTCCAGCTCCTACACCATGAGAGATGCCTGCCTGCCATGTGGCTTTCCAAGAGGCTGCTCTGGATCATCACCATGGTAGACACAAACTCTCACCTCTCTTCATTTATTTTGATTTTCCTTTTACAAGCTTATTCTGACAATCTACCATATTAGTATGAATTTACAAAAGAAGCATTTTCTTGAGTTCCTAAGGAAAGAAAATGATGTAGAATGTTGCATATAGTAGAAATAAAGTGAACAATGTATGAATTCATGAATCCCAGTTTATTGCCATACAACGAAGAGTTTTCTCAGATTCACAGTACTTCAACAGGGGGATAACAGTTGGATATTGTGGTGCACATTTATAATCCCAGCTACTAGGGAGGTTGAGGCAGGATGATTGCAAGTTTGAAGTCATCTTAGGCAACTTAGCAAGACCTTATTCAAAACACAATACAGTGCAATACAATGTAATATAATACAATATAATACAATACTATACAATATAGTAAAATAAAATAAAACAAAGGGCTGGGGATTTAGCTCAGTGATAGAGCACTTGCCTATGCATGCATGAAGCCCTGGGTTCAATCCCCAGTATTGCTTAAAAAAAACTCCGAGGAAAGACACTCTATAGAGCGAGAGTATTCTCCACACAATGACTGAGTTCTAAAATTATTAAAATTTAATTCCTCAATTAGGATGGAAGCCAGCCTGTGTGGAAAGGAAAGTCTAATTAAAGGTTGAGGGGTACCTTCATATGGGGGGTCCTTGGGACAAGCTGGTTTGACCACCACAGAGATGATCTGGGACAACACATGAGGTCTCTTTCAGTGCTAGAGGATGCTGCTGATGGTGACCAGGGAGGTTTTGGACATTTAGTGCCACATCTAACAGGGTGTCACCTGCATTCAGAGAAGCAGCT
This sequence comes from Erethizon dorsatum, assembly GCA_028451465.1. NCBI lineage: Eukaryota > Metazoa > Chordata > Mammalia > Rodentia > Erethizontidae > Erethizon > Erethizon dorsatum. The sequence continues at coordinate 103,598,849 of CM051822.1, forward strand.
GACAGAGTGTGGCTCGTCATAGCCTAAGCTTTCAAAGTGTCTTCAATCCCTTGAGTTTATGTATGTATTGTAAGTCCAGTAATTGAGATTATTAACTCCCGTGTGGAGGTCTGATAAAGTGTGATGTCATATTCCTGAAGAGAGGGCCAGTTCACTCCAAATTCTCCCATGAGATCTAATAAGATGTTGCACTCTTAAAACATTAAAACCAAGCAAAAACACAAACTCGGAAACATCATATAATGGATTATGTTAGTTGAATAGTTTCAAAGCTATACCACATAGAAAATGTGGTTTTTCTAAGATGATGTAAGCAACACTGCAGACACATATGAGGGTCTTTTCCTATTGCCTGATTGATCCCAAGCATTTGAAGATCACATCATGAAGCCACAGAAAAACTCTGAAATCAAATGCCATTCAGCAGGGGGGGAGGCTGTCCTCCTGCAGCACCTGTAGGACATTGTCAGCTGTAAATAACAAGACCTGCAAAAGGAAGTTCAACAGTAAGGGTCTTCTTATCTGACAAAAGGAAGATGCAAGGTGTAACATCATCAATTCCTTGTTGCTTTTGAACTTTTGGCTCTGTCGTTCTAAATTTGTTGTAACATATCACCTAGGAGTTGCAGGATAGCTTTGGGAGGTCTGTGAAGTTAAAGACACTCAATTCCTGAACAAAACTGGGAAGTAGAAAAGCAAAGAAGGGAAAGGCAAGCAGCAGGATCTGTCATAGTACTTGGGGGTGGGGCACTGATAGAAACCCCACAGGCCCTATTGTCAGCCTTACCCTGTGGGATGCCCTTAGCTCTTCCAGGTCAATGAGGTACCAATGAAGTACTGGTAAAATGTTAAAATGTGAAGGCTATTTCTTAGAAGGAAGTTAATAGTGTTAGATATTTAATACTATATATTAACACGTAATATGGTACATCAATATCCCCAGATGTTTTTTACTGGGAATTTGCAGTGGGTGTCTATAAGAAATTTTTTAGGGCTGGTGAGATGGCTCAGCAGCGTAAGTGCCTGCCTGGCAAGCGCGAGGGCCCGAGTTCGACTCCCGGAACCCACATATGGAAAAAGGGCCGGTGATATCGCTCAGCGGCACGGGCGCCTGCTGGCACGCGAGGTCCTGAGGTCGACACCCGGTACCCACAAAAAAACAAAACAAAATTTTTTAAAAATCCCAATTTTATATAAATTATTCCAGAATATTGACGTAGAGGGACTAATCCTCCACTTGTTTCTTGAGAGCTGGATAATGTTGATTCCACAATGTGACAAGGATTGAATGACAAAGGAAAATCAGTTAAATGTAATTACAAAAATCCTACAGAAAATATTAGCAAGCCAAATCCTGCCTCAATTAAATATGTACATCATGAATAAGTTAGGTTTAGGATTATAAAATCAATTAATGTACAGGATTGTATTAACAGATTAAAGGAGAAAAGTCATGTGCCAAAAAAAGCATTTGAGGAAATCCAAACTTGCTCATGATAAAAACTCATGGTGAACCAAAGACTGCTTGACAAGGTCAGTTCAGCTGCCCATGGGCTAAGACGCATTTTCTCAGGATGATGCATAATGAAAAGTAGATGCCAGGGCTTCCCTGGCCTGTGGGGCTCCTTTCCCAATTTTCGCTATTGTGTGATTGTGTGAACATTTCTTGTACATCCTTATATATAGGGATCCTTTATTTTTTAAAATAAAAATAAGCTCATATTAAATATCCCATCCTCATTCTTAGCTGTTTCATTTGACATACTGACATATTTTCCCTTCAATCTATATAGATTCATTATCTTTAATAGCTGTAAAGAATTTCATTGTATATGAACCCTAACTCGTGAACTATATTAAGAAAAAATAGCAGCCTGAAGATTAAACATAATTCTTAATGTGTATACTATCATAATCAGGTTGGGTGGAATTAAAAACTATATAACAGGGCCGGTGAGATGGCTCAGTGGCATAAGCGCCTGCCTGGCAAGCGCGAGGGCCCGAGTTCAACTCCCGGAACCCACATATGGAAAAAGGGCCGGTGATATTGCTCAGTGGCACGGGAGCCTGCTGGCGCGCGAAATCGACCCCCGGTACCCACAAAAACAAACAAACAAAAAAACAAACAAAAAAAACTATATAACATAAAAAACTGGGCACTCAATAGGCTTCTGCTCCTAAAGGAAAAATTAGGGCTCTTCATGATTATAAAATCACCACCCATGAATTGAGACTTGGATGAATGTGACAAAAACACCTTTTGAAGGTCATCTTTCTGTATGTGACCAAAAGTAGGAAAGGACAAGTTCACAAGTGCTTCTGGGGTTGTGATTTAGTGGAGAGAACTTGAGTACAAAGTCCAAGAACACAAGGTGCTTTCATTTTAGAAAGATCCCGTACCAACACCTACTGCGCCCTCATACCCACTGGGATATTTGCTGGAATGCTTATTTTAAGTCACAGACACAGTCTCTGATTTCCAGTTCAGTGTACTGACTGTGGGCCATGAAGAGGCTGGGCCAGCACCTTTGGAGGTGAAGGGCACTTGGCATGATAGGGTGAGAAGCCAGGACCTGTAAGCATCTCTGTGCTCTTTGGCAAGTGACTGATCTGTCCTAAACTTCTTTTCCTCATCTTTAACATGGGCAAGATACTGTGCATTTAAAATGTAAAAAATTAAAAATTTTGTATTAGTACATGTTTGTAGTGCTTAATGATTACATTGATCATGGGGAGCTGGTACATTTACATAACACATCTTAATTCTTTTTACTTCCCCTTTTCCTCCCCTACCTCTCTCTCCCTTCATGTCTAGATCCCTTGCTTGTACTGTATATGGTGTTTGTAAGACTCAAGGAAGACAAGCTTCCCTGTCCACAGAGGGATCAGTTTAGCAAGGTGTCATGTAGCAAATATATATATATATATATATATATATATCTATATCTATATCTATATCTATATATGTATATGTATATATATGAATATGTTATTCCTGGGAATAGTTTTACATGGAATCAGGTGGTGCATTTCTTTATGCACATGCTCTGCAATCAGAGTGATGGTTAAAAAACCCAACAACTTCTGGGCTAATCCAGCTGTCAGCTGTTCACTTATTCTTTTCCCTGAGCTGCCACACCACATTCCTCCCCAAGCACCAAGGAGTAATACACAGTTACTAGAAAACCCCCAGAGGAAATGGAGGGAAAGGTTTAGTCACCCAATTAGATGTTTCTGTCCTGTCCTCCAAATTATCTTCTCCCATTCCTTCCCCGGGCTGGGCTTGGGATAACTTAGCCAGATGAAAAACTGTAGTTAACAGAATCTGCCCTCACCTAAAAGCAGTTTAGTGATCCTACAATTTTATTGGAGCAGTTTGGGGGTCTTATCATAGTCACTTCGAATACTTACGAAAATGTCTTCACAACAGAAGATGTCATTCCAGGTGCTAAGAGATAATGTTTCCTCCCCATATTTTTGCATCTATTACATTTGGTTGTGGGGACACGAATCCGGCAGGTTCCTCTTTTCTCCTTGCCAGGCATATGATGTTGCCTCTGTTACCTTGGTCACTGCTGGCAGGCCTCAGTTGTGCACAGTTGCTACTGGGTATACGCAGATCCTTCTGAGACCACTCTACATCCTTCACAATCGCACCACCCTAGCACCTGTCCTGGCTGTAGGGAGCTCAGTGTGGAGGGTTGAGCACTTGTATGAGTGGGGCACAATTTATCCATTGCAGTAGTCATAGGACCAGGCACAATAACCTACCCAGAGTATGTACTCAAAACTCTTTGTGGACTAAATCTAAGAATATCCACAGACCTCTGAATGTTATGTATTCTCTGTCACATAAATTGTCTATACAGTACTTTCTGTGGGAGGATGTACTTATCAGTTTGCTAGGGCTGGTGTATCAAAGTAGCTCATACTGTGTGGCTTGAACAATAGAAACATATTCTCTTACAGTTCTGGAGGCTAGAAGTCCAAGATCAAGGTGTCAGCGTGGTTGATTCCTTTTGAGAGCTGTGAGGGAGAATCTGTTTCAGGCCTCTCTCCTAGTGTGTTGCCAGCACTCTTTGGGGTTCCTTGGCTTGTAGGCAGTTACTCTGATTTCTGCCTCCATGTTCACATGGCATACTCCCTGTATGCACGTCTATGTCCAGATTCCCCCTTTTATATGGACACTGGTCCTATTGGAGTAGAGGGCCACCCTACTTTAGTATGACTTCATCTAACTTTAATTATAGTTATAATGATTCAATTTCCAAATAAGGTCACAATCTGAGGTCCCAGGGACTAGGACTTCAACACAAGAATGGGCAATTCAGCCAGTAACAAGGGATTACCAAGCAGCCTAGTTGCTTCCCCGTGTTTTCAGTGCTCTCTTGCTCTTTCTCCATTTATGTTGGAAAAGGTTGAAACTTACATAGGTTTCTGTAAAATATGATCAATGTTGAGTAGCAACACAAGGACACATTCCTCATGGTAACCCAGCTTGTGAAGTTTTAATTTTTTGTCTGAAGATGACAATTGAGGCTGATCTTACTGACTGGATAAACAATGCTGTTCCACTTGGACTTTGTGCATCCCTGGGAATAAAGCCTTTCCTTCTGCTTTGGAATCAGTGAGCAGCTTGGATGAGAATACCTTATGTTTATTTGTATGCCTTTGTGAAGTAAAATGTAGTGACGTCTAGTGATTTGAGGGACAGAACAGACACAAGGGTTATTTGAAGAAACTAGAAGGAGTAGAAATAACCTTTTCTATAATGCTGTTTGACAGACTCAGCAGTAAGCAGCCTTCCCAACCCACTTCCCCCAAGTTGCTGTTATAATTATCCTTATGTACAGAGATGGAGACTGACATTCAAAGAGCAGTTGGCAGAAGACATTGGAGTGCATACTGGCTTCAAAAAGGTCTCGTGCAAGGCCAAGATACTCACAGCTAGGTAGTTAACTAGTTACTGGGAGTGCTAAGGGGTCCTCTGCAGGTATGGGCTGGTTCTGACACTTCTCTCTAATCCTGGCCACTACCTGGATCCTGTAAAACTAAGTCCCTGGGGGAACAGGCTTCCTTTGCAGGTAGCCTTTGAAGAGCTGGGGCTGAGAGCAGCAATTCTTATACTAGGATTGTGTAGGTGGTTGTCAATTGTTCCCACCTGCATTTCTGCCCCAGAAAATGTCCTGGTAAGATGTGAAACTTGGCATCTGGGAGGCTAAGGGCAGGAGAATAACAAGTTTGAGCCCAGCCTGTATAATTTAGTGACTTAGGAGACCCCGCCCCCCACAACACTGGGGATGTAGCTCAGAGCACAGGCCCTTGGTCCTGTGCACTGGGAGAAAAAAAAAAGGTATGAAAGTTGGCTATGTACCTTACAAGAGCACTGCTGTAAGTGTGGAAGCGCAGAGCCACAGGGCATCAGGCAGCTGGGGTGTTGGCCTTGCTTGCTGCACACTGGGCTGGCGGTATCATCTTTCTGTCACCAGTATCTGTCCCTTTTAGAGGTTCTCCAGTTTTGTGGTCTCCACTGGCCTGTGCCTGCTGCTCTCTGGGCATGGATCCATTCACTAACAGCTCCCTCAGGATTTGTAGCAGAGAAAGAAAAAGGAGCCAAAAACCCAGTGGTGCATGTGGCAGAGGAAAGGCTGGCAGGGGCGAGATGAGAATAAATGGCCTAAATGTGTGGAGGGGACTTGAATTTGCCTGTATCAAAGTCACTGCTACCATTCCAGGAGCTGTCAAGCCAGACCTACACTCTGCTCCACTGGGAAACAGATATGCAGACTTAGTCTCCAAAAGCCACTGCTGAGATGTACACATTTTAGTTGGGGGGCATATTAGCTTTCCATCACAAGAACAATGTCCCTGTGTCAGTTAACTTGTAAAGAGAAGAGGTTTATTTTGGCTTATGGATGTGGAGCTTCTAGTCCAAGACTGAGCCCAGGTTTGGGCCCCTGACAGGGCAGCAAATCATGGTGGGAGCTCATCGTGGAGCAAACCACTCACCTCATGAGTCAGGGAACAGAGCAAGTTAGGAAGGGATGGGGTCCCACAGTCCCCACTGGGGCTCCCACAAGACCACACTTCCTAAAGTGGTCCACAGTACCTCTCGGTAGCACCACCCTGGGAACCAAGCCTTTAACATATGGAACTTTGGGGAACACTACACATATTGAAACCATAGCACGGAGAGAGAGGGAAAAGGGCTAGGTGTAGAGGACATTGTGCTCTCCTTGGAAGTGACAGAGAACATGCCCCAAAATCATCTGAGGCAGAGACACACCAAGGGGCTGTTTCCAGCGTGGGGTGGGAGTGGGATATGGTCATAGGATGTGCTCATAGCCAATGGTGAACTGGGGGACGGTGTAGGCTGGGGGAAGAAGAAAAAGGAGCGAGTAGATGGTTTGAGGGGAGGTAAAGCCAAAAGTGATCACTTTTCCTGCCTTGCCTGGGGCTGAGCTGGACATTTTGCCTTAGGGTTGACTCTGTTATGGTTAATAGTCAGAGGTTAATGGTCAGAGGTAACTGACCAGCTCCTGGAGGAATGGAAAGAAAACTGATCTGTGAGTCACTAAGTCATTTTATGGACATACAGGTGCTTCTGTTTTCTTATCTGTGGGATGCCATCTTCCCAGAATAGCCCCAGAATAGGTTAGGTTTGCTAGTATGAGATCTGCAGCCACAGCATTACCCTCTTCCCATCTAGGCCTGCTGCTGTCTACCTGTGTCAACTTGGACAACTCCAGCCTAGATAACTTCTCTGGGAATGAGAGAAATACACTGGGGGATTGGGTGGGGAGACATCTCTAAGGAACCTGCATTTTCCAAACTGAAATGAGACTTAATAAAATTAAGTGTCCATATGAATATGACATCTGCTTTTTGAATTTGTGTGGATGAACCACACACAAACTCTAGAATCTGCCAGTGAAGACATAAAAGAACAGAATTAGTCCCACTGGAATCATGCCAGACAAATCAGTAGCAGCTGGTAAGAAAATTGTAGCTAGGACTAGAGTCTTGGGAAACCACAATATGTTGTTGACTTAATTCAGTTTTGTTGCTATCTGCAGACATGTGACGGGAATTTAAATCATAACTTTCTCACAAGGCTATATCTGTGTGTGTACAGTAAGTCCAAGGGAAGGGAGAAGGTTTAGGAGGTTTATTCCAACTTAAAATGCTCTGAACTCAATTCTCAAAACTCAAGTGGACCACAGACCTAACTCATTGCTGACTTGGAACAAGCATGGTCTTTGTAAAACATACCTGATTTGATTTCTCATTGTGAATCCTCTCCTATTATGAATGTTTGCCTGATTTTCCATATTTTCCAATGGTTCTTGGCTCCATCCCATTCTGGTACACAGTAGGTATAATGGAAATTGGTTGGACAAGTCAGTGGAGTGAAAATAGTTTTAGTTTCTGCAGACCTGGTTTTGAATATGGTGAACATGTCAGCAACCTCAGGGCCATGTCAAAACTAGGTTCAGTCATCTGATCTCTTGTGGGAACCTTTAAAAATGATGAATGTAGAGATTTTTAAGACAAGGATCCCATTGAGAACCTGATGAGATTATTGGCCCTCTCTGTAGATCATGCAAGCAAACACAACATGTAGCACAAAATTCCAGGGAGTTCACAAACTCAGGTGGTTCATCTCTTGCTAAGAATTTCTTAATACAAACCTCTGTCTTCTTGTGCTCGTGGGTATGAATTAAGATGCCAAAGACAAGAATGCAGTGTTTCCAGCTTGAGAGGATATGCAGAAAATTCTAGAGTGAGGAAAAGAAAACAATACAGTGGGGCAGTTATTGGCTTGTTATGTTTACTGATTTCCTAATTACCAGTTTGATGCAACAGTGTTTTTATTTCCTTGGCTTATTTCTTCTCCTCAAGGCAGATGGTGGTAGGAGATTTGGTCAGGACTCTTGGCCAGTTTGTAATGTGTGTATTGCAGGGTATTCTGTGCCTGCGTATGCTGGAATAAGTCCCATGATAAGGTAGTTTTTAGAATAGTCATGTGTGTTTTCCTGTCAAAACTGACAAATTGGAGTGTTCACACTCCCCACAAAATCTAGGAATTCCTAAATGAAGATATTACATAAATCTAGCTCTCTGGTTTGTGTTCAGCTCCTGATTCCAACTTTGCATCATTGCTGATGAGTTGGTTTCTGTGTACAAATATTTAACCTGGAAAGGCTGTGTGTAAGGAAGGGGAATGTAATCAGGTGCCTACTATCCCCCTTACTTCATGTGGAAGGAATTGCTCTGGGAAACACAAACACTACCTCTTCTTCCCATCCAGCTTTGAACCTGCTTAAGCCAATTCAATGTCATTCTTCTCTTGGTCAACAGAATTATTTTAAAGTTCTCATAAGTTATTTTATAAATCAAGCAGTTTTGAACTCTAAGGTATTTTTTTCTGGGAAGGGAAGGATTTGAGAATAGTGGCCTGGGATCCATAATTAATGTGTGTCTCCTGTACTGTACATTTCCTTAGAGTGGGGTTTTGTGTAGGATGCTATAAAGCAAATATCATAAAGCCTGAGCCAGCACAAAGTGAACTTTCTGGTGTTCTCAGATTCCTTGATGTGGTTAAAGCTCTGTTCTCCTTCTCTGCAGGGGGTGGACCCTGATCCTGGAGGCAGCTTTGTGTCCTCAGATGAGCTTGAGAGTGCTTGGTGCACGGTGCTTTCATGAACCTGAGGAGCTATCTCTGATGGTGGGACATTGTGACCACCCTCTCTCATAGGACTCAAGACACAGATATGACAAGGCCACAGCTTTAAAGAAGGAACTTTAGGGGGTGTTGATATTTGCATTTTTTTCTTACAAGATGTATTAGTCACTGTTTATAAGAGCTTGCAGGACTGGGGCAATGTTCCTGAAAAGACTGCGCATGCTTCGAATCAGATGTAATGCAGGACACAGAGATTTACAAGATTGGCTTACAATGGTGGCCCACAGAGTCAAATGTAGAAAAGTGCAAAAGGGCTGTCCATGTGCTAGAGATCTGAAGGATCCAGCCAAAGGCCTGGGACCTGTGGCAATGTCTCATATGAGTCCACATCAGGAGGCTGAAGGATCCACAATAGAAGACGGAGAGGGGTCTGCACTAGGAGGTTGAAGGGTTGGTGCTAGAAGCTGGAGTCTACGCTGGATGCTAAAAGGTCAGTCCTGGAAGCTGAAGAATCTGTGTTGAAAGCCAGGAGATGATGCCTGAGGTGAAGGTGAAGACTGGAGCTCCTCTGAAGAAAACAGCAGCTATCCTTGGCAATGGCAAGAACTGGAGCTCCTCCAAAGAGAAGCAGTCACAACAAAGTTCCTCCAGAGAAGATCAGCCTTAATGAAGCTCTTCCAAGGAAAATCACCTGAAATCCTTCCCTCCCATTCTCCTTTTGTACCATTCTGACAACAGTCCTCCTGAAAGTAGGTCTTCCATGCCCAGAACCATGCTCTCTCAACCACCACATGAGATTATGTATGGGGAGGAGTTGGGTAGAATTTTATGGTTGGGTTGCGAGGTTTGCTGTTCAACCAAACCAGTAATTCTTTGACTAAATCTGTGTCCCTCAGAAGGCTATGACCTATACAAAGGCTTCCATCTTTCACTTTTGAGTGATGTGAGGCTAAGGAGGTCTGCTCTCATAATTTTGTCTTATTAGAATCATTTATCATACTGTCCTAACTCTTACTCGTGGGTTAAATTTTCCATGTAACATTTTTTAAAAACAAGGTAAATGCCTTGTTTTATTGAAAAATTCTTATTAAGATAAAATTCATACCTTAATTGTAAACATAGTTAACAATTTTATAGTGAAGCATTCATTGGCATTTATTACATTCACAATGTTGGGCAATCACCATCTTTACCTAGTTCTAGAACGTTTCTGTCACCCCAAAAGGAAATCCAATATTGGTTAAACAGATGCTTTTTGTTTTTCCTTTTCCCTAGCCCCATTCAACATCAATTGGCATTTGATTTCATAGATTTACATAGTCTGATATTTCCTGTAAATGAAATCACGTAAGCGCAGAGGTAACCTTATACATGTATAATCAACTAGTCATTGACATGAGCACCAAGAATATACAACAGAACAGCATAACCTCTTCATTACATAGTGCTGGGAAAACTGGATAACCACCTGCAAAAGGATGCAATTGGACCCTTACCTTACACTATATACAGAAATTAACTTAAAATGGATTAAAGACCTAAATGTAAGACCTGAAACCATAAAATTCCTAAAAGAAAATGGAAGAGTCTCTTCAACATTGGTCACGACAATGATATTTTGGGGGTATTATATTATAAACACAGGCAACAAAAGCAAAAATGAACAAATGGAAGTACATTAAACTAAAAATTTGCATAGATTAGAACAATAGAAAAAAATGAAAAGAAAGGGCCAGGGATAAGGCTCAGTGGCAGAATGCTTTCCTAGAGTGTGCAAGGCCTTGGGTTCCATCCCCAGCACCACAAAGAGGGGAAAAAAAGATAACCTTTGCAAATCATATACCTGGCAATGGATTAATACTCTAAATACAGAAGTACGCATACAATTCAATAGCAGAAACAAACCAAAAACAAACAAACACTGTGATTAAAAAAAAGAGCAGAGGGCCTGAGTAGATACTTTTTCCAAGGAAGATATACAAGTGGCAAATAAGTGTATGAAAACATTCTCAGTATCACTAATCATCAGAGAAATCCAAATTAAAACTACAGTGAGATATCCCCTCACATTTGTTAGGATGACTATGATAAAAAAAAAAAAAGGCAAGAAATTAAAAGAGTTGATGAGTGTGTGGATTAATTGTAAACTTTGTATATTTTTGGGGGAACATAAATTGAAACATTCATTATGGAAAACAGAATGGAGATTCCTAAAAAAATAAAAATAAAAATAAAATAGAACTATCACAGAATCTAGCAATCCTACTTTTGGGCACATATGAAAAGGAAATGTAGTCAATATTTTATAGAGCTATCTGTACCTTCATGTTCATTGCAGCACTATTCACAATAGCCACCACTTGGGAACCACCCAAGAATCCACTAACAGATGAATGAATAAAGAAAAATTTGCACATTTATATAACAGGACACTATTCAGCCATTAAAAAAAAAAGAAAATTCTGCCATTCGTGACAACATAAATAAACCTGGAGGATATTAGGCTAAGTGAAATAAGCCAGAATGATAAATAGTATATGATATCATTTATATGTGAAATAAAAAGTTGAACTCATAGAAGTAGAGAATAAAATGGTGGCTACCAGGGGTGAGATAGAGGAAATGGGGAGCTTTTAGTTATAAGTTGAGTTAGCTCTAGGAATCTAATATACAGCACAGTGACAATAATTAATACTGTATTGCTTACCTGAAATTTGCTGAGAGTAGATCTTAAGTGTCCTTGTTGGTTGTGTTAATTCATTTGATTGTCACAATCATTACACAAAGTATATGTGTATCAATCATCATGCTGACCACCTTGAATATATACAATTTTATTTGTCAGTTACATCTGAGGTAAAAAGAAAAGTTATGACTCCTAAACTATGAGATCATAGAATGTGTGACCTTTTATGTTTGCTTATTTCACTTAGCATAATGTTTTCAAGGTTTGTCCACAGTGTACTACAGTGATGGCAAACCTTTTAGAGACTGAGTGCCCAAACTGCAACCCAAAACCCAAACTTATTTATCACAAAGTGCCAACACTGCAATTAAATCTGAATACTGAGGTTTTAGTTTAGAAAAAACAACTCATAATTAAAATATTTTGTCTGAAAAGAAAAATAAAATAACTGATCTTTCAATGATATGAACAGCTTTTTATTGAAAAAGAAAAGTTTGCATTTGGTGTTCCTTTGCACAGTTAACGTGATCTTTGCTGTTGTATCCATGCAGATAATTTGTCAAACCTTGGCTCATACTTTGCTAGTTTGAGAGGAACATATGCAGCACTCAGGTCATTTGTTAGTCAGTCTGTTTCTTGTATCAGATTTGACGTAATTCAAAGCTGAAAATAGCTGCTCACAAGCCCAAGATGATCCAAACAAAGTAAGAAAAGCAATCCCAAGTCCTTTCATTGATTTAAAATTATTTGGCAGAGAATTACACATTTTAAGGATTTCATTTTCAGAACTAACAACTGTGCTGTCCTTCATCATCCCTTCATACTCTATCTTCTCTATCTTCTCAAGTGTTGCATGCGTGGCATAGAATTTATTTTTCCAGATAGAGCTTTCTTGAAATTCCAATAGCTCCATTTCCAGATTTCTAAAATCTAACCAGAGTAAACAGGAAAGATCAAGTTCTTCAAATATGGCTTTATCTGGGGAAGTACAAGGATGTCAGGGTCACTTCAGTAAAGAGCCTTTTGAGGCCTGGGTGAATTAAAAAAAAAAAAAAAGAAAACACAGGGTTGTCCCATTTTATGGACCTATAAGAATCTATTAGTATAATTCTCTTTTGCAACTGCTACAATGCTAGAAAATTCCCTGTAGATTTCCTGATGGCTTGTAGGATTGTCTGGAAATGTTGTTGAATTTTCTAAATGCATTTTTAGATTTGGAAAATGCTTAAGCTGCCCACTTTCAAGGTCTCTTTCAAAAACCTGCAGTTTTTTCTCAAATGTCTTGATATCATAAAACATCCTTTCTGCTGTTTTCCCTACACCTTGCAGTGTTTTGTTCAGTACATTGAAGTGTAGCGTAAAATCCATAAAAAACATGAGGTTATTAACCCAGGCCAGACCAGTGAGCTGTGGACATTCCTTCCCTTCTTCATTCATAAACAGCCTAATTTCATCGAAGCAGTCTACAGATCTCTCCAGGACTCGTCCTCTGCTCAGCCTCTGGACACTATTGTACATAAGTGAAACATTATACTATGCCTGAACCTCATCAAGCAGTGCTTGAAACTGTTGAAAATTATGAGCATGAGCTATGATGTAATTCACCATTTTTGTGACATCTTTGAGGCTATCATCTAATTTTTTGCTGCTTTCCCTGGCACAAAGAGTTTCTTGATACAATGAAACTGAATGACTGGATGTTTTGCTGCTTTATCAATGAACTGTATGAAACCAGATGTTGCCCCCACCATGTGAGGTGCCCCATCACTAGTAATTGAAACTACTTTTTCTGGTCTTATGTCTTGTGACAAAAAAGCCTCCATCACAGCATTGTAGATACCTATCCCTTGTGTTCTTCCAGGCAAAGACACCAGTTTCACCAGCTCTTCTCTCATGATATCACCAACAGAATAGTGCAAAATTACTGCTAACCTTGCATGATTATTTGTATCTGTGCTTTCATCAGAGCACATAGAGTACCAGGCTGCCTTTTGTAAGTCAGTGATGAGCTGCTGACTAACATCACTTGTCATGAGCAGGACTCGATCTTTAACTGTATCTCTGCTAAGTGGCATCTCAGAGATGCATTGCACAATTTTATCCTTGTTTGGGAAATCATGAAAAAGGCAATCACTCCCAGACAACATGGTCATTTTGATATAATCCCCATCAAGGAGGAACTTACCATGTTTTGCTACACATAGTGAAATTTTAAAGCTGGCAGCTGTCAGATGATTTGTTTTAGAGAGACATTGCAAAAACTAAGATGGTGGGAATGATATTTCCTTAATTTCCCTTCAAGAAATGCTTTCCTTTCACTTTCACCAAGTTCAGCAACACTTTTGTGGTTGGTGTCAAAGTGGTTGGTGTCAAAGACACTTGATGTGCGCCACACAACACTTTCACTACACAGAATACACAATGCTTTCCCATTGCATTCAATCACTCCAAATGACTCTCTTTAGGCTTCTTGGAATGGTCTTCCACTAACTACTTTCAGTTTTGCTTTTTTTCCTATAGTCATTTTTCGGTGTTCAAGACTTGGAGTCTCCAGAAACACAAAATTAAAACAAAATGAAACACCCAATACAAATCTATCTCTATACCAAAAACAGTTAACACTAGAGAATTGGCTATTCCCTGAATCAACAATCTATGGCAGAGATTCTCATCTAGGCTTCCTCTTGAATTTTCTGACCATCAGTGCAAAGGGGCAATCTATCTATCTATCTATCATCTATCTATCTATCTACCTATCATCTATCTATCTATCTATCTATCTATCTATCTATCTATCATCTGTCATTTATCTATCTATCTCCTTGCTCTTGTTTTGATAAATTCATCACAAACAATTAAATATGATGCTGCATATTCAAATATGTCGGGGGACAGCACAATATTAAAAGGATTGCTGTATCTTAATTAGAACATCTCTTTACTATATCTTAGCTATTAAATTCCAATTTTTCATAAGAAAACTCAATGTTAAAAATGTGTGCTAATAAAACTCACAGGTAGTCCAAGCAAATATATATATATATATATATATATATATATATATATATATATATATATATAATTTCCTTAGCAGTGCACTGACCAGACATTTGAAAGCTCAAACAAATTGCAGCTAATGAGTGGCAGCTTATGATGTCTATGCCTAGCACCACTACTCCTTTCTGAGCAAGCACAGGGCCCCTATGTGTGATGTTATCCAGTGCTTGGCTGCTGGGGTGATGCTGGGGGTGACTTGGCTCAAGTGCCAACAGAGAGGGCTCTGTGTGCCCATTGCAGCATGCATGCCATAGGTTCAACACCACCGATGTAGCACATATCAGTACTTCATTCTTCCTTATGGCCGAATATTTATTGTATGTATAATAGAAATTTGTTTACTCATTCATCCTTTGATGGATATTTGGGATGTTTCTACCTTTTGTCTCTTGAATGCCATGTTTAAAATCAGACACAAGAGAACAATGCGACAATGGATATGACGATAGCATATTGTATAGCACAGAGCATGGGAACAATGACATTCCGTCTCATCTCTGGGAGACAGAAAAAGAAGAAAGTTCCCATAACTGACAAATCAAAATGGCTTTGTTTTATTGCTTCCTTAATTCCCTTGGTTCTCAAGATTAATGAGATGAGGCTTAATGTTCACTAATGAGCAATATTTTCAACTTTGCCTTGCTTCACAGTTAACATTTTTATCAATCCTCTGTAGTTCAGTAGAACTTAAACAGCTCCTTTCATTTGTATACTTGCTTTCCACAAAACATTTGTCTTTATTTCAATAGATATTTTTTCAAGTCAACTTTCCTCAAGCAATTCACAGTGAAATTCTACAAATAAACCACATTTCCTGTCACTTAGGGAGACAGAAAGTCAAAGCCAGAGGAAACCCTTAGGCCTCAGTTTCAATTCCTCTAACAGCAGTAATTCTTCTGTCTGTGGAACATTCCAAGGCTGTACTACCAAGACCTTTTCCTTGAGGAAAAATAGGAGCTGACCTATTTTCCTCCATTAAATTTTGATATGTTCTTTTCATTAATTTAAAATACCTAGACTCAGCACTTTC
The DNA here is from genome assembly GCA_028451465.1 of Erethizon dorsatum. Lineage (NCBI taxonomy): Eukaryota > Metazoa > Chordata > Mammalia > Rodentia > Erethizontidae > Erethizon > Erethizon dorsatum. The sequence goes on from CM051822.1 coordinate 103,614,308, forward strand.
GAGATTTTTATTTTTCTGGCCCAAAGGAGAAATGAACCTTGGTAAGAACCAGTCAAGCAGATTGCGAGTGCAGGCTCCGACGTGGTTGTTTTGACCAATCTATGTCAGCTGAGCTGATGAAATTTTCATTGAACGTTTGTTAGATCACTGTTGTCATTTTTAGGGATGAGTCCATCAGGAAGCCCAGGTGTGGCTGCACAGAGCAAGTGACTGTGTCTACTGCCTCCAGAAAGAAACCCCCAGAGACCCTTCCTATCCTCACGCTCCCTGGAAATGTGTGTTTGCCTTGTGGTCTCAGAGAACGCGACAGTCCTGGTGAGATGCGTTCGCCACAGGAAAAAGTGCAGACCTCAGCAACCCCAGGATCATTTGCTTTGCTGCTGGCGGTCTAGTTTGCAAACTTAGTTTGCTAGTTTGTCTAGTTTGCTGTTGCTTAGTTTGTCCAGTTTGCTCTCAATAAATTCCTAATGTGGCCTTAAATATATGGGCCTATGTCAGATTTCAGCTGAAAAGTGAGTAGAAATGCTTTCCCTTTCATTCCTAATCTCAGGTTCAAGTTTCCAGTTTTATGACAGATGACAAGAGAAAAATGAGGAAAACAAATATTCTTAGAGCAATAAAAAAAGTTGCACAGGGACATATTGAGACATGGTCATTTTTCTTTTTCTTTTCTTTTTTTTTTTTTTGAGATGGATTCTCGCTGTGTAGTTCAGGCTGGCCTTGAGTTCACTAGCCCAGGCTGTCCCCAAACTCATGGAGATCCTCCTGCCTCAGCCTCCTGAGTGCTGGGATTACAGGCATGTGCCACCACACCCGGCCTGGTCATTTGTTTTTGATCCATCTTCTTACCATGACTACGGTTCATATCATGCCCAAAATCAGTCTCTCCTTTTCTTTATTTGCGTTGTGTGGTGTAATAGGCATTCACTGATACTGTCAATAGGTGATTTAGAATTTGGTGTTTTGGGCATGGTTCGCGGGCTCTCCCATTGACTATTGAATCATACTGAGTTGCTTGACTGCCCTACATATCAATTATCTCATCTATAAAATGGCAGTAATAATTTCTGGTTATTGTGAAGATTAAGTGAAATCACACATGAAAAATTCTATTATAGTAAAAGGTATTTATGATTGTTATTTACATAAGTGCTAAGTGTTGAAAAAATAATCCGAAGACCTGAAACATGTGAGATGATTCCTAACTGTTTATATCACCAGATAACACGGAGTCCACAGTAGCACATACGGTCCTATCTTCCAGAACAACATAATGGTGATAAATGGAGCAAGCTCAAGTTCAAATGGGAAATCGGCTCTGCAGCAGGAGAGGAGCCAGAAACTATGAGGCAGGTACAACCTAGGAAACTGACTGAAATTGACAGCTGAGGAATAGGATTCCTTGGGCAAGAATAACTGTTTAGGAATTTAAATGTTGACAATAATTACCATCCATTAGACTGGTTCCCAGCAAGAATTTACCTTCTCAATAATTTGTGTATGTATTCAACAAATATTTTTGGAATTCTCAGAACCAACCATGCAAAATACTGACCCTGGGGAACAGAGTCCTCATCCTCTGGAGCTCACGGTCTAACTGTTAAGAAGGTGGTAAAAGATACTGTCCAGAGTGCTATGTCATCACAGAGGTGGGGCCTGAAATCCAGCAGGGCCCAGGCATTTTCCATGAGGGTTAAGGAAAGCACTAGGAATTAAGCAGGTGAATGAGCCAAGTGAGGCAGGCTTAGGAAACATCCTTCCAATGAATTCTCTCTGTTTCTTAAAGAGGTTTTATTACTTGCAGCCAAAGGAATATTAGTGAGACATTCAAAGAGACAAAGATGGGGTTGGGGGCTGTAGGTTAGTGGTAGAACATTTGCCTAGCATGCTCAGGGCCCTGGGTTCAATTTCTCGCACTACAAAAAAAGAAAAGAAAAAAAAATTGTAAAGGGACAAAGATGATTGTTACACTATCTTGAGCCAAAATAAAAGTGATAAAAAGGCAAGAAATGAAATTTGTGTCGAGCAGCACGGCGGCCGGGCACAGCCCTCCTCTTCCCCGTTGCCACGGCCACCTCCACCAGAGTCGCTGGGACGCCCCGCCCTCGGCGGCCCTCCTTCCTTCTGGTGCAGCGTGGGAGGGCCGGCGGGAGCTCCCAGTCACCCCAAGGGCTGCCCGGGCCTAGGCCATAGGAAGACATGAAGCTGGAGTTCCCCACGCTCCGACAGTGCAAGGAGGACGCCCAGGAGTGGACCTACCCTATGAAACGAGAGTTGCAGGAAATTTTACCTGGATTGTTCTTAGGCCCATATTCTTTTGCTATGAAAAGCAAGCTACCTATACTACAGAAACATGGAATAACTCATATAATTTGCATACGACAAAATATTTGAAGCAAACTTTATTAAACCAAATTTTCAGCAATTATTTGGGTAGTCTTGGATATTGCAGACAATCCAGTGGGAGATATAATACATTTTTTCCGTATGACTAAGGAATTTATTGATGGGAGCTTACAAACTGGAGGAAAAGTTCTTGTCCATGGGAGTGCAGGGATCTCCAGAAGTGCTGCCTTTGTTATTTCGTGCATTGTGGAAACATTTGGGATGAAGTACAGAGGTGTATTTACTTATGGGCAAGAAAAAAGATTTTGCATTAATCCTAATGCTGGATTTGTCTATCAATTTAAGGAATATGAAGCCACCTACCTAGCAAAATTAGTAATACAGGTGATGTCGCCATTCCAAATAAGTTCTTATCTGTACATTTTGGTACCATAGGCAGTTTGAAGAGAACACATGAAGATCGTTTTGGAAACACTGCACTGAATGGCTGACTCAAGAGTAACATTGTAGAGGGTGTGAATTTCTATTTGGAAAGGGAAAATACTAAATATGATAATATGTAGAGTAGTAAAAACAAGTAGTTTCTTTTGAGTTACATGTTACTTACAGACATGTTTCTCTGTAACTTGTTAAGCAACATTTTAAGAAGATGTTGGACTTCTGCAGTAGATTGCACTGATGGTTTTACTCTTTTTTTTTTTTTTTAACTTTACAGTTTTATTATAAACTAAGAATTTTGGACTTGCAAAGAGTTATTGCAATAATGCACTTTTCGTACTTGAATTTTATTTGTATGATATAAAGTTATTATTTTAAACAAAATGCAAGTTAGGGTGGATTTGTTTATCAATTTTGAGTAATTTATAACCAAAGAATTTCCTAGGGCTTGCTACAAATTCATTTTGTGTTCTATATATTACATTTTTTTTTTTTGTGGGTACCGGGGGGGGGGGTCAACCTCAGGACCTCGTGTGCCAGCAGGCACCCGTGCTGCTGAGCGATATCACAGGCCCTTTTTTTGTATATGGGTTCCAGGAGTCGAACTCGGACCCTCACGCTTGCCAGGCAGGCGCTTATACAGTTGAGCCATCTCACTGGCCCTATATATTACATTTAAAAAATAATTTTACAGTTACATTTTATGATGGAACCCAACATAACAGTAGTGCAGGAATCTACCACTTTCTTAGTTTAAGTCAATAAATTAATGGCCAGTTTTTTAAACTTAAAAAAAAAAAAGAAATTTGTGACCACGAGGAAGGTGATGTGCTGCAGCTGACTATTAGGGACACAGGTAGCAACCATAGTGGTGACTGGAACCATGAGCCACAATGAACAGGTCTTGGACTTGTTCTGTAAGTGGCAGGAAGTCACAGAAAGACTTTTAAAGGTCTCCTTCTGCATGCTTCCAAGACCCTGGTTGATGCTTGCTTTCTTTCACACAGTAACTGCTCCTTTCCTTTGTCGTGATGTTACTAGCTTTGGGGAGAATTTTGTACCCACAGTCCCATCTCTGTCGTCAACCTTCAGCATGTCCTTCCTTGTAGGCATGGTTTGATTTCCTTACTTTTTTGCAGAGGGTGATTGCTTTGCTCTCAAGTTCCTCTAACAATCATTCTTGCCCCATTAGATGTCTCTTCTAATTTATACTCTTTTGGCTGCAACTAACAAAAACCACTTGAGATAGTTTTGGCAAACAGAATTCTTTGGGATCTGTGGCAAAACCCACAAACAGAGACTGATTGGGCTTCATTGCAGGCCAGAGGCAGGAATGTAGTACCTACCAGGAAGTTGCTGCCAGCAACTTCTGCAGTTTGTATTCCTCCTCTTTTTTCCTTAAGGCTTTTTTTGGTCTTCATTCCAAATCCTGGAGTAGAAGATTTTGGTCCATGGTCAGTGGGTGGGTGGAGGTCATTCTGTATAAACATGGCTGTTTCCACTGTAAGCCTATGGATGGAGAGGAGGAGGAAAGTTCTTAGAAATGGTACTAGGCAGAAATCAATCAGGCACTTGATTAAATCATATGAGATTATAGTTTGGCTATGTGTTTAAATAGAGGTTGGGATTTTTTTCTTTTGGCCAGCATGTAAAGAGAAAAGCACATCATCTTTTCTGAATCTCTAAAAGTCATTCAATTTGTTATTTTTATTATTTTCTTCATCTTTGCATGGATCACCTTCCTCTTGACCCTTCTGATTAAAACATTCTCCAATCTACAATCCTTTTCCTTTGTTCTTTCTCTGTGCCTTCCACTTAGAAGTACATACATGTGTGCGTGTGTGTTTGCAGAATGAGTTTAGCTGGTGTGCAGACATAGCTGAGCACTGTGGCAGGGGGTAGAGGGTTATTGGGCAGGCAAAGAGGGGAGAGATTTTTGCATTGGTACCACTGGAACCCAGACTGAGAAGGACAGCATGGTTCAACCATTGCTCATGCATTGCATACTTGCCTCCAGCTCAGATAGGACTTAGTTTTAGCCCCATAGAGTGGCTGCTGGCAGAAGCTGTAGGAACCTGTGAGGTTCTGGAGGACAATTTGCACTTCAGTGAGCAATACAGTGAGGAGGGTTCTCTTCATTCTCTGAGTCCACCATCAGTACCGTGAATTGTCCATACCAAGACTGGTATCATCTGATGTTCGGCTATGTTCCCTGTCAAGGGCCATCTCTGCTTAGAAGTCCCTGGGGTCTTCACTACATACAAGTCACACTGTGTTCACCATATTCCTTAACTACACTGAAGCCACCTCAAGTGGCTTTTGGGTAGGAAATACCAATGAGAGGAGGATGAAGGGATAATGTTCAAAGAATTGTATAATAGCATATGTGAGATGCTGTCATGGAGCCCCATGAATGCAGAAGGGGCTGAGGCCCTCACACTAGCCTATGAAATCCAAATGGTTATTATGACTGGATCTCACTAGTAGTCAGCCATAGCCTGAAGTGGCCTTGGAAACCCACATGAGGGTCATTTATGACCTGGATTGTTTCAGTTATATGATCCCAGAGACTAGAAAGGAGCATTTCTCTGGGAGGTGCAGAAGAAGTGCCTGCCAATGTCTAATGCTGATATCTGTGGTCACAAATCTGAAATGAATCCAGTTGATCCAGCCAGGGGAATTCTAGAAGAGTTCCACTGTGTGCTTAGGTTATATAAGGTTTAACCTAATGGTAGCTCTCTCTGGATAGTGAGAAAGTGGTTGGGCCAGTGGATCAGGAAACCTTTGCTAGAGTGGAAGTATAATAGTAGGTAAGTGGAAAGGTAGGAAAGGATGGCCAAAGCTTTGGATGTTTGACTTTGAGATGTGGACAGTGACACCATTATTGGTAATGACTCTAGTCACGAGGCTGTAGCACAGAAAACAAAAGGATTGTAAATGCTAAGATTAAAAGAAAGAAATGAATGGCCACAGTATGGTATGGGGCATCCAGATGGACACTGAAATCACTGAGGATAATTACAACTGTAGTAGCATGAGAGAGGGAGGGAGATAAAGGCTGTAGTCATCAATGAGTATGGAGGAGCGACAGGAGGTTGGTAAATGGCAGCCATGAAAATTGATAAAATCTGATGATGGATGTTCTATTACAAGATCTTGCCAGGTGTGGTGGCGCATGCCTATAATTCCAGCCCTTGGGAGGCTGAGGCAGGAAGATTACTGTGGGTTTGAGGCCAGCCTGGGCTACACAGTGAGTTCAAGGCCAGTCAGAACTACATAGTGAGACAGTGTCTCAAAAAACAAAAACCAAGATCTTCCACACCTCCATGCTTTTAGGAATGTAAATTACAGAAGGAAAAACTGATCCAATGGAGAGGGCTGCAGTGCTTTCCCCTAAGGGACATCTAGAATGTTGACTAAATAGCATTGAAGTTTCCTAAGATGCTGACCCTGGCTCCAAGTAAGGGATATGATTATGCCACCCCAAAACATTCCACTTTGGCATGAGGTTTGCTTTGAGCTGGAGGCAAATGAAGATTAAAAGATGCATAAAGAACCCACCTTAGAGGTTCCCTTATCAGACTAAAAGCAGAAACTCCTGAGAAATTAGGACTGCCATAAATCCCTCTCCCAGGGATGTTTTATGGCCATGAAGAAGATGGATACTTGGCAGTGAGAAGGACTTGGACAAACAAATCTTACTAAAGGATGAAACATAAGTTTTGTCATAAAGGTGCAGAAACATGGGTGTATAATACTCATGTTTATTATTTAGAATATTTCTATTGATGGATTATTTAATTATAATTTTATGAGTTTTATTGCATTGAACAATGGGTACTTAACAGGAAAAAAAAATCAAAAAAATAAAGCATTGAATTTTTGAATATTTATTGACTGTTCATAAAAAAGCATCAAAATTTTCAACATCTGGTTTTTGGTGTACAAATTCTAAAAAACAATAGCAGAAATAAATTGCTGTATGAATTACAATGAAAATACCAATAGAACTCTGAAAAAAGTAATCTTTACTTCAATTATCAACCTAAGGCAGTCTTCACACATGACAACAGCACATTCCATATACATGTATGGCTTATACTGACAGCACATGTGTTTTGCTTTCCTAGTCTTTTTGTAGGACATACTTGACAATGCGTTGGTCATGCTGTTTTGTCAGGAGGTTTTTATTATGTTATGCAATGTGTAGTTAACAGGAACATAAAATGTCAATAAAATAAAGTATTAAATTCTTTTTTTTTGGTGGATACTGGGGGTCAACCTCAGGACCTCACATGCCAGCAGGCGCCCGTGCCACTGAGCGATATCACCGGCCCTTTTTTTCTTATGTGGGTTCTGGGAGTTGAACTCAGACCCTCACCCTTGCCAGGCAGGTGTGGATGCCGCTGAGCCATCTCACCGGCCCCTTAAATTCTTAGTACATATTGAACATTTAGAATAAACATCAACATTTTCAACATTGTAAGCAAGCTCTGTGCTTGCTTACAAAACCTAAAAGATAACATCAGAAATAAATTCCTATGTGAACTACAATGCAAACACAAACAAAAGTCTACAACAAAAATAATCTTTGCTTCAGTTGTCACACCCAAGGCAGTCTTCACCCATGACAACTGCATGTTCCATGCACACACCTCACTTACACTGACGGCACAAGTGCTTAGCTTTCCTTTCCTATGTAGCAAGCCATTCTTGTCACCTCTCTTCTCTTTCTGTTTTGCCAGGAGCTTCCTACTACATTGTATAATGTGTACCTAGCAGGAAAATAAGATGTCAATAACATAAAATATCAAATATGTAATGAGTGCTTAGAATAGACATCAACATTTTCACATCAGCTGTGTACTTGCTTACAAAACCTAAAAGATTACATCAGAAATAAATTCCTATGTGAACTACAATGTAAATACAAACAAAAGTCTACCACAGAAATAATATTTCTTCAACTGTCACACCCAAGGCAGTCTTCACACATGAAAACTGCATGTTCCACACACAAGTATTGTTTACACTGATAGCATGTAAGTTTTGTTTTCCTGTCCTTGCTAGCAGGGTACTGTTGACATCTTTTCAATTTTCCTATTGTTGTGGTAGGTCTTTGTGATGCTGTGCCTACCTGTTTACCTGTCAGCTCACCAGTGTGCTCCACAATTTTTTTATATAGTTCCCTGGGCAGAAACATTTTGTTTTTCCTCTGCTGTAAAGGATCTTTTATGAGTTCCAGTCCCAATCCTCCAAGAGAATTTCTCCATGATATTTTGCACTTCTTATTTACTTTGTAAACTATCAAACTAGTTATGCCATGCGTGTTTAGGGTTGAGTAAAACACAACCATTGGCCAATGCTTTGTGTTTCAAGTGACATCACTGTTGCTCTATAACTCATCAACACCTACTCTGCCTTTGGTTTTTATTGTTGAAAATTTGCATCTCAGGCGTCCATTCTGTCAAGGTTTCCCTATCAATATTTCCATCATGGTGTAATGTTGACATCAGCAGTACCAGTTTGTTTTTCTTTGCCATATACAAGACTGATGTAAGTCTTTCTAAAATCCAAAGATTGTACTATACAATTCTCTATTTTGAAATTGCAACATTTCATTTGGAATTTCTGCTTTGTTCCTGCATACATTTCCTATGCTGGTCAACTTGTGCTCTGTTAGTAAATGTAATATCAATTGGAAACTGGTAAACCAATTGTCGTATGTCACATTCTGAATAGTGAGATGGGAGCAATAAGTCTGTTCACAACATCATTCAGTTTATTACTATACAAATAAGGACTTGATGGCTGAATTCCAGGATAAATTTCTAAATTGAAAGCATTATAAGTCTTCACATCTATAAGGGCATAAGCTTTTATGCCATATTTTGAAGGTTTTGGGAATACACTGCCTGAAGCTACAGCCACTATGAAATGTTGCAAGATGTCCATCAAGAGTCAGGTATTCAGATGGTGTCTAAATTGCTTGGCAATTTACCCACAAATCTCTCAAATAGTGAGTGGGTAACAGCCAGATTATCAGTTCTTTTTCTTTCTTGGTGGGTGGTTTTGTCATCAAATCTCATGCAATTTTGAAGGAAACCAGATCTCCACAGTGTCATGATTATTCTACAAACCTCAAGCCCACACCTATTGCTTTTCCATCTGTCTTTCACATTCCTGTGATGACCATGAGAAAGCCCTGGTAAGTACAGCAGACCTATGAATGCTTTCATTTCAGCTAGTGAGGTGTCACGATAAATACATTTTTGAGTATGGCTATCAGTGCATACAGAAAGTTTCACTTGTATTTTAGCATATGCGTATTTCACAACATCTATAGCATAGCATTTCATCTGTTACAAACAATTTCCAACATTGAATGGCAGTGCTCACATTCCATCCAATAGGTTTCACCCCTGCCAAGATCCGCACTATATTTTTGGACATAGTTCTAACATTGGATTTTTCCATTTGGATGCATGACCATTTTGATCACTTCGACTTTCAAATATATACTCACATTGCTGTTTTCTTCATCATCTTAATTAAGGAGGTCTGTATTCCCTGTGTCTGTATCAGTTGATTCTTTTTTTTTTTTTTTTTTTGGGGGGGGTACCAGGAACCAAACTCAGGACCTTGCACTTGCCAGTCTAATCTATATCCCTGGTCCCAGAAACTTTGGCTCACACAGCCAATGTCAAAGTCATTATCATCTTCATTATCCATGCCTGAGTAATCTGATGATTCACTTTTGACATCCTGTATAACTTGCAAATCTGGTTTTTCATGTGCCATTGTACTGAATTGGGCTACTTCTATGAGAAAGATCAAAAGAAAACTTTTCTTAAAAAAGCAAATGCTAAATGCACAGAAATTTAGCAATGAACATTTCATGGGTAAAACTCACCTGTTGCTGCTTTGGAGCTCCTGTACACACCTTACCATTCGTCTGCCAGGTAGGTGAGTGCACAGATGGGTTTTTTCTTCCCCTAGGCTACTGTGAGTCACACCCACATTGCATCATGAGAAAGTACATGTTTACTCAACAGAAGAGTAGTGTGGATGTATTTTACCCTCTGTGATGCTCAGATAAACGTACTGAAAACCTGTTAGGTGGAGCATAATGTGGGCAAAAAAGTCACAGTTTGACACTTTTGCACATGTGCACACACTTTGCAGTGGATAAATGCAAAGATTGCTTCCTGTATCCCTCAGGTGTAGCTACTGAGACACACAGCTGGCTACTATTATGCTAAGGTACAAATTTACAGTAGAAAAGTATGGGAGGGGTTGTTGCAACCTGTTGTTATGCGCTACCTTATCTTACAGTAGTTTCTCCCATGTGTTCCCACAGTTTGTTGCCCCTAAAAGCATAAACCTCCTTTCTTTCGTCTTATCACTTCTTGACACATTTGATCTTTGCTGTGATGCTAAATAGGCTCCAAGTTCTGACCAGCTGTTAGTTACTCATCACTGAGTTTTTCCTCTGTGTATGCATGCTGCATGTGTAAATAGCTGTTACTCTTGTCATTCTGTCATTTTATTGGTTTAATTTCCAGAACTCCCACTGGAGGAAGCTGGAGGAAAGTTTCTTTCTTCCATTCTGAAAGACCATCTGATTTTCAGAGGAACAAGAAGAAAATATTTTGAGAAGGGGCCAAGGAGTTTGGAGGTGCCTTGGTCTGTTTTGTGCTACTATAACAGAATACTACAAACTGAGTAATTTAGAATAAATAGAAACCTATTGTTTCACAGTTTTGGATGCTGGGAAGTCCAACATCAAGGTGCAGGCATCTGGCAAGGGCCTTCTTCCTGTGTCATCCTATTACAAAAGGAAGAAGGGCAAAGAGCACCAGAGAGAGAACTCCCATCCATAGCACTTTAAATGACATTAATTCACAAGGGGGCCTCGTGATCCTTATGACCTAAACAAGTGCCATTGGGCTCCACCTCCCAACACTGTTGTGTTGGGGATTAGGTTTCCAATACATGCATTCTGGGGGATGCATTTGAGCCATAGTGGGGGTGTGCTGACAATCCATATGAGCAGAAAGGTTCTGAGGTAAGGTGAGGGATGAGGTCATAGGGCAGATGCATGGAGTAGAATGTAGATGCTCATGTGAAGCACACTAAGAACAGAGTTGCTCATGTAAGAAGTAGCTCTACTACGAGCCAGCAACTGCAACCTCGAATATTCAACTTATTGAGTTTGATGTGTTACTCATCTTGGAAGCCACTTTATATTTTCTTTGTTCCTGGCATCATGGTGAATCTTATCCAACAGACCAACACAAAGATTTCTAGCTAGGTTTAAGTCTCAATAGTCTTATGGGTGACCCTAGGAAACTCAGAACTGAACTTGGAAATGCTACACAATCTGTATTTTAAGTCAGGCTACCAAATGTGCCCCCCATATCATTGGTTTTGTATAACAAGGTATCGAATTGTCAAAATATTAAATTTAGTTACGAAGGTTCCTTACTTTGTCCCAGAAAGGATCCAACGCTCTCCATAGTAATATATTTAGTTTAGCCAGATTTAGAAAAGGCAAGTAAAGAAATTGGGGTAAAAGTAAAATAACAGTATGAAAAATTTGATAAAATGCAGGATAAGGTTAGTATATGAAATGCCCACAGTATGATCCCATGAGTGCCTAAGAGCTTCTTAGCCTCCAAAGCACAGGGATAAATAAGATTCATGGCATGTAAAAGATTAAAAATAAACCAGTGGTGCAGAGAAGCACAGCTATTCTTAAAATAGGCGAGCTGAGCAATTTCTCCTGTGGGTCTTCAGTAGGAGGCCCAGTGTGATGTAGCATAAAATATTTTCAAACATCCATATAGAATATACAATAATATAGAATAATGAGTTTCTCCAGGTGGTTTTCACAATATCTTTCAATGTAGGTCAACAATATAGTGAAAAAGAATGGTTTAGTAAAAACTTTTACATGAGAAACAAAAATATATTAATTTTTCTCTTCAAGTTTGCATTTAAAATTGAAGCAAAGAATGGAGAGTAAGCTTTCCAGGCAGGCCTCTATCAACACTATTTTTTGCAAATAAGTGAAGGTTACTAAGTATAGGGTAGCATAGGTTTGTTGTGTGTATTCTGACAAATGGCTAATAGAAGACACCAAGATGATTTTTTTTTTTTTTTTTTGTGGGTACTGGGGGGTCGACCTCAGGACCTCGTGTGCCAGCAGGCGCCCGTGCCGCTGAGCGATATCACCGGCCCCTTTTTCGTATGTGGGTTCCGGGAGTCGAACTCGGGCCCTCGGGCTTGCCGGGCAGGCGCTTAAGCCGCTGAGCCATCTCACCGGCCCTAAGATGATTTTTAAGGGCAGATCCCTGGGCTGGAGAAAGGGTAGTCATCCTTTTGAAAATATAGCAAAGTCTGAAGTTTCACCAGGTCTTGTGCTTGAACTAAAGGCTGGCCCACCTGCTTACGGAGTTGGCTCACAGAACTACCTGTTAGAAGGACCAAAATTTTCCTGAGAAAGCAATTCTAGATCTGCTCCAATGCACACATGGAGGTTATTAAAGGCCTCAATTTTTATGTGAATCTGAACTCAGAAATTATTTAAAGCAGGCTGATTCATTGTGAGCATCACTGAATTCCCACACTGTGTTGTTAATGACAAAATTCTTATGGAGCTAGTTGCTTTCTGATGGATGGAAGATGGAGAGTAAAGATGTAAATGAACAAATAAATAAGATAGTTACAAGTTGTGCTAAGTGCTGGGAGGTAGGCAGGATGATCTAAATGAGGCGATAATTGCATGGAGGGAGGTTAGATGGCTTTCCTTAACTGGGAGGGATATTAACAGTAGGAGTAGATATCACTGCAGAGCACCCAAGAAGCAGGTACCCTGTGCAAGAGGAAGTCACTAGCAGGTAATGGGCATCTAGATCAGAGGCAGGCATTTGCTGAAGGGCTTTTCATCTTCAGTCAGTCTAACCAGACCAAATGAATTAGTGCTCAGGTCACATAAAAACCAAGAGCTGAGCTTTCTAACCGCAGTACATGCAGCTGTACTTAATCCAAACATCTGGCTAGAAAGTTATTCCAAATTGTTACCTTACCCCAATATTGACTGCTTGATTGATCCAGATGAACTTCTACCCTATCCTAATCTTCTTTATCTTTGAGGACAGGATGCCTGTAGGCCATAATTTTCTCTTTAGGTGGGCTAGTTGAAACCAGTTGAATGTAAACTGGCTGCCAGAGTGACTACCAGGCAACCTCTCAATTCACTATAATTCCATTTGCATGTGCCGAGACAGTTGACAATTGCCATAACAATGACCAGAAAGAACCATAAAAAGAGCAGAAAGGGGTGGCACCCAAATTCCTGGAAAAGACATGACTATTCCATTCCTTTATTAGCCTATCCTTCCCCTTCATTTCTTTTATCCTGTATCTATTACTCCATGACCCCCAGTTGTTTAGAAGTTGATTTGCAAGTTTTACCTCCCACCTCTGTTATTGGCCAAGAATAAAAGTCTCCACTTCTTACTCAGTCTCAGTCTTATTATTGGTTCTGCAATTCAAAGAGGGAAAAATTAACCAAATTGGGGTTAGAAATTGGTAATAAAATCTGTTGGTTCAAAATTAGGTATAGAGACAGCATTGAGATGATTCACTGGATATAAGGTTTTGCTTTGCACCAGTTGCCAGGTAGATACAGACTTAACAACTTACTAATTGCATTTTTAATTGGGAGAAAACACAGGATAAAGAGAAGTGTTTTTATCTTTTTTATTTTGTCTAGGATAGATTTCTCTGAACAATTGAAATGTTTTTATTCAGCCTATTGCAGTTGGGAGATTGTTCATTAACGAGGAAGCACCTTAAATAAGAGTGAAAAATTGAGATTTTATAAACAAAGGAGTTTATTGAAAGGATGGAATATGGGAGAGAAAGATGAGAATTTATCAATCATTGTTTCTCACAGTCGTTTTATCTGAGTAGAGGGCTCAGGTGAAGTGTGACATTGTCACTTTCAACCTGTATTTTTGAAATGAAAAACTGGTCATCAGCCCCTTTTCTGGTACTTTCAATTCTAAGTGTCTAAATATCTCCTCTCCCATTAAAGGTGTAAATATTTCCACTGGGCTATTGTAATACATTTTTTAAAAAGTGAAATTGTGTTTCTTCCCAGAAACTCAGTTCTAGCACCTGTATTATCTGCCAGCAAATGAATCTTTTCTCTCCAAATGTGAAGTGATTAAACCTTTTCCCTATATAATGATGTCTTTACAAAACCACCTTTATAATTAGCATTTCTTTAGAATGGAATGGAAGCAATTATGGCTAAATTTACAAAACTTTTCTTTTTAATAATTTTAACTAGAGTTTGCATCTCTAAATTCTTAGGTGTAACAAATTCAAATTTTCTCATAATTAAGGGCATTTTCATTTTCCTTGTCTCCTGAGTCACCCTCTCTTTAACTTGAACTTCTAGAGTAACTGAGAAGTTACTCTAGTTCAACATCTCTGTTTAGTTTATGTGCCACCAAAGCGAGCACCAGCATCTCTCTTTAGTCATTACTATTTCAGCTGGGGTAATTTAGTGTTCAGTTCAGGGTCAGGAAGAGAATCACTGTGTGCTCACATGGTATTGACGGCGGGGTAATGTCCACACTCCCCACTTGTTAAATTGGAGAAACAGGCTTGCTGCTTCTTATAAACCCAGTTGAAAGGAGGCACAGGGCCAGGGGACTGTACATGAAGAGCTCTGGATATTGCAAATGTCTCTGCTTCATCTCTTTCTGACTGGTATACGGGGGCTGGTATGAGCTGGCTGGCTGTTATTTTCTGAGGCCTTGGGTCTCCTTCAGAGCTCTACTTTGGTGATCAAAGAAGGTGGTCACACCTTAAAATGCCTAATGCATGGCCCAGGAAGGCTAGGAACTCCTCAAGGAAATATAGATAGTACAACTTGGGGTATGGGATCACTCTTATCTGCCCACCTGAACCTGAGCAATGCCCCAGGGCCAACCTCCCAACCTTTGTCCTAAGGCCTACTCCCTAGAAGTAGAGATAAGATGCATGCATACCAGATTCTCCCACATGACCTGTAGTAACCTTTCTTCACTCAGAGCTCATATGCGGTTCATGGACATGGACTGCATCTCATACATCCAATTATAACAGAATGAATTATGGGGAAGGACATGTGTGCTAGATACAGCTGACATGACTCAGCACTACATCAGTCACGTTGTCAGTCATGCTCTGGAAGACCCAAAAGGAGGTGCCCTAGATCCAGCACAACATTTTAACTTTAAATCCAATGCCTTCAAGCACTTGTGCCATTTTCCTTTCCACTGGCACGAGCCCACTCACTCTGAGTTACTGTTGCTTAAATTAAACTCTGTTGCTTTTCCTTTATCATTGCATGCCATATACAGTTCTTTGTTTGTCATGAACAAGAACCTAGAAACCCTTCCAGGACCCCATCACCCATGGTAACCTCTTAGCGAGCTAACCAGAAGGAAAGCCCCTTTTTTGAGGAGATTTTATATTTCTTCTCTTTTTCATTTTTTGTGTCTTAGGTCACTCATTGTGGGCATGGGTCAGACAGTTAGATGCCATTAGGGTGTCTTCCACATGAAAAGAAAACTCCCCTAAAAGGATAGCCTGGCCATGCAATGGAGAATTTTAGTCTGTGCTGGAAGCAAGAAAACTTCCACACATCTGTCAGGTTTATGATTGTGTGACCTCTCTCTTGCCATGAACACCTGTAGCTTGGGGATTCTTTTTCAGTAGAGTCTCCTAAGCCCCTAGAAAAAATGAGTACATACAAACACCAAAGATCACAAGGCACTTTCTCCCTCTAACCAGAAATGGGAAGAGGTGCCAGGAGGCACTTTCCAAGATGTGTAGCAGCCTCATTAGGTATTCTTCTAGTTTTAGTACTCATACCCTGTCCCTAGGTTAGATAGAACTCTGGAAACCTTGCTTGCCCAGGAAGGCATAAAATAAGGATGAGGCCCCATCTAGTGTCTTGAGCAGTTTCTCATGTAACCTGCATGGGAAACTGCAATCCTGAGACACAGTGGAGAGAATCATTCTCTGGGTTACACCAGAGAAATCCCCAAAAGCATACACACTTGTAGATCCTAAACATTTTAGCCTGAGGGAGCACCTCTAAACTGATTTTCCATCCTCTCTGCCTCCCTATTCCTCACTGTCATAAACCAAATCACTTCCCTAAGAAATCCCAATCCCATTCTTTTCCCTTCTGTTCCACCCAGGGTTTCATCTGTCAGAAAAGTCAAATCATTTTAATTTTTTTTTCTGGTATTAGTTATCAGAGAGAGGAAGAGAACTGGATGTTGAAGGAGAATTTTGTGTCCCACTACATGGGATGGGGAGGGGAATTGTGTGGTCTCTGTGTTTTAAAAGCCATAGGTCTATGGGAGGGACACAGCTCCAGCCCTTCTCAGTTATATGCCACAACCTTACGTGTCCTATGTCTACTCGTTAAGCCCACATATAGACGTCTTTCCTGGGGCTTTTTGGGGTTGCTTCTGAAATGCTAGCTCTCTTCCTCCCTCTATTTTACTTGGTTTTGATATTCTTATGATAATTTTGGCCTCAAGTTTATCTCCCTATCTAAAATGACCTGTAGTTGCTAAGTGACTTCTCATTGTGAAGCTTTCATCTGCCAGGAAACTCATATCCTTTCATGACATGACAGTGAGAATGTAGGGAAGTTGGGGACAGAAGGAGGGGCTAAAGAAGGGTGAAAGGACTATATAAGAGCTCAAGTTATTAAAGCTACATCATGTCTGGGCTACTGGTGGCAGCAGGGTTCAAAATCCCACCTTTTCTTGGCTAATAGCAGCTCAGATGGCCACCCCAGTTTGTTGGTCTCTTTTGTCCTATCATTAGTTCTTAGATTGGCACCTTCCAGGCTCCTTACCCATTAGAATTTCCTCAGATTTTTGCAAGTGAGTAAGGTCCACCTGCCCTACTTGTAACAGGGAAAAACTTATAGGGACCCAGTGGCCCCATTCCCCTGGATAATGCATCATGACTAAAGACAATTTGTCAAATTACTCACCTCTATCTGCCAGGGTCCTCAAGAGGCACCTATGCAGAAAAATTTATCAGGGTTTATTGAGGTCTCTCAGGGGGACTAGTTTTCCTTAAACAGGCATACCATGATGTTAGGTGATGTTATTATTAGCTAAACATGTCCAGCCAGTACAGCACCTCAGCTCTGGATCCCCCTGTCTGGAAGATGGGTTGTAGACAAAAGGGAAGATCCAAAGGTCCAAAGGAAGTGTCACTAGTCCCTACACAAGGCAAGAGATGTCAGGCACCTGAATCCCAAGGGGTTTGGCTTTACCAGGGAACACATTATTTCTGCCTACAGACACATCATGGGGTATATCTCATCTGTTCCACCTGACTCCCTGCCTTCTCTGACACTGGGATAAATTCATCCCCCCACAGGCTACCTCCTATGCCATCCATGCCCCAGGGGATAAGGACAACCTCCTGAGCTCACCTCATGTTAGGTCTGGGCCTGCCTAACATAAAGTTTTGGACTCAGAGAACTTGACATCTAAGCCTGCCATCATTCTACCCCTTTAAGAAGTGGCAAGTACAGATGGTACTGTTTCAATTCAGGCTCCCTTTTCAGTCATGTATATTTAACAATGCAAAAAGAAGCTAGGTGAATTTTCTGAGGATCCTGAGAAGTTTGCTGACAGATTCCATACCCTGACAATGGCTTTTGATCTCTCCTGGCAAGATGTCCAGTTCATCCTGGTTTCTTTCTGCACAGCAATGGAAAGACAGGATTATAAGAGCTATGAAAAGGCCAATGATGAGGTCTTTGCAGCTGCACCTGATGGTAATCAGCCAGCTGATGAACTATTTCGGCTCCAAGAGTGGCCCAAGTGGGATTATAACACTGAGGGTGGAGAGATCAAATGGAGGTTATACCTCCAGGCCATTTTAGTGGATACCCAAGTCATAATAAGCTCAAAACTATCAATCAGGACTCTGATGAAAATCCAGCAGCTTTCTAGCACCAACCTAGAGGCATTCTGTAAATGCACTAAGTTAAACCTGGAGTCTAGAGAGAGCCAAATTATCCTGGGACAGTACCTTTTTTCTTCTTTTCTTTATTTTAAAGAGAAAAAAAACAATAAAAATGATACAGAATTTCAAAACACAATAATAGGAGATTAACAATGGTTAATATATTGTGTATTGTTATCTTCAAAGTAGTTGCTCAGATTACAAGATATAGGCATGAAAAATTGATCAAACAATATAAGCACAAACCATTCTTTTCAATGAACTAATTGAAATTAGCGGTATAATTATCTTAGCTATTGTGTGTGTATATATATACATTTTTGTTTCCTTTCCTTCTTTTCTCCTTTCTCCCATCCCAGTAGTTCTATCCTTTGGAGCAGTTTCTTCCCCTTCACAATATCTATTGTACATTTTGGATCTTATTTACTCTTTCAGTTTCTTACACTAGGGAGATGTTTACACATGCGAGTCTGATTTATTTCACTTATGGGTATGTTCTCAAGTTGCATCCATTTACCTGTAAAAGCCTCGAGTTTATCCTTCTTTATAGCTGAGTAGTACTCCACTGTATAAAAATACCACATCATTTTTATCCATTCCTTCATTGATAGGCATTAGGGTTGTTACCAAGACTTAGCTATTTCAAATTGTGCTGCTATAAACATAGGTGCACATATATCACTAGGGTATGATGATTTTAATTCTTCTGGGAAAATACCCAGAAGGCGAATAGCTGGGTCCATTTAGTATGATTTAGTTGGTTTGTCATAGATGGCTTTTATCAGATTGAGGTAGAGATCATCTATTCCTATTTTCTGTAGGGTTTTTATCACGAATGAGTGTGGGACTTTCTCAAGAGCTTTTTCTGTATCAATTGAGATGATCATGTGATTTTTTTTTTTTTTTTGAATCTTAGCAAATATTTTGTTAACATACACTGTCATATTCCTGGGATATACAGGTCCTCAGAACACCGCCCGCACTAAAGCTGCTGAGGTAAGTGCTCTGATCATTGGTCTTCCTTCATCTGGCTTCCTAACTCTGCATTCCTTTAACAGAACAGCACCTGCGCTATCCCCTCTCCCTCCATGGAGTTAGGTCTCCCAGTCACGAAGGTGACTCTCACTGCCTTTGAAATGGCAGGGGCTCCTTATGATTAAGCCGGAATTCATTTTCCAAAAAGTCACTCTCATTCCAATTCTCTCCAGGGAGGGGCTGGAACATCTTCAGGATGAGCATAAAGATTTCCACTGCCGGAATATTCGGAACACTTTCCTTGACTTCTCAGACAGACTCACGGGGTCCGCTTCAGCTGGCTGGCCGGACTGCTTACGCACCAGCAGCATGGTCAGCGCTGACTTCCAGCCCGGCTTTGCAGGGGCACTGGCATCCAGCTCTGGTCCCCCGTTCTCCTTGGCTTCTCTTGCCAAGTGTGCTGTTCACCCAAGGGAACCAGTCTCTGTGCTGAGAGGTGGGATCAAAGAAATTTCTCGATGTGTCCGAGCTACCTGAAGAGCACAGGCGAGCACGCCTGGCTCTCTGGAGAGGGCTGGAGGGCACTTCCAGCCCAGCAGCGTTCCCTGATCCCATGCTCCGGGTCACCGGGCGGCTTCTGGGGGTGGGTCTGGCTGTCTCTGGATCGGGCCGCTCTACAGGACTGGAAGAGTCCCAGCTCCATGTCCTGGAGACAGTGGGACCTGGGCTCTTTTCAGCCTGCTCCCAGCATGGGGAAAACGTGGCATCCTGGCTCCGGGTCATTATCCTCCGAGGAGATTCAGGCACTGGAGGGAAATGCTCTGACCCTCAGGCCCTGCGACGGAGGAGCTGATCTGGCTAAAGCAGGACTCCAGGTCGGTCATGGATGACTCCATCTGCTGGAAGCCCCAGAGCCCCACCTTCCTTATGCACTGTGAGCACGTTATCAGGGAGAGCTGCATAGGTTCCAGAGCCACACTACATGCCCAGCCACACACAGACAGAATACAGGCAGTGACGTGGACTTGGGTGTCTGAGCTTAGTTTGCTTGTAGCTTTTCTCTCATCGGTTCAGTGATCCAGTTCATCTTCAAGCAGGTTTAGCAGAAGGCTGACCTTGTCTTCTGTCAAGCACATAGTTTTTAAGTCTTCTGGCCTCAGGGAAGGGAGTTGGAGGTCCAAGTGACAAAGGCTTTGAAAACGGTCAAGGAATTCACTGACAAGAACGGCAGGTTCATCCAATGGCAACATCCCAAATCGGTCTGGACAGGGGCTGTCTGGCCCAAAACAGAACTTCTCATGGGCAGTGCACAAGGATTTCTTCAGCTCATCACAATTAATTTTTGTCTTTATCTCTGTTGATGTGGTGTATTATGTTTATTGATTTCCATATGTTGAACCATCCCTGCATTCCTGGGATGAATCCCTCTTGGTCATGGTGTATAATCTTCTTGATGATTTGCTGTATTCTGTTTCCTAGTATCTTATTGAGGATTTTTACATCTATGTTCATTAGGGAGATTGGGCTGTAGTTCTCTTTTTTGGTTGGGTCCTTCTCTGGTTTTGGTGGCAGGGTAATATTTGCCTCCAGGAATGAGTTAGGGAGAATTGCTTCCCTTTCATCTTCATTAAAGAGTTGGAATTAAATCTTCTCTAAATGTCTTGCAGATTTCAGCTGTGAATACATCAGGGCCACCACTTTTCTTTGTTGGTAAGTTTTTAATTTCATTTTCATTTTCATTAACTGATATTGGGTTAGTTAGAATTTTTACATCTTTTTGATTCTCCTTTGTAATTCATACATTTCTAGGAATCTGTCCACTTCTGTGTTTTCCAGCCTATATGAGCAAAGATTTTCAAAGTAAGTATTAATGATCTTCTGAATTTCCACAGGACCTGTAGTGATTTCACCCTTTTCATTCTCATTGCATGAATTTGAGTTTTTTCTTTCATTTTTTTGATAAGATTAGCTAGGGGTTCAACAATTTTATTTATTCTTTCAAGGAACCAACTCTTCAATTCATTAATTCTTTGTATTGTTTCCTTAATGTCAATTGCATTAATTTCTGCTCTGATCTTTATAATTTCTTCCACTGTATGGGCTTTGGGCTTGACTTATCCTTCTTTTTTGAAGAGGTTGAAGTGCAGCATTAGGTTGTTTATTTGTGCTTGTTCTATTTTCCTGATGTGAGAATTCACCACTATAAATTTCCCTCTTAGTACTGCTTTCATTGCATCCTACAGGTTCTGGTATGTTGTATTTGCATTTTTGTTTGATTGTAGACATCTTTTAATTTCTTCTTTAGTTTTATCTGTGACCCATTGGTTGTTCAGGAGGGTATTATTTAGTTTCCATGTGTTTAAGGAGTTTTTGCAGTTTCTTTCATCATTAATTTCCAATTTCATTGCACTATGGTCAGATAATATGTATGGGATAATTTCAATTCCTTTGCATTTACTTAAGCATTTTCTATGGGCTAGTATTTGGTCTATTTTAGAGAACATCCCATGTGCAGCTGAGAAGAATTCTCATTCTGATAATGTTGGGTGGAACACTGTGTAAACATCTACTAAGTCCATTTGTTCACAGGTTTGGTTCAGTTCTGTTATTTCTTTTCTGATTTATTGTCTAGTTGATCTATCTCTTTGTGACAATATGATATTAAGTTCCCCTGTTGCAATTGTGTTATTGCTTGTTTGATTTTTCATGTCTATTTATATTTGTCTTATATAGTTGGGTGCTCCCATATTTGGTGCATACATATTTATGATTGTTATTGCTTCCTCTTGAATTTTTCCCCAACAAGTATGTGGTGACCTTCTTTATGTCTTTTGATCATTCTTGGTTTGATTCACGCTGTCTGCAAACAGAATAGCTACCCCTGCTTTTTTCTGTGTTCCTGTTGCATGGAGTATTGTTTTCCATCCTTTGACTTTCAGTCTATGAGTTTCTTTTTGAGTTAAATATGTTTCTTGTATACAGCATATTGTTGGATCTTGTTTCTTGATCCATTCTGCCAATCCATTTCTTTTGATTGTTGAATTGAGGCCATTTATATTGATGGTTATAACTGATATGTATTGGCTTATTTTGTCACGTTATTTTCCTGCTGTTGCTTCCCTGCTTTTCTCCTCAGTTTAATTGCTTGCCCTGCCTGGTGGTTTCTTTCTGATATTGTTCTTGGAATTGTGGCCATTTTTATCTCTGTCTAGAACATCTTTCAGTACTCTTTGTAAGGTTTGTTTTGTGGTCATGAATTTCTTCTGTTGTTCTTTGTCATGGAAGTATCTTATTTCTCCATTAATTTTGAAAGATAGTTTTGAAGGGTACATCAATCTGGGTTGGAGGTTGTTTACTTTCAGGACTTGAAATACTTCACTCCGATCTCTTCTTGACTTGAGGGTTTGTGTTGAGAAGTCTGCCGTGATTCTGATGGGCTTTCCTTTATAGGTGATCTGTTTCTTTTCTCTAACAGCTTCTAATATTCTGTTCTTTTACTGAATTACTGTGATCTTGATTATTATATGTCTTGGTGTAGATTTATTTTGGTCATGGCTGTTTGGAATTCTATTTGCCTCACTTATCTGTATGTCAGATTCTGTTCCCATGCTTGGGAAATTTTATCCTGTTACTTCTGCAAATAGTCTTTTTTTTTTTTTTTTTTTTTTTTGTGGGTACCGGGGGGACGACCTCAGGACCTCGCGCGCCAACAGGCACCCGTGCCACTGAGCGATATCACCGGCCCCTTTTTCGTATGTGGGTTCCGGGAGTCGAACTCCGGCCTTCGCGCTTGCAAGGCAGGCGCTTATGCCACTGAGCCATCTCACCGGCCCTGCAAATAGTCTTTTAATGTCATTTGTGTTGACTCCTGCTTTTTAATTGACACCTATCAGTCTTCTATTGTTTTTCTTTGCATTGTCTTGCAGCTGTTGAATTGTTATTTCCTGGTCCCTTGCTAGTTTTAAGAGATCTTTCCTTTTGTGATTGCTAGCCACAATCCTGTCTTCAAGGTCTGAAAGTCTATGTTCAGTTTCATTCAAACAGTTTTGCCAGCTTTCAATGGAATTTTTAATTTCCTGGATATGTCTTTGAATCTGTTTCATGCATTCTATTTCTTTCCTATGTTGTTCATTCAAGGTTTCCATCATTTTCCTATGCTCCTCTATTTTTTATTTATGTCTTCTCTACATATGCTGAGTAATTCCCTTATTAAGATTGTCATTTCTTTTTTTACCTGAGAGATTATTTATGACCTGATTTCCTCTGTAGCCTCATGGATTTCTTTACTTACTTCAGCTGCTATCATTTCAGAAATTTCAGGTGTGTGTCTTTCAATTTCTTCTATGTTGATGTCTCCTGGACTTGTTCTGTGTGGGCTGGAGGTCTGAGATTGAATTTTGCTTCTTCATCCTGTCATTTCCTATCTCAAAAAAAGTTTTATTTTGTTTTCTGTGATGATCCTTGTGAGTTTTTGTAGTAGGTAGCTATATCACTAGTATGAGGGCCTCTCTAGGAAAAGTCTCTTCTTCAGGGATGTCTTCACCTGTTGTCTTGTATTTTGGAATTTTCCATCTTGCTAGTCTCACTTGTCCATCTTGTGTGCCCTAGTTGGAGTCCTACTGTGTGGCTGGCATTTCCCCGGTGGTCTGGTCCTCCTGATGTAGCGGCAGGGGCCAATCACCTGGATTCCTTTGGCATGGCTGGTTGCTGAGTCCTGGTTTCTTCCTGGCATAGTTGACGGTCCCCTGGGATAGTATTTTATTAGCCAGTCAGCTCCACATATTAGGAGGAAACTCCAAAACCTCCAACAGGCCCCACTAGCTGGGATAAGTCAATTGCTCAATGTGGCTTACCATCTTTAACAACTATGATGAATAGGAGGACAAATAGAAGTTGAGTAAGGATGATAGGCAGGCTAACGCCATGCTGGCTCTAATGGATAAGGCTCATGATAAAGCCTGTGGTACCAAGAGAAACTCAGGTAATCCAAATGGTGATGGAGGCAAGTCTAGATACCTCAAGTACAAGCAATCTGGACATTGGGCAAAGGAATGCCCTCAGAAGCTGCTGAATCTTTGCTGATCCTGTCTGAATACAGATAAGGACCCTTGGCACTGTAGGAGGGACTGTCCCTATTTCCAGAAGGGTATGAGGTCACCCACCCCCATGGTGGCATGGGAAGAATGCTCAGAGAGTGACTGACAGTGCTGAGGCAGCCTGTACAAGGGCATCCTCATCACCTTGCAGGGCCTTTGGATAATTCTAGATGTAATGAGTAAGCTTTCTAAATATTGAGAAGGATGCAATTCTAACCTCCTCAATTGTTGTGGACCTTGAAGGAATTAACTGATCAGTTTTCTTTACCCCACTCTGAACTCAGAAATCTCCAGTTGAGAGATTTGTTTTTCCAAGCTGCCTTCATGGTAATACTGAAATGTCCACAGAGATACACTCTTCCTACTCAGGGACATTCTGTCATTGAAACCTCTGGCAACCTGTATCCTAGTGGCCAGGACACTGGCTCCATCAGGCCTGATTCCTCTTCCAGGAGTTGATACTCAAGCATAGTATGATGGGACCACAGGGTGGGCTGTCCATGCCACCCTGGTAATAATTCAGATCAAGGCTTTAATCTATATGCTCACAGAAGGCAGTACCCCTTAATAGAGAGGCTAGGCAGAGAATAAAGCCCATTATTGATAAATTTTTGGCTACAGGCTTGCTGGTACCATGCCAGTCCCCATGCAACCCACCCATTTTACAGGTAGTGTAGCCATCAGGAGAATGTTGCCTAGTAAAAGATTTCAGAATCATTGATGATGTTGTGGTACCTATTAATCCCAAGTAGCAGACCCATACACTCTCCCTAAAACAGATCATGGGTGACACTAACTGATTCTCTGTCCTTGATCTCAGGGATACCTTCTTTTTTATTCCTGTGGACCCTAGCTTCCAACTCTTCTTAGGTTCACCTCTCCAGGGTAAAATCCAAGGTGCTTGAGAGATGAAAATGAAGAAGAGGTATCATAAACCTCAAACACCTGTGAACCAGTGGATGGCCTCAAGTTTCTTTTCAGAAAACACTGAAAAACTTGGTGAGTCAGAGAAGTAAACCATTTTGCTCCCTCAAAATAAAAGGGGAAGTCAGTTCCATCCTGGAAATAGGATACTTCTTTGCCTGTATTGTATAGCTAGTTTTGCTACTCTCTTGCTTGCCCCTACACACTCTTGAGACCCTTGCCTCAAGTTATAAAATAACCTCTTTTGGCTTGTTATTTTTCTTGGAATCCTCTTTGGTGGCTCAAAAGTTGCCTCTAGAAGAGATAATAGGCAATGACTACTTATGCAGAACCTTAAATCTAACCAAATCTCTTCTATTACCAACAGTTATCTAAGGATCTGACAGTCTAGATGAAATTGCCCAGAGCATTGTCATCCTCCAGAACCAATTAGATTCACTGACAGTGGAGTGACTACAAAATTGGAGGGGACTAGACCTGACTACTGGAAAAGGGGGATTATGTTTATTTCTAGAAGAATGTTGCTTCTATGTCAATCAGACTAGAATAGTGAGATATACTGCATGAAAACTAGCTGACCACACTTCTAGGATCCTCCAGGAACTATCTAAGCTAGGGGATCCTGGTAAAAATCTGGAATTAGACATCCCGGTTACTTTCCTTTATTAATGCTTCTCATAGCCTTACAATTTGGACCACACATATTTAATCTCTTAGTCAAATTGGTTTCTTCTTATTTAACAGCAGTTAAACTACAGATGATGATCCAAGACAAGGACCAAAACCTACCTCCATATCTATAGTTTATCAACAAATCCTTGGAGGAGTACAGCTCTCTTAGCCTCCTAGATCAGGCAGGGTGAGAGTTCTACAATCTTCACACAGGTAGGGCCAGCACCGCTGTTCAGCAGGAAGCAGCTATAGAAGACAGATAGTTCACTTTCAGCACCACTTAGAGATTTTGGTGGGACCAGGTCTCTCAGGGAGGAACAATATAGATTGTACAATGGGTTATGGAACCACTCCCCTCCACTCACCTGAACCTGGTCAATGCTGTAGGGCCAACCTCCCCCACTTTGTCTTAAGGCCTACTACATGGAGGTAGAGATAAAACACATACATGTCAGGTCCTCCCACATGACCTGTAGTAATATTTCTTCACTTGGAGCTCTTTGAAGGCTCATGCACATGGACTACATCTCATATATCCAATTATAACAGAATGCATTATGGAAAAGTACATGTGTGCTTGATATGGCTGACATGACTTAGCACCCTGTCAATCATGCTCTGGAAGATCCAATGAGAGGCACCTTAGACCTGGTACAACATTTTAAATTCTTACACCTAACACCCCCAAGCACTCATGCCATTTTCCTTCCACTGGGGTGTATCTGCTCATTCTGAGGATACTGTCACCTAAATTAAACTTTGTTGCTTTTTCCTCACCATTGCATGCTGCATCTAGTTCTTTGTTCATCACACACAAGAACATAGAAACCTGTCTGAGACCATATACACATGATAACAAGGAGAGTGAGAGTCCAGGAAATGTATTCCATTTATATTAAAAATGAGAAATGTTTAATGGGTGCTTTAATGTGTTCAGTCCCACTGGATCAGATGATGTAACAAAGATGAAGTGGCCCAAGCCCTAGTGTACAGGCAGAAAAACAATCTTCTCCTGCCTTTTGAAGTTCTTAGCTGGGATGGATCTCCATACCAAAAACAGATTAACATGAGAAAGACACATGTGTTTATGAATATGTGTATTTCATGTATATGTGGAAGCTACTCAGGGAAAAATGAATAAATATCAATGAGTTGCCTTAGCATGATAAATGACCTGCTGATCAGTATTTACAGCTGACCTGGGGAGTTAAGATGTAATAATGTAAAAAAGTAATTAACTGAATAGATAATAAATGTTTTGAGCATTTAGAAGTGGAGAAATAGTCTTGGGCAGGGTTGGTGGTGACATAAAGCATTCCTACAGGGACATCTGTGCTACCTGTAACAGTAGGAATAGACTCAAATGTCCTCATCAAGGAGGACAAGGGCACAAGGTGGGGAAGAGATACTCTAAGACAGTGCTTTCCATACTTAAGTAAGCATCAGAATCTCCTGGAGAGCTTATCAAAACACATATTAGACCTCACTCCCAGAGAGTCTGATCCAGTAAGTCTTGATAAGCACTTCATATTTACATTTCTAAGTTTTATGCAATATCAGTACTGAAGTCTAGGAACCACACTTAGAGAATGACTGCTTTCAGTAAAGGTAAGGTGTAATATTATAGGATATATTTGGAAATTGGTCATTTAGCCAGTTGGGTTCCAGTGGGGGGACTGTGCAAGCCAGGGCATTAATAGAGATGTGGCTTTTCAGATAGATTAGAGCAAATATGTTCCTGTCACATTAAAGAAATAGTTTTATCATTGACAGAAAAATAGAATCAAAGTACAGTGTTCAAATACAGCAAATTTCACTTAATATTCACTGTAGGCAAATGTGCTTCTCTGTGGTGTAGATTGCATTATTGGCTCCTAGTTTTATCTCCCACTGTAACTACACACTTCATCATGTGCCTTTGGATTTCTTTCATAAAGGTGAGACATATTTCCCTCCGCTTTGACTCTGGGCTTATTGATATGCTTTGCTTTTGAAACAAGAATGAAGCACAAGTGACAGTGGCAAGTGTAAGTCTAAGCTAAGATTTACACACTTGTGGGTTTTTACTTTACTTATGCCTCAGCCATCATCATGAGAAGACTGTGTCTAAGCTGGTCCATTAGTCCAGGAGGATGAGAGACATTTGTAACAGAGCCATCCCAGCAAAGCCTGAACAAGAATAACCATCCCCAGAAACATGAAAAGTAATAACTGATTGTTAGTGTTAAGCCATTCAGTTTTGGGGAGGTTTGTTTACTCAGCAGTAATTTACTGATACCTTCTCTTTTAAATACATATTGTGATTTGAGTGTATGGCTTTATGCTGCCTAATGAAAATACCAAATTCGTTAATCATTTTTCTTTGTATAAAGAATCACAAGTGAAACCTGCTTCACTTGCAAAGTTGGTGATAATCTGCAAAATGCCAACAGCTCTTTTATCAGAAGATGGGCTGCAGCCTCTGGGCTTTTCTCATATCTTCCTTTGTGGTCTGTGTGATTTCAGGCTCAGGCAGAGCTCCTTCACTTGGCTGGGGCTTGTTATTCTGGAAGGATCTAATGAGCAGACCATTATGTTGTCAACTTATTGATTAAGAATGTCTTCAGTGGGAGACAAGATCATTGTTATGGAAATTTCCCTGCTTCTATCTATTTTCCCTAAGAAACTTGGTGCAAATGAGAACCTGAGGAGAGAGAAAAGTCAGTGCTTAAACCAAGCCATAAATTCAGGCTAAATAGTGGTTTACCACTGATGAATCATTGCACTGTAATTTTTTTTATAAATATTGCTAAATTGATTTACCCTTGATTTGTGCCCTGTTGCATTGATAGATCAGGGTGCTATATTTGGTAGGAGCTATGTTTGGACCCTATTGTGCTACAAGACAACATAACTCATTCTGAAGGCTAAAATACCTTGATAGCCTCTGTTCTCGTTAACAAATCACTGCACCCTGGTCTTTCACAGGAATGTAATGTTTCTGGTTGGCAGCTTTGATGACTATGTGGGCTTCAAATATCTGAGTGAGGCTGAATCTTGGACTGTGATCCTCATGGATGTCTCTTTGCTACAGAGCCTGCTGTATCCAATGTCCAATCCTACAATCAGCTCTACTATGGATTCTTCTGACATAATGAGAAGTATATATTTCCAAAGTGTGCCTTTTCTCCCCAGTTATTGACACAGCTCTGAAAATCCTTAGACTGGACAGAGTGATGAATCATCTCCTGTTTCTGTTGTAGTCACTTTTTTTGTCACTAGGTCACAATATTTGACACCCATAGCAATCCTGAAGGACATAACACTGGGTTCCACTAACACATCTCTTATTTTTCTATGTAAAGTTTTACTTTAGCATAGTAATAATAGTGAGCTGTGCATCTCAGTACCTGACGGGCTCCAGCTACCAGGTTTGGTGTATGTTTACCTGTGCATCACAAAGGGTGTAATATACCCACACCACTTTAGGATTTGTTTTAAAAAAACTTAAAAAATTTTTTTTTCTGGTAGACGTAGCCCAATTCAGTATAATGGCACATGAAAAACTAGATTTGCAAGTTTTGGAGGAGTCAAAAGTGAATCATCAGATTACTCATGCATGAATGATGAAGATTATTTATTATGGTAAAATGCATATTTTCATAACAGAAGAGTGGTGTGGATGTATGATGATGATGATGAAGATGACTTTGACATTGGCCATGTGAGCCAAAATTCCTGTGACAGTGAAATGGATTGAAAATTGATGGATATAGACACAGGGAATGCAGACCTTCTTGATTCAGATGATGAAGAAAGCAGCAATGTGAGTATGTATTTGACTAGTCGAAGTGTTGCAAAATGGCCACACAACCAAATGGAATGATCCAATGTTAGATCTAGGTCCAAAAATATAGTGAGGCTCTTGGTAGGGGTGAAATGTATGGGACAGAATGCTAGCACTGCCATTCAGTGTTGGAAATTGTAACAGACAAAATGCTACAAGATGCTGTGAAATACAAGTAAAATTTTCTGTATGTACCAATAGCCATACTCAAATATATATTTATCATGACACCTCACTAGCTGAACTGAAAACATTCATAGATCTGCTGTGCTTAGCAAGGATTTCTCATGGTAATTTCAGGAATGTAAAAGATTATGGAAGGAATGGGTCAAAATATGGCATAAGGGGCCAGTGAGATAGCTCAGCGCCATAAGCGCCTGCCTGGCAGGCACAAAGTCCTGAGCTCAACCCCTGGTACCCATGTAAAAAAAAAGTCATAAAAATTTATGCCCTTGTAGATGTGAAGACTTATTAGGCTTTCAATTTAGAAATTTATCCTGGAACTCAGCCATCAAGTTCTTATTCATATAGTAATAAACCAAATGATGTTGTGAACAGACATGTTGCTCCTGCTGTATCTAAAGTGACTCCATTTTCTTTTTAGACTCCATTTTGTCTTCACTTAACCCCTAGATAAACTCACTCCCCAATCCCGTTAGATATTAAGGCACTAACCCATAGATACACTCACTCGTCATGCCCCCTCCCAGTTAACCATAAAACCCATAAAAGGAGAAACAAACAGTTACAACAAACAATGGTCAGGCTGACTGTTGACTGCATCCTGGGTGACAAACAGACCAGATGTTTGGAGAGGGTCTTGTGATAAATCTAGTGATGTTCCTGTAAAATTCCAGAAAGATGATGTGGTGTAATGTGGTTGCTATGGCTATGGGGGGGAACTTGCATAAAGACCCCTGAGAACAAATACCATTGTCTCTGCTAACATTGGCTAATGGCAATAAAGTTTGTTTGGACCCATGCTTGGCCTCTATGAGTGACTTTTACCATTTTCCCATAACACTCCCATCTCCCAAACTATTCAGAATGTGACATAAGACGATTGGTTTACCAGTTTCCAATGATATTACATTTGCTAACAGAGCACAAGTTGACTAGTGTAGGAAATGTATGCAGGAAAAAAGCAGAAATTCCAAATGAAATGTTGCAATTTCAAAATAGAAAATTATATAGTACAATCTTTGGATTTTAGAAAGATTTACAGTGGTCTTGAATATGGTGAAGAAAAACAAACTGATACTACTGATGTCAACATTACACCATGATGGAAATATTGATAGGGAAACCTTGACAGAACAGAAGCTTGAGATGCAAACTTTCAACAGTAAAAGCCAAAGGCAGAGTAGATGTTGTAGATCAGTTAGACAGCAACTGTGATGTCATTTGAAACACAAAGCATTGGCCAACGGTTGTGTTTTACTTGATCCTAAACATGTGTGGCCTAAGTAGTTTACAAATAAAATACCATGGAGAATTTTTCTTAGAGGATTGGGACTGGAACTCATAAGAGATCCTTTATGGCAGAGGAAAAACAAAATGTTTCTGCCCAGGGGACTATACAAAAAAATTGTGGAGCACACTAGTGAGCTGACAGGTAAATAGGCAGGCACAGTATCCCAAAGATGTACTGCAACTGTAGCAGAAAATGCCTCCCCCCCCAGCCAGTATACTTTAGTTTCTGTTAGTTGCCCAGGTAACAGTTCCAGTTACTTCTGTTTCTTAGAAATGGCTGGTCACTCTGATGCATAGCTGATCACTATGATGTATATTGTAAGAACCAAAGACAGCCAAGTACTCTGTCTCTGTGCTTACCCTTTCAATCCCATAAAAACCTCCCTCCCTGAGCCTTTGAGGCCTGACATTTTTTCTTAAGGTCAGTGCCCATGGATGTAAAATAAATCTGCCTCCAAATCCTGGGTGACATTTTCAGTGTTTTTGTTTGCCATTGAATCTGGTGTGTCAGCCAGGAAGACCAACTGTGGTGACATTTTTGGTCACCAGTCATAGCCCTTGTGGATAAAGCAAGGACCTCTCCAGGTCCTGACAGGAATCCACACCCTTGAGATTTCTTGAGTCCCCATGGAGGTCTGGAGGAGGATTCCTTGCTCCCCACTGAGTGGCTCTAATCAGACCCAAAGGAAAGGAGGACACAGTCTGCTTGCCTGCCTGATTCTGGTGAGACCCCTGGGGACATCCTAGTTAGTTTGTCTGTCAGTCTTGCTCAGCTCGAGCAGAAGGAGAGCTTTATCAACTCTCATTAGTTAAGACCACCCTTGAGGGAAGGGGGTTGAAATGTCTAACATCTGAATGTCTACTGAATGATTGTGTGAGTGTTTGTAACAGATGGCAAAAGCAGTAGGCTGTTCTGTCTGTGCTCCATGGTGGGGAGGTGGATTCCCTCCCCAAACTCTGGGGCTTTATTGGGCCCCAACCCATGGTTCCATGGATGCATCTAATAAAGGACAAAATGGAGAACCTACTGATGTTTCTCCTTAGTCCAGATGATCCCAACATTGCTGAGAGGCAAGCAGCCAGGTAGGCATCTGAATGGTCTCTCTCTGAGGAGAACCTACCCTTTGTCTGTTGTGCCACCATTCAAGGGTACACAACACACACATAGGGAGCCAGAAATGGGAATTAATTAAACCAAACCCATGGTCCTTGACTGTAGGCCAAGAGTTTTAAAAAAGGGCTTTTCTGGTGATTACAGAGTTAAAATAAAATCAAATTGTTGATTTCCAAGCCTAAAAAAGACCTGATAAATCTGCCTTGGAAGATGCCACTGCAGCTCCAACCGGGCCAGCTTTCCAGCCAGCAAAAGGAAACAAAATGACCCAGTCAAGTGCTTCTCAAAGGCATCAAAGAGGGAGACAAAAAGCCCAACAATATGTCAAAAGTTACTACTATTACCCAGAAGCCTGATAAAAGCTCTTAAGACTTTTATGAGAGACTCTATGAAGCCTACAGGGTCTACACCTTTTGACCCTAAGGCCCCTGAAAATCCACAGGTGCTAAATGCAGCCTTCATTGCACAAAAAGCACCTGATATCCACAAGAAAATCCAGTCTGATAGACAACCATAAGCTCTGGCCAAAGACCAATATGCAAATAATAAGGGCTATGGCCCCCCACAATGCCCCTTCAGATTAAA
This sequence comes from Erethizon dorsatum, assembly GCA_028451465.1. Classification (NCBI taxonomy): domain Eukaryota; kingdom Metazoa; phylum Chordata; class Mammalia; order Rodentia; family Erethizontidae; genus Erethizon; species Erethizon dorsatum. Next base: position 103,646,826 of record CM051822.1, read on the forward strand.
AGCTGGGCCACAAGGAGCCCACAGTACCATCACCAGGACAACTGGGACTCTTGCTTCTTGACCCTTCTGCCAGGCACAGACTTACAGCCTGGGAGGACATCTCACCAAACATGATTTCTTGTATATGCTTGAATGCCCTATACCACTTCTGGGAAGAGACCTCCTCTTCAAGTTGAAGGCACTGAGCCAGTCAGCCTCCCTCTTGTTTAACCCTGGATCAGCCTGAGACAGAGAACTGCAATCCTGAAATTCTGAAAACCCTCCTCCCAGAGGTATAGGCTGAAGACTCACCTCTGGGCCTGGCTATTAACCATACTCCCATATCCTATGTCATGGGAAGCACAAACAAGCATCCAGCCACACATCAGCCACCTAAAGCAGTTTGGGATCCTGATAGACTGTTAATCACCTTGGAACACTCCTCTCCTCCCAGTAAAAATGCCCAATGGGGATTACTGGCCAGTGCAAGATCTCTGTGCCATCAACAACACAGCCATCACCTTCCACTCTGTGGTTCCCAACCCATACATTTTTCTTGGACTGCTACCTGCAGATGCCACCTAGTTTACATATCTAGATTTAAAAGATGTCTTCTTCTGCTTGTGGGTTGCTCCCATAAGATCCTGAGACAGGGCAAAAAGGCCAGCTCACTTGGACTCAATTGCCACAAAGATGGCACTATTTTGGGAAGGCTCTAGCAACAGATTTGGCCAAGCCACCAGCACCTTTTCTCTGAGACAGGCTGTTTCTCTGTCCCCTCCTGCTTGCAATCACAGTCCCCTGAGAAAAGAATGCAGCCATACATCTAGAGGCTTCAAAACTGCAAAATGTTTACAGACTGTCAAACTGCTGAAATACACCTCACCTGTCTGTAAAGCCAGTTTAAGATCTAGCTGTCAATGCTGCCCTAGTTGGCCTCCATCCTGCATGGTACACCTGCCTGGACTTATAAAACACCTTCTGCTTTCAGTTGGCTCCTATTAGTCAGCCCCTCTTCATGAAGACCCCAGTTCTGGACTCAAAAGTCAACTGACCTGGACTCAACTACCCAGAGGTTCAAAAACTTGTTTACCCTCTTTGGAGAAGTGCTCACAGCTGACCTTGCTAGTTTCCCAGCACAAAATATCACTGTGCTTCTGATTAATGATACCCAAGATACCTGCTGGAAAGACATAAAAGCTCTTCTGCAATATCTGACAGAAACTGATTACAAGGTATCTTGGGAAAAGGCACAAATCTGCAAGCAAAATGTCAGATACCTGGGATTTGACTGACAACATGTGTCTTCAAAGATGCTTACTCAGACTGTCAGCCTGTGGGAGTGCCCAGTGGCCTACCTGTGCAAATACTTGGGTCCAGTCCCTAAGGGCTGCTTCCCCCCTTTGCCTCTGTGCTCTAATAGCCACTATCCTGATCAAGAAAACTGCTTGTGATGATAAACTACTCAATCCTGCCATATACCTTCCTACCGACCTGGGCCCACCTGACCATGACTGTCTGCCACTGACCGATGAGCTATTCTTGAGCCAATCAGACTTAAAAATGAACCCCCTGACAGATGCTGGGTACACCCTATTTACAGATGGAAGTAGCTCTGTTAGGAATGGAGTCCAACAGGCTAGATATTCTGTAGTCATCTTGGACAAAGTTATTTTGGCCAAAGCTTTCCCACAGGGATGGTCTGTGCAACAAACTGAACTATGGGTGGAGCCAGACCTGCCCCCACTGTATGTTCTGCAAGCTCAAGCTGCTGTGCTGGCACCCATACCCCTGCAGGCAGCTCAGGCTTCAGCATCTGTCACCAGCCTCAACCTCCACCCAGCATACAGAAAGGCTTCACAGAAGTAAAGGCTTATATGGACTATAGATATCTATTGCTGCTTATATGCACCTACTCAGGCTGGACCAAAACATTCCCTACCTGCACTGAAAAGACAACAGAAGTTTGTAGGGTTCTGCTGTGAGAAATCATTCCTAGATGTGGCCTACCCTTAATTGTTGGCAGTGACAACAGGCCTGCATTTGTAGCATACAGGCCAAAAAGCTCTAAAAAGGTTGAGAAAAATAAAACATAATCCTACAGAAACAGCTTATAACTAGCTCCATAAAAATTTAGTTAAAAGACCAGCTGTACCTGTAGACACCCCTGCACACACATATAAATCAGGTGCACATTAACTAGCTCTTGAGCTCTTAAAGTTTCAGAAATCCAGCCTTAGACCCACCATTCCAGAGTTAAAAATCCCATCCAGATGATTGCTGGAGAATTTACCTGGGCCAGACAGCTCCTCTGAAGCTCACTCTGAAGAGATGACACACTCAAAGCCATGCTTTGGTCACCCTGGACACTGAGCAGTCCACACATGGCTGAAGCTTGAGGATACCATTCACAGGATCGCTCCATACCTCAATACACTATTCCTCTTGGTTTTTGTGCCTTTTCAGGTTGCTTACCCCAGTCCTTGCTTCAACTTACATATGTACTTGACATTGTATTGTCCCTGCTTTCCTGCTAGCTGTGGTTTTTACCTTAGCTCTATGGATGGTTGCCCTGAGAGAATAGCCAAGATTTGACAAGTGTCCAAAGCACATTGGACACTCCCCTAGATCAGATTAACTCCTGTTGAGAAAACTTTTCAATCTTGGGGACCTTGGCTAGGGCCCATCTTAGGATCACTGACAGCCCTAATGTTCACATATAATGTGCCCAGCAAAGATTTGCCAGAAAACTAATGGGGGGGGATGTAGCAGAAAATGCCCCCAAGCCAAAATACTTCAGTTTCTGTTAGTTGCCCAGGTAACAGTTCCTGTTACAGTACTTGTTACTTCTATTTCTTAGAAATGGCTGGTCACTGTGATGTATAGCTAGTCACTATGATACATATTGTAAGAACAAATCAAAGACAGCCAAGTACTCTGCCTCTGTACTTCACATTTCAACCCCATAAAAACCTCCCTCCCTGAGTCTTTGAGGCCTGACATTCTTTCTTGAGGTCAGTGCCTGTTGACATTAAACAAATCTGCCTCCAAATCCTGGATGATGTTTTCAGTGTTTCTGCTTGCTGTTGCACAACAATAGGAAAACCAAAAAGATGTTAATGGCACCCTGCAAAAAAGGACAGGAAAACAAAACTTACATGCTATCAGTGTAAGCAATACTTGTGTGTGCAACATGTAGTTTTCATGTGTGAAGACTGCCTTGGGTGTGACAGTTGAAGAAATATTATTTCTGTGGTAGACTTTTGTTTGTATTTACATTGTAGTTCACATAGGAATTTATTTCTGATGTAATCTTTTAAGTTTTGTAAGCAAGTACACAGCTGATGTGAAAATGTTGATGTCTATTCTAAGCACTCATTATGTATTTGATATTTTATGTTATCGACATCTTATTTTCCTGCTATATACACATTATATAATGTAGTAGGAAGCTCCTGACGAAACAGAAAGAAAAGAGAGGTGACAAGAATGGCTTTCTACATAGGAAAGGAAAGCTAAGCACTTGTGCTATCGGTAAGAAAGCTAAGCACTGTGCTGTCAGTGTAAGTGAGGTGTGTACATGGAACATGCAATTGTTATATGTGAAGACTGCCTTGGGTGTGACAATTGAAGCAAAGATTACTTTTGTTGTAGACTGTTGTTTGTGTTTACACTGTAGTTCACATAGGAATTTATTTCTGATGTTATCTTTAAGGTTTGTAAGCAAGCACAGAGCTGATGTGAAAATGTTGATGTTTATTTTAAATGTGCAATACATATTAAAAATTAATACTTTATTTTATTAACATTCCATGTTCCTGCTAGATACACATTGTATAATATAATAAGTACCTCTTGACAAAACAGCAACACCAGTGCAATGTAAAGTAGGTCCTACAAAAAAGCCAGGAAAGCAAAACATCTGTGCTGTCCGTGTAAGCTATATATGTACATGAAATAGGATATTGTCATGTGTGAGGACTGCCTTAGGTGTGATAATTGAGGTAGAGATTATTTTTTTGAGTTCTATTGTTATTTTAATTGTAGTTCTTGTAGGAATTTATTTCTGTTGTTCTTTTTTAGACTTTGTACACCAAAAACCATTTGAGGTTGAAAGTTTGATACTTTTTTCTAAACACTCAATAAGTATTAAAGATGCAATACTTTATTTTTGTGATTTTTTCCCTGTTAAGCACTCATTATTTAATATAATGAAACTCATAAAATTAATAACTCCTCAATAGAAATATTCTAAAGAATAAATGTGGGTTTGACACACCCATGTTTATGACACTTCATAACAAAAAATATGTTATGCTGCATGGGAGAAGAGTTTTATTTTGGCTCACAGGTCTTAGAGCCACCCTTGCAGAAACTGAAAGGCAGATGGCATAGATTACAAAAGCTGGTTATGTCACGGTGGCCAGGAAGCAGAAAGTGAAGGGAGAAGACAGAGAGGGAGATTTACCCTTCCAGGTCATATTTCCAGTGACCCACCCCTTTTGACCAATTCCCGCCTGCTAATAACAAGTCAGCTGTAGTGGACCCATGATCCTATCACTATCCAAAAGCCCCATCTCTGATCATATGAGGCTTTTGGGGGAGATTCTGGGTCTGAACTGTAGCAATCCACCATGGCCTTCAAAACACTCATGTTCATCTTTTTATACAAAATGCATTTAGTGCATCTCTAAAAGTCACCAAAGTTTAACCAGTTCCAGACTGCCAGAAAAGTTGAAGTCCACTGTCTCCTCTGTGGTTCAAGGTTGTGAGTCCCTGTGAAGATCAAAGTGACAGTTAAACACTGTCATTGTACAGTGGCACCTGGTAAACATTCCCATTCCAAACAGGAAAAATAGGGGGATATAAATCTGACCAAAGCAAGACTGGAGCCCAGCAAGACAAACATTAAATCCTATAGCTTTGCATCCAGCACCTGGGACAACTTGTGGCTACCAGCAGTGAACTCGAAATGGCTTGGGCAGTGCCCACCCAATAGCATCGCCAGTTGCAGGCCTCATGGCTTCTCTTTTGGGGAGACTCTGCTCACTGCCTATGGCCTTCCACAGTAGACATAACGTGTTCCTGGCTTCTTTAACTCCCTGGGGTCTGCACAGTACTTTGGCTTCATTCTCATAGCTTCACGCAGTACCCTCTCAGGAGTACACTGCCTGACTTCCACGGCCTTCCTTTGAAATCTGGGTGGAAACCTCCCTGATCCAATAACTCTGCATTCTGCATGCCCATAAAACCAGCATCATTCTGATGACGCTAAGGTATGCCACCAGCTTGGGAAGTAACTACAGCCCCTTGGATCATGGCTACAGAGGTCTCTGAGTGGCTGGATGGCTGAACACTGTGAAATGAACCTGAGGGAACCAATGCCCTAGGCAGCCCTTCTCAAGCAGGGAGCCCTGGGGCTCTCTTCTCAGATTAAACCTTTAGAGTTGTGTACCTTTGAGTCTTTGAAGGGTGTGATTTTGTTGACTTCTGAGATGGCCTCAAGGCATCTTTAATATTGTCCTGATGCAAAGTACTTGGCTTCCTTTTAATGTTAATCTTTTCAGCAACCATGCTTTCCTTTGCCCCAACTTTTCAGGTGCTTCCTTTCTGGTGAAACTGATTCTATTTTTAACTGGGCTTTTTGATCATGATTATTACTCTCAATCTGGCTGAAAGAAGACAGAAATGCCCATGCCTCAGCCTGAACATTTGGCTGCCTTGAAGTTTCCTCTGCCAGATTAGTCAGTCTGCCAATTTTAATATCAGTCTTCTATAAAGTCTCAGGACATGGGAAAAATATAGACAAATTTTCTACCAGAGTGTAATACACATGATCTCTATTCAAATTGTCAGTGAAGTCCTTGTTCTTAGTTATAACTACCTGAGTATGGCCTTTACTGTCTGCATTTCTATCAGCATTCTGGTCTTCTGAGTCCTGGTTACTTCTCAAGCTGGTGGCATGCATTGGCATCATCAGCATGACTCTGGTTTTATGGGCATGCAGAATGCAGAGTTATTGGATCAGGGAGGTTTCCACCCAGATTTCAAAGGAAGGCCGTGGAAGTCAGGCAGTGTACTCCTGAGAGGGTACTGCGTGAAGCTATGAGAATGAAGCCAAAGTACTGTGCAGACCCCAGGGAGTTAAAGAAGCCAGGAACACGTTATGTCTACTGTGGAAGGCCATAGGCAGTGAGCAGAGTCTCCCCAAAAGAGAAGCCATGAGGCCTGCAACTGGCGATGCTATTGGGTGGGCACTGCCCAAGCCATTTCGAGTTCACTGCTGGTAGCCACAAGTTGTCCCAGGTGCTGGATGCAAAGCTATAGGATTTGATGTTTGTCCTGCTGGGCTCCAGTCTTGCTTTGTTCAGATTTATATCCCCCTTTTTTCCTGTTTGGAATGGGAATGTTTACCAGGTGCCACTGTACAATGACAGTGTTTAACTGTCACTTTGATCTTCACAGGGACTCACAACCTTGAACCACAGAGGAGACAGTGGACTTCAACTTTTCTGGCAGTCTGGAACTGGTTAAACTTTGGTGACTTTTAGAGATGCACTAAATGCATTTTGTATAAAAAGATGAACATGAGTGTTTTGAAGGCCATGGTGGATTATTACAGTTCAGACCCAGAACTTCCCCCAAAAGCCTCATATGGTCAGAGATGGGGGTTTTGGAAAGTGACTGGATCATAGGGGTGCTACAGTCATCAGTGGATTAAACCATTGATGAGTTCACAAATGAATCTGCTGTTGAGATGTGCAACTTCATCAGAAGAGGTGGGTCACCAGAGGTGTGACCTGGGAGGTTATATCTCTGTCCCCAGCTCCTCCCTTTACTCTCTCTACTTCCTGACTGCCATGATGTGAACAGCTTTTTTCTGCTATGCTTCTCTGCCATGCCTTTTCTGCCTTGAGTCTATCTACTATGGACTGAAACCGTGAGTCCAAATAAACCTCTCCTCATTTAATTGTGAGTGTTGGGTGTTTTGTCAAATGGACGAGAAAGTGACTAAGACATTAAGGCATAATTTAAATACAACAAATGCACCAATTTTAGGGGTAAAGTCTTTCTGCTGTATCATCACCATCCTAATCAAAATGGAAAATACTACCATCCATCCCCAAACTCTCTTATGCCTCTTTGAAATCCATCTCCACCTCCCTCACCAGCTCCAGGCACCCACAGATTAGCTTAGTCATTTTGATTTAGAATGTAATTCTGAGATAAATCTCCCTGATGCTCATTTCCCCCCCTCCCCACAGCTAACCCCTGTGCTTGGTTTTTCTTTTATGCCACTTTGGAACTCTCTAGAGCTCTCAGGAATAGCTTCACTTGTCTCAGGTCTTCTGATGGAATGTTCTCAGTTCTGATTTTTCTAGTAATTTAACTCCATGTGCTATCTTCCTGAGAGTTAAAAAAAAGTTATAGCCTTTTGATGATATTTCTTGTTTTCTTGTGCTATCATTGTTTTGTTGTTAAAAAAAAGGTATGACCTATCAAACTCAGTGGGGATATAAGCAAGAAATAGTTTTTATTTCTGTCAGCCATTGCCTCTAGCCATACTTTGTCAATTTCTCCTATTTTGTCCCTTAAAGAAGTCTTGTGAAATTTCTTAATTTTTTTCTTACTTCCCACATAGGAACTCTAATGTTAGTTGATTTAAATTCTTCTGCCTCCTCCAACCTGTGACTCCAAGGACCTACAGTGCAGTTGGGAGGGGCGTAGTTTGTCTTTGAAACATATTCTTTATATTTCCCTGAATGTGGTTCTTCCAGAATCTGGTGCATATGGGAGGGGTGGCATGTACAGAGTTCTGCTGTAACTTATTGCCTGTGAACAGAGCGAAGACATTCTGTCCTTGCCCTGCTAATAAATGTCCTGTCTAGAGATGGCAGCTTTTCTGACATAAAGTCTTGCTGGAGAAGTGTGCCGTTTTCTCCAGGGGCTGTGATTGCCTGGATAGAGTAACACCTCTGTATCCCTTCAGCTAATGCTGGTGGTCTAGCAATGTAGCTAAGATGTGTGTGTGGGGATGAGGTGTGGTTGAGAATTGAAGTTGGTATTCTCTTAAGCTAAAGGTGAGACAAATGCCTAACACACCTATTTGAAGACCTTATCTTTTGAAATTGCTATTGAGGCAATTTTCCCTGAAAAAAAAATGATACAGCCTACAATTAAAGTTCTATTTCTCATTTGTCCTTAAAATGTATTGATTTTAAAAAAATATAGTGCATAAAAATTTGGGATTTAGACTTTCAGGAACTGTAGTAAAAATTTTTTAAATAATGCAAAGCCATATCCTTTCTTTCATAAATGTGATTGTGATAAAATGTTTGGATTTTGTTATAGCTTGATAGTAATCTCATGTTTGTATTACAGCTACATTCTTCCTAGATTTCATATTCTTTCTAGAGTTGATCTGTAAATTGCTTTTATATTTTGTTGTTGTTTTTCATTTCTTGTTTTTCGGGAAAGCACTAGGGATTGAACCCAGGGCTTTTGTGCCAAGCTACATCCCCTCCCCCCCTCTTTTTTTTAAATTTTAAGACAGGGTCTTGCATAGTTGCTCAAGATGTCCTTGAATTTGTAATCCTCCTGCTTTAGTCTGAGTAGCTAGGATTAGAGGCATGCATCCCTGTGCCCATGTTTTTAACTCTTTACTGTATTTGACTTTATGAGTAGTCTCATCTTTCTAATTTGTCCTTAGAATGACCCAGGCAGAGACAGAGCAGTTTTCACCTTCTGTTTCTCAGGCTGCTATTAAATGCAAGACTGAAAAGCTGTCCATCCAAGTTTATGAGCCAGGGTTGAATTTTTTTTCTCTCAAAAATGAATTATCATGAGACTCTATAATGCTAGGAACACAGTTAATAAAGAAGCTTCTCCAGATGGTTGAAAAGAGATAGTTTTAAACTTGAAACATTTTTTTTTCATTATAATTGCAATACCATGTACAGATTTCATCTGACACATTGGGGATTTTACAGATGAGATACATTGCAATCTGGTACCAGGCATCACGGTCACTAGGTTTTATTGTTTCAGAAAAGGCATAATGACTACTGAACATCACTAATTGCCTGCACTTTCCTGTGATAGAAGAAAATACTACATTCATTCTGCTCTGTAGACCCTTATTTCAAAAAGACAATTTAAGGTACATAAGCAAACAATGACATATTTTAATCTCTGTGGCATTTGCAAATTCTTTCTCTCAATCAAAGGATATTTTGAATAATTGTTGGCATTTAAAATTCTCTAATGAAAGTAGTAAAATACAGTGAGAAGACAATAGACTGGGTTTGGAGTACAGTTTTTATCCAGCTTCTTATAGGCTTTTTGAGCATTCTCAAGCAGTTAAGTTCTATGGGTAAGTTTCCTTTACAGAAATCGGGGAGTTGGGCTTGATAATTTCTAATTATAGTCACAAAATCTATTTGTGTCTTGTGATAAGAGAAAAACTTATGCACATTCAAATTTTATTTTTGTAGTGTTGGGGATTGAACCTGTGGCCTTGTGCATGGTAGGTAAGCATGATACCACTAAACAACATCCCCAGTCCTAAATTTTATTTTATTTTATTTTATTTATTTTATTTTATTTTGAGACAGGGTCTTGCTATGTAGTTCAGGCTGGTCTTGAACTCACTATGTAGTGCAGTCTATCCTCAAACTCATGGTGATCCTGCTGCCTCAGCCTCCTGAAAGCTGGGATTATAGGCATGTGCACCACACTCAGCCCCAGCCCTAAATTTTAAATAATTTGAGTAGTCAGTGATTTTTGAATTGGGAAAGCACTAGACCTCTGTGGCTACAATTCCAGTGAGAGGGACATTCTGGGAAACTTTCATAAAGTATTTGCAGAAGCAAGGGAAAGAAAATGGTTTTGATTGCTTAGAGTGGAAAGTTCCTAGTTAGAGAGGTTAGTTGGTAGTTTCTGATGTGATTTCTGGTGCATTTTCTAGTTTCAATTTACTATTCAAATTGGGCTTTGGTTTTTTCAGTAGGAATTTAAAGTGTCAAAACCACTGCAGTCTAATGGAGTCTCAGTTAGAAATTTTTTAAGTAGTTACATAAAAAAATCAAGAAACGATTAAATAAATTTTTTATTATTCTGTTATTTATCAGTGAACAAACCTCTGTTTTATTAATTTATTCTTTGGCTATATAAAACATGTTGTATTTTAGATTCTTTCCAAAACATATTAATATGTTTAACCAATTAACATATATTAAATAATTAAATCAATAAATTGAATGACTAAAATACTAAAGTATTTTAAGAGGCATATACTATCCCATCATATTTTCTAATTTTTTTAAGACAGGGTTTCACTATATAGTTCAGGTTGGCCCTGAACTGAGTATGTATCCCAGGCTGGCCTCAAACTCATAGCGATCCTCCTGCCTCAGCCTCCTAAGTGCTGGGATTACAGGTGTGTGCTACCATGCTCAGTTCATATATTCTAATTTCTTATTGCTGGTATAAAGAAAAACTTTGATTTTGTTGTATACATTTTTAGCTTTTATCTAGTTGTGTCACTGCTTTTTGTTCTAACAGGTTTTTAGTTGAGGTGCTCAGATTTTGGGAATAAAGTCTAACTAATTTAAGATCCTTAGGAACAATGTCAAACAATAGTGATAGCAGGCATCTTTCCTTATTTAGAACTTTAGTAGTATGTCTTTATTTAATATGATATTTGCTATTAGTATAACTTGAATACTGTATTAAATTTAGGATTTAAAAAATTTACTTAGAATTTTTGTATGATTTTTTCTTGCTATCTATCAAGTTGGACATGTGTATTTTTCTTTATTGATATCATAAGTTACATTAATAGAATTTCTTGTGTCAAACCATTCTAAAATTTTAAATCATTGTAAAATTCCTACAGTAAGACCACTCTCCTCAAAAATATATTTTCAAATTTAATATGTTTATATATTAGGCACAGTTTTTCCAACTGTGTTACTGCATTTTAAAAGTTATATTGTGAATGAATGTTATACACTCTTCCCAAAATAATTTAGACAAGTTTTCATTTTCTCTTGTGCTCTGTCATAATTTTAATAGTGCAGGAGTTAGTTGATCTTTAAAGGTCAGATAGAATTTATGGACAAACCCATTTGGACCAGGTTCTTGCTGTACTGGTAGATATTTTAAAATTTTCCTCCAGTAATTCTATGGTTATTGTTCAGTTCTTTTTCCTCTCCTGGAGTTTATTTTGGTGATTTTCATATTTCATTAACAAATGAAACAGTCATCACTTTCACTTTGGTATTCAAATTTATTGGCATACAGTTATTTCCTGTAATAATTTCAATTGCTCCTCTCTTAGCACTTATTTTTTATTTTTAATTTTTTATTTTATGAAAAAATAAAACAAAATTTCATAACAAAATAATAAGAGAATAACAATAGTTAATATACTACATTATCTTCAAAGTAGTTACCCAAAGTATAAGACATAGACCAAAAAGATTCTTACAAAGAAGAAACAAAGAGATAATAACACAAAACTTCCTTTTCAATGAACTAATATAAACTAGTACTATAAATGAAACAAATTAGCATATATATTAAAATATTTTTGTAACAAAAGAATAGATAACTTGGGGAAGTGTTTGAACTTCTCCCTGTTTCCTGTTTATCTCTCTTCTATTTTGCTCTTTGTGTGTGTGTGTGTGTGTGTGTGTGTGTGTGTATCTATATATTTATGGAGAGAGAGCCAAAAAATATATGCACATTTCAGGAAAAGGAAAACTTGTATAAATATTTTAATACTAAATATATTGAGATACCACGAGGTGAATACAAGTACCTTTGGCCTCTACAATTACAAGAGGTGCTCAAGGTGGTGGCCACTGGCTTCCAGACATTTATTAGTATGGCGAACTGCTGCGTGGGTAACCTTGGTCACTGAGATTGCTGCACATTCATTATCAGTTTCTTCTCTAAGGCCCGGCAGTATAGTGGGTTTTCTGTGGTATACAACAGCATCTAGGGTCCCCCATGTGAGCATAGCACTATCTGTTGAAAAAAAAATCAAACTATTTTTCTTTTCCTGAAATGTATATACCTTTTTTTTTTTTTTTGTGGGTACCGGAGGGTCGACCTCAGGACCTTGCGTGCCAACAGGCACCCGTGCCGCTGAGCGATATCACCGGCCCCTTTTTCGTATGTGGGATCCGGGAGTCGAACTCGGGCCCTCGCGCTTGCAAGGCAGGCGCTTATGCTGCTGAGCCATCTCACCGGCCCATATATACCTTTTTTGGCTCTCTCTCTCTCCCTCTCTCTGTCTCATTTTTCTCACAAAAGAAAAACCATGTGATATTTAAGCTTGTGCCTGACTTATCTCAATTAACATTATGTTCTCATGTTGCATCTATTTACCTACGAATGCCTTAGGTTTTTCTTTATAGCAGTGTAACTCCATTGTGTGCATGTAACACATTTTCATTACTCTTATTTCTGATTTATTTCTTTTCTTTCCTTTACCTGTTTTTTTGGATTGTTTTGCTGAGTTTCTCCTTTTCCTTCAGCTTTTGACAACCCTACTTTTGGTTTTCATTATAGCATGTTTAGATTTTAAATAGGATAAGGAATTTAACTTTTGAATTAGTTATTTATTTGGTTCACCAAATTGAGGCTATTCCAAAGTGGTGGTTTGTTGTCTTGGCTAGCACACCCATCTTTACCTCATAAGTAGAGTTTAGAAGAGGAGGAGGACAGGGTATTAGGACAGGAAAATTAACTTTAACTGGACTGTTAATCACTTAGAGGGTGAGATTTGTAACTTTATTACAACATAACATTGATTAATGTGTAGTCTAGAACTAATTGGTGGTGAGACACTGCTTGGCATCTGGAAAGCAGTGCATGTTGTAGTTAAAATTAAATATTTAGGATTAGACAAAGTTGTGCTTGAATTCTGGCTCTGCCACTCCAAATGGCACTACTTTGGTTAAGTCTCTTTGGTATTGGTCCTCAACTGCTTGATTATTTAGGGGTGATTAAATGAAAGGTGTGAAAAACATTTACCTGGATGCCTGACAAATGGTTATCTCAGTAGGTGGTAATAGTAATGTTAGTTGTTAGTAGTCTACTATATACTTCAAACCTAGAGCCTCAGTTTCTCATTCATAAAAGGTAAGGTTTTGTTCTTTTGGAGGTATTTTGATCTAGGAACATTTTTTATTTAGTAGCATGAGCCATTTTCCTAGCCTATGCCAGACATAGAAATCTTGGACAATCATTCAGGGCATAGCGACCTTCTTCCACACCTGTCCAGCCAGCTCATCAAGTTAGCCTAACTCTGTTAGGTGATCTTATTTCTGCATCTTGAATGCCATGGTAACGTCTAATGGTGAGGCTGTGTAGAGGGGAAAGGTGACTGATATGGTATGTGCTTCCCCTACATGGATTCTAAATTTAGGATTTTTAGAGGTTTGTTATGGGAACTCTCTCTGGATTGTCAAAGGATACCACAGGCTTCTGGGCCTCTAAAGATAGAAGGAAGCAGTGGCAGCCAACTTCTGTCTCCTGAAAAATTTCTCACTATCCTTTTCCTTCCCATTCCCATTGAATGATCTCTGTGCTATATCTGAAGGCAGGCAAATTGGGATAGGTCTTGGAAATATACTTGAATGCTGGGGTATACAAATCTTTTCAAAATTTTATCTTTGATTCCTTGGGACATGCCACATGCCAAGAGAATCTCTTCAGGTTTCTTTTCCTCTATCACCTCCTGTACTTTATTGGTCTGCTTTTTATCACTGTGACCAAAATACCTAAACTTAAGGAGAGAGGTTATTTTGACTTATGATTTCAGAGGTTTTAGTTTATGGTTAGTTGGTAGTAGCAAAGGACACACCTGTTCAAGCAAAATCGAGCTTGCAAGTGCAAGCTAACTTTTTCCTGTTTCTCCTTTCATTCCATCCAGGCTGTAACCCTTTCGGGCAGTGCCACCTACAAACAAGTGGATTTTCTCCTTAGTTTGCTGGCCTACATGCCAATTTTCTCTGGAAATGCTCCCAATAGACTCACCCAGAATGGTGCTTTACTAATCTCCTAAGCATCTTTCAACCTAGTTAAGTTCACAATCAAGCTTAATTGTCATATCTTTTTATTTTCAGCCTCTGGGATTGGTAGGCTTATGGCTATTGGATGAATCCCGAGATCATAGAAGCCTGTATAGTTTTGTGCAGTTTTCCAAGCCCAAATATAAACATTGTCTCAGTGACTTCTTAGAAGAACCCTATGGATCAATAGAAGTAAAGGGTAATCTCCATTTCATAAATGAAGAAACTGAGGCCCAGGAAGGCTGATAATTTTGCCAATGTCACCCCTTAGAAGTGAAGCAGACTAGGGTTTCTACTGCTAGGGCAAATTAGTATTCCTTAGGGACCAAATCTCAGGCTGGAGATCTCTGCCTGGAAGTTCTCAGTGCTTCCTGCCCAAGGTCCCTACCTCAGTGCCATTTCCCTTAGTAAAAGGAGACAAAAGGGAGGAGAAGAGGAGAGAATGCACACTCTTAACTCCTCAAATAACTGAATGTTTTATACTCAGGTTACTCCTAGCTGCCCAAATCTATCTGGAGATGGAGTCTTTGTGCTCATGATGTCTGATAGTTTCTCAAATGTTCCCTGTGTGGTTCAACTCTTCATATCTTCCCCCAGCAAAGCAGGCAATATGAATGTAAACTGTCATCATCATTGCCTTGGGCTTCTAGGAAGGAGATGACATTTTCTTGTGAGACTGAAGAGAAGCAGAGGCAGGAGCAGGGAAGAGTAGTTTTGCAAACCAAATGTTGGGGAGTGCTTTTTACAGTCTTCAGAAGGACAAAATGTTTATTGAGGGAGAGTGGATAATGATCTTTGGGTCATCTCTTCTATTATAGTGAAGAATAAACAGATGTATCCTGTGGTCTAGCTTAGCCCTATTGATGCCTTTCCTCCTATTCCAGGCTAGTGTTTGGCTTTACAGAGCAGCAAGGGCCAGAATGGTGGCAGTCCCTAAAAAAAGGTGGCACTTGTTTCTTTTCATGAAGCAGATAGAACCTTATTTCATAATCACAGTGTTTTTGCTCCATCCTCACCCCCAGGACATTTAGCAATACATAGGGTTATTTTTAGTTGTCATAAATGGGAATGGTGATACCGACATGTAGTGGGGTAGAGCCCGGGAAGCTGCTGCATACCTTGTAATGCACAGGACTGCCCTACCGTCGAGAATGTTTAGCCCTAGTGTTAATAAGTGCAGAAGGTGAGGAGCCCAGGGCTTCCGGGAGGCCCAGCATGTGACAGTCACTCTGGAGATGTTCGCTGCTGATATGTTTGAGTTTTGAATAGGCAAACCTGGTTTGCATGACTTTGGGGTGGGTCAGGTTTTGTAAGTTTTTTGCATTTGTTTGTATTTTTAAAAAGTCCCATTGAGGCATGATTATATTCTATGTGAAAAAAAGATTTAAACATCACAGGAGGGAAGAGAACAAAATTCAGCAGTTGTAGGTAGTGTATTCTCTCACTTTACCCTCTGCCTCCTGGTCTCCTTTCCTATCCTTTCTGGAGATACAGTTCTAGGTGCCTTCAATGTACACTCACTTTTTTCTTTTCTTATATAAATGTGATGTTCCAAAGCACACTGTTTTGTAACTTATTTTTGTCATAATGTTTTAGCAAAGAAAGTTTTAAGCTGTTCAAAATTTCACCATGGACAGATAATCCCCACTGCCAAAGACAGAAGGAGAAACACTGTATAGCATTTACTCTACACCACACAAAATTTCAAAGACTTTGCACATGACTCCTTTAATCCTCACATTTCCCATGCACAGATCAGGAAACTGAAGCACTGAGGGCAGTCTGGCTGAGTCCTCAACTTTTATCTCTGCAGTATGCTGGCTGCCCAGAAAATCATTGTCTGAGGTTAGAAACCCTTTAATGACACCCCTAGATCCTTACTGAATTGTCAGCCATGTACTCAGCTCAGGGCCTGTCATTTCTGCCCTCCAGGAATTCCTGGTCCTGTAGAGTAACAGGTGGTTTGACAGACAGCAGCAGTTCTAGGCATAAATGAGTGTCCTAAGTGCAGCGATCTGGACAAATTTTAAAGACAATAGTTCATCGCTTGATTTAGGCTCCAACTGCAGGGGGGAAGTCTGGAGCCATTCTTAATTAGAAATGGTCTTATTATTCAGCCTTTGCCTCTCTTGCTTTTGAAGAATGCCTAATCATAATTTGCCTTACTGTCTTGCTCCTGAGTTTTACAGCAGGAGTTGTCAGTAATCAAAACAACCCTTCAAGCTCTGTAAAATGGTAGGGTTTGGAACACAACTGTTTAAACTTTTCATTTCTATCTGAGATGTACTCCTCATTATTTCCCAACTTATAAATGTGGTTCACTAAATCTGTCAATCCTTTCCCTTCCCACTCTAATGTCATTTTTCTTTTCTCCTAACCAATGATGACTTTTCAATAGCTTATAAGAATGCAAAGACTACTATGTCCCCTCTTTCACAGTAGTCCATTATCATGCTGTACAGTATACTTTTTCCCTACTTTTACTTGGCCCAAACTCACTCTGCAGAACCTGTTTCCTTTTCTATCTTTAACAAATGTAAAACCTCACTACTTTTTGTGCTTCCTGGGATAGAAAGAACCCAGAAACCCCCTCTTGAAGGAGACTCCAGCACCCTAAAACCTGGTAGCATACTTGGCAGAGCCAGCCAGGAGGTAAGGCCCTTTCGAGCTTGTTTCTTTATCTCTGAAATCTATGAACTCAAGCCACAATGGACTGGTTTAGTTTTTTTCTTTCCCATTCTTTTCCCTGGAAAAGCTCCAATCCCTTTTCATCCCTTCTCTCCCAGGATGGGCTTTTATCCTTTGGAGAGCTTGAATCGTTTTTGGTTATTGGGGAGAAGGA
Source organism: Erethizon dorsatum (assembly GCA_028451465.1). Lineage (NCBI taxonomy): Eukaryota > Metazoa > Chordata > Mammalia > Rodentia > Erethizontidae > Erethizon > Erethizon dorsatum. The sequence continues at coordinate 103,663,731 of CM051822.1, forward strand.
GGAAACTAGAGGTTGGTAAAAATTAACAGAACCTGGGACTCAGGAAGCTTTCTCATGGTACCAGAAACAGTTTCTTAATGTGTTCCACCATGTGGGAGGAGAGAGGGGAAGTGCATGGCTTCTAAGTTTTTCCCAGCTGGTAAGAGGCCCATAGGTCTGCTGCCAAGTTTATCCCCCCTCCTTTTCACTTTCCTGTTTTTGGTCAGTCATCAGGGGTACAAATCAGTTAAGAGTTTCCAGAGGGTCTATTACTAACCTAGTTACAGAACAGATTGTCTGGATTCCATGTATGTGACCTAGAGTTTTGTGTGCATTTTTCTCTTCATGTTTCTGTTGTCTATGATACTTTGCTCAGCTTTCTCACTCTTTCTCTTTCTCACTGTATTGGCAACAAGGTCTCCTGCTTACGTAGCCACCTACCCCAGTTTATGCCTTTTTGTGCTTAAAGTATTTCTGTGCTTTTCCTCTTCATGGCCTTTTATCTCTGAGTATCCTTAGTGAGTTACTTTCTCAGGGCCATGTTTCATCCTAGTCCATCCTTTCACCATATTTTGGTTTATCATGTGAGTTAATTACAGTGGTAAGCCATTTTGGTTCATCCTGTCGGTCAACCACATGAATTTTGCCATTTTTGTCAACTGTTTTAGTTGATCATGTGGGTCAGTCACATGGTTCTACCATGCTTGTTTTTTTTTTTTTTTATGTGGGTACCGGGAGTTGACCTCAGGACCTTGTGCCTGCCAGCAAGCGCTTGTGCCGCTGAGTGATATCACCAGCCCTTTTCTTCCTTTATGTGGGTTCCAGGAGTTGAACTCAGGACCTCGTCCTTGCTGGGCAGGCACTTACGCCGCTGAGCTATCTCACCAGGCCCACTGTGCTTGTTTGCCATTTTATTTTCCTTTTTTTTTCCCAGCAGAAAATCTCACACTTGTAGATAAGTGATAAATTTCCAATTTTAGGGAACATATGGGATTCCTCCCCTCTTCTCTTTTGAATTGGGTTAGATTCCTTCCTGTTTTTCTTCTGACAGAAATTCAGGTAATTTAGAAACATGTGTCTGAGGGCCTGAGCAGAATAGAGAAACAGCCAGTAAAGCTCAAGTTAAATGGCTGTAAGTACATAAAAGTAGAGCAATCCTAATTCTCAGAACTTTTTAAATTTCTGTTTTTAAACCAAGGTTTTTTTTTATAAGGGTAAATGTAAGAGATATTGTTTCTCAAGTGACTGCAACCTGATCTCTTAAGAGTGTACAGTTTTAAGGGAGCCACTAGAGGGCTTCACCTTTCTCTCTAAGGAATTATTGGGGCATAGTATGGAAAGCCCTAAGGCTGAGACCCACCTCATGCTTCAGAGGGCTCTACTCTTCTAGGAAGGTACCAGTGCCAACCCAGCTTTGAACAGAGATGTCTGCTTAGTAAGCTCTTGAGTCACAGGGATGCTTTGTGGACTCAACAGGTCTCCTTCTTCTGTATGGGACACCATCTGAGAGGATCCCAGACTTAGTTCTATCTATATATAGATCCCAAGATGAGTCATGGGAAACACCATGAACAGCACTCTGCAGATCCTGCTCTGTAATTGCTCACCTCTAGGCCTTATCTTTGATCAGTGGGAATAGTTTGACCCCACCAACTTGAAAAAGGACTATTATTACAATATGGTTTGTGTTCAGTAGGAACTAGGGAATGGCAAGATATGGGTATAGGATGGCAGTTTAAATTATGACACTAAGTTTCATTTAAAATGTTTCTGAATACAGCATAGAAGGTGAAATGAAATACCTCATATTCAGGCTTTTGTGACCCTTTATCTTTGAAAAGACCCAGAAACTATGGTATTTAGAGTGACCTGGGGGAAGAGAGGGATATCTTTGATGATTTAATCCTTGCATTCCCACCTGTCTTACAGAAGGATATGGATGTCTCCCATCTGTGTAATGAAGATAATCACACTGGAAGGTCTCCTTGACCTCCTCCTTATAATCCTCAGGTCAGTAAATCAGTCTCCTTCCCTTTGAGTGCTTCTTAGATAACCCTGAAGTTATATAAAACTTGTACTACACTTAACCCTCCCTCTGTGATGCTTACAAGTGTAAAGGTTAACCACACTTGTGAACAAGTGATTTCCCAGACCTATGCAAGGAGACAGGACATCAGTGACCTGGCCCTCCAAGACCCTGAGAAGGTGTGGTTCCCTGATAGAAGCAACTTTGTTCATGAAGGACATCAAAAGGCAGGTTATGTAGTTGTCAGTTCACAACAGGTCATTGAGACCAAACCTATTCCCCAGGGACCTCTGGTCAAAAAGCAGAGCTCATAGCTCTTACTAAAGCATTAAATATTAGGAAAAGGCAAAAAGCTAAATAGCTTTACAGACTCCAAATATGCCTTTCTGGTGTTCCATGCCCATGCAACAATCTGAAAAGAAAGTGCTTGCTAACCAATGAGCAATCATCTATAAAGCACAAGCAGGAAATTCTACAACTCCTTGAGGCAATCTATCTTCTCAAGCAGGTCACTGTCATTCATTGCTAGGGATACCAAAGAGACATGATCAAAGTCCACTTGGGAAATCAAAAGGGTGATAGAGAGTCAAAAAGAGCTTGCATCCCTTCAAGACTATAGCCTTATTCTATGTTCCTGAGGGACTCTTCAAACTGGTTCTCCCTCAAGAAACACAGTAGAAAGCTACTAAAACCCTACATGAGAAGTGGTCACTAGAACTTTTACAGGATTAGGAAGAAAGCTATTCCTGTGGACCTCTGGAAGACTTGAGGCTCTTCTTCAAAAAGCAAGGCTCCAGTACTGCTCTGGGTATAGACAAGTAGAATCACCCTAATTCACCACAGTTTAAAAGGGCTTCTGTATTGAGACTCCTGTTTTTAATTAGATTGATAATGTGAGTTATCTTGCTAAGGCAATGGCTCTCAGGCTCTTGATAATTTATCTGACACCCCACTTTGCCATACTTTCTTCTCTACAGGGATGCTGAAATCTGACCTGTTGCTTCTCACATTTGGATTCTATGTCCACAACCTAATAGTAAAGTTATTTTCCTGACAAATTTACCAAGCTTTCTCTCATCAAACAGGCAGCTCAACAGTCACTGACTCTTTTTTTATTGTCTTCTGACAGTTCTTTTCCTTCAACCCAGCCAGTGAGCCACAACACCCAAGGTAGTTGGAGAGCACATAATCCCCAGGAGGTAGAGGATACTATCCCTTTCAGCAGAAAGTAGCTATATGGAGACAGAGACCTCCACTCCCTCAGGAGTCCATAAAGAATTATAGGGATATGTGTCTCTTAGGGGAAAATGAGGGAGGAGATTAGGGTGTAGCAGATTGGCTGGGGAAGTAGGTATGACCTGTTAATTACAACATCCCAGGACACATGTGCTGAAAGTTTCCAACGCCCTGCACATAGAACCAATCAGAGAATACTGGCTTCACACAAGCAAGCAAGAATACAAGCAAGTTTTTGAAAGGATGGTCTAAACTTGACATCCTTGGCTGAGGAGTGGGAGAAACAAAAGAACAGTTGCCATAGAGCTGCCTGCTGCTGTATTCTCTCTTTCACAGTAGTCCACTCTCACGGACTACTGTCAAGTAGAATGTACTTTATTATTTTTACTTGGCCCAAACTTGCTGTGCAGAGCCCTTTTCCCCCTACCTTTAATAAATTTAAAACCTCACCACCTTAAAAAAGGAATGCAAAATAGACAGCAACCCACAAAAATATCAACTAGTTCAAGAAGCCCTCAGTTATTCTGCAGTGTCAGGCACCATGACAGGTTCTGGGGAGGAGCTCTCATGTATGGTCATAATGTATTGTGATAATGGGACAAGTTAAGCATCAAGAAAACACATAGAAGGTTGTAGGAATTCAGAGTAGCACGTGATGCAACACTTTGTCTATGCTCTGGAATACATTACAACAGGTGACCATCTGTCCCTGTTTGCTTGGAATTGAAGAATTTCCAGGATGCAGGATACTCAGTGTAAGTTACAGTAAACTGGGACAAGTTGATCATCTAAGCATCATGCTGTAAAAGCAAATAAGAAGGTGATTGGACTAAGATTGTCTCTATGATCAGGGTCCTATATAAGCAAACCAAAACCTAATTCACTGTAAGTAGCAAAACAAGTTGGGTGTGTTGGTGCACGCCTGTAATCCCAGCACTAGGGAGGCTGAAGCAGGAGGATTGCTATGAGTTTGAGGCCAGCCTGGGCTACAAAGTGAGTTGAAGTACAGCCTGAACTGCATAGTGAAACCCTGTCTAAAAAAAGACAAAAATCCCCACACATTGTAAATAGTAAAACAAAATTTAAGCTTAATCAATCAGAAACCACCAACTAACTTTTAATGTGGTACTATCTACTGGGTCATACCTAAATAAGGAAAATGCTTAGCTATAACTAGTCAAATAAGTTTTTAGCTTTACTGTTGAGTTCAGCCTGTAAAAGCTTGCTGCTCATACTGTGGAGCAAAATTCTCTGAAAATCTTCCTATTTTAAGTGCTTCTCCAATCATGAATCCTTTCATTTAATCTGTCACATTTATTTTGTCTAGAATATATTTTGAACAATAGATCCTTGAGAACACTACTTTTCCTGTGAACATCCTGGCCAGGTTCCTTAGATACCAATTATTAAAAAGAAGGAGAAAGAGTTGTATGTGATGGCACCTGCCTGCAATCCCAGCAGTTGGGAGGCTGAAGCAGGAGGATTGCAAGTCTGAGGACAACCTGGACTACATAACAAAAAAAGAAAAAGTGAACAGATGGCTACTTGGGTCTTTGTTCATGATGAGAGAGCAGCTCTGGTTATTCAGACCCCAGAGGGAGTACTGGCTGCACCATAATTGTTTGTGTTATGGTGAGATTTCATATCCTCTCTGCCATGTTAGCCATTTGCACTGCTGTAAGGCTGGAGGCTAACCCCCAAGAGGCCTTTCCAGGAGAGTGGATGTTAGAAAAACTGTGGAGTCCCTGCCTGGAAGGCTGGCTGTGGAAGACTGATACCTGCTGTCTGCTCCAGTGCTGGTGTATTAGTTTGTCATATGAAAGAAACACATATGTCTTTTGCCTGTGAACCTTGTAAGGAGAAATTTACATACTGTACTAGTTAGGATATGGTTTCTGCTGAATGAAACAGGAATATGTATTTCATTTTTAAAGTTAATTTTATTGGTACATTTTAGATATACATAACGATAACATTCACTATAGGGAATTTGTACCTGTACGTGATGTATCATGAATCTTCTTTTTTCTCCAATTCTCTTACCTCCCTTCAACCACTCTTACCCTCCACATTTACAAAAGCTTTGTTTCCATTTTCCCTTCTATTCTCTTTATTCTTGTACCTTTCTTCCTTTCCCATTCCTCTCCCTTGTTTCCCTTCCCATTTGAAAATTTCCTTCCTATTTCATAATATCTATTATACATTTTTGTTCTTATTTACCCTTTCAGTTTTTTACACCAGAGAAACAATAAGATATTTAAACATGTGCATCTGATTTATTTCACTGAAGAGTATGGTTTTAAGGTGCGCCCATTGACCTGGAAATGCCTCAAGTTTATCCTTCTTTAAGGCAGAGTAGTACTCCATTGCATAAAAAACCACATCTTCTTTATCTGTTCATTAGTTAAAGGGCATTTGGGCTGTTTCCAAGATGTAGCTATAAACAAACTGTGCCACTGTAAACATGGATGTGCATATATCACTGTTGTATGATGCTGTTGTAGTCAGAGTTTACAAAAGAATGGATTTAATACAGGGCACATAATTTATAGGATTATTTTATAACATTCACCCAGAGTCATGTGCAGAAGAGTCTGAGAAATCTGTCTACACACTAGAGACCCAAAGAATCCAGCTGAGAGCCTGGATCCCATGGCATCACTCTGTGAGTCCAGCTGAAGACCTAAAGCCCATGACAATGTCCTCCACAAGTCCAGCTGGAGGTTTAGAGCCCACGACAATGTCTCATGTAAGTCTGTATCAAGCATCTGCACTGGGAAAGCCCAAAGGTCAGTGGTGGAAAATAGAAAGTCTGCACCATTGGGATGAAGGATCTGTGCCAGCAGTCTGAGGGATCTGCAATGGAGCCAGGAAGCCATGCTCAAGGCAAGGACGACAGCTAACCCTAAAAGAACCACAGCCATCATCAGCAACAGCAAAGACCCAAGCTCCTCCGATGATAACAGCTGAGTTTTTATCAGGAAAACCAGTGTGACAAGCTTCCCCTGAAGAATCAACAGCACACCATCTTCTCCTCCAGTTGTCCTTTTATGCTGTTGGCAACAATCCTCAGGTGGGCCTTCTACACCCAGAACCATGCCGATTCAGTGCAGCTGGGTGTTAAAAGTTGATCATTAGTTAATACAGCATAGATTCTTTTAATTCTTTAGGAAAGATAACAAGAAGGGGAATAGCTATTTCAAATGGAACTTCTAGTTTTAGTTTTCTGAGGGCTCTCCACACTGATTTTCACAGTGGGTTGTGCCAGTATACACTCCCACCAACAGTGGAGAAGTGTACTTTTTTCACTATAGCCCCACCATCATTTGTTATTGGTTTATTTCTTGGTAATGGCCATTCTTTGTGGAGTAAGATATAATCTCAGTGTTGTTTTAATTTGGATATCTTGAATGACAACTGATGTTCACCTTTCTAAAATATATTTATTTGCCTTTTGTACTTCTTCATCTGAGAAGTATCTATTCATTTCAGATGCCCAGTTTTGGAGTGGGTTTTTAAATTTGAGGGGTTGGATTTTTTTGAGTTCTTTGTATATTCTAGATATTAGCCCTTTGTCTGAGGAAGAGCTGGCAAAAAATTTCCCCACACTGTGGGTTGTCTTTTTGCTCTGTTGGTGTTTTTTTTTTTTTTGCTGTGCAAAAAAACTTTCTAATAAGATGAGATCCCAGTTGTTGATTTTTTGTGATATTTCCTGTGTGATCAGAGTTTTGTCATAAAGTCTCTGCCTACATGAATTTCTTCAAGAGTTCTACCTATTCTCTCTTCCAGCAGATTTAGTGTTCCTCTTTTTATATTTATTATTTGATTCATTTCAATTTTAGTTTAGTGCATGGTGAGAGATATGGGTCTAGTTTTAATCTTTGGCATCTGGAAAGCCAGTTTTTCCAGCACTATTTATTAAAGAGGCTATCTTTCTTCCAGTGAAGGGTTCGGTCTCCTTTGTCAAAGATAAGTTGGCTGAGTGTGTTTGGAGTAGTTTCTGCATCTTATAATCTGTCCAGTTGACCCTCTGGCCTATTTTTTTTGTCAGTACCATTCTGTTTTTATTACAGTAGCTTTGTAGTATAATTGCCTTTTTTTGTGCAGAAATACTTTTGCTATTCTAGGTCTCTTCTGGTTCCAAATGAATTTTAGGATTGTTTTCTCTAATTCTGTGAGATATGCTATTGGAATTTTGATCAAGATTGCATTAAATCTGTATAACAATTTTAGAAGTATGTATATTTTTACTATATTGGTTCTTCTTACCCAAGAACAAGGGCTATCTTTCCATATTCTGATATCTTCTTTGATCTCCTTTTTCAGAGTATGGTAGTTTTCAGTATAAAGGTATTTTACCTTCTTTGTTAGATTTATTCCTAAGTATTTTATTTTTTGATGTCATTATGAAGAGTGTTGTCTACCTAATTTTTCTCTCAGTGAGTTTTTTGTTTGTATATAGGAATGCTATTGATTTTTGAGTGTTGACTTTGTATCCAGATATGCTACTGAGTTTGGTTATTAAATCTAGAAGTCTTTCAGTGGGGTTTTTGGGTCTTTTATGAAAAGCACGATGTCATCCACAAATAATGATAATTTAACTTCTTCCTTTCCTATCCTTATTCCATTTATCCCAATCTCTTCTCCAAGTGCTCTGGGTTATGTTTCCAGAACTATATTGAATAAGAGTCATGATAGTGGACATCCTTGTCTTGTTCTTGATGTTAGAGTGAAAGCTTTCATTTTTTGACCAGTTAGTTAGTACAATGTTGACTGTTGGTTTGTCATAGATGGCTTTTATCAGATTGAGATAAAGATCACCTATTCCAATTTTCTGTACAGCTTTTATCATGAATGAGTGTTGGACTTATTAAATGCTTTTACTGCCTCTATTGAAATAATTATGTGGTTTTGTTCTTGATTCTGTTAATATGGTGTACTACATTTATTGATTTGCATATGTTGAACCATCTCTGTATTCCTACGATGAATCCTAGTTGGTAATGCTATATAGCCTTCTTGATTATTTGCTGTATTCTGTTTGCCAGTATCTTATTGACAAATTTTCATCTATGTTCATTATAGAGATTTGTCTGTAGTTCTCATTTTGGTTTGGTTCTTCCCTGGTTGTTCCATCAAGTAAGACTAGCTTTTAGGAATGATTTTAGGAATATTCCTTCCTTTTCAATTTCATTAAAGAGTTTAATAATATTGGCATCTGATCTTCTCTAATGTTCTTGTAGATTTTGGCAGTGCAAACATTGGAACCTGGGCTTTTCTTAGTTGGTAGTTTTTAAAAATTTCTTCTTCAGTTTCATTAACTGACCTTGGATTATTCAAGATTTTTATATCTTCTTGTGGTAGTTTGTATGTTTTATATCTTCTTCTTTGGTAGTTTGTATGTATCTAGGAATCTATTCATTTCCTCTGAGTTTTCCAGTTTATTAGAGTACATGTTTTCAAAGTAGTTACCAACAATCTGGGTTTTAGCACTCTCTGTTGTGATTTCACCTTTTTCATTTCTAGTTGCATGGCTGAGTTTTTTCTTTTTCTTTGGTAAGACTGGCTAAGAGTTTATTTTATTTAATCTTTCAAAGAACAAACTGTTCCATTCATTGATTCTTGGTATTGTTTTCTTAGTTTTAATTTCATTAAATTCTGCTCTGATCTATAGATTTTTCTCCTTTGTATAAACTTTGAGTTTGACTTGCTCTTCTTTTTCTAAAAGCTTGAGATGCCACATTAGATTGTTTATTTGAGCTCACTCAGTTTTTCTGATATGGGTATTCACTGCTATAAATTTCCCTTGTAGGGCTGCCTTTATTGTGTCCCATACATTTTTGTATGTTGTATCGGCATTATTATTATTATTTTTATTATTATTATTATTTGGTACCAGGAGTGGACCTCAGGACCTCGTGCTTGCCAGCAAGCTCTTGCACCACTGAGTGATATCACCGGCCCTTTTTTCCTTTATGTGGGTTCCAGGAGTTGAACTCAGGACCTTGTGCTTGCCGGGCAAGCGCTTATGCCACTGAGCCATCTCACCGGCCCTGTATTGGCATTATTGTTTAGTTGTAGAAACTGTCTAATTTCTTCTTTAATTTAATTTGTGACCCAGTGGTTGTTCAGGAAGGTGTTAGTGAATTTCCATGTGTTTATGAATTTTTTTGTGGTTTCTTTTCTCATTGATTTCTAATTTCATTGCACTATGGTTTTATAATATGCATGGGATAATTTAAATTTCCTTTGCATTTACTTAAGCATGTTCTAAGAGCTAGTATGTGGTCTAGTTTGGAGATCATCCTGTGTGTGGCTGAGAAGAATGTGTACTCTGATATTGTGAGGTGGAACACTCTGTAGACATGTACTAAGTCCATTTGTTGTAAAGTTTGGCTCAGTTCTGATATTTCTTTGTTGATTTTTTTTGTCTAGTTGATCTGTCTATTTGTGACTATGGGGTATTGCTGGCCTCCATTAGAATTATATAAGTGCTTATTTGATTTTTCATGTCCATTAATATTTATTTTATATAGTTGGGTGCACAGGTATTTGGTGTGTAAATATTTATGATATCTCTTTCTCTTAGATTGTTCCTTTAACAAATATTTAGTGACCTTCTTTGTCTCTCTTGATCAGTCTGGGCTTGAAATACACTTTGCCTGCAAATAGAAGAGCTCACTCTGCTTTTTTCTGGGTTCCTGTATTAGGGAGTATTGTTTTCTATGTTTTGACTTTCAGTCTATGAATTTCTTTTTGAGCTAAATGTGTTTCTTGTATGCAGCATATTGTTGGATTTTGTTTCTTGATCCATTGTGCTGGTCTTTTTCTTTTGATTGTTGAATTGAGATCATTTACATGGTTGTAACTGATATGAATTGACTTATCTTTGTCATGTAATTTTCCTGTTGTTTGTCCTCTTTCTTTCCCCTCTGTTTAATTGCTTGTCTTGCCTGGTGGATTCATTCTGTTGGGGTTCTTGGAGTTGTAGTTTTCATTATCTATTTCTATAATATCCTTGAGAACTTTTTGATCACTTGTTTGGTAGTCATGAATTTCTTCAGATATTCTTTGTTATAGGAGTATCTTATTTCTCCATTCATTTTGAAAGATAGTTTTGTGGTGTACATAAATCTAGGTTGGAGATTGTTTTCTTGTAGTTCGAAGTACTTCACTCCAAGCTCTCCTTGACTTGAGGGTTTGTGTTGATAAGTTGCTGTGATTCTGATGGGCTTAACTTTATAGGTGATTTGTTTCTTTTGTCTAATTACTTTTATTATTTTGTCCTTGTGTTGAATTTCTGGAATCTTGACTATTACATTCTTTTGTGTAGATTTTTTTTTGATTATGACTAATTGGTGTTCTATATACCTCATTTATCTGTATATTAAATTCTTTTTCCCTGTTTGGGATGTTTTCTGCCATTACTTCTGTGAACAGGTTTTGTATGTCATTTGTGGTATTTCCTGCTTTTTCATGGGCTCAGATCAATCTTACTTTATTCTTTGCATCATCTAGGAGCTGATGAATTGATTTTTTGTGGTCCCTTGAGATTTTTAAGAAATCTTCCTTTTCAGGATGGTTAACTGCTAACTTGTCTTCTATATCTGATATTCTGTCCTCACATTGGCTCATTCTGTTGCATATTCTTTCAATAGCATTTTTCATCTCCTAGATATCTCTTTGCATCTGTTTCATAGATTCCATTTTTTTCCTATGTTGGGCATTCACGGTTCCCAGCATTTTCCTAAACTCCTCTATTTTTTATTTGTATCTACTCTAGATCCACTAACCATGTCTTTCTTTAGGGTCATCATTTCTGTAGTTATCTGAAGAAATTATTTTGTGATTTGATTTTTTTAAGAGCCTCATTCATCTGCTTTTTTACTTCTGCTATCACCACTTCAGAGAGTCCAGCTGGGTGGCTTTGGAATTGTTCCTACTCCTTGCCCCCTTTGTTTTGCCTTTGGTGAGTTTGAAGTCTGGTGCTGTAGTTTGCTTCCATGACTTCTCATTTTCTATTTTTTTAAGTTTAATTTCTGCTTGTAAATTCCTTATGGTAGGTAGCTTTAATGCTAGTATCAAGAAACTAGGAAATAACTACCTATCAAAGATGTATTCCACGTGTAGCAGGCTTTCGGGTTTTAAATCTGTTACAAGACTCTACCCCTTCAATTTACTGTGGACAAGAATTTGCTACCTATTTGGCCTAGCCCCTGGTTCTTTGGCATTGGCCTGTAGTATTGTTTATGATCCTCAGGCAATGTCAGTCTTGGTATACAAGGAAGAACAACTGATTCAAACAACTATGCATCCTTGGCTTAAGTAGTACAACCAATAATAACAATAGCATCAAGCAGAGCCTAGAAAATGACAAACTGTGGTAACTATTAATTTGTCACCTTAACCATATGAACACAATTTGTAGTCATATAACAATATCTGAAACAAACCAGGAAATTGTATACAGTAAGTATCCCCTCAATATAGTGATTTTACACTCAGGAAGAAAATTTAAAAGATATTAGGGGAAAAATAGCGAAATAGAAGAAGAGAAATAGATTAGAAGCATGATTGGAGGACAAAGGAAGATTATGCAAATTTTAGCAAACTTGTGAAGATGACTTGATGGAAAGAAAAAAGAAACAAAGAAAAACAGAATAGAACAAACAACAGCAGCAACAACAACAAACTAAGCACTGCTCGCATCTCTATAAAAACAAAAGCAAGCCACCTAGAAAGAGAGAAAAAAAAAAAACTAAGAAAGGAAGAAAGAGAAAAATGTCTATATTAGGGGGTGTTTCTGGTCTCTCTGTGTTAATTGATCCCAGCAAGCAAGAAGTAGAATTACAATGGGGTGGTGGATAATCCCAGCCAGCCTGTGCCTTTAGCTCCACTGAAGTTCAGGCTGTTTCTTATTTCTGGCTGTGAGGCTGGGACTCAAGTTGTTCATCCCAAAACACTCCAGTTGCCTCCTGCCAGCTTGAAATAAACTCCCTGACCTTGGGTGTGTCCCAGTGCTATGCCTCTGACTCACACTGGGAGTCATTATATGGAGTCAAACCACAGGTGCTCTGAGGCATTCAGTTGGCCCCTTTTCATAATAGCAACTAGCCCATCACCTTCTCCTGGGGACACCTGAACAGGATTGGAATGGAATCACTTACCAGTCACTGAAGTCTGCAGTGTCCACTGCTCTGTTCCACTGGAGTGTTTCTCCATGGAGGCCTCCGGGGTTGCCAGGAATCACTGTGTCTCTGCAGGTTTGACTTGCCTGTCCTACACCATGAGCCAGGGTTCAGGGAGAAGGCACAGCTTGCCACCTCCCTCTTCTGTGTTGAAGTTCCTTTCTTTGCTCTCCCCATGGGCATCAATTCTTGCTTCAGACCTTTGCTGGGTCCTGGGGACCCACTTCCTTCCTTCTTCTTTTCCTCATGTTGTATTCCAGTATCTGGGCTCCAAATCTCAGAGATGTTTCTGTGCTGCTCACCACTCTGCTATCTTACTGGAAGTTCTTGAAATCCATATTTCATAGTAGCCCAAATGCAACAAAGGTCTAGTTTCTTTCACATAAAAGTCTAAGCCCCTTAAGGGCCCAGTGTCTTTCCATTTATTTTTTCATTATCTCTAATGTGTGGTCTCATCCATGTGGTCTAAAAATGCCCTCACCATGTCTGCTTTCCAGCCTGTGGGCAGGGAGAGAGAAGACAGAAGAATTTCCTCCAGGAGCCCCACCCAGAGGTTGTATATCACATTTCTCACAGCCCATTGACCAGAACTAAGTCACAGGGATAAATCTGACTGCAAAAGCACCTAGGAAATGTAGTATTTATTCCAGGTGGCTATATTTTCAGCAGGATGCTCATTAAGAAATGAAAGGGATCAGAATATGCCATCACATCTATTCTTGGGGAGTTAAAGGCAATTGAGAATCAATAGATGTAGAGAGAACTCTCTGTTTCTTCTGTATCTTCATAAAAGTGGGGCACAAATCTCCTCTTCCTCCACCTCCTCTTCATGTTCCTCTTCCTCCTCCTCTTCCTGCTATGGATTGAACTCAGGGCATCATATTAGGCTACCATGATCTATACCCCTAGCTCTTCTTTGATTTTAATTTCTTTTCTGTGATTTACTTTGCATGTAAACATTAATAAAAATTGCATGCCTTTTCTCATCCTAAATCTGTATTTTGTTAGTTTAATTCACAGGTCATAGGTATAGAGCATAATAAGATGGAGGAAAATATTTTCTTTTTTTTGTTTTAAAGAGAAACAACAGGGCCGGTGAGATAGCTCAGTGGCATAAACACCTGCCTGGCAAGCGTGAGGTCCTGAGTTCTACTCCCAGAACCCACATAAAGGAAAAAAAGGGCCGGCGATATTGCTCAGCAGCACAAGAACTTGCTGGCAAGTGCAAGGTCCTGAGGTTGACTCCCGTTACTCACCAAAAAAAAAAAAAAAAAAAAAAAAAGAGAAACAACAGAAACAATGATACAGAATTTTATAACAATATCATAGGAAATTAAAAATGGTTAATATATTGCATATTGTTATTTTCAAAGTCGTTACTCAGATTAAAAGATATAGGCATGAAAAATTGATCAAATAATAAGGTGCAAACCATTCTTTTCAATGCACTAAAAGAAATTAGTAGCATAATTATCCTAGTTATCTTGTGTACATACATATATGTTTTTTTTTGTTTTCCCTTCCTTCTTTTCGCCTTTCCCTCATCAAAGTTATTCTTTCCTTTTGAGCAGTTTCCTCCATTTTCACAATATCTATTGTACATTTTGGATCTTATTTACTCTTTCAGCTTCTTACAATAGGGAAACAGTATGATGTTTGCACCTGCAGGTCTGATTTATTTCACTTATGAGTATGGTCTCTAGTTGCATGCATTTACTTATAAAGGCCTCGATTTTATCCTTCTTTATAGCTGAGTAGTACTCCACTGTATAAAAATACCACATCTTTTTTATCCATTCCTCAGTTGATGGGTGTTTGGGTTGTTTCCAAGATTTAGCTATTACAAATTGTGCTGCTATAAACATGGGTGCACATATATTGCTGGGGTATGATGTTTTTAATTCTTCTGGGAAAATACCCAGAAGGAGAAGAGCTGGGTCAAACAGGACCTCTAATCCCAGGTTTTTGAGGAATCTCCACACTGGTTTCCACAGTGGCTGTACCAGTCTACACTTCCACCAACAGTGGAGAAGTGTTCCTTTTTCCTCACAGCCCTGCCAGCACCTGTTATTGGTTGATTTCTTGATGACAGCCATTCTTTCTGGGGTGAGATGGAATCTCAGTGTTGTTTTAATTTGCATTTCTCCAATGACCAATGATGTTGAACATTTTTTCATATATTTATTGCCATTTGTATTTCTTCATCTGACAAGTGCATATTCATCTCAGATGCCCATTTATGGATTGGGTCTTTGAATTTGGGGGTCTGATTTTTTTGACTTCTTTATATGTCCTAGATAGAGGTCCTTGGTCTGAGGGACAGTTGTCTAAAATTTTTTCTCACTCTGTAGGTTTTCCTTTCACTCCATTGGTGATTTCTTTTGATGTGCAAAATCTTTTGAATCAGATGAGATCCCAGTGGTTGATTCATTGAAGTACTTCCCATGCAGTCTGGGTTTTGTTCATGAACTCTCTGCCTACCTCTGTGACTTCAAGATTTCTACCTACTTTCTCTTCCAGTAGATTTAGTGTTTCTGTTTTAATATTTAGATCTTTGATCCACTTTGACTTTAGTTTAGTGCATGGTGATAGACATGGGTCTAGTTTTAGTCTTTGGCATGTAGAGAGTCAGTTTTTCTAGCACCATTTATTAAAGAGGCTATCTTTCTTCCAGTGAACATATCTGGCCCCTTTGTCAAAGATAAGTTGGCTGAGTGTGTTTGGAGTTGTGTCTGCATCTTCTACTCTGTTCCACTGATCCCCAGGTCGGTTTTTTTTATTGCCAGTACCATGCTGATTTTATCACAGTAGCTTTGTAGTAGGGTTTCAAGTAAGAGATTGTGATGTCTCCTGCTTTGTCTTTGTTGCCCAGGATTGCATTTGCTATTCTAGGTCTCTTTGGTTGCCAAATGAATTTTAAGACTATTTTCTCTAGATCTGTGGTGTATGCTAATGGTATTTTGATTGGGATTGCATGAAATCTGTATAACAGTTTTGGGAGTATGGACATTTTCACAATGTTGGTTCTTCCTATGCATGAGCAGGGATATCTTTCCATTTTCTGATATCCTCTTCAATCTCCAGTAATTTTCAAGGTATGCATCTTTTATTCCTTTGTTAGATTGATTCCTAAATATTTCATTTTACTGGATACTATTGTTAAGGGTGTGGTTTCTTTAATTTCTCTCTCAGTGAGTTTGTTGTTTGTGTACAGGAATACTATTGATTTTTGAGTGTTAACTTTGTATCCAGCTATGGTACTGAATATTCTTATTATATCTATGATTCTTTTTGTGGAGTTTTTGGGGTTTTCTATGTAGAGTATCATGTCATCTACAAATAATGATAATTTAACTTCTTCCTTCCCTATCCTTATTCCTTTTATTTCTCTCACTTGTCTAATTGCTCTGGCTAATGTTTCCAGAACTATACTGAATAGGGGTGGTGATAGTAGACATCCTTGTCTTGTTCCTGATTATAGATTGAAAGCTTTCAGATTTCTCCATTTAGTATGATGTTGGCTGTTGGTTTGTCATAGATGGCTTGTATCAGATTGAAGTAAAGACCATCTATTCCGATTTTCTGTAGGGTTTTTATCATGAGTGATTGCTGGATTTCTCAAGAGCTTTTTCAGCATCTATTGAGATGATCATGTGATTTTTGTGTTTGGCTCTGTTGATATGGTGTATTATGTTTATTGATTTGCATATGTCGAACCATCCCTGCATTTCTGGGATGAATTCCACTTGGTCATGGTGTATAATCTTCTTCATGATTTGCTGCATTCTGTTTGCTAGTATTTTATTGATGATTTTTGCATCTATGTTCTTTAGGGAGTTTGACCTGTAGTTCTCTTTTTCAGTTGGGTCCTTCTCTGGTTTTGGTATCAGGGTAATACCTGCCTCCAGGTATGAGTTAGGGAGAACTTCTTCCTTTTCAATTTCATTGAAGAGTTTGAGGAGTACAGGCATTAAACCTTCTCTAAATCTTGTACAATTCAGCCATGAATCCATCACAACCACCGCTTTTCTTGGTAAATTTTTAATTATGTTTTCAATTTCATTAGCTGATATTTGGTTATTCAGAATTTTTTTATTTCCACCTTTAATTGTCAGAATTTTTACATCTTCCTGATTCAGCTTTGATAATTCATACATTTCTAGCAATCTGTCCATTACTTCTGTGCTTTACATCCTATGCAAGTAAAGATTTTCAAAGTAGGTATGGATGATCTTTTGAATTTCCACAGGATCTGTAGTGATTTTACCCTTTTCCTTCCTCATTGCATGAAGTTTGTTTTTTTCCTTCATTTTTTTTTTGATAAAGTTGACTAGGTATTTATCAATTTGATTTATTCTTTCAAAGAACCAACTCTTTGATTCATTAATTCTTTGTATTGTTTTCTTAGCCTCCATTGCCTAATTTCTGCTAGATCTCTATAATTTCCTCCCTCGTATGGGCTTTGGCCTTGACTTGCTCTTCCTTTTCTAGAAAGTTAAAGTTCAGCATAGGTAATTTACTTGTGCTCATTCTGTTTTCCTGATGTGAGAATTCACCACTATAACTTTCCATCTTAGAACTGCTTTCATTGCTTCCCACAGGTTCCAGGATGTTGTACTTGCATTTTTGTTTGATTATAGATATTGTTTAATTTCTTTTTTAATTTCATCTATGACCCATTGGTTGTTCAGGAAGGTGTTATTTAATTTCCATGTATTTATGGAGTTTTTGCAGTTTCTTTTGCCATTCATTTCCAATTTCATTGAACTATGGTCAGATAATATGCATGGGATAATTTCAATTCCTTTGCCTTTACTTAAGCATGTTCTATGGGCTAGTATATGGTCTATTTTAGAGAACATCCCATGTGCAGCTGAGAAGAAATCACGTTTTGATGATGTTGGGTGGAACACTGTGTAAACATCTACTAAGTCCATTTGTTCACAGGTTTGGTTCAGTTCTGTTGTTTCTTTGCTGATTTTTTGTCTAGGTGATCTATCTCTTTGTGACAAGATGGTATTAAGCTCCTCTGTTACAATTGTGTTATTGCTTATTTAATTTTTCATGTCTATTAGTATTTGTCTGATATAGTTGGGTGCTTCCATATTTGGTGCATACATATTTATGATTATTATCTCTTCTTCTTGAATTTTTCCCCTAATGAGTATGTAGTGACCTTCTTTATGTCTTTTGATCACCCTTGGTTTGAAGTTCACACTGTCTGCAAACAGAATAGCTATCCCTGCTTTTTTCTGTGTTCCTTTTACATGGAGTATTGTTTTCCCTCCTTTGACTTTCAGTCTATGAGTTTCTTTTGAGTTAAATGTGTTTCTTGTATACAGCATATCATTGGATCTTTTTTCTTCATCTGTTGTACCAATCTCTTTCTTTTGACTGTTGAATAGAGGCCATTTACATTGATGTTTATAACTGATATGTATTGGCTTATCTTTGTCTTATTTTCCCACTGTTGGTTCCCTGCTTTTCCTCTCTGTTTAATTGCTTGCCATCCTGGTGGGTTCTTTCTGATGTTTTTCTGGGAATTTTGGTCATTTTTGTCTCTGTCTAGCATATCTTTACTCTTTGTAAGGTTGGTTTGGTGGTCATGAATTTCTTCAGTTGTTCTTTGTTATGGAAGTATCTTATTTCTCCATGAATTTTGAAAGATAGTTTTGCAGGGTACATCAGTCTGGGTTGGAAGTTGTTTTGTTCCAGGAGTTGAAATATTTCATCCCAAGCTCTTCTTGACTTGAGGTCTTGTGTTGAGAAGTGTGCCATGATTTTCATGGGTTTTCCTTTATAGGTGATCTGTTTCTTTTCTGTAACAGCTTTTAATATTCTGTTCTTGTGCTGAGTTTCTGGGATCTTGATTTTTTTTTTTGGTGGGTACCGGGGGTCGACCTCAGGACCTTGTGCACCAGTAGGCACCCGTGCCGCTGAGTGATATCACTGGCCCTTTTTTCCTATGTGGGATCTGGGAGTCGAACTTGGGCCCTTGCGCTTGCCAGCCAGGCATGTACACTGCTGAGCCATCTCACCGGCCCTGAGATCTTATTATATGTCTTCATGTAGATTTATTTTGGTTATGGCTAATTGGAGTTCTATATGGTTCACTTATCTGTATGTCCAATTCTTTTCCCATGCTTGGGAAATTTTCTAGTATTACTTCTGCAAATAGTTTTGATGTCATTTGTGTTGACTCCTGCTTTTTCATTGACACCAATTATTCTTATATTATTTTTCTTTGCTTTGCTTGCAGCTGTTGAATTGTTATTTCCTGATCTTTTGTTTTTTTTCGAGACATCTTTCCTTTCATGATCACTAGCTGAGATCCTGTCTTCAAGGTCTGAAAGTCTGTCTTCAGTTTCATTCAAGCAGCTTTGCTGCTTTCAATGGAATTTTTAATTTCCTGGATATCTGAATCCATTTCATGCAGTCTATTTTTTCCCTATATTGATCATTCATTGCTCCCATCCTCTTCCTATCATCATCTATTTTTTTTTATCTATCTCTACTCTGGATTTGCTCAGCAATTCCTTTATAAATGTTGACATTTCTTTTTTATGTGAGAGATTAGTTCTGATCTGATTTCCTCTATAGCCTCATGGATTTGTTACTTTACCTTGGTTGCTATCATTTCAGAAATTTCAAGTGTATGTCCTCCATTTTCTTCTATCTCATTGTCTCTTGGACTTGTTCTGTGTGGACTGGAGGCCTGAGGTTGCATTTTGCTTTTGCATCTTGTCATTTTTTATTTTAATTGTTTTTATTTTGTTTTCTGTGTTGATCCTTATAAGTTTTTGTAGTAAGTAGCTTTATCACTAGTGCCACAGCCTCTCTAGGCAAGGTTTGTTCTTCAGGATGTCTTCTGTGTGTAGGAGATGCTTGGTGTGTCTGTTCCAGGATCCTACTTTCCCATTAATTAAGAGTGAGAAGTTGGTATGTGTTTGGCTCAGTCCCCAGTCATTTAGTGCTGGGGTGTGGTGAGGTTATTACCCCAGAACTTCCCAGCGTTGTTATAGAAGTGAGAACAACTGATTAAAATAGATATGATATCCTAGCTAAAGTAGTATAATTAGCACAGACAATAGCATTAAGCACAGCTTAGAAACTGACAAACTGTGGTAACTATTAATTTTGTGCCTTTAACCATAGACACAAAATCTACAGTTATATAACAGAACCAATTGAGAGTTTGTATGCAGTGTTTCCCCTTGGTAGAAAGGTTTTACCCTGTGGTGAGGAAATTTAAGAAGGATAGTGGATATAACTGCGATAACTGAAAATAAATAAAGTAGAAGCTGGGCTGGAAGATAAAGGATGATCCCACAAGTTTTGGGAAACTAGAGAAGAGTGCAGAAGAGAAAGAATGAAGGAGTAAGCAAGGGATTATTGACCAGAATAATTAGAGAGACTATTTGCTCTTATGAAAATATGATTAAATCTAGAGAGGTAAATTAAGGAAAGGGGGAAAGAAGATGAATAGACTAGAGCAAAGATATAGTTAAAAGACAAAAAAAAAAAAAAGGAAAAGGAATGCAAAACAAACAACAAACCACCAAAAAAAAAAAAAAAAAAAAGAAGAAAAACAAAATAAAATTAAAATAACAAAATTCCTCTGGTGTCCACTTAGAGTCCAAAACCACTGGATAACACTGCCAAGCCTGTAGGAGAGTTTGAGCTTGATCAGATGTGGGGACCTGGGGCCAGAGTCTTCAGCCAGTATTTTCTGTATGTCCCTTAGCGGCCTCCCACTCCTTACCCTGTTTCTCTTTGCAGCATCTCTCTTGCAGTTGCTGTGCTGTTTTCAGACAGAGATGGGGGCTGTCCCCAGTCCCATGCACCTTTGGCTTCTCCTGGTCCTTGCTCAGCCTTCTGTGTTCCTCTTCCACTTTCAAGTCTCTGTCCCCTCAGGTCATTTGTTGCAGGGTGGGGTGAAATACTGTGATATGGTCTGGGCCTCTGCTCCTGCTGTTGCAGTCCAAGGCTGCTCAGCCCTGATTCTTACTCCTGTCCCGAGGTGGAGTGCTAACTTCCCATTCATTGCTTTATTAGTTCTGCTGCCACCATCACCTGACATTGCTGTAGTCTGTAACTTCCTTGGGCAAGATGGGGGGTGCTGTGGGGTGCCTTTCTGCTCCCACCCCCAGTGGTGTGGGGACAGCCTGTGGCTGCACTGTCCTGAGGTGCAGGGCTGTTTAATTCCTTGCACCTCTCTAACCACAGGTCATGGGGCAGGGATTAGCTGTTCCATTTACTACTCACCCATGTAGTCTTTAATCGTGTTCCTTTAATCTTGCTCCACTTAGCACTCTGATGCACAAAAGGAATGGGAAGAAAAGAAAAAAGAAAAATAAAAGAAAAGGAAGAAAAGGAAAGAAAAAAAATGAAAAAAGGAAAACTGGCTGATCGTCCGGGAGGGAGCAGTTCCTGTCAGCAGAATTTACTGCTGGACTGTAGCGTCTTCTGTTGGGAGGAAGGCAGAAGAGGCCGGGGACCTTATATCCTAAGTCTATCCTGTATGGCTTGATTTAGCCACACTATTTTAATATATCATTTTTTCTCCCTCTCTTCTTTTAACATTCCAAGTATGGCGGGCAGTTGTCTTGATCTGGTGACCCACCAGCAGCCAGGTGGGCTGGCTGGACATTTTATTAAGTTCTTTATCTATGTTTGGCTTGATCTATTAGTCTCTTATGTCAGATTGATTTTAGTTCCCAGGGTGTATGTCCCTCCCCTTTCTTCAATTTACCTGTGTTTTAGTTGAATTTCTCTGAGTAGCTCTGAACAAGGCTCCTCCTCTATTCAGCCATATTGAATCCTCCTCTGTGCTAACCCTTCTGGCAGCTGCAGCTCAGTGCTTTTCTGGCTAAGCTTATGATCACCCAGTTCCCATACTGCTAAACTGTTTCCCTCTCATTCTAAAAGGGGCAGCTGGGTTTATGGGCTTTAAACATATCACAGGCCAATTTCTCATGCACTCAGCTGGAGTACTCCTCCCAGCCTCCCTCACAGGTCAGGGTGGACACAGGACTCTGAGCAAACACCATGTGAACCAAGGTTGAGGTATGTAAGAAGCAGGCGCTACCTCAGGTAACCAAGCAGTTCATGACAATTGTTTCTCTTTATAGAAGACTCTGACTGATAAGGCTCTATGCATAATTATCAATTTAGAGGAAATGCAGAAGAATTAGTTTGACTATACACTGGAGATACAAGCAGCAAAATACTTGTATAAACTGTGGGAAACACTACAGAACAAATGACCTAGTAAAAAATAAGTTACAAGGCAAAAGTGGGATGGCAGGGATGGTAGGGGGAATGTACTGATTAAGAGAGATTAATTCCTCACCATCCAATTGCATGTGTATACATATTAGCTAATTACAATGTGTACTTCCTTCTTTGGATCATGATTCAAACAAACTGTTCAGAGGAAAAAAGAGAATATTAATCAGGGAAATTTGAACACTGATAAGATATTTGATGACATCAAGAAACTACTGTCCATATTTTAGGAATGATAATGTGTTGTAATTATGCTTTATAAAAATAGAGTCCTCCTTGTTTACAAATAAAATGATATGCTGGCTTGAGATTGGCTTTAAAATTATCCAATGAGGGATAGAAAGGAGGAAGTGGATGGGGAGATATGGATGAACAAAGGATGACTCAGAATTGATCATTGCTGAAGCTGGATGATGAATATTTGGGATGAACTTTAGAAGCTCTCCTCCTTTTATTCATGTTTCAAATAGTCTGCAGCAAAACAACATTTTTTTTTAGAAAGCAAGAGTGAATCCGCTATGTTCTTTCTCTTTCTGTTTTCACATTTGGAGGAGATGAGGCCTTTGAGATAGGAAAGACACAAAGTGGTAGGAACATGGGTCCTCAGGGAAAGTCACCAGATAATTAGGAACACACACTTCAGACCACTGCCAACAATAAATAAGCGCCTATGTGGACAATTATAACATTTTGGGTTTATTTCTTTCCAATGCCTAGTATGTACATCAGTAAATACTTTGATCTTGGCCTATAATTTAATTGGTGGTATATTTCTAAAATGATTCCTTTGCACAAATTATTTTCTCCCCTTTGCTATTTGAGAGTTCTAGCATTTGAGACTTACAATAAAAATGCCAAGGACAGCATTTTTAAATGTTGAACAATGTCCTGTGGCCAACCTCAAAAATCTTCTACAGGGAGACCAAATCTAATATCCTTTGTGTAGTGATTCTGTTATAAATCCATCTAATTACACTACCCCTGCTTACAATACTCTGTTCTATGCAGAGATTGTTATGTCCCTATTGGATGCCTTGTTAAACTCTAAGTAGGTAATTGACAGTTGGGTCCAACAATCCTGTTAGCAAAAAAATGGAAATAAGGAAATAAGATCAGATTAGTCTTATTCTTGGTAACTCATACTGACTTTGTTGGTCACTTTCTGTTCTAAGTGGTTACAAGTAATTCCCTTAGTAATTTATTCTAGAATCTTTACTGGCTTCAGTTGTCAAGCTCACTATATTATAATTTGTGGAGGGGAAAAAGTCATCTTTCCCTTTTTAAGAATCAAAACAACTTTGCAGTTCTCTAAATTTCCAATACCACTCTCATGCTCTGTAATTCCTCAAAACAACTTATAGTGGCTGGGTGATTCCACTTGGAGAGGCCTGGGGAATATTTCATTTACCTCAAAATACTTGAAATCATGTAGAGCTATTTGGGCTCAGCTACAATTCTCTTTTTATCAGTATGTATTCCACCACTCTTCTTGAGAACCTCTTTCTTGAGAAAGAAGAGAAACAAGATAAAGGAGTGATTGTGCTTTCTCTGTGACAAGTATGTTCATCAGATGCATCATTTTTTTTTTAATATGTGGGTACTGGGAGTCGAACTCAGGACCTTGCGCTTGCCAGGCAGGGACTTATGCCGCTGAGCTGTATCACCGGCCCCATCAGATGCATCTTTAGAAGTCAGTTATTCTCTTTGGAAAGAAATGATGGGTTTCTGGTTCCCTGAATACTCCCAAATCCCATCGGTGCCCTGCCCACTTCTGCTGTGCAGGAAACAGCCCAAGTGCACATTCTGTCACTAACTAGGGCTGTTGCTTATAGTCATGCCTGGCCTCTTCCCTTGGGACTTGGGCAGTAGTGCTCCAACTTCAGAGAAAGGCATAAATATTTAGCTTTCCTGAAGCCAGCAGGCAATGAGGAAGAACTTAATTATTTTTCCATACACAGAAACCACATTCTGAGCATCAAACTTTTCACTTCTTTTTCCAGAAGTTGCTAAAACTGTTGCTTAGTCTGTCTCCTCAGCACTAGGACATGGATAACAGCTCAGTGCATTGCTCTCTGACTTCTGGAGGTCAGCATCCAGCAGATAGGTGAATGGCCAGTTAGAAATCAAGCTTCCTGATGAGCCTCCAACAGGAAGCTGGGTGTTTACCTCCCAGTCAGGCCTAATGTACCTCTGAGACACTGGGGGAATTTGTATCCATTTGTTCTATACAGCAGTGTAAAAATCTCCTACGGAAAACACTCTGACTCCTCAGTTCCTTTATCCTCACTTTCATGGTCCTAAAATAACTTTTCCCACCAGTCCTGAAAAAATGTATTTTATTTATATTTAGCACTAGTCCTATATTCTTTCTTAAAGGCTTCTTTCATTTAAACATGAGCAAGTTCCTTTTTTATAACCATGATTTCTAATGTTTAGAATAAAATGATATTGTTCATTGTGAGTTTGTAGGAGAGAATTCAGATAATTCAAAAAAGCTAAGGAACATTTTATCCTTTTAGGTTCTGTGGCTGAACCTGAAAATTAAAATGAAATAAGAGTTTAACAGGGAAAATACAGATAAATTTTATCTCATGTTTTTACAGGTACATGGGAACCTCCACAGGAAAAATGAAGACCACAAGAAGTTGTAAGAATGGAGAGTATATGCATATTCTTAATGAAAGAACAATAAATTTGTGAAGATGTGACAAGAAGGAAAAAGGAGTTTAGGTTCTAATTGTGGTAAATTGTGGGAAAATGCCTAGGAAATATATGGGAGAGCTACTGATGTCACTGGATGGGGTCCAAGGAGGTCCCCCAAAGAGGAGATGGGAACTTCAATCAGCTCTGATGAGCAGGTTCTTGACCCTTGTCATGGAAAAAGAATTTCAGGACACATCAGTGTGAGGCATAGGCAGATTTATTAGGTCAAGTTAGAAAGGAGAATAGGAAAGGAATTCTAGCTTGAACAACTCAAGGGGCCACCACTCTGATGAGGAGGATCAGATTGGCTCATTAACAAAATAACAAGATCAGCTTATATGGATTTGTTGGGGTGAGCTAGAAATGTGTTATTATATCATTTCTGCTTCTACCAGATGGCTCTGAAGAAGTCCTTATTGCTTGAGGGAGAAATTTTGTCTTCATGAGATCAGTGTTTCTGAATGGGGCAGTCTCACTCTCATGGATGCTCTGTTGGAATCTAAGGAATCTAGGTTTAAGGTAAAGGAGACTTCTAGACACAGATGAATGGCACTATAAATCTCTTCTCTTGGTGCCCTCAGTCTTGAAGGGGAATGAGATAACTTTTCTAAATTCAGGGCTAATCAATTTTGTTTTGCCAACTATTAGACAGGCACTCCCTGAATGACTAACATGCCTATATGAAGATCAACTTTGTTCTGCTTTTAGTTACCTATTGGGCATCTGTAGGTCCAAATGAAGAGTCACTGTTATTTTTAAGCAAAAACAGTTTTCAAGTCCCTGACTGTCTCAGAAGAAAATACAGATCATGCTTTCACCAAGCAATAGTAATGAAGCTCAGGAGTTTGTCTTCTGTTCATATAGTGGTCTCTGATTATATCACTGGGAGAGAAGAAATGTGTTATCAGAAATATGAAGCAAGAGCTCACTGCCAAGTGTGTTTAGAAGTCTATACTATAACACCAGGTTTTTGCAAAAACAAAGAGCTTCACTGAGGAGACAGGAAGAGGCATGCTCAAAACTGTCCCCCTGTCCAGCCAGAAGAAGCAGCCCAGAGTCTGAGGAAATGGAGGGCCAATGGGTTACCACCAGAAGTCTGGGAATACTCCACACTGGTAACCAAACCAGGTGGAATGGGTAGGTAATTTTTGGCTGCTTGGAAGCTGTCCATGGTACCCCTTCTAATCTAGGTCCAAGAGGCCCTGTTCTTTGTTTTCAGGTTTCAATTGGCTCATAGGAAGGTTTTGGTTCCACTGGACTTTTGGGGTTATTTTGGTCAAGTCCTAGGGTTCAGGCACCTGTGTCCTGAAAAATAACTTGAACAGTTTTAAGAATAGAGAAGTTGCCATCTTATGACCTAGTTTCAGTAGGTTTGCTTGTATAGGTCCATTTTGTCATCAGCTCCCAGTTTCTGGGAATAAAAACTTTATAGTACAGGATGAGAAATTCTTTCATAGGAAATTTTAAGTAGAAAGCTTTATCCAAGACCTCTTCCTGCATCTGCTTCTTCTCAGATGTCTTCATCTAAAAATAATCAGTGTGCCAAAGCTCTGTACTTAGGGTGCCATGTTCTGAACCCCTTAAAGATGTGAATGCAATGCATTTACTTGTCAGCAAGTCATCCCTGAAATCAGACTTCCTAGATTTGAAATGTGACTAAGGTACTTCCCAGCTAGGTACCTTTGCTTAATAACCTCTCTAACTCTGTTTCCAATCTGTAGAATACAATTAAAAATAAAACGTACCACCTATAGTAGCTGTGAGGCTAGACACTATAACCCAATAAGCTCCACGAATGTGACTGTCATTGCAGATTCAGGGACATTTGGAACCTGCCCACTGACTGGCAAGAAATAACAAATCCACACTTCAGTATTAAGTAATGTTGTGGCTCAGGAAAAGATACCCCAAAATGTGTCACTTTGACATACAAAGCTGAAGAAACAGGCTCAGAACTAAGCTCTCTCTCTGGTCTTCTCTTTTTTTCTCTAGTGCAGAGAGAGCCTTTCTCAAAAGCTCCCTTGTCTGGCTTAGAAACTGTCTTCCAAACGAAAGACAATTATCTTAAACTCCCCCCCCAGGAGTCTCATCAAATCAGCAGGAAAGATTAATCACCAGAGGAGAGAGGAGACTGCAAATCATCATCACAACTAGACACTTCATCTATTCTTCTGAGGGTAGCTCTGAGATTACCTGGGAGACTTGGTCAGAGTGAAGTCCCTCTCCTCATCTTCCTTTAACTTTCACCACCTCCCCCATTTCTCTCTCCATAAAGAGGGGTATGCAATTGTTGCAGCCTAGCATGGGTCCTTGCTTTTAGTAATAATGGAAATTAAAACTAAAGCACAGAGTTACAAGAGAAAGCTCTAATTAGAAAGTAAGAGAAAATGGTTAAGAGACTTTAGCTTAAAGAGCTGACAAGCCAGCCCTTAGCAAAGGAAAGTAAGAAAAATAGGACTTCAGCTTGAGCAGCTGGAAAGGACACACTCTGATGAAGTGGATCAGACTGGCCCATGAGATTATTATTTCAGTCCTCCTTTGTAATTCTGGAATCCTCATGGCTTGAGGGCCAGTTCGACCCCCATTAAATTGTAGTTTCAATCATGTGGAACTCTGCTTTTCAGAATCCAGGTGATCACAGATTACAAAGGCTGGAAATTTCTGGGTGTATTTCAATGGCCCTGTAAATCCTTATCCTAGTGTTCTTGGTCTTGAAGTTGTATGATATCCTGTAAATTCCAAGCTAATCAATATTGCTTTGCCAACTTTTAGACAGACGATTCATAAATGATTAACATACACATATACAGAGCTAAGAAAGGATGTAGTCCAAGATTTATAGTAGTAACGAAGGATATAATATGAAGGTTGAGCTTTATTCTGTTTTTAGTTACCTACTGGGCATGTGTAGGCCTCAGTGGAGAGGTATGGTTTTTAGCAAAAATGGCTTGAAATTCACTGACTGTCCCAGGAGAATGTACAAATCATGCTTTTAATGAGTAGTAAACAAGGGCCCAGGATTCTGGCCACCCCCTATTCCTATGGTGATCTCTGACTATGTCATAACTGTGTCACAAGCATCTGAGTCTCCTTGAGTTGTTGGGTAATCCCCTGTCATTCCTCCTGTGCTTATGCACTTTAATAAGTTTGTCTTCTCCCTGGAGTACTCTGTTGGTTTATTTCAATCAACCTTCAGAGGCCAAAGGGGAAGATTTCCCTTGCTCCCATAATTACAATTACTGACTTATCAGTCTTTTTATCAGTCCCTTTTTTCCTGCATTGGGATGAACTTAACTGTGACCTAAAAGTCAGTGAAGCAAGCAAATGGGACCTAAAAGATCTAAAGCAAATAAATGAAACTTCAAAAGAAAGCACAGTAAATTCAATGAGCTCTTAGAAAGTAAAGTCTTCTGGCTCTGTCATTTACACTCTCTCTAACCATCTTCTAAACTCCTGCAAAGTGGAGTCTTGCAGCTTTTTAATCAAAATATAATTAGCACCTTGCACACAATAAGTATTCTATGATTAGGGTTTCAATGAAAATTTGTATGTCTAGTCACCCAGTATCAGAAAATCAATTCCTCATAAGTTCTGTTCATTAAAGCTCAAGAGTCATGCATCAAAGATTTCTCAGAGCATCAGTTGTACAGCCCCATCCTCTCTTTTTCATTTATTCTCCCCTTTCCTGGTCCCCTATCCATAATTATTTCCATCTCCTCTGAAAGATCCCCTTGTAGAAAATAATTACTTCTTAACAAGAATGATCTGGAAAAGTACTGGAATGTGAGTTCCATCTCTGTATGCTTTTGTCAATTTTGAGTAATTATTTCAGCCCCCTCTAACATTTGAATGTGGACTATGGGACTCACACCAGACATTGTTCCTATAAGCCCCAATTGCAATATTTGCCTGACAATCTCATAAGGATCTCATTTCATATGAGCTCCAGGCTTACCCCATAATTTAAAAGTTGCTTTCTTACCAAAAGCGTCATTCTTTTCAAACATGCCTTGAGCAAGAAAAATACAATGCCTTCACAGTTCACACCTGCAAATATTAGAAAGGGCTCAAGTGCCTAAATCCCAGAGATCTGTGGTGCTGTTAAACAATTCCACTGCCACAATAAGTCTAATATGTGACAAACCCAAGTGCATTATGTTGTCTGCCTGCCTTCTTTAATACCATAGTTTGGCTTTCCGATATAGAGAATCTACAGCAAACAAAAAGAAGTTAAATTCAATACCAAACAGAAGTAGCAAAATTACTGTAGAAGCAATAAATAAGAGCAGGCAGGGAATGTCAAGTTTCCCACAAATAATTCAGAGTTGAACTATGAAATCATCACCTAAAGGATCAAGAATATGTATCTAAAAATTAACTTGTAGAGAAGCTGTCTTCCAGGGCCAGGAGGGAGGAAAGCAAGAGAAGTCTGGGGTTTACTTATTTGTCATAGAGTAAATGGGTTTAGCGTTCTAAGGAGTGGAGAATTCATAATAGTAATGGACATTTACTAATATAGCAAATATCTATCAAGGCCCTAGTTAGGATGTGCTAAGCACCACTCCTAAATAGTGGTAAATAATAGATACATTTCATGTTCCATGGAGCTTATATTCTATTAGAAAAATACTTGTCATTCCATCAAAACCTCATACTCCAGATTCCCACATGATGAGGAGGGGTTTATGACCCTGTATCAAAAAGGAATAAAGTAGGCAGCATGATACAATCAAAATTAGTGACAAAAAGAAACAGTAGGGTGCACCAGCTACTCTCCATGGGCACAGAGCAGTACAATCCACACACATACATTGTCTGCCTAGGGCTGGTGTACGTCCGATATTGGAGGCAATGCTAAAGGATGTTGTTAAACATTCAGCTCTCACCTTTCTTCAATTCAGTAACTGGCAAACAGTATCTTTGTCATAACTTGGTTTACCAGATTTGGCAGAGATCACTAGTTACCTTTTTAATGCTTATTTTCTCTTTCTCTCAAAAAAGAAAGTCTTGATCCAGGTATCTGGCCCCTCCCACTACACCATGGGATTGGCAACCAGAGTAGGAAAAATCTGGGACTCTGTAACTGGCCCTTTTCCCTCAATTTTTTCCTTTTTTCTTTCTCTATGATTTTTCTTTTCTTTTTCTTTTATTTTGTTCTTCTTCCTTTTTTCTTTCCTTCATTTTATCTTTTTTTTTTCTCTCTTTTCTAAGTGGTGGGGACATCTTCAGCCATATAAAACCCATCCTATCCCCCAAACCCAGAGACTAAGTTCAGATAATCCCTCTAATGCTCCTTCATTCATTCTTTTTTTTTTTTAATGTAGGTACCAGGAGTCAAACTCAGAACCTTGTGCTTGCCAGCAGGTGCTTGTGCTGCTGAGTGATATCACCGGCCCTTATTTTTTTCCTTTATGTGGATACCAAGAGTCAAACTCAGGACCTTGCACTTGCCAGGCAGATGCTTATGCCACTGAGCTATCTCACTGGCCCTCCTTCATTCTTTCTTTTCTATCCCCTTCTCTAGTTTCCCAAACCTTGCATAAACATCCTTTGTCCTCCAGCCTTGCCTCTCTTAACTTTCCAGTTATTGTTTTTTTATACACTATCCTCTCTAAATTTCCCCACCACAGGGTAAAACCACTCTACCAAGTGGAAACACTTTGCATACAAACTCCTAACTTATGATCTGTTCTATTATATAACTATAGACTCTGCTCCTATGTTCTAAAGTACAAAATCAATAGTTACCACAATTTGTCAGTTTCTAAATTGTGCTTGATGCTATTGCTATTGCCAATTTTACACTTTAGCTAGGATGTCGTATCTGTTGTAATCAGTTGTTCTCACTTCTGTAACCATACTGGGAAGCTCTGGAGTAATAACCTCACCACAGCCCTACACCAAAGCACTGGGGATGGAGCCAAACAAATACCAAAATCCCAATCTTACTTAATTGGGAAGATAGGATCTTGGGGCACACACAAAAGCAAGAATATCCTACACACAGAACACTTCCCTGAAGACAAACTTTTCCTATAGAAGCCTTGATACTAGTGATAGAGCTACCTACTAAAAAAACTCACAAGGATCATCACAGAAAACAAAATAAAAGTTTTTTGAAATAGAAAATGACAAGATGCAGAAGCAAAATGCAACCTCAGGCCTCCAGCCCATGCAGAACAAGTTCAGGAGACATTGACATAGAAGAAATTGGAAGACACAAAACAGAAATTTCTGAAATGCTAGCAACCAAGGTAAAGTAAAAAAATCCATGAGGCTATAGAGGAAATCAGATCAGAATTAATTTCTCAGGTAAAAACAGAAATGTCAACATTTATAAAGGAATTGCTGAACAAATCTAGAGTACAGATAGATAAAAAATTAAATGATAGGAAGAGGAAGGAAACCATGAATGATATAGAAAAGAAATAGACTGCATGAAATGGATTCAAACAGATATCCAGAAAATTAAAAATTCCATTGAAAGCTGGTAAAACCACTTCAACAAAACTGAAGACAAACCTTTCAGACCTTGAAGACATGGTCTCAGCTAGTGATCATGAATGGAAAGATCTCTTGAAAATAACAAAAGACCAGGATACCAATTCAATAGCTGCAAGATGAAGCAAAGAAATATAAGAATAGTTGGTGTCAGTGAAAAAGCAGTAATCAACACAAATGACATTCAAAAAATTATATGCAGAAGTAATAGCAAAAAAATTTCCCAAGCATGAGAATAGAATCTGACATTACACATAACTGAGGCATATAGAAATCCAATTAGCCATAACCAAAATAAATCTACTTGCAGACATATAATAATCAAGATCCCAGAAAATCAGTGCAAAACAGAATATTAAAAGTTGTTAGAGAAAAGAAACAGATCACCTATAAAGCAAAGCCTATCAGAATCATGGCAGACTTCTTTTTTTTTTTTTTTTTTTTTTTTTTTTTTTGTGGGTACCGGGGGGACGACCTCAGGACCTCGCGCGCCAACAGGCACCCGTGCCGCTGAGCGATATCACCGGCCCCTTTTTCGTATGTGGGATCCGGGAGTCGAACTCGGGCTTTTGCGCTTGCAAGGCAGGTGCTTACGCCGCTGAGCCATCTCACCGGCCCGGCAGACTTCTTAATACAAACCATCAAGACACTAAAAGCATGGCATGAAGTATTTCAACTCCTGGAAGAAAACAACTTTCAACCCAGATTGATGTATCCTGCAAGGTTATCTTTCAAAATTCATGGAGAAATAAGATACTTCCATAACAAAGAACAAATGAAGAAATTTATGACCAGAAAACCAACCCTACAAAGAGTGCTAAAAGATATTCTAGATAGAGATAAAAATAACCCCAATTCCAGGAACAACATTGGAAAGAAACCACCAGTGAGGCAAGCAATAAAACAGAGGGGAAAATCAGGGAACAGACAGCAGGAAAATAAAATGACAAAGATAAGCCAATATATATTAGTTATAACCATCAATGTAAATGGCCTCAATTCAACAATCAAAAGAAACAGATGGGTAGAACGGATCAAGAAACAAGATCTAACAATATGCTGTATACAAGAAACACATTTAATTCAAAATGAAACTCATAGACTGAACGTCAAAGGATGGAAAACAATACTTCATGCAACAGGAACCCAGAAAAAAACAGGGGTAGCTACACTGTTTGCAGACAATGTGAACTTCAAACCAAAAATGATCAAAAGGCATAAAGAGGATCACTATGTACTAGTTAGGGGAAAAATTCAAGAGGAAGAAATAACAATCATAAATATGTATGCACCAAATATGGCAGCACCCAAAAATATAATACAAATATTAATACACATGAAAAATCAAATAAGCAATAGCATGATTGAAATGGGGTACCTTAATATCACATTGTCACGAAGAGATAGGTCTACTAGACAAAAAGTCAGCAAAGAAATAACGGAACTGAACCAAACCAGTAACAAATGGAGTTAATAGGTGTTTAGAGTATTGCTCCCCAAAACATCAGAATGCGCATTCTTCTCAGCTGCACATAGGATGTTCTCTAAAATAGAACATATACTAGCCCATAGATCATGCTTAAGTAAATGCAAATGAACTGAAAATTTCCCATGCATATTATCTGACCCTAGTGCAATGAAATTGGAAATTAATGGCAAAAGAAACTGCAAAAACTTCATAAACACATGGAAATTAAATAACATCCTCCTGGACAACCAATGGGTCATAGATGAAATTAAAGAAGAAATTAAACAAGATCTACAGTCAAACAAAAATGGAAGTGCAACATACCGGAACCTGTGGTACACAATGAAAGCAGTCTTAAAAGGGAAATTTATAGTGGTGAATTCTCACATCAGGAAAACAGAATGAACACAAGTAAATAACCTAATGCCGCACCTCAAGTTTCTAGAGAAAATGAGCAAGTCAAGCCCAAAACCCATACAAGGGAGGAAATTATAACTATCAGAACAGAATTAACACAATTAAGACTAAGAAAACAATAGAAAGAATTAGTGAATCAGAGAGTTGATTCTTTGAAAGAATAAATAAAATGGATAAACCCCTAGTCTACTTTATCAAAAAAAGGAAGGAAAAAACACAATTTCATGCAATGAGGAATGAAAAGGGTGAAATGACTACAGATTCCTGTGAAAATTCAAAAGATCGTCAGTACCTACTTCAAAAATCTTTACTCACATGGGATGGAAAACACAGAAGAAATGACAGCTTCCTAGAAACATATGAATTATCAAAGCTGAATAAAGAAGATACTAAAATTCTTAATAACCCAATATCAGTTAATGAAATTGAATACATAATTAAAAATTTACCGAGAAAGAAAAGCCCAGGTCCAGATGGATTCACAGCAGAATTCTATAAAAAATTTAAAGATTTAATGCCAATACTCCTCAAACTCTTTAATGAACTCTTTAATGAAAGGGGAAGAAATTCTCCCTAACTCATACCTGGAGAAAGGAATTACCCTGATGCCAAAACCAGAGAAGGACCCAACCAAAAAAGAGAACTACAGGCCAGTCTCCCTAATGAACACACATACGAAAATTCTTGATAAAATACTAGCAAAGAGAAAGAAGGAAATCATCAAGAAGATTATACACCATGACCAAGTGGGATTCATTCCAGGAATGCAGGGATGGCTCAACATACACAAATCAATAAATGTAATACACTATATCAACAGAGCTAAAGACAAAAATCACATGATCAATTCAATAGATGCTGAAAAAGCTTTTGATAAAGTGTACCACTCATTCATGATAAAAACCCTACAGAACATCAGAATATATGGTCTCTACATTAATCTGATAAAAGCCATCTATGACAGACCAAAAACCAACATCAAATGGAAAGGACAAAAACTGAAATCTTTCACTGTAAAATCAGGAACAAGACAAGGATGTCCACTGTCACCACACTTATTCAATATAGTTCTGGAAACATTAGCCAGAGCAATTAGATGAGAAAGAAGTAAAAGGGATAAGGATAGGAAAGGAAGTTAAAGTATCATTATTCACTGATGACATGATGGTCTACACAGAAGACCCCAAAAACTCCACCAAAAGACTTCTAGATTTAATAGGAAAATTCAGTAGTATAGCTGGATACAAAGTCAACATTCAAAAATCAATAGAATTCCTGTACACAAACAACAAACTCACTGAGAGAGGAATTAGAGAAACCACACCCTTCACAATAGCATCCAAAAAATGAAATAATTGGGAGTCAATCTAACAAAGGAAGTAAGAATCTGTATATTGAAAATTACAGTAGTCTGCAAAAAGAGATTGAAGATGATATCAGAAAATGGAAAGATATTCCCTTCTCATGCATAGGAAGAACCAAAATTGTGAAAATGGCCATACTCCCAAAACTGTTATACAGATTTCATGCAATCCCAATCAAAATACTATTAGCATATCTCATAGATCTAGAGAAAATATTCTTAAAGTTCATTTGGAAACAGAAGAGACCTAGAATAGCATGGGCAATCCTGGGCTAGAAAGGCAGGACAGGAGGCATCGCAATCCCTGACTTGAAATTCTACTACAAAGCTACTGTGATAAAATCAGCATGGTACTGGCAAAAAACAAACAAACAAACAAACAAAAACAAAAACAAAACAAAACAAAACAAAAGACCTGAGGATCAGTGGAACAGATTAGAATATGCAGACACAACTCCAAACACACTCAGCCACCTTATCTTTGACAAGGGGCCAAACATATTCATTGGAAGAAAGATAGCCTTTTTAGGAAATGATGCTGGAAAAACTGACTCTACATGCCGAAAACTAAAACTAGACCTATGTCTATCACCGTGAACTAAACTAAAGTCAAAATGGATCAAAGATATAAATATTAAAGCAGAACGACTAAATCTACTGGAAGAGAAAGTAGGTAGAAATCTTGAAGACATAGGGTTAGGCAGAGACTTCATGAACAAAACACAAACTGCATTGGAAGTACTTCAAAGAATCAAAATCTCAGATTTCAGGGTTGGTGAGATGGCTCAGTGGTGTACACTCCTGCCTGGCAAGCACGAGGGCCTGAGTTCACCTCCCGGAACCCACATACAAAAAAAGGGCCGGTGATATCGCTCAGCGGCACGGGCGCCTGCTGGCGCACGAGATCCTGAGGTCGACCCCTGGTACCCACCCCCCCACACACAAAATCTCAGATTTCGTCTTATTAAAAAGTTTTTACACATCAAAAGAAATCACCAGTGGAGTGAAAGGAAAACCTACAAAGTGAGAAAAAATTTTAGACAACTCTCCCCAGAAAAAGGACTTCTATGTAGAACATATAAAGAATTGAAAAATATCAGATCCCATCCAAATTCAAAGACCCAATCCAAAAATGGGCATCTGAGATGAATACACATTTCTCAGATGAAGAAATACAAATGGCAATAAATATATGAAAAAATGTTCAACATCATTGGTCATTGGAGAAATGCAAATTAAAACAACACTGAGATTCCATCTCACCCCAGAAAGAATGGCTGTCATCAAGAAATCAACCAATAACAAATGCTGGCAGGGCTGTGGGGAAAAAGGAACACTTCT
This sequence comes from Erethizon dorsatum, assembly GCA_028451465.1. Taxonomy (NCBI): domain Eukaryota; kingdom Metazoa; phylum Chordata; class Mammalia; order Rodentia; family Erethizontidae; genus Erethizon; species Erethizon dorsatum. Next base: position 103,699,241 of record CM051822.1, read on the forward strand.
CCACTGTTGGTGGAAGTGTAGACTGGTACAGCCACTGTGGAAATCAGTGTGGAGATTCCTCAAAAAGCTAGGATTAGAGGTCCCATTTGACCCAGCTCTTCCCCTTCTGGGTATTTTCCCAGAAGAATTAAAATCATCATACCCCAGTGATATATGTGCACCCATGTTTATAGCAGCACAATTTGTAATAGTTAAGTCTTGGAAACAACCAGAACACCCATCAACTGAGGAATAGATAAAAAGATGCGGCATTTTTATACAGTGGAGTACTACTCAGCTACAAAGAAGGATAAACTTGAGGCTTTTATAGGTAAGTGGATGCAACTTGATACCATAGTCATAAGTGAATAAATCAAACTTGTATAAGTAAACATCATATTTTCTCCCTAGTGTAAGAAACTGATAGAGTAAATAAGATCCAAAATATATAGTAGATATTGTGAAAGTGGAGGAAACTGCTCAAAAGGAAAGAACAACTGGGATGCGGGAAAGGAGAAAAAAAGGAAGGGAAAAGAAAAAATTATATATATACACAAGATAGCTAAGACAATTATACTGCTAATTTCTATTAGTTCATTGAAAAGAACTCTTTGTGCTTATATTGTTTGATCAATTTTCATGCCTGTATCTTGTAATCTGAGCAACTACTTTGAAGATAACAATACGCCTTATATTAACCATTGTTAATCCCCTATTGTTTTGAAATTCTGTATCATTGTTTTTTCTCTTTAAAATAAATAAATAAATAAATTAGAAACCTAACTGTCAAAAAATAAAAAGATGTTAGCAGAGCTCTGAGCAGCATCAACAGTTGGAGAGTCTGGCACGTGGGGAGCTGCTGACAAACCACAGCTCATGCTAGGTAAACATTGTCGGGATGTGAGGGTTCAAGTCACATGCGTGGAGGGATGGTTTTACAGAGATGGGGACACTTAATCCAAGGACTCTGAGGGGGCATGGAAAGATTCTGAAGGGTGTTTTCTGGGAAAGGGAACAAGTGGACCTGGGGTGAACCTGAAGTTTTAGGGAAGAATTACACTGAGAGAGATTATTGTTAATATAGGATTTTTTTCTTGTTTGCAATAATTTGTTTTCCTAGTCCTAGCTATGTTATAGTAGAATGAGCTGCCTTGGAGAGACTGTAGGCTCCTTGTTCATGGACAGGAATGAGGAAGGATTTGGGTACCAATTGACAGAGATCGGGGTGGGGAGCTCAAGAGTGGAGAGGTGGCTCCTCATGTCCCTTAGTCCCTTATCTGGAGAGGCAGAAGACCAGATGCACTATAGGACATTCCTGGGTATGCTATTTTAGTGGAACTTCATGCTCTGGTGACTTTCCCCAAGGAAAGTGGCAGTGCCGTCTGTGGGCTAAGTTTTATAACCATTCGGTTTTAGGTGATTCTTCTACTTTTTTCTTGTTTTTTCTTTTTTGGTACTGGTGCTGGGGATTGAACTCAGGGCCTTGCACTTACTAAGCATGCATTCTATCACTGAGCTATGCCCTCAGCCTCCAGGTGTGAACAAGTTTGGACACATGGAAATGTCCACAATGGCATGACCACAATCAAGGTAATGGGTACATCCAACACCTCCCAAAGTTTTCCTTGTGTCCCTTTGCTTTGCTTATTTATTTAATTGTGTAAGAACAGTTAATGTGAGAACTACCCTCTTAACCAGTTTTGAAGTGCCCAATACCATGTTGTTAACTATAAGCACTACGCTATATAGCAGGTCTCTGCAATTCACTTTTCATTCCATAGAGTGACAGCTCCCCATTCCCCTAGGCTCTGGAAACCACTATTATATTGTCTGCTTCTGTAAATTTTACTTATAGATACTTCATGTAAGTGGAATCATATTGTACTTGTTTTGTTGTGAGTGACTTTTTTCACTTGGCATAATGTCCTCCGGATTAGCCTACATTATTGCACATGAGAATTTCCTTCCTTTCTAAGGCTGAGTGATGTTCCATCATATGTACATACAATGTATATACCACATCTTCTTTACCCACTTATCTCTCAATGGATGCTTGGATTTTTCCAGCTGTGGCTGTCTTGAATAGCGCTGCAATGAACATGAGAAGGCAGGTGTCTCTTTGAGATTCTGATATTAGTTCTTTAGTATATATATATCCAGAAGTGTAATTGCTGGATTGTACAGTAATTCTATTTTTAATTTATCAAGAAAGCTCCACACTGTGTTTCCATAATTGCTGCACCTTTTTACATTTACCAATAGTGCACCAACATTTTTTCTCCATGTACTCACCAATACTTGTCTTTTCAGCCATTCTAACCAATGAAGTTCTAGTTCATTTTGATTTGTGTTTTCCTGAGGTTATTTTCTTTCACAAGGATTGACTTTTGACTGAACTTTTTACTTAGAGAAAAAAATTGGGGTTAGGCACAAAATACACTTCATAGCCAGTTATTTTTGAATATGACTTTACTGGGGATTTGCTTGTTCATTCCTCTTCTATGGAGCCCGCTTACGTGCCAGTCCTGCAGTAGTGCCAGTGTCCAAAGGTGAGTAACATGAGGGACTCACTCTGGAAGCTGGAAGTGAGAGATAGAAGCAGTGTGCACTGGGATAAAGATGCTTGGACAGGGGAGAATAGTGTGTGCATGGCTGAGGGAGCAAGGAGGAAGGATGGTAAGATGGACAGGAACGAATGTAGGGCTGCAGATGGAGTGTCAGGGAAAGCATAGTCGGGTTGTATGTGGTGACATCCTAATGAGACATTGAGGCTGATTAGTGGCTAATCAGAAAGATAGAGGGAGGACTTTTCCTTGCATCCCTTATGTGGGGAAAATGTGTAGACAGGGGAAGATGGAAGCATGGCATTTTGAAGACATGATGGGACAACAGAGTGGCTTGGCATGTAGCACATACTCAAATGGGGCTGGAGGTGAGACTTGGGGGGCTGGCATGGTCTGGACCCCAAGGGTTGGAGATCCATGTTAAAGATTGGGGCTTCCTCCCCAAGGCCTCTGACTTGATCCCCTAGGTGAAGGAATGGCCATGGAACCATTATGATTTAGTGAAATACGTCCTCTAAAAGTCTCATGTGTTCAGAGGTAGGGTTTTGAAAGATGACTGGATCATGGGGGATTAATCCACCGATGAGCGAATAGCTGAATGTGCTGTTACAGGCCCTAGCTGGAAGAGGCCAGTCACTGGGGCCATGATGTGGAAGGGTATATTCTTGCTCCTGGCTCCTCTCTTTTTTCCCTGCTTTCCAGCTTACATGAGGTGAGCAGCTTTCCTTCCCCAGGCCCTTCCACCATGCCATTTCTGCTTTGGAGACAGACCATGCATGGACTGAAACCATGGCCAAAATAAACCTTTCTTTCTTTATGTCATGGGTGTTGGGCATTTTATCCCTGTGATAGGAAAGTACAGGAACCCTGGGCTGTGAATTGCCAGCCTGATTCTGGGTCCAGCTCTCTAGTCATCAACCTTGTGATGCACATGGCCCACTTTCCTGTATTCAACCTTAGTTTCTACATCTGCAGAATGGGAAGGATGAACTTTGAAGAGCATGATGGCTGGTTTGGAGTCAGAGAGCTGGGTTCAAATTTTGTCTCTGGCTTTTATTAGCTGTTATTTACCCCATGTGCCTCTTAATGGGAAAGCTAGGAATAATAATGACAGAAACCACACTGAATTCTTATGGGAATTAAATGAGCTAATGTCTGTAAAGTATTTATTATTACAGGGCTGAGACTTGAGTATTAATTGCTCATTGTGTGGCAGCTGCTATACTAAGTGATTAATATTAAAAGGCATCATTTTGGACTACACAATGAGCTGGGGCCATTCGATACCCCAGAGGGCTGCCCAAAGAGGGGATGTGGAGGGGACCCTCGTAGGCAGAGCTCCACATGTTCTCCCACACACTACTAGACCAATTTGTCTTTTAGCTACTTTAAATATTAGAGTTCCAGGAACATTTATGTAAAAATCAGGTTGTCAGCGTAAGTGAGAAAACCATTATCCTACATGACATCTAGGTTTCCCCCTGGGCTAAAAGTTCTGTGATTCTAGGAATTAGAATTGTGAAATACCTCAGTCACCTTTGGCTCTGCAGCTCCTCTTTTTGAGTCCTCTGTCTCTTTCTCCTTTTCCCACTAAGGTTCACCCTCCCTTCCCTGACTGTCCCATACCCAGAATAGCTCCCACTGAACATTTATCTTCACCCATAGCTACAATTACTATGGCAACATTTATCAGCCTTCTGATAAGATCAATCCCACGGAGAGGTAATATTTGTTAGTAACTACACATTTGTTTTTTACTCTTAAAAACAAAGGTCTAGGGCCGGTGAGATGGCTCAGCGGTATACGCGCCTGCCTGGCAAGTGCGAGGGCCCAAGTTCAACTCCCGGAACCCACATACGAGAAAAGGGCCTGTGATATCGCTCAGTAGCATGGGCGCCTGCTGGCATGCGAGGTCCTGGGGTCGACCCCCGGTATTCACACACACAAAAAACAAAAACAAAGGTCTAAACTGGGTGTGATGGCACATGCCAGCACTCTGGAGGCTGAGGCAAGAGAATCATAAATTTGAGCCCAGCCAGGGCAACTTAGTGACTTAGGAAGAACTTGTCTCAAAACAAAAAGTAAGGCTGGGCATGGTGGTGCATGCCTGTAATCCCAGCACTCAGGAGGTTGAGGAAGGAGTATCGCTGCAAATTTAAGGCCAACCTGAACTGCATAGTGAAATCTTGTCTCAAAAAGACAAAAAAAAAAGAAAGAAAGAAAGAAAAGAGAAAGGGAGAGGGGATGTAGCTTAGTGCGCAGGCCCTGCGTCATGCAATCCCTAGTACTGCCAAAAGGAAAAACAACAAAAAAGAAAGCAGACTCAGGTTTTGTTGGGGGTGCATTTGGAAAAGAAGAGCCTTTTAACTTTTATTCTGTCAGCAACTGCTGCCTCAGCTGCTATGTGCAAGGTGGATTTGCCCTTTCCCAGCACAGGTCCCTCCGTGTGTACAGAATTGAGCTGAGTGTGTGTGATCCAGGTGTCAATGTTTACTGTAGCAGGGACAGCTCTGAGCCTCATTTAATTAAGTCTGTGCCAGATTATGTTTTCTGAATTCTTATTGTGGAAGGAAACATTACCTAATAAAATGCAAGGAGAGCAGCATTCTGTCAGTAGACCAGAGTCAAGCCTGCAGGTAATTTTGGTAGGACTTACGGGCACACCGTTCTTCAAAGCCTTAGGTTGAGGTCCCAAAACCTGACCCTGAGCCAAGAGGTCAGAGGCAAGTGCTTTATGAAGGGCAAACTCCAGGGAGAAGACTGTTGGGGAGGCAGGAAATGTCAGAAAAGGACTGGGCACAGGTTTGGTTTTGGGTGAAGACCTAGCTTTGGTTTTGTTACCAGGTTTTGGGATGCTGGGATCTTATTCTGGAGGTGGTTTCTAGGTTTTCCTGTCCTGATGAAGAATTGGTCAAGACAAGTGCAAACAGTAGCAAAGTTTTATTAAAGGTAGGAAAAGAAACAGGCTCTGCAGAGTGAGTTTGGACCAAGTAAAAATAGGAAAAGAAGTGCACCCTACTGTGTGAGGGTGGGTCACACTGCAAGAGAGAACACAGTGGCTAAAAACCCAATGTGTACTGTCCTTTTTGTATCATTCACTACTCGGGCTGACATCGGGTCTAAGCCATCCTATGGAAAACTTGTTTGAGCTCTCGTGAGATGTCCTCATGCAGGGCTTTGGGAACTGTTCTGTGGATGTGTTCTGGAATCTTGTCATGCCTCCTTTTTCAGGCAGTTTTAGCCACATCTTACCTTCCTAAGTTTGACCTGGAGGAAACTCTTGGAGCTCAGACTTTGTCTCCTAGAGGACAAAGACCTGAGCCCCTGCACTTGTCAGCCAGGGCCACAAATCACTGAGGGACACAGATGCCCAAGATGTTTCCACTTTTGGGGAAGAGGTGACTCCAGGAGCTTGGGGCATTCCTCTGAGCATCTTGTAGTTATAAGCTGTCAGCAGGAGCCGAGCATGAATATTTAGCATCAGGAAAGAGATCCAAGTGGGCTTGGGTGGGCACCAAAGGTGCCAGCAGCAAATGTCCACCCTTTCCATTCCCAGCTGCTGTGGGCTCATTCAACATGTTTAAAAAATATCTGACTAGGGACTGAAACTTCTACAAACTGTGAGTTAAATAAACCTTTCCTCCTTTAACTTTGGGTGTCAGGTATTTTATCTGAGCAACAAGAAATTAACTAAGACAGAGTCCATGACTGGTTGATCGTATTTCTTTGGGGAGTAGCAGTAAGGTAGCACATCATGAAAGGGAGTATATGGCAGGGCAAAATCACTCACTTCAGGGCAGGAAGCAAAAGAAAAAGGAGAGGCCAAGGTTCCACTCTCTCTTTTGAGGATGCATGCTCTGAAGGACCCACAAAGCCCTACCCCCAAAAGTTTTCACCATGCGGGGACCCAGCCTTGCACGTATTGAGGGGACACTCGACATTCAAACCATACACATGCTCAAGTGGCAAGTTGCCGATTAGCAACTGTGAGCGCATTTTCCTCCTCTGCTTTCGTGCCATTCTCCCACATTCCTGTTTGGCAGCTGCGGCCTCCTGACTTGGAAGCACTTTCCTGTTTGCTCAGCTCTGGCTGCCTCAGCCAGACTGCTATTACAGTCACACACACCTCCCACAATTTGTGGCACTTCAGTGTTTTTCTCATTGAGTCATTCTGATTTCCAGCTGCAGGTGAGTGGCCAACAGATGGCATGGAAAATGCTGACTCTAATCATGTGCTCAGGAGCCACTGGATGGAGGTTCCTAGCATGGAGGCAAAGCCTGATAGAACATACTGTGATTTCAGAAACAAAAATATTGAACTGCATTCATCTTCCCCTGAATATTGCTATGTGTAAACAGATGGCATGCTACAAGGGCTTCAAAAAGGAAACTAAAATGATATTTTACATTTAAATACTATAGTAGTCCTCTCTAAGGAGACAGCGGCTTTGTTAGTAGTTAGGAGCACTAATTCTATGAGCTGAGGCCAGGAGCAGGGAGGATCATTTGTTAACCTTATTTTCATTATCAAATTTATAGAAGAAAAGGAAAATTTGTATAAACCTATATTAACACTAGTGCTTTTTAGCATTTTGGTGTATTTCTTTCTAGTCTTTTTCTTCTTTATGCATAGGATTAAATCAATTTTGTTCTAGCTGTATATATAATTTTATATCACCCCATTCCTTATCATTACGATATGATATTATATGGTTGTAATTTCCCTCACATTATTATATTACTTTTATGACCATTTAAAATAACATTTAAACATTGGATTAGCTATAATAGGTTATTTTATTGTTTACCCATCTTGGACATTTAGATTGTTCTCTTTGCATTGCTATTCTTAATGACATCTTTGTACCACTAGCTTTTGTGCATTTAGAATTAATTTTTTTAGGAGAAATTCCCAGAAGTGGAAGTTAGAAGTATCTTTAAGAACTGTTGTCCAGTTGTTTTCCAGCATGAGTGAGTTCATTCCTACTTCTCTGGGCAGTAGGAGAGTGGTGGTTTAAGCACATCTTCATCACCATGGCATTAGCTGAGGTTAGAAATGGCTGATGTTGGAAAGTTTATGTTGCAGGGCAAAGTTGAGCTCGAAGAGAAGATCCAAGCTGTCTTCCACCTCTGGGGAGGTATCTGCAGAAGGCAGGAAACTTAGCTTAGTGAGGGCAAAATTTAATGGAAAATTTCTTCATAGAGAAAGGATCATGGTAATGAAAAAGAACTTTAAGAAACTTAAAAAAGAGATTGCTTCCTAGACCTTGTTTCCCAGCCTACATCCAGGGAGATGGTTATAAATTCTTCTGCAGAGAGACCGGCAGATGAATAAATGCAAACCAAGTTCTTTGAGACCGAAATTGTTCAGAATCTTCTAAAACTGTTTGTATAGCTGCTACTTGGAAGGGAAGCCTCCCACTTCCAGACACAGGTGCCTGGCTGGCAACGGAACACTGAGTGTTGTGAACAGTTCCCAGGCTAGTGATGGTGCTGGAGCTGGAGATGGGGATAGGGCAAGTTTTTTTTGGGGGGGGCAGGGGTTTGCTGGGTCAACAGGAAGCCAGTCAGCAACAGTCACAAAAAAGTGAATAAGTGTGTGAGTGTGTGTGTGAGCAGTGGTGACCAGTACCTCAGAAGTGCTGAACTAAGTCTGAGAGCTGCAGGATAGAGTTAGTAATCATTGTTATTGCTAAAGCACTTCTACTTGTCAAATTATTTTTTGTGCCAGGCTTTGTGCCTGCTGTTGGCTTCTTGCTTACCTTGGCTAGAGGGAGAATCATCCTGGAAAGGGAAAGGTCTAGTGGAGGGGTCCTAACTTTCTTGTTCTTTCATTCAGTGAATGATCACTGTGAACCAGGCACCAGGGATATAGTTCCCAACAAGACTGACAAAATCCTTTCCTCTCCTACTCTTTCTCCAGCTCATCCTGGATGGGTGTGAGGACTCTCAGTGTTAGGAAGACCGCGTGAGAGGCAGGGTGCTGATGGCCTCATGGTTGTGTGATGGTGCAGCTGACATGGCCTTGGGTCCTGCTAGTGCCATCTTGAAATTCATAATAACTTTATCTTTGAATTTGTGTTTTATAGGTGAAGTCTGTTAGGACATTAGAGCATAGACATGAGAGAAAATATACACAAAATATATCTATCATGGTAGTATGGTATCTTTAACTCTTTTGGGAAAATACCCAGGAGAGGTATTGGGCCCAATGGGATTTCTATTTTTCATTTTTGAAAGGAATCTCTATACTTATTTTTATAGTGGTTGTACCAGTGTGCATTCCCACCAACAATGAAGAGTGTGAGTATCACCTCCTCCATCCTCACCAGGGTTTGTTGCTTTTTATGTACTTGATGGTAGCCATTCTGATGGGGGGGTTAGATGGAATCTCAGAGTTGTTTTGATTTTCATTTCCTTAATGGCTAAAGATGTTGAACAATTTTTTCATGTACTTATTGGCCATTTTACTTCTTTTGAGAAGTGTCTATTCATTTTGTTTGCCCAGTTTTTGATTGAGTTTTGTTTGGAATTTATTTTTTGAGTTCTTTTCATAGTATAGATATTAGTCCTCTATGAGAGAATAACCGGTAAATTTTTTCCCATTGAGTGGGTTGTCTTTTCACCTGTTGATTGTTTCCTTTACTGTGCAGAAGCTTTTTAATTTGATATAATCCTACCTGTTGATTTTTGATGTTTTTTCCTGTGCTAGTGGGTTCCATTCCGGAAGTCTTTGCCTGTGCCTATAGCTTCAAGTATTTCCCCATGTTATTTCCAGTAATTTCAAAGTTTCTGTTTTTATATCTAAGTCTTTGATTCATTTTTATTTTATTTTATTCTATTTTATTTTTTGTGGGTACTACAGGGTCGACCTCAGTACCTCGCACGCCAGCAGGCGCCCGTGCCACTGAGCGGTATCACCAGCCCCTTTTCGTATGTGGGTTCTGGGAGTCGAACTCGGGCCCTCGCACTTGCCAAGCAGGCGCTTAAGCCACTGAACCATCTCACCGGCCCTTGATTTGATTTTAATACAGGGTGAAAGTTGGGGATCTGATTTCAAGCTTTTGCAGTTTTCCCATCATCATTTGCTAAAGAGACTTTTATCCAGTGTATATTTTTGGTTCCCTTGCCAAAAACCAGATAATTGTAGGTGCATGGTTTTGTTTCTGTGTTTTCTGTTCTATTGCTTCGGTCTATCTTCTAACTATGTGCTGGGACCATGCTGTTTTTGTTACTATAACTTTGTAATATAACTTGAAATCCAGTATTGTGACATTTCCCACTTTTCTCTTTTTGTTCAGGTTGCTTTGGTTATTCTGGGTCTTTTCTGGGTCCATATTAAATTAAGGATTATTTTTCTAGTTTTGTTGACATTTTAATAGTAATTATATTAAATCAGTAGATCACTTTTGGTAATATGGCCATTTTAACATATTAATTTTACTGATCCAAGAACAAAGGATGTTTTTCCATTTTCTAATGTTCTTCCCAATTTCTTTCTTTCTTCAGAGTTTTGTAATCTTCATTATAGTGATCTTTCAGCTCCATAGTTAGACTGATTCCAGGTATTTAATTTTTTTGAAGCTATTGGATGTAAATGGGATTGTTTTCCTGGTTTCTTTCTTGGGAGGTTCATTATTGATGCACAGGAACATTATTGATTTTTGTATCCTACTACTTTGCTGAATTTGATTATCAGATCTAGAAGTGGAGGTATTTGGATCTTCTATATATAGGATCATATATCTGCAAATAGGGATAATTTGCCTTCTTTCTTTCCTATTTGTATCCTTTTTATTTCTTTTTCTTGCCCAATTGCTCTGGCTATAGTTTTGAGTACTATATTGAATAGGAATGGTAAGAGTGGATACTCTTTTCTTTTTTTTAATTTTTTTTTTTTGTCTTTTTGAGACAGGGTTTCACTATGCAGTTCAGGCTGCTCTTGAACTCACTTTGTAGACCAGGCTGGCCTTGAACTTGCAGCGATCCCCCTGTCTCAGCCTCCTGAGTGCTGGGATTATAGGTGTGTGCCACTATGCCCAGCTCAAGAGTGTATACTTTTGGATCATTCCTGATTTTAGAGGCAATGCTGTCAGTTTTCTGTCATTTAGTATGGTGTTGGCTGTGGATTTATCATATGTGACTTTATCATCTTAAGGTAGGGTCCTTCTATATCTATTTTTATCAGTCTTTTTAATTATGAAGGGATACTGGATTTTGTTGAAGGTTTTTCTATATCTATTGAGATTATCGTATGATTTTTACCCTCAGTTCTATTTGTGTGGTGTCTGTTGGGCCCTGGGCACTTACTGACTTACATAGGTTGAACCATCCTTGTATCTCTGGAATGAAGCTGACTTGGTTGTGATAAATTATCTTTGTAATGAATTGCTAAATTCTGTTTGCAAGTACCTTATTGAGGATTTTTGTATCTATGTTCATCGAGGATATTGGCCTGAGGTTTTCCTTTTTTGTTGAGTCTTTATCTCATTTTGGTATCATGGTAATGCTGGCTTCAGTGACTAAGTTTGGAAGCATTCCTTCCCTTTCAATTACATGTAAACATTTGAGAAGTATTGGCATTAGTTCTTCTCTAAAGTTCTGGTAAAATTTAGAAGTAAATCCATTTGGTCCTGGGCTTTTCTTGTTTGATAGAATTTTTATTACTGTATCAATTTCATTGCTTGTTATTGATTATTTTAGTATCTTTAATGACACATTTCCCAAGTTTTTTGAACAAGCAGTGGGGCAGAGGGGGTGGTCTGCACCCTTGTGGCACAGTTTTTGGGTGGTATTTAAATAGGTTAAGTTATTCAGATATGTTGGAGAGATGCAAATTGAAGGACTGGCTCAAACAGCTGGAATTCTATCTATATCACTAGAATCACTTCCTGTTTCTCTTTCTTCTGTCACTGGAAACCACTAATCTACTCGTGCTTCAATGAGTTCCTTTTTAAATGTTTCACGTAGTTGGAATTACACAAGATGTGGTCCTTTGTGACAGATTTCTTTCCCTTAGCATTCTAGTTTTAAGGTTCATCTACATTAGGGTATGTATCACAATTCATTTTTTATGCATGAATAATATTCTGATATATGGACATGCCACATTTTTTGTCACCCATTAATTAGCTAGTGGATATTTGGGTTGTTTCTACTTTCTGGCCATTATAAATAATATTGTTATGAATAGTCACATACAAGTGTTTTAATTTCTCTTGTGTAGATACCTAGGAATAGAGTCACTGGTCATATAGTAACTATATGGGTCATCATATTGGAGGAACTGCCAGATTGTTTCCCAAGGTGGCTGCACTATTTACAACCTCATTAGTAATGTATAAGAGTTTCAATTTCACCATGTCAGGCCAATACATCTTTTTATTGGTGGGGGGGAGTGGGAATCGAACTCATGACCTCACACTTGCTAGGCAGACGCCATGCTGCTGAGCTATATCCCTGGCCCCAGTACTTCTTATTGTCTGTCTTTTTGATTTTAGCCATCTAGTGAGTGTGAGGTGGTATCTTAATCCACATTATTTTGTTATATTTTAATTTTTACTAGTACATGTTCGCAGTACAAAATGATTATCTTCCTTGTAAGGAGTTGGTACACGTACATAACGCATCTTAATTCTTTTTCCATTCACTTTGTCCCATCCCCCCTCCTTCCACCTCTTGATCTCCTTTTGCAGAGCATGGTAATTTTCATTATACAAGGCTCTCATTTCCTTGGTTAGGTTAATTCCTAGGAATTTAACTTTTCTTGATGTTATTGTAAATGTTATTGTTTTCATAATTTTTTCCTGGTGAGTTCATTATTGGTATACAGGGATGCTGTTGACTTTTGTATCTTGCTGCATTGCTGAATGTAGTTATTCATTCTAGGAGTCTTTTGGTGGATTTTCTAGTTCTTGTATGTAAAGTATTTATGCCACCTGCAAATAATGATAATTTGACTTCTGCCTTTCCTATACATATCAATTTTATTTTTTTCTCTTGCCTGATTGTTCTGGATAATTTTTTGAGTACTATATGGAATAAGAGTGGTGATGGTGGATATCCTTGTCTTGTTCCTGATTTTAGAGGGAAAACAGTTTTTCCTCACTTAATGTGATGTTGGCAATAGCTTATCATAAATGACTTTCATCAGATTGAGATAAGGTTTTTTATACTTATTTTTTTCAGTTTTTTTTAAAATCATGGATAGATGGTCTGATGATATGGCTCAGCAGCATAATCGCCTGCCTGGCAAGCGCAAAGTCCTAAGTTCAACTTCCGGTACCCACATAAAGGAAATAAAGGGCCGGTGATATCACTCAGTGGCACAAGCACCTGCTGGCAAGCGTGAGGTCCTGAGTTCAACTCCCAGTATCCACATTAAAAAAAAAAATCATGGATGGATATTGGATTTTGTCAAAGGCTTTTTCTGCATCTATTGAGATGATCATGTGATTTTTGTCCTTGCTTCTGTTTATGTGATTTATTACATTTATTGATTTGTATATGTCAAACCATTCTTGTATTCCTGTAATGCATCCTACTTGATCATGGTGTATTATATTTTTGATGATTTGTTATATTCTGTTTGCAAGTACCTTGTTGAAGAATTTTCCATCTGTGTTTATAAAAGATATTGGCCTGTATTTGCCTTTTTTGGTTGAGTCCTTGACTGGTTTTAAAATGACTTTGCGAATATGCCTTCATTTTTAATTTCACTAAAGAGTTTGAGGAGTGTTGGTGTTAGATGTTCCCTAAAGTTCTTATAGAATTCATCAGTGAACCCATCAGGACCTGGCTTTGCTTAGTTAGTATGTATTTTAAATTACTGCTTTAATTTCATTGCCTGTTATTGGATTACATAGGTTTTTAAAACTATCTTATTGGTTCAGTTTTGATAATTCATATATATCTAGGAATCTACCCATTTCTTTTGAATTCTCTAATTTATTGGATTACAGATTTTCAAAGGAGTTACTAAAAGTCTTCTGGATTTCAGGTGTGCCCATTGTGATTTTGCCTTTTTCATTTCTAATTGCATGGATTTGGGTTTTTTCTTTTCTTTCTTTTTTTTTTTCTTAAGGTTGGCAAAGGGTTTGTCTATTTTGTTTAGTCTTTCAAAGAACCAGCTCTTTGATTCATTAATTCTTTGTATTTCTTTTTTAGTCTCAATTTCATGAATTTCTGCTCTGATCTTTATAATTTCCCTCCTTGTGGAAGCTTTGGATTGGGATTGTTCTTGTTTTTCTAACATCTTAGGGTGTATCATTACGTTACTTATTTGGGCTCACTCTGTTTTTCTTTTTTTTTCTTTTTTTTTTTTTGTGGGTACCAGGGGGTCGACCTCAGGACCTCGCGCGCCAACAGGCACCCGTGCCGCTGAGCGATATCACCGGCCCCTTTTTCGTATGTGGGATCCGGGAGTCAAACTCGGGCCCTCGCGCTTGCAAGGCAGGCGCTTACGCCGCTGAGCCATCTCACCGGCCCTCACTCTGTTTTTCTGATGTGGGCATTTGCAGGTCTAAATTTTTCTCTTAAGATTGCTTTCATTATGTCCTATTTGTTTTGGTATGGCTAGTGGCATTATCACATGATTCTAATCTAATTTCTTTCTTGATTTCTTCTGTGACCCAGTGATTATTCAAGAGTGTATTGTTCAATTTCCATGTATTTGCATAATTTCTGTGGTTTATTTTGTTATCAATTTCTAATTTCATTGCACTATGATTTGATAATATGCATTGGATAATTTTGATTGTTTCTGTATTTACTTAAGCATGCTTTATGCGCCAGTGTGTGATCTATTTTGGAAAAAGTGTGTTGCTGAGAAGAATGGGTATTCTGTTGTTTTTGGGTGGAAAACTCTGTATATGTCTATTAAGTACATTGGTTCAAAGTCATGGTTCGACTCTGATATTTTTTGGTTGAATTTTTGTCTGTTGATCTATTTGTGATAGTGAAGCATTAAGATCCCTAACTATAATTGTGTTGATTTTTTGGTGATTTTTAGGTCCCATAGTGCTAATTTTATGGTGTTGGGTGCACCTGAGTTTGGTGTATGTATGTTTATAATTGTTATCACTTCCTGTTGAATTGTTCCCTTAACCAATATTCTGTGACATTCTTTGCTGGCTCAATCAGTTTTGGGTTGAAGTGCACTTTTTCTGAAATTAGGATTGCTGTGCCTGCTCATTTTGGGGCTTCTGTTGCTTGGAATATTGTTTCTCATCTTTTGTTTATTTTTAATCTTTGAATTTCTTTTTGGATTAAAACCTCAGGGGCATAAGACTGGGTTCAGTGGGCCCATCCCTTACTTTTCTACTGTAAATTTGTACTTTAGCATTATAGTAGCTGGCTGTGTATCTCAGTACCTTTCCCTGAGGGATACAGGAAGCAATCTATGTGTTTACCCACCTGGTATGATGAATGGCAAGGAGTGTGCACATGTGCAAAAATGGTAAAACAGGATTTCTACCCACCGTATGCTCTGGCTAACTGGTTTTGTGTATATTTACCTGAGCATCACACAGGGTCCAATAGACACACACCACTCCAGGATTTGTTAAAAAAAAGTTTCCTTTTGATTTTTCTGGTAGAAGCAGCCTAATTCAGTACAATGGCACACGAAGAACCTGATTTGCAAGTTTTAGAGGAGGTCAAAATGAATCATCACATTACTCATGCATGTATGATAAAGATGATTTATTATGGTAAAATACGTGTTTTCATAACATAAGAGTGGTGTGGATAGATGATGATGATGATGACGATGATGATGATGACTTTGACATAGGCCATATGAGCCAAAGTTCCTGTGACAGTGAAATGTAGCAAGTATTGACTGATATAGGCACAGGGAGTGCAGACCTCCTTTATTCAGATTACAAAGAAAACAGCAATGTGAGTACATATTTGACTAGTTGAAATGTTGCAAAAAGGCCATGCAACCAAATGGAACAATCCAATGTTAGAATTAGGTTCAAAAATATACCAAAGATCTTGGCAGGGGTGAAATGTATTGGACAAAATGCCATCACTGCCATTCAGTGTTTGACATTATAACAGAGGAAATGCTGAAAAATGTTGAAATGTGAAATGCACAAAGACTGAAATGCAAGTAAAATGTTCTGTATGCACCAACAGCCATTTTCAAAAATATATTTATTATGGCACCTCACTAGCTGAACTGAAAGCATTCATGGGTCTGCTGTACTTCACACAGATTTCTCATGGTGATCACAGGAATGTAAAAGACTTATGGAAAACTGATGGGTCAAAATACATCATAAAAATTTATGCCCTTGTAGATGTGAAGACTTATTATGCTTTCAATTTAGACATTTATCCTGGAACTCAGCCATCAAGTCCTTATTTGTATAGTAATAAACTGAATGATGTGAAGAGAGTTGTTGCTCCCATCTCCCAAACTATTCAGAATTTGACATTCAACAATTGGCTTACCAGTTTCCAACTGTAGTTACATTTAATAGCAGAGCACAAATTGACCAGTGCAGGAACTGTATGCAGGAACAAAGAAGAAATTCCAAATGAAATGTTGCAATTTCAAAGCAGAGAATTGTATAGTGCAATCTTTGGATTTCAGAAAGATTTACATTGGTCTTGTATATGGTAAAGAAAAACAAACTGGTACTGCTGATGTAAACATTGCACCATGATGGAATATTGATAGGGAAACTGCAGCAGAAGCCTAAATGGAAACTTTCAACAACAAAACCAAAAGTGGAGTAGATGTTGTTGATGACTTATGCAGCAACTATGATTTCACTTGAAACACAAAGCATTGGCCAATGGTTGTGTTTTACTTGATTCTAAACATGTGTGGCATAGTTTGATAGTTTACAAAGTAAATAACAAGTGCAAAATACCACAGAGAAATTTTCTTAGAGGATTGGGACTGGAACTCATAAGAGATCATTTACAGCAGAAGAAAAACAAAATGTTTCTACCCAGGGAACTATACAAAAAATTGTGGAATACACTGTTGGCCTGACAGGTGAACAGGTGCATGCAGCATCCCAAAGACCTACTACAACAATAGGAAAACCAAAAAGATGCCAACTGTGCCCTACAAAAATGTACAGGAAAACAACATATTTGCTATTAGTGAAAGTGATACTTGTGTATGGAACATGCAATTGTAATGTGTGAAGACTGCCTTGGGTGTGACAATTGAAGCAAAGCTCATTTCTGTGGTAGACCTTTGTATTTACATTGCAGTTCACATAGGTTTTTATTTTTGATGTTATCTTTTAGGTTTTGTAAGCAAATAAACAGCTGATGTGAAAATGTTGATGTCTATTCTAAGCACTCACTACATATTTGATATTTTATTTTATTGATATCTTATTTCTCTGCTAAGTGCATGTTGTACAATATAGTAGGAAGCGCCTGACAAAACAGGAAGAGAAGAGAGGTGAAAAGAATGGCCTGCCACACAGGAAAGGAAAGCTAAGCACATGTACTCTCAGTGTAAGCAAGATGTGTGCATGGAACATGCATTTTTCATGTGTGAAGACTGCCTTGGATATGACAGTTGAAGCAAGGCTTATTTCTGTGGCAGATGTTTTTGTGTGTTTACATTGCAGTTCACATAGGTTTTTATTTTTGATGTTATAGGTTTTGTAAGCAAGTACACAGCTGATTTGAAAATGTTGATGTTTATTCTAACTGCACAATACATATTAAGAATTTAATACTTTATTTTATTGATATTTTACTTTTTATTTATATTTTTTTGAGAGAGGGTCTCACTTTATAGTACACACTGGCATTGAACTTGCTTATTTGCCCAGGCTGGCCTCGAACTCATGGCGATCCCCCTGCCTCAGCCTCCTGAGTGCTGGGATTACAGGCATGCACCATTATGCCTGGCTGATATTTTATGTTCCTGTTAACTACACACTGTATAATACAATAAGAACCTCCTGATAAAGTTGCAAGACCACTGAGATGTCAAGTAAGTCCTACAAAAAAACCAGGTAAGCAAAACACATGTGCTGTCAGTGTAAGTGACACATATGTGTGGAATGTGCTGTTATCATGTGTGCAGGCTGCCTTAGGTGTGATAATTGAAGAAAAGATTTTTTTTGTGAAGTGCTATTGGTGTTTTCATTGTAGTTCATGTAAGAATTTATTTGTGTTGTTCTTTTTTAGACTAAGTACACCAAAAAGTTGATGATGAAAATTTTGATGCTTTTTGTATACACTCAATAAATATTAAAAACTCAATATTTTATGTTTTGTGATATTTTCCTGCTAAGTATGCATTGTTTAATAGAATAAAACTCATAAAATTAAATTAATAATTCATCAATAGAAATATTCTAAAGAATAAATATGGGTCTGACAGACCCATGTTTATGTGCCTTGATGACAAAATTAGTCTTAAGTCCTGTTGTAGTCAAGGTTTACAAGGGAATATATTTAATATAGGGCACATAATTTATAGGATTATTTTATAATATTCACCCAAAGAGTCAAATGCAAAAGAATGTGGGAGATCTGTCCACACACTAGAGACCAAAGGAATCCAGCTGAGGGCATGGATCCCAAGCCAATGTCTTGCATGAGTCCAACTGGAGGCCTAGAGCCCATGACAACGTCTCATGCAAGTCTGTTTCACGGATCTGCACTCGGAAGGCCCAAAGGTCAGTGGCAGAAGCTAGAAAGTCTGCACCAGCAAGATGAAGGATCTGTGCCAGCAGGCTGAAGCATCTGCACCAGAGCCAGAAAGCCATGTTCAAGGTAAGGACCAGAGCTCCACCCAAAAATAACCACAGCCATCCTGTGATAGTGAGGACCTGAGCTCCTCCAATAATGAGAACAGCTGAGTTTATATCAGGAAAATGAGTGTGACAAGCTTCTCCAGGAGAACTGACAGCATACCATCTTCCCTTCCAGTTCTCTTTTTATGCTGTTGGCAACAATCCTCAGGTGGGCCTTCCACAACCAGAACCATGATGACTCAGTTCAGCTGGGTGTTACAAGTTGACCATTAATTAATCCACCACAAGTTCTTAAATTTAATTTTGTATACAACATACCATTGGGTTTTGATTTTTGATCCAATCTGCCAATCTGTGTTTTTTGGCGGGGAGAATTGAGGCTATTCACATTGAAAACACTGAAAGTTATTGACTTGTTCCTGTTATTGCATTCTTTTCCTGTTGCTGATTTCTTTTTTTCCCTTCTGCTTATCTATTAACTGCTTAACTAGTCCTTGAGAATTTCTTGGAGCACTGGTTTGTTGGTCATGAATTTTTTGAGGTGTTTTTGTCTTGGAAATACCTAGTTTCTTCATCAATTTTGAAAGATGTTTTTGAATTATATATCATCCTGAGTTGGAGGTTGTTTTCTTTTAGGGCTTGAAACACTTCATTTCAAGCCCTACTGGCCTTTAAGTTTTGTGTTGGGAAGTTTACTATAATACTAATGAGTTTACCTGTAGAAGTGGTTTGTTCCTTTTTTTCTAATTTTTTAAAGATCTTTCCTTGTTTTGGACTTCTGGAATTTTAACTATGATGTATCATGGGGATGCTCTTTTCTCATCTATTTGGGGTTCTTCTATATGCCTCACTTATCTGTATGTTAAATTATTTCCCTATGATTAGAAACTTTTCTGCTATTATTTTTGTAAACAAGTTTTTTTATGCCATCTGTGCTGTCATTTGATTTTCTATTAATTCTGGTTAATTTTATTTATTTATTTTTATTTATTTATTTTTTTTGTGGGTACTGGGGGGTCGACCTCAGGACCTCGCGCGCCAGCAGGCGCCCGTGCCGCTGAGCGATATCACCGGCCCCTTTTTCGTATGTGGGTTCCGGGAGTTGAACTCGGGCCCTCGCGCTTGCCGGGCAGACGCTTAAGCCACTGAGCCATCTCACTGGCCCATTTTCTGGTTAATTTTAGATTAGTGTTCTTTGTCATCTATCAGCTGTTGGACCCATTTTCCATGTTTTTTGTTGTTTTTAAGATCTCTCTGAGAATCTGGTCATTTGCATTAGCTCAATCTTCTAATTCTGACATTCTCTCCTCACATTGGTCACTTCTGCTCATATTTTCAGTAGAAATTTTTACAACCTGTATTTCTTTTTGGTACCTTTCCATGGACTCTAACTCTTTGCTTACCTGGTCCTGCATGTTTTGTGGCTTTTTGCTTAGCTCAGCCAGCTTTTTATTAGTGTCATCTGTAAGCTTGCTGATCATTTTGTTTGTTAAGTCCATCATCTGTTTAGTTATATTTGAGCTTTCTGAGCACCTGGCTGATCTCTTTTTTTGTCTCCTCTTTTTTTCATTTTATGTAGTTCAACTCTTTGGCCTTTGATTTCCTCCCAATCAATGTCCCATGGATCAACATTTGGGGAACTGGGAGTTTTTGTTGATATTTTGTTGCCTTGTTTTCTCACAGTTCTATTTTTTTTGTCTGAGGTCTGTGGGTTGATTATAGTGGAAAGATTTTATTGCTAGTATGGAGATCTCTGTAGTTAGGGTATGCTTTTCAGTGATGTACTCAGGGCATGTGCAAATATAGGCTTTTTCCTCTGTCCCTAGATCCAAAAACCTCCATCAATTTCAGAGGGGAGCACTTAGTATAATTGACCCAGAATCTATTTCTTTGGAAATGAACTACAGTATTGTTGATAACACAGAGATAAACCAGATATTGGCATACAGTAAAAAGCAATTAATAGCAATAACTCTGCCACCTTGGCAATAGCAATAAAATCAGCAGCAATAATAGTGTCAAAGAAAAATTGCATATTGACATACCATAAGAATCAATAAAGGCTACTCCTGTGCCACACTTAACCATAAAATACAGATCTATAATTACAATATAGACCCAAAGACCAACCAAATACTGAAATACTGTAGCTATGTACTAAAGCAACAATGATACCACTAACAATAGAAAGGAATTCAACAACAAGAGCATAGAGTTAACTAAATATCTAAAGATGAATAAAGCTTAACAGTGATACTAATAAAGATGGAACAGATGGGGAACAGGAGAATGAAAGAAGTAAAATTTGAAAAATAAGGGAAAGGAAGGTGAGAAGGGAAAGAGTGAAATAATGTATCCTATATAAGGATTATGAGAAAACATAATAAGACAAAAGTAACAGAAAAGAACAAATAAGAAAGAGAAGGCAAAAGAAAAAACATAGAGCATAACACAGAAAAAATGAAGGAAAAGAAAAGAAAATAGAAAAAAAAAAAAAACAAGCCCAAAAAAGCCAATGAAGGAGGGGGGAAATAAAGAATGAAATAAACGAGTCAAAAAATTTTTCTTCTGTGTTTTGGAGTGAGTGGTTTCTTTTCAGAGTCTGCAGTATTGGAATCCTCCAGATATGGGGAAGGGATAGTGCATCAATATTTTATTTCCTTACTTGCATTTTTGTGCTTGAATGCTGAATCCTGCCCTACCTTTCCTGCTGGGCATGATTGGTCAATGGTTTCCACCTTAAGGCTGTAATCACTCCAATAGCTCCCAGTTTCCATGATACTCTGTGCTGCCCAACTCACAGCTTTCTCTGCCCAGCTTTATGGCTGTTAGTTTTGTGAAGTGTCCCCCCATCCCTTTGCTCCAGAAGCCCATCTGTTTCCCAGGCTATGGTAACCTTCCAGGTTGAGGCATTTCCTTGCTCACATTGGTAGATGGGGAAAGCAAAGAGACCATTGAGTTCTGTGATGTAGGACTTAATGCCGGTACTTTCAGACTCATCCCCCTCTGAAAGCCATACAGGACTGATCTGGCTTCTTGTCATGGGGAGCAGGGTCCCTGTGTTCTTATGGCCTGAGCTGAGACTTCTCAGAGGGGTCTATATCTAGCCCATGCCCTCTTTGCAACTGTCTTTTGTGGCCATCCCCCACTGTGGCAGAGTGACACCAGACTCTCTTAAGTATAGTTGTTCCGTAGCTCAATCTTAACTAACCCCTTCCAAAATGGCTCCAGATTAAACCCTCTCAACTATGGCAGGTGTTGCACTGGATTTCTTCTCCAACTCTAGCCTGCCTTGTGGAAGAAGTCACTTTCATAGTAAAACACCACAGTGTCTTTGCAGTTTACAATGGCCATGGACTTTTCTTGGGGTGAGCACTGCCCACCTGCCCTGTTTTTCTCCCTGGGTCAGCTGACCCTCTCTAGGCTTACATTGTGTCAGCAGAGACAGGTCCTACTACCTAGGAGCTGGGGTGAGCCTTCCAAACTGCTTCATTCTTTTCTTGCATTGTGCTGTTTCTCCAGCTTCTTTATAGTTTCTAGTTTTCCTGTCAGCTTCCACCTGATTCCTGGAAATCTACTTCTTTTTTTTTTTTTTTTTTTTTCTTTTCACCAAGTTGTTGTTTTCCAAGTGTCTCCATTTCAGATCCTGGAGAGGCTTTACTGTATTTAGTTCCTGGTCTCTACTCTGCCATTTTTAATCCCCTTAGTCCACATTTAATTAACATTTAATTGATTTATTTGGAGCTATTTCATTATAGTGATATTAACACACGTAGGGGTTTCTATCAAATCCTGAATGTAGGATTGTACAGAGAAGAACATATGCTTTCATAAGTTGTTCAGAATTGTTCAGATACATTGTTGATGCCACATATCAATGAATTTAAATGTATGTAGTTCATTTTCATCAGGGTGTTAATTCTTTGTGTTTAAACTTCAACTACATTCATAGGCTTAACTTATTCTTATTATTTTAAAAATACAGACAACATATAAACCTCTTTCTTTATATTTCACTGCAGGACAGTCTTTTAAAGAATATTCTACTGACCCTCATATACATTTCAGGTCAGTACATTTTATTTTCATTAGTAGCAATCTTGTTGGGCTGCTGGGAATAAATGAGATTATGTATGTGTAATGTATAACATATTTGGTTGCCAATAAATGTTAGCTAAAAGCAGAAGAGATAGGATGTTCTGCTAATGTGGAGACTGCTCTCACTTGGGGCCAGTTCCAAATCTTTTCTACCAAGATTACATCAACACATATTGATAAAGGAAGTGTCCATTTCAGACTCTCTCATGGTGATTTGTTTCATTGGCTCGAGTCTAAACACATCTAAGTGACCTGAGTTTTTGATTTCTCTGATCATCTAAGTCACCAAAAGCTGCAGCTATAAAGTCCCCACTGTTGCCCAGGGGCCCTAACATCCTCTAAAGCACTGGTCACCAATACCCAGGGCATGGACCAGTACCTGTTCTTGGCCTGTTAGGAACCCAGCTGCACAGCAGGAGGTGAGCAGTGGGCAAGTGAGTGAAACTGTAACTGTATTTACAGCTCTAATGGCACCTGAGTTCTGTCTCCTGTCAGATCAACTTTAGTATTAGATTCTCATAGGAGCGCAAACCCTACTGTGAACTGCACATGTGATGGATTTAGGTGGCATGCTCTTGTGAATCATCACAAATCACTCCTCCCCCATCCATCTGTGGAAAAATCATCTTTCTTGAAACAAATTCCTGGTGCCAAAAAGTTGGGGCCTGATATTCTAAACATTTCTTTAGCTAGAAGAGTTTATCCTGGGGAATATTTTTGTAACCTAAATTTGGCAACACTGCCTACAACTCCTGAGTGTTTGGCTTTCTGAAGACTGCCAGCCTGAAACTTCTAGCAAAGCTTCTAGCAAAACTTTCCCACAAAGGCAGTTAGCCAAATATCAACTTTAATGATACCTAAATTATAACTATCCAACAATACATGTTTTTGAACTTATTTAAGCCATTGAAAATTAAAACATTTTGTTGGTAGTTTTTAGAAAATGTACACATATCTCCTATTTAAAAGGAATCCTGTCTAAGCAGTCAAATTTGTAGCCTCCCAAACCAGACTTGTAAATGCTTTTGAACTTGTCATTATTTGTTGATCACATGCCATGGGCATAGACCTGTTCTAGGTTTAGGAAGAGTGTTGACAGGATGTAGCTTCAATAAAAATGAGGAAACTTGTGATCTTGGGTTGCAGAAACTCACATGCAAAGAAATAACAGCCTGGCAAAAAATAGAAATGGGAGCACTTCAAATCTTTACTTTGACATTTCTTGAGAAATGGCAAAGGGGAGAGGGAGAGGACTGACCTGATGTGTAAAACTTCTTAAAAATCTTTTCTTTGCAGTCCTGGTTTTAAAAATCTTTAAATATATCTATTTTACTCAGTGTTTCTCTAATACCAGATGGTGCCTCCTGGAAACCCTCCCTGCCCTCCTTCTCTCTGTGCCCCTATAGGGTAGGAGAATGCACCACCCCAATTTATATCCTTTATGGCATGACGATTATTTTGAGTTGAAGGCAATTGAGAAGTAGAAGATATAAAAAGAGCTCTCTGGCTTCCCTTGATTTTTCTAAAAGTAGGACAGAAGTTGGCAAAGCTGTCCTCCTCTCCTGCCTCCTGAGAAGGACAAAAGTTAATCACCAGAGACAACTCTAGGCACTTATCAGCCTGAAGATAGAACCAGAGGAATCAATAAAATGAACTTAAGCAACAACCTCTTACCTTAGATTTCCTTTTATATTTACCTTCTCACAATTTTCCACCTGTAGAAACTCAAAGTCCTTTTCCTTTGTCTTGTCACTTGTTGATAAAAATTTATTGTTCCACAGCAGAGATGCAATGTAAGCTCAGGTTCTAACCACCTACGTGAGTTACTCCTCTCTTGAGCACACCTATGTGTAAGTGTAATGCACATGTTAATAAATTTGTAAATTCAGATGACTAAAATTCTCTAGTTCTTTACACACGTGCAAAAGAGTGGCTCCTTTCTTCAGTGGGTTCCAACCTGATGGTAGGTGTAAACTTAAGAAAACAACTCAAAAATCTTTCTAAGCATTATGACAAGAAACTAAAAATTACATGTAAAGTAAATATGGAGAAACATAAAAGTGACAAGAGTCTCCCTGGGAGGATGCTGAATTTTAAAGAAGGTAGTGGGTATGAATAAGAGGATGGGAGCCAGGAAGGCATTTTTGAGTGGGAAAAATGTGGGTTATTGTGATGCTGCATTCCTTCATTTGAGGAACAGATCAAAAGGAATTCATTGGACTCACAATAGCCATCATGGCCAGCATCACCTCAAGAAAATGGGCCACAGGAAGTTCTCTGTGCATAGGTTTTCCCCTTTGTGTCATGTGATGCAAGTCCATTTCCCTGGCTACCAGTAGATGAGCCCTTTATGCCCTGACCAGAGGCCTATATCCCTGACAAGAGTTCTGCTTCTCTGACCCTCAGGATTTTACCAGTGGCTTTTAGCATACATATGTAAGCATCATAAGATTGTGTGTAAAATTTTCTCTCTCCCTACGTATGTTTTTCAGTAAGTATATCCGTAACTTTTATAATATAAAGGAGGTAGGACTTGGTCCCAAAAGATAAGAACTGGGATTTAAGGAAACAGAATGAGACCTACAATATGAGCATGATGTACTCTTGTGAAGACGTGCGTATAATTGCAATATCCATTTTGCGAGAACACAAATAAAAAGATGGATGCACATTAAACACTATAGAGTGGTTGTGGGTGGAGGAGGGGAGGACAGAAATGCTGTGATTTAGAGCTAAAAGAAGAAAGAACCAGTATTAAGGTGATGGTAGCTTTTCCAGTGGTCTGGTTCAGGAGCTGTGGCCAGTGGGTTGCTGCTTTTTGGAAGATGACTCACTGACAAATTGATTCCCTTTTGTCAGGGAGTTTATAACATGAGCCATGGACAGCAGCATAAAAGGAAGTAGTTGTGGGATGAGAGCTGAGTGTGGTAGAGTCCTGGGGAGAGACAGCAGATGCCTGCTTCTCTAGAGGGAACAAGATGGATGGGCTGCCAGAGCTGTTCCTGAATCGCCACAGTGACTTGAGGGAATGTGGAGGAGAAGCTGCCTCATTATGCTTCCTTTGATGTCGTCTCACTGCAGACCCGGGCTTGCTGAGAGAACTTCCATCCTATGTTATTCCAAATGGTGATGCCCAAGCGGCAAACAGACTATAAGTCTGCTGTGAATGTAGGAAAATCCCTGGGACCTCAGGAAACCAAATGCCTGGGGTGTAGACTTAGCCTGTTTCTGCGTCTTGGCACCTGGCTTCTTCTTCAGGTGGGCAAACCACAAGGTGCACCACAAACCCATTGGGTGAATGTGGCTGGTTAAAATGCATCTGAGCAACTGCAGAAATTATAGCTCTTCTCTCAGACTCCCCCAAGTTTGCCTTTGGCAGGAGGTCTGTGGCACTGTTTCAGAACAGTGTTTGAAAATGCACTCTGTGTCAAAACAAAAGTTAGACCATTAAAGGAATTGAATTCTCTGTGGAGAATCTGGGGTGCACTTCTAGGTTCACACTGACTCTTGACCTGGAAACAGAGGAGACGCCATTTTGCCCACATAAATTATACATCAGGTTAATGACAAAGTACTTGTTTCCAGGCTCCATGGAATGCCATGGTTCTTGCCTATAGCAGCCCCCTGAGACGCAATCTGCCATTAGTGGTGTGCTGTGATGCAGTTGATTATGAGCCATTCCCAGTGCCTCGGTGAGTTTGTGATCTGTAATACTTGTGAGTCTCAAATTTTTTTTTTAAGTTAAGAAGTAGTTTCAACCTCTGAAATTTACTTTAAGAGCAGAAACATCATAATGGATCTCAGTTTAGTCAAGAAAAGACAAATATCATTAATGTCACTTTATAGTAGTCAGACAATTGGTGCCATCAAGACATAGGAGGACTTCCTGGTTTGACCCCAACCCCAATCAAGCAGAAAGGAGGACACAGGCCAGCTCATGGCCTTTGGGGTCAGATGGAGTGAGGTTTGGTTCTTGTTTTGCTTCCCAGCTGTCCTTGGGCTAGATTGAAAACATGCATTTCACAGTACTTGGCACATATTGTAGGGTTGATACATATTGATTGCTGTTATTAATTTATAAGGTATTAAGTTCAGCATCTGGTGCATGGTGGGCATTCAACAGTGTTCTCACCTTCTTCCTCATGCACTTTGAGTGTTGAATAACTCTCCAGGCTTTACCTAATCTGGAGAATGACTGATTCCAGGGACTAACGCTCCACCTGAGCTATGAATTCTTGACTCCTTAGCATCCTTGCCAAGTGTTCCACAGATTCTTTTGACTACCCGCTACAACTCAGATTCACATATCCTCCAGGCAACCTATTCCCTCCTTAGGCAGCTCTGATAAAGGAAATTCAAATCCATCATGAAATCTGTCTTCTTTTTCCTACTCTGAAGAATCAGCACATGTTTCTTGAGGAATATCCACTGTACAGAAAGTAGAGGATACAAAGGAATTTAACCTACGTTCCTTGACTTTAAAGTGGAATGAAGAATTACACCCATGGAAAGAGACTTAGGAATGGAAGGTAGTGTTTGACATAAGAAGAGCTGAGGGACCAGTCTCCTGTATTTCTGAGCTTTGGTGATTATAAGCACTACCTAGAGGAAGTAAGGGGCTTGGCTTCATGAGATCAGTAACTTAGTAATCTGGGTATTAAGAAAACTTGTTTTTCTCATTAACTATTATTTTAAAATTTCATTTGCATATTATGACTGATATGTCTTAGCCTGAGATTTCTAGAAAACAGACCTGAAACAAAGCTTGCATACTAAAGCAAACTAAAGCCAGGGTTGGCAAGCTTTCATCAGTCTCATGTGTTTATGTGCTAAGAAACCCAGCAACTCAGTTATTTAAATTAAGGATTTGAAAACTACTCCACTCTCTGGCCAAACCCATTCTACTACCTGTTTTGTATCATCTATGAGCTAATAATGGTTTCCCCAATTTTAAATGAATAGAAAAACATCAAAAGAAGAGTAGTATTTTGTGACATGTGGATATTGTATAAATTTCAAATGTCAATATTCATAAATAAAATCTTACTGGAAAATAGCTATGTCTGATCATTTACAAATTGCTGCTTTTATGCTACAGAGGCAGAACTGTAGGGGTAGTTGAGACAGAGAATGTATAACCAGCAAAGCCTTGAAATATTTACTATCTGTCCCTTTAGAGAGAAGCCTTACCCACCCCTGTTTGAAAGCTTTATTGGGGATGAGATCCCAAGGAAAAAATGTGGAGAAAAATGAAACATGAGGAGGAAGCAAGGAAAGGAACTACAAGGTGGTATGTTCCAGAGTTGGCCAGGATTGGCAGGAACACTGCCATGGGGGACATTGCTGGAGAAGATGTAGAATCCAGGCACTGACACTGTCCAAAGTGGGGAAGAAGGGTAAGTGGTTTCAGTGGCTCCTTCCTGTCTCTTGGCTCCATTATATAGCATCTGCCTGGAGAATGTGAATATTTCTGGATTATGTGACTTGGTCTCATGAGGTACTTGGGAGGATAGAGCTTCTGTGGGTCCAGACTACCTAGTGTGCAGGCTGAGCAGACCTCATCAGTCAATACCATGTGGGGCCTCAGCATTGGTGGCAGCAAAGCTGGTGGAGGCAGTAGGGTGCTCTCTAGCTCAGAGATTGGCATGATCCTTTCTAGATGGCTTGAGAAGACAAAGGTGAGGAGGTAGATGACAAAGGCATAGATTGGAAAGTCTAGGGTGGGTTATAAACTGACTCTCATACATGGTGACCCCCAAGGACTTTAATCAGTTCTATCCCCCAGCAGTTGCAAGGTAGAAAGAAAAGGATCACAATGTCACAATGTGCTTGCTAGAATTAAAACTATGTAAAATTTGGGCCCAAGGTCCTATTAGGGGCATTCGGTGGGGTTGAGGTGGGGAGCTCTTGGTGAGTAAGGGTTAGGGAATGATAAACATTTTGTAGTCAAACTCTCTAGCATTTTATGTTTCTGCAGAAGGAAAAGACAAGCTTTTGCTTGACTCTTTGGCAATGGGCAAGGTCAGTGCCTAACCATGGAAGTATTTTTAGTGCAACTTGAATAAATAGGACAATAGTTGCTGTTTTCTGTATTTAATTAGGGTGCCCTAATACCTCGAGAACTGTATTGATCAGCTTCTTATCTCTGGGACAAAGTACCTGACACCCACAATTTAAAGGAAGAGGTGTTTATTTTGGCTCACACTTTCAGAAGTTTCAGTCCATGGTTGTTGGCTGGCTCTAAGGCAGAAACATCATGGTAGAAAAGCATGGTGGAGCAAAGATGCTTACTTCATGGGGGCTGGGAAGCAGTGCACAGGGAAAGAGCACCAGAGAGGGAGGGGCCAAGGACCAGATACAGTCTCTAAGGCTACATCCCCGTGACCAACTGAGACACAGAAGCATGCTTTATTAATCAGCTAGGCATCTCTTCATTTAGTCAGGTTGACAATCAAGAGTAACTGTCACAAGAATAAACTATATGCTGGCAGCTTTATTTCTTTTAGTGTAAGATATTTGATAAAAAAACAAAACCAACCAACCAAACAAATGACAAAAAAGAAACAAGTCTAAATAAAAGAATAAAACGTTAAAAAACTAGTGTGTGTGTGTGTGTGTGTGTGTGTGTGTGTGTGTTTAAGGGTTCAGAAACAATCTGAATGGATTTAAAAGATTTCATGGAGATGGCTTATAGTATCTGTGGTCACTGTCATAACACAGAAAACTAAAAAAATTAGCAAAGAAAGGAATAGTCTTGCCTGTTTAGCAAATAACAAATTGAATAACTCTCAAACTGAGCCAAGAGCTAAGAAAAAAAGCAAGCAGCATAGAGAAAGAATACAAAGGCTAATGAAAAAATTTTCAGGCAAGCAGGCAACAGTAAAGGTAACAGTTCTCTGCATCAGATGAAAATAGGAATCCTTGGCCTTAAATAAGAGATGGGTGTGGGAACCAAGTGGCAGCAATGGGTAATCCTAGTGACAGAAGAGGCTCTTGCCCTGATACCCTCTGTAGTGGATGGGAATGATCATAACAACGACCAACACTCCTGTGTACTTGTTCTGGGCTAGGGTCTGAGCGCAGAGCTTCTGATGTGTTAACATTCTTGAAATTTGTATATGATCTCCCTTATCTCTGACCTCTAACATCATTGGTCAAGGCTATGAAACTTAGCATTCCTGCCTTGATCTTCTGTGTTTTTGCCTGTGCTGGATTCATTTCCTTGGTGGCATGGTGAACAGCCCGAGGGGGCAATGTGTCTTTCTCAAGTCTTTGGTACCTGCATAGGGTCAGGTGAGTTTTGAACCTGGGTTCACATGACTCTGCAGCTTAAGCTTACCACTAGCAAGATGCACACTTTTCTTGGTGAGCCTCTGCAGGAGGAATGGAGCTCTTTTGTAGTTAATGAAGGGCTAGGTTTTATCTGTGGGAGCTCTGATCAAGCCCTGGAACTTAATCCTAAACACTGCTGTGTGTTGGCTGAAAACCCATTATGTGAGGCAGTTTGAGGATGAACTGAGGTAGCTTGAAATGATGCCAAATTATTTGGACAAGTTTGCTAGCAGATGTGATCTGTTTAGCTAAACAGATATTAATTTTCCAGCTCCTTGACCCCCTGATAAATTATATCCTGTTGGAGATACATCATAACAAGTTACAGTAAAAGCTGTTGTTGCAAATGATTGTCAAGACACAATTCAAATGAGATGAAGACTGTCACCACATATGCTGTCTTTTGGTTTAGAAAATATTCACAATGTATGTTTAAAAATTTATATTCTATAGTCATAGTAATAAAGACATTTTATTACTCAATATAATTCAAAGGAATGTATTAATCCTAATGAGTTATCTAGTATTTTGGTACAGGATTTAGATCTTGCATCCTGACTCTTTGGAATGGAGCTTGATCTGGCACTTTTCCTGCAGAATCTTTATATCACAAACCTGGCTTGAAATGTTGCTAAGCTACAAGACAAAATCACTGAGGGGTGGTCTAAAAGGCATGCTCCTTTTGTGTGACATATGATTATTTGTGGAGTTTTCAGTGATTGAAAAGTTGCTGTCAATCTCAGCAGATGTTTTTTTCATCTATGAAAACCAGGTTTCTCAACCTCAATATTATTGGCAGCCCACATAATTACTCTATTGTGTGCACCTGTCCTGTGCATGGTGGGATGTTGGACATCACCCCTGGCCAACTAGATGCCAGTAACAATCCCTACTTGTGACAATCCAAAATATTTTTAAAAAATTGCCCAGTGTCTCTTGGGGGTGAAAGTTGCCCCCACCCATTTAGAACTGTTAATGTAAAGCTTCAGAAATTCAGATGTCTGTAAACTTCTGCATGTTGACCAGGTTTTATGGATAGTTGCAGAGTATTTCATATGTGCTGTCTCTTTGCAGTAGCTATTAACATAAATATTCTTATTTATGATTCTGGCAACAGCCTGGCAGGGAAGATTAATGGAAGCAAGAAAAAGCAAAAATATCCTCTTGTGATATTGCAGTGCACAAAATTATATGCTATCGTAGTGCCAATAAAGGAGACAATAAATGCAGTAATCTTTACTTAAATGCTGTGTTCCCTGAGGATGCTTGCTTTCTGTTTATATTGTCCTTCAATTATTACCTATCTTTCTGGATCAGTTAATGTATGTTTCTTTTTAACCTTTATTGTTATGCTCAATGTTTATTACCTAGTATTTCTCTTTTAAAAAATTCTCATGATCAATAAAGCTTTGCTAACCATTTGTCATTAAAAGTGTCAGTTTGTTTTTCATTCTATATATCTGGTTGGCTTCCTGCTTGGATGGATGGATAAATCTATTTGACTTTGATGGAGCTAAGATTATATTGCCATTAATCAATGTCCTTTGCATGGCAAATCTTGTTGAAATAAACTTATAAAATTGCAGTCTGTGCAGGTGAGCAATAATACTGAAGAAAAACACAATATTCTATTAACAGGCTGAGAGTAATCTCTTAAACTAGACCCCAGAATATGCCTTTTGGTTTATATGATAATATAATTTGGACTGTGAATGTAATGATCTTATTGCTTTAAAGAACAACTCTAACACCCTCATTTCGTAAATGAAAAAAATTATGGTCAGGAGAGAAGAAATGTGTTTTTGTCAAGAATGTATAACCAGATAGTTCCAGAAATTGGACTAGAGGTCTCTATGGAAGATTGTAGTGATGATCCTAATCCCAGAATTGAAAAACTGCAGCCCTCATGGTAAAGCTGGCCTGCAGTCTCTTTTTCTAAATAAAGATTTACCAGAACACAGATGTGCACATCAGTTTACTTATTATCTATGGCTGTTTTAAACCTAGAATTAGAGTTGAGTAGTGATGGTACAAATGATGTGGTTTACAGTGCCTCAAGATGGCAGGTTGTAGAGGTAAATAAATCTGGATTGCCACTTTTTAGCTATATATCCTTGCTGCCTCAGATCATGTTGCCTTTCAAATCTCTTTTTTCACTGGTCGTAGTAGATGTCACCATTTTCCTGGCATCTGGTTTTCCTCCCTTAGAGAGATGGAAGGCTGCATTTCTCTGTCTCTTGCAGATGGGCATGCACTGTGATTTGCCATGGCTGAGAGGCTGTAGACAAAAGTGTGAAGTGTGTCACTTCTGGGTGGAAGCATGTAGTTGCTGATGCTCGAGTCTTTACTAACTCCCCCCTCACGTGTATCTGGAAAAACAGTTGATGTACAAAGCTGAGCCACCGCACTGGGGATAATTTTCTTGGAGGGTTGTCCCACAGTGGATTTTATTGGAGTAAGAACTAAGCTTTTGTTTTATTAAACTAATGGAAGTTAGAGGATGCTTGTGCCACAGCTGAGCAAATGATTTTTTTTTTTGTGGATTTTTTTCTAGAAATTACTACAAGTGAGAAGAGTCGTGAAGGAGAGACCAATAAGTAAAAAAAAAAATGGGGAGAATAAAGCTTTACAATATCACCTCCTGGGGTGGAGTCCACTAAACAAACTGATCTGTGGAATTCACTCCATCCTTATCCTCTATGTTCAGTTAAACAGGGATAAACCTGTACTCTTTTCAGGATGTTGTGAGGGTCTCAATGAGGCAATAATATGCTAGAGTCCTGTATGGCTGGCAGGGACTGTTATCTGCTCTGGATGCCCAGGATGGGACATGCTGGCACTGGGGCCAGACCAGAGTACACAGTAGCCCAGCTGAGCCATAGAATCTGGTTGCAGTTGGGGAGATCCTAGGGCACTTCCAGGAAAGGCCAAGAAACTATATGAGAACCTGGAGAGACCATAAAGTTCAGAGGCCAGTTCAGGGACCCTGGGGATGGGACACATGGGGAACCATAGGAGGCAGAGCAAAGGCTAAGTGCAGGCCTTGGGTTCAACAGGCCTGAGTTTGAATCTTACTTACTTGCTGTGTGGTCATGAGTAACTTATTTAATCTCTTTGGTTAAGTACCACTAACCATAGCTTTAACTCTGTGAGGTTGAAGAGAAAATCTGAGAATATCTATAAAGTACACATAATAAGTATTAAATTAGATACAATACTTGTTTTACTATTGAGGCAACATACAAATTTAGGGATGTTCTAGCATACCAAATTGAAGTGGCATCCAGCTAAGTTTTCTTAAAAGGAATGTGTGGGGGTAGTGGTGGAGTAAGTTAGGCAGCTAACCTGCGTCTGGACTAATATAATGGTGAACTTGCTTGGTCAGTATTTACATCTCACGGGAATAATATTTTGGAAATAGGCTGAACTTGCCAAGTCACAATAAGTTTCAAGTGCTTAGTGATACTAAATAGAAGTACACCCTGTGGGGGCCATGAAAACCAACAACCTAATTTGGTCCTGCCTGAATATCTCTGTAAAAAGTATGTGAGTGTATGATCTCCCAACCCTGAGGAATTCAATATGAACTTGAAATCTCATAGTGGCTTTAAATATTTTTACTTCTTTTGATGGGGGGATTGGGGTAAAAGCTTCTTAATTTATTCTGTCCTAGTTGTCTAAGGATAAGAATCCTGCACAGATTAAATTTTTTGGCAATTTCTATTTCTACTTGAGCAATGTTAGCAATATGGAAACCCTGAAAAAGAACAATTAGATTCTATATACCATGTATGTGTTACAACTGAATACCTCTAGTCCCTTCTAATTATTAAGAGTCTCAGGGGTTTTAGCTTATTGGAAGAATCAAGAAGCAATATTCTAAGTGGGCCAAGTTCCAGAAAGGGAGGCTAAGAGCAGGGCAGGGGGGTGGTTCCCCTTGCATTTTTTATGGCACATACCACCTGGGAAGCACACAGAGAATTTGCCCAACTTGGGTCTAAGCCAAGGACCAACAGATAAATCCACTAGAGTCTGCTGCTGGAAAGGCAGGACAGAGGCCCCTGTTGAAGGTATGAAATGTTTCTTAATAGGTAACAGTAGGTTTTTTGAGAGACCTTTTCAAGTTTACAATTAAGTTTTGGGTAGCATAGTCATATACCACTTGATTAAGCATGTTGCACACTAAATATGCCTGGAGCAAGAGTTAGTGTGTCATGTTATTAGAAGAAAAAACCACAAGTTTTAATAACAGGAGAAATATGTCATGTGAATTAATTTCCAATCATACATTCTATCTATGGGCATTGCCCTGAGAGTCAGGGTGTAAAATACAAAGAACTGAAAAATTTAAACAAAACTCTTTGTCTTTTAAGGTATTATGATGGGATTGTATTTGCTCGGGAAATAATTGAATCTAGGAGGATTATTCTCACTGCACAGTTAGAATGCATTCATAGTAGGTATTTGTCTTTGTTACTTTTCTTGATGCTGAGATAAAATACCAACACCCAAAGTTAAAGGAAGAAAAGTTTATTTAGCTCACAGTTTGTAGAGGTTTCAGTGCGTAATCAGCTAGCTCCAAGGCAGAGCAGCATGGTAGAGGAGAAACAGTTCATAGCAAGCAGAAGGTAGCAAAGCAACAAGGGAAGATACAGCTCTTTCTACCCATTACAGCTTATCCAGGCTACTTAGAGCAGGGAGCACTCACACCCTTAATTCTGGTGCCCTTGATCTTACCATTGCACCATGAATAAATTTAGCATCACACACTCTATATCTAGCCACCTCTGAAAAACTCCACCTACAACTGTATGATTCTTTGGGGGGATATCTAGACACAAACCATAACATTCCACCCCTAGCTCCCAAAAGACTCATGCAGTCATATTGGGGTTTTTACAGAGGTGGCTGGATAAAGAGTGTGTGATGCTGGGATTGAGTCATGGCGCAATGGTAGGATCAAGGGCACTAGAATTAAGGGTGTGAGTGCTACCTGCTCTAAGTAGCCTGGAAAAGATATAAGGGATAGAAAGAGCTGTGGTTTTCCCTTGTTGCTTTGCTACCTTCTGCCTACTATGAACTGTTTCTCTTCTGTGATTACTGTCTGCCATGCCACCCTGTTTTGGAGCTAGTTGATTATTGACTGAAACCTCTACATGCTGAGGTAAATAAACCTTTCCTCCTTTAACTTTAGGTGGCAGGTATTTTGTCTCAGCAATGAGAAAAGTAACTAAGACAGATTTTGTAGCAGAGAAGTGGGGTTGTTCCTGTGATTGTACCTGACCATGTGGTTTAAGAGACTTTGGAGCTGGCTTGTGGGAAGGGGAAGAGTTAGGAAAGGGTTGGAGATGCTGGCTGAAAAAGTAGAGCTGGAATGTCCAAGGCTGTACTTTATGGGAGATTATGGTTAGAGCTCAGAAAAACACAATGCTGATAGAAATTCTTCTGGTGAAGACCAGGCTCAGGAGGTTTGTTGTTGTCTGGTAAAGACCAGGCTCAGGCAGAGTTGTTGGACTCCAGATGATGTATGTTATGTCTTGGCAGAAAGTTTGTCTGCATTTTGCTCATGTCCAGAGACTTTGCCAGAGACTGAGGGTGGCAACTAATTAATCTGGCAGAAGAAATTTCAAGGCAGTCTAATGTTGAAGAGGTTGCATGGCTACAATTGGAAGATTTTAGCCATATTTATGTTGAGAATCAAGAGCAAAGAGCCCAGCAGAATGATTCAAAACATTTTCAGCTTGGCTAGAAAGCAAGATCCAGTAAAGTTGTGGCCTGAAAAGATAGAACAAAGAGAAATTGGTCACTGAAAAGACTAGTAAGAAAATAGGCCAGTGAGATAGCTCAACAGCATAAGCACCTGCCTGGCAAGTGTGAGGTCCTGAGTTTGACTCCTGGTACCCACATAAAGGAAAAAAAGGACTGATGATATCGCTCAGTGGCACGAATGCCTGCTGGCAAGTGCGAGGTCCTGAGGTCAATTCCCAGTACCCACATAAAAAGAAAGACTAGTAAGAAAAATCCAAGTATTTCAGAAGAAGACAACAGAAAAGCTGGCCTGAGGACATCACAAGAACCAACAGGACTCCAGCCACTGCAGCCTCAAAGTTGCAAAAGTGAAAGAATTTGCTTTGAAAAGAGAGCCCCAGAGTACCATGTTCCAGAATGGTGGTGGCCTAGGGAAGTTTTTTCTCAGGGTTTGGTTCATAGGCACTTGACCCCAACAGCTAAGAGAGAAGGAAGCCTGGCTACTGCTCCAGCTGGAAGCAGACCTTGGCATCACCTACATGGTGCTGGTTTTAGGTACATGTAAAATTCAAGAGTTGTGGGGTCAGGAAGGGTTCCACCCAGATTTCAGAAGAAGGTCTGGGATACCATGTAGTGTGTTGCTAAGAGGGAAATGTGTGAAGCTGTAAGTGTGAAGCCAAAGGTGCAATGGAGACCCCAGAAGTTTGGAGAAGCCAGGCATGTGGATCATCTGAGGAACTGCAAAGAAGGAGTAGAGCCAGCCCAAAAGAAGCTGTAGGAGCTACCACCACAGGAAGTGCTGTAGGCACAGGACCACCCAAGCCCTTTGCAGTTCACATCTTACCACAGATTGCCTTGGATGCTGTACATGGAACTACAGGACTTAATGGTTGCCCTGATGGATTTTGTACTTGCTTTCACCTCATTCCTTCATATCCCCCTATTTATACCTTTGGAATTGAAATATTTATCTTGTGCCATTGCATGTTGAAAGTATTTAACTTTCTTTTCATTTGCACAGGGGCTCGCAGCTGAGTTTGCCTTCAATTTCAGAGGGGGCTTTGAACTTGGACTTTTAAGCAGTGCTGAAACTCTTGGGAATTTAGCAACTCTTGGAGATGGACTAAATGCATTTTGCATAAAGGGATGTGCATGAGTCTTTTGGGGCCAGGGCAGAATGTTATGGCTTGTGTCTACATGTCCCCCCAAAGCCTTATGCAGTCATAGATGGGACTTTTTCAGAAGTGGCTGAATCTAGAGTATGTGATTGATTCTTGGTACAATGCTAGGAATAAGGGTGCTAGGATTAAGTGTGGGTGATTACTTAATCAGTCCACTGATTGGTTGGCACTGCCCTGATCCTGCTAGCCTGGATACAATATAAGGGAAAGAAAAAGGCTTGTTTTGTCTCTTGCTTGCTTTACTACCTTCTGCTTGCCATGAACATTTTCTCCTCTGTAATATGTCTCTGCCATGACACCGTGGCTTGGAGCCAGCCTATTATGGACTGAAACCTCTACAAACCGTGAGGTAAACAAATCTTTTCTCCTTTAACTTTGGGTGTCAGGTATTTTGTCTCAGCATTGAGAAAAGTAACCAAGACAATATTAAACTATTTTCATATTTAAAACAGAAAAGCATATGTGGCTCTGATTTTATCTTGGATTCATAAGCAGAACTGTTACTGACAGGTTCTAAAGAAATCCTTTTTATCCCAGAATACAGATAACTATTTTAAACTAGTTTCCAAAAATGTAAGCAATATCAACCCCCCAAATGCCTCATATTTGGAAATAGGACTTTGAAAAGTAACCTTTACTTTTGTTCTTTTATGGTACTTCTCTTGCTTTGTATATCTTTTCAGTTATTTTGTGTGTAGATGATCCTTTTGAGCTATTTTCCTAATCTAGTTTAAATTTTAGGTGAAATCAGTTTGCTCAGGGGACCCCAAAAACTGTCATGGGGTAAAACTTTTGTTTGGTTTTCAGAAAATTCAGAAGATAGTTCATCTCTGTTGTGAAGCCTAATTAATGTGATTAAATTTCTTTCAAATTCCAAGATAAAAGCATCAGATAAGTATGAAATAGCCAAGTTCTTGCCCCTTGCAATTCAGTAGAAGTGTAGGCACATAGAGTCACTGGAAATGAAAACTGGTTAACTTGGATATTCCCAGCTAGTATTAGAGTGTGTGTTGCATGCATGTCCACACATACATGTGTGTTTACATATTTTAAGCAAAGTTTGTTATATTAAGACAGAAATTCATTAAGCTCCTTAACTGGTCCCAGTACAATCATGCATTATTTAATGACGGGGACACAGTGTTATGGTTTGCATCTAGATGTCCTTCCAGAGCCTCATGCCATCATAGGTGGGGCTTTTAGGAGGTGGCTGGATCAAGGATTGTGTTGCTGGAATCAAGGATGTGATGCTGGGATTGATTCATGGTGAGATGGTAGGACTAAGGATATGAGTGTCTTGTAGTCAGGGTTTGCAAGGGAAACAATACAGGACACATAATTTATAGGATTATTTTACAGTAGTCACCCAAAGAGTCAAATACAAAAAGAGTGCAGGAAATCAGTCCACACAGTAATGACCCAAAGAATCCAGCTGAGGGCCTGGATTCCATAGCAATGTCCTGCATGAGTCCAGCCAAAGACCTAGAGCCCTTGGCAATGCCCCCATGAGTCCAACTGGAGGCCCATAGCCCACAACAATGTCTCATGCAAGTCTATTTCACAGATCTGCACTGGGAGGCCCAAAGGTCAGTGGTGGAAGCTAGGAAGTCTGAGCCAGCAGGATGAAGGATCTGTGCCAGCAAGCTGAGGGATCTGCACCGGAGCCAGGAAGTAATGCTCAAAGTAAGGACCAGAGCTCCCCTGAAAGTTCTCACAGTCATCCTCAGCGACAGTGAGGTCCTAAGCTCCTCCAATGATAAGAACAGCCAAGTTCCTATCAGGAAAGCCAGCACGACAAGCTCCTAAAGGAGAACCAGCAGCACCAAGTCTTCCTCTCCAGTTCTCCTTTTTATGTTGGCAGCAGTCCTCAGGTGAGCCCTCCACACCCAGCACCATGCTGATTCAGTTCAGCTGGATGTTACAAGTTGACCATCAGTTGTCAATCCACCACAGAGTGCTACCCACCCTAAGGGCTGGTAGCCTGGATGAAATATAAGGAACAGAAAGAGAGTTACCATTGTCACCACTGGTCACTTCCTTGCCTTTGCTGTCTTCTGCCTGCCATGAATTATTTCTCCTCTGTGATGCCCCTCTGCCATGCCACCCTCTCTTAGAACCACCCAACTATAAATTGTAACCTGTACAAACTAAATAAACCTTTCCTCCCTTAACCTGTGGGTGTTGAGTATTTTGTTTCAGCAACAAGAAAAGTAACTAAAACACACAGTATGAAAAAGTATTAAGTGTAAATGTATCATTGAAAAAACATCTTGTAATGTACTTACCCACCTAGATGGTATAGCCTACTCCACACCTATATTATATCATCTGGCCCATTGCTCCTAGGCTACAAACCCATAGAGCATGTTACTGTACCGAATACAGTAAGCATTGTGACATAATGGTACTTGTGGATCTAAACATATCTAAACATGACAAAAGTACAATGAAAATAGAAGTGTAGGATTTTTCAGCACCATTGTAATCTGATGGAGTATTCTCATGTTTGTAGTCCATTGTTGATCGAAATGTTAGCAGTGCATGACCATAATGCAGTTATATTTGTAACAGCATTGTCCCTGACTTCCACCTTCTTTGTATAAGATTATGGAAAACTATTTCAAAGTAAAAAAAAAAGCTAAAACAATTTGCAATTCTGTAATAAATTTATCTGGCTTTTGGAAAGATGAGGAACAGGGTTTTTTTTTAGGATCCTCAAGACCCAGACTCAAGCCAGTGTACAGAAAGGCATTGCAGGTCTCTGGAAGCCCTTACTTTTATCATCCTCGCTCAGGACTGGCTGGCTTCTCAGTGATTCTGAGACCCTGGAGGCCAAGAGGCAGCACAGCTTTTGGAAGAAAACTAACATATATTGAGGAATTATGAACATCCATTTAAAATCTATGATTAATACATTAAGAAATTTTTGTTATGAAATAGTAAGCCTGAAAAGTGAATGTGGAGAAAGATTTGAATTTCTGAGTGTTTGCAAGAAATGACAGATTATAAATGTCTGTTTTCTTAAATACTATAAATGTTTTAATCTCAAAATAATTGATACTCAGTTCTCCCTTTGGAGCCCATAGCAAAGCTCCTTTTATGAACCAGTAAGTGATGGAGAAGGATTTCTTTTCCAATTGTTGACACTTGGCAGCCTTAGGAAAGCTGCCCATCAGCCTCAGTCTCATTGCAGAGGAACTGTCACCATTAAAAGAAGGCAGATTTCCAATATTTTGGGAGCTGACATCCTTGTGGTTGATTTGATTTTATGGCTGAATTTTATCAAGTCATCTCCTGAACCTACAAAAGTCCTTGCATAATCTTCTCACTTCAAACCTTCAGGTCAATTGGAATTAGATTTTGTGATGCTAGTTTATGATGCTCCTTGATAAAATTTAAAATACTCTACAGCCTGACAAACCTAGGATAGAATTACTGAATTACAGAGGAGAGTTTGGTTACTGTGGTAATTTGAGGTTTTTCTTTTTTTATTTTAAAAAGAAAAAACAATAAAAACAATGATATAGAATTTCAAAAAAAGACAATAGATTAACAATGGTTAATATATTGCATATTGTTATCTTCAAAGTA
This sequence comes from Erethizon dorsatum, assembly GCA_028451465.1. Lineage (NCBI taxonomy): Eukaryota > Metazoa > Chordata > Mammalia > Rodentia > Erethizontidae > Erethizon > Erethizon dorsatum. The sequence goes on from CM051822.1 coordinate 103,739,480, forward strand.
GTTGCTCAGAGTGCAAGATATAGGCATACAAAGTTGATCAAACATTGTAAGCACAAACTGTTCTTTTCAATGAACTAATAGAGGTTTGTAGTATAATTATTATATATATATACAAATATATATATTCTTTTCCCTTTCTTTTCTCCTTTCCCCCATCCCAGTTGCTCTTTCCTTTTGAGCAGTTTCCTCCACTTTCACAATATCTATTGTATATTTTGGATCTTATTTGCTCTTTCATTTTTTACAGTAGGGAGACAATATAATGTTTACACATGCAAATTTGATTTATTTCACTTATGAATATGGTCTCAAGTTGCATCCACTTATCTCAAGGATAAAAGCCTTGAGTTTATCCTTCTTTATAGCTGAGTAGTTCTCTGTCGTATAAAAATACCACATCTTTTTTTATCCATACCTTGGTTGATGGGTGTTTGGGTTGTTTCTAAGATTTAACTATTACAAATTGTGCTGCTATAAACATGGATGAACGTATATCACTGGGGTATGATGATTATAATTCTTCTGGGAAAACACCCAGAAGGGGAAGAGCTGGATCAAATGTGACCTTTAATCCTAGCTTTTTGAGGAATCTCCACACTGATTTCCACAGTGGTGGTACCAGTCTACACTCCCACCAACAGTGGAGAAATGTTCCTTTTTCCCCACAGCCCTGCCAGCATTCGTTATTGATTGATTTATTGATGATAGCTGTTCTTTCTGGGGTGAGACGGAATCTCAGTGTTGTTTTAATTTGCATTTCTCCAATGACCAATGATGTTGAACATTTTTCCATGTATTTATTTGCCATTTATTTGTATTTCTTCATCTGAGAATTGTGTATTCATCTCAGATGCCCATTTTTGGATTCAGTCTTTGAATTATGGGGTCTGATATTTTTCAATTCTTTACATGTCCTAGATAGAAGTCCTTTATCTGAGAGACAGTTGGCTAATTATTTTTCTCACTCTGGGGTTTTCCTTTCACTCCATTGGTGATTTCTTTTGATGTACAAAAACTTTTTAATAAGATGAAATCTGAGATTCTGATTCTTTGAAGTACTTCCAATGAAGTTTGTGTTTTGTTCATGAAGTCTCTGCCTAACCCTATGTCTTCAAGATTTTTACCTACTTTCTCTTCCAGTAGATTTAGTGTTTCTATTTTAGTATTTAGATCTTTGATCCATTTTGACTTTAGTTTAGTGCATGGTGGTGGACCTGGGTCTGGTTTTAGTCTTCAGCATATGGAAAGCCAGTTTTTCCAGCACCATTTATTAAAGAGGCATTCTTTCTTCCAGTGAACATGTTTGGCACCTTTGTCAAAGATAAGTGGCTGAGTGTGTTTGGAGTTGTGTCTGCATCTTGTAATCTGTTCCACGGATCCTCAGGCCTGTTTTTTAACCTGTACCATGCTGATTTTATCACAGTAGCTTTGTAGTAGGGTTTTAAGATGGGGATTGCAATGCCTCCTGCCTTGTCTTTGTTGCCCAGGATTGCCTTTGCTATTCTAGGTCTCTTCTGTTTCCAAATGAATTTTAGGAATGTTTTCTCTAGATCTGTGAGGTATACTAATTGTATTTTGATTGGGATTGCATGAAATCTGTATAACAGTTTTGGGATTATGGACATTTTCACTATGTTTGTTCTTCCTATCCATGAGCATGGGATATCTTTCCATTTTCTGATATCCAATTTGATCTCTTTTTTCAGAGTACTATAATTTTCAATATAGAGAGTTTTACTTCCTTTGTTAGATTGATTTTAAAGTATCATATTTTTGGATGCTATTTTGAAGGGTGTTGATTCCCTAATTTCTTTCTCAGTGAGTTTGTTGTTTGTGTACAGGAATGCTATTGATTTTTGAGTGTTGACTTTGTATCCAGCTATGGTACTGAATTTGCTTATTAAATCTAAAGCCTTTTGGTGGAGTTTTTGGGGTCTTCTATGTAGAGTATCATGTCATCTGTGAATAATGATAATTTAACTTCTTCCTTTCCTATCCTTATTCCTTTTATTTCTCTCTCTTGTTTAACTACTCTGGCTAGTGTTTCCAGAACTGTATTGAGTAGGAGTGGTGATAGTGGACACCCTTGTCTTGTTCCTGATTGTAGATTGAAAGCTTTTAGTTTTTGTCCATTTAGTATGATGTTGGCTGTTGGTTTGTCATAGATGGCTTGTATCAGGTAAAGGTAGAGACAATCTATTCTGATTTCCTGCAGGTTTTTTTTTTTATCATGAATGAGTGTTGGACTTTATCAAAAGCTTTTTCAATGTCTATTGAAATGATCATGTGTTTTTTGTCTTTGGCTCTGTTGATACGGTGTATTACATTTATTGATTTGTGTATGTTGAACCATCCCTGCATTCCTGGAGTGAATCCCACTTGGTCATGGTGTATAATCTTCTTGATGATTTGCTGTATTCTGTTTCCTAGTATCTTTTTGAGGATTTTTGCATCTATGTTCATTAGGGAGATTGGCCTGTAGGTCTCTTTTTTGGTTGGGTGTTTCTCTGGTTTTGGTGTCATGGTAACACTTGCCTCCAGGAACGAGTTAGGGAGAATTGCTTCCCTTTCAGTTTCATTAAAGAGTTTGAGGAGTATTAACATTAAATCTTCTCTAAATTTCTTGTAGAATTCAGCCAAGAATCCATCAGGACCTGGGCTTTTCTTTGTTGGTAAGTTTTTAACTACATTTTCAATTTCATTAGCTGATTTTGGGTTAGTCAGAATTTTTATATCTTCTTGATTCAGCTTTGGTAATTCATACATTTCTAGAAATCTGTCCATTTCTTCTGTGTTTTCCATCCTATGAGAGTAAAGATTTTTGAAGTAGGTATTGATGATCTTCTGAGTTTTCACAGGTCTGTAGTGATTTCACACTTTTCATTCCTCATTGAAGGAAGTTGCCTTTTTTCTTTCCTCTTTTTGATAAGGTTGGCTTGGGATTTATCAATTTTATTTATTCTCTCTAAGAACCAACTCTTGGAATCATCAATTCTTAGTTTTGTTTTCTTAGTCTCAATTGTGTTAATTTCTCCTGTGATCTCTATAATTTCCTCCCTTGTATGGGTTTTGGGCTTGACTTGCTCTTCTTTTTCTCAAAAATTGTGGTGCAGCGTTGGGTTGTTTATTTGTGCTTATTTTATTTACCTGATGTGAGAATTCACTGATGTTGTTTGGTGGAACACTCTGTAAATGTCTTCTAAGACAGTTTGTTCAGAGGTTTGGTTCAGTTATGTTATTTCTTTGCTGATTTTTTTTTGTCTAGTTGATGTGTGTCTTTGTGACAATAGGGTGTTAAGGTCCCCTGTTACAATTGTGTTATTGCTTATTTGATTTTTCAAGTCAATATTTGTCTTATATAGTTGGGTGCTCCTGTATTTGGTGCATATATGTTTATGATTGTTATCTCTTTCCCTTGAGGTTTTCACCTAAAAAGTATGTAGTGACCTTTTTAAAATCTCTTTTGATCATTCTTGGTTTGAAGTTCACACTGTCTGCAAACAGAATAGCTACCCCTGCTTTTTTCTGGGCTCCTGTTATGTGGAGTATTGTTTTCCATCCTTTGACTTTCAGTCTATGAGTTTCTTTTTGAGTTAAATGTATTTCTTGTATACAGTATATTGTTGGAGTTTGCTTCTTTTTTTTTTTGTGGGTACCGGGGGGTCGACCTCAGGAACTCATGTGCCAACAGGCACCCGTGCCACTGAGCGATATCACAGGCCCCTTTTTCATATGTGGGATCCGGGAGTCGGACTCGGGCCCTCGCGCTTGCAAGGCAGGCGCTTACACCGCTGAGCCATCTCACCCGCCCTGGGGTTTGCTTCTTTTTTTTTTTTTTTTTTTTTTTTAATTTTATTTTAAAGAGAAGAAAAAACAAAACAAATCAAAAGAAGAACAAATTTTCAAAACAACATAATAGGAGGGTAACAATGGTTAATACATTGCGTATTACTATCTTTAAGTTAGTTATTCAGGACACCAGACATTAGCATTTAATTATCCAAACATTATTGGCACAAACCTTACTCTTCAATGAACTAAGTAAAAATCATAGTGTATCTATCTTAACCATCTTATATATATATATACAATTTTTTTTCCCTTTCCCTTCTTTCTTTTCCCTATTCCAGTCTCTCTTTCCTTTTGACCAGTTTCTTTTTGATTCACCATGTCTATTGTACATTTTGGATCTTATTTGCTCTTTCAGTTTCTCATACTAGAGAGACAATACGATGCTTACACATGTGCTTCTGGTTTATTTCACTTATGAGTATTTTCTCGAGTTGCATCCATTTACCTATAAAAGTCTCCAGTTTATCCTTCTTAATGGCTGAATAGTACTCCATTGTATAAAAATACCACATCTTTCTTATCCATTCCTCAGTTGATGGGCATTTGGGTTGTTTCCAAGATCTGGCTATTACAAATTGGGCTGCTATAAACATGGGTGCACATATATCGCTGTGGTATGATGTTTTTAATTCTTCTGGGAAGATGCCCAGAAGGGGAATAGCTGGGTCAAATGGGACCTCCAACCCTAGCTTTTTGAGGAATCTCCACACTGACTTCCACAGTGGCTGTACCAGTCGACACTCCCACCAACAGTGGAGAAGGGTTCCTTTTTCCCCACAGCCCCTCCAGCATTTGTTATTAGTTGATTTCTTTAGAGTAGCCATTCTTTCTGGGGTGAGATGGTATCTCAGTGTTGTTTTAATTTGCATCTCTCGAATGACTAGTGATGTTGCACATTTTTTTGTATATTTATTTGTCATTAGTATTTCTTCATCTGAGAAATGTGTATTCATCTCAGATGCCCATTTTTGGAGTGGGTCTTTAAATTTGGGAGGTCTGATTTTTTTGAGTTCTTTATATGTTCTCGATAGTAATCCTTTGAGGAACAGCTGGCAAACATTTTTTCCCACATTGTGGGTTGTCTCTTCACTCTGTTGGTGGTTTCTCTTGCTGTGCAAAAGCTTTTTAATAAGATGAGATCCCAGTTATTGATTCTTTGGGATAGTTCCCGTGCGGTTGAGTTTTTATTCATAAAGTCTTTGCCTACACCAATGTCTCCAAGGGTTTTACCTATCCTACCTTCCAGCAGATTTAATGTTTCTGTTTTAATATTTAGATCTCTGATCCATTTTGAATTTAGTTTAGTGCATGGTGAAAGATATGGGTCTAGTTTTAATCTTCGGCATGTGTAGAGCCAGTTTTTCCAGCACCATTTATTAAAGAGGCTATCTTTCTTCCAGCGAATGTGTTTGGCACCTTTGTCAAAGATAAGGTGGCTTAGTATGTCTGGGGTTGTTTCAGCATCTTCTAATCTGTTCCATTGATCTTCAGGTCTGTTTTTTTGCCAGTACCACACTGTTTTTATCACAGTAGCTTTATAGTATAATTTCAAGTCGGGGATTGTGATGCCCCCTGCCTTGCGTTTGTTGCCCAGAATTGCCTTTGCTATTCTAGGTCTCTTCTGATTCCAAATGAATTTTAGGATTGTTTTCTCTAATTCTGTGAGATATGCTGTTGGAATTTTGATTGGAATTGCATTAAATCTGTATAACAATTTTGGAAGTATGGCCATTTTCACTATATTGGTTCTTCCTATCCAGGAGCAAGGGATATCTTTCCATTTTCTGATATCCTCTTCATCTCCTTTTTCAGAGTACTGTAGTTTTCAGTATAGAGGTCTTTTACATCCTTTGTGAGGTTGATTCCTAGGTATTTAATTTTTTTGGATGTTATTGTGAAAGGTATTGTTTCCCTAATTTCTCTTTCAGTAAGTTTGTTATTTGTGTACAGGAAGGCTATTGACTTTTGAGTATTGACTTTGTATCCAGCTACACTACTGAATTTGCTTATCAAATCTAGCAGTTTTTTAGTGGAGTTTTTGGGGTCTTCTGTGTAGAGTATCATGTCATCTGCAAATAATGATAATTTAACTTCTTCCTTTCCAATCATTATTCCTTTTATTTCTTTCTCTTGTCTAATCACTCTGGCTAAAGTTTCCAGAACTATGTTGAATAAGAGTGGGGACAGTGGACATCCTTGTCTTGTTCCTGATTTTAGAGGGAAGGCTTTCAGTTTTTGGCCATTTAGTATGATATTGCCTGTTGGTTTGTCATAGATAGCTTTTACCAGATTGAGATAAAGACCCTCTATTCCAATTTTCTGTAGGGTTTTTATCATGAAAAGGTGCTGGACTTTGTCAAACGCTTTTTCTGCATCTATTGAGATGATCATGTGATTTTTGTCTTTGGTTCTGTTAATATGCTGTATTACATTTATTGATTTACGTATGTTGAACCATCCCTGCATCCCTGGGATGAATCCAACTTGGTCATGGTGTATAATCTTCTTGATGATTTGTTGGATTCTGTTTGCCAGTATCTTATTAAGGATTTTTGCATCTATGTTCATTAGGGAGATTGGCCTGTAGTTCTCTTTCTTAGTTGGGTCCTTCTCTGGTTTTGGTATCAGGGTAATGCTTGCTTCCAGGAATGAATTTGGGAGTATTGCTTCCCTTTCAATTTCATTAAAAAGTTTGAGAAGTAGGGGCGTTATATCTTCTCTAAATTTCTTGTAGAATTCAGCAGTGAATCCATCAGGGCCTGGACTTTTCTTTGTTGGGAGGTTTTTAATTACATCTTCAATTTCACTGGTTGATATTGGTTTATTTAGGATTTTTAAATCTTCTTGATTTAGCTTTGGTAATTCATACGAATCTAGGAATCTGTCCATTTCTTCTGCATTTTCCATCTTAGTAGAATATAAATTTTCAAAATAGGTATAGATGATCTTCTGGATTTCTGCAGGGTCCGTCGTGATATCACCCTTTTCATTTTCAATTGCATGGATTTGAGTCTTTTCTTTTCTTTTTTTAATAAGGTTGGATAAGTGTTTGTCAATCTTATTTATTCTTTCAAAGAACCAACTTTTTGCTTCATTGATTCTTTGTATTGTTTTTTTATTCTCCAATACGTTAATTTCTGCTCTGATCTTTATAATTTCCTCCCTTGTACGGGCTTTTGGCTTAACCTGCTCTTCTTTTTCTAGAAGCTCGAGGTTCACCCTTAAGTTGTTTATTTGCGCTTGCTCTATTTTCCTGATATAAGTATTTAATGCTATAAATTTCCCTCTTAGGACTGCTTTCATTGTATCCCATAAGTTCCGGTATGTTGTACTGTCATTATCATTCAGTTGTAGAAAGTGACTAATTTCTTCTTTAATTTCATCTGTGACCCATTGGTTGTTCAGGAGGATGCTGTTTAATTTCCATGTGTTTAGGGAGTTTTTGTGGGATCTTTTGCCATTGATTTCCAATTTCATTGCACTATGGTCTGATAATATGCATGGGATAATTTCAATTCCTTTGCATTTATTTAAGCAGGTTTTATGAGCTAGTATGTGGTCTATTTTGGAGAACGTCCCATGTGCAGCTGAGAAGAATGTGTATTCTGATGTTGTGGGATGGAACACTCTGTAGACATCTACTAAGTCCATTTGTTCAAAAGTTTGGTTCAGTTCTACTATTTCATTATTTTCTGTCCAGTTGATCTATCTTTTTGTGACAGTGGAGTATTGAGATCTCCCAATATAATTGTATTAGTGCTTATTTGATTTTTCATGTCCTTTAGTACTTGTTTTATATAGCTGGGTGCATTGGTATTTGACGCATATATATTTATGATCGTTATCTCTTCCTCTTGGATTGTTCCCTTTACCAGGATGTAATGACCGTCTTTATCTCTCTGAATCCTTCTTGGCTTGAAGTTCACTTTGTCTGCAAAAAGAATAGCTACCCCTGCTTTTTTCTTGGTTCCTGTGGCATGGAGTATTGTTTTCCATCCTTTGACTTTCAGTCTATGAATTTCTTTCTGAATTAAATGTGTTTCTTGTATACAGCATATTGTTGGATCTTGCTTCTTGATACATTTCGCCAGTCTGTGCCTTTTGATTGGTGAATTGAGACCGTTAACATTGATGGTTAAAACTGATATGTATTGACTTGTCATGATATTTTCCTGTTGTTGGTTCCCACTCTTTGTTTTTCCGCTTTCCGGCTATTTAATTATTTGCCCTGCCTGGTGGATTCCTTCTGTTGGGGTTCCTATCTCTTTCTAGAATGTCCTTCAGAATGTTTTGGAGTGCTGGTTTGGTGGTCATAAATTTTCTCAGATGTTCTTTGTCATGAAAGTATTTTATTTCTCCATCAATTTTGAAAGATAGTTTTGCAGGGTACATCAATCTGGGCTGAAAATTATTTTCCTTTAGAGCTTGCAATACATCATTCCAAGCTCTTCTTGAATTGAGGGTTTGTGCTGAAAAGTCAGCTGTGATTCTGATGGGTTTTCCTTCATAGGTGATTTGTCTCTTCTCCCTAACAGCTTATAAGATTTTGCCCTTCTGTTGAATTTCTGGGATCTTGACTATAATATGTCTGGCTGAAGTTTCTTTTTGATCATGTCTAGTTGGTGTTCTGAAAGCTTCACTTATAGAGGTGTCAAATTCCTTTTCTCTTCCAGGAAAGTTCTCCCTGATTATGTCTTTGAACAAGGTTTTAATGTCGTTGATGCTATCTCCTGCTTTTTCATTTATTCCAATTATTCTTAAGTTGTTTATCTTTGAGTCATCTAGCAGCTGTTGAATTGATTTTTCATGGTCCCTTGCTATTTTTAAGAATTTTTCCATTTCATGATCACTAACTGCAAGCCTATCTTCTATATCTGAGATCCTGTCCTCGCATTGGCTTATTCTGCTACAAATACTTTCAATGGAATTTTTTATCTCTTGGATATCTGCTTGAATCTGCCTTATGGATTCCATTTCTTTCCTATGCTGAGCATTCATGGTTTCTATAGTTTTCTTAAGTTCATCTATTTTTTTGTCTGTATCAGCTATAGTGTCCTTAAGCATGGTCTTCGTTGTAGACATTATCTCTGCAGTTATCTGTGAGATTATTTCTGTTTTAATTTTTTCCAGAACCTCATTCAGTTGCTTTGTTGTTACCACTTCAGATAGGCCAGGTGGGTGGCTTTCGGATTGTCCCACCTCGTTGCTCCCTAGGTTTGCCTTTGGTGAATTGGATGTGTGGGGTTGCATCTTGTTTAAGTGTCATCTCATTTTTTCTTTCTTTAATTCCTGGGGTGATGTTTGCAAATTACCTATAGTAGGTTACTTTATTGCTAGTGTTTAAGATCTTTAGAAGATGACTACTTCTCTGCAGTATCTTCCAAGTGGAGCTTGCTTTTATGTTTTAAGCTTTCTGCCAGATCCTACCTCTTCAATTCGTTGGGTATGCGAAGTTGCTACCTGTTTGGCCCAGTCCTTGATTCTTTGGTACTGTGCCACTGTATTTTCTGTGTCCCTTAGTCAATCTCAATCACGAAATATCAGGAAGGAAAGATGTTTAGAGCAATTATTTCACATTTGGCTATAATGTTAACTAAAGCATCAAACACAGCCTAGAAAATGACAGACTGAGCTAACCAGTTATTTACCACTTTTAGCTGTATAGAGTTGCGGTTATATAACAAAATCTAAAACACACCAGAAAAATTATATGCAGTATACAAGTCCTATGTATGTCAATTTTTCCCTGAGGAGTTTAAATTTAAAATGAGTTAAGGAGGAAATAGAGTATTGGGAGAAGAGGAAGGAATTAGATGTAAGGTTAGAGGACCAAGAGGGATCCCACTAAAATTGGGACACTAGTGCAGAGAACAGGTGGTAAAAAGAGAAGGAAGGGATAAAAGGAAGAACAGATCACGACCACAATCACAAAGAAGTTAGAGGCGCTGTTTACACTCATATAAAAAACCAGAGAGAATAATGAAGGAAAGAGCAAATACACATACAGAAACAATAACGAAGATAAAAGCAATAAAACAGACAGATCAAAAATAAACCCCCACCAAAAAACAAAACTAAACAAAACAAAAACAAAAAAACCCTTCGCCAGAACAAAAAACAAATCAGTGAGAAGAAAAAAAATAATAAAAAAAAAAAAAAAAAAAAAAAAAAAAAAAAAAAGAAAAATAAAATAAAAAGAATCAGTTCCAGGCGTTGACTCTGTTGTAGGCAGGTACCTGTTCTGTGCAGGTCAGTCCCAGTAAGCCAGGAGCGCCCTCTGGCGGGCGGTGAGCAGAGGCGCGTACTTTCAGGTAGAGACCAGTCTAGCTCGCCTCCGCTCTCAGCGCCCTTTCACGATCCCTGGGCCTGAGAGGCTCAGCACGCTGTCTGAGCACGGATTCCCTGCACTGGTTCCCGCCGCTCTGGTTTTTCGCCACGCCCCCCACAATGGCGCCGGGCCAGTCGCTCTCTGGCGCGGGACAGGTGTGGCTGTGAGTCCAGTCTCGTTCGCCTGTTGACCTCAGCACACTTTCGTGGGCTCAATTGAGAGGCCCTGTGCTGCCCTGTCCGGAGCACAAGTTCCCAGAGCAGTTTCCGAGCCGCTCTGAGTTTCGCCACACCCCCCACAATGGCGCCTGGCCAGTCGCTCTCTGGTGCGGGCCAGGTGTGGCTGAGAGTCCAGTCTCGTTCACCTGCTGACCTCAGCACACTTTCGTGGGCTCAATTGAGAGGCCCCGTGCTGTCCTGTCCGGAGCACAAGTTCCCAGAGCCGTTTTGGAGCCGCTCTGAGTTTTGCCACTCCCCCCACAATGGCGCCCAGCCGGTCACTCTCTGGCGCGGGGCAGCTGTGGCTGAGAGACACTCACCGCCGGTCAGCGCCGTTCTCTGCCGCTCCCCTGCCCCGCCGCTGTCTCAGGATCCTCCGTGGGGGCTCCCTGGGCGCCCGCTGCCACCGTGTGTCCATAGAATTTAGCCTCCGCCGGCGCTCCAACTCCCGGGATATTAGAAGGTGCGTGCGCGCGGTCTGCTCCTTCTTTCCATCTTCTTTGTTGGAAGTCACCCGTCACTGGTGCCGGGGGTCCCAGATTGCGCTTCAGAACTTCTCTGGGTTTCGGGGAGGCATCTCCCCCCCACTGCGCTTTCCGGGTCGCTATATTCTCGTGTTCCAATGGTAACTTTTAGAGAGAGTTTCGTTACCTGCTTCTTACTCATCCGCCATCTTGAGAAGCCCCCTGGAGTTTGCTTCTTGATCCATTTTTCCAGTCTGTTGCTTTTGATTGGTGAATTGAGGCCATCTACATTGATGGTTATAACTGATATGTATTGGCTTATTTTGTCATGTTATTTTCCTGCTTTTTGTCCCCTTCTTTTCCCCTCTTTTTAAGTGCTTGGTGGTTTCTTTCTTTTGTTGTTCATGGTGTTGTGGTTATTTTTATCTCTCTTTAGACTATCAGTACCCTTTGTAGTTTTGGTTTGTTGGTTATGAATTTCTTAAGTTGTTCTTTTTGATGGACATATCTTATTTCTCCATGACTCTTGAAAGATAGTTTTCCATGGTACATAAATCTGTGTTGGAAGTTGTTTTCTTTCAGGACTTGAAATACTTCACTCCAAACTCTTTTTGACTTGAAGGTTTGTGTTGAGGAGTCTGCCGTGATTCTGATGGGCTTTTCTTTATAGGTGATCTGTTTCTTTTCTCTAACAGCTTTTAATATTCTGTTCTTGTGATGAATTTCTGGGATCTTGAGTATTATATGTCTTGGTGTATATTTATTTCAGTTATAGCTACTTGGAGTTCTATATGCCTCACTTTTCTTTATGTGAGATTCTTTCCCCATGCTTTGGAAATTTTCTATTACTTCTCCAAATAGTTTTTTTTAATATCATTTGTTTTGACTCCTGCTTTTTCATTGACACCAATGACTTGTACATTAATTTTCTTTGCTTCATCTTGCAGCTGTTTAATTTTTGTTTTTAAATTTTAATTTTTATCCTGATCTTTTGTTATTTTTAAGAGATCTTTCCATTCATGATCACTAACTATGTTTTTGTCTTTAAGGTGTGAAAGTCCATCTTCAGTTTCATCTAAGCAGTTTTGCCCGCTTTCATTGGAATTTTTAACTTCCTGGATATCTGTTTGAATCCATTTCATGCATTCTATTTCTTTCCTATATTGACCATTTCCATCCTTTTCCTATCATCATCTAGTTTTTATCTATCTCTCTTCTAGATTTGCTGAGCAATTCCTTCATAAATGTTGACATTTATTTTTTTACCTGAGAGATTGTGTCTGATCTGATTTCCTCTATAGCCTCACGGATTTGTTTCTTTACTTTGGTTGCTATTTTTTCAGAAATTACAGGTGTGTATCTTCCAATTTCTTCTATGTCAGTGTCTCCTGGACTTATTCTGGGTGTGCTGGAGGTCTGAGATTGCATTTTGCTTTTTTGTTTTGTCACTTTCTATTTCAAAAAATGTTTTAATTTTATTTTCTGTAATGATTCTTGTGAGTTTTTGTAATAGGTAGCTATATCACTAGTATCGAGGCCTTTCTAGGAAAAGTCTGTTCTTCAGGGATTTCTTCTGTGTGTAGGAGGTTCTTAGTTTTTGTCTGTCCTGGTATCCTACCTTCCCAATTAATTGAGAGTGAAATGTTGGTATCTTTTTGGCTCCATCTCCAGTCCTTTGGTTTTAGGCTGCAGTGAGGTTATTACCCCAGAGTTTTTCAGTATTTTTACCAAAGGGAGAACAACTGATTACAGCAGATATGATATCTTTGCTAAAGTAGTAAAATTGGCAGTAACAATAGCATCAAGCACAATTTGGAAATTGAGAAACTTTGTTAACTGTTGATTTTGTGCTTTAGACCATAGGAGCAAGTCTATAGTTACATAACAGAACCAATTGTAAATTGGGAGCTTGTATGCAAAGTGTTTCCCCTTGGTAGAGTGGTTTTACCCTGTGATGGGGAAACTTAGGGAGGATACTACATAAAACAATAATAACTGGAAAGGAAGTAGAGGCAAGGCTAGAGGACAAAGGATGTTCATGCAAGGTTTGGGAAACTAGAGAAGAGGGTAGAAAAGAAAGAAAGAAGGAGTATTGGAGGGATTATCTGAACTTGGTCTTTGGGTTTTAGGGGTGGGATTAGTTTTCCGTAGCTGGAGTTCCCCACAGCTATTTAGAAAAGAGAGAATAAAAGAAAACAGAAGAAAAGATAATAAAGAAGAAAGAAAAAAGAAAAGAAAAGAAAAATGAAAAAATTGAGGAAAAAGAAAAGAAAAAAAGAAATGGAAAAGAAAGTAAGATTAAAAACAAAAATAAATCAAGATAAAATAAAATAAATTAAAAAAAAAAGAAGAAATAAAGAGGGCTGCTCCACCCACCTGCTTCTATTCTGTGTGTCTTTGTCCCTAAGCACAACACTGGTTTGCCTAACTTACCACCTGTTGGTTTGTATTTTGGTCTTTTTAATCTCTCTAGTCTTGCTGGTCCATCGTGTGTGCCCTAGTCATGGTCCTACTGTGTGGCTGGTTTTCCCTCAGTTACTGGGTCCCGTGGTGTAGGGGGAAGGGACAGTCATCTGGATTCCTCCTGTGGGGCCATTTGGTGAGTCCTGAATTCTTCCCAGGCTGACTAGCCTAGGAGTATTAATGTGAACCAACCATTGGCTGATACTGTTACTGGTGCTTCAGACTTTTCCAGGCCTCTAGTCCTACCTGTCCATCGTGTGCTCCCCAGCTGGGGCTCTACTATGTCCCAGTGATTTCGCAGGCCCACGAGGGCCCTCTTGAGTTTTTTCTAAGAATGGATTCTTTTTAAAGAATATTCTCCTTTTTAAAAAATATTTACCTTTGAGATATTTTTGAGAATTTTTTTAGTAGTCACAATTCTACCCAAATTAGACTTTAGCCATTTTTGAGAGCAGAGATAGTTCTTTTAATTCATTCTTCAAGTAAGGTCACAGGCCCTGGTGTAGGGAATATGTTTAATGCATGATTCATTGCATGTGTCACAGTGCTGGGTTTCTGACAGATATTTAAAAGATACTATTTAACATGGTATACACGACCTGTGTGTTGACCTGTTTTGTTTGAATGAGGGCTGGTGATCCTGGATTTATAAGTTTCTTTGCAGAATTAAAATCAGACTAATTATAAAATCTACTAGTTTCCTTCTCTTCTCTTTCCCTACCTTTCTTTCTTTGTCCTTTGGATTTTTTTGAGTAAAGAGTTTGGGACCATAGAGCTTCTGAAATCTTAATGACTTTGAAGGAGATTTGACTTTGGGACCTGATCTGGGGCAAGGCGGCCTGAGAGGCAGCCTTGTTGGGGTGCAGCAACCTGGACAGAGGGTAGGGATGCCAAGGAGGGAAGATGGGGGTCATGATTTTGGTAGGTGAGAGTCATGGTGATTTTGATATACTCATTTTGGAAGAAGGCTATTCCACTATGGCAACAGAGTGTCGTACACAGTGTTCTGGTGTGCATTGTTTTGGTGGGCTCACCTTGATGGAGAACAGAGAATGCAGAAGTAGGCACTGCAGCTGTATTTCATCTCACACACTTCCAGAGGTTTGGATGTGATGGGGGCTGTGCATCTGCCAAGAGGGTCCTGCAGGTACTGCCTTGACCTGGGAATGCTCTCTTCGCTTTCACTACTCTTTTATGGGTCTCTCTTTAGTCAAAAACTAACTACCAGCTTACTGCCCAGACCACTTTGTATTTTCCTGAGGCAGGAACCATGCCCTTTTGCTAAGAGCTAGAGTTAACACTCTTATTGGAGGTTTAGGGGAGCAAAGGGAGTATGTTACAGCACATAACAGAAAAAAAAAAAAAAACCCTGAGCATCCATGTCCCTAATCTACCACTCTGTAACTGTTCCTGGATGCCTTTTAAACTAGGTTTTCAGGACTGCTTAGATCATTTGGGTATCCTCCAGGCCCTCTGCCATTTCCTCACTTGGGCTCTGTGTCCACCAGGGAGAACTATGTCCACCCCTCCTTGGACTCACTTGCTCCAGGTCAGTGTAGGCTCAAAAGGAATGGTGCCTCCGCCCTAACACGGGAAGATAGTGGTGGTGGTGTGAGCATCCAGTACTCAAATTGGTGATCCCAATACTCAAATTTACAAGTTAAGCCCCATAGGTTTATCA
Source organism: Erethizon dorsatum (assembly GCA_028451465.1). Classification (NCBI taxonomy): domain Eukaryota; kingdom Metazoa; phylum Chordata; class Mammalia; order Rodentia; family Erethizontidae; genus Erethizon; species Erethizon dorsatum. The sequence continues at coordinate 103,754,486 of CM051822.1, forward strand.
TTTATTGGAGCTTATTTTAACTGCAATTGTAGACAGTCATTCTATTTCCAAAATCTTTATGAGAATTTTAGTTGACTTCACATCTTCTCTGTACCCTAATTCTTAATTTCCTTGAGGATATGTATTTGATGAGCTCTAGGGAGACCCAGAAAAAGAGGGAGGGAGGGAAGGAGGGAGGAAGAGAGAGAGAGAGAGAGAGAGAGAGAGAGAGAGAGAGAGAGAGAGAATGTATTATTTAGGGTAAACTCCTAGACCCTAGAAATGACCACAGCACTAACCAGTGGTATAGGAAATTCACCCCAAACCTCTCAGACACAGGAAAAGTCTGGAAATAATTCTCCAGATCGCTTTTTCCTTCTTTTCCAGGACATTTGCTCTTTGTCCTTATGAGCAAGAGGTGGGTGAGGGATTCAATCCCAAGGGACTAGGAGGGACTCTGGCCTCCAGAGGCTCAACATAAATTAATGTGTTCTCTGATATTTCATGATACCTTTTAAGATATGAACAGAATAGGAGATAAGATAAAGAGTTGTAACCATGACTAACACGGATTATAATTTAGATGAAGCCTTCATTATTCTTTCTTTATTCTCGTAAGGTTTTTGACAAGGTTTTCTTTTCTCTTTTACCTGAAATCTAGCTGTTTCTTCCTGAGAAGTAAGGCTGTGTCACAACTAAATATCTATAACTTTTGGGAGAGTTCTTGTGCTTTCTTTTCTTCCCAATTTTTCTTTCTTACTCTTTTTTGCATGCATACCATGTGTACCTGAAAAGCAATAAAACTACCCCTAAAGTAGGCAAAATGATTAATTATGTGCAATATAGCACAAAACAGATGCCTAATATCAAATAAATATCAATGTTAAGTAAAACAGACTTTAAAAAGTTAAGAAGAAAGGAGTCCAACTCTTAGAATTCAGAGGTGCAGATGTGGGTCTGCATTGACAAAGAGCAGAGCCCATCATGAAGCCAGGGAGAGGAGGGGGGCAGGTCAAACAAGATATGCACTACAAGATATTTTACTACAGCCCCATGCTAAAACCATGACTTACGTTGCTTTCACCAGGCTGGTCTTCACTTTGGACACTTTTCCATGAAATTTTAGTCCAAGAATTTGCACAACTGGAATGATTATGAAGAGACCCTTAGAAGGGGCCCTACTTTGTGGAAAAGTGCTTATTGATTACCCTCCCTATACTGAGCATGAGAGTGTGAAGTGACCAAGACAGTGTCCTCTCCTCCAGGAGGTTGCTGCCTAGTAGGGGCCAAAACAGAAGAAAAAACCCCATAGTATTCAGAGTCTGAAGGCCTATGGGAACCAAGGAAAATAGGGTTTGCAAGGTGATGCAGGATGAGGGAAAGCTTCATGGAATAGTGCAATTGTTGTTGTGTATTTTTCAAGATGACAGTGGGTGTGGGGGCAGTGATAGCAGCCTGGATGAGACAGCACACATGAAGGAAACCCCAGGAGGCACAGTAAGAGAAAAGGAAACAGATATCAAACTGCCACTTTTATCATGTATTCTAGCACAGATTATTGTTATTTTTTGGTAGTGATCTAGTGCAGAATTTTAAAGTAAAAAATAGTGTGAGATGAGATAGGAAGGGAGATTAACTTCATTTTGAAGGTGCTTGAATTCTGGGGGAAAAAGGACAGAGTTAATTTAGTAGACAGTAGATGCTGGTGGAGCATGAAATGTGTTCAGCAGCCACTTGCACACCACAGTGGTTAACTTCCAGCTGGCCTTATAAGCCCTTATAATCCTAAGTGTGGCCATTCAGGGATGGATTAAGAGAATGGTGAGAAGGCCAGTTTAGAAAAGCAGACAGGGTATGGGTGGCAACAGACCAAAACCAGGGCAGTGCAGTGGGAACAGCAAGGAGGGATCAGGAGAAGGTGCACTGGGAACGGGACTTGAAGGGACAGCCGGGCCCAAGAGTTCCATGTGATGTCATGTGCTGCCTCGGGACTCTGCTAGCAAAGAGGCCATCAACAAATGCTGGACCTCAACATTGGCCCAGATCCACAAGCAAAAACAAAAACAAAGAAACAGACAAACAAACCTCTTTTCTTTATAACTTACCCACTCTATGGAACTGTATTATTAGCAACACAAAATAGACTAAGATGGCAGAGAAGGGAAAATAATAACATGAAGGAGAAACAGAGTATAGAGAAAGGTGGAAAGTCAGCCAGCAAGGACCAATGCTATGAAAGGCAGAGAGAGACAGTTTCCATAAACAATGTGGAGCCATTCACTAAGATGCTGCTAGGAGACTCAGAGGATGATGGTGGACGGGGGCTCCTGGACTGGAGCTTGGAAGGTTGCAAGGCATTGACCTTGAGAGCTGAGTTTCAGGAGGGTGATGGAAGGAGAAGCCAGGCAGAAGGTGAGGAAGAGAGTTGTTAATAACCTTTGTGAAAGAATTTTTGGTCTTTTCCTTTAAAAATTCCTTCCATTTTCAGTGTAATTAAAAAATCTGGCTGGCTTATTGAAATGATGAAAATAGGCAATATAATGTCCCAAATGTGAAAAATCTCACTTTAGTAGATCCAGAATGTTTTTTAATGTGCTGGAGAATTATTTTCCAGGCATTCCATTGTGTCCAAATTAGGTTAATATGGATGCAAGAGTGATCTGGCTGAGACATCTTTCACCCTATTAATCACCAGGGTTCATTCAGCTGATCTGGCTGGCTAGGCAGGTGTCCCCTTCCTCCCTCACCACTCCGTGTGTGTCTCTCCTGAAGCTGTGTGCTCTATCAAAGAGAACAGCCTCCTCCAATAGAGGAGGATTGTTTCCTCAGTCAAGTGTATATAAGTAGCCACACTCCCCTGCTAGAACCTCCAAGCAAGTTCTCAAATTAGGTTAATGTATCTTTGGAAGTAAACTCATTATTCCTTGCTGCATAGTAAAGTCAGACCAACTGTTCTTGAAGCCTTAGGATACACAAGCTGACAAAATGCTGTTGTCCATAATGTCTTTTTTTTTGATCAGCAATTTGCAAGTCTGAAATTTTCAGGCCAAATCTCTCTACTTAGATGCAAAAAACTATGAGAGCTTATAAGTGATCATTAGTTTGATAAAAGATACTGAGTGCCTTGTCATAGGAAAGTGATTTTTGCTGTGGGAATAGCATTGGTAAGCAGATTCAAGGATCCTGGGACTCACCCCCAGAAGACCTGTGTGTCTCATAACTGTCAGTCTTCTGGCAGTAAGCAGCAGTGGGTTTGTAGTTAAGTGAATGTACCTTTCTTTCTGAGTCATGGGTAAAAAAATCCAGTAATGACTTTCTTGAGCTTCTGGTCTTAAGGTGAAAAAAGTCATTATGTAAGGTAATTTTCTTCTAATTTTGTTCTGACTTCTACATAACATATATCTTGGAGGATTATGAACCATTCATATATTAACAATACAGTGGACCCTTGAGTTATGACTGGCATCATATAAGAACAACTTGGGTTACAACCAGAATTTTAAGTTTAACTTATGATCAAAGTCTTGAGTTATGACCCCAATGACAGCCACCTGTGTGGTTGTAATGCCAGAAAAGCATTTGTAAGCATACATAAGCATCAGTCTGAGCCCAGCTGTGCATGTTTGTGGATGTGATTTTGGTCAGTGCTTTATATAATTGCTATAATTGCTACAATTCCTTAGAAGCTAAGGAAGGAAGGGAAGGTAAATAAAGCAATTGCAATTGAAAAGAAGAAGGAAATTATGGAGAAATATGAGAGTGGTGTTTGTGTAACTGATCTCACTAATTTGTACAGCATGTTGAAATTCACCATGTTGACAATCGTAGAGAGAAAAGATTTGCATAAGGAAGCTAGTGTTGCTAAAAGTGTTACTCAAATTAGTAAGTCATGATTAACAGTGTTAGATGAGGTAGAAAGGATGTTAGTGTGGATAAATGAAAGGCAGATGTCAGGTTTTAGCCTATCTGAGTCTATAATTTGAGAAAAAGCTAGGGCAGATTTCATAAAGAATAATCCATCAACAAGTTATAATGGTGAAACATCTCATGCCAGTAAGGGTAGTTTCACAATTTTAAAGCAAGTTCTGGGGTTTACAGCATAATGAAGCATGGTGAAGCAGCCAGTGCAGATAAAAGGGCTGCTGAAAATTACATACACCACTTCAAAATGATGACACAGTGAACTGGCTTTTCCTTTCATCAAATTTTCAACAGTGATGAAACTGGCCCTTTCTGGAAGAAAATGCCCAGGAGAACATACATTATTCAGGAAGAGAAGAAAATGCCAGGCCACAAGCCTATGAAGGATAGGCTAAACTTATTGCTATGTGCCATTGCAGTTGGTGATCTCAAGATAAAGCCTCTCTTAATTTATCACTCTGAGACCCCTAGAGTGTTCAGAAAACAGAAAGTCATGAAGGATAGGCTAGGGGTCTTGTGGAGATCTAACATAAAAGCCTGGGCAACAAGAGTACTTTTTCTTGAGTTGATCAGGGAGGCTTTCTGTCCTACTATTAAGAAATATCTTTTCACTCTGTTGGTGATTTCTTTTGCTGTGCCAAAGCTTTTTAATAAGATGAGATCCCAGTTGTTGATTCTTTGTAGTATTTCCTGTGGAATCTGGGTTTTGTTCATGAAGTCTCTGCCTATACCTATTGTCTTCAAAAGTTCTATTTTCTCTTCCAACAGATTTAGTGTTTCTGTTTTAATATTTAGATTTTTGATCTATTTTGATTTTAGTTTAGTGCATGATAGGCATTGGTCTAGTTTTAGTCTTCAACATGTGGAAAGCCAGTTTTTCCAGCACCATTTATTAAAGAGGCATTCTTTCTTCCAGTGAACATGTTTGACACCTTTGTCAAAGATAAGGTGGCTGAGTGTGTTTGCAGTTGTGTCTGCATCTTCGAATCTGTTGCACTGATCTTCAGGTCTGTTTCTTTGCCAGTGCCATGCTGATTTTATCACAGTAGCTCTGTAGTATAACTTCAAGTCAGGCATTGTGATGCCCCTTGCCTTGCATTTGTTGCCCAGAACTGCTTTTGCTATTCTAGGTCTCTTCTGTTTCCAAATGAATTTTAGGATTGTTTTCTTTAACTCTGTGAGGTATGTTAATGGTATTTTGATTGGGGTTGCATTAAATCTGTATAATAATTTTGGAAGTATGGCCATTTTCACTATGTTGGTTTTTCCTACCCAAGAGCAAGGGATATCTTTTCATTTTGTGATATCCTCCTCAATCTGCTTTTTCAGAGTACTATAGTTTTCAATGTAGAGATCTTTTACTTCCTTTGTTAGATTGATTCCTAGGAAATCACCAACAGAGTGAAAAGACAACCCACAGAGTGGGAAAAGATTTTAGTCAGTTGCTCCTCTGACAAAGGACTAATATCTAGAACATATAAAGAATTGAAAAATGTCATATCCCCTAAATTCAAAGACCCAGTACAAAAATGGGCATCTGAGATGAATACACAATTCTCAGATGAAGAAGTACAAGTGGCAAATAAATATATGAAAAAGTGTTTAACATCACTGATCAAATTAAAACAACACTGAGTTTCCACCTCACTCCAGAAAGAATGGCTATTATCAAAAATCAATCAATAATAAATGCTGGTGGGGCTGTGGGGAAAAGGGAACCCTTCTCCACTGTTGGTGGGTGTGTAGCCTGGTGCAGCCACTGTGGAAATCAATGTGGAGATTCCCAAAATCTAGGACTAGAGGTCCCATTTGACCTGGCTATTCCTCTTCTTGGTATTTTCCCAAAAGAATTAAAAGCATCACTACACAGTGATATATGCATGGGTGTCCATGTTTATAGTGGCAGAGTTTGTAATAGCTAAATCTTGGAAGCAACACAAATGCCCATCAACTGATGAATGTATAAAAAAGATTTTTTTTAATATAATGGAGTACTACTCTGGCATAAAGAAAGATAAACTTGAGACATTTGTTGCTAAACAGATGGACATTGAGACCATACTCTTAAGTGAAATAAATCAGACATACATGTGTAAATATTACATTGTCTCACTGGTGTGAGAAACTGAAAACATAAATAAGAACCAAATTGTACAAGAGATATGGTAAAATGGGAAGGAATTGCTCAAAAGGAAAGGGGACTTAGGGGAGGGGGAAAGGAAGGAAGGGAAAAGAAAAAATGAGAAAAGAAGGATAAAATGGAAACAAAGCTTTGTAAATAAGGAGGGGAAGAGGGGTTGAAGGGAGGGGAGGGAAATGGGAGAAAAAAAACAACAAATCAAGGTATATCATGTACAGGCACAAATTTCCTATGATGAATGTGATCATTGTATATACCTAAATTGTACCAATAAGCTTAATTAAATTAAATAAAAGTAGTATCTAAAGGACAAAGGATTACTGCTTAAGGCTGTCCTCATCATGGACAATATTCCTGCTCACCCACAAGATTTGGAAGAATTGGCTGAAGAATTCCCGTGGCTCTCAGTCAAGTTCCTTCCACCTTCTTTATATCTTCTTTATAACTTTTTGGTGAACACACTAGGAAAGCTACTGGTGTTTCTGGTAAATTATACACATTATACAACCTTTTTTATTATGAAAATTTAGTTAAGTGGTGCTTTGAGAGGTTCAGAATGCATTACGGGTATTTCCATTGTTTCTTATGGGAAAATAGACTTGGCTTACAAACAGCTTGAGTTACAACCAGCCCTCACAGATGAATTGAGTTCATAAGTCAAGGGTCCACTGTATTAAAAGTCTAGTTTCTAGAAGTATCCTTCATTCTTGTTCCTTCTCTCCTCTTTCCCCCTCCCCAAACTTTAAACCATTACATTTTTAGCTGAAAAACACAGAGAAGAAAATTTGAAAGTTCCTGGGAATGTGTGAAGAAATGGGATCACAGTGGTCTCATGTCCTTCCCACTGGGCCCTGGGGTGCTGGCAGCATGGGGTGGGGGAGGATGGAGTGTTTGTCTTTTGGCCCTCATGCATTTTCTAAATGAACCCTGTGGGAATAGGAAGCCAAAAAGTATCAGTAATTTCAACATACAAAGAAGATCCAAAAGTAAAAGTCCAATCTAGGAAGATAACTTTGTCAGTGGAGTGTTGGTGAATCATGTCTATGAGACAAATTAATTTAATTATCAGGTGCTTTAGTTTCATTTGCAGTGATTATTCATTCACTGAGCTGGGTAAATTATGCTCTTTTCATTCACCACCTCATTTCACTACCCTGGATGTGGATCGCCTGCATGTTTCTAAGAATGAATTAAGCTGCCCTTCTTATCCAGTGCAAGGTTTTGGGCACCAACGTTTATTCTGCTGTTCTCTCTGGCCCCAGGAGGCATTCTGTAAGGGGACCTGGCTCTTTATGTGTTTCTTTTGTGAGTTGAAGATTAATGCATGGACTAACCTCCCCCATTTCATTTCATTTCATTTCATTTCATTCCTGTCTTGAGGAAAAGATTCAAGGCATTAAATGTAAAATGGAGCACATAATTTTTCATTTTTTCTTTTGATAGCTGGGCTGCTCACTGGCCATAGGAAGATTAGGGTAGGTCCTGAACACAAGAATTCTGTGAAATTTTCTGCTGTTCACTCTACTTGGTGCCCACCTCTTTCCAAATGGGCAGAGATGCTCTGCATCTGAAGCCTGGCTCCTCCTAGCCAGAAGTAGCATGAGGTTCAGTTGGGAGAAATGAAAATCTCACCTTATAAGTTGGCATTAAAAGAAAGTTTAGTAGTTTCCCACCCAATCTCCTATCTTGGGGAGTGATCCTTATGTCCCTGGTTCATCAAATGGCAGGTGAGCCCCCACCAGTGCACAGATTTAGCACAATTTAAACACTCTGAATGGTATGACCTTTCCTGCCATAATCACCCTTAGTAGTGTGTTCAATTCCTCTGTGTTTATGTAGCTTTTTAGTACGATTCTCATCTTCTGTTTGGAGTTTCTATCTGAATTAGTTGGAAGTAACTTTTACTGAGCCCCATTCTGTGTCCTCTAGGAGACACTGAGCAAGGTGCCAGGAAAGTATATTGCTCTGCACGGTTTGAAGTTAGCTCCTCCCAGTTCCTCTAGAACTTTACACTTAATACAGTGTAGTTTTGCCTTCCATTCCTGTCCCCAAGGATAGAGACACTTTTGGTTGTAACAACTTGGGAGGTGCTGCTGGTGTCTAGGGGTTAGGAGCCAGTGATGCAGCTCCACATCCTATAGAGTACAGGACAACCCCATCATAAAGAATTATTCATCCTCAAGTGTCAATAGTGCAGAGGTTGAGAAACTCTGCTCTCGTTCTGTATCATAAATGCACCACAAGCCACAGTTTTGTATTTTCACAGACATAATGTAGCACATCCCAAGCACCTGGTGTCTGCAGTGCCCAGTACAGAGCTGAGCCCTCAGGGATGCTTCTTCTAGAGAAGACATAGCCTCTGCAACCAACAGGCACACATGCAACAGAGCTAGTTTACTGATCCTGGTAGGTGAGCAATGGGCAGCACTTCAAGCTGATGGTTTTTCCAACTCTTTCATTGTTCATTACTGCCAAGGCCTATGGAAACTGTAAACAAGCTATTGTTTTCTTCAAAGAGAGAGAAAAACAAAAATGTTTTCTTCTTTTAGTATTAAGGATAATGACTACCTGCAGGTCACTTAAGCCAAGTGGTCTTGTTGCAGAAATCTCAATTTCCATTGTGTAACCACTTTCTTCCTCTACAGTTCCGAGAAGACTGCCAGAAGATATAGTCTAATAAGAGAGAACACACAACTATTTGCTTTCTTATCCAAATATTTTTTTCTGAAAGTGCAGAGTGCTTGTCCCTTCTGGGAGAGATGAGGGCAGCCCAAGTCTGTAAATTGGGACCAGAGAAGGCAGACAAAGGGGCCATGCAAGCTGTTATTTTGGATTCTTTGGAACTTGGCTAGATATTAAAAATGTTATGGAGGGGTGGAATTGAAGAGTGCAGAGAATAGGAATATCCAACAGGGTTTTAAGTATAAGAATCAGCCTGTACATTTGTGAAAAAATAGATGTAGTGGTTTTATTTCTTTTGAAAATTTAGCTGGCAATATGATAATTGGAGACATTTCATCATTTGGCCTCCAAGTGGGTTAGAAATCAAACTTTCTTGTTGCTAAAGTGATAACTCTTTCCCTGACCAGGGAATTCTCAATTTCTAAGAGATTACATATTGCACTTACATTCTGCATCTCCTTCTGTGACAGTCAGGTGCTAACAAGTCATCCTTCTATTTGTGAGGTTAGTCCCCATCTTGGAAATGAAAATGAAGGAAGATCCTGAGGATACCAACACACTGGTGGCTCTGAACCCAATATTATAGCATGGATTGGAACCTCCTTCTTTTTATGGCCAAAGGATATTGCATTGCATAGATAGACCACATTGTTTTTATCGAATTCATCACTTGTAGGCACATCATTCAGCTGCATGTGCCTGGTGAATGCTCAAGGAATAAAAGAATATATCCATTTGTTCAGCACATATTTGCTGGTGAAAGACTACATACAAGACTCAGTTTCAGGAGTTGGAAGTTTTTCACTGAACAAAACAAAACTTCTGCTAGAGATACAGGCAGGGAACAAATGAATTTGTAATATGTTGGGCGATTATGAGAGTATGAAGAACATGAAGCAGAGTGAGGACAGAAAATTTGGGAGACTTATGGTTTTACATATGAAGAAGGTTCCTTTCTTCTACACCATCTTAGGTTCCAGCAATTCCCAGAGAAGTGACAGAGCTAGTCAAGAAGCCAGGTATCCTGGTTCCCAAATGGTGCCCCTGACATCATGAGGTCGCTTGATGCTAAGGTAAAGCAACTGGGTCTCTGTTTCTCTGCTCTTTCCCACAATTTCAGTGTCTCTAAAGAAGGAATTACCTCTCTTCTTCCTTTGTCTTTCTTACATACTATATTCTAAACTATGTAGACATTCCAAACTATAGTATATGTGAGAAGCTCACTGTTATTTTACCCTGTGGTGTTATTTTTTTTATCCAAGGGATTTAATTTCTGTCATTCAACTGTGGAAGAAGCTGGCTTGTGGGGCTTAACTGAGGATGGCATTTGCCAATGCTCAGAGGATTCCCTGATGCCAGAGGAGGCTTTGCTAATTGTGTACTGTGCATACAGATTCATTGTCCACTTGGTTCCAAATAGTAGGCATCTAAAGCCTCATAGGATGCTTGTTTTCCTTGGTTTACCTTCCCTTGCAATGTTGACAACCTGGTTTTTGAGAATTTGAGTGAAAATTTGCAAAAAAAAAATGTGTAGAGTTAACAAACAAAAAACCCAAAACTACAAGTATTTCTTCTCTGTGCAGAATCAGGTGACTGAGATAACTAGAAATGGAGAGGTTGAAGTCTACTTGAGAAAATAAGTTTGTCCTCGTAGCTTGCTCTTTTCATGAAAATGTCTTTCACTCTGAAAAACTTAGACCTGAATCCTCTTGGTCTTTGTCTTATATCATGGCCTTTAGAACTGGGGGGAAGGTGACATCTGACATTTGGAACCACTAATGAGACCCCCTCATGTTTGCAGGGTTGGATCAAAGGCTCTGTCCAGTGGGTCTGAGGTCACACTTAGAGGCTTCTTGTTTTTGCCTCTTAGGTGGTCAGGGACCTGAGCACTCCCAAGATAAGTTATTCATCCAAGTAAAAGCTGCTCACTGCCTCAGGGAGAAACATAGGAGGCAGAGTTCATGGAAAACCCAGAATTTGAGGCACTGGGTCATTTTCTCCTTAATTAGCTGGTTAGACTCCTCGGTGGAGAAAGTGAGTCTGTTCATAACAGTCTATGAATGACTGGCGACTGTGCTCTGAAGAGGAAATATACCTACAACAAAAAATATAAAAAGATAAAATCTATTTACTAAATTTGCATTTTACAAGTATTTATTTTGAACTTAGTTTTATTTTAAAAATAAAAAAATTGCAAAGTTATACATGTGCATTGTTTAAAAAAGTCCAAAGAGCACAGATGAGAGATAAGCAATGAAAAATAATTTTCCTTCTCATCTCTCATTTCCATTTCTCCTCTCCAAAGGTAGAGTTGTATACATTTTGTTTCAAAGATATTTAATACAAATGCTTTTTAGTGCTGCAACACTTTCTAAATGATCACCTGTAGATAGCAGCCAGTCTGATGAGCCAAGATTTGTGTCTTGCTCTTAGAACAAAACTCCTACAAGCCTTTGTCTTTTCTTCCCTCTGAAGGTTTTTGGCTCCAAATGAGAGGATTCTTATAAATACTAGGACTCAGTGACAATCAGCGTTCAGTAAGTGGTGATAATATTAATAATTATTTATGAAATATCTAGTATATTACAGTTTCCAGATAAAGTACAGGACACCCAGTTAAAATTTGAGATGAACAGTGAATGCTTTTTTAAAGCATAGTCTCCCTTGGTATGTACAGTGGATTGGTTTAAGGAACCCCTGTGGATACCAAAATGCAGACACTCAAGTCCCTTATATACAGTGGCATGGTATTTGCAGGTAACCTGCATACATCCTCCATATACTTTGAATCACCTGTAGTGTACTTATAATACCTATTTACAATGGTATGTAAATAGTTGTTATGCTATATTGCTTAGGGAATAATGACAAGAAAAACAAGTTTGTACATGTTCAGTAGTTCAGTACATACACAACCATAAGAGGGAGAACTATAGGAATGGGAAGTGAGATGAACAAGGCTCAAGCAGAATGCTGGAGAGAGGCTGGGGATCTCTGAAATGGTGAGAGACCATCTCAGGCTGGGCCACACATCATTCCCTTCACGTGGATTCTGAGTAGTGCTCAGTGAGTGGTAAATTCAGCATTGCTTTTTCTTTTTTTTTAACTTTCTGAAACACCCCTTCTCCCAGTAGTTTCAATATTTGCATTTGGTTGAATTCTTGGATGTGAAATCTGTAGATATGGATATGGAATGCTGACTCTATAAAATGTTCCAACTATCACATGGGACATATACTAAAAACTATTCACTAATTTGACTGGTCATTCTATATTTTAGTTTTCTAAATCAGGTGACCCTACGGTGAATGTCAAACTTTGAGCTGAACCATGCAGAGGATGGCATCCCAGGAGGTTGATAAGTTGGAGTTGGAGGGGGACTGAGATATTATCTGTCTGTGTTCTAAGGCCACACTCAGCCCTCTGGTGTCCCCCACCCCTTGTCGCTGAAAGTAGTATGGAAATAGATTCTGAACCTGACTCTAACATCAGGCCCAGTCTTAGACTGTTACTGTATGTTGTCTTCCCCTTCTCTCAGAAAAAACAAAACGTGAAATATTTGTGAATGTTGGGTTGAGAGGAGGAGAGAGAACCATGTGACATTTGGTAGCAAATAATTTAGCTCAGTTGTCTCATAAATTGTGCTGCAGTTACTGTTTTCATGAATAATGTAGACACTAAGTAAATATGTTTCAGTTGAATAATGTAAGGACCCCTACCCCTTTCTCAATAAGATGACACTCTATAATTTAGATTTCAATAATACTTTTGGTCTGATTTTAATAAGCACATCATTCTCTTTCTTGTGCTCTCTGGATCTCTCTGTCTTGGTGCCTGATTTTTTTCTCTGCAGCCCCTCTTCCCTCTTCATGCTCCTATCTGGACCCATTTCTAGAGTGTCTTTGAGATTCCCACTGGCTCCTATAAAGCCCTAGAGAATATACCTTTCTTTGCTTTGAATGGATGATGTTCTTGGGAAACAGTAGTCCAAGAAAGCAGGCAGTAGAGAAAGAAAGAGTTTGGAGGCTGGTGAGATGGCTCAGCGGCGTAAGCGCCTGCCTGGCAAGCGCAAGGCCCGAGTTCGACTCCTGGAACCCACATATGAAAAAAGGGCCAGTGATATCGCTCAGTGGCACGGGCACCTGCTGGCGCGCGAGGTCCTGAAGTCGACCCCTGGTACACCCCCCCAAAAAAAGGAAAGGGTTTGGAGATAGCTGATTCTTTATTCTCTCCTATTAAAGGATGCTGAAGGTCACCCAATGGAAGCTGTCAGAATGAGCATATCTACAGCCAGAGATCCTTCCTTCTGAGCTGGAGATCAAAACCAAGGCCATACGCATGCTATGCAAGTGCTATACCCCTGAGCTACATCTCCAGCTGCTCAGTGCTTCCTAAGCAAACAGCTGCTCTGATTAGCTGGGGTGGGGAGCAGGTGCATACATGAAGTAAAATGAAAGGAGAGGCCTGATTTGGGACATGAAATAAAGGAAACAAAAGACATTTTATGACAGTAATGAACCTGGAGAATTGTTGGCAAAACTATTCTCATTTTGTATAAAACTATTCTGAAACCCTTATGCATGGATTCATTTTCTAGAATTTAGAAAAGTTTTAGAAAACTTCTTGAGTTTCTGAGAAAAAAATACTTTACACCCAAAGTTAAAAGAAGAAAGTTAAAGGAGGAAAGGTTTATTTTAGCTCACAGTTTGTGGAGGTTTCATTCCATAGTCAACAGGTCAGCATTGCAGAAGGGTATCACTGAGGAGAAACAGTTCTGGTGTGGGAGCAGAAGGCAGTGAGCCTGTCTTCCCTTTCCCCATTTATAGTCCATACGTTACAAGCCTATTGGTTGCTGCCACCCACACCCAGGTGGACCTTCCCATTATTTATCTCAGGAACTATGCTAAAGCAATCAGTGGACTAATTTAGTTATCACACGCCCTAGATCCAGCCACATCTGAAAAGCACCAACTATGAGTGGATGAGACTTTGAAGGGATATCTAGACACAAGCCACAACAGTTACCCATGATCACTCATGGTCCAAAAATATTAAATAGGAAATCCATGAAATAAATAATTGATGAGTTTTAAATTTTATGCCATCCTGAAAATCATGATGAAATGTTATGCTGTTCCAGTGCATCCTGCCCCAATGTAAATCTTTCTTTTTGTCCTGTGTCTCCACATTGTATATGCTACCCATCTATTATTCACTTAAATAGCTGTCTTGGTTATCAGGTAGACTGTCATTATATTGATATCATAGGGCTTCTGTACAACTAACCCCAACATAGTAGCTTAATAGTGCACTATATGGCCTATGTCATTCCCTACATTTCATCTGACCATGTAGTCATTGTATCATCTCATATCATCACAAGAAATGTGAATACAGTATTAGAAGGCATTTTGATAGAGATCACATTCATGTAACACTTATTATGTGTTATAATTACCCTATGCTATTATTAGTTAACATTGTTAATCTCTTAATATGCCTACTTATAAATTAAGCTTTATCATGGGTATGTAAATATAGGAAATGATATAGTAATTTACAAGGTTTGGTACTACTGGTTTCAGGCACTCAGTGGCAGTCTTGAACTGTATCCTCCATTGATAAAGGGGAAAATCCATTCATTCTTTTGAGAGCTTACTATGTTAGCTTTCTGTTGCCTTAACAAATACCTAAGATAAATCAAGTTGAAAAAGAGACAAAGTTTATATTTGCTCACAGTCTCAAAGGTTTCAGCCCTTGGTTAATTGGCTGTATTACTTTTGGGTCTGTGGTGAGGCAGCACACCACAGTGAGTGTGCATGGCAGAGGAAACCGCTCATTTCATAGTGGCTGGGAAGCAAAAAGAGAGATAAGAAGGGGCTGGGGCCCCAATATCCCCTTTAAGGGCATGCATCCAGTGATCTTTCTCCAACTAGGCTCTACTTCTTGAAGATTCCTCTACCTCCCAATTGTGTTATAGGGTGGCACCAAACCTTTAACACAGGCCTTTAGGGGGACTTTTAAAATCCAAACTCTAACACTTAGTTTTTGAGATAAAGTTTTTCCATCTATTTCCTTCTGAGTATAACTGTCAGCATAGTGGGAGAACTTGTGTCTATACAACAGTTAATAAAATACTAAGTTTAGTTTGGTTTCCTAAAAAGGTTTTGCAATTTTTTTGTGTGTGTGTTTGTTTCACACTTTTCATCAGATTTGTTTTAGGGTAGATAATAATTCCTGTTAGGCATAACACTTGCAAAGACAATGTGGAAAGTGAAATGTAAAAAACCTTTGTGGATTCTAGAAAGAAAATCTGACCAATTACCATGGGGTCGATATGTCATAAAACTTCTAAAGGCCTTTAGGCCAGAAAGACATGAGATTTATAGGTCTGGAATATTATTATCATCAGTAATTTTGTAATTTAATGAAGTAAAACACAGGCTTTACTTGATGGCTCTAATTAATCTTTGATATGCTTAGTGAATTTAACTACTGCAAAGTCATGATTTTCTTCTGTAAAAACCCAGATAAAGGTTGATCAGCTTACTCCTTAATTTATCTAAAAGTAAAATACAGTGGAAAGCATTTTTTAAAAACTATTAGCCATTAATGGAGTAGAGGATTCACTTGGCACAAAATAAATATAAGTGTCAACTTAGGCTGACATTATGTAACTGCCAATGCATCATTTAAAGAATTAATGAGCTTATGATATACTTTATGTGATGAGATGATCTATCAATTCCTTATAAATGGAGGCAAATTACAGTAAATAAAAAAGATCTACAGAGATTATGTGTTGGAGCTATCTTTGTTTCATTGTACTAGCTCAGATAGAGATGCATAAAAACAAATGTTTTTACTTTAAAATTTGTAAAAGTTACAGTGGGCATTTAAACATGATTTTTTCATCGACATAATGATCATGTATATTTATGGAGTACAACATAATATATATATGTATATATTGTATAATAATCAAATCGTGATGATTAGCATATTCATCATCTTAAACAATGATCATTTCTTTGTGGTGACAATGTTAAAAATCCTCTCTCCTAGTGTTTTTGAAATGCATACTACATTACTGTAGTATTAACTGCAGTCATTGTACTGTGTAACAGAACACCAGAATTAATTCCTTCCAACTAACTACAACTTAGTACTCACTGGCTAGCTTCTTTGCATCATTCCATCTCCCCTATCCTCCCTAACGTCTGGTAATAACTATTCTACTTTCAACTTCTATAAAATCATCTTTTTAAAACTGCATGTATGAGTGAGATCATGTGATGTCTTATATTCTATGAAAATTCTGATTTAGCCCATATAACTTTCCTTTTCTTGTTAAAAATGTTTATTTTTTGAAATTATTCTTCAAACATGTAAAATACATTTTAGAAGGTGACCTAAATTAAAAGGGGGGAAAAGCCCAATAACAATAGATGAAAACTTTGAGAATGTTTCAACTGACTGGTGTCTGCATCGTCCTAAGAGTACCCATGAATCTGCTAAAATTCCTCATTTCTTCAACATGTTGTCTACTTTTGTTGCAGAACTTGGCACTGGAAAGGAAGATGCTCCACACCAAGGAGTAGGAAGGCAAATTTTATTACACTGGCGGGCTAGTGGGAACCAAGTCCAAATCACCAGCTCTGACTCAGCAAAACAAAACCTTATATATGTTTGTAAGCAGGAAGTACAAAGTCTGATAAAAGGTTATTTTATAATTGGTTATATAGGCTGGGCCATTCGTTGTTAGGCAGATTTGTTCTGGGCAGGTTTAGTCAGAGAAGGTGGGAGAGTCCAGGGAGGGAGTCGGGGCCAATGAGGTGGGTACAATCAAGTGTGTCCTTGATTAGGGTAGTCTATCTTGGGCAGAAAGTCCTTGAAACAGGCTAGCAAAACAGGATATGTATGGGTTTGGGAGTGCAGGCAGAGCAAATGGATGCAGTCAGACAGAGCCAGTCTCTGAGTTGTAGCTGGCGTGATCAGTCAAGGCTACCTGAGTCTAACTGTGTGGTGGGCTGGGTGAGCGTATTCTGTCCAATATGATATTATGCTGTTGGCTAGTTTGCTAAAATTCTAAAATTTAAATTTTCTGTCACATTTTTTCCACTAGCATTTGTATCATAGCTATTTGAAAGTTCATGTCATTGTGTGCTGGTGGTTTATGAATATTGTTTGGTTGTTAGAAAAGCGTATTGGTTTCTTGCACCTTTTTACATAGTAACCTCAAGAAGAACTCCTCATTATCTTTAAAAATACCAAGTAAATTCCCACATTGATTTGGTACAAAGTTCTGCATTTAATTCTTCCTTCCATCTGCCTATTAAGGTAGTAATGGAATTGTAAAATGGTAGCAAATCTCATCTCTTCAGTGACACTTACCCCATCACCCAAGGCACAGTGTTGCTTTCACATCTGAACTCTCTTAGTACTTAATGCTTCTATAACTCCCTTGGCATTGAAAACACATAGCCGTGGATTTTTAGTTATTTTGCCTGGATATGTCCTGTCTCTTATTTGGCAGGACCCCATTTTGAAAACTTGGGCATATTCACCTTAGCAGAATTTGTTGCCATGTAATACATAATAATTTGCCCTTAAAATGCAGAGACACTAACCACTACATAGAAGCTAAGAACAGCGGAAGAAGTCCAAGAGGCCTGAGGAAGTTAAAAACTTTTCCTTTGAACAAGGAAAACAAAAGGACAAATCTAAAAAACAGAAACTACCTGTTTTTATCATCAGTTGCAGCTGTAGTCAAAGGCAGAAAGACATTATCAATCAATCTGTAATCACCCGGAGATCACGGGAATTAATAAAGCAAGTAACATAGTTCTTGGGAAGCAAGACTGGCTCTGTCTGTTTCATTTCCTTTGAAAATAGCAGCTAGTCACAGACACAACAGGAAGAGATGAGTGTAATCTATTTTGAGTTAGTAATGTTTTTCCTCCTTGACTCTTTGTTTTAATAAGGAGATTGAGAATTAGAAGTCTTCATACTCACAAGAACAGAATGACAGTTTCATAGCCCTGGTAACCAGTGACACCAAAACTGGCTTTAAGTCGAACAACAATAAGTTGCTTTAGTAAGTGCATCTCCAAAGCCAACCAATCAGGGACAACCTTGTGAGAGTCAGTCAAGTGGCAATGCGCTTACTCTGGTGAGCATGCTCCTAAGCTGGCATCAATCCATTCCAGTGCCTAAATCAGCAAAAAACACATTTCTGAGGTTGATGTCTTCCCACACCTGCTTCTTCCCAAAAGTGTTGAAAATCAGTGAATATTTCTGTTCTCTGGAATCTTACTGGTTTTTGGCTTAGTGATGTCTCCCATGACCCCCACAGCTATCTCTGACTTAATTGGGTAATGTACTTGGCATTTCAGGTGTAGGATTTAAGCGATGGTCTCATCCTTTGACAACCTTTAATAGATGCCATCAAAACCATTCCAAAGATCCTCACATGGAAACAGTCTATGTTTCTTGGGCTGACAGATATGCTTACTGAGCTTACATTTTCTTTTCACTTGAGCCTACATTTTACTTTTCCTTTGTTCTTGAAGCCAGGTAAGTCTGTCTTATTAACTTCTAACTTCAGTGAGCTCTTGTTGCTGAATTTGTTTTGTTATCCACTGTCATCAGTCTTTTAACTTATTTAAGTGAACTTTGGTTGCTGCATTTGTTTTGATATTCTATGATTTATATCTTAAGATTTATTTAAGGCTATTAGACCTATGTTGCATTTTCCTCTCATAGAGTCATCATAGGAGAGAAAAAAAGTGATATTTGATTTTCTGAATATAGCTTACCTTGCTTTACATGATGATCTTCAGTTTCATCCACTTTCCTGCAAGCAATTTTGTTCTTTATGGCTGAAAATACTCTGTTGTATATATATTAGCACACTTTCTTTGGCTGTTCATCCATTAAAGGGCATCTAGGATGGGTCCATATCTGCCTGTTGTGAATTGTGCTACAGTAGACATGGGCGTGTGCCGGGGGCTGATCAGACCCCTGGAGACCTGAGCGGGGAATGGTGGGGAATAAAGAAAGACAAAGACAATATTCAAGGTACAAGGGGACTGGGAGAAACCTGCCTCTGGTGGACAGGCACAACAATCTCCACAGTTGACCTACTTTTATTAGCAAGCGAGAAGTACAGGGGAAGGGGTAATGTACTTTTTAGGGGACAGCTACTGCAGTAAATGGGGAACAGTTTAATGGAGAACAAGTCCTTCTCCTTATCAGTATGCCTGCTTTCTTTAAATTGTCCTCAGCAGATGTTATCCTGCCTTAAGAATGCTGCATTTATGAGCTTTCTCTGCGCAGCCAGGAAGCACGGGCCTTCTGCATACTTCTCTGTTCCTAAAGCAGAACCACGGGACCCCAGGCATGTAGCCTGGTCCTCAACAGGTGTGTAGGTATTTTTATGGTATGATGAGTTTTATTCCTTTGGGTATAAACTGAGAAGTGGCATTGCTGGGTCACATGGTAGCTCTATTTTTAGTTTTTTGAAGCTCCTCCATTCTGGTTTCCACAGTGTTTGAACTAATTTACATTCTCACCAACAATGTAAAAGGGTTCCTTTTTTGGGGGCAAACTTCTGATATGTCAAAATTAGTGCAGTTTAGAAGGACTCTAGGAATATTAGAAAATATTAATAATACTCCAAATTTCAATGGCACCTTCTTTGAAATTCATAAGTCATAAAGCCTTTAAGACAAAATGCTGAGTCCAAGGTTCTTTCTCAAAAAAGCTCTTGTTCCTCCCCATTCTCACTGTCTGAACCCTCCCACCTTGATCATCTCTGTCTGTGTTACTGTCTCCATGTAATTCACAGCGCTTCTCTTTTTTTTCTTTCTGGGGCTCCCAAGTGAGTGTTCTTTTCTTCAGTTTTCTCAAGAAATGAACAATCACATTGTAAAATTCCCAGACCAAAAGACTGAGGTATAGAGGCTGAATTTAAGTCATGGTCTAGAGCTGAGTTAAGGGCTACAATTAAAGATCTTTAAACCTCAGCAAGATGGAAGTCTGAAAAATTTAACATTTTATTTGATATTTACTGTTCTGGACCATGAAAACTATGTCATATATTCCATTTGATTGTTTTCTCAGATGGGGAATATGACTAAAAACCCAGGATGAGAAAGACAAAGAGAATTTAAATAACCCAGTGTTGCATAATTTAATAGTGGTCTTTAGAGGGCAAGAAAAATAGGCAGTCTGTCACATTAGGCAATTATAGAAGCCTTTACCATAGGGGGCATTGAGTAAAGATCTAAAATTGCAAACAAATAAAAAGAAATTAATGGGAGACTTAAAACATAGATTCTAAGCATAGTTAGTTAACAATAACAGATTGTATGTCACAAAATAGTTGGAAGAGAGGATTTTGAATGTGCTTACCATAAAGAAATGATAAAGGTTTAAGGTGATGGACATGCTTATTTCTTAGATTTGATCATTACCCAATTACACATGAATCAAAATATCACACTGTACCCTGTAAATGTGTACAAATATTATATGTTAATTACAATACACAAAATTAATAAAAAAGAATAGATTCTAGGAATCTTTCAAGTAGTATTTTGGTTACAACTAGGAGCCCAAGTAATAGGATTTCAGATCTCTTTTTGTAAATGAGTTTAGACTTGAAATAGAGGGTTTAGTCATAAGTAAAGTAGAATGGAAAATTGCCAATTAAAAAAATCTCCTATACACGGCTAAGTATCTTAGAAAGTAAATAACGATTGACTCTTGAAATGAAAAAGGAAAAGACAGGTAAAAACCATCGGTGAATAAAGATATCTGTAGACACTTGCAAATGGGAGGACCATTAGAAGAACTAATATTCCATATTAGTAGGGAAACAAAAACTCAGGCATTGTAAACTTGACCTTCAATGGTCTCACCAGAATGAAACATTGGCACACTAAAACTTCTCCTTCTTCTAAACTTCCAAGGGCAGTTATGTAGAAATACCAAGATAAAAATGCAGTTTTCTTGTTAACATAGCTATCACTAACTATACGCACTATGAAGTCCATTGCCTGAGGACACAACCCCTGGAGTGAAATGTTACAGTTCTGGAAATACAAGAAGACATGCAAATCAATGAGTAATGAGTACAAAAAGGGAAAAGAAAGAGTAGTTTTATATTAAAGTAAAGTATTTTGTAGTGAATATGAATAGATTTCAAGAGGTAAACAGTCAGTTGTAGAAAGATAGGAAATTAACTTTATTTGCCTTGGTTTACTAAAGTGACCTAAGTAATAGACATTTTTAACAGTCTTCAGTTCTACCTTGTGTGCCAACCCTTACTTTTGTATCATAGGATATGTCCTTTCTTCTCTGTGATACAACCTCTGCAAGTTTAATAAGGGATTTACCTCACACATAATGACAGATATAATGTACTGAAGAAAGCATATTTTTTAGGAGATTCTTAAAATTCTCCTACATATGCTTTGATTATAGAAGACGCATATTTCTGATCTAAGAAATAGCTGAAGAATTAGCTAATTCCTATGGGCACAAGTCTCTGTGATATAGGCAGAAAAGTGAACAGAGTCTCAATAATCCACACTGAATTTTCTCATCTCTTTATAAATCTTCCTTTATGTATGTATATGAAATGTGCAGCTATACTATGGGAGCATGAGCTCAACAATATGGCGTGTATAAAACCTTTATTTCCTATTATAATAGAGCCTTTAGTCTAGTGGTCAAGGCTTATCTTTCTTGCCTCAGAGCAATTGCAAGCTTGGCTAGATTAATCAAGGCATCTTCAGATCTTGGATTAAGATCACTTTCAGATCGGATGGGACCATCCCTATCACTGGGAATGTTAATTTTCTGTTAGGCAACTCATGATGAAATGTTACTTTCTCTTTGTTATGTTGGCATTTTGTGACTCTACTATCATTAACCTACAAAGGAAAATCAACTGATTGTGTTTGGGAAATGTCCATGCCCAGAAGAGATCTTTTGGACACTTCAGTGCTGAATCCTGACCTAAAGCTATTTGTTAATGGATTTATTGTAAAACAAAGGGGATAAAAAGTGACTGGGTAAGCAATAAGTATTCTAGACTATTGTAAAATCCAATCCCCTACCAGGAGCTAAAGTGGCTAGAATGGCTGAAGTTGTGGGCTTCTCTAGGGCATATTAAATTATAGTGGAACCTCGGTTCACAACCAATTCTGGGGAAGATGGCTGGGTTTATGTTCACGAGAGGAAGATGGCCATGGTTGTGTTTGTCCTCTGATGCAGAGTTTGCAAAAGGAAGCAAAATTTTGCCAAATGCTTCTGTTTACAAATTGAATTGTTTACAAACAGAAACGTTCATGAACTGAGGTATTACTATACTAAAAATAAGAGGATAAATACATATCTAGCAGTTGGTGAGCAGTTGGAATATGAATGGAAGCAATGTGTATCACTTTCAGTCCTGGCCTGTAAAAATCTTATACTTAGAAACCTTCATGGCCTAAGGTTCTTCCTTTGTTTGATGCAGGTGGGTATAGTGACCTGCATCTGGAAGAACCATGAGATAAAAAGAGCCAATGTCCTGTGTCAGTTCAGGTCCTTCAGGAGGCAGATGATTAAAAATAGACTAAAAGTTCAGGGGATTTCTTTGAGAAATGCTGGTGGAAGATGGAGGGGAGAGGGGCAGAAATAGGCAGGGAGAAACTTTAGATGGTACTAAGGCCTGACACCTGTGAAGGGAAAAGGTTCTGGAAGGAGGATTGAGCCAGAAAAGGCTTATCTTCCAGTTTAACCCCCAGCTATCCAGGAAGACTCAAAGCCAAGTGGGATGTGGGGCACAGACAATCCTCAGCAGAAGGTGGTGGCCCAATTTTTGAAGATTTCACCAGTAGAAACCTGGGAAGCTGTTCCAGTTGAATTAATGGGTTGTCAAACCTCATATAATTGTTCCTTCTTGGGTAAGTCCTTATACTACCTCTGTCAGCTCAGGTCCTCCAGGAAGCAGATGCCAGGACAGAAATAGACACACAGGAGATTTGTTGAGGGAAGTGCTTGTGAAGGATAAAGGGAAAAGTGAAGAGAGTGTGCAAAAATCTTCACACAGTGTGCTGCTTGGAAACCTATGAAAGGAGAGAGGGAAAGAAGGAGGATTTGCTAGGCTCATCTTCACACTGCAATGCAGTTCAGACAGCTGGTCTGTCTTAGTCACTTTTCTTGTCACTGAGACACAGTACCTAACACCTGCAATTTAAAGAAGAGGCTTATTTTGGCTCATGGTTACAGTCCATAGTTGCCTGGCTCCAGAGTGGCATGGCAGAGGAGAGTTGATCATGGCATGGCAGACAGAAAGCAGAGAGAAATAAGGGAAGGGCTGGGGAGGGAGATAAACCCTTCCAGACCATGCCCCTACTGGCCCATCTCTGATCAGACTCCGTCTGCCAATATTGCATTTAGCTATAAACTTATCAGTGGAGTAACCCACTAATAAGCATCACATCCCCATGATCCAACCACCTACTAAAGCCTCACCTATGTGTGTGTGAGGCTTTGAGGGGACATCTAGATACAAACCATAAGGGAAGTCCTGGGACAAAGATTACTCATAGATCTTGTCCTAGGCAAGTCAGTCTGGCTCTAGAATCTCTCTCATGCCCAGTCCTTGGCTGAAGCATTCCAGGAGGTTGTAGCCTTGGTGTGAATACTATGGAAAATCCCAGATGTGCATCAGATGGAGCTGGCAGCTAAGTCTAATCCTCCTGGCAGGTTTTTTTTTTTTCTCTTGTTGGAGTATTGGAGAGGGTACCCCTGTGGCTCCAGCCATCCCTGAATTTTGACTTGGAGAAGAGCTCTCTACTGATAAACAACACTTATTTTTATGCCAGCAAGAATTAGTCTTGGATTATTTTTAATGACTGAGGTTTTCTTATACAGCAGCTCTATGTCTAATTAACACAGGACCATTGGATTAGGCAGCTTCTAATATGGGTCCTTATGATCCTCACATTCTGGTATCATTCTTTGTATATGAGTTGTATCAGACAGACTTCAAATGCATAGAGTATGTCAAAAGTGATGGGATGTTACTCCTGAAATGATGTCACAAAAAGAAGGTGATCCTTTGTCTTTCTCTGAACCTTCACTTTAGAGGAGCAAACAACCTTATTGTGAATGGCTTTCTGTAGGGGCCCACATGGCCAGGAACTAATGCCTCTGATCAGCAGCCAGCCAGGGCCTGGGTCTGCCCAAGGTGAGTGTGTGTGGAAGTGGGTCTCCTGAGATTTGACAATAGGCATCTGAGTGATCTTGCAATACAGTACAATTAATGAGCCAATGCTGGGTCTGTCCCACTTGAGCCTGGACTTGGCCCCAGGTCTGGCCAACATCCTGATTGCCCTGTGCAGGTTTTGCAATGTTTTGACATAGTCATCCTTGCTTGTCTGGGTTCTTAATTCTTGCCCTACATCTTTCTGTTGTTTACTTGCCCTTGCTCTACCTCTTACCTCACATCCAAGAAAACAACCACTGGAGTAGATGGTTCTTGAGGTTCCAGCCAGTTCTCAAGTTCTGTCATTTTAACTTTCTTTCATTAGGAACCTTCAAACCAAATACTTAGTGGGAAACTGTCTCACCGAAGTGGCATTTATATACTTGTATTTGTAATCTATTGTTGCATAACGAATTTCCGTAAAGCTGAAAAGCTCAAAACAACAAGCGTCTATTGCCTCATAGGTTCTAGGGATCAGGAATCTAGGTTTAAATAGGAGACCCTGCCTCAAAATAGACATAATAAAACAAGAGGGTTGGGGATGTAGTTCAGTGGTACAGTGCCTTTGGATTTTTTCCCAGCACTGAAAAAAAAAAGTGGAAAAAAAGTGGATTTTCAAAAAAGCCACCACAGTCAGATTCAATAGGTTTGCAAAGAGCCAAGGTGTCGTCACATTTAACTCACTTCCAGGTTATTCTGGAGAAGAGGTCTATGAATCATACCTTGAACAAGCTTTAGCTGGATGTGAGGAGAGGGATACTGAGAGATAATGCAGGTTTGTGACAGTAGAGCATTGGCATTACAACAGAAAGACAGGCTCTGATTCAAGAAACAATGAAAAAGAGATGCAGACAGAATTTGACAATTGCCTGAGATGAGAGAAAGGAAGGAATCACTAGTGATTCTGAAATCGTAAGCCCAGTGACTGGATAGCGATGAGAAATTACATTCTTGGCAATATGAGAAGCACAGAAAAGAAAAGAGTGCAGGGAAAGATGACTACTTGCATGTTTAGACACTGAGTTTGGGGTGAAGCGTGAACAAATAAGATGATCTACTTTATCAGTTATTAAGTAATATAGGTATCAAAACTAAAATTGGAAACCTGGGAAAGAGGAAAAACGAAGTTGAGAATGACTGAAGAAAAGGGAAAGAACAGCATTAGAAATTTAGCTTGAAATTTTCTAAGGAGGAGGACATGGGGCTTATATGGAATCAGAAAAGTAATTAAAACAAATGCAGGTCAGGAAATGAGAGGAATGAAATATGAGAAGAATATCTGGAAATAATCATGGTTACCCATAAACCCAATATATAAAATAAAAGCATACTACTATGGGAAGACAAATTTCAAAAAATATTAGAAAGGATTCTAAAATGTAAAAATGTTTTACCTTTTTACTTTAATTTTTGAAATATGTATCTTTTATTTTAGAATTTTTAGAGTTGTAGAAATATTGTGAAAACAGAACAGAGAGTTTCTCTATCTTCATACCCAGTCTCCTCTATGGTTAAACATCATACATTGGTGTGGGGCATTCTTTACAATTAATGAACTAAATAATAAGACCATATATCATTCAGGTTTCTTTAGTTTTAACCTAATGCCTAGGTTTCTGTTCTAGGATCTCACACAGGACACCACATTACGGTTGTTAGTTATGTCTTCACAGAATTTCCTTGACTACGGGTAATTTCTCAGAGTCATCGTTTTTGATGACCTCAATAGTTTTGAAGAGTATTGGTGGTATTTCGTACAGGGTCTCTCACTTGGGATTGTTCTGATGTTTTCCTCGCGACCAAACTGAAGCTGTGTGTTTTTATTTTTGTTTTTTAATCCTGGTGGTGGTGGGTTAAACTACAGAAATGAAGAGCCATTTTTACTGTGTCACATCAAGCAAACAGACTATCGCCGTGGCATCACTGTTGCTGTTAACCTTGATTATCTGGTGAAGTAGTGTTAAGTGTCTCCTTTTTTTTTTTTTTTTTTTTTTTTTTTTGTGGGTACCGGGGGGACGACCTCAGGACCTCGCGCACCAACAGGCACCCGTGCCGCTGAGCGATATCACCGGCCCCTTTTTCGTATGTGGGTTCCGGGAGTCGAACTCGGGCCTTCGCGCTTGCAAGGCAGGCGCTTAAGCCACTGAGCCGTCTCACCGGCCAAGTGTCTCCTTTTTAGTCAGCATCTGTGTTCCTGCAACATAACAACATTACTGTGGTTTAAAATAGATTTTTTTCAGCACTTCTTTAATTTTCTGACACCCTGAAATGTTCTAGACGTATCTCATGTATTTTTGTCCTAATTCTAGTGTCAGCCATTGGGAGTCCTGGCTCCTCGTTTGGAGAACAGTATTAGAAATAGATTCAGGGACTAAGTGTGTTCACAGATACTGGATTCTAAGGGCTTTCAGGGGCTCTCAGCTCACTTAACAAGGAGATGGTTTTGTGTATTTTAGCCTATCTATCTAAATATTCATAAATGTATCTATGCATATCTATATTAAGCTAAAATGAATTCCTACTGATATCTCCAAATATAACTCACGAGGATCACTGTTTATATATCATTTTATTCACATAGCACCTGGATCATTGTAGTCACCTTTCTGTGTATCTTAATTTTATAACCTTTGTAAGTCTTTCAAAACAGGCTGGGCAAAGATTGACATCCTTCCTCATTGTACAGGTAAGAAAAGGTGAGGCTAAAGGAAAGACTATTTATAAAAAGTTTCATAGCATTTAGTCAATTTTTTTCCAGTCAGATTTTATTGGTACATTTTATATATTCATAATGATCACACTCATCGTAGAGAATTTGTACTTGTACATGATATAACTTGTTTCTTTTTTTCTCATTCCCCTACTCTCCTTTCAACCCCTCACCCCTCCCCACTTACAAAAGCTTTGTTTCCATTTTTTTCCTACTCATTTTTTGGTTTTACTTTTCCCTTCTTTCCTTTACCCCTCTCCCTTCCTTGTTCCCCTTCCCTTTTGAAATTTTCTTCCTATTTCACAATACCCATTATACATTTTGGTCTTTATTTAAACTTTCAGTTTCTCACATCAGAGAAACAATTTGGTGTTTACACATGTGCGTTTGATTTATTTCACTTAAGAGTTTGTTCTCAAGTTGCATCCGTTTATGTAGAAATGTCTTGAGCTTATGGTCAATTTTTTTTTTTTGAAAAACAAAGCACACCAGCTTTTATTTTCTTGAGAGTTGAAATTGACATTCACTTAAATTTGTTCTTGTCGTATTTTTTTCTTATATATCTTTTCTCTTGACTACCGAATATTTCTTTTTTCATTTTTTATTAGTATATGTTTGAAGACATTTTGTCCGTCTTCTCATGTTTCTTTACTTTCTTTTATTGTTTTCTTTTGCTGATGCTTGTGGGTGGATTATAGTGGATAGCTTTGTTGCTGGTGTGGAGACCGCTTTAGTTAATGTCTACTCTTCGGAGATATCCTTGGGCTATGGCTAAGTATTGGCCTTTGCCTCTGTCCCAGGATCAAATCACCTCTGTTTATTTGGGAGGGAAGGTTTCAGCTCAGTGCCCAGTTTTCTGGGAATGGGCTGTGCTATTTTGGGCTGAATTGCCTGATTCCCAGGCAATTCAGAAATTGGTATACAGAGAAAGCCAATTGACAGCAACAATGCCATAACTTTGGCTATACAGTAGTAGTAAAATCAGCAACAATAGTGTCTAATGCAAACTGGATATTGACAAACTGTTAGAACAAATAACCTACCATCCTTCACTACAGGAGAGAGATGTATGATTATAGCAAAATCACTGAGACAAACCAGATATTGATCTACAGTAGATATCTACTAAATGGAACAAATTTACCTCCACTAACAATAGAAAAATATTCAACAGTAATGTGTTATAGTTAACTATCTATAGATTCATGAAACTTATACTAGTAAAGATAGAGAATGTGGGGAATAGAAGCATGAAACAAGCAAAATTTGAAAAATTAAGTGATGGAAGATGAGAAGATGATAAAAGTGAAATGAAGGATCTTATTAAGGAGTAAGAGGAAATTAATAGTATTAGAATGAAATAACAGGAAAAAACAAAAAGGAGAAATAAGAAGAAATATAGGGGATGGGAAAATAGGTACAGTGAAGACATGCCATGTATAAGGTCCTAATAACCTTATGAATGTGGACACTATATGCCATAAACATGAACTAATAATAATAATATCCACAACAATGAAAAGTAGAAGAGGAGGGAGGGAGAGGGAGGGAAATGGATTAAAAAAAGAAACAACAAGCTGTATTATGTACATGCACCAACTCCCCAAGGTGATTGTAAAATGCATGTACTGCAAACATGTACTAATAAAATAAAATAAAAAAGGAAGAAATAGTGAGAACACTAAAAGAAAAAATAGGGGAACAAAATAAAAGTGTGTGAAAAGAGAGAGAATAGAAAAAAAGAGGTCCAAAACAAACAAACAAACAATAAAGGAAAAAGAACATAGAAAACAAAACTCCAAACAGTGCACAAAAACCAAAACCAATAAAGGAGAAAAAAATGAGTCAAAACATTTTTCCTATGTATTTCCAAATGAGTGGTTTCCTTCCAGGATCTGTGGTCTTTGGTATCCAGAAACTCACAGTCCTGTCTGCCCCTCTGTGTAGTCTATGGGTTTGAGAGTTAATGCCCCTGCTCAAGAGGTCCCCAGTCTGTAAACCCCAGACTGTGGCCACTATCCAGGCTGAGCCATGTCCTCACTCACGTTGATACATGGGGAAGCAATGAGACCACTGGTCTCTTCTGGATTAGGCAGCAGGGTGGGAGCCCAAGCAGACTGTTGGACTCAATGTCATCACCTTCAGATCCAGCCACCTCTGAAAGCCACATACATCACACCTGGCCTCACACCTTGGAATGCGGGCCCTGTAGTCTTCTTGGCTTGGGCTTGAACTTCTCAGGGGATCTCAGGGATCTATGTGTAGTCCTCACCCTCTTTGTGTCTGTCTCCCATGCTGTCTCTCACCCAACCTATGTGGCAGGGTAACACTTCAGTCCCAGAGTGAATCTATATATAGATGTTCTGTGGCTCAGTCCCACACAATTGACCCCTTTCCCAAATGGCACTTGATTAAACTCTCTCTGGAAATGTGGCAGTTCTGCACTGGATTTCTTTCCCAACTCTATCCTGCCATGAAGAAATAACTCTTGGGGCAAACCCCCCACACTGTTCGCAATTTACAAGAGCTAAGGGCTTTCTTGGGGCTTGCACAGCTGGCCCATCCGTTATTTCTCCCTGAAGCAGCTGACACCCAGGCTTAACTCTTCTCCAGGGAATTGGCCTTGTCCTCAATCAGGCTGGTTGCCTGGTAGTCGCCTCTGTGACTGAGGGGGACCGAGGTGTAGAGTTGCCTAGGTGTTGGTGGTTTGTTGCATGGTGGTGGCAGATGCTATTCTGTGTGACATGGTGTTGGTGGACCATCCCCAAATATTTCTTGTAATCAACTTTGGAGAATAGCCTCTTTTTATACACAGAAACTCAATATCCTTTCATTTTTATATTTCTAATTTTGTAGATCTTGTTTACTATCTGTGCTTCATAACTTTTGTCTTTCTCTTTGGCTGAAAGCAATAACACTTTAAAATCTGAACTGCCATGATATTAATTACTGAAATGTTCATGGTCAATTGAGTATAATATGGGGATATTCTTTATTTTATTTTATTTTATTTTATTTTATTTTATTTTATTTTTTTGTGTGTACCGGGGGGTCGACCTCAGGACCGCGCGCACCAGCAGGCACCCGTGCCGCTGAGGGATATCACCGGCCCCCTTTTTTTTGTATGTGGGTTCCAGGAGTCGAACTCAGGCCCTCGCGCTTGCTGGGCAGGCGCTTAAGCCGCTGAGCCATCTCACCAGCCCTCTTTTTTTTATTTAAAGAGAAGAAAAAACAAAACAAATAAAAAAAAGAACAAATTTTCAAAACAACATAATATGAGGGTAACAATGGTCAATGCATTACGTATTATTATCATTAAGTTAGTTATTCAGGATACCAGACATTAGCATTCAATTGTCCAAACATTATTGGCTCAAACCTTACTCTTCAATGAACTAAGTAAAATTGGTAGTGTATCTATCTTAACCATCTTATATATATATATATATATACACAATTTTTTGCCTTTCCCTTCTTTCTTTTCCCTATTCCAGTCTCTCTTTCCTGTTGACCAGTTTCTTTTTGATTCACCGTGTCTATTGTACATTTTGGATCTTATTTACTCTTTCAGTTTCTCATACTAGAGAGACAATACGATGCTTACACATGTGCATCCGGTTTATTTCACTTATGAGTATTTTCTCGAGTTGCATCCATTTACCTAGAAAAGTCTCCAGTTTATCCTTCTTTATGGCTGAATAGTACTCCATTGTATAAAAATACCACATCTTTCTTATCCATTCCTCAGTTGATGGGCATTTGGGTTGTTTCCAAGATCTGGCTATTACAAATTGTGCTGCTATAAACATGGGTGCACATATATCGCTGTGGTACGATGTTTTTAATTCTTCTGGGAAGATGCCCAGAAGGGGAAGAGCTGGGTCAAATGGGACCTCCAACCCTAGTTTCTTGAGGAATCTCCACACTGACTTCCACAGTGGCTATACCAGTCGACACTCCCACCAACAGTGAAGTAGGGTTCCTTTTTCCCCACAGCCCCTCCAGCATTTGTTATTAGTAGATTTCTTTATACTAGCCATTCTTTCTGGGGTGAGATGGTATCTCAGTGTTGTTTTAATTTGCATCTCTTGAATGACTAGTGATGTTGCATATTTTTTTGTATATTTATTTGCCATTAGTATTTCTTCATCTGAGAAATGTGTATTCATCTCAGATGCCCATTTTTGGAGTGGGTCTTTAAATTTGGGAGGTCTGATTTTTTTGAGTTCTTTATATGTCCTTGATAGTAATCCT
The DNA here is from genome assembly GCA_028451465.1 of Erethizon dorsatum. NCBI lineage: Eukaryota > Metazoa > Chordata > Mammalia > Rodentia > Erethizontidae > Erethizon > Erethizon dorsatum. Next base: position 103,785,437 of record CM051822.1, read on the forward strand.
TTGTCTGAGGAACAGCTGGCAAACATTATTTTCCACGTTGTGGATTGTCTTTTCACTCTGTTGGTGGTTTCTCTTGCTGTGCAAAAGCTTTTTAATAAGATGAGATCCCAGTTATTGATTCTTTGGGATAGTTCCTGTGCGGTTGAGTTTTTATTCATAAAGTCTTTGCCTACACCAATGTCTTCAAGGGATTTACCTATCCTACCTTGCAGCAGATTTAATGTTTCTGTTTTAATATTTAGATCTCTGATCCATTTTGAATTTAGTTTAGTGCATGGTGAAAGATATGGGTCTAGTTTTAATCTTCGGCATGTGTAGAGCCAGTTTTTCCAGCACCATTTATTAAAGAGGCTATCTTTCTTCCAGCGAATGTGTTTGGCACCTTTGTCAAAGATAAGGTGGCTTAGTATGTCTGGGGTTGTTTCAGCATCTTCTAATCTGTTCCATTGATCTTCAGGTCTGTTTTTTTGCCAGTACCACACTGTTTTTATCACAGTAGCTTTATAGTATAATTTCAAGTCAGGGATTGTGATGCCCCCTGCCTTGCCTTTGTTGCCCAGAATTGCCTTTGCTATTCTAGGTCTCTTCTGATTCCAAATGAATTTTAGGATTGTTTTCTCTAATTCTGTGAGATATGCTGTTGGAATTTTGATTGGAATTGCATTAAATCTGTATAACAATTTTGGAAGTATGGCCATTTTCACTATATTGGTTCTTCCTATCCAGGAGCAAGGGATATCTTTCCATTTCCTGATATCCTCTTCAATCTCCTTTTTCAGAGTACTGTAGTTTTCAGTGTAGAGGTCTTTTACATCCTTTGTGAGGTTGATTTCTAGGTATTTCATTTTTTTGGATGTTATTGTGAGAGGTATTGTTTCCCTAATTTCTCTTTCAGTAAATTTGTTATTTGTGTATAGGAAGGCTATTGACTTTTGAGTATTGGCTTTGTATCCAGCTACACTACTGAATTTGCTTATTAAATCTAGCAGTTTTTTAGTGGAGTTTTTGGGGTCTTCTGTGTAGAGTATCATGTCATCTGCAAATAATGATAATTTAACTTTTTCCTTTCTAATCATTATTCCCTTTTTTTCTTTCTCTTGTCTAATCACTCTGGCTAAAGTTTCCAGAACTATGTTGAATAAGAGTGGGGACAGTAGACATCCTTGTCTTGTTCCTGATTTTAGAGGGAAGGCTTTCAGTTTTTGGCCATTTAGTATAATATTGGCTGTTGGTTTGTCGTAGATAGCTTTTACCAGATTGAGACAAAGACCCTCTGTTCCAATTTTCTGTAGGGTTTTTATCATGAATGGGTGCTGGACTTTGTCAAAAGCTTTTTCTGCATCTATTGAGATGATCATGTGATTTTTGTCTTTGGTTCTGTTGATATGGTGTATTACATTTATTGATTTACATATGTTGAACCATCCCTGCATCCCAGGGATGAATCCAACTTGGTCATGGTGTATAATCTTCTTGATGACTTGTTGGATTCTGTTTGCCAGTATCTTATTGAGGATTTTTGCATCTATGTTCATTAGGGAGATTGGCCTGTAGTTCTCTTTCTTAGTTGGGTCCTTCTCTGGTTTTGGTATCAGGGTAATGCTTGCTTCCAGGAATGAATTTGGGAGTATTGCTTCCCTTTCAATTTCATTAAAAAGTTTCAGAAGTAGTGGCATTAGGTCTTTTCTAAATTTCTTGTAGAATTCGGCAGTGAATCCATCAGGGCCTGGGCTTTTCTTTGTTGGGAGGTTTTTAATTACATCTTCAATTTCATTGGTTGATATTGGTTTATTTAGGATTTTTAAATCTTCTTGATTCAGCTTTAGTAATTCATACAAATCTAGGAATCTGTCCATTTCTTCTGCATTTTCCATCTTAGTAGAATATAGATTTTTAAAATAGGTATAGATGATCTTCTGGACTTCTGCAGGGTCCGTCATGATATCACCCTTTTCATTTTCAATTGCATGGATTTGAGTCTTTTCTTTTTTTTAATAAGGTTGGATAAGGGTTTGTCAATCTTATTTATTCTTTCAAAGAACCAACTTTTTGCTTCATTGATTCTTTGTATTGTTTGTTTAGTCTCCAATACATTAATTTCTGCTCTGATCTTTATAATTTCCTCCCTTGTACGGGCTTTTGGCTTAACCTGCTCTTCTTTTTCTAGAAGTTCGAGGTTTGCCATTAAGTTGTTTATTTGCGCTTGCTCTATTTTCCTAATATAAGTATTTAATGCTATAAATTTCCCTCTTAGGACTGCTTTCATTGTATCCCATAAGTTCCAGTATGTTGTATTGTCATTATCATTCAGTTGTAGAAATTGTCTAATTTCTTTTTTAATTTCATCTGTGACCCATTGGTTGTTCAGGAGGGTGCTGTTTAATTTCCATGTGTTTAGGGAGGTTTTGTGATTTCTTTTGCCATTGATTTCCAATTTCATTGCACTATGGTGTGATAATATGCATGGGATAATTTCAATTCCTTTGCATTTACTTAAGCAGGTTTTATGAGCTAATATGTGGTCTATTTTGGAGAACGTCCCATGTGCAGCTGAGAAGAATGTGTATTCTGATGTTGTGGGGTGGAACACTCTGTAGACATCTACTAAGTCCATTTGTTCCAAAGTTTGGTTCAGTTCTATTATTTCATTATTGATTTTCTGTCTAGTTGATCTGTCTTTTTGTGACAGTGGAGTATTGAGATCTCCCAATATAATTGTATTAGTGCTTATTTGATTTTTCATGTCCTTTAGTACTTGTTTTATATAGCTGGGTGCATTGGTATTTGACGCATATATATTTATGATCGTTATCTCTTCCTCTTGGATTGTTCCCTTTACAAGGATGTAATGACCATCTTTATCTCTCTGAATCATTCTTGGCTTGAAATTCACTTTGTCTGCAAAAAGAATAGCTACCCCTGCTTTTTTCTGTGTTCCTGTTGCATGGAGTATTGTTTTCCATCCTTTGACTTTCAGTCTATGAATTTCTTTCTGAATTAAATGTGTTTCTTGTATATAGCATATTGTTGGATCTTGCTTCTTGATCCTTTTTGCCAGTCTGTGCCTTTTGATTGGTGAATTGAGACCGTTAACATTGATGATTAAAACTGATATGTATTGACTTATACTTGTCATGATATTTTCCTGTTGTTGGTTCCCACTCTTTGTTTGTTTTTCCCCTTTCCTGCTATTTAATTATCTGCCCTGCCTGGTGGATCCCTTCTGTTGGGGTTCCTATCTCTTTCTAGAATGTCCTTCAGAATATTTTGGAGTGCTGGTTTGGTGGTCATAAATTTTCTCAGATGTTCTTTGTCATAGAAGTATTTTATTTCTCCATCAATTTTGAAAGATAGTTTTGCAGGGTACATCAATCTGGGTTGAAAATTATTTTCCTTTAGAGCTTGAAATATGTCATTCCAAGCTCTTCTTGACTTGAGGGTTTGTGCTGAAAAGTCAGCTGTGATTCTGATGGGTTTTCCTTTATAGGTGATTTGTCTCTTCTCCCTAACAGCTTTTAAGATTCTGCTTTTCTGTTGAATTTCTGGGATCTTGACTATGATATGTGTGGCTGAAGTTTTTTTTTTGGTCATGTCTAGTTGGTGTTCTAAAAGCTTCCTTTATGTTGGGGTCAAATTCTTTTTCTCTTCCAGGGAAGTTCTCCGTGATAATGTCTCTGAACAAGGTTTTAATGTCATTGATGCTATCTCCTGCTTTTTCATTTATTCCAATTATTCTTAAGTTGTTTATCTTTGAGTCATCTAGCAGCTGCTGAATTGATTATTCATGGTCCCTTGCTGTTTTTAAGAATTCTTTCTTTTCCTGATCACTAATTGCAAGCCTGTCTTCTATATCTGAGCTCCTGTCATCACATTGGCTTAATCTGCTACAAATACTTTCAATGGAACCTTTGTTTTCTTGGATATCTGCTTGAATCTGCCTTATGGATTCCATTTCTTTCCTATGCTGAGCATTCATGGTTTCTATAGTTTTCTTAAGCTCATCTATTTTTTTGTCTGTATCAGCTATAGTGTCCTTAAGCATGGTCTTCATTGTGGACAGTATCTCTGTAGCTATCTGTGAAATTATTTCTGTTTTAGTTTTTTCCAGAGCCTCATTCAGTTGTTTTGTTGTTACCCCTTCAGATATGCCAGGTGGGTGGCTTTGGGATTGTCCCACCTCATTGCGCCCTAGGTTTGCCTTTGGTGAATTGGATATGTGGGGTTGCATCTTGTTTAAGTGTCATCTCATTTCTTTTTCTTTAATTCCTGGGGTGATGTTTGTAAATTACCTATGATAGGTTACTTTATTGCTAGTGTTCAAGATCCTTAGAAGATGACTACTTCTCTGCAGTATCTTCCAAGTGGAGCTTGCTTTTGGGTTTTGAGCTTTCTGCCAGATCCTACCTCTTCAATTCGTTGGATGTGAGAAGTTGCTACCTGTTTGGCCCAGTCCTTGATTCTTTGGTACTGTGCCACTGTATTTTCTGTGTCCCTTAGTCAATATCAATCATGAAATATCAGGAAGGAAAGCTGTTTAGAACAATTATTTCACATTTGGCTATAATGGTAACTGAAGCATCAAACACAGCCTAGAAAATGACAGACTGAGCTATTTACCACTTTTTTTATTTACCACTTTTAGCCGTATAATGTAGAGTTGCGGTTATATAACAAAATCTAAAACACACCAGAAAAATTATATGCAGTATACAAGTCCTTAGTATGTCAATTTTTCCCCTCAGGAGTTTAAATTTAAAATGAGTTAAGGAGGAAATAGAGTATTGGTAGAGGAGGAAGGAATTAGATGTAAGGTTAGAGGACCAAGAGGGATCCCACTAACATTGGGACACTGGTGCAGAGGACTGGTGGGAAAAAGAGAAGGAAAGGATAAAAGGAAGAACAGATCACAACCACAATCACAAAGAGGTTAGAGGTGCTGTTTACACTCATATAAAAACCAGAGAGAATAATGAAGGAAAGGGCAAATAGACAAACAGAAACAAAAATGAAGACAAAAACAACAAAGCAAACAGACAAAACAGAAATAAAACCCCACAAAAGAAAAAAAAAAAAAAAAAAAAAAAAAAAAAAAAAAAAAAAAACCTTCACCAGAACAAAAAACTAATGAGAGAGAAAAAAAAAATAAAAAAAATAAAAAATAAAAAGAATCAGTTCCAGGTGTTGACTCTGCTGTAGGCAGGCACCGAGTTATGACAGAGTCCTGTTTCATGCATGTCCGTCCCAGCTAGCCAGGAGTGGCCCTTTGGCGGGCAGTGAGCAGAGCGTGGACTTTCAGGCAGAGACCGGTCTCCTTCGCCTGCTGCTATCAGCGCACTGCTTTCCTGCTGCTCTGATTTTCGCCACGCCCCCCACAATGGTGCAGGGGCAAGTCGCTCTCTGGCGCAGGACAGGTGTGGCTGAGAGACCAGTCTCATTCACCTGCCGTCCTCAGCGCACTTTCGTGGGGCTGAGAGGTGCTGCGCTGCCCTGTCTGGAGCACAAGTTCCCAGAGCTGTTTCCGTGCCACTCTGATTTTCGCCACTCCCCCCACAATGGCACCCAGCCAGTAGCTCTCTGGCATGGGACAGCTGTGGCTGAGAGACACTCACTGCCAGCCAGCACAGTCCTCCACCCCTCCCCTGCCCCACCGCTGTCTCATGATCCTCCATGGGGCTCCCTGGGCGCCAGCTGCCACCATGTGTCCGCAGCTTTGAGCTTCTGTCGCGCTGTGATTCCTGGGATGGTAGAAAGTGTGCACACGGGGTCTGTTCCTTCTTTGTTGAAAAGTACCCTTCACTGGTGCCGGGGGTCCCAAGCTGCACTGCAGAACTTTTCTGGGTCCCGGGGAGGCATCTCCCCCCCTCCTGCACTCTCCCGGTCACTATATTCCCGTAGTCCAATGGCAACTTTTAGAGAGTTTTGCTGTGTGCTTCTTACTCATCTGCCATCTTTTTTCCTCCTGGGGGATATTCTTTAGAAAGTGAACCAAGCTCTGTAAAGGAAGCAGCAAGAAATACATCCTTTGTCCTAAGAGAATCATATTTTTCCCTGTGCTTTATGAATATAGCATTAAATGAATGCAAAGAAAAAATCCAAGGGCAGCCATCTTTTTTGAGATCTGATTCTGTTTAGAGCACTTAATGCAATCCTACAATCATGAAATTTAATGTGTAATAGAACTATGTACTAACTTCAATATTTGGATGGATATAATTTTGTTACAGCTAATTTTTGAAACCAAGATGCAAGACAGCACAAAACACTTAGACATTTCATTAAATATAATTTTTAACCTTAGGCAACATATAATTTTGAGTTAACATTACTAAAACAAGAAAGTGAAGCCTAGGTGGTAGACAGGTATGGTCAGGGGTTTCCATGTGCTCCAGTCCTCTTCCCTCAGCTGAGAATCTAAAGGTCATGTTACTGCTGTGATTGATTTAAGTGTCTCTCTGCAGCTTCTCAGCTCAACACTTTAGGGACTCTTGGAGGAAGATTCTGATTAACTCTCCCTAGTAAAGAGCACATGAACTTCATATTCTCCAGTGGAAACTCACCTCTATTTCTTTGCATGATGAAAAATGCTGGGATAGTAGAGATGTCTGGGCTGTAATTCAGTCTCAGGTATTTCCAGTAACTATTGCCTTTCATTGGCCATTAGGCAATTCTTGTCATTATGGTAATGAAGTTCTTACCCACTCCCTATACCCATGATATCCCTCCAAAGAAGGTCACTTAAATAAGGTTCTTTCTAAAGTACAAGATCCATATGGTTCAGGTTCAAGAAGGCTTTGATTCACACTTCTCAGAAGTCAGCAACAGGGCACTCTCCACAGGGTCCAGGATCTGTGTTTTCCTCTATGTGACTCCTGCTAGTATATTCAGATCCAGGAACTTTGACTTGGTTTCTGTCTTGTCCCATTATGGTCAGGTGTCTGATTTTGCTTTGAGTCTGGTAGTTCTCTCTCTTACTTTTTTGTTTCAGGTGCTACGTTAAGGAAGAAGAATAAAGATATGAACACAACAGTCCATGATCTTAAGGAGCAGAGTTTGGGAGATAGATGTATAAACAGATAACTATGCAACAATTTAGGAAGTATAGAATTCATATAAAACAAATTCAGGTATATATCTTGACTATAATAATTATTAACATACCTAAATTGTAGGAAAGAGGACCAAGACCTAGAACATCTGCTTTCTAAAGTCACACAGCTTCAGAGGTGAGACCCGAGCCCAGGGACTTTGACTTCAGTATCCCATTAATCCTGTAACATCGAGGTTATACTTTATTCCATCTTTCCTCTTAGGGACAACTCTCAATTGCAGATATTGGGAATACTTGAGTTTCTGCTTCTAGGTTGATGCTAACTGTGGGATTTTACTCATTGCCAGCATGTTTGCCCCTGGGTACAACCTGACTGCCAGGACACGCCTACACATTTGTCATACCTGCTCAATGGACTGGCCTGGTGTTTTATTCTCCTGAGATCATGGAGAGAACCGATGGGTTTCTTGGGGCAGGAGAATTCCAATTGCTGCTCCTATATGGTCTTTTCTTTCTTATTATAATTCATCTACAGGCCACATGGTGGTTTACTCTTCAGCACCAGGACTGCGGGACAGCTCCAAGCAGTTCCGCCGCTGGTACCATTTATTATCAGCTTGGTGTTGAATGCAAACCCAACAAAATACAGATCTTAAGGGCCCTAAATTGCACCCCAAAATATCTCTCAGTGTCTCATCTGAAATAGCTCTTTCAGGGTCCAGTCTGTAGTATGATGGTCAATTTCATGTTTTTGATTGTAAGTAAAATAAGTAAAACTCAATTGCTTGAGCACAAATGATATTTATTAGCTGTCATAACTTTCCTGTCTTGGAATGCAATCAGCTTCAGGTCTCGTTGTATCCAGAGGCTTAAATAATGCTACCAGGATTCATGCTGCTTAGAATGGGCCCACCACTTGATTGGTGAAATGACCACTTGCAGCCATTGACTCAAACCCTTTTAGCTTAGTGATCCCTAAAGATGCAGCCTTCCCTGATGGCACCAGGGCAGATGGATTGCCCTGATTAGGGTCAGTGCCTGCCTTTGTGATGAGGGGCTTGGGGATTATCAAAGGGGTCTCTTCATAGATAAAAGGGAATGTAGGCCAGAAGAAAGAGGCAGTAGTTCCAGACAGACAAAAAAACAGCAGAGGCATCCTGTAGCTGGCATCCGCAGGTGACTCTTAAAACCCATAAATGACCCAAGGACTATTGTGAGGTGGAACTGTCATACAAAACTCAGCTCTCCAGATTTGGCAAAAGCCCCAGTTTATAGTTCACGCACTTCCTCATGGTCCTTCTTCCCTAGCAAACAAGTCCCAGGGAAAGACATACAAACTGGATCGAGGATCTGAGATACCCCCAATTTACCTAAGATTGATATGCAAATACAATCTCAAAAATGAGTACAGGTTCTGTTTGTAACCTTATTCCCTACTAGGCTTGTAGTGGAGCTCATTCCATAATGGCTTCATAGGAAGTGAAATAAATGAATATTTTAAAGAAAAAACCTGGACATGATAAAATGGGCACTTTCCTTAGTTTGCAAGGAAATAAGTTTCTGTCATTTACTTGATGCATTTATGAAAAATGCCTGTGTGTTTCATTGTGCAAGACACTACTTTCACTTGGGTTTTAAAATTCATACACTTTTCAATATTCAGTTTGCAGTAAAACAAGTATGTGGCTCAGAATTTCAATCTCTGCAAGCAATTTGTTTCCTCTCTTGTTTGCTAATAACATCATGTCTTTATTTAGCGAATGTGTTACAGAAGCTGCTCCTTATGATTTAATTTAACTTTGACAAATAATATTGCAGGTCACAGCAAGAGTCTGATGGCTCCTACCTGGTTAGGAGCCATACTGTGAAAACACAGGACCTGGCATATTTTCCTCTAGATTAATTGACACCATTGCTTAGTCAGAAAAATGGAGTTAGTAAGCCTTACATCTAGTGCCAATGTGGTTTGGCATATGGCTGCTAGTTTCTTACAAAATAAATACATGTATATTGGTTTTGTGATGGGGAAGTCTCAGAGGTTTGCTCGTGTGCCCTCTGATGTTTTTACCTTCTTATCAGAGGGTGTCAGGATCTGATTGCACAAATCTCCCTCAAACTGCGCAATAAAGGATTGTAAGGTCTCTCAAGTGTTCCAAGAAGTGAAGAAATGGGAAAGTAAGTGTGCCAGTAACATAATTAGGAATGGCCACGTTCCCATGAAGAGAGTTCTTCTTATGTCTTAGATGCAGGCTTCTTGATTGGTGGATTAAAATTTAAGATCTTTTCAGGGTACAAAAAACTTGCTGTGGTCTGATGTCTTATTTTTCTATTGACCCTTCTGCACCAGCACTAGCAGTAACAACAAAAAGTTAACATTGGACAGAGGCCCTTCTGTGCTGGCTACTCTGCTGGACATGCCTCATTCTTTGAGTAAATGGTTTCTAATCTTGTTTTCTGTAGCAGCATCTCTCTTTACCTCACTGAACTCAGAATGTCTTCAGAAAGTGGAAAAGAAAAGTTGACATCAAATAAGAGCCAATGACCCTACATGGGAATAAGAGAAGCTTATTTGCTAGCTATCCTGTGCCTGTCATCATGTTGGATGTTTACATGAGTCATTCAATCCACGTGCTAATTTGGGACTGGGTGTTACTATCCCCATTTTAGAGAAGCAGAAACCAAAGCTCAGGCAGTGTCAAAGGCAAGGTCAAACAATTTTCAAACTCAATATTCAAACCCAGGCCTATCTGAATGAACCTTTATTCTGTTGTTGCATGTCTGCATGACTTCTTGGCATATGAAAGGACAAGTACTACTGTCTGTGACTATAGAATAATTGTAGTATTAGGAAAGTTCTTGTACAGATGTGAAGATATACTCCTTCATGATAATAAATGAGTAGAAAATGGTTTTGTAGCACAGTCATTATTTTCTTCATTTTTGGAAAATAGTTTTGGTGGTCAAGCTACTGGGGTGACTTGGGGCATCTTTGGACTTCCCTCTGTAGTAGTTTTTCCTTCTGTTCTGATCCCATTAACAGAGAAACCTACCCCTCATGCTGCAGGGCCTCTGTAGCTTTAGAAATGAGGGGGTTAGAATTCAAGGCATTTGGGTTACAGCCTTTTCCAGTTAGGTTGTTACTGAAAGGATGCAAAATGGTACCCAGAGTAGCTGCCCAGGAGATGTACTCCTCCTACAAATCCTCTTCCTAGCTTTGCACTTGGGGCTTCCTTGAGTAACTGGCTCAGCCCTTCCTTCCTTGCCACATATTTACTATTCTTCTTCTTCTTCTTATTATTATTATCATTATTATATTTGGTGCTGGACATCAAACACAGGGCCTCAAACTGCTAAGTGTGCACTCTGCTACTGAGCTACATTTCCAACTCTCTGTGCCCCATATTTTAATCTCCTGTAGAACTATTTCTGAAAATGGATGGAACTTAGATCTGTGAATTTATTCTTCTTTCCTGAACAGGCACTGGCTCTCCTGTTTTCTCCCAATCCTTTCCTAAGACCTCCTTTCCATCTCCCTTTGCTTAACGTTGAGTCGACGTAACTCCCCTACTCCATTTCTGCATATTCTTCTCTTCCTTATTTTCAGGTTCAAGCCACCTCTATATTAGTGTCCCCCTTTCAGGAAATGCCAAGTAAAGAGGCTGATGGGATCCTGTGCTTAGAATCTTCTTCTGGCTGCCCATCTGTCTTAGAATAAAATATGAATTCCTTCCCTCATCCTAAAAGCTCTTCTAGATGTGAGCCTGTCCCTCTCAGGTCTCACCTTATTCCTTCTACACACTGTGCACCTTGGTCTTCTTATAAATGCTCTCATCTTGTTTCCACTGTGGAGCTTTGAACTTGCTCTTTCTTTTCTGCCTTCTATCCTCTAGATACTCACTTTTTCTCATATTTCATTTCTCAGCTCTAATATCACCACCTCCAGGAAGGCCTACTCTTGATCCAAAGGATCTCCTTAATGACTGGCTGTCCCATTACCCTATCTTAGTGATTTGTAATACATATCAATATATAAGTTTATGTTATTTATATATTTGCCTCTGTAGTAATTTTTCCTCCTATTCTAATCCTATTAACTCAATGAAAATACCCTTGATTCCATTAACAGAGACCCCACAAATTCACCACTTTTTTGCCAGGGCCAAGCACAATGCCCAACACATAATAAGCCTTCAATAAATATTTATTGAATCAGTAATAAAATAAATGCATGTAGTAGGTTTTCCATACATATTGTTGGATGCATGACTACATTCCCTTTTATGACAGCCCTAGATTCCTAGAGGGTCATGGATTCCTTCACAAAGCAGGTCAAAATAATTTTGGACCCCTTTCTTCTTAGCGTTAGAGAGGGTCTACGATACAAACATTTTTAAAGTTACTTGTTCCAGCTTCTCTGAAAGTTTTCAATAATTCTTAGGCCCAGACATGTCCAGTGAAAGGAAATTCTCCACCTCCCAGGAAGCCATGTTAATCTTTGGGCACTCTTGCTTGTATTGGGATTCTTGAGAGAAACATAATGAACAGGATTTATTATAGGAATTGGATATATTTATTATAGGGATGGGTTGAAATGAGTATGGATGTTGAGAGTCCCATGATCTGCTGTCTGCAAGCTGGAGTCTCAGAACCATCAGCATCCAGGTTCAAAGGTCTAAGAACCAGGGAAGCTGATGGTGTAAGTCCCAGTCCAAGGCAGAAGACCAATGTCCCAGCTCAAGAAGACAGGCAGAAAACAAAAGCAGTGAATTCTTCCTTTCTCTGCCTTTTGTTCTACTTAGGCCCTCAAAGGATTGAATAACGCCCACCCACAGTGAGACCAGTAATTCCTGTTACTGACTACTGATTATATTAACCCCATCTGGAAACACTTCACAGATAATCTGACTAGATTATTAAGCAGAGTAGGTACTGTGCCAGGTGTTTATGGGCCCATAATGAGTGAGTAAATTCGTATTTCTTCATCCTGGACATGTTGGTCATCAAAATACTTCATATTAATTTTGTGAAATGAGGTAGCAATGCATCAATTCACTTTGAAGCCATACAAGTCATCTGTTAAATGCACAAGCTTGATTTCATAAATATTTCCTCTTCCTTGAATATAACAGAATTTCCTTTGAAAGTTATATTTTCCCTTGAAGTCTTTTTCCTAAGTTGATATGTTTTGTAGTTACTGTCATATGATCATGCTGGTTAGCTGTTTCTGATCAGTAATCTACATGGGAATTATTTAGAACATATGTTCTTATTATTAGTGTAAATGAAAGACATCTTGTAAAGAACCCAAAGGAATGCAAATACAAAATCTTGCATTTGGGATACAGTTTTTATTCTTGTTAAATTCAAGGTAACACAGAATAGTTTGCAAGTCAATCAATGCCAGACTGACATCTTCCCTTTTGAATTTAATGGTCTTGTTCTTTAAAAACACCTTTACTGGGAAATCAGTGCACGTTGTATTATCATAGAAATCCAATTATCCCACCAGAACTCACATATGCAGTCTACCTCATTGGCCCCCTGGAAGCTGTGTGGAAAATGATGGCCTTGAGGAAAGAACAGAACCTTAGGTGACATTGGGAACCACATAGAAATTAGAATGATCACATAGCCACCCTCATATTACATGGGTCTCCTGAGGACAGACCAGGATGACTCATTCGAAACCCTGCTGATAGAAGTGGAACATGCTGAATGCATTGTTAATAATTTTATGAAATCCATAATCCATCCACAGAATGATTGTCTGAGCAGGGCAGAATAATGCCTTCCACCACCTGCCCCGTATTCTAGTTGCTAGAACCTTGAATAGGCTCCATTAAATGGCAAGGGGAATGAAAGTGACAGATGGAATTAGGGTTACTAATCATCTGAAGTTAAGATAGAAAGATGAGCCTGGATTATTTGAGCAGTCCAATGCAATCATACAGTCCTTAAATGTGGAAGAGAAAAGTTTTCCTACAAACTAGAGAAGGCAAAGAAATGAATTCTCCCCTACATCTTTCAGACGGGAGTGCACCTTGCTGAGTTTAGCCCTGAGAGAACTGTGTTGGATTTCTGATATAAAAGATTCAACAATAATAAATTGACATTGTTTTAAGTTGCTACATTTGTGGTAATTTGTTATGGCAGGAATAAAAAACAATATAATCTCTCACTCAGCCAGTGCTGAGTGCATGTTCTTACTATGGGCTGAATGGATGTTTCCTATCCTGCCTCACAGCTGTGTTAGGAAATGCCCTGACAACCTATGCTCTTATTATAAACGTGGGTGAGTTTGTAAGGCATTTATCCTCATACAACTGCTGCCCTGTAAATAATTATTGACCCCTTCCATGTCTGCAGACACCATGTCTGCTTTTAAGCATTCATTTTGCCTTTTTTCTCAATTTCCATTTCATAAATTATTTGTGCTTTCCTTTCCCCAGGACACCATTTGAAAAGTTATCGTGTAATTTTTAGCTTTTTCCAGCCTTAGCCACTTCTAAGCAAATGGCCTTTCCCTTTCCCTAGTTTTAATTGTGCAAATTAGAGTTTGTTGGTTTTCACAGTTGTCTTTTATATTTGAAATCTATTTGTCTTTGCTGTTTCTTCCCTTTGCCAAGTGGAAGCATTTCATCTTACACTTTCAGAAGTTTTCCTGACTTCTTTCACTCAGCAGAAAATCACTAGCAGTATCCCCTGCGTGTTTTTATAGTATATCTGTCACAATGTTTCTTAATTGTGTTTGGCTTAAGGTAGACACCTGGTTTCCAGGAGATAAAATCTGGTCTTCCTTGGTGATCTCTAGATGTTAATAGTTCTTCCTGTTCCCACTAACCTGACTCTTGTAGCACAGAAGATAGGTGGCCAAATCTCTGCTGTGCACTGGAATGTGGATGTGAAAGGGCACATACCCAGATTGATCAATCAACCATTCAGTGCATAGTTACTTGGCCACATGAGTACGCACTGTGCGAGAGATAACAAGCATAAAGTTACTCTCTGTGTCAAAAATGCCTGGATACTAGAGAGCAATAGATTTATAAACATAACATGACACAATATAGCTTTGGTTTCTCCTTGTCTCCTGGTAGGTAGCTATACCACATTCCCCTGTGTTATGGTTTAGATCTTAAATATCCTCCAAAAGTCTCATGTGTTCAGAGGTGGGAATTTTGGAAGGTGATTGGATCACAGGGATGCTATACTCATCAGCGGACTGATTCATTGAAGTTCATAGTTAAATGTGCTGACAGGTGGTGGGGCTTTATGGAAGAAGTGGGTCACTGGGGGTGTGAATGGAAGGGTATGTTCTTGTTCTGGGCCCCTATCTCTCTCTCTGGATTCTGCCTACCATGGGTTGAACAGCTTTCTTTCTCCAGGTTCTTGTATCTTGCTGATTTTACCTTGGAGCCGGCTGACCATGAGCTAAACCCTGAGGCCAAATAAGCCTCTCCTTTAAGTTGTGGGTATCAGATATTTTGTCTCTGTGATGGGAAAGTGACCAATATATGCAACTGACCTGGGAGGCAGGGGTGACCATGTGGCTGAATTGTAGCCAAGGATTTTGAGTAGACATGGTGTGTGTTCCCCTTCAGGCCTGCACAAGACAACCCCCAGCATGTTCTACCATGTTCTTGTCCCCTCCCTGACCTGAGGGCCCTCTAGGCAGCCTGTGGCATGGCCAGACTGTGTGGAGGAAGTTAAAGGTCCTGCTGACTTGCTTACCAGCTTCAGGCTGTCACATGAACAAGAAGTAATTGCCAATTGTATCTAAGCCATTATATATTTTTAGTATATTTTTTCAATAGAGAGCATTACCATAACAAATGTGTTAGACAATTTGAGGTGGACATAGGCTTAAGTAGCATTTAAAAATTTTAGTAGCTTGAAGTTTATTTCAATGTTTAATAAGATACAACTAGCACACAAAAACTATGATTGCATGCATGGTATTACTTAGGACAAGGCTAAAGTCAGTATTTACATTCAAAATGTAGTAGCTCGGGGACAAAAGGAAGTAAATAGTGATATTGGTAGTGCTATATCTGGCCAAAAATTGATCACCAAGCAATGACATGGGATCTGGGTGAAGGAGAGCTGTCATGATTGCCCATGTCTGCTTTTTCAGGGACTCATACCAGATTAGTGCTTCAGTGCTATGACCTGAAGGTAATACAAGGGGTGATCAAAATATATAGTGAATATTTAAAATTTTAAACTTTATTATAGTAAGACACATTGCTATTCATCCCTCTCAAAACATTTCCCCTTGCTTCAAACACACTTATCCCACTCTTCTCCATTTTCTGAAGCAGTTTCTGGAAGTTCTCTCTCATGAGTATCTTTATGCGGTGTGATAAAAATATGGTGGATGCTGCTACCCAGTGTCACCCAATAGAAAGACAGGCTTGTAAAAACATTAATGTGTATCCTTACTGCCTTATTCACTAGATTTGGCACTTGTGACTTCTGGCTCTTTCCTAATGTCAAAATTACCATGAAAGGTAAACATTTTGAGTTGATTCAGGACATAGAGCCAGTCCTGAGAGTGTGACTAAAGATACTCCAAAAGAAGACTTTTAGCACTGTCTCAGAAAGTGGTAAAATGGATGGGGATGAGTGTGTTCAAAAAGAGGGGGAATACTTTGAAGGAGATTAATGCCAATGTGTCTTTTACCATAATACATTAAAATTTTAAATAGTGACTGTATTTTTCGGTCATCTAGGTACTGTCAGGGACTTGGGTTCTGCTCAGATCTTGATATTTAGGTTCTTTTCAATGACCTTTATTCACACATGAAAAAGACATGAAAGGAGCAGTTCCTTTTTCTTCTCCTTCAAGGCTTTTGTAGAGGTGGAATTTTCTGAGTTGCCATCTGCAGTGTTGTTGTTGTTATTGTTTTCCTTTTTGGGCCTCGGGTGCCACTGTGAATTATATTCTTCACTGTTGCTGCTGTAGGACATTGTCATTGTCAGTCTGGGCAGGGCATGCATGCTTTGTTCTACTTTCCTTCTTCATCTTGCTCCCCTCTTTTCCATCCCCCATAGGCACTGACTCTAGAGATTTCTGTATATCCTTCAATTTATATGTATCCCTGGAAATATTTATTGTTTTATATGCATTTGGATTTACTTAAATGCTATGGATCCATGAACCCTGTTGTGTTTCTTACTTTTTTCCCTCAATTCCTTTTCTCCCCCTCCTTCTTTCTTTCCAACTTATTCTTGTACTGAATGCACATCTAAATTATTTTTGCAGCATAAGATTCCATAGCATTTTCTCGCTCTGTTTTTCTTATCCATCTCTCTAAGTAATAAACTTTGCAAAGCTATCTGTCCTTTTGTTCTAAGATCTAGGATGAGATAGACCCTGGTCTCTGCCTTAAAAAGAAGCCCAGTCTTTACTGAGAAATAAAAGAGAGCCACAAAAGCTAACAGCAACAGCACGTGATGCAGGTTGCACTTTAGATTCACAGAATTTTGAGACTGGAAAAGTTCTTGAAGATAATACAGTGTAGAGATTCTCAAAGTTTCAGGATGTGTTAAGTAAATGTTTGATCTGAATATTATTTTTAAAGTGTCTTTTCCCAAATGATGCAATTGAAACAGTGTTCACATTTAAATGTGATACTTACCAAAAATTAAGATACAATTTTCAAACTGATATGTCTACAGGAGACAAGCAGATAACAATGAGAGAAATGGTGGTGTAAGACAATAGGAAGGGATAGGAACCAAGGAAGAACAGAAGGCCCATAACTAGGTTAGAGCAGTCAGCCATTGTTTGCCAGGTGGAAGGGCAAGCTCAGGGTGGCCAAATCATTTTTTTTTTTTTTTTTTTTTTTTAATTTTAAAGAGAAGAAAAAACAAAACAAATCAAAAGAAGAACAAATTTTCAAACAAACATAATAGGAGGGTAACAATGGTTAATACATTACGTATTACTATCTTTAAGTTAGTTATTCAGGACACCAGACATTAGCATTCAATTGTCCAAACATTATTGGCACAAACCTTACTCTTCAATGAACTAAGTAAAAATGGTAGTGTATCTATCTTAACCATCTTATATATATATATATATACAATTTTTTTCCCTTTCCCTTCTTTCTTTTCCCTATTCCAGTCTCTCTTTCCTTTTGACCAGTTTCTTTTTGATTCACCATGTCTATTGTACATTTTGGATCTTATTTACTCTTTCAGTTTCTCATACTAGAGAGATAATACGATGCTTACACATGTGCTTCTGGTTTATTTCACTTATGAGTATTTTCTCGAGTTGCATCCATTTACCTATAAAAGTCTCCAGTTTATCCTTCTTTATGGCTGAATAGTACTCCATTGTATAAAAATACCACATCTTTCTTATCCATTCCTCAGTTGATGGGCATTTGGGTTGTTTCCAAGATCTGGCTATTACAAATTGTGCTGCTATAAACATGGGTGCACATATATCGCTGTGGTACGATGTTTTTAATTCTTCTGGGAAGATGCCCAGAAGGGGAATAGCTGGGTCAAATGGGACCTCCAACCCTAGTTTTCTGAGGAATCTCCACACTGACTTCCACAGTGGCTGTACCAGTCGACACTCCCACCAACAGTGAAGAAGGGTTCCTTTTTCCCCACAGCCCCTCCAGCATTTGTTATTAGTTGATTTCTTAATAGTAGCCATTCTTTCTGGGGTGAGATGGTATCTCAGTGTTGTTTTAATTTGCATCTCTCGAATGACTAGTGATGTTGCACATTTTTTTGTATATTTATTTGCCATTAGTATTTCTTCATCTGAGAAATGTGTATTCATCTCAGATGCCCATTTTTGGAGTGGGTCTTTAAATTTGGGAGGTCTGATTTTTTTGAGTTCTTTATATGTTCTCGATAGTAATCCTTTGTCTGAGGAACAGCTGGCAAACATTTTTTCCCACATTGTGGGTTGTCTCTTCACTCTGTTGGTGGTTTCTCTTGCTGTGCAAAAGCTTTTTAATAAGATGAGATCCCAGTTATTGATTCTTTGGGATAGTTCCCGGGCGGTTGAGTTTTTATTCATAAAGTCTTTGCCTACACCAATGTCTCCAAGGGTTTTACCTATCCTACCTTCCAGCAGATTTAATGTTTCTGTTTTAATATTTAGATCTCTGATCCATTTTGAATTTAGTTTAGTGCATGGTGAAAGATATGGATCTAGTTTTAATCTTCGGCATGTGTAGAGCCAGTTTTTCCAGCACCATTTATTAAAGAGGCTATCTTTCTTCCAGCGAATGTGTTTGGCACCTTTGTCAAAGATAAGGTGGCTTAGTATGTCTGGGGTTGTTTCAGCATCTTCTAATCTGTTCCATTGATCTTCAGGTCTGTTTTTTTGCCAGTACCACACTGTTTTTATCACAGTAGCTTTATAGTATAATTTCAAGTCGGGGATAGTGATGCCCCCTGCCTTGCCTTTGTTGCCCAGAATTGCCTTTGCTATTCTAGGTCTCTTCTGATTCCAAATGAATTTTAGGATTGTTTTCTCTAATTCTGTGAGATATGCTGTTGGAATTTTGATTGGAATTGCATTAAATCTGTATAACAATTTTGGAAGTATGGCCATTTTCACTATATTGGTTCTTCCTATCCAGGAGCAAGGGATATCTTTCCATTTTCTGATATCCTCTTCAATCTCCTTTTTCAGAGTACTGTAGTTTTCAGTATAGAGGTCTTTTACATCCTTCGTGAGGTTGATTCCTAAGTATTTCATTTTTTTGGATGTTATTGTGAAAGGTATTGTTTCCCTAATTTCTCTTTCAGTAAGTTTGTTATTTGTGTACAGGAAGGCTATTGACTTTTGAGTATTGACTTTGTATCCAGCTACACTACTGAATTTGCTTATTAAATCTAGCAGTTTTTTAGTGGAGTTTTTGGGGTCTTCTGTGTAGAGTATCATGTCATCTGCAAATAATGATAATTTAACTTCTTCCTTTCCAATCATTATTCCTTTTATTTCTTTCTCTTGTCTAATCGCTCTGGCTAAAGTTTCCAGAACTATGTTGAATAAGAGTGGGGACAGTGGACATCCTTGTCTTGTTCCTGATTTTAGAGGGAAGGCTTTCAGTTTTTGGCCATTTAGTATAATATTGGCTGTTGGTTTGTCATAGATAGCTTTTACCAGATTGAGATAAAGACCCTCTATTCCAATTTTCTGTAGGGTTTTTATCATGAAAAGGTGCTGGACTTTGTCAAAAGCTTTTTCTGCATCTATTGAGATGATCATGTGATTTTTGTCTTTGGTTCTGTTAATATGCTGTATTACATTTATTGATTTACGTATGTTGAACCATCCCTGCATCCCTGGGATGAATCCAACTTGGTCATGGTGTATAATCTTCTTGATGATTTGTTGGATTCTGTTTGCCAGTATCTTATTAAGGATTTTTGCATCTATGTTCATTAGGGAGATTGGCCTGTAGTTCTCTTTCTTAGTTGGGTCCTTCTCTGGTTTTGGTATCAGGGTAATGCTTGCTTCCAGGAATGAATTTGGGAGTATTGCTTCCCTTTCAATTTCATTGAAAAGTTTGAGAAGTAGGGGCGTTAGGTCTTCTCTAAATTTCTTGTAGAATTCGGCAGTGAATCCATCAGGGCCTGGGCTTTTCTTTGTTGGGAGGTTTTTAATTACATCTTCAATTTCATTGGCTGATATTGGTTTATTTAGGATTTTTAAATCTTCTTGATTCAGCTTTGGTAATTCATACGAATCTAGGAATCTGTCCATTTCTTCTGCATTTTCCATCTTAGTAGAATATAAATTTTCAAAATAGGTATAGATGATCTTCTGGATTTCTGCAGGGTCTGTCGTGATATCACCCTTTTCATTTTCAATTGCATGGATTTGAGTCTTTTCTTTTCTTTTTTTAATAAGGTTGGATAAGGGTTTGTCAATCTTATTTATTCTTTCAAAGAACCAACTTTTTGCTTCATTGATTCTTTGTATTGTTTTTTTATTCTCCAATACGTTAATTTCTGCTCTGATCTTTATAATTTCCTCCCTTGTACGGGCTTTTGGCTTAACCTGCTCTTCTTTTTCTAGAAGCTCGAGGTTCACCCTTAAGTTGTTTATTTGCGCTTGCTCTATTTTCCTGATATAAGTGTTTAATGCTATAAATTTCCCTCTTAGGACTGCTTTCATTGTATCCCATAAGTTCCGGTATGTTGTACTGTCATTATCATTCAGTTGTAGAAAGTGACTAATTTCTTCTTTAATTTCATCTGTGACCCATTGGTTGTTCAGGAGGATGCTGTTTAATTTCCATGTGTTTAGGGAGTTTTTGTGGGATCTTTTGCCATTGATTTCCAATTTCATTGCACTATGGTCTGATAATATGCATGGGATAATTTCAATTCCTTTGCATTTACTTAAGCAGGTTTTATGAGCTAGTATGTGGTCTATTTTGGAGAACGTCCCATGTGCAGCTGAGAAAAATGTGTATTCTGATGTTGTGGGATGGAACACTCTGTAGACATCTACTAAGTCCATTTGTTCAAAAGTTTGGTTCAGTTCTACTATTTCATTATTGATTTTCTGTCCAGTTGATCTATCTTTTTGTGACAGTGGAGTATTGAGATCTCCCAATATAATTGTATTAGTGCTTATTTGATTTTTCATGTCCTTTAGTACTTGTTTTATATAGCTGGGTGCATTGGTATTTGATGCATATATATTTATGATCGTTATCTCTTCCTCTTGGATTGTTCCCTTTACAAGGATGTAATGACCATCTTTATCTCTCTGAATCCTTCTTGGCTTGAAGTTCACTTTGTCTGCAAAAAGAATAGCTACCCCTGCTTTTTTCTGGGTTCCTGTGGCATGGAGTATTGTTTTCCATCCTTTGACTTTCAGTCTATGAATTTCTTTCTGAATTAAATGTGTTTCTTGTATACAGCATATTGTTGGATCTTGCTTCTTGATCCATTTCGCCAGTCTGTGCCTTTTGATTGGTGAATTGAGACCGTTAACATTGATGGTTAAAACTGATATGTATTGACTTGTCATGATATTTTCCTGTTGTTGGTTCCCACTCTTTGTTTTTCCGCTTTCCGGCTATTTAATTATTTGCCCTGCCTGGTGGATTCCTTCTGTTGGGGTTCCTATCTCTTTCTAGAATGTCCTTCAGAACGTTTTGGAGTGCTGGTTTGGTGGTCATAAATTTTCTCAGATGTTCTTTGTCATGAAAGTATTTTATTTCTCCATCAATTTTGAAAGATAGTTTTGCAGGGTACATCAATCTGGGCTGAAAATTATTTTCCTTTAGAGCTTGCAATACATCATTCCAAGCTCTTCTTGAATTGAGGGTTTGTGCTGAAAAGTCAGCTGTGATTCTGATGGGTTTTCCTTCATAGGTGATTTGTCTCTTCTCCCTAACAGCTTTTAAGATTCTGCCCTTCTGTTGAATTTCTGGGATCTTGACTATAATATGTCTGGCTGAAGTTTTTTTTTGATCATGTCTAGTTGGTGTTCTAAAAGCTTCACTTATAGGGGTGTCAAATTCCTTTTCTCTTCCAGGAAAGTTCTCCCTGATTATGTCTTTGAACAAGGTTTTAATGTCGTTGATGCTATCTCCTGCTTTTTCATTTATTCCAATTATTCTTAAGTTGTTTATCTTTGAGTCATCTAGCAGCTGCTGAATTGATTTTTCATGGTCCCTTGCTATTTTTAAGAATTTTTCCATTTCATGATCACTAATTGCAAGCCTGTCTTCTATATCTGAGATCCTGTCCTCGCATTGGCTTATTCTGCTACAAATACTTTCAATGGAATTTTTTATCTCTTGGATATCTGCTTGAATCTGCCGTATAGATTCCATTTCTTTCCTATGCTGAGCATTCATGGTTTCTATAGTTTTCTTAAGTTCATCTATTTTTTTGTCTGTATCAGCTATAGTGTCTTTAAGCATGGTCTTCATTGTAGACATTATCTCTGCAGTTATCTGTGAGATTATTTCTGTTTTAATTTTTTCCAGAACCTCATTCAGTTGCTTTGTTGTTACCACTTCAGATAGGCCAGGTGGGTGGCTTTCGGATTGTCCCACCTCGTTGCTCCCTAGGTTTGCCTTTGGTGAATTGGATGTGTGTGGTTGCATCTTGTTTAAGTGTCGTCTCATTTTTTCTTTCTTTAATTCCTGGGGTGATGTTTGCAAATTACCTATAGTAGGTTACTTTATTGCTAGTGTTTAAGATCTTTAGAAGATGACTACTTCTCTGCAGTATCTTCCAAGTGGAGCTTGCTTTTAGGTTTTGAGCTTTCTGCCAGATCCTACCTCTTCAATTCGTTGGGTATGCGAAGTTGCTACCTGTTTGACCCAGTTCTTGATTCTTTGGTACTGTGCCACTGTATTTTCTGTGTCCCTTAGTCAATCTCAATCATGAAATATCAGGAAGGAAAGATGTTTAGAACAATTATTTCACATTTGGCTATAATGTTAACTAAAGCATCAAACACAGCCTAAAAAATGACAGACTGAGCTAACCAGTTATTTACCACTTTTAGCTGTATAGAGTTGCGGTTATATAACAAAATCTAAAACACACCAGAAAAATTATATGCAGTATACAAGTCCTATGTATGTCAATTTTTCCTTGAGGAGTTTAAATTTAAGATGAGTTAAGGAGGAAATAGAGTATTGGGAGAAGAGGAAGGAATTAGATGTAAGGTTAGAGGACCAAGAGGGATCCCACTAAAATTGGGACACTAGTGCAGAGGACAGGTGGTAAAAAGAGAAGGAAGGGATAAAAGGAAGAACAGATCACAATCACAATCACAAAGAAGTTAGAGGCGCTGTTTACACTCATATAAAAAACCAGAGAGAATAATGAAGGAAAGAGCAAATACACATACAGAAACAAAAGCAAAGATAAAAACAATAAAACAGACAGATCAAAAATAAAACCCCACCAAAAAACAAAACAAAACAAAACAAAAACAAAAAAACCCTTCGCCAGAACAAAAAAACAAATCAGTGAGAAAAAAAATAAAAATAAAAATAAAAAATAAAAATAAAAATAAAAAATATAAAAAGAATCAGTTCCAGGTGTTGACTCTGTTGTAGGCAGGTACCTTGTGACAAAGTCCTGTTCTGTGCAGGTCCGTCCCAGTAAGCCAGGAGCGCCCTCTGGTGGGTGGTGAGCAGAGGCGCGTACTTTCAGGCAGAGACCAGTCTAGCTCCCCTCCGCTCTCGCCGCCCTTTCACGGTCCCTGGGCCTGAGAGGCTCAGCGTGCTGTCCGGAGCGCGGGTTCCCTGCACTGGTTCCCGCCGCTCTGGTTTTTCGCCACGCCCCCCACAATGGCGCCGGGCCAGTCTCTCTCTGGCGCGGGACAGGTGTGGCTGAGAGTCCAGTCTCGTTCGCCTGCTGACCTCAGCACACTTTCGTGGGCTCAATTGAGAGGCCCTGTGCTGCCCTGTCCGGAGCACAAGTTCCCAGAGCAGTTTCCGAGCCGCTCTGAGTTTCGCCACACCCCCCACAATGGCGCCCGGCCGGTCGCTCTCCGGCGCGGGGCAGCTGTGGCTGAGAGACACTCACCGCCGGTCAGCGCCGTTCTCCGCCGCTCCCCCGCCCCGCCGCCGTCTCAGGATCCTCCGTGGGGGCTCCCTGGGCGCCAGCTGCCACCGTGTGTCCGCAGAACTGAGCCTCCGCCGGCGCTCCAACTCCCGGGATATTAGAAGGTGCACGCGCGCGGTCTGCTCCTTCTTTCCTTCTTCTTTGTTGGAAGTCACCCGTCACTGGTGCCGGGGGTCCCAGATTGCGCTTCAGAACTTTTCTGGGTTTCGGGGAGGCATCTCCCCCCCTCCTGCGCTTTCTGGGTCGCTATATTCCCGTGTTCCAATGGTAACTTTTAGAGAGAGTTTTGCTGCCTGCTTCTTACTCATCCGCCATCTTGAGGTCCAACCTGGCCAAATCATTTTTGATTTTCCTTTTTCATGAAAAATTTCATTTTACTAAACTCTTCCAGCCCAAAAGAAGCAAACAACCAAATATATTCATGAAAAAGATACACTCTAGTGCATATTTGTACCCTGAACTGAGGAGGACATTTCTACTTTGGACTAAACTAGAATCCTTAAGGGCTTCAGAATACAGGATTGTTTGTTTGTTTGTTTATTTATTTATTTTTGTTTAACCCATTTAACTTGGATGTGCTTATGAGGACAAAGAATTCCCATGCAAGGAGGCCTCCTGCATTTGTTCTCAGATCTGGCTATATCAGAGTGAAGGCCTGGTGTGCCCTGGGGAGCTGCACCTGCCTGTTCAGAAGGCTGGAACCCCACTACATCTGGCCACTTCTGTGCAATCAGGATGAGTTGCTGTCCATTGGACATGTGAATAACAGTTTGTGCAACTGTCTGCTGGGTGTAGATTAAGACCCAAAGCATACAAAACTCCATTAGCACTTAAGGTGTGTCCAGCCTGGTATCTGTGTAGCATCCCTGGCCAAAGGGTCAGGGACTTCCCACCTCCCCTGACTTGAAATTGCCCTGGAGTATCCCATGGAATTCTGTACAGTTTGATATTCCCTAAGTTTTTTTGCAAAGTCCAAAGAAAACAAATTAATCTTGAGCAAGGTCCTAATTCTTCCTGCCTTCCCTTGTTTATCTGTTCAATGGAAACAACAACCTGTCCTACAGTGGAATTTGAATTCCTTCCAAAGCAGAACCTGAAACAAGCATTTGAATGTGGGTGGTTTATTTTGGAGTTAAAATTAGGAGGTACAAGTGTGGAAGTAGGGACTGTGAGGCAGAGAAGGAGGATGGGCTCATAGAATGTATAAATAAGCAGGTACCTTTATTGTCAAAGGGCTCAATCTCTATGAGGTCACACTAGCAGAACATGGGGAGGCTGGGTCCATTGTCCTCTGACTCTACCTGACTTTGGTTGAGGGTTGTCCTGGGGAGGAGTGGTAATGTTAAATCCTTCACTCTTCTGGATTGAAGCTGCTTGCAGTGCATTGGCCCCCATGTGTGGGGCCAGATGCCAAAAGGTACTTGCACTGGAGAACTGTCTGCATGTTGGAAATGGTATTCCAGATCACAGGTGAGCTCATGTGGGTCAGTGAGATATGGGGTTGAGCATCAACAGAATTTGTCTTCTCTCCAGCCCCAGCATGAATGGAGAGTCATGAAGAATGTATAAAAGGAGGTGGTCTGGGGGCCATGATAGCTGGGGCTATGATTTGCTACTTGCGATGTGATTCTACCACCCCTGATAGATTTTTATCTCTGCCTTTCAGTTTTCTAGTTTCCTTGGTATTCCCTGTGGACAACCTTGGCTCCTCTAGGGTGTCTGTGTGGAGGTTTGTATTCATTTCCATTGCCCTGTAGGGGGTCTCAAAACAACCTTGATTCTTTACCCAAGACCAGTGGAGGATTGGGAGTATCTGCTGAGGCCCATCTATAGAGGAGAAACATCAATATTGTTACAGGCTTGGCACATGTAGTGAATACGTCAGTGTTAGCCATTCAGGACTTGCCTCAGGCTTTCACGATATAGAAGAATTTCAGTTATATAAGGTGATAGATGTTGAGTTGTTGGGCAGAAAGAGTAGTATGCAAGAGCACTTCGGAAGGTGAGAGATTCTGAGCAAACACTTTAGAGATATCTAACACGTGACTGACGTTCAACTTTGCAACAGTTCTGTTGGTGGGCATCACCTCCCATTTATGGATGGGGAATTCGTATGCTTGAGTGGTACTCAGAAATGGGTGTGGTTATTTCAGAGGATCTCTGCCTGTGTCTCTGGGGAAGGTCAAGAGTTTATTCTTTAAAAAAATGGATTGAATATTAAAGAGCTATTGCTGATTTTTTCACTGGTAGTTACATGGTGACCTCAGTTATAAAACTGAGTTGTGACAGATTTGTAAAGACTGTTATGGGCATAGAAAGCCATGGTTACATCTGTGCCATATATATATATATTTTGTTGTTGTTGTTGTTGTTGTTGTTGCATTAAATCACAACAATGTAAAGCAGTGCTCACTGCTCACCTGGACAGTAGTTAATATGATTTAAAATTGAAAAAATCTTTATAGGAAACCAAAAGCCTGCAAAGTTCTCTGAACCTAGCTGGGCATGGTGGCACATGCCTGTAATCCCAGCACTTGGGAGGCTGAGGAAGTAGCATTGCTGTGAGTTTAAGGTAAGCCTGGACTACATAGTGAATTCAAGGCCAGCCTGAACTACATAGCAAGACTCTGTCTCAAAAAAAAAAAAAAATCCAAAAACTTCTCTGAACCTTAAAATGCATCATCTGAAACCAAGCCATTTCATAGCATGTTTTAAAAACTGAAAAACTTGCATTTTTGCACAGTCTGCTTCTTTAAGTTTAAAAATAGGAAGGACACTACTTTTGTGACCTAGTAATTTGTAGGCTGTTTGAAACCCTCTGTAAGCTCAGAGTTTACTTAACTGACCTTAGCTGTGCACTGGATCTGAGAACAGAATACCCCTCAGCAAAGTGCCAGAAATGAAAGAATCCAGGGTATTAAAATAGTATGCTTAGACTTCTGGTGTGTACATTTGGGATACTTTCCTGAGAAAGGTCTTGTTGGTGGAATTCTGTGCTACAATAACAAGATTAAGCCAATGGAGATGTAATGTCAAGATCAATTGTACACAGCAGCCAAGAGTTCTGATTTTACATTCCGGACCGGGAAGCTGGCTGAGGGCTTTGGCTGGGGAACATGATAAACCTCTCATTAACATAGCCATTTTGGAGTCAGAAATCTCCAGCACCAGGGATCACAGTCCCTCAGGCTTAGACAACCACACTTTAGGGATGATGAGCAGTGTCCAGAATAGGCATGCCCCCTTCTACAGGATTTGATTGATACTCAGGACTCTTGCCAAGCGTGAACACATTTGTAATGACAACTATTTGTATTATTGACTTATTTTTTATTATCTAACAGAAAGTTTTGAGCCCATTTTAAATGTCAAGAACTGTGCTGCATGTTGGGAATTCATTAAGGTATAAGGCAGATGCATCTCCTGCCCTCCTGAGCTACTGCTTAACAGAGAAATCAGGAAAAAAAAAAAAAAAAGAAAGGAAATACCCACAAAGGAAAGAAACAAATTACTGGCCCATTTTTGAACTGTGATGGACATGATAATGGGGGTGGGGTGGGGGAAGAATGTGGAGTGGGGAGAAGAGTAAGATGTGAACACGAGAGAAAAACTCTGGTGGGAGACAGCATTTAAACAAAGAGGTAATACGAGGAAGCTGGCAGGGAGAGCAGGGAACTGGATGCAAAACACACATCAATTATAGGAAAAAAAAATGCTTATGAGCAACTTGTAGATAACTTTGTGTATGTAGCAGCCTTTCAGGATAAACCTGAGCTTCTAACTCATCTTGGACATTGACTAGCTCTGGGATCTTAGAAAATGGCAGTCTCTCATAGACTCATTTCCCTCATTTGTAATTGTGTAGGGAATAGAGATAGGTATGTAATGTGCTTAACCTTGTTCTCAGAGTGCAGTTCTCTGCTTTGGAAGTTCAACAGAATATCTGGAAGCATTTGACAATCCCGAGGCCAAGGCTGCTCCCAAGACAGTTCCTTCAGGGGCTCAGACATCAGGCTTTTAAAGCTAGCATGTGATTCCTAGGTATGCATGGCTAAGAACATCTGGTTTAGTATATTATATCCAGACCCACAGTTCTGTAGCATCTATACCTAGTATTTAAAGCTATGGCAATGATCAAATCTCCCAGAAGTTCTCTGCTGTCTCTCAGTCTTGCAGGGTTCTGGTCAATTGATTCACTGTGGCTATTGTTTGAAGTCTGGTATTCACATAGGGAATTTTGAAAGAAAACCTTTTTATTGAGATGCACTATACTCACATATCCCAAGTGCACGGGTTGGTGAATTGTCACAAAATGAACATACATGCCTAATTGGCATGCAGGTCCTGAAATCCCTCCAGAAATTCTCAAGTGCCCCAACAATCACTACCTCCATCCCACTCCTACAAGCCATCACTAGGCTGACTTCTAAGGGTCACATTAGGATTTAACTGCAAGTCGGCTCCATGGCCCAGAAATGCAGATAACCAAGACAGAGATCATCTAGGGGCACACCCAGATACAACAGGACAGCCAACCTGCCATATAGGGGCTGATGCTGCAGCCTTGAGGCAATCCTCTGGGCAGGAACCAAGACCCCTGCTCACCTAGGAACCGGGGTGGTGCTTTTGCTGGGTTACAGAAGCAGATAGATGTGCCAGCTTTGGAACTGCTAGCATTGCTTTCTTGCTAGGTGACTCTGGGCAGCCTTTGAGTAGCTGAGTAACTTCTAAGCCTCAGTCTTGCCACATGTAAAATGGGTGCCAAAATATCCAATTTCCCATCTGGTAGGTCACAGTAAGAATGACATGAAGAATGACATGTGAACAGTCAAGTCCAGTGCCTGCCACACAGCAAATGCTCAACAAATGTTGACTATTATTTTGATACACATAGCTGTAAGAATACCATGTAGAACACACAGTTCAATCTGTGAAATATACAATTGAAATATTCCTTCTCTTGATTGTATTAGTTCAAATCCCTACAGAATTTGCATTGGCTTTTTAAAAATAATTTTGTAAAATATACATGTCTTAGTCACTTTCTTGTCACTGAGACACAATATCTTACATCCACAACTTAATGGAGGAGAAGCTCATTTTGGCTCACATTTTCAGTCCATGGTTGGCTGGCTCCAAAGAGAAATGGCATGGCAGAGGGACATGGTGGAGGAAAGCAGCATGCATCATGGTGGCCATGAAGTAGAGAAAGAAGGAACAATCTGGGAAGGAAGATATACCCTTCCAGTCACACTCCCAGTATCCAGCCTTTTCTGACCAAACCCCACCTTCCAACACCAAGACAGCTATGTTTCCCCCACGATTCAATCACCTTCCAAAAGCCCCACCTCTGAGTGCATGAGGCCTTTGGAAGATATTCATGATCAAAACCATAATACATAACATAGATTTTACTACCTTAACTATTGTTAGTGTACAGATCTGTGGTGTTAAATATATTCACAGTGTTGCACAACCATTATTACCATCCATTTCCAGAACTTTTCATTTTGAACAACCAAAGCTCTATTCCCATTAAGCAACAACTCTTCATTCTTCTTTCTCCTTGGCTCCCAGTATTCATCATTCTGCTTTCTGTCTCTACAAATCTGACCACTCTAGATACCTCATGTAAGTGGAATCATTCAGCATTTGTCTTTTGGGAACTGGCTTATCTCATTTTGCATAATGTCTTTCAGTTGAATCCAATTTGTAGTATATGTCCAAATTTCCTTCTGCTTTAAGGGTGAATAATATGCTATTGAATGTATAAATCACATCTGGTATCCATTCATCTGAGAGACACTTGTGTTCCTTTTACCTCTTGGCTACTGTGAATAACACTGCTGTGAACATGGGTGTATAAATATCTCTTCAAGACCCTGCTTGCAGTTCTTTTGGACATAGACCCAGAAGTGGAATTGCTGGATCATACAGTAGTGCTATTTTTAATTTTCTTGAGAAATGCTATATTGCTTTCTGTGATGGTTGCATCGTTTTACATTTTTACAAAAATTCGTGAGTTCCAACTTCTCCACATACTAATCAACATTTGTTGTTTTCCTCTCCCTCCCATCCTTTCCTTTCTCTCTGCCTCTCTGCCTCTCTCTGTCTCCATCTCTTTCTGTCTCTGTCTCTCTGTCTCCTTCTCTCTCTCTCTGTCTCTCTGTCTCAATGGCACTATGCATTGATTTCTTTGGAAAAGTCACCTGATTCTGAAGGCCCAGGCCTCACTTAGATGCCGCCTGTGTGGCCTGGAAGAGGAGAGTAGCTGATGATGCCTGTTTTCCAGGAAGGCTACTGGAGTGGCGAGGGCAGAGCTGAAGTTCCGCGCATGAGCTGTTCTAAAGGGCAACGGAGTACACAGAACACTGTGTGAGTTGCTGGCATTCATTTGCTCGTATGTCTGGTCTCAACTTTCACAAAATCTGCCACAGGAGAATACCATCCAGCAAAAACAAAAACCATCAAATATGGAGGCTATTAGCTTCTGTAGAGACTTTATTATCAAGGCTTAATGATATTTCTCAAATAGTCCATTTGTGTCATGTGTTGGCTAACTATAAAGCAAGAGCTGCGTACCGGTTTATATTGAGCATGTCTGTCATAGCCCTGAATGTGGGGATGTTTATTTTTAAAATGTATCCCTTTTCCCTCTGATTATAAAAGTAATAAGGGCTTTCTATAAAAAAAAATCCAAATATTGCATAGCTAAATCATGTAGGGAGTGAAAACCCACTGGGCTTCATCCTCCATATAAAACTACTGCTGACGGTTGGTGTACTTGCATGTTCCTCCAAATTCTGTTTGCACGTTTACTAAATTTTTGGAAACACATATGTATGCTCAGAGCATTTATTTTTTTTAAACAACTTTACTTTCCACCTTGACCTCCCAGGGAATAAGATTCTGATCTGATCTTTTTGTGAGAATCAAAGACTAGTGCCAGAGACAACACTGCAGGAGATTCCACCAAAAGAAGGACGCAGTGTCTGGAGAGAGAATCTAAGGAGGAGAGGCTAACATGTGCAGCAGCTGTAATTCTGCTCTTCTGAAATTTTCGTTTGCTTTTGGAAATCATCATCAATCTGATGATGATGCATTTTCCTTCTTGAAAAGATTTTTATTAGTTTATATTATGCATAATAGTGGATTTCACTTCAGAATATTTGTACATGCATGTAACATATTTCCATTGTTCTCCCTTCCCCAACCCCCTTCCTTTTCTCTAATATCTCTCGTCTACTTTCATGCCATCTCTCTCTTTTTTTTATTTTTAAAGAAAAGAAAAAACAAAACAAATTAAAAAAGAACAAATTTTCAAAACAACATAATAGGAGGGCAACAATGGTTAATGCATTACGTATTATTATCTTTAAGTTAGTTATTCAGAATACCAGATATTAGCATTAAATTGTCCAAACATTATTGGCACAAACTTTACTCTTCAATGAGCTAAGTAAAATTGGTAGTGTATCTATCTTAACCATCTTATATATATGTACAATTATTTTCCTTTCCCTTCTTTCTTTTCCCTATTCCCCTATTCCAGTCTCTCTTCCCTTTTGACCAGTTTCTTTTTGATTTACCATGTCTATTGTACATTTTGGATCTTATTTACTCTTTCAGTTTTTCATACTAGAGAGACAATACGATGCTTACACATGTGCGTCCGGTTTATTTCACTTATGAGTATTTTCTCGAGTTGCATCCATTTACCTATAAAAGTCTCCAGTTTATCCATCTTTATGGCTGAATAGTACTCCATTGTATAAAAATACCACATCTTTCTTATCCATTCCTCAGTTGATGGGCATTTGGGTTGTTTTCAAGATCTGGCTATTACAAATTGTGCTGCTATAAACATGGGTGCACATATATCGCTGTGGTACGATGTTTTTAATTCTTCTGGGAAGATACCCAGAAGGGGAATAACTGGGTCAAATGGGACATCCAACCCTAGTATTTTGAGGAATCTCCACACTGATTTCCACAGTCATGCCATCTCTCTTTAAGAAATTTTAAAATTTATTTCTCTCAAGTCCTCATGTGAGAAAAAAATATGCTATAATTGACTTTCTGAGTCTGGCTTATTTTGTTCAACATGATGGTCTCCAGTTCCATCCATTTTCCTATAAATGATATTTCATTCCTCTTTTTAGCTGCATAATATCATGCTGTATATGTATTTCACATTATCTTTACCCAGGCTATTTCCATAGCTTAGCTATTGTGAGTTGTGCCACAATATACATGGCTTTAATTCTCTCAGAAACATACAAAAGAGTACTATAGCTGGAGATAATACATTTTCTAATGCTGGCCTACTATGTGCTAAGAAATAGGCATGTGACGCACTTACAGAATGCCCAACTGAGGGACCTGTCTCCACCCAATGAATAGTTAGAAACTAAAACTCTGCCAAGTACCTGTGGGTACCTTGCTCCTCTGCCTCACCCCTCAGATAGATGCATTTTCCCATGACCTTGATGTGATTGCCTACTGTCTTAGTGACTGTCCCGTCCCTGAGATACAATATCCAACACCCACAGCTTCACTGGCTCCAAGGTAGGATAGCATGGCGGAGGGCCATAGCAGAGGAGGGTCGCTCACAGCATAGCAGACATGAAGCGAAAAGTGAAGAGAGGATCTGGGGAAAGAGATAACCCCTTCTAGGCCACGGCCCCAGTGATCCACCTTTTTTGACCAGATCCTAACTAACAGGAAGTCAGCTATAAGCCCCCATAATCCAATCACCTTCCAAAAGTCCTGCCTATGGCCCCGTGAGGCTTTGGGGGACATCTAGAATATAAATCAAAACACTTACCTTTCCTGCATTATTTTATTTATTTATTTTTTTGTGTGTACTGGAAGTCAAACTCAGGACCTCGCGCTTGCCAGGCAGGTGCTTATGCCGCTGAGCTATCTCACCAGCCCCCTGCATTAATTTAATGTTTTTGTTCTGTGGTCTGTATTGATGGTCTATTTAGATATATAAGTAATTCTCATTATCCACAGCAGTTAGTGTTCTATAAAGTCACAGTGAACACTGAATTAGCACAAAGTGAACACAGGGTTACTTTCCTATCATCTCTGATCATAATGTTTTAATCAACCAATGCAAAATTTTAAAAAATGTGTTTCTGACTCAAGGCACTTTATTTAATATACATTGTCAACTCATTAGCATTGAACACGTTGCTAACAGCACCACAGCCTATACCTGTGTGAAGCTTACCGGACACATGTATTTTCCAACCTTTTCCTTAGGAACCCCAGATAGCACTTCAGCACTACACCTTTGCATTTATTTATTTATTTTTCCACCTCACCCACCTATGTACTCTTCCATGTCATTTTAATAGTGAAATTGCCAGCAGAAAATCCACAGCAATGTGAAAAGTATGGCATTAAGTAGACCATGAAAGGGATGCTCATTTACAGTAGGAGAGCTGGAACAAGAAGGCTGAGTGCTCCCTTTTGTGATGTCAGGTGGCACTGTGTGGTGGTCTGTGCCTTTCTGTGAATGACCAGGAAAACACTTCAGTGAGATGATGAATTTGCAAATATGGAACCTACAAATGACAAGGGTTGACTGTGTAACTCTGGCCAGAGGATGGGGACAGGAGCTGGAAAGAGCCCTAGAAGAGCAGCAAGTGAGATTTAGAGAGCACTGGATTCTCTTTGACCTGGAGGTGTGGACTTGTTTGCACCTGAGCAATTGTGTGATAATGGGCAACTGGGCTTTTTCTCTTCATTTGTTTTCAAGGGGCTTGACTTAGTTACATCTGAGATCATTTTTGCCCTCCCTAAAGGTTAGTGATTCTGAGCTCTGATTTCTTGTAAAAACAGAATGGGTACCATGAAATTCACTGGTGTGTTCACCTGCTGCTCTGTGCTAAAGAGTTAATCACTTTTCTCTCTGTGTCAACCCTATGATACTGTCTTCTCTTGTCCAGAGACTGAGCCTTAAAATAAAGTGAAAAAGGTCTTTAAACATTGATTTGCGAAGAAATATTCCAGATTGCAATTGTGTAAAGATCAAAGTGACAAGTAAGATTTGTTGTAGATAAAACAAGCAATCCTAGAGCCAAGCGTGCCTTTTCTAAGAGACAGAGCAATTGAAGGCAGTTTTAACATGGTTCAAGGTTAATGTATCAGTAAAAGTGAGTGGAATTTGTATGTAATTTTGCTTAGCAGGAGAAATGGCAATAATAACCTGGTGACATTTTCAGAGGGAGAATATCCAAGAGTAGAACTACAATGCCACAATTATTGTGAAGTGAGACTATTTGTTAGAAGAATTAGGAAACACCCAGCATGTGGATATATTTAGATAGTAATTTTTAATTAAAGTGGGAAATGATCTAATAAGTCTTTGCTAGGATAATATCAATTAATTAAATAAAATATCATGCAATAGAAGTTCCTCATTTTTCCCTCTCATAACTATAAGAGAAGGCATCAAGGACTGCTGGAGAGGAAGGTGACCTGTCAAAGTAGGCAGGAAAGAAAGCCACCAAAGAACACCCTAAAATTCACACTTTCCATTGTATTTCCAATTAACTTGCCCTAGTTCCCATTGGAAAGAGAAAAATAAACCGTAATGTATTATCATGGCTTATTTTTTCACTCAAATCAGAACCCAATTTTTCACTGCCAGATAAGAAGTGAAAAGGCCATCTTCTCTATTTGAAATTTCTGAATCATTTAATAGCTAATTTGTACTACTAATTACTACCTTTCACTTCTGTAATTATTTTGAATTACTGTGGCCCTGATACAATTAATGCATGAGGCAGTAGACAATAAAACATGGCTCTAAGTTTCAATTGGTTAGCCTGGCAAACTGGGCCACTTGGAAGTGGCAGAGAAAGATTTGATATTTCACTCAGCTTTGCTGGGTTATTAACAAAAATAAAAAAAAATCAGCAGCTGAAACATTATTTGCATTTTTCCAATCTGTAACTTCTTTTCACTGATATTTTGCATGGTGACCCTCATTTTGGCTGAGCACCAGCGATAATAAAGTTAAGCACATGTACTACTTCTGGTCTTCTAATTGCTGCTGTGGTCCCCAGATATACCTGAAGCACCTGTAAGCTTAATTAACTATCCACAGACCTTGTGAAATTAGCTCACCAGCCTCATAGCTATGGAGCTGAGGAGAAATTTTGGTCAAAATCTGAGAACTAATTTGGCTACCTCTTGGAAAGATTTTCAATGTTATGATTCCAGAATGGAATTTCTGTGAATGTAGTCATGCTGGCCCTGCTTTTAAAGTATTTTTGTGAAATTTTACAGTTTGATCTTAGACAATCCATCATGTTGATGGAATGTGACAAATACCAACAAAGTCTTGTTGCCCTGGATTTTTCTCAAGCAATAGCTAGAGTCTATATTCCTTCCATTAAATACAAGCTTGTTGTTGTTGTTGTTTTGCTTTTAACAATGTTCTATTTGTGAACAGATATTCCCAGGAAGCCCAGCTTCTTATACGTCTATCAATTACTCCCTTGTCAGGGGATCTGGCTGTGTATATAGTTCTGGGGAGACTCATGAAAATAACGGTGTATGTATGCAGAGGTTTGAAACCAAACCACTTCTGATCTGTAATTTTGCCTGGGGCAAAGCTTTCCCATTTTTTTTTTGTGGGTACCGGGGGGTCGGCCTCAGGACCTCACATGCCAGCAGGCGCCCGTGCCACTGAGCGATATCACCGGCCCCTTTTTTTTTCATATGTGGGTTCCGGGAGTCGAACTCGGGCCCTCGCCCTTGCCGGGCAGGCGCTAACGCCACTGAGCCATCTCACCGGCCCTCTCATAATTTTTGATGGAGTTCTGGTAGGTGCAGTTTATACCTAATATGAATTCATTGATTTTATTCAGATGAATTGAGTTGGCTATCATTAAGTGTATGTGGAAAGAAAACTTTGGTGGAGCGATGCCAGGTGAATGTTTGAAAGTGATAAAATTTGAGAAGTACAGTTAGGGGTATGTTGGAAGTAATTGGGCTGAAATGCTAACCCAGTACATCATTTATTCCTGGGGGATAGGAGAGAAAGCATCAGAGAGCACAGTATCTTTGATTGCTTTCCAGCATTATTCATTACCATCTGTCAGCTGCAAGAGAGGCCTTGTGATACTATGGAATAAGTATAGGACTTAGAATAATAAATATAATAGCTACCATTTATTGTGCTATTGCTTCCACGCTGTTGCTGTGCTCAGTTCTTTCCATGCATTGTTACATTTCCCTCCTATGATGGATGAATTATAGTTTTTCCATCTTACAAATGAGTGTAGTTAGGTGAATCCTGGTCACATAGCCAGAAAGTGGCAGTTTCTAGACTTAGTCTCAAGTTTCTGTCTCAAGGGCTCACATTTCTAACTACTGTACTGTTACTTTGAGCAGTCTGGAAAGTTCTTTCTCTGGATTACAGGAAAATGAATAGTCACATTGTAAATAAGAAAAAGAAAGTGTGTGTGGACTAGAAAAGCCAAAATAGTGGAGGAATAAAGGGCTTGACTGTGACTACAAATCTTGCAAATATCTCACATCCGTCTGCCCTGTTATTGTGGCGCTACCATCGGTACCTATCTTCCTCTAGCCCGCTAACTAATGGAATTCAGACTAACACAATACTCCTTTCTCAAGTAAAAACAACAGAAAAAGA
The DNA here is from genome assembly GCA_028451465.1 of Erethizon dorsatum. Classification (NCBI taxonomy): domain Eukaryota; kingdom Metazoa; phylum Chordata; class Mammalia; order Rodentia; family Erethizontidae; genus Erethizon; species Erethizon dorsatum. Next base: position 103,821,751 of record CM051822.1, read on the forward strand.
AAAACACGTCCCCAAATGTTAATTTGTTTTTTAAAATACTTCTAAATGAAACACATAATTTCCTGCATTGTTCTTTGACATTTAGCTCCGTTTGCCTTTCTCTTTTAAAAATAGAAATATATGCATTAAGATTTCGCTCCTATTTGCATAAGAACACCCGATATATCAATTACCAATATATATTGAATTGTTGGGAGGTTAGCTTAACTCCTTGACGAATGTTCCTACCAAACTGTAATGCAAACCAAGGCCTCCAGTTTTCCTTAAGGGCAGTCCTGAGTGACATTTATCTTGAGGGGCATTTTTATATCTTGAGCAGTAACTTCATTGGAGACTTGTAAGCTGGGTTACTCAGTGGCCCTTGGACTATGCCCTGTTATATCCTAGGAAACTCTCCCTTTCTCTTCCTTTATTGAAGATACAACATGATTCCTTTAATCAGTGGATGATGTTTCTCTTAATTTTACTTTTTACAGTGCTGGAGATCAAACCCAGGACTTTATGGATGCTTAGAAAATACTGTATCACTGAGCTACAGCTACAGCCCTTTGCTTCCCTTTTCTGCCTTGGCAGGCAAGAAAGTCAAAGCTGTTTCATATTCAAAGCAGTGACTATTTTATATTAAGCTTCTTGGAGGATATCTCTACTTCTCCTTCATGGGGCTATATGATTTTTTATTGCATAGTTTTTATTAGTTATTTTATTAGTGCATATTTATATATAATAATGGGTTTCATTATGACATTTTCATCATGCATGTAACATACTTACCTCATACCTATCCCCTCATAACTATCTTAACCCCCACTATCCCATTCCCCTGACCGCCTTCCTGTTTTCTGATAGTCTCTCTTCTATTTTCATGCCATCTTTTGTTACTCTAGATTTTACATATGAGAGAAAACATGTGATCTTTGCCTTTCTGAGTCTGTCTTACTTCACTTACCATCATGATCTGCAGTTCTATCCATTTTCCTGCAAATGATTTTGTTCTTTATGATTGAATAATGCTTCATTATGTATATCTACCGCATTTTCTTCATTCATCTGGATTTGATTGGCACCTAGGCTGATTCTGTAACTTGGCTATTGTGAATGCTGCAACAATAAATATGAGTATGCAGTTATCCCTGTAGTATATTGACTTTGGTTCCTTTGGGAATATCATAAGGAGTGATATAGATCAATGATATGGTGATTATATTTTTAGTTTTTTGAGGAATCTCCATATTGATTTCCACAGTGGTTTTATTAGTTACACTCCCACCAACAGTGTAGAAATGTTCCTTTCCCCTATATACTCACCAGCATTTATCATTTTTGTATTCTTGATAGCCATTCTGACTGGGATGAGACAGAATTTCAAGTAGTTTTGATTTACATTTCCCTGGTGGCTAAATATGTTGAAAATTTTTTCATATATTAATTGGCCATTTGTATTTCTTTATTTGAGAACTGTTCAGTCCCTTTGCCCTTTTAAAATTGAATTATTTGTTATTTTATTGGTAAGTCTTTTGAGGTCTTCATATATTCTGGATTTTAATCCTCTGTTGGAAGTGCTTGCAAAGATTTGTTCCCACGCTGTATGCTGCCTCTTCAGCCTGTTAATTATTTTATTTGCTGCAAGAAACTTTTTAATTTGTTGCAACTCCATTTGTTATTATTATTTCCTGAGCTATTGGAGTCTAATTCAGGAAGTTTTTACCTGTGCCTATATCTTGAAGCTATTGGAGTCCTACTAAGGAATTAATTACCTATGCCTATATTTTGACATGTTTCAAAGTTTCAGGTCTTACATTCAGATATTTGATTTGTTTTGAGTTGATTTTTGTGCAGGGTGAGAGATAGGGATCTAGTTTCAATCTTCTATATATAGATATCCAGTTTTTCCAGCACTATTTGTTAAAGAGGCTGTCTTCTCTCCAATATGTGTTTTTGGCATCTTTGCCAAAAATAAGATGGCTGTGGCTCTGCAGATTTATTCTTGTATCCTGTATTCAACTCCATTGGTCTAAATGTCTGCTTTTATGCCAGTCCCTTGCCAGTTTTGTTATTATATCTACATAGTATATTTTGAAATCAGTATTGTGATACCTCCAGCATGTCTTTCTTTCTTTTTTTTTCCTTCTCAGGATTGCTTTGACTGTTCTGGGTCTTTTGTGCTTCCATATGGATTTTAGTTTTTTTATTTTTGCTAGTTCTGTGAAGAATATCGTTGATATTTTGATTGGGATTACATGGGATCTGTAGATTGCTTTCAGTAATATGACCATTTTAACATTAATTCTGCAGATCCATGAACATGGGAGGTCTTTACATTTTCTAGCTTCTTTTTCAATTTCTTTCCTCAGTGTTCTGAAATTTTCACATAGAGATCTTTCACCTCCTTAATTAAATTTATTCTTAGGTATTTTATTTTTTGAAACTATTAGAATGGGATTGTTTTCCTGATTCTATCTTAGTTGGTATCAAGTACCTCACCTCCGTTTCCCCTGTGGTTGTATCCCACAGTTTCTGGTATGTGTATTTGTTTCCATTTTCATTTGATTCTAGGCATTTTTAAATTCACCCCCAATTTCTCCAATGACCCACTGATTATTCAATCTCCACCTGTTTGTATAGTTTCTGTTGTTGATTTCTAGTTTCATTCTTATGGTCTGAAAATATGCAAGAATTTTTTCAATTATTTGCTAGACTTGATTTATGGCCTAAAATATGGTCTATTTAGGAGAAATTTTCTTGAGCTGCTAAAAAGAATGTATATTCCACAGTGGTTGGATTGAATATTCTGTAGATGTCTGCAAAGGTCATTTGATCTATGGTATAATTCAATTCTGATGTTCCTTTGTTGAGTTTTTTGTCAGGTTGACCTACCTATTGGTGACAGTGTAGTATTGAGATCATCCATTGTTACTGTATCAGGACCTATATGTCCCTTTACATTGAGTAGTGTTTCTTTTATAAAACTGTGTGTGCTAATGTGGATTGATGGATTGTCCTCTTTAGTATCTTCTAATTTTGGCTTGAGATCTGCTTTGTTGTATATGAGTATAGATACTTCTGTTTGCTTTTGGGTATCATTTGCATGGGATATCATTTTCCATCCTTTTTCTTTTAGTTTATGTATGTCTTTGCCAGTGAGGTGTGTTTCTTGCAGGCAGCAAACAGTTGGGTCTTATTTTTCAATCCAATCTGCCAGTTTATGTCTTAATAAAAAAATTAAGACCACTTACATTTAGGGTTATTACTGAAAGATATACACTAATTTCTGATTATATTCTTAACTGTCCATGTGCAGTAGGGACAGTTTTTTCAAAAAGTGTTCTATAACCTCTTTATAAATGGGCAAAAGGAGTAAATTTAAGTGAGCCAATGGAAATGAAATGGAATTATGGGAAGAATCCATCTCTTAGTTATTCTTCTTAGGCTATCCTGGTTAATGCTTGGGTCCCTAGACCTACTGTATATTTATTTTGTATAAAATAATTATATTGCAAATTGTGGTATATATTATTATATAATTATATAAACATAGACAATATATGTTTGTATAATATACAGTACATATTCCAGTAATGGCTTCCTCTCCTCTATCCTTCATATTGGGGTTGTAATAGCTCAGCTGGTGTACTACACCCTTTGGTTGCCTTAAGCCACATCTTTGTATGTGACGCTTTTGTAAATCACCCCCCCCCATATCATCCTATTTGCAGAGTGCTGTTTGTGTTCTCTGGGGACCCTGACTGATATTGGGGCCAATTTCATTCTAAGACTCATGCTACATTTTCCTGAGGAAGGACAGAAAGGGTAAGTATCTTTAGATTAATTCATTGTTCATGTGCATTGCTCCTATTTTCCAGAACTTGTGACAACTTGGACACAAGGACACTTTATCAAAGTTTTAACACTGGAGTTCTCTGGAGAGTGGGGCTTCTGTGGGGCTGAGGGTTTGATGTTAGAACAGAGGAGCTGAGCTAGGAAGATAACCTGACCACTAGTAGCAAACTGAAGCTACTCCATGTGAAGGAAAAACTGCTAGAATTATCTAAACTAGGTGTTTGATTATGGCAGCCACTAAGGCACTTTTAAGGATTATTTTCTATATCATATTCTGCAAGGCATTTGGGGACACCTGTGCTGCACATATCTGGGCCACCTTTATTTCTGCATTTGATGCTGATTGGAAGGATATTTTCTTGTTCTTTCATCTCTCAAGAGGATTGTCCTTGATTTGGGTCATGGTAACCAGCTTTTCTCCAGTTCTCCTTGGGCAACAATGTCAATGCATTAAGCATAAGTCAAGCTCCTACTGCCATAGCTGGGAGGGCCCATAACAATTCTCTTGTGCAGGGATTCTCAATTATGGCTAATTACAGAACTACTAGGGTGCTTTTAGAAATCTTATCTAGGTTTATCTGGTGCAGAAGCTTGGAATCAGAAGTAAACCTAAGGATTTATCTCTCCATTTCTCCCCATTATGAAAATTTGCAGAAATCTTAGTAGCACTGGGCTTTAAAGATTTCACAAACTTTAGGGTGGATCTGAAAGGGTAGAAATGTATGTGTCTAATTCTCTCATTTTTCATGTGGAGTAATAGACATCCAAAGAGCAAGACTATACCCCTGAGCACATTTGTTAGGGTGCTAGAGAGAAACAGAATCAATAGCATATATATTTATGCAAGGGGATTTATTAGGTTGGCTAACAGCATTGGAGATGAGAGAGATCACAAAGGCTGTTTGAGCACTGAAGAGCTGGAGGATCCAGTAGCTGCTCAGTCAAACAAGTTGTAAACCACAGAGCAAGAGGGATCAACGATGCAATGCTAGTCCAAGATCCAAAGCCTGGAAGCTCTCTGGAGAGCCACTGTGTAAGTCTGCCTTGGAGGGTTGAAGAAACTAGGGTCTGATGTCTGAGGCAATAATAGTAGCAAAAGATGAACCAACTAAAAAATAATGGGCCTTAAAAGCCCCAATTAAACCAAATCAAACTGAACCAAACCCCAAACCAAAGCCAAACCCTGAAAAACAAAACCAAACAAGAAATTTGATCAGACTTCTTTCTTCCTCTTCTTTTCTGCCTGGCTGCAAGTCTGTTGGATGAGGTCACCTACAATCAGGGCAGATCCTCCTCCCTCAGTTGCTGTCATGCATGCCAATCATCTTTGGAAACACCCCACAGACATACTCAGAAGTGTGCTTTACTAATCTCTTAGGTATTTCTCAATTTGGTCAAGTTGATATATCGTGACTAAAAGTCACAACACCACCTCTTTCAGTTCCAGTCTTCTCTCCCAGGTGCCTCAGAGCTAATGAAGCTTGAGGTAAGAGAAGTTAGGGTCTGTTCAGGTCTTGACTTATTGCCCTGGCCCATCTCATAGGTTCTGCTGTCCATTTTGCATCTGGGAAAAGGGGAAACTTTTAATTCCTTTCCCTTCTAGTCCAGGTGGCGCATGCAGATCTAGACATTCTCTCCTAGAAGCCAAGCACACTGTTGGATGCAATGAAAAAAGCAAAGAGCATACATACAGGGAAATGGGTTTGAAATGTTTCCTGTCACATTCTCCCACCTTTAAAACTTTATACTTTTGCTGTCTGATAACTTTCCTTTCTAGCAATCTACCAAATATGTTACCAAACAAGGTAGCACCTTTCAGAAAAATGAAAAAATTTACCTTTGAATTAAACTCTTTGAATATATGTGATTTTCAAAGAAAGATAGCATTCACTGGCTAATGATCTGTATTTGATGAATGGATTTTTACACTGTTAATGAGGTAGGTCAGAAGAGCTATTTTTAAAAAGGTATTAGTTATGAATATGATATGCATATTTTTGGAGCTAAAAGGATTTTATTTTGATGAAAAATTGAAATATGAAGAGATTAGGAAGAAACAGATAACCCTAAAGATCCCTGGTATAGTATAAAGTTTATTACTGGTGACAGAAAGTTAAATGAGTTTGACATAAAAATATTAATTTTATTGCTTCCCGGTTAAAGAGAGCAAGGGCATAGAAGCTCCATGGAATGCTGTAGGAATTATGATTTAATTGTAACAGACTTCCAGGAATGGGATTTAAAATTGGGTATTATATATTAAAATGTAAGTGCCTTGGATAGAGAACTGTTCTAATTTCAATTACTTGGGCCTTTATAGTCCGGTGAGGTGAATATTTGATGGGTGTTTTCACTGGTATCATATATTCACTTAACATGCCTGGGTGTCATGGGTATCTTTTTTTTTTCCCTCCAGTTGAAACTATTGTTTGGCGCATAGACTCTCTTTTCATCCCGAGAGCCTGGTTTCATTGATCACTGAGCCTACCATTTCTTGTGAATTGGTTAAGGTAATGACATCTGCCTGCCTGAAAAGAGGAAATGTGCTTCTGGCTATTGGTGTTTCAAATTAAAGTACTTCTATGGGCATAATTCTTCCAGGAATGTGTATGCTACTGGACATTGTTCATATTTTCCTATGGCAGTTTCTTCTCTTTGGTTAGACAGCAAAATTAAAAGAATATTCACATACAAATAGATTTTGGAAATTTCTGATTATAAAAATAAATGTTTACTTTAAATAATTTAGAACAGGGTGGGGTGTGGCTAGGTTGTAGAGTGCGTGGTTAGTATGCACGAGGCCTTGGGTTCCATTCCAAGCAGTGATGGAGACCACTACGAAGCAGCTCTGAGCAGGATTTAAAATTAACCAGTTGGCTTTCTATGTTTAATTGTGAGCCTATCCAAGGCCTAGGCCCCTTGTCTGGAGATGGGCAGCGGATTCATAGTAAGTGAACTTGTATGAATCACTGGTCCCTGCTGAGGCATGTGTTGGCCTGTGATGTCGTGATGCCTCAAAGGACAAGATAAGGCCACAGGTGAGGACTCCAACCTCAGTTAACTAAATAGACACTGTAGCTGCAGGTGTCTCACTCTTGCAGTAAATGTCAACCTGGAGATAAGATAGTTCTCCTAAATTAACATAATTTACTACTTGGAGAAATCCTTGAGCCAACTCTCAAATTCTTGCTCAGGTTCCCTTGTTTTCCTCAGTATCCCCTCCCTTTATTTGAAAACCAAATAAATATGGGCTGTCCAGAGAAGTTCTTTGTCTCAACCCCCAGAGAATCTCGAATTCTGCTAGAGGGTTTTGATTCTCCTGGAGCCCTAAAATCACACCACTTGTCTCATTTATTTAAGCCTTCGCCATCCACTCATTTAGGAGACTGGGGCTAGGCCGAGGCCCCGAAACAGCAGCAATACGGCAACAGTGAGACACCCAGAAAATGTTAATATATTTTGTTGTACAGCCATTCCAGAGTCATTTTTGTACTTAAAGATATCTATATATACATATCTATTTTTACATACCTATTCTAACATAAACATGGTGCCATACAATATATGTTGTCTAGAAACCTAATATTTTTATTCAATAGTACTTTGTGAACACATTTTGTTGATAGTATGGTTTTATATACCCATGCTGTATTTCTTTGTATAGCTGTTTCATAATTTACTGAATCAACTTCTTCTTTTTTTTTTTTTTTTTTTGTGGGTACCAGGGGGTCGACCTCAGGACCTCATGCGCCAGCAGGCGCCCGTGCCGCTGAGTGATATCACTGGCCCCTTTTTCGTATGTGGGTTCCGGGAGTTGAACTCAGGCCCTCGTGCTTGCCAGGCAGGTGCGTACGCCGCTGAGCCATCTCACCGGCCCCTGAATCAACTTCTTATTGCTGGGGGTTTGGTTTGCTTTTCTTTTTGAGACAAGATCTTGCTATGTAGTCTAGGCTGGACTTAAACTCATTATGTAGCCCAGGCTGGGCTCAAACTTGCATTGATCCTCCTGCCTCAGCCTCCTGCATGCTGTGATTACAAGCATGCACCACCATGACCCACTATTTTCATTTTTATATTACTAAAACTAAGACCGGAATGTATCCTTGTCACTGTACCCTTACACATTTTCTGAAGACAAATTCTCTTTTTTTTCTTTTTTTTGTGGGTACTGGTGGCCAACCTCAGGACCTCGCACACCAGCAGGTGCCCGTGCTGCTGAGCGATATCACCGGTGCTTTTTTTTTTTCGTATGTGGGTTCCGGGAGTCGAACTCAGGCCCTCGCGCTTACCAGGCAGGCGCTTACGCTGCTGAGCCATCTCACTGGCCCGACAAATTCTTAAAAGGAGGACTTTTGAGAAATAAATATGCAGTCTTTAAGACTTTTAAAACATACTGCTAATCTGCCCTCTACTTAGCCTTTTAAATCTTTATCAAGGGAAGGGGGAATGTGTTTTGATTTGCATTTCCTTGATTAAATTTTTCTGGGACTTACATTTATTCTTTATTTACTGGAAGGTCAATGCAATGCAGTGAGATTACTTTCTGTTTTGTTTATTCTTTGTCTCCTGTTTTACAGAGTTGGATTTCAAATATTTGTTGAATGTTGAATGAATTACCTTTCCTGACTTTAGGCCCCCCCCCACACTGTGGGTGTTTGCCTTTTTATTCTTGGTTTGAAGAAATTTTATGTACTAAAGATATTGCCTCTTTGTCATATAGTATGCAAGTATTTTCCAGTTGCTTTTTATGTTTTAACTTTAAGGATTTTGTTTTTGTATATAGAAATATTTATTTTATTGAGTTAACTGTATTAATATTTTCTGTAGTTTTATCTTTCCTGTTCAGTTTGGGAAGAAAACCTTTTTCATTCTAGAGTGATAAAACTGTAACCTCAGTTTTTTTCTAGTTAGTTTTAGTGGTTTCATTTGAAACCTTTGAATTGTTAATCTCCAGGAATGTTTTTGGGTGAAAGCAAGGATTTACCTTGAATTTTAAATTCCCAAATATCTTGCCAGTTGTCACAATAATCTTGCTTTTTTCCTGGTTGTAAGACTTTTGAAGGCAAGGAGCTTGAAGGAGAGAATTAATGTTAATTCCAGATATGTGAAACTGGTTGTACATACGTAATTATTGCGCTTAACCTTCATAATTTAATCTGTGAGGTAAAAGATCATCTCCAGTTTGCAGACTAGGAGACTGAGGCTTAGAGAGGCAAGAAGCATAAGGTAAACTCAAGGCTGACAATTCCTTATTCCTTCCCTGACATTCCACTGTGTCCTGGCTTCCAGCCTCTATGTTCTCAGGCTAGCAAAGTGTTCTGCCCAGCAGTAGAGCTGCAGGCATTTAATGGTAGTAACAACAGACTTTGTACATACATTAAAAAAATGAAATTCTTGAGTTAAGAAATGTAAAGGGAAGTAATATTTTGGTGAAGAAGCAAACATGTATTTATAGCTTTTTTTTTGTATTCCCAAGATCTACTCAAATATGCAATACATGTTTTTCTTGGTTCCTGGACTTTATGTTGTCAGAGAAGGGCAGAGGTTAAAAGCACAAAGTACAAATTTTAAGCACTTAACAAGGAATGAAAGTTAATGTGTGGGAAATGAGGATAATGATTATTATTTAAGATGTGTAAAATGCATTAAAAAATGCATTCAGAGTCATGACTGTTTGGCAATTCTAGGAGAGCAAGCATTATTATTTTATTGTTAAAACACAATTTGCCCCATTGAGCTGACACACAGCACTTCAAATGATGTTTTTAAGAACTGTATTTTGTACAGTAGCTGTACTTTGTGCATAGTTTTTCTGTAACTGCAGTATTTTACCATAGTGCTTTTTCCAAATTGTGAACTAAATGAAAATAATCATTTGAATGTAATTTTAATGATGGTAAGAATTTAAATTCTGCAACAGTGTGAATCACTGACAGGGTGACACATTTACAACACGGAAAGAATATAAAACAATCGAGCATTTTTAGAGGCTTGTATGTATGCACATGGTACATGAATCTGCATTTTTACATTCATTTATGTTAATTAGACATAGTTAATTTGAAATATAAATGGGCAGAAAAAACTGTTTTGTGTTTTATTTTTACTTTTATTTATTTATTTACTTATTTTTTTGTGGGTACTGAGGGTCGAACTCAGGACCTCGCACGCCAGCAGGAGCCCATGCTGCTGAGCGATATCACCGGCCCTTTTTTCGTATGTGGGTTGTTTTGTGTTTTATAAGAATAAATAATATATACAATGTAATCAGCATAGGTCATCTTTCAATTATAAATAATATATCAGAAACAATATAGAGTGAAATAAGAACGGATGCTGTATGTTAGATAATATAAAATAAATACAACATAAATAGGTTTTAAGTATATTACATAATTATCATTATACATTATACATTATAAATATAGTATCTATAATATTTACATTTATGATTAAAAGATGATATAGTATCCTGTTTTGCATATTTTCTCCTTGTATTTTTTTTTTTTTATTGTTTCATCTTCTCTCCCCTCTTCTCTTCTTCCCTCTTTCCCTCCTTTCTTTTGTGGTACTGGGCGTTGAACCCAGGAGTACCCTACCACTGAGCCTATACCTCCAGTTCATTTTTATTTTATTTTGAGACAAGGTGTCCCTACATTGCCTAGACTGGCCCAGAACTTTTGATCCTCCTGTCTCAGCAGTCTGAGTATCTGGGATTATAGTTGCCTACCACCACAGTTACCTCTATTATTTTTTTAGTATTTGTCAGTATATTGCCATTCTTCACCATAGTAATTTGTGCTTTTTTAAAATTTATTTATTAGTCTTGCTAAGGATTTATGTTGATTTTTTCCCTCAAAATACTATTTTTGACTTTGTCAATTCTCTATGTTAGTCTATTTTCTGTCATTGATTTCTGTTTTTACCTTTATTCTTAGTTGATAATTAATTCATCTTTATCTAACTTTTAAAGGTGGGAACTTCAGTTACATGGTTAGTGATTTTATATTTTTCTTCTTTTTCTAGTGTAGGCATTCAAAGCAATAGTTTCCCCTCTGAACTAGCCTTAACTGCATTCCACAAATTTTGATATGTTGTATTTTTATTGTTCAGTGGAAATATATCATAATTTATTTGTGACTTCTTTGATCCATTGATTACATAGAAGTATGTTAATTTTAAACTATCTTTTTCTTTGATATATTATTTTATTAATTTATTTTTAAAATTTAATTTCATTATAGATGGCAAACTTTTAATATTGCAATATTTTGAAACCTACAAAAACTCAATTTATGGTCTAGCATATAGTTTATCTTGGTGGCATTCTTTTTGCAGCAGTAAAGAATATACATTTGAAGTTGTTGGTTTTAGTGTTCTGTAAATATCAATTTAGTCAAGTTGGTTTATAATGGTCAGATCTTCTTAGAGAATTTTTTGGTTGTTTGCTCTATCAGTTACTAAGAATAGATAATAAACTCTCCAGCTATGGATGTAGATTTGTCTTTCCTCTCTAGTTCTGTCAGTTTTTGCTTCAAATGTTTTGAAGCTATTATTTGGTGCATATATATTTAGGATTTTTAGGTCTTTTGTTACGCAATGATTCTTTTATCATTGTGCAATATCCCTCTCAATCTCTGAAAATATTTCATTTTTTGAGATTTTTATTGTTTGGCAGTAATATAGATACCCTTGCTTTTTTATTATTAGTGTTTGCATGGTATATTTCTTTCCTTTCTTATAATGTCAATTTGTGCCTTTATCCTTAAATTTGTAATAATGGATAATATTAGACTTAAATTTACCATGTTGCTATGTGTTTACTGCTTGTCCCTTGTTTTAAAAAAAAATTTTGTTCCCCAGTGACTCCTTTCCTCCTTTTTTGATTAATCAGATGTAAATTAGTATTCTGTTTAACTTCCTGTTGGCTCATCAGCTACATCTTTTATTCTTGTATCATTAGTGGTTTCTCTGAGGCCAACAATATGCATTCATAATTCATCAAAGTCTTAGAGTTACTAAAGTTCCACTGTATACTTCAGTTTGCACATTTTACACCAAACGCTACTTCCTATTTCACTTTTTTCACCTAAAAAATATTGAGAACTTCAAGATAGTTTAGTTACATTTACTTATAACCTCCCCTTTGTGTTATTGTTGTCAAATATTTGATATCCTCGTAATTATAATTCACAATAAAAATTTTTTTTTTTGCCTTGAACCACCTTTTAGGGCTTTTGAGGAATCAAAAGAAGAAAACATAGTCTTTTATATTTATTTACACATTTGCCTTTGCTGGCATGCTTCATTTCTTTCTGCACAAAAAATATCCATTTTATTTCATTCTGAAAAATATCTATTGACCTTTTGACTTTCAAAATTGAATCTTTTTAATTTCAGGATTAAAGTATTAGTATTTTTAAAAATTTAAATTAGCACATATTAGGAAATTTTAAATTATTTCTCTTCAGATCTTTTTGCTTTTTTTGGCATAGTCAGTGTGGTGGTTCATTTACTGGTTAATGGGTGTTTTGAACCTTTGTCCTTTCTATCCTCTTCTCTCTAATAACCTTTAAAACCTTGTTCCTTTCACAAAAATGGAACTTTTAGGCATGGTCTATATGGTCATATTCTTAATCACACCTGCTTTCTTTTGTGGTTTCTACTACAGCTCTTACCAAGGGCTCCATGAAGAGCTCTTTGTCATTTCTTTTCTGAGCTCCGCCACCTGCTAGCTTTTTATTTTTTCTGGTTGTCTATCTCTTCTTTACTTTTTTGTCTGCTTTGTTGACCTCTTTTCAGAAAGAGTAGGTTGTCTGCCTTTGAATGTGTGTTGACCTATGTGTTTAAACTTTTCTGTTTTCCAGGCAAATTTTTCTGCTCATGTATGTTCTCTATCTGCTTTTCTTGCCTTCTTCTTTCACTCTGCAACTCTTCATTCTCCTTAGTTTTTCCTTGTTCTATGTTGACTTCTTTTTGGTTACCACTCATCTTTAAATATGAACATCTCTTCATTTGTCATTTCTGTGCTGGTGAATACTAGAGCATGGTGGAAGCAATGGGGTAGGGCCATTCATAACTTATTTAAGACTATTTTTTAAAATTTTATTTTATTAGTATATATTAGTTATATAGAATATTGGGTTTTGTTTTAGTGTATTTGTACCTGTGTATAACATACTTTGATTAGTTTCACCCCTACCCTATTATCCCTATTCCCCTTCCACCCCTGTCCCCTGATCCTCTGTGTCTTCTCTATTAAGGCTGTTTTCTTGTGGGACATTGAATTCTTTTAGGTGTTCTGCGCTGGCCATGTGCTTCTCTTCTTCTTTGGCGCTTAGGGGGAGTGGACTCGTAGTAGAGTGCCTCAGGTCACAGCCTCCAAGTCATGATGTAGATTGAATCCCTGTGGTTTCTTGCTTCTTCCCTGGCCTCCAGTCCAGCCTTGCACAGGAACCTGGGTGGTGGTTAAAGTGGACTTGCACTGGTTCCTCCTTTAACTCCCTCTCCCCTCCATTTTTTTCCTTTGTGTCTATTTTTAATTTTTAAAAATAATTTTATTATACCTGTTTATAATACATAATGATTACTTTCATCATGGGTCCCCTCCAATCTGCATTGACCTCCTGATCATACAGTAATGCCACTCCTTTCTTCTCTCAGGGCTTGCCAGGCCCCTCCAATCCTGGTGTCCAGTGGATCAGTCTTTCAGTAACACTTCTGGCGAGATCTGTCTCTTGCTCTGGACCTGAGGAGTTAGGTTTTAACATTCAGAGTCCTGCTTCATTTTGGTCTGTATTTTATGGTATTTGGTAACTATTGTTCTAATTTTGTGTTTTGGGGTTATGGCCATTACCCTGTTTCACTGAGAATGGAGGAGGAGAAGGAATCTTTTTCCTGTTCTCCTCCTCCTCCTCCTATTCTTCTTTCGTGGTAGTGAGGATTGAACCCAAGGGGTGTTGAGCCACATCTCTAGTGATTTTTTATTTTATATTGTTTATTTTATTATTTTATTTTATTTTAGAAACAGGGTTTTGCTAAATGTCCCAGGCTGGCCTCAAACTTGTGATCTTGCCTCAGCTTCTAGAATAGCTGGGATTGCAGGTGTGCACCCCCATGCCTGGTTTATTTTGTTCTTTTAAAAAGAACCTTTTTGGTGGTGTGACTTTAATCCTGATATGTCAATTTGACTGGATCAAGAAACACCTATTGGATTAGTAACACACACTTCTGGGTGTGTCAGTAAGGGTGTTTTCAGAGATTATTGGCATGTCAGAAAGTGGAGGGGGAAAAACTCGTCCCAAGGCTGTTCCCCAGCATGTACCTATGGCATTATAGGGTATGCCCTAGAGTCAACTGATAGAAGAAGAGACGACTAGGGCTTGGTTTACAGATGGTTCTGCGTGTTATCCAGGCATTGCCTGAAAATGGACCATGGTAACATTATAGCTCCTTTCTGGGACAGCCCTGAATGACAGTGGTGAAGATAAATCTTCATAGTGGGGAGAAATTTGGGCAGTGCACCTGGTTGTACATTTTGACTGGAAGAAAAAATGTCCAGATGTACGACTATATACAAATTCATGGGCTATAGCTAATGGTCTGACAGGATGATCAGGGACTCAGAAGCAACATGACTGGAAAATTGGTGACAAAGACATTTGGGGACAAGGTATGTGGATATACCTCTCCATATTGGAAAAGGATGTGAAAATATTTGTGTCCCATGTAAATGCTCACCAAAAGCTGATCTCAGCAGAAGAGGACTTTAATAACCAAGTGAATAGGATGACCTGTTTTGTGGATAGCAGTCAATTTCTTTTCTCAGCTACTCCTCTCATTGCTCAATGAGGTCATGAACAAAGTGCTCATGGTGGCAGAGATGGAGGTTATGTGTGACCTCAGCAACATGGACTTCCACCCACCAAGGCTGACCTGACTACAGCCACTGCTGGTTGCTCAATTTTACAGCAGCAGTGACTAACACTAAGTCCCAATATGGCAGCATTTCTTGGGATTATTAGCTTGCAACCTGGTGGCAGATTGATTATATTGGGCCACTTCCATCATGTAAGGGACAGCACTTCGTTTTTACTGTAATAGATGCATATTCAGGCTAGGGCTTTGCTAGGAGTTGCAGCAATGACTCTATTGAACTGAAAGCTAACTTCCCCTTGGCCTTTTTGAGTTCCTCATTCTTCTGAAATGATAGCCTATAGAGTTATAGTGTTGATGGGGGTGAATGATCCAGACTACCAAAGAAAAACTGAACTACTGTTCCACTATAGGGGTAAAGAAGAATATGTTTTAAGAGCAGGATGCCCCTTAGGGCGTCTCCTAGTATTATCGTGCCCTGTTATTAAGGTCAATGGGAAACTACAACAACCCCATCCTGGCAAGATAATAAATGGCCAGATCTGCCAGGAATGAAGGTATGGGTCACCCCACCAGGTAAAGAACCATGACCTGCTGAGGTGCTTGCTGAAGGCCAAGAGAATGCAGAATGGATAGTAGAAGGTAGCGATAAATGCCCGCTACAACCACATGACCTAGTTACAGAAAGTAGGATTGTAATTGTCATGAGTATTTCTTTCTTAAATTGTTAATATGTTTATGGATGCATGTGAGGTATGATCAAAATATACGGTGAATGTTTAAATTTAAAAAATTGATAACAGTAAAAGATACATTGCCATTAATCAACCTCAAAATACTCCCTCTTGCTTCCTCACTTCAACACACTTATCTGATCATTCTTTTCACTGTCTGAAGAAATTCTGGAAGTCCTTTTTTGTGAGGGTCTTTATGGGTTGTGATAAAAAGAATACAGAGAATGTTGTTGCCAAGTGCCATCCAATAGAAAGGCAAACTTGTTAAAAAAAAATACCAAAACACTACTGTGTGTCATAATTTCGCCTTACTGAATCTAGCATGGTGCAACTTCTGATTCTTCCCTGAAATTCAGAATGACCATGAAAGTTAAATATTTTGAATTGATTCAGGACATCAAGGCAGCTACAACAGAGCAACTAAGGATACTTGTGAAAGGATTTCCAGAACTGCTTCAGAAAGGTAAGGATGGGATAAGTGTGTTTGAAGTTAAGGAGAGTATTTTGAAGGGGATTAATGGAAATGTATCTTTTAATATAATAATTTTTAAAAAATTTAAACACATACAAAATTGTTCAATCACACCTCTTATGTGCATATTTAGCAGATATCTGTTTTTTCTTCATGTTCTTATACTATAACATTGATTGTCTTAATATTTTGAAGTCTACATTACAGTATTTAGGTATGGAATGTCAGGAGAAGAGTAAGCATCACTCAAAGAAAATCTATACCTTCTATTCTGGGGGGCAGTGGAGATAATGAATTTCTGTTTTTGTGCAGGATGGTTATATCACGTTAGATGTAATTATGAACTACTTATTGTATTTGGAAATCAAGTGTGGTTTAAGGAGATGTGTCTGGTTGTCATGTTGACAAGAGGTGAATTGTGACCATTAATCATGAAACATGAACTTGAAAAATTAAGAAATAACTAATAGATTGGTAAAGTACATTTCAGGGTGTGCATGTAGAGTGTTTCCAGAGATGACTGGCATGCCAGAAAACTGTAGGGAAAACCCAACCCAGTTGTGGCTGGTGCCATCCAATAGCATTGAAGCCTTGTTGGAATGAAAAGGGAAGAAAAAGGAAGTTGGTGCATGTTTGATGAGCTCCGTTGTGCTTGAACAGGTGTGTCTTTTGCTACCATCATCTATGGATATCAGTCTCCATTTTCTTTAGCCTTCCAGCACAAACTCATACCAGTGACTTTCCAGAGAGATTTCAAGCCTTTGGTCTCAGACTGGTGCTATATATTTGATCTCTCTTGTTCTTTAGCTTTCAGCTATTTGAACTGAGCTGCTGGATTCTCCAGCTGTCCAGCATGCAGATGGCCATTGCCTGGCATCCTGCCTCTGATCATGTAAACCTACCCAATAATCCCCTGGTATATAAATTCTGTTCCTTTAGAGAACCCAAAACCAATGCCAATACAAATGGGTTTAAAGGTAAGAAATAAGGTACAAAATGTACAAAATATTTTCCTTTACTATAGGTAACTGGAAGTCCATGCACTGAGTTTTAGTTAGCTCAGGTCTAGTTAGGTTTTGAAGGTGATTTTGAAGAATAAAATGATAGGAAAGAGGGAAAACGCTGCAGAAACTTCTAAACAAAGCATTCAACTTTTTACAATTTTGTTATTTGGTCAGATACTGTACAGAATAAAGTAATTTTGGTCTGTTTCTCTAAAATTTGCATTGTGGCAATTCCAACAACCAGACACCAATAATATGTATGTTGCTTATGCATCATTTTATTTATTCAAAAGAAATTATTGAGCACTGAATATATGCCAAGAATGGTGCTGGTTACTACTTCAAAAGGGGAGCATCAATATAGGGAATGGATAACTTTCATAAATGAAAAATAACAATTCACAGTGACTGTGTGTGATACCTTGTATAGAGTTGAAATTCAGCACATTGACAAGTTAATATGAACATTTTATTGACTTATTTTGAAGCATAAAATTTGACATATTTCCTCTACTGTACCTGGGGTCTTCATTCACCACTCATAGTTTGATGTTAAAACCTTGTTTTTACTTGCTCATATATGAGAAAACTTTAAATTTGGGACTCTTAGGGTATTAACCATATTGCCCTAAAACCTCTAACACAATTGGTAGGCTTCTATAAACTCAGGGGAATTCAATATATCCTTGAAATCGATGGCAATGCGGTTACAGACCCATATCAGAAAGTTTTTGAATAGATGCCAAATGATTTATGTAAATGAATACTTTAAGGACTTGATATTTTTGCATTGGTGAGGCAGGTAGCATAAGGAATTCCCTTCCTAGGCTTTTTGTCTCAGTTCATTTATCCTTTTATAAGCTTTGTTTTGCCATCCTTTTACTTATTTTCATTACTTTATTCTGGATGGTATCCATATGGCTTTTAAACATTCTGACCAAATTCTGTTAGTATCCTACTTACAATAGTGTAAATTCAAAGGGAATCCAAGAAAGACTTTTACATCACATTCAAATGGAAAAAATACATCAGTTTCTTGGGATGCAATTGGCTCATAAGCAAAGCACTGAATCATTTCTCTAAAAGGGTGAAAGTAAGTAAGTCACTTAAAATCTTTAAATGGTTAACTCTACTTGCTATTCTGCAGGCTGTATCCGTGAAGCAGGGGATATGGGTCTTGGAGCAGATGTGCCATTGCTTTGAGTGAAATGGAGTGGAAGGAGGCTGTTTGTCCCCACAGTGGTGTAGATAGCACAGGGGACATAGGGCTGTTTAGAACTCTTGATCAGTTTTAAGGTTTTATACATCAGAAGGTAAGGAGGTGCTTAAAATAACCAAGGTATATCCTAAGCAATTATAGAACCCTGAAGTGAGCAATGCTGAACGTCTGCATTTAGAAGAGCTGACTGGCACTGCGTCAATCAAAAATACTATATTTATGCCAAACAAATTTGATATAACATTACTACTCCAAAAATATCTAAATATACAATATCTCTCTCAGCACAGCAAATGGACCCAGTAGCATCTCTCATTAAATGGCTACTGAATATTTTTTAAAGTAGAATAGGAGCATGAGTTATGGTCAGCATAAACTGCAATATAGAAAGAAGACAAGATTCTAGATTGCTCACAAGAGCCTAATGTGAAAGAGCAGCAGCCACTGTATATGCTAAGAGGGCCAGTGGTGTTTTCTTGGGAGTATCAGAAGTTGCTGGGGATCCTTTCCAAGCTACTTACTGCACAGCTTCACCCAGGATCTAGAAAGGTCCTTTCTACCCAGACCTTCCACAAGGAACATTCTCTAAATGCACGCTCAGTTCTTTTGATCTTCCAGAGCTGCCAGACTTAATATTCATGTTTCTGAGTTGCATATTTTGCATGACTACATTGAGGGCCTCCTTGAATTACAATGGCAAAGATATTCAAATCATGGACAAAGGTCATTTGAGCATGTGGGACAGGTTTCCACAGATTATTTATAATAATTTAAATTCTGGAGTGAGTGCTATGAGCTTAAGGAGATTTATACTGCAATTGACCTCTGAATAGATCTGTTTTTAATGAAGTTTCTATGTCCCTGAGATGCTTGTAGTTAGTACAGTTTCATATAGTACCAGGAAAATAGGTTTATAACAGCCAGGAGTAGATTTAAATCTGAGATCTCAGAGTTACATTTTAAAAAGGACCCTTTTAATTTTTCCCTTCTTCACTCCCAGGAAAGATACTTGGGGTCCTGCACATCTTTCAGGTAGGTTGCTGCACTAGGAATTTGATGATGGTTGTGAGTTTTACTGGCTCTGATCCTGTGTTTTTCTGGTGATTATCATGGATGCTGGGAACAGATGGCCAAGGAGTAAGATTCTGGGGCTGAAAGGAGGGTTGAAGACAAACATGTCCAGAAAAAGTCCATGGGAAGCCAGCAGTCATTTTGCTTCATGATTTATAATATCTTATTACTTGTTAAGCTTGGAATTACATCTGTGGTTTTGCATTAACTCAGACAATTATTGTCATCTTGCAATGGAATAGTTTTTTATAGGTTCCCCTAATGCATTTCTCAGCAGGTATTTTAGCAATGGAAATCTGATTTGAAAAATAATCTCAATGCAATCTAGGGCTTAATGTGTATTGGAATTATCTATTGATTTCACTATATACTGATCATGTTTTTTCTACCTTATATACTAAGGTTGAATGTGATTGTTTTGTTAAAAATCCCATATCTCCAAGGAAAACAAAACTAAACAAAATTCTCTTCCTCAACATTAGGCAGAAGTGTTTTTAAAAAAGATTCCTAATATTTACATCTCTGAATTCAGTAATTTTCATCATTTCTTCAGCTTACCTGGCTGCTGACAGTCTCTCTTTGGGTGTATTTCTCAAAGGCTTTTAGGCTTGGAATCTGATTTGGAGTTAACAAGGAATAGCGATGTTGGCAGTTGAAACACAATGGTCATGTGGAAAAACGTAGATACCATAATAGACAGAACTTACTTCATCTTTATTCCAGTAGCTACATTGAAAATTCAGTGACTATAGCTGTTTATGTCTCTTAAAGATGAAGACATTCCCATAAAAATCCTGGAATAAAGAATATAGAAATAGTTTTGACAACAGATTGATTGAAATATGTAAAATTTGACTTTTTTGGAGTGCAACTGCCAATAGAGTTCTTGTTCCCAACTAAAACCTTCTGAGCCTGGTCTTTATTGTCTGCATTTCTACCACATTCTGGATTTTTGAATTCTAACCAGAATGTTTTCTGATCTACCAACTTAACCGGAATGCTCCTTTCTTATTTCCTGATTCCCTATTTTTGTGCCTCCAAGGGACCCTATGATTGCAGCACAGATAGTGGTACCGATATGCAGCACCACTGTGTGAGGTTATGACATATTTTATATACCAGTCCTTTCGAAGGACTTTGTGCTATCTGGAAGGCAAATATCTGAAACATCCTTTTCACCTCTTTTAATTGGATCTATTTCTTTCTCTAGCCCCAGCACTTAGGTCTTAACTCATACCCTCTGAACATGTGAAAAGAGTGAGATGCTCCAGCCAAGGCACGAGTTTTACCCTAGTAAATGCCATACCTCAGTATCCAGAGCAGAGTCAGTGCCCATCCTGATGAGAGAAGCAGGTGCCACGTTGGCATTCTAATTGATATTAAATGTACATGTCTCTCCAAACCTGAGTGTGCTGTGCTGACAGTTCCATGGTTGGATGGCAAATGCAAATGATAAAGAGAACATTATATGCACTTCATTAAAAGTGTGTTGTAGCTCAGTCATGACTAATGATAATGAAGCACTGACTGAACACAAAGTGCTAATACCTGATTGAACCAGAGGGCCTCCAGCTGTCACTGGGATATTTTGGATACAATAAAAAATAAATTCTCACCAGAGAGTGCTAGGGCTCCATTCTAAGAAAAATCTTTTTGTTTTTTGAGACATAGGCAAAATATTACTGGAATGGCAGGAATACTAACTTGGCTTTATTATACATTAATGTCAAAAATGTGCTTGTTAATTTTGATATATTCTGAGGCATGAATATTGTGGGGATTTCTCATTTTCATACAAAATCATTCCTCCATGATTTTTAGTGATTCCTTCAAAAAGATCAGAGAAGCAGTATAGGGTAAATGTCAAGATCAAGGCTGTAGAAATCAGAATTGCCTGGGTTGGAATCATGGCCCTACCACTTGGTGGTTATATGATCTTGGGCCTTAGTTTGTTTTTCTGTAAAACTGAGATCATGACTACATTTCTTCTCTGCCTGTGGGGAAGATCAGATTAGACAATGTTCCTACAATGACTGAAACAGCTAGACCAACTGCATCTCCAGAATTGGAGTATTTTGTCTAAACACAGTAAGTCCTTGACTCACAAACATTTGAATCATGAACTTTCATAGATGCAAACAGATCTCACGTTATGAACATTTGTAGATGCGAACACATAGTGGAAGTAGCTCATGTATGCTGAACATTGTCACAGTTGTGCAGCCGTGTGCTTACTGTACAGTGCGGTAGTGTATAGTAGTACAGTGCCCAGTCAGAGCCCAGGATATCTGGAAGCAAGAGGAAAAGCAGTGGTAAATGTTTTATTTACAGTTGTACTGTATAGTACCACCATTTTAAGGAAACTGTAAAAATAAAAATAGTCTATTTACGGTATTTTTATGTGTATTTTTTTTATGCTTTACATTGTATACTTGTGTCAAAGGTGTATTAAGACTCACTTTGCTGGGTTTAAGAATGAATCTGACTTAAAAATGTTCCCCTGAAACAGAACTTGTTTGTAAGTTGGGGACAGTATGACTTTAGGAAAGTAAACCAAGAACTTCTGAATGGAACGTATAACTCTGGGGTGACTTACAAATGGTGTCAGTGTCCCAGATGAGTCCCTCTCAGTTCAAGGTGACAATATGTCAGGTGCAATAAGTTCTTGAACCTGTATGCCCTACTGTTTTTGTTCATGTTTTCATTCCCAGGAGCTAGCACAATACAATATACTGGCAAATACTAAGCATTAAAAGAGGACAAAAAAAAAAGAAAAAGCTGGTTTCTCAGGCTTCCAGGCTTGAATTTTTCCTAACCTTTCTGTGGCAGTACTGGGGATGGAACCTAGCACCTCATTCTTGCTAGGCAAGCACTCTCCCACTGAGGTACATCTCCAGCCTGTGCTTTTTTTTTTTTTTTTTTTTTTTTTACTGAGGGAGTTTTCTTTCCAAATGCAGATCTAAACCTGCTTCCTGCTTCTTCCAGCCACCCAGAGGAAATAGGCAAGGGTGTCTCTGGCTGATTATACCTCTCCTAGATTTTAGAATGCCTCAGAATGGGACAGCAACTGGACAGAGGAGTACCTTCTGATAGAAGGTGTGGCTATTGGCATCAAAACCCCTAGGGGAAAGAGTTGGGAAACAAATGGCATCACCTTACTCCCCCTCCTTTGGTTCTCCTGCTGTGGATATCTATGCAGCAAGCCCAGCTGGAAGTCAAGGTTCCTGAACTGTCTGCGTGGGCCAGATTTGTGGGCCGTCTAGGTCCAGAGAGGAGTAAGCAGGGGTATCTTGGATTTGGAGGGCCAAATATAGGATGTCCAGAACTGAACTGGTTGTCTCACTCAAATCACCTGGAAGGTGTTAGAAAAAGCATGCTGGGTACACAAACACTGTGAGTATCTCTGTCGACTGATAGAGGAGATACTACCACCAATATCCCTAGACATCAAGCCCAAAGTTCTCCCACTACACAATCTCCTGAGGCCCAGAATTTGTCCTATAACCACTAGTGTTCTGTCTTATCAGAGACTCTTTCAAACTTACAGCTGAAATGTGTTTATGCCTGGCTTTTAAATGCCTGTAAATAATTTAGCTGCTTTAATTCAGACATTCCTTATACATTTCAGAACACATTTTTAGTGGTTTTCCACATGTATTCCTTCTCCCATAGGTAGTTTATGCTACTTAGTATTAAAAAATTACCTATTGAACACCATAGTCATTAGATCAATATATATATATATATTTTTTTTTTTTTTTTAGTGGGTACTGGGAGTCGACCTCAGGACCTCGTGCTTGCCAGCAAGCGCTTGTGCTGCTGAGCGATATCTCCAGCCCTTTTTTTCTCTTATGTGGGTACCGGTAGTCAAACTCAGGACTTTGCGCTTGCCAGGTAGGCACTTATGCCACTGAGCTATCTCACCGGCCCAGATCAATCTTAAATAAACCTCCGGGTGTAATTTTTATATTTCTGATTGTAGATTTATACTTTTCCCATTGAGCCCTTGTGTGCTTCTCTTATAAAGTTTTCAGGTCGCAATTGACAGGTTATTATAAATGTCCTGTTAATCAATTTCACCTTGTATAGGGAGAAATAATCTGCTGAGTTTTCTAGACATTCGCAATACACAGAAATCCTATAATAAAGTGTGCTATTATCTCTTTTTGAAAATGAGTAATGAGGCATGACAATTTATTTCTAAAGCAATAATCAAGAGAGAGAACCCTGCATTTAATTTATTATATGAGCCCATTGAAAGAGCAAAAGAAAAATAAATATTTTTCACCCATATTAATCAATATCAAGCCTAAATTATAGGTGCTTGCGACTTTAACTTAATTGCTATCACAAAGAAGCACGGGTTGCTGTGATCAGATATCTCATGAAATACAAAAGAACTAATCCTTGACATTTTGAAAGGTGGTATAATTCTCTTCACCCAAGCCAGCACTGATTTTCTTTCACGGTAAATTAAAAGAAAAATAGAACCAAAGACAAATTCAAACATAAGGAAGTTTAAATGTAAGCCCTGTTCTTAAAACACAGTCTGTAAAAGTAAGAACGTAGGTCTTGGCCTTTCCCAGTGTCCATTTTTTATAATGAATAATGACATTGTTATTATTGGCAGTACTTGGTTTATTTGAAAGTTACATACTTGCTTTTATGTGTGTTAATATATTTTTATTTAACTCAAATTTCTGTCTCGTTTCTCAGCTAGGGGAAAGATGAAACGGGAATTTTCTCTATCCCTTTACTTCCCAGAAGAACAGTCAAATTTGATTTTTGTTTTCTTGTTGTAAAATTTCACTGTCCAGTGTGGTAGCCACCTGATACATGTGGCTATCAAGTGCTTGATATGTGGTTCTTCCCAAGAGAATGTGCTCTGGTGTGAAATACGCACTGACTTTTAGTGACTTAGTACCAAACATGGATGGAAAATACAGTTAATAAAGTTACATATTTTCTTAACACCAAAAATGTAAGCTTCAATTTTTGTGGCCTGTTATCAAGACCAGTATGGTGGTTGGAATGTAGGCTGGGAACAGGCCCACCCAACCCCCACCCACCTGTAGGAATGAACTAAGATGTGTGGTACTGATGTGGGAAAGGGAGATCTTCCCTGCCTCCACCCATCCATGCCCTGAGCAAGGGAATTCCTGCTGCATCTTTGGGTCCTGTTCTGGCTCTGTCCTTATTTTTAATGTCATAGTTTCATTCATTTGTCATCATTTATGACCTTCATAGAAATTGTGAAATACTTTAAGCATATAGAAAACTACAGAAAATAAAACTCATGTGCACATCACACAAACTTCTCAAATATTATATTGTATCATAATTGCTTTATAATTTTTTCTTTCTTTAGAAAAGAAAATCTCAGTGTATTCCTTGCAAGATCCCTGGAGGAGAGCTGGGCCAGGGCTCCCTCCTCCACTCAATCTTTGGCTCATTCCCTGAGGTTATTCATAACCATAGCAGGGGTTTTCTCTTGCTCACTCTATCACTATCCTTTGTTTCCAAGGCTTAGCCACCTTCTCAGCACCTGCTCTCCAATTTTTATGCACCCTCTGCTGCCCGGATGCCATTTGCAGATCCCTCAGTAGTGGGGTTCAACATCATTTTACATCGTTTTTGGTAATTCAGGCTTCCTATTTGGCTTGTTAGTTTTTTTTCCTGATTGGTTTTTAAGGATAAAGAATTCTTTATGTGCTACATGATAGATATTGAGTCCTCTTCAGTACAGTAAGTTGCAAATATCTTCAGCTGTGGCTTCCTTTCTGACTTTATTTTTAGTACCATTTTCTATAAAGACCTTTAAAGTATCTAGCTGGATCAATCTTGCCTTTCATGGCTTATTGACTCTGTGTTGCTTTAATTACAGGAAATGAGAATATAAGCCAGCCCATTACCTAGTCTATTTCCACCAAGACAAGTCACTGAAAGGCCAGACTGCTCTGAATGGTGCTGCAGCTGGCAATGGAAGTGTCTTATTATTACATGGCATGTTCACCTTCTGGCCTGCCAAGGAACTGAGGACTCATTGCCATGGTTTAAGGCAGGTCTGGAGCCCCATTGTCTTCAGAGCTCCAGGACCAGCAGAAATGGCAGGACTTCAGCTCTCTAACTACAGTTCAGAGCTCTGTGAATGAGCTTGGGCTCCTAAGAAGTTCCCCACTTCTGCATCTCCCCTGCTTTTGTCCCTTTTCCTTGTTCCCAGCATTAGACCTCTGGCTACTGCCAGAACTGGAATTCAGATCCATGCTCGACTGACCTTGGACTCTAGTCTGCTTCACCATGTAGGGGAAGGCATGGTCTTGGGTTCAAACTTGCCATTTTAGGGCTCCTGCAATTTTCAACCAATAAAAGAAAAGACTCGCTTCACTTTTTAAAAGTAATAAGTGAGATAGATCAAAATGTCCTTGGGAAAAAAAGCCTTTCTAAAAAAGCGACCAAAGAATCTATACTGACAATATAAATTTCTAAGGCAATCCTGAGAAATCCATTTATGTAATCAGTTGATGATTTCTCCCTTTCTCCTAAGTGGCTCTGGCTCAATTTAGACTGAAAAGCTCAATAGAGAAGGCTGTAGCTTACAATCAAAGCTTTGTGTCAAAGGTGGGAAGGGGAAGGTGTTGTCTGGCACTCTTCTTGTCCTTCAGAAGCATTCCTGCTACCTGGATGTTATGAGGTGTAATGGGAGGGGGCTTTACACTGCTTTCTCCCTGCCTGGTGGTGGATCTTCACGAAGACAAAGATGTCACTTTTGACCAGATGACTTCTCCTAGCAGGCCCAGCACAAGCTAGGATAAAGGTGTCACAGCTTGGCAATCCTCTGAGTGCTGGGTCACCTCTGGCCAAGCTCCTCATTATACTTAGGAAACTGAGAAGCTCATTTTCCTTTCGAGTCCCTTGTAGCCTTGGTTTGCTATCTTCCTGGTCTTGGGTATTTGAGTGACTGTCTTTCTGTGTCCAGGAGCTACCCTGGGGTGTCACTGGATGAGACTGCCCAGTTTGGGCACTGGGATATGGAATAAGCTACATAGTGACACCTTGTAAAATTTGATTTTGCTTTCAAAAGGTGAATACACACACACACACACACACACACACACTATCATTTTTCCAGAGTCTTCATATATTATTTATTTCTAGTACAACATACTTTTGAGCCCTCTAAAAGCCCATAAAGGAGAGGGTGTGCCTCTATTTTTAGACAAACTTTTGATTTTAAAGCAGTTTTAGGTTTATAGAAAAATTGCAAAGATAGTACAGAGCTCCAGGTTCCTCTATTTTTAACATCCTAGATCAGTATGACACATTTTCACAAAGAATGAATTAATATTAGCACATCATTATTAACCGAAGTCCATAGTTCATTCAAATTTCCTTGGTTTGTAAACTGATGTCTTTTTTCTGTTCCAGGTTTCTATCCAGGATCCCAGATCACATTAGTTATCATGTCTCCTTAGGCTCCTCTTGGCTGTGACACTTTCCCATACTCTTCTCATCTTTGATGACCTTGATGGCTTTGAAGAGTATTGGTCAGGTATCTATAGAATGTCCCTTCATAGGGAGAGTAACTGTCTGATGTTTTTCTCATTATGAGTCTAGGGTTATGGGTTTTGGAAGGAGGACCACAGAGGTAAAATATGACTCTCACTATGTCATATCAAATGTGCATCATTTTTGCTGATGGGGAAACTGAGGTTCAGAGAGAGACAGCCATCATTCCAAACCTGCTGGAAGGTATGGTGCTCATTTGCATCAGACTTTTCCTGGTCCCCAAGTCCATGCCTGTCATGGTTTCTATCTAGATGTCTTCCTAAAGCACCTATGTGCTCATAGGTGGAGCTTTGGGGAGGTGATTAGATAAGGGGGGGGTTATACTCATCAGTGGATTGGTCCACTGACGAGTTTTAGCCAAATGTGATATTGAGAGGTGGAGCCTTGTTGGAGGAGGTGAGTCACTAGGGGCATGGCCTGGAAGGGTATGTCTCCTCTCCTCCTCTTGGGGCCCTCTGCTCCCTCTCCACTATGCCCTGTGCCATGCCACCCTGCTTTGGAGCCAGCCAACTATGGACTGAAACCTCTACAAACTGTGAGTCAAAATATAACTCTCCTCCTTTAAGTTGTGAGTGTTGGATATTGTGTGTCAGCAACCAGAAGAGTGACTAGGATGATGCTCCTCTCTCTCCATGGCATTGCCCTCTTGAAGTTCTCCAGGGGGTGGTTATGACCAGGTCACCAAAGAGTAGTACCCTCCTTCAAATAGACACCTCTTCCCATGCAGTGCCCCTTACCCATATACTCAGTATTATAGGTGTTTGGAATTTTGAAGGCAAGGTGGTAGGGCAGAGAAGTGTGTCCCAAGTTGGGGATGGGGTGACAAAGACAACTGAAGACATCCAGATGTCTCCCGTGGCTTCAAGTAAATACCCACCTCCCTTAAATTGTTTGAGGTTAAATTACCTGAATATATTGTAAGGCTGACACAGATATGAGGGAGGGGCAGGAGCCAGGGACAGCTCCAGGATGGAATGATGATAATAATCAGGGGAATAGTAGCTAGCATTTACTGGGCACTTGTTACATGCCTGGCTTTGGGCCAAAAATGACGTCTGATTGAATTTTCACAGCAGTCCTCATTAAGTCATTGTCATGATTACTACCTCCAATTTGCCAGTGAGTAACTTGGGTCAGAGAGGTTAGAACTGGAGCAGACTGACTCTGGAATTTCCATTCTTGACACATGTGGCTGCTTCAGCATCAGGAGTTCTCAGTCAACTTTCTAGATTGCCAACTTTGAAATTGACATGTAATGACATCTGGTCTCTGTCACTTTCTCACCTAGGTTACAACTTCTATGGTAAAATTATTGTATTGGCCCAAATTTGATCAGCTCCATATCATGGGCAGAGTCAAACGGCATAAATTTAGCTCCTGAGATCCCACCCTGTGTATTAGCACTGTTTACAGAGGAGGGAAAGTAGGATCCTGAAACACTGTGCCCCTACTCACAAAGTTGTGTCTGATACTTCTGTGATTACATTTTTAATGTACAAATAATAGTTCTCAAATGTGGTCTAAATCAGGTACATTAGCATCACTGGGGGGTGATTTATTATTTTAAATACATTTCATGAATTTTGAACTAAGAAGAAACAACTTTTTGCTGACGTCTACCTCTTAAGGTGGAGAAAGGACCCAGAATTCTTAGTACTTAGTGTTTTGGACTTCTTGTGTTTTGTGTGAGGAGGTATTGAAAGTGGAGGGTCCCTGAAGGAACACTTGGAGCCTCTTCATTAATAGATATGCTATTAGGGTATATGTGGTTGTCAAGAGGCTACCTCTGCTGTCTGTTGTGTTTCTTCCCATTTCCTCCTGGCAGCAGTTAACTTTATTTTTCATAAAAACAAAACCTTAATCAGAGCCCAAGGCTCTACTTTTGTCCTACTGAGGAAGGCATGCAGGTCAGAACTTTCTTGGTCACAAGGGCTTTCTCTTAACAATTCTCAGTCCCATGGAATATTTTACTTGAGTATCTGAAAACTCCAGGAATATGTTCTAATTTTAGGTACAGCTGAACAAATAGAATGATTGACATCATAAACACCACCTCCCACTAGTTTCATCTTTGCTGGCTTCTGACATACTCCCTCCACATGAAGATGTTCAGTACTTCTAGGTGTCTTGCACTTTCCAGATTGCAATTTCAAAGGGAGAAAGACCCTTCCTCTACCAGCACCCCTGTTTTCCCCCTCTCCAAAGAGCTCTCCTTGACCCTATTTGAATCATATCAATCTTTCTGAGCTAATCATTTTCCTAGAAACTACACTTCCTATAGTAGAAGGGCAGGGCCCGCTGCTTGATGATTACAAAATTGTGCCCAGGGGGAGTGATTAGAATTGGAGAGGTACTCAGAAATGTCTAACAACCCATTTGGGTGAAAGGGATAAGAAGGCCTGATTGGTGTCACCTGCTGACTTCTACAACTACTTATTATGGATGATTTCAACCTGCCAACATGATATTATTAAAAAAGGAGTCGAGAAAAGTTATACACTATTGCTTAGTATTTTCTTTAAACAGATATAGTGCCATAGATGTCCTAAATAACCTCAAGAACAAAGCTCACTGTAAACGCAGTAAAATAATAATAGTGATGAGTTTTGAGTAATTATTATTATTTTTTTTATAACTTATTACATTGTAAGCTTATATAATATAGTTTTCAATAATGGCTGTGTTTTCTAACTAGCTCACAAAATTCTTGAAAATTTAACAGTTGCCATTCTCAAGCTAACAGAAGCCAGCTCCAGCATACCACTAGTTAGAAACCAAGAGGGCAGAGATAGTGGCATTTTCACTCTACCTGCCACTTGACTTCCTTTTCCCTGGTGGAATCAATACAAAGCTTATTCCTGAGTGCTACTTCAGGTGGCTTATTGAGGTTGGTGAGTATTCAGAGCTTAACATCAGATCCTTCTAGACCTCTTGGCCTGTATCTGCTTGCTTTTGAATGGTTCATTGTCAAGTAGAGCTCAGATGTGGGGATAGGGTATTATTAGTCTTTGGGCATGAAGATGTAATTCACCATAAATTTCTCTGTAAAGAAAGGTGGCATTATTTTACTTCAGTCTTAAGTAGATTGCATAAAGTTTCAACCAAGAAAAAACAACCTTTTGCTGGTGTCCACCTCATCAGAATGAGAAGTTGCATGTTGATAATTGTTTTCACTTGTAAAATTTCACATGAGGAAGAGGAAGTGTTGAACATGTATCTACTAATTCTTTTTCATTGTTTGCAGGATTTTGCTTGCTTTGGACTTCCTGGGAAGGCATGATATATTGCACCCACATTTAGCTCACTCTAAAGCTTCCTTCAGCTTAGCGAGGACTGAAGCCGGAGGTAGTGAGACCAACAAGGAGGATACTACATTAGTCCAGGTGAGTCATGGATGAGATATTTAATTTAAGCATGGAAATGAAGATGGAGAGAGGTTCCCAATGGCAGGCTTGAGCCACAGCAATGACCCAGGGACACAACTTTTAGCTAGAACAGCATAGGAAAGTGATATGTATGCTTAAAAGATATAAATCATAAGGGAAGATTTAACATGGCTGAATAAGGGAGGACTCACGTTGGAGTTCCTCAGAGGAAATCAACTAAAAACACAGGTAACTGGAAGAAAGGGAGGGACATATATCCTGATACCAAAATTAATCTGAGATAAGAGACTTGTAGATCAAACAAAACGTAGGCATAGGACTTTATAAAATGACAAACAAGCCCGCAGAGCTGCCTGTGGGTTTCCCACCAGTGGGATCAGGATTGGAGCAGGAAGGATCGGAGCAGGAATCACCACTCCCAGGAAGCGCCCCCCCCAAAAAAATGGAGAGATGGCAAAGGTATGGCAAACTCAATCCACACAGGATAGACCTAGAATATAAGGGTCCTCACCTCTTTTGATTTTCTGCAAACAGAGGACACTGCAGCCTGGCAACAAATTTCACTGACACACACTGGGATGAGTAACTGTTCCCTCCCTGAAGGGCTGCCATTTTTTATCTTCCTTCTTCCTTCTTTTTCTTTTTCTTTCTCTGTTGAGCACCATAACTGCTAACTGGAACCTCTACAGACAACAAGGTTAGGGACCGGCCACGGCACTGAGGATTGCTAGTGAAACAGCACAACTCCTCCTCCCTATGACTGGCAGAAGAGAGGGACTGGGACCATCCCACAGCACCCAGAACAAGCACTTCCCTACCCTGTGACCTATGACCAGCAACACAAGCAACCTTGGACTGGGAAACTAGCACTTCCTCTGACTTTCAACAACCAGCGGTGGACAAAATTGTGACCACCAGCACAGTGCAGGACAAGGACAGAATGTGAGAGGAGCCAGTGGTATGGAATAGAGCAGGCTGTACAAGGTCTGGGAGGGGCCAACTGTACAAGTTACTGGGAGCAGCCTTGGGCTTTCTCTGTTTGAGGGCACCACAGCAACCAGGAGAGCAATGCAAAGACAAACAGGGAAAGGAGTAGTGGGCCATCCAGAAAGCTGCTGGCCAAAGACCCACCACATCCAGAGCCCAAGATCAGCCCCCTATCCAATCCAGCACTAATCTTATTGCAGAATTGGTGGGATGCTTATTTGGACACTACCACAGAACAGTGACCATCAGAGGAATTTTATTATTATTATTATTTGTTTGTGTGTATTGTTTTCCTTTTATTGTCCACTTGGGTTTTTTTTCCTTCTTCTTTCTTTTTTAGGTATATACATATATTTTTGTTCTATTCTATTTGTCTTCTTTCTCTCTCTCCTCAGCTATCTCTCTTAATCTTAGGATATCTTCATATGAGTGAACATTGCCCTTAACCTTTCTAATTTGCTTCAATAATCTTTTGCTTTCTCCTTCATTCTTTCTCTCCTGCCCTCTTCTCCAGCTTCCCAAATCTTGCATGATCATCCTTTGTCCTCCAGTCTTGCTTTGACTATATTTCTTTTCATCTCTCTCTATGTTTTGTCCCCTGTCCCTTTTAAATTTCCCCACTACAGAGTAAAATCACTCTACTGGGGGAAACTCATTGCATATAAGAACCTGATTTATGTTGGGTTTTGTAATATAACTGTAGATCTTGCCCTTATGGTTAAAGATACCAAATCAAGAGTTGCCACAGTTTGTCAGATTCTAGACTCTGCATGATACTATTGTTATTGCTAATTGTAATATTTTAGGCAGGATGTCACACTAGTTGTAATTAGTTGTTCTCTCTTCTATAACAATACTATAACTGTCTGGGGTAATAACCATTGCCATAGTCCAAAGACTGGAGGCCGAGCCAAATAAATGGTAACATCTCATCCTTAATAAATTGAGAAGGTAGGATCTTGGGACAGATACAGAAACCAAGAATTTCCTACACATAGAAGACACCTCTAAAGAACAGACATTTCCTAAGGAGGCTTCAATATTGGTAATAAAGCTACCTCCTATAAGAAATATTCAGGCAACAACACAGAAAAAATAAAATAAAGTCAAATAAATAGAAAATGACAAGACACAGAAGCAAAACCCAACCCCAGACCTCCAGCCCACCCAGGACAAGTTCAAGGGACAATTAGGTGGAAGAAAATGGAGGCCACCCATCTGAAATTTCTGAAATGATAGCAGCAGAAGTTCAAAAACAGGTGCATGAGACTATAGAGGAAATCAGATCAGAAATAATCTCCCAGGTAAAAAAAGAAATGATGACCATAATGAAAGACTTATTCAACAAGTCTAGAATAGACATAGATAAGAAAAATAGAGAAGCATAGGAAAATGATGGAAACTATGGATGCCCAACACAGAAAGACATGGAATCCATGAAACAGAGTCAAACAGATATACAGGAAATAAAAAATTACATTCAAAGTTGGCAAAATTGCCTCAGTGAAAGTGCAGACAGAATTTTAGACCTAGAAGACAGGATTGTGGCTAGTGATCACAAAAAGAAAGATATCTTAAAAATGAAAAGGGACCATGAAAAATATCCAACAGCTGCAAGGTGATGGAAAAAAGAATAAGACTGATTTGAGTCAATGAAAAAGCAGGAGCCAGCACAAATGACATAAAAAAAAAAAAAAAACTGTTCACAGAAGTAATGGCAGAAAATGTCCCAAGTAGGGAAAAAGAATTTGACTTACAGATAAGTGAGGCATATGGAACTCTAATTAGCCATGACCAAAATAAATCTACATCAAGGCATATAATAATCAAGATTTCAGAAACTCAGCACAAGAACAGAATGTTAGAAGCTGTTAGAGAAAAGAAACAAATCACCTATAAAGGAAAGCCCATCAGAATTACAGCAGACTTCTAAACACACCCCTTAAGTCGAGGAGAGCTTGGAGTGGAGTGTTCCAAGTCCTGAAAGAAAACAACTTCCAACCCAGACTGATGTACCCTGCAAAACTGTCTTTCAGAATTAAAGGAGAAATAAGATGCTTCCACGACAAAGAACAACTGAAGAAATTCATGACACCAAACCAGCTCTGCAATGTGTTCTGAAAGATATTGTAGAGAGACAACAGTTTGCACAAATCCAATAACACCAATAAGAATAAGCAACCAGGCTTGGCAAGCAATTAAACAGTGGGTAAAGACAAGGAACCAACAGCAGATAATAATATGACAAGGACAAGTCAATACATGTCATTTATAACCATCAGTGTAAGTGGTCTCAACTCATCAATCAAAAGAAATGGACTGGCAGAGTGGATCAAGAAACAAGACCCAACAATACGCTGCATACAGGAAACACATTTAACTCAAAAAGAAATTCATAGACTGAAAGTCAAAGGATGGAAAGCAACATTCCATGAGAAGGAACCCAGAAAAAAACAGGAATAGCAATTCTATTTGTAGACAATGTGAACTTCAAGTCAAGACAGACAAAAAGAGATAAAGAAGGTCACTACATTCTTGTTAATTGAAAACTCCAAGAAGAGATTACAATCATAAATATATATGCACCAAATACAGGAACACCCAATGATATAAAACAAATATTAATGGACATGAAAAATCAAATAAGCACTAACTTAATTGTAATGAGGGACCTTAACACCCCATTGTCACAAATAGATAGATCAAGTAGACAAAAAAATCAATAAAGAAATATCAGAACTGAACCAAACCTGTTAACAAATGGACTTAATAGATGTCTACAGAGTGTTTCACCCAACAGCATCAGAGTACACATTCTTCTCAGGTGCACATGGGATGTTCTCCAAAATAGATCACAGACTAACCCATAGAACATATGTAAGTAAATGCAAAGGAACTGAAATTATCCCATGCATATTATCTTACCATAGTGCAACAAAATTGGAAATCAATGGCAAAACCCCCCACAAAAACTTCATAAATACATGGAAATTACACGAGAGAGAAATTAGGGAAATCACACCCTTCACAATAGCATAAAAAAAAAACCTTAGGAATCAATCTAATGAAGGAAGTAAAAGATCTTTACAATGAACACTACAGTACCCTGAAAAAGTAGATTGAGGAAGATATCAGAAAATGGAAAGATATCCCTTCCTCTTGGATAGGAAGGACCAACATAGTGAAAATGGCCATACTCCTAAAATCGCCATATAGATTTAATGAAATCCCAATCAAAATACCTTTGGAACTAGAGAAATATCTCACAGAACTAGTGAAAACAATCCTAAAATTCATTTGGAATAAAAAAGAGCTAGAATAGCAAGAGCAATTCTGGGCAACAAAGGCAAGACAGGGTGCATCACAATCCCTGACTTGAAATTATACTACAGAGCTACTGTGATAAAAACTGCATGATACTGGTGAAAAAACAGACCTGAGGATCAATGGAACAGACTAGAAAATACAGAAACAATTCCAAAAGCACTCAGCCTCCTTATCTTTGACAAAGGGGCCAAACACATTCACCGGAAGAAGGATAGCCTTTTTAATAAATGGTACTGGAAAAACTGGCTTTCCACATGCCAAAGACTAAAACTAGAACTATGTCTATCACCATGCACTAAACTAAAGTCAAAATGGATCAAAGATCTAAATATTAAAACAAAACACTGCATCTACTGGAAGAGAAAGTAGGTAGAAATCTTGAAGACATAGGTATAGGCAGAGACTTCATGAACAAAACCCAAACTGCATGGGAAATACTCCAGAGATTCAACAACTGGGATCTCATCTTATTAAGAAGCTTTTGCACATCAAAAGAAATCACCGGCAGAGTGAAAAGAAAACCCACGCAGTGGAGAAAAAAATTTCAGCCAACAGTCCCTCAGACAGAGGACTTCTATCTAGAACATATAAAGAATTGAAAAAAATCAGACCCCCAAATTTAAAAACCCAATCCAAAAATGGGCATCTGAGATGAGTATGTACTTCTCAGATGAAGAATTACAGATAGCAAATAAATATATGAAAAAATGTTCAACATCATTGGTCATTCAAGAGATGCAAATTAAAACAACACTAAGATTCCATCTCTCCCCAGAAAAAGTGGTTGTCATCAAGAAATCAACCAGTAACAAATGCTGGAGGGGCTGTGGGGAAAAAGGAACCCTTCTCCCCTGTTGGTGCGAGTGTAGACTGGTACAACCACTGCCGAAATCAGTGTGGAGATTCCTCAAAAAACTAGGGTTAGAGGTCCCATTTGACCCAGCTATTCCCCTTTTGGGTATCTTCCCAGAAAAATTAAAAGCATCATACCACAGCAGTATATGTGCACCTATGTTTATAGTGGCACAGTTTGTGATAGCTAAATATTGGAAGCAATCCAAATGCCCATCAACCAATGAATCGATAAAAAGATGTATTTTTTATATAATGGAGTATTACACAGCCATAAATAAAGATAAAATTGAGACATTTCTAGCCAAATGGATGGACCTTGAGACCATAGTCATAAGTGAAATAAATCGGATACACACGTGTAAATATTTCGCATTATCTCTCTGGTGTGAGAAAATGAAAATAGAAACAAGAACATAAATGTACAATAGATTTTGTGAAATAGGAAGAAAGAGTTCAAAAGGAAAATGGAAATAAGGAGGGGTGGTGGGAAGGAAGAAAGGGAAAGAAAAAATAAGAGAAGGAGGATAAAATGAAAACTGAGCTTTGTGAATGGGGAGAGGAAGGGGGTTTGAAAAGAGAGGATGGGAAATGGGGAAAAAAAGAAGAAACAAGATATATCATGTACAGGATACAAATTCCCTATAATGAATGTTGTCATTACATATACCTAAATTTTACCAATAAACTTAAATTAAAAAAGTTATGTAATGAACATAGAAATAAAGTTTAGAAACCATTAGAAAAAGTCAAAAGGGAATGAATGTATTGTATATTCTAATCATTTCTTGGACAAAGCTATTTAACAAGAACTGAAAAAAAACTATTTGAAGACAAAACTCATAACCATCTCATCCCCTATTATGAGCATAAAAATTTGTTTATACTGATTTGGGGGAAAAAAGAATTCTATGTTATCTTACTTGGGATATTTCAAGTAAGTGAAGTTAAGAAAGCTGTGGCTTAAAGAATTAATGCAGATACATTATGTAGTGTATCTCAGTAAATATGGGTGTTTGGGAATGATTTATTGTCTGCAAGATATCTAGTAAAGGTCAACACTTAGACACAAAATCCATTTTAGAGACTACAATCAAAGCAAACTCCCAGGACAGCTTGCTTAAAAAGCATATTGATATACTAAAGCTGTGTTGCTTTTCTCTTGAATTGGTTGAAACCATTAAACCACTTCCTTTAAAAAAATTGAGTCACTTTTTCATCTAGAGAACAAAGTGGCCAGACAGGGACCAACCTACAATATAAACTCAAAAAGGGCACCCAGTGTATGTGCCAGAAGCAAAATCGCTCTAAATAACATTTGCATGATCTCTGTTAAAGAGAAGTTGAAACAGAAAAGAATAATCCTTCGGTGCCTTTGAGAAACTGTTGAAAATCTAGTGCTAATCAAAAGCACTACAATACACATTTCTGTACACTACCAGCAAATCCTCTTTGGGTACACCCTAGAACTATCTTTACAAAGGAAAACTTTGGGAATGTGGAAATGTACCAGCAACCTCTGACAGATCAACGGGTGAATTTTTAAAAGTGGCAGGTACATTTTTCCTTAGATCTTATTTGCTTCTGACAAGTTAGTGAATTAACATTAATATTCTGTTTTCAGATTTGGTTTTGGAATCTCAGTAAATTCTACTTCTGCAGTGGTTTGGTTGGATACTAGTGCTACTTTATATTATGCTACAGTTATCACAGGCTGCCACTGATAGGGTGCTAGGCAGTGTGTTAGACCTTCACAAATATTTTCTCTGGAAGAGATACATGTCATTTCACA
This sequence comes from Erethizon dorsatum, assembly GCA_028451465.1. Lineage (NCBI taxonomy): Eukaryota > Metazoa > Chordata > Mammalia > Rodentia > Erethizontidae > Erethizon > Erethizon dorsatum. The sequence continues at coordinate 103,858,873 of CM051822.1, forward strand.
AATAAGATAACTGAGTCTCAGGGAGTTTAGGAAACCTTCAAAGCCAGGAGACAGTAGACTTGAGCTTTGAACTACATGCCTTACCCTAGAATTTGTACTAGTTAAAAGTACTTTATATTGGTTACCCTGTAAGTAATAATGACACTAACATATATAGTGTAGTTTATAGTTTGAAAAGTGCTTTGCCAAACGTGTACTTTAAGCATAATTCTATGAATATGGTGATATAGAATTATCATTAGCTCTTACAGTAATTATTTTATTTATATTTTATCCATTTTCATTAGTGCTTATTAACTTTATGTAATGTGGGTTCAAATGTGGTTTTTTTATACATGGATATATTTACATATATTTCATACATGGATCATATTTATTTCTCTAATACTCTCCCTTGCATTCCCCTCCCCCTTTCCCTTTCTTTTTTCTTCTGTAATAATAGTTTCCCTTCTACCTTCTTGTCATCTTTTTCAGATTGTACATATTTAGGAATAACACACAATGTTGACTTTATGAGTCTAGCTTATTTCATGTAACAAGATGATGTCCAGTTCTGTCGATTTTATTGCAAATGATATAATTTTGTTCCTCCTGATGGCTGAGTAGTACTCAGTTGTATATATATACCACAGTTTCTCTATTCATCTGTTGAAGGGCACCTAGCATAGCCTGGTTCTATATCTTGGCTACTGTGAATTGTGCTGCAGTAAATACGGGAATTCAGGTATCCATATAGTATGCTGACTTTAATTCCTTTGGATATATACCAAGGAGTGACACAGATAGGTCATACCATATTCCTAGTTTTAGTTTTTTGAGGAGCCTCTATACCAATTTCCATAGTGGCTATCCTAATTTACATTCCCACTAATAGTATAGAAGTGTTCTTTACCCACAAATCCTTACCAATATTTATTATTTGTCATATTCTTGATGGTTCCAATCCTGCAGTGAGATGGGATCTCAGTGTGCTTTTGATTTACATTTCCCTAATGACTAAAGATGTTGAACAATTATTCATATACTTATTAGTCATTGGTACTTCTTTTGAGAAGAACATTCAATTATTTGCCCATTTATTTATTTGATTTTTTTGGAGTTAAATTTTTTTGAGTTCTTTATATATTCTTGATTTTAATTCTTTGTCAGAAGAGTAGCTGGTAAAGATTTTCTCTCATTCTCTACATTCCTTTGATTGTTTCACTTGGTATGCAGAAACTCATTGGTTTGGTGTTGTCCTACTTGTTGATTCTTGCTATTATTTCCTGTGCTATTGGAGTCTTATTTAGGAAGTCTTTGCCTATGCAAATGGATTTAAATGTTTTCCCTAGGTTTTCTTTTAGCAGTTTCAAAGTTTCAGGTCTTATATCTAGGTCTTTAATATATTTTGAATTGATTTTTATATAGGTTGAGAGATAGGGATCTAGTTTCAATCTTCTACAGGTGGATATCCAGTTTTCCTGCAACATTTGTTAAGGAGGCTGTTTTTGCATCAACATATTTTTGGCTCCTTTGTTCAGAGTTGGGTGTCTGAACTTCTGTGGATTTGTTTTTGTGTCTTTCATCCTATGCTACTTTTGTGTCAGTACCATGCTGGTTTTATTACTATTGCTTTGTAGTATACTTTGATTTTTTTTTTTATTTTTTTATTTTTTTATTTTTATTTTTATTTTTTTTTTTATTTTTTGTGGGTACCGGGGATCGACCTCAGGACCTCACGCACCAGCAGGTGCCCGTGCCGCTGAGCGATATCACCGGCCCTTTTATCGTATGTGGGATCCGGGAGTCGAACTCAGGCCCTCGCGCTTGCCAGGCAGGCGCTTACGCCGCTGAGCCACCTCACCGGCCCTGTAGTATACTTTGAAATTGGGTATTGTGTGATGTCTCCAGGCTTTCTCTTTTTGCTTAGGATTACTTTGGCTATTCTGGGTCCTTTATGTTTCCATATGAATTTTGAGATTGTTTTTTCTAGTTTTGTGAAGGATTTCATTAGTATTTTGATGGGAATTGCATTGAGTTTGTAGATCACTTTTAGTAATATGCACATTTTAACAATATTCATTCTGTTGATCCATGAATGTGAGATGTCTTTCCATTTTCTAGCATCTTCTTCAATTTCATCCTTTAGAATTCTGGCATTTTCATTGTAAACATCTGTCATTTATTTAGCTAGGTTAAATTCTAAGTATTTTATTTTTGAAGTTATTGTGAATGGAGCTATTTTCTCAAATTTTTCTCAGCTAGTTCACTATTTGTGTATAGAAAAGGATATATCTATATTTGTATCTCTATCTATCTATATCTAATCATCTATGTCTATATCTATCTATATCTATTACCTATATCTGTATCACCTATATCTATATCTATTTGTTCTATATGGCTGTCACTATATTGAGGTGTTATTCTTTAATACCTAGTTTCTTCAGGGGTTTTATCATGAAAGAATGTTAAATTTTGTCAAGGACTTTTTCTGTGTCAATTGAGTGAATCATGTGCTTTTTATCCCGCTTCTGTTTATGTGGTATATTGTATTTATTGATTTAAATATGTTGAGCCATCCTTGCATCCTTGGGATAAAACCCACTTAATCATGGTGTGTGATATTTTTAATGTGTTGTTGAATTTGGTTTGCAAATATCTTATTAAGGATGTTTGCATCTATATTCAACAAGGTTGTTGGTCTATAGTTTTCTTTTTGTTTTGTCCTTGTCTGGTTTTCATATCAGAATGATGTTTACTTCATAAAATGAATTTGGAAATATTCCTTCCCTTTCAATTTCATGGATTAGTTTGAGGAGGACTGGTATTAGTTCTTTAAAGGACTAGTAAAATTCACCAGTGAACCGTCTGGTGCTGGGCTTTTCTTTGTTGGAAGACTTTTTATTACTGCTTCAATCCCATTGTTTTTTGTAACTGATATGTTTAGGTTTTTATATCCTAGTGGTTCAATTTTTGTAGGTCATCTGTATCTAGAAATTTATCCATGTCTTTTAGGTTTGTCAATTTATTAGAATATTGGTTTTGCAAATAGCTCCTAATGATCCTCTGGATTTTAGTGGTATCCATTTTAACATCCCCTTTCATCTTTAATTGTGTTGATTTTGAGTTTTTTCTCTCATTCTTTTTGTTAGTATGGCTAAGGATTTATCAATCTTGTTTTTCTTTTTAGGGAACTAACTCTGTTTTGTTGATCCTGTGTATCCTTTTAGTCTCTATCTCATAAATTTCAGATCTGATCTTTATTATTTCTTTCCTTCTGTAGTGTTTGATTTATTTGTTCTTGTTTTCCAGCAACCTGAGATGTGTGATTAGATTATTTACTTGAGATTTCTCTGATTTTTGATGCAGTGATACATTTCTCTCTTAGAACTGCCTAAAGTAAATCCTAGAGGTTCTGGTATATTGTGTTTCCATTTTCATTTGATTCTTGGAATTTTGAAATTTCCCTTCTGATTTCTCCAATGACCCACTGGTTGTTCAAAAGTGAATTGTATAATCTCCAGGTGTTTGTATAGTTTCTTCTACTATCATTCCAATATGATCTAATAAGATGCAAGAAATTATTTCAATTTTTTGTATTTGTTAAGGCTTGTTTTATGGCCTAAAATATGATCAGTCTTGAAGAATGTGCCATGAGCTGTTAAAAAAAGTATGTTCTGTAGTTGTTGGATGGAATATTCTGTAGACATCTGTTAAGTCCATTTGATCTTTAGCATAGTTTAACTCTAATGTTTCTTTGTTGATTTTTTTTTTTTGGTCTGGATTACCTATCTACTGGTGAAAGTGGACTACTGAAGTCACCCACTATTATTTTATTGGGACCCATATGTCTCTTTATGTTGAGTAGTGTTTGTTTCATGAAATTATATGCTTGAAGATTCAATGTGTATATATTTACAATTGTTATATCTTTCTTGGTGGATTGATACTTTGGCATTACTGGGAAGTGGTGGAGACTTTAGTAGGTGCAGGCTACTGGAAGGCCTTCATGTTATTGGGGTCACACCCTTGAAAGGGATGTTGGGACCTGGCCCTATTTCCTCCTTTTTCCTTTGCTTCTTGGTTGTGAGGTGAGCAGGTTTTTCTCTGCTATGTTTCTGCTGTAATGTGCTGAAACCTCCAAAGCTGGAAGCCACACTAAAATTTTTTCCTTACAAGTTGTTATGTCAGGTGTTTGTTATAGTACTGGAAAGATGACTAATACAGTGCACATTATATTGCAGAGATGTTCTCATCCTGACCTCCATAACCTGTGGCATGTTATGTTGCATGACAATAGGGACTTCACAGATGTCATTAATGATACAGACCTTAAACTAGGGAAGCAGCCTCTTATCTAGATAGTTCCAACTCCATAAGGCCTTAGTAGAGAGAACTTTCTCCAGGTGGAGATATAGTAGAAAAAAGGGAGATTTGAAGGGAGAGCAGAACTCAATCACCATTGCTGGTTTAAGATGGAGGACGCTATGTGATGAGGAATGTAGGTAACCTCAGGAGCTGAGAAAGCCTCCTGGCTGAAACAGCAAGGAAGTGGGATCTCAGTCCCACAGCCACAAGGAACTAAATTCTGCCAACATCCTGCACAAGCTTGGAAGCCAGCTCTCCCCAGAAGCTTCATGTAAGAGGCCAGGCAGCTGACACCTTGTAAGATCTAGATCAGAGCTCCCTGGATTCTGACCTATAGAACTGTGAAATAACACATTTGTGTTGTTTTGGTGCTGTCATTTGTGGTGATTTGGAACCAATAGAAAACTAATACAGCCTGGAATGCCCCTGTTTTCCTCTGTGGCCCATTCTCCTGTCAGGCTTAACCATTACTTCTTAGTACATCTGAAGTGGGCCACTTGCTATTCTCTCTCAGGCCATACTCTTTATCTCCCTAGCAGTCATCACTACTTGGCCTTATAGACTTTTTGAGATATGGTACGGTACTTGTAATCATTGATGATTATGTCAACTTGAGAAGTTCATTTAAGAGAAGCTTAACTAAATTGGTTCAGCGATTCTACACCTGAGGGTATAGAAGACCCACTGTAGGGCAGCTCATCACCTGGATGGTATAATGGGAAATGAGGAGGAATGGATCCCCTTCTGTTTCTTCAGAGGAGCTCCAGTCTTCACCTTTACCTTGGACATCATCTCCTGGCTTCCAGCGTGGACTCTTCAGCCTTTCATCACAGACCCATCAGCCTCCTGACTGAAGTGAGCTCCAGTCCTTGGACTGAATCCTTAGGTCTCCAGTGTGCAGACACCCTTTGCACTCTTCCTCATCCAACTCTGGTGGTGACCACTGTAAAGCAATCTTGTAAAGCCTTATATATTTGTATATCTTGTGTTATATCTGTTTCTCTAGTAAAACACTGACTGATACATTTCTCATGTATGCAGGCTCTGGAGCTGCAGGGTTCAAGACCTACTACATCCTTTTTGCTAATCACATGGTTTTGGGTAAGTTGTAAGCCTTTCTGTGCCTTAGTTTTCTGGTCTGTAAAGTGAGCATAATTATTCTAATTCAGGGGGTCAAATGAGTAAATTCTATAAAGCATTTAGAATAGTACTTGGCACAAAGCAGGTGCCAATACTTGTAATTATTAACTATACATTTGTTTAATAGCTTTCTAGACCTAGGGTCAGCAAACTACCACCATTGGGTGAAATTTGGCTGCCACAGGTAAAAGTTGAAACTTGAAAGATTTATTACAACACACAACACATTTCCATTAATGCCCCTCAAAATGTCCCCCTCACTTTGAATGCATTTATACCATCATTCTTGCCACTTTCTGAAGCAGTTCTGGAAGTTCTCTTTCATGAGTGTCTCTAGTTGTACTGTCATTGCTGCCTTGATGTCCTGACTCAATTTAAAAAGTTTGTTTTTCATGGACATTTTGACTTTAGAGAAGTGCTAGAAGTCATAAGATGCCAGATAGGGTGAAAAAGATGAATGAGGACATGCTATAATGTTATTATGAGTCTGCCTTTCTGTTGGATGGCACTCAGCACCAGCAGTCACTGTATTTTTTTATAACACTTTGTAAAGACCTGAAAGAGGACTTTTCAGAAAGTGTCAAGAATGATGGGATAAGTTTTTTCACAGCAAAGGGGAGTATTTTGAAGGGCATTAATAACAATGTCTTTTTAACTGTAATAATTTTTTTTAAAAATTTAAACATTCACTGTATATTTCAGTCACATCTCATACATATTTTTATGGCACTTTTGTTCTACCATGGCAGAGTTGAATAGTTATGACCATATGACCTGCAGAGCCTGAATTATTTATTCCCTGACTTTCTACAGAAAAATTTTGCTCCAGGCTGCAAGATCATAATGTTGACACCACATGTGCTCAGTTCATCCTACACTCTCAGTTCTCAGCATACTATCTGGTACACTACTGTGTGCACATTGCCCAAGATGAGGTGGTAACAGTTGAACTGTATACTGAACTGGTACTCCCTGCCCAGGAATAAGGGAATGTGGGACTCATCCTTTCTTCCCCTAACCAGCATTAAACCTTTGCTCTAGCCCATGCAAAGCCCTTGGTTCTGGAACCAGCAACTCTGCTCGTCCTCATTTGGATCATCCTTTTATCGGCCTCATTAATGCTTCCACTAGGGCATCTTTGGCTTTAAAATAAGTGCCATTTTTTACTGTCCAAATAGTTGTAGTTGTAGTTAATGAGCTCAGTGTCCTTCAGCCATTCATCTCCCAGATTGGTACGTGAGATGGACTGCCTGGGATGTCTCAGATGTCACAACATTAAACCGCCAGGTCATAAATCAGTAGGAGCCGCAGAGCACCCTGTGCTCTAATGAAACTCTAAAATAAGCTTTAAATTGCCCCCCTTAGAAGCCCAAAGAGAATGTTAGCCTTTGACCTGTATTGCTAGAAAGTTCTGAAGTGTCTGAAATTCGTATCAATTACATTGATGCCTTCCTTGCAGCTGTGTTTTTATGGGGCTGGCCCACTGCCATCCATCACAATATTTTATATTTCTATTTTCATACATTTTAATTATTCCATGGAAGCTCTCAGAGAATTTTCAATGATCTAACATATTACACTTGGAGAAAAATCAGGTTACCTTTTCCTGAGGTGAAAAGGTAGAGCTGATTGCTAATTGAGCTGTTTGCCATCAGGATCAGCTGCATCAGCAAGCACCAGTGGAGGGGGTGGCTGGCAAGACCTTTCCAGGCATTCACCGGATCAGGCCTCACAGCTGACTATCGGCCAACAGTTCCTTTGCATTATGCATAGTCTGCTTCAGACCATTCCTTTTTTATCTTCTGCAAGTATTTTCTTGAAAGATGAAAAAGTTTCAAAATTCTATACCTACTTTTTGAGGAATTTGGGCAGGTGAAAACACAACCGAGTGTTGGGGGTACTTAACGATGTAGCCTATGCTTGGGACATTGGGAGGAGGAAGGGATAAGGGCTGTTTGGCAGCTTTTCTCAGGTAGGGTCAGTCTGATTGTGAAGTCATGGTAGGCTGGTGTTCTTTTGAGGGGGGAGAACTCAGACATCTGTGCTTGTGCCAACCCACTCAGAAGATCAAGAATCCACTTTGGCTTTGTGATGGCTTTTGTGTCTCACTCAGCAGTCCAAGGAGTAGAGGGTGAGCAGTTGAATTTCTACCTCAGCTCCCCAGGACACCAGGCAACAGGCCTCATTGTCCTGCAGGAAGATGGGCAGAATGCTGACTTCTCCGGAATTTCCCTACATTGAAGGTAGTGGGTGCATGAGGTTACGATATTACAGTCTCAGCTTGCAAACCTTCATTAATCGACCTCACAACACGTGACATCTCTCTAGTTACAGTGCAAGTACCACCTCGTTACTTCATATACATGGGTGTTCGCTAGCATAGATAAACCCCCAAATCTTCAGGGCCTCAGCTTACTTTAAAATGAGCATTCAAGTAGTTGTTACTTCATAATATGGTTGTATAAATTTGGTTAATACATAGAAAGGGTTTAGTAAGTCTTTGGCTTATAGTAAATGTTCAGCAGATATTAACACTGCTTGCACTATTACTGTGGCTATGATTATATATTTTCACATGTTTTTCATTTATTACTCATTTCCTCCTATTTAAAATTTGTTGATGGTGACTATATTTGTTATAGTTAACTATTTTACTATTTTCAGTTCAATTTTTCATCATCTAAGTAAAGTTTTGATGAAAATTATTTTAACATAAATCATTATAGGGATTTAGAAATATTTTAGTATGATGGGTTTTAGAGGTAAAGTGTTTTTGGCATCTTTTCTTTCTAAACATGGTACACAAAATATCCAATCCTTGTAACATATTCTAACACCACCACAAACAGTTCCCAATTTGGGTGATAAAATTGATTTTTGCAGTCTTAATATGCATTTATTTTATTACTACTACTACTACAATGAGATTATTTCAAAAGTTTTAAAGATTTTTATTTCTTGGTGTCTTCTTATTTATATTTTTTGCTCATTTTTCTATTAGTTTCTTTTTTGATTTTGAGGAGTACCTTATATATTCTAAATTATATATATTATGCTTATGTGGTATACATTTTAATTCTTTGCTGTTTTCTCTTCATCCCCTATGTTGCTTATAGAATATTTTCTTGTCAAGAAAATCTAAATCTATGTGGTCAGTTAGGTCAATTCTAAATCTATGTGCTTTTCTGGGTTTTGTAGGTTTCTTTATTTTGTCAGGCTACACAGCTTTGGCTTGCTTATAGCTTATGCTATGATTATTATAATCCATCTGGATTTTGTTCTGTGGTGATGTGAAATAGTTATATTTATTTTTTCACAAATGGCCATTTGATTTTCCTAGTAATAGTGATCTGAAATTCCTACTCATATTTGGGTCTGTTCCTGACTTCCCACTATTTGTCCATAGTAGTCCTAGAGGCACTCTATCGTATGTGCTTTGAATTTATTAGCACATTTGATAGAGAAATTGCCCTTCCTTGTTTTAAAAACTCTTTTTTTTGTTTTGTTTTTGAGACAGGGTCTCCCTCTGTAAGGCAGGCTGGCCTTGAACTTACTCTGTAGCCCAGGCTAGCCTCGAACTCGAGGAGATCCTCATGCCTCAGCCTCCTGAGTGCTGGGATTACAGGTGTATGCCACCATGCCCAGCTTTAAAAACTCTTTTCTTAGTAATTCTCAGGTATTTTCTACATGAGTTTTAGTATTAGCTTGACATAATTAGTGAAAAAAAAAAAGAACTTGGGACTTTGATGGAATTGCATTGTTTATAGATAAATTTGTGAAGATATAAGTCTTAACAATGTTAGATCTTTTCATTTAGGATCATTGTGATTCTTTCTCTCTTCTAGGAATAATTCCTAGTTTACTTTATTTTACCTTTACATTTCCTGATACATTTATTTCTCAGTATCTGACAATGGGGTTGCTCCTGAGGATAGAATCTTTTCTGTGACATTTTCTAATTACTTTCATAGCAGCTTGACCTCACCTTTGTCCACCTTCCTGAAGTCTCCTTTGCTCTAACAATTCTTACATGTTTGAATATGAGTTAATTCCCTTAGATTTTCTAAATCAATAGACATAACATCTTAAAATGATGGCATCTTGTCACTTTTCCCAATATTTATTGATTTTTTTCCTGTCTTATCACATTGGTAAGGACTTGCAGCACAATGTTGGACAGCAGTGCTTACAGTGGGCATCTTTACCTTATTCTAGATTTAATTAGATCTTCTCTAATATTGGTCCATTAAGTGTGATGTTAATAGTAGGTTTCTGCTAGATAATCTTTATAAAGCTATAAAACCTTTTAAATTCAACTTTGTTAAGTTTCATTGAGAAAATGTATTGAATTTTATTAAGTAGTTTTTTAATCATTTATTGGTGATCTTTTTAATCTTTCTCAGCTTGTTAATATGATGTTATAACAATTCAACATCAACTTAATGTTGAATCACTCTATTATTTATAAAACAAGACCTTATTGGCTGTTTAGGACTGATATTTTGATATACTTTCGGAGTTGATTTGCCAGAATTTAATTTAGAATGTCTTCATCTATATCCATTTTTGATGTTGTGTGTTAGTTTCCAAGGGCTGTCCCAGTAAGTGACAAGATCACATTCACAAGGTCAGAGAATTAGGACATGGTATCTTTCTGAGGCCACAGTTGAAACCATTAGTGTGACATTACTGCAGCAGCTTCTGGGCATGTGGTGGGATTGCATTTCTTAGAGCTCTTGGGTTGAATCATGTTAGTAGTTTTGGTCAATGAATTGGAAGTAAAAATAATGTCACTCTTCTGAGTCATGTGTTTTATTGACACTCAGGACACAGGCTAGAATTTCTTCCCTTCAATTCAGCGATCGGCTGCATTCAAGGACAGTCGGGGCCCTGGTGTAACTACAGTGAGCATAGACTCATGGCAACCGGCAGTGGAGATGTAACATGAGCAAAAAATAAATGGTACTTTGTTAAATGAAGGGCGAACAAACTTTTATCTGTAATGGACCAGGGCTTTGCAGGTTAAGATGTAAAACCCAGAACTTTATGTTTCTAATACATACTAGATTTTGTGTGTGTGTGTGTGTGTGTGTGTGTGGGTACCAGGGTTAGACCTCAGGACCTTGCGTGCCAGCAGGTGCCCGTGCCGCTGAGCGATATCACCCGCCCTTTTTTCGTATGTGGGTTCCGGGAGTCAAACTTGGGCCCTCGTGCTTGCCAGGAAGGTGCTTATGCCGCTGAGCCATCTCACCAGCCCCCATACTAGATTTTTAAGCTACAAACTTTCCTTAATGTGTTTGGTTACATCTCATAGATTTCAACGTAGTGTTTTCATGTTTTATTTATTTATAAATAATTTGTAATTTTAGCTTTGATTGCCTCTTTAACCAAGAATTATTTTAAAAGACTTAAAAATTCCAAGAAGGATTTCTTTCTGTTACTTTGGTAATTAATATCTAATTGCATCCCCTTGTGTTTAGGCAGAGTAGATTGTATAAATTTCAGCTTGGGGCATTTACTGAGATTTTAAAATATGCTGTATGTTAGTCATCTATTGTGTTACAAATTACCTCAAGACTTAGTAGTTTAAGACAACATTTAACTATCTCACAGAGTTTCTGAGGGTCTGGAATCTAGAAGTAGCTTAGTTGGGTGGCTCTGGCTCAGGGTGCCACATAAACTTTCCACGTGCTGTCAGGAAGAATCTAGACCCATGACAACTGACAGGGGCTAGTGGGCAGCTGCCCAGAGAAATAACTCACATGGCTGCTACAGGCATTAGTTCCTCACCATATGAGCACATATGTAGTGGTTTCTCTTAGAAAGAGTGCAGAGAGGGGACCTAGAAGGGGATCGCTAGGTCCAGCCCACATTCAATGGGAGGGGACTGTACAAGACCATGGTGACCAGGAGGATGGGGCACTGGCATCATTTTGGAAGCTGCCTCTCAAAGTCAGATGCATGGTCAATTTTTGATATTGGTTCATTTGACTTGAAAGAATATTGGTCTGTTTTTTTTGGATGTCTTCTATGGAAATCCATTAAATGTAACTTGTTAATTATGTGAAGGCCTCAAAATAATCTCATTTTTGATTGCTTCCTCAGTTGGTGTTAGCCAATGATAAAGTCAATCTGGATCACAATGTGTGTACTTGAAACACATATTCTGCAGATGTTGGGTGGATGATCTGTAAACTTCAATGGGATTGTGTTTTTAACTACTGTTGTTCAAGTCTTCTATATCATTACTGACAGTCTGTCCACTTTTTCCTTCAATTACTGAGAAAAGAATATCAAAATCTCTAGACTTGACTATGGATTTGTCTATTTCTCCCTTAAGTTTTGTCAGTTTTTCTCATGTGTTTTGAAACTCTGTTATTAGGTGTGGCACACTTAGAATCATCTTGATGAATTGGCCACCTTATCATTGTGGAGGGATTCTCATTTTCTCTGCATTATTCCTTCCTTACTTTGGTGGACTCTTGTTTAACATTTGCATGGTACATCTTTTTCAAGCTTCTTTTCTGCCTGTCTGGATTTCTAAAATTGGCATTCTATCCTTGGCAACATGAAGTTGGGTCTTACTTTTATTTTAATACAGTCTGCTAATGTCTGTTTTTTCACTGTAATGTTTAAGATCAGTTGATTTTAGAGACAGATGTATTGACTGTTGATTCGTTCATTTCTCTTTACTTTTTTCTCTGATAAATTTTGCTCTACAAATTTCAAAGTTAGGTAGTTGTGTGCTTTATGAATTTGAAACTGCAGTTGGCTCTAGGTTACAGAGCCCTGAAAAGGAGAGGCTTAAATAGGATAAGTGTTTATTTTTCTTTACGTAAGAAACTGGCTGCTCAGGCTTGATATGGCAGCACCACAGAGTCACCAGGCACCTAGGTCACTCATAGCTTCCTTTTCCCCCAGCCTCGGGATGTGACTTGCGAATATGAGATGGCTGCCAGGGCTCCATCCATTATATCTAATTACTATTCAGGAATAAGGAAAGGGATGAGAATAAAATAATGCATACTAACTTCACCTAGCAGCTTCCATTTAAATGACCATGTTAGTCACATGGAAGTCAGGAAGTGGATTTTAATAGTGGAGCACATGGCTGCTCTGAATAAAATTGGAGTTTTATTTCTAAGAAAAGAGGATTAAATATGGAGTAGGGAACAGGCAATTTCTTCTTGAGGCAGAAAGATTCTTAAATATTACACTCATAGTTGTGTTATAGCTTCAGCCATACAATGTACCACAAACTTTGCTTAGAATTGTATTTTGCATAACATTCATATTGCCAGATGAGTGGGTGTGAAATTAATTTCTGTGTTTGATTTCTCTGGGTCATTTAAAAGCTGTATGCTGTTTTACAAAATGAAGAAAGTTAGCTTTTGTTGTTTGGAACTGGAGAACTTGTCGTCTTACATGGAGCTTGACCCAGTGATAGAGTAATTTCTGCTCTGTGTGGGTTCCCTGATCTCTGGCTGCTCTTTCCTCTTGGCAACCTTGTCTTATTTTATGAATGTAATAGCTGCTCAGATGTCTCTGAGTATGTAAATTAGAATTTTGTTTACAGTGCTACTGTCCTGGTTCATCTCTCCTGTTCTGCTATCTTGCCCTCCTTTTCCTCTTCCATCCTGCTGGTTCTCTTATATATATGGGGTTACCTGGTGGAGCTCTGTGCATGGCTCTACTTGCTTTCCTGGCTCTCTTGCTCAGTTTCCCCATTAGACCTTTCTCTGAATGTGTGTGTGTGTGTGTGTGGTGGGGTTGATTGTAGCTTTCACATATTTGGTGGGGTTCACTAATTATTGCCAGGAGTACTGCATTTTGAGGTGCCTGGTTGTGAAGTAGATGGGCAGGAGGGAGGGGGAGTTAAGATCAAGCCTCTGTGCTGGGGATGAGGGGACATTGTGCTGGGGGTGGGAGTTTGGTGCCGGGGTAGGGAATGTATGGTAGAGTGGATTTTGGTGCTGGGGTAGGGTTTTGCACAGGGATGGGAGTTTGGTGCTAGAGGTGGGAACTGGGCATTTCTCCTTGAACAGAGCTGCCTCTCTACACTATCCTATTGGTGCCTTTGTGTTCGTCCTGAGTTATTTCCAAATCCACCCCAACACCCAGCCCCTTTAGGAACACTCTCAAGACAGGTAATTCCTTTCCTCCAGAGTTATTCTCAGTTTCTATCAGTTGTCAGTAGGTCAGCCTCTTGAGTGTGACTCCAATTCATTTCTTAAATCTCCCTGGCAGTGGTGGGCATCTCCCATCCCTGGAGCCAGTGCTGCTTGGGCTGACCTTGCCAAATGCACCTGCTGCTGCCCCAGAAGCTGGATTACCTCAGTCTCCTGAATGGCTTTTCCTTTTTCTATGCATATTTCTTGGTCCATTTGGTTCTGTTCATCACACTTTTGTGTTCTCTAATGGATCTCTCCCTATGCTCTTTTCCATCTCTGCTTTTATAGAGATATTCTTTTGAAAACAAGATTTATGTTGTTACGACCAGAGTCTGGGGTCTAGGAGTCTCTGGATTCACTGTTGCTGGGCCTTTCTCTCTGAAGCAGAAGGAGGAAAGGGAGTTAGAACAGAAGACCAGTGCAAAGCAAAAGTAATTTTATTGTAAGTATCGCAAGAAGTGGTAAAGAGCCACAGGAGTGGCAGGGCCCAGAGCTGGAACACTAGTGAATCTGGGGTGGCAGTTCTGTTTTATGGAGGATAGGGGTCTAATCGCCACACCCCTAAGGGCTGACATTTGACTGGATATTGGGCTTGTTGCTAGGGGTTTGGTCTTGTGGGCTACTGGGGGAATTTGGGTAAGCATGGCAACCTGCACTAGGAGGGACAGGGTTGCCTGCACAGAGGCAGGTGTCAAAACCACAACCTGTCAACTTCAAGCCACAAAGCTGCTAGAAAACTGCTTGCTGCTCATAGCCACACAGAAGCTGCTTTTTATACCCTCTGAAAAAGGCTTGGAGCTGGATGTGGTGGCGCATGCCTGTAATCTAGCACTTGGGGGGCTGAGGCAGGAGGATTGCCTTGAGTTTAAGGCCAGCCTGGGCTACATAATGAGTCCAGCTCAGCCTGAACTACAGAGTGAGATCTTGTCTCAAAAAAGAAAAAAAGAAAATAAAAAAGCCTTGGGTCTTTTAACTTTCCTCCGGGATCCCTTCTGTCCCTACAATGTAATTTTAAGAAAGGTTAAAAGTAAACCTTTGCTTAGTTATTCTGCTCCTAACAGCTGGATCCCACCTAATCCATCCTTTTATGTATTGTTTGTGGTCTTTCAGAATTTTTTCTAGCAAAAAGGAGGTTTATGCAATAGTATATGTTTAGTGCTTTGTGTAGGAGAGCCAGTAAGTTTTATGTAATATGCATCCAGTTGCTTTTAGAATTTTGGTATTGCCATACTTTTCCATATGGCTTCTTGGGTTTTCTAAAGAAACAATCACAATTTCTGCAAATAATTTGTATTTTTCCTGTTCAATAATTGTTCCTTTTAGGTTGATCTTAATAGTTTATATTCTTTTTAAAGTGGTAGAGCATCAATGATAAGTGTAAGGAATTAAGGTGTCATCTCGCTTGAGGATATGAAGTTGCAAATCTTTACCTTTGAGCAAGTTCGTACAGCCCTGAGGGTGCATTTTGCAGCTTGTTTTACCCAGGACCTATTTGCTAAAAACTTGCCCTCTCCCTCTACTAGTAATAGTGACTGCTTGTTTGTTTTATCTTCTTTTGTTAGCAAAAGAAGACAAGTTTCTGTAATAGTGCTTTATTGTGAATCTCATCTGGAAATCTTGAAATCTCATTGTTAAAGAGCAGTATAAATGTTAGTGGAACAAAAAAGGCCTTTTCACAGAAGATGTCAGGTTTCAAGGATTCTGCCCTGACCTTCAGAGTTCTTAGCTCTATTTCTAGAACATCATGGCAGTTGGTTTTGCTTGGCTTTTAGGTTTAGAAAGAAATGGGAAAGCTCCTGGTTTTTTAAAAATCTGATTTTCCTTAAAATGCTAACATCAACACCCCAACCCTGACTCACAACATTACCAAAACAAATAAAATGAAATGTCTCTTAAAGTATTAACAGGGAACTGAACCTCTGTGAGCAAGAAATGGTGATTATTGACTTGGGATCTCTTAGTCCCAAGTCACCCCTTTTGCCTGCTCTATGAGAAAAAATCTGGGCTCTTTAAATATTTTCCCACTGAAATTCTGCCACTAGAGGGTGCCAGAGAGACATCGCAGGAGCTGGTGTGCTTGCTTGGCAAACTCCTGAAGCACCAATGGGTTTCTCCAGGTTCATCCAGTTCCTGCTTAGTTTGTAGCCATTGTAAGCTCAGCTCTGGAGTACAGTGTACAGTGGCCAGCAGCTTCCCAGACATCCTCTTGGGTGGCTTTGTAGCAGATATCTCTAGCTTCTACAAGGCTTATGGCTAGTGGCAGTCAGCAGCCAGAAACCTCCCCAGCACATCTTCCTCAGGCAAGAGTGCTTCTGGCAAGACACTTCCTGCTATAGTTTGGAGCTGGAATGTCCTGCAAAGGTCCGTGTGTTAAAGAGCTTGGTCTCCAGCTTGACTCTATGGGAAGGTGGAGCCTAATGGGAGGAAGTTAGGTCACTGGGGGCGTGCCCTTGAAGGGGATTGTGAGATGCCTGTCTCTTCAGTCTCTCTTTTTGTTTCCAGGTTGCCATGAGGTAAGCAGCTTGGTCAACTATGCAGTCCTATGACAAAGTGCTGCTTCCCACAGGACTAAAGCCAGGAGGCCAAGAGAACATGGACTGAGCCAAAGATCTGTCCCATGAAACAAAAAACCAAAGAAAACCTTTCCTTTTTTTAAGGTGAATATCTCAATAGACTAACAGAAAGCTAACACACCATCAGGTTTTCCCAGCACCTTAGAAGATAAATGCCAATGTCTTCCCTGTCATCCTGTGATCCACAACGGTGCCCTTTTTATTAGTCAGATCTCAGCCCTGGGTGAGGCAGGGATCTCAGCTGTAAGAGCAGGGGCTTCTCCTTCTTCTCCTATATTTATATTCCTTAAAGTTCTTTTTACTTATTAGCTAGTCCTTTATAAATAGAATCGTCTTTTATAGTTAATATTTCTTTATATTAACATTTTACTGTTCAAAATACTGTGTGAATTTATTCTTTGACTGTACTCAGATTGATTTGGAAGCACCCCCATTACACAATTAATCTCTGATCATTATAAAATGGATCTCTGAGAATTTGAAAGGGAAATTTGAAGAGAAAAATTACAAAAGCATGGAATGGAAGGAAAACAGAAAATTGGCTCTTAGTTTCTTAGGAAGCTCACTGATTTGCATCTAGGTTTTTCATCACAATACTGTAAGTCACTTTTATGAAATCCAGATCTGCAATTAGAATACAAAGGACCAGCTGAAAATCTGTCTGTAGTGGTTGATTTATTGTGTCAACTTGAGAAGTTTAGAAGATTAAGTAAATGGGCTCAGCAATTCTACACCCTAGGGTGTAGAAGACACACCCTAGGGTGGCTCATCACCTGGATGGTATAAAAAGGAAATAAGGAAGGACGGAGGTGTTCTGGTTCTGGTTCTTCAGAGGAGCTCTAGTCTTCACCTTCAACGCAGACTCTTTGGCTCCCACCGTGGATCTTTCAGCCTTCCAGCATAGACTCTTCAGTATTCTGTCACAGACCCAACGGCCTCCTGATACAGACTTGCACGGAGCACTGCAGTGAACTCCAGACCTGAGACTGAATCCTTCAGTCTCCAGTGTGCAGACGCGGTCTGCACGCTTCCTCATCCAATTCTGTATCTGACCATCGTAAACCAATCTTGTAACTTCTTATACATTTGTATATCTTGCATTATATTCATTTCTGTAGTAAAACCCTGACTGATACACTGTCCTTAGATTTTGCCCTCAGTTCTGTTGTCCCCACCCAGGTTGCCGTTATTATTCCTAAATTTCTGGCTGCAGCTGTGATTATTTTCTATGTCTCAGCCACATATCATCAGTTTTCTCTTAGAAACTTAAAAGTGGATTGCAAAACCGTGGTCTTGGTTCAAACTTCAACTATTTTTTTTTTATGTGGGTACTGGGAGTCGAACTCAGGACCTTGCACTTGCCAGCAGGCTCTTATGCCACTGAGCGATATCACTGGCCCTTTTATATCCTTTATGTGGGTACCAGGAGTCAAACTCAGGACCTTGTGCTTGCCAGGCAGGCGCTTATGCCACTGAGCCATCTCACCGGCCCTCAACTATTTTTTTTTTATTTTCAATTCCACCATGTTAATTTACATTTTATCACTATATGTATATAATATATATATATAATATATATATAATAGATTTCTTATATATTTTAAGCAGCTTTTTCATAAAATCAACATATTTGTTAAGATTTTAAAAGATTTTCAACTTATTTCATCTTTTTAAATGAAAATGATGTAAGATTTTGTCTAAAGAGAGACTCAAACCTCCTCTCAAATATAAGGGGCATTCTCAAAATTCGATGAATGTTTAAATTTAAAAAAATTACAGTAACAGGCACATTGTCAAGAATGATGGATAAGTGTGTTTGAAGGGAGAAAGGTATTTTGAAGGAGATCAATAGCAATGTGTCTTTTACTGTAATAAATTGTCAAACTTCAATTTTACCATTTATTTACTCTATGACCTTGACCTCAAATCTCCCCTCTGTAAAGGCAGGATAATATGTCTGTCTCATTGAGCTTTCATGGAAATTACATAAACTCTTATGCATAAGTGTTTTAGAATGTTTTTTCTCTGATGATGAGCTCTGAATAAATGTGGCTTTTATTGTCAACATTTTTCTTGTATATTTTACTATATTTTACCTTCTATTTAACACATCTAACATTTGCAATCAACATATTTTCTCATCTTAAATTTGTATTGTTTTTGATTAATTACCCTAGTCATTTGGGTCTAAAAATATAGTGTCTGCTTTCTTTCTGTTCTCCCAATCCAATTAGCCTCCAAGCCAAGTTATTCTTTCTTTTCAGCATCTTTTACTCATCTCCTTCCTCTTTAGTTCTTCCTCTACTAACCTGGCCTATGCCTGGTTGATTTCAGTAGATTTAAATAGTGGTTACCCATGTTGCAACTCACTGTCCCCCGCCCCTGAATTTTGCACAATATGAGGGCATTAATCTTTCTGAATCATGTCACTTCCTCGCCCTGCTATCTCCAGTGTCTTCCAGTAGTCTAAAGGAAATCATCCAGACATTTCAGGTTGGTATGGACGTTCCTTCATTTTTTGGTACCAAATTGAACTTCTAATTATGTCTCTGTCTGAGTCCTCTACTCCAGCTAAAAGTCCTGTTTTTCCTTTTTCCATGCAGGCACAGTGCTTCCTTTTTCTCAGGTTATTTTCTCTACCTTTCCATCTGGCTGAACAGTCCTCTCCCACCTCCTCTGGCCTTCTCCTGCCCATTCTGCCACCCTTAGCTGCAACCCATCACTCTCCTGATCTCCCACAGGGGAAAGATCATCATCCAGTGAGGTTCTAGTGCCTTTGTACGTAGTTGCCCTATTTTACTGACAAGTTCCACTAAGATTTCAAGTTTGGCAGACTTACAACAGCAGAAACAATTCTCCAACTTTGTGTGTGTGTGTGTGTATCTTATACAGTGCTTTACTCATTTGAAGTATGATGTACAAATTATATTGAATTAAAATTTTCTTTACACCATATTGATTTAACCATTTGATTGAAGCAATGAATTTCCCCCATAGTTGTTTATTAGTAATTCAATAATTTTATCTGTATTCTTCAAGTAATAGCATTTAGAGAAATTTTTGGAAGAAAATAATGGAAAATTGGAAATATTACACTGTATCTGTTTTTGTTTTCCCACATATGATTTAGGAAATGTTAACCAATATTAGAAGCATTTTGGTCTGAATCACATAAAAATCTATTCTCTAAAAGGCAAAATTTGAGTCACTAGCACAGGTATAGATTTTTTAAAAATAAGAGGTTATTAATTATAGAGAAAATTTCAAATTATGAGAATTTTGGACTTGTGTTAGAAAGATCCTCAGATTTCTAAAGAAACACTAGGAAAATTACATCTAGAGAGCTTTATGTCTGTATCCAAGAATCCATTTCCATCTTTATGTTTTACATCTAGAAAGTTACCATTCATGAATATGAAAATTATCATTGTAAATGACTATGAGAAGCAAATTACAAAGGCTGGCATCTTGAGTAATGTTACTACTGACAGGAGGAGAGGACTCTGGGTTCCTTCTGGCTATGAATGCGCCCCTCTTAAAAGTCCTCCTGGTTATTGTTTTAGAATGGCTATATACTGGATAAACTCCTTCTCTCTTAGGCTCTTGAATCTATTCTTAGACCTACGACCATATTGATGTCATCTTCCTATAAGGCAGGAAGGTAACATGATTTTGGTTAATAAAATAACACCAGATAAATTCCTGATGAGATTTTAATGGAAGCTTATAGATTTTCATAGAGAAGTCTAGATTTAGTGATTATCTTAAAAATCCAAATCAGGTTTCCTAATTTCTGTTATAAATGCCTTCTCTGCTCAGTTCCAACCATAATGGTGACAACTGACCTTTGAAAGATCTTTAAATCACACAAGGATTCAGGGTACTCCAGTCAAAAATCCTGGCAGGTTGCATTTGTTTCCTGGACTAAGATCAGTGTCCTTGGCACTGTGCAGCAGCTGGAGCATTTACTATCATGATGAGCTCCTCAGTGTCTCCAGAGGAATAGACCAAACTCAGCAGAGAGAAAAGCCAGGCTCCAGGCCATATTATCTCATATGCAGCTTTTCATGCACTGCCTTTAGACTTTATGCCTGTGGAGATTAGAATGATGAACACAAATGTCAAGATATTTAAGGAGGTCTTTCTAAACTTTGATTCGTCATAGAGAATAAGACATCTTCAACATGAATTTGATTTTTTTCAAGTATCGATATTTTGGTCCTAATAATGAAATTTAAGCATATAAGAAGTCAAATTTGGCTTTTGAATTATGGTTTCAGTTTATTAAATAGATAAAGTAAATCAGGCCTACATTGATGAAAACCTAGAAATTGTTTATACCTGCAGTACGGATGCCAGGACTAATTGACAAAGGCTTTCCTGCTTTTGAGGCAGGAAAACCTGAGCTTCAGACCTGGTTTACAGCTCTGTCCTGCAACATTTCCATTAGTCAACTGTGGAAGATGAGAGAGCCATTTATTTCTTCATTTGTTCATTCCTTGCTGACTGGGCACTGGAGAGAGAGGATAGCAATATGAAGCTTGTAGATTCTCCTTCAGAGACTCTTGTCTAGGGGGTAGATAGGTATGGAAACAGGTCACTACAGCACAGTGCAGTACGTGTTGAAATGGAGACACGCACCAAGAACCATTAGAGAGAGTGGAGGTGAATCAGAGAAGACTCCCCAGAGGAGGTGGCTGTTGAGTGACATTGTCAGTGCTTGCCTGGGAACTCTATGAAATTAACTAATAATTGAATAAAAATCTATGTAGATTTATAGAATTATCTCAGAAAAATTTGCAGGTTATTCCTTCAATTTACAAATGTGACCATTGACTCAAAAAGAATGACAACCAGTGTGTTATGGTTTAAATCTAGAATGTTCCCGAAAAGGCTCATGTATTTAGAGACTGGGCTTTAGGAAGCTGACTGTATCATGGGGCATTATACTCAACAGTGGATAACTCGAGTTCAGGGCTGAATGTATTGTTAGGAGATGGGGTCTGGTTGGAAGAGCTGGGTTACCAAGGGTGAGACCTGGAAGGATTTATTTTCCTCCCCAGCTCCTCCCTTCCCTCTCTGCTTCCTGGCTACCATGACAAGAGTGGCTTCCTCTGCTAGATCCTTCCACCATACCCTTCCTACCTTGGAGCCAGCTGATTATGGACTTAATTCTCTAAAACCTACAAACCAGAATAAACCTCTCATCCCTTAAATTGTGGGTGTCAGTTATTTTGCCACTGACAAGAAAGAAACTAAGGCACAAGGTCACACAGCCAAACCATTTCAAACTCCTACTTTAGCTCTTCTGTCTACATTTTGTGCTTAGTAATGAAAAAATAAGAGTTTTCCTCTCAACTGATTCACTTCATTATTTACTGAGTATATTCTTGTAGAAGAATATAATCAATTACATTCAATAAGTCAGCATTGTGAAGAGAAAACAGGAAAAAACAAATGCAATCTGTTTCCTGTTGCTGCTGTAACAAATTACTATAAATGTGGTAGATTAAACCAACAGAAACTTATTATCTCATGGTTTTGGAAGCCAGAAGTCCAAAATCAATATTGCTGGCCTTAAAGTATTTGTTAATTCTTGAGACTCTAGGGGAGAATCCGTCTAGTTTCTGGTGGCCTCAGGTGTTCTTTGCTTGTAGCCCCACCACTTGTCTCTGTGCCTGTCTTCATGTCACCTTCTCCTCTTCTGTTCATATAATCTTCCTCTGCCTCTCTCTTATAAGGACATTTATGATGGTTTTAGGGCCCACACAGTACTGGATAATTTCTTCATTTTGAAATCATTAATTCCTTAATTTAATCTCCTTGACACAGACTCTTTTCCAAATAAGCTAACACTCATAAATTCCAGAGATTAGGACTTGGACACATCTTTGGGAACTATTATGGTTGTATAAATGAAAGAAAACATGACAGTGGAGGTGAAGTTCTACTCTGCTCAGCTTGAATTGTTTTGTTCATACATCCTCAGACTGATGAAGAGAATTTGGAACCTTCTCAGAGTAGCATAAACAGGATCATGAAGAGCCATTTTAGAAAAGGACAATGGAAATGTAGAACATGAGTATGGAGAAGAAAGGCCCAAAGTCAGCACGATAAGGTCTGTGACTGGAAATACTGAAAGCTAATGGGCAACAGTGGGGCCTGGGGCTGGAGGGTGGTCAGGGCTCAATTCTCTGAGCTTTCTGTCATCACCAATGACCCTCCAGAGGAGGGGAGCTTGGAAGAGATGACCCTAGGGCAGTGATGGAGAGCTTTCTTGAGCTTTCAGTGATATAAACAGCCTACTGCAGAGTGTGTGCCATAGGTTTGCCACCACTGTTGTAGGATTTCATCCAGCCCCTAGATCCTGCAGTTTGAAGGAAGTTTTCATCTGTCAAGGAGTTTGACTCTCACACTGGTCTCAATAGATGGAGACTGACCATTGACAACTTTGAGACACTGGGATTTAGACTCATCGCCAGGAAAATTATATGGCCATAAGATTTAGGAGAGGAAAATGTCAAAGTTCAACATATTTTTCACAGAACTCTGTGTAATCATTTAAATACATGTAATAATTGAAGAAATAACCCTTCTACCATAGTATTAGGTGTAGTATTAGGACGTGCTTCTGTACTAAACATTGCCTGTTGCCCAAAATGGTTTTTCTAGCACCACCGGAAGACTTTTAAAATATTGCTTTCCTGAGGCTATAAAAAATTTCGTACAAAACAATGTAGAAAAACATGTATTTATTTATTTTTTATTTTAAAGAGAAAAAACAATAAAAACAACGATATAAAATTTCAAAACAAGATAGTAGGAAAGTAACAATGGTTAGTACATTGCTTATTGTTATCTTCAAAGTAGTTGCCCAGATTACAAGATATAGGCATGAAAAATTGATCAAATGATATAAGCACAAAACTTTCTTTTAAATGGACTTATAAAAATTATTAGTATAGCTATCTTAACTATCTTGTATGTATATGTGTGTATATATATATATATATATATATATATATATATATTTACTTTTCCTTTTCCCTTCCTTCTTTTCTCATTTCCCCCATCTCTATTTCTATTTCTTTTTGAAAATTTTCTTCCCATTTCACAATATCTATTGTACATTTTGGATCTCATTTACTCTTTCAGCTTCTTATACTAGGTAGACAATATGATGTTTACACATGAGACTGATTTATTTCACTTATGAGTATGGTCTCTAGTTGCATCTACTTACCTATAAAAGTTTCAAATTTATCCTTCTTTATAGATGAGTACTATTCCATTGTAAAAAATTCCAAACTTTTTTATCCATTTCTTGGTTGATGGGCATTTGGGTTGTTTCCAAGATTTAGCTATTACAAATTGTGCTGCTATAAACATGGGTACACATATCTACCTGTGGTATGATGTTTTTAATTCTTCTGGGAAGATACCCAGAAGGGGAATAGCTGGGTCAAATGGGACTTCTAATCCTAGTTTTTTGAGGAACCTCCACACTGGTTTTCACAGTGGTTGTACTAGTCTACACTCCCACCAGTAGTGGAGACGGGTTCCTTTTCACCCACAGCCCCACCAGCATTTGTTATTGGTTGATTTCTTGACAATAGCCATTCTTTCTGGAGTCAGATGGGATCTCAGTGTTGTTTCAATTTGCATTTCTCAAATGACCAATGATGTAGAACATTTTTTCATATATTTATTTGCCATTTGTATTTCTTCATCTGAGAAGTATGTGTTCATCTCAGATGCCCATTTTTGGATTGGGTCTTTAAATTTGGGGGGTCTGATTTTTTTCAATTCTTTATGTGTTCTAGATGTAAGGTCCTTTGTTGAAGGGACTGTTGGCTAAAATATTTCCCACTCTGTGGGTTGTTTTTTCATTCTGTTGGTGATTTCTTTTGATGTGCAATATCTTTTTAATAAGATGAGATCCCAGTTGTTGATTCTTTGAAGTACTTCCTCTGCAGTTTGGATTTTGTTCATGAAGTCTCTGCCTATGC
The DNA here is from genome assembly GCA_028451465.1 of Erethizon dorsatum. Taxonomy (NCBI): domain Eukaryota; kingdom Metazoa; phylum Chordata; class Mammalia; order Rodentia; family Erethizontidae; genus Erethizon; species Erethizon dorsatum. The sequence goes on from CM051822.1 coordinate 103,883,116, forward strand.
CTATGTCTTCAAGATTTCTACCTACTTTCTCTTCCAGTAGATTCAGTGTTTCTGTTTTAATATTTAGAACTTTGATCCTTTCTGACTTTAGTTTAGCATATGTTGATAGTCATAGCTCTAGTTTTAGTCCTTGGCATGTGGAAAGCCAGTTTTTCCAGCACCATATATTAAAGAGGCTATCTTTCTTCCAGTGAACATGTTTGGCCCCTTTGTCAAAGATAAGGTGGGTGAGTGTGTTTGGAGTTGTGTCTGCATTTTCTAATCTGTTACACTGGTTCTCAGGTCTGCTTTTTTGCCAGTACCATGCTGATTTTAACACAGTAGCTTTGCAGTATAATTTCAGGTCAGAGATTGTGATGCCTCCTGCCTTGCCATTGATGCCCAGGATTGCCTTTGCTATTCTAGGTCTCTTCTGGTTCCAGATGAATTTTAGGAATGTTTTTTCTAGTTCTGTGTGGTATGCTAATGGTATTTTGATCAGGATTGCATTAAATTTGTATAACAATTTTGGGAGTATGGCCATTTTCACTATGTTCATTCTTCCTATCCATGAGCAAGGGATATCTTTCAATTTTCTGGTATCCTCTTCAATCTCCTTTTTCAGAGTACTGTAATTTTCATTGTACAGATTTTTCTTTATTTCCTTTGTTAGAGTGATTACTAAGTAATTCTTTTTTTTTTTTTTTTTTTTGGATGCGATTGTGAAGGGTATTGATTCCCTAATTTCTCTCTCAGTGAGTTTGTTGTTTGTGTACAGGAATGTTATTGATTTTTGAGTGTTGCCTTGTATACAGCTATGCTATTGAATTTGCTTATTAAATCTAGAAGTCTTTTGGTGTCTTCTAAATAGAATATCATGTCATCTGTGAATAATGATAATTTAGCTTCTTCCTTCCATGTCCTTATTCCTCTTATTTCTCTCTCTTGTCTAATTGCTCTGGCTAATATTTCCAGAACTATATTTTATAGGAGCGGTGATAGTGGACATCTAGTCTTGTTCTGGATTTTAGATTGAAAGCTTTCAGTTTTTGTCCATTTAGCATGACTTTGGCTGTTGGTTTGTCATAGATGGCTTTTGTCAGATTGAGGTAAAGACCATATATTCCAATTTTCTGTAGAGTTTTTATCATGAATGAGTGTTGGACATTGTCAAAAGCTTTTTCTGCATCTATTGAGTTGATCATGTGATTTTTGTCTTTGGCTCTGTTGATATGGTATATTACATTTATTGATTTGCATATGTTGAACCATCCCAGCATCCCTGGGATGAATCCCACTTGGTCATAGTGTATAATCTTCTCGATGATTTGCTGTATTCTGTTTGCTAGTATCTTATAGAGGATTTTTGCACTGATGATCATTAGGGAGATTGGCCTGCAGTTCTCTTTTTTGATTGGATCTTTCTCTGGTGTCGGTATGAGGGTAATACTTGCCTCCAGGAATGAGTTAGAGAGTATTGCTTCCCCTTCATTTTCATTAAAGAGTTTGAGGAGCATTGGCATTAAACCACCTCTAAATTTCTTGTAGAATTCAGTAGTGAATCCATCAAAATCTGGGCTTTTCTTTGTTTGTAAGTTTTAAATTACATTTTCAATATCATTAACTGATAATGGGTTATTCAGAATTTTTATATCTTCTTGATTCAGCTTTGGTAATTCATACATACCTAGGAATCTGTCCATTTCTTCCGTTTTCCATCCTCTGGAAGTAAAGATTGATGATCTTCTGAATTTCCACAGGATCCTTAGTGATTTCACCCTTTTCATTCCTCGATATGTGAATTTGAGCCTTTCTTTTCTTTTTTTGATAAGGTTGGCTAAGGGTTTATCAATTTTATTTATTCTTTCAAAGAACCTACTCTTCAATTCATTAATTCTTTGTATTGTTTTCTTAGTCTCCATTGCATTAATTTCTGCTCTGATCTTTGTAATTTCCTCCCTTGTATGGGCTTGCCTTGTTCTTCTTTTTCCCAAAGCTTGAGGTGAAACATTAGGTCGTCTATTTGTGCTTGCTCTGTTTTCCTGATGTGAGAATTCACTGCTATAAATTTCCCTCTTAGGACTGCTTTCATTGTGTCTCATAAGTTCTGGTATGTTGTATCTGCTGTCTCCTTTAGTTGCCAGTCAGACAAACAAGGGAGAATAAAAGTAGTAAAATATCTCTGTGATAGTGTCTGTGATAGTTCTGTGATAGTGTCCATGTCAGATCCCAGAAATGTGCTGTGTACTCCAGCCACGTTTGCCATGGGAACTGTGCTGGGTATGGAGCTGGTCTTGGCCTCTGGATGTAGGGGCTGGGACTGGCCTTCTGTTGGTTGAGTTCTCCAGAGCCCAGCTGCTAGCTCCTCACTTCTGCTTCCATCACTTCCATGTTGCTGGTCTCGCTGATCACTCCATGCACCTGGGGCCAGCTCTCCTGGGTCTCTGGGTTCTGGGCCATCTGCCTGCCAAAGGCATGTGTGTGCCCACATGCCTGGGGCCTGTCCTGTCTTGAAGTTGATAAGTAGCTCAGCAGTTATGGTGTGGTTATGTGAGCATAATTCTTAGCACGTGGTAGAGAGCTAATCAATACTGGCAAAAAAACAATAGTATATAAAATATTAGCTAAATAATAGTAGTATTTAATAATCATTTTTATTGATGATATCATACCTGGTAAAGGAAATAGATGAAGTGAACTAACCCCCAAGCAGTAACTTATTTTGAAATTGTATCTCTGTTTTCTTGATATGTCATTCATTAAGATTTGTTCTTTTCTATCATCCATAGAACATAAATTTTTGAATCAAACTACCTGAATTTGAATCTAGATTCAAAATAACTAGTAGTGTGACATTGGGCAGGTTGTTTAGCCTCTCTGTAGGAATCCTCTTTCTTCAGCTACAAAGTACAATCATATCAGCACTTAACTCAGAAGGTTTAATAAGGATTAAATGAACTAGTATTTATAAAACAGAATGATAGCTCTACACAGTAAGTACTATTTGTCAAATAAAACAGAATGCAAGGAAATTTTTGGTCAGTAAATACATGCAGTTAGTTGGCTTCCAGATACTATGTTTTCATAGGGTTTCCATTCAGACAAGGTTTATTCCATTCTATTTGTGTACTCATCTCTTGATAACTTTTTAAATGTGGGTTCCATATGACTGTTGTGTCTGAGCTATATTCATCATCTGGGTCTACTCAGTTTGATGGAATGTATTTCTTAGGATCTTATATGTATCAAAATGTCTTGAAATGCTTTGATCATTGGTAACTACTGGAGCCCAGCTGTCCTGGCTCTAGTACAAAGGAAAGATACCTACTTGCAGTTGGCTTTGAGACTGTGAAAGTCTTGGGGCACAGATGGCAAAAATGGATTGGCAGCCAGCAGATGGTACCTGGTAAACAAGCCTTTCAAGATGGGCAACAGCTGCAGGAGAAAGGGGACCTGCCCCTGAGCAAGCTGTTTTACATATGAATTGTTGCATTTCTGATCAAGTTTCCCTGAGGCTTACCAGAAGGAAGATAGCAAGCTTTCTCTACAGAAAATGTTATAAAGAGGAAAAATGTCTAGCAAACACTATCACCTTCTTTTGACATTTCATGTCGAAAGGAAGGGATCAGGAGGATTGTGAGCTCTCTGTGTAGACCCCAGAAGTCCCAAGTGGCCAAGGAAGACAGGCATTAATTTTACACCTCTCACTATAAGCCTCTGTCTCATAATCATTGCTAGTCTCATGCTTTAGCCTCTGCCCCAACTTGGCTGCCAAGCCCCAGATATTTGCCTGTTCTCAGTTCAACCTTCTGACCAATAAAAGACAAGTTGGCCTCATTTGCTTTCCAAGACTTCTGAGAAAATCCTTCATTCAGTCCACAACCCAGTGAAGTTAATTTCCTTTGGCAAAACTTAGGTGACAAGTTTTCTTTTCACCTTCTGGGTACTTAATCAGAATTAATATTTTCCTTTCTTAATACATGGCAGGCTTCAGCAAAATACTTTGATGTGTTCTTTGCAGTTTCATTTTATTTATTCATTTAAATTCTGTCTCCTTCAAAAACTAGCAGCCTCAACCTAATATTTAATAATTTCATCTCCATTTCTTAAAAGAAGACAAATCATTTTAGCTTAGATAGGCTGAAAGATTCAGATGTACCCAAACTAATGCCTGCATGGATAACATGACATTAAGTTCATGATAGGTAGCTCAGGTCACATGGTCCCTTGGTGGCCTGTAGTCAAGCATTTGCTAGTGACTAGTAGCAGTTAAGATACCATTAAGGAAGAATCATTTCTACCAAGTTCTCCAGTGAACTTAGAAACAACTGGCCAAACCATTATACTCCTTATTGTCACCAAAAATAGTGTATGGCAGCAGTTTCTTGGCCACTTACAAAACTGTGGAAGCAGGTGAAAAAAGTCTACAGGAGGGGATGGATCTGAAGTCACTAGGGGTTCAGGGATGGCAGGCCAGGAAGAAAGGATGGCCATAAAGATGGAGAGATCAATGACAAAACAGGTAAAACCGACTTGGAACACACAGGACAAACTAGAATTCATAACACAAACCAGAATGTGTCTGTCTCTCATCACAGTAACCAAGTGATATGGTCACTGGCAGAATATGGTAGGGTCCCCTGTTACTGGAGTTGCACATGCATCTGCTCAGGCCATATGAAAGTCAGCAGGTTTTGTGGGATCTGGTGAAACTGTAAGCTTATTTGCTGCCCCATACCAATAAAATGATCCAGCAACCAGAGGTAAGACAGCAAATGACTTCTACACTGACCTTCAGAGTTCAAGCCTGCTGCTCCATTTCTCCTTCTAAATCTTGTACAAGGCCCTCTTATGGGCAGCTCTAACCCAGAGTCAGACATTGCAAGGAATCCTGGGAAACATGGTTCTATCCAAGCCAACAAGATATAAGGTCAACACAAGGGCAAAATCATTTCTTAGGCTGTTGGAAATCTCTAGGGGAAATTTTCAGTATTAAGTTCCCTACTCAATGGTACTTTTTAAAAATACTAATTTGACTGCAATCATTATGTTTTATCATTATGATCATCATCTTAGTTGATATTTATTGCACATTTACTATGTGACAAATATTAGCCTCTTTGCATTATCAATTCCTTTAATTCTTAAAATCATCCTATGAGGTAGATCCCATTTTTTCCACATTTTACAGATGAGGAAGCTTAGGAAGAAGTTAAACAGCTTTCCAAGATCACATAGATTCTAAGAGGGTGAGCAAGCATCTAAACGGTCAGATGTTGGTGTCCTTTTCCATAAGCTCCAATATGTAACATTCCTAACTTCAAACAAGACCCACCTATTTATAAAGATCTGATTGTTCAAAAATGAACGTCATAGAATTTTAATTTAGTTTTGAAGAAAAAGGAATTTATGAAGAATATTTGTAATTATAAATATCTAAATTTACAAATTATTTATTCTTAACTTAGGGCCACCATGACTTTGTTCAAATTCCCAAAAAAGCAAAGTACACTAGCTTAAAAAAAGCATTAAGTTACAAAATAATTTGCATTTAGGTCATGCAAGATATGAGAGTAATGCTAAAGTAAATCAGATGAGCTGGGTTGTTTTTCTTTTTATCTTTCTCATGCATTATTTTTCTCACCATATTTACTCATTAATCTGGGTTATAACTTTTCTAAGGATTTCACTAGGGCAATAGACCATAAAAAGACTGAATTTGGGAGATATATAAGATTTAAGAACCTTTCTTGCATTGCTTTCAGTACTTTATTTTTTCAAATTTTTATTAGTACATATTTGCAGTATGTAATGGGGACTTGGTAGTTATATATAACACATCTTAATTCTTTTTTCATCCCCTTCCTTTTCCCCTCCTTCCCCTCCCTTCATCTCTTGGTCTCTGTTCCTTTTGCAAAAGATCTAAATCAGGCAGGAGTAATGTACACCCACACATTCTTCCACTCATTCCTTTAGCTAACATTTAAGAGCACTGGATAAGGAAGTGGCTCTAGCATATGAAAAAGACCCAGGCTCTTGCAAAGGGGTGAGTTGACCAGGGGAGGCAAAACATCGGAAGAGGGGGCATGACATTTCCTACTAGAAGCCAGAATGCAAGGCAGACCAGGTATATAAAAGAGAGAAGATCAAGGGAAAAACTTAAACTCCCTTTCTTCACTTCTGGTGTCCATAAAATCCAGCATATGGGGGAAGTCAAAATGATTTTGGTTTAGGCCAAAGAGCCTAAGAGTTTCATAAAAAACAATGACCATGGGAGTCATGAGACCTAGATTCCATTTTTTTGTTTCTCCCACTAATTCTCTGGTGATTTTAGAAAGGTTATCTATCTCCATTATTCTCCATGTCTCAATTATATTATCTGTAAAATGTTCAGAGGCCTCTGATCATAATGGATTTTCTTTCTTGTCCTAATAATCTTGCATTCTATGACACTAGACTTTTTCCTATAAAGGGAAACAGACCTAATTCCCCACTCAGAAGACACACTCTTGATGCCCAATTGTGTTATTTGGGATGCTCCCACTGTTGTGCTCTGCATGACTTTTATTCTGTCATGTCATTTCTGTCATTTTGGGGGCAGTGATGGGTTTACCCAGGTCCACCATTAACCTGCCACTTTCCCTTTAAGCCATCAAGAAAAATTGGCCTTAACTTAAGTAAAACCCTGTTCCCTGTCCTGGGAACAAATCATTATCCCTAAGGGAGCTAGTAGCCACAGCCATGAGTAACAGGTACTTTTCCTTCATACCTGCATGAGATAGACTTATTTTACAGAGAAAGGCATTGCTAATGAAGTATTCCTAAAACTATACCAAAACTTTGCAGAAATTAATAAAATGAGAGAAAATGTCATAATTTGACAACTGTTTTGGGGTACTGGGCTAAAAGCAAATTAGTTGGTAGTAATCTGGGTAGAAGGGCAAATAGCTTGAACTACGCATTATAGAGATAGGAATTGGTGTGTGCTCTGGGATTGATATTTTAAGATGGGCAAGCATCCAAGCTCCATAGCTTCTGTGTTAAGACTGAGGCTACAAGTCCTGGTCATTCGATCAACATGTTATGTGGAGTGTTTCTTCTAACCCTCACAGCACACTCATGTTGGGTGCTGTTTCTGTCCCACTCCACAAAGAAGAGGAAATAGCCTCTGATGGGAGAAATTCTTGTCCAAGGGCACATGGTGAAGGAGAGAATCAGGATTTGAATCCAGGTCTAATGCTAGACCACCCTATCCTCTTTCTAACATCCTGACTCTTTCTAAATTTGGGCTGTGCTTGTAGAGGCCCAATATATCAAGTCGAAGAGTTTAAACTTGCGTATTTGTGCCATGTGCACATTGTTCTTGGTCAGGAGAAACAGATCTAGGTTATACATACATGCTGAGATCCAGGTTATAAAGAGGTGTACTCAATAACTTTTTATTGAATAAATACCACACACTAGAAGCCAGAAACAAAGAAATGCCAACAACATAAAACAATAACAGCGAGGCTATCACTACCATGTCCTAGGGATAATTGTGGAAATTTTAGGGTGACCTGGTGACAGTGTATTAGTTGCGTTGCTGTCTTCTCAGAGACAGCACTTTTAGAAATGAAGCTCAAAGCACACCAGGCGCTCACTAGTGGAGTGGGATGAGGGGGAGGAAGGGAATGTGTTTGAGATAAAACCTCAGGAAATGAAGGCAATTGTGAGAGTATCATAGTTCACTGCCCTGTCTCTTATAGGTCCATGTTAGGAATGTTTCACTTCTCTTTAATAAGCAGGATAGATACACAGTCTGCCCCATGGCAGTGTGATTGGAATTAGCAATGCTGAGGTGAGACACCTGTGGTCTTGCTGTGTCATGAAATGAATCAAGCATGGATAACAATCTTTCCCATTACACTGCTGGGAATCAAAAATATTCTGACCCAGAATATGTGGTCAGTCATAATTTATTCTTTGAGAGTTGAGAAGAGAGGGGTCACTGAGAATTTAACATTCTATTAAGAATTTAACATTGAAATAGAATTAATTTAATTCTATTTAATTCTATTAATTCTATTTAATTCTATTAATTCAATTCTAATTAATTCAAATAGAATTTAACATTCTATTAAGAATGATATCACAGCCACTGAATATTTGGAGACCAGAAGAAGCTTCCAGAAAAACAACAAAAGGATAGAAATTAATACACACTTTTCAGTAATAACACTTAATTTGAGTGGTCTCAACTCTTTAATTAAAAGACACAGCTTGGCAGACTGGATCAAGAGGCAAGACCCATCTATATGCTGTCTGCAAGAAACACAGTTCATCTGAAGAGACATATAGTCTGAAAGTGAAAGAATGGAAAACAGTACTCCAAGCAGCTGGAGCCAGAAAGCAAGCAGGAGTAGCTATACTCATATCTGGCAAGGTTGACTTCAAACCAAAACTGATCTGTAGAGACAGAGAAGACCACTGCATATTCATCAAGAAGAATTCATCAAGAAGTAACAGTTGTAAATATATACACACTAAATGTGAGTACACACAATTTCATAAAACATGCACTAATTGACATAAAAGGAAAAATAGTATTGAATACAATCATAGTGGGATCTTCAACATTTTGTTATCACAAATAGGTAAACTGGACAGAAAATCAATAAAGAAACATCAGAATTAACACTATAGATCAAATGGGCATATAGCTATAGACTATTTCATCCAACATAGGCAGAATACACTTTCTTTTCAGTATCCTTGAAGCTGTCTCCAAAATAGGCCACAAAATGATTCTTAATAAATACAAAAAAATGAAATAATCTCATCCACCCTAGCAGGTCACCATAGAATGAAACTGCAAACAGCAAAACAAAACACACACACACACACACACACACACACACACACACACAAAACCCCACAAACAAAAACAGAAACTGTATGAACATATGGATTTTGAATGATATATTCTTAAAACAATCAGTGGGTCATGGAAGAAATCAGGGGAGAAAGTAAAAACCTAGAATTTAATGATAATGGAAACACTAAATATCAGAATCTGTAGAGTACAATAAGAGGGGTTCTAAGAGTAACTTTATAGCTGTGAAAGCCTATACTAGAAAAGCAGCCCAAATCAGTAGCCTAATGATGCTACTGAGGTTCTAGGAAAGTTTCTAGGAAGATAGGAGTGAACCAAACCCACAATCATTAAAAGGAAAGAAATAATAAAGATTGAAGCAGAAATTAATGAAATTTAGACTAAAAAATAAAATGAATATGAGACTAAAAAATAAAATGAGACTAAAACATAAAATGATCAATGAATCAGAGTTGATTCTCTGAAAAGATAAACAACATTGGTAAGTCCTTAGGCCAAACTTAGGCAAAGTAAGGCAAAAGTCCTTAGGCAAAAGTAAGAGAGCCGAACTTAGGCCAAACTTAGGCAAAGTCCTTAGGCAAAAGTAAGAGAGCAAAGGCCCAAATTAATAAAATTGGGTGTGAAAAGATGAAATTAAAACAGAACTGAAGTCCAGAGAATTATCAGAAATTACTTTCAAAATTTATATTTTAAGAAATTAGACTCTAGAATAAATGGATAAATTCCTACAAACACATGACCAACCTAAATTGAACTAATAAGAAATACAAAATCCAAACAGATCAATAATAAGCAATGAGATTATAGCTGTAGTTAAAAAGCTACCAACTAGGAAAAGCCCAGGACCAAATGGATTCACTGCTGAAATCTACCAGACCTCTAGGGAAGAACTAATACCATTGCTCCTCAAACTTTTCCAGGTAATGGAAAGGGAAAGTACCCTCCAAATTCATGCTATGAAGACAGAATTACCCTGATACCAAAGCCAGATAAGGACTCAACAATAAAGGAAAACGATATACCAACATCCTTGATGAACACAGATACAAAAACCCTCAATAAGACCCTTGAAAACATAACTCAACAACATATTAAGAAGATCATACACCACGACCCAGTTGATTTCATCCTAGGGATGTATGGCCAACATAGATAAAAAATAAATGCAGTATGCCACATAAATAGAATCAAGGATAAAAAAATCACATGATCATTTGCAAAAGCCTTTGAAAAAATTCAACACCACTTTGTGATTTTAAAAATTCCTGATAAAAATAAGTATAGAAGGACCTCACCTCAAAATTATAGAAGCCATATGACAAATGCATACCCAACATCAGGGGAAAACTGAAAGAATTCCCTCTGAAATCAGGAAAAAGACAAGGGTGTTCACGCTCACTACCAGTGTCCAATATAGTATTTGAAACTTTAGGCAGAGCAGTCAGGCAAGAGAAAGAAATAAAAGGAATATGAATAGGAAAGAAAGGTTCAAATTACCCTTATTTATAGATGACCTGATTCTTTGAGGAAAAAAAAACCCTCTATCAGAAGACTTTTAGAACTGATAAATTCAACAAAGTAGCAAGATACACAATCAACACACAAAATCAATGGCATTCCTGTACACTAATAATGAACCCACTGAGAAAGAAATTAAGAAATAAATTCAATGTGCAATAGCTTTGAAAATTTTAAATATTTAAGAATCAACGTTAACCTAACCAAGGAGGTGAAAGACCTCTACAATGAAAATTATAGAAACTTGAGTAAAGATTGTAAAAGACTTTAGAAAGTGGAAAGACTTTGTTTGCAATAGCTTTTTTTGCAATAGCTTTGAAAATTTTAAATATTTAAGAATCAACATTAACCTAACCAAGGAGGTGAAAGACCTCTACAATGAAAATTATAGAAACTTGAGCAAAGATTGTAAAAGACTTTAGAAAGTGTTTATGGATCAGAAGAACTAATATTGCAAAAATGGCCATATTGCCAAAAATGATCAACAGATTGAATATACTCCCTATTAAAATATCAACAATATTCTTCACAGAACTAAAGATGAACCTAGATTCAATGTGGAATCAGAAAAGACCCAGAATAGCCAAAGCAATCTTGAGCAAAAGGAACAATGCTGGTGGTATCACTATACCCAACTTCAAATTATACTATAAAACCATGGTACTGGCACAAAAAACAGAAATGTAGACCACTGCAATAGAATAAAAGACACAGAAACAAACCCATGAACCTACAGCCAAAAACATATGCTAAAGAATAGTCAGTCTCTTTTAACAAACTGTTTTGGAAAAATAACATGCACTAAATTGAAACTAGATTCCTGTCTCTCACCTTGTTCTAAAATCAAATCAAAATAGATTAAAGACATAGATAAAACAAAAACAGAAATACTTCAACTGCTGAAAGACAACATAGACACAGGCATAGACTTCCTAAATAGGACTCCAAAAGCACCAGGATCAGTATCAAAAGTCAGGAAATAGGACTATATCAAATTAAAAATCTCCCACAAAGCAAAAAAAAAAATGATTAACAGAATGAGGAGATAACCCACTGAATGGGAGAAAATATCTGCTACTCTTCTGATAGAGATTAATATCTTGACTATATAAAGAAAAAATAGCTCCCATAAACAATAAACCCAATTAAAAAAAGTTGGTAAATGGACTGAATAAGATACTTTTCAAAAGAAACTCAGATGTCCAAAAAGTATATGAAAATGTTCAATATATCTAGTCATCAGAGAAATGCAAATTAAAACTACATTGATATTGCACCTTACACCAGTCAGAATAACTATCATCAAAAAACATAAAACAATGAATTCTAGTGAGAATGTAGGAAAAAGGGAAACTTCCTACCTGTTGGTGGAAATGTAAACTAAACGACCATTATGGAAATCAGTATGGAAATTCCTCAAAAGAATAAATGTAAAAATTCCATTTGATCCAGCTATACCACTCCTGGGCATATTACTGAAAGAATTAAAAATTGTATACTATGGTGTTACACGCATGCCCATATTTATAGCAGTGCAATTCACAATAGCTAAACTGTAGAAATAATCTATGTGCCTATAAACAGATAAATGGGTAAAGAAAATGTGATATATATATATATATATATATATATATATATATATAAATATTACTAAGTCATAAAGAAGAATGAAATCTTGTCATTTGCAGGAAAACGGATGTGACTGGAAACTACCATGTTAAGTGAAGTTAGCCAGACTCAGAATGTTAAATATTGCATGTTTTGTCCCATATGAGAAACCTAAAAAAAAAACAAAAACAAAAGCAAACACATACATACACAAATAAAGTAGAGGTAACAGATGGTAGACTTTTGGAGATGGGGAAGAAACTCAGAAGGAGGGGAATAATGGGATTGATATTGATTAAGATATGTTAATGCATGTACTAACTTCCTGAAACAAACCCCATCATTATGTAATATTAACATGCACTGATGAGATATAATAAAAAAGAAACGCAAACTCCCAAACTCTTTTCCTCAACTTCCCTAAGTCAGAATCAGGAGCCCATGAGAAACCATGAGAGAGAGAATTAATTCCACCAGTGGAGATGGGATGAACCAGGTGATCTCTATGACCTCTTTCCATCCGAAACACCTCTGCCCGTTAACTATAAGTCAGTTACTGAAGTATATGGTACAAAATGGAAGACCTGGAAAATGGCCCGAAGTCTTATTGAGTAATTTCCCTGAACTATGGACATGATGATTCAAAATTAATGACTCAAAGATTTTTGGAAATGAACATAATGCCTCTCTTAATTCTCTGGATCTCCAGAGGGTCTAATTGGGGGGCCGTAAATTGGAAGAAATTATGTAAACAAGTTGATTAATATTCTGAGAAAGGAGGACCCAAGATGAACACTTTCTGCTGATTTCTGAAAAGAGGATTTAATTAAAATCAATTGCTTAACCCTTACTGTAAACAAGCTGGATCAATCCATGCTGCAGGTGATCATGTCAGTGTGTAAGAATAAGAAAATTACTCCAAAGTCTGCTGGATTTCAGAGATTCCGTATTTGTCACCTTCAGGAATGTACAAGTGCGGAAGGGAAAGAATCAAACATCAATTTCACCCAAGAATAGATTTTTCTGCCTGTGGGGAAGGAAACACCCAGGCCTTTGTCATGCAGAGTTAAGTAAATTAGTCTCCTGGGTTAAGCAGCTCTCAACCTGCACTTCATAACAGGAATGTCTGCTGTGCCTTTTCATGATTTGCATAACAGTAGTGTGGGACCCTGTGAACAGATGGTGGCTGGCAGTGCTCTTACAGAGCTGGCACAGTGACAGCCTTGATATTCAGCAGTATGTTTTTGACACCACGGGTTACCCAGGACCAAGTCTATACCCCACACACTGCCATTCCCCCCCCTGCCACTGCCTCTAGTCATATCTCAGACAGGATAGGGCACACCTTCAGTGGATCCTGTCTGGCCCTCCTACCTTTCCCATAAAAGCCCAGAATTCACTTTCCCTGTTTTTGTGCAAGCCCACCTCATCTCTCCAAACCCAGGGCCCTCTTCAAGGTAGCCACACTCTCCCCACTTCAACTAATGCTCCACCTCTGAGAGAATTCTTCTGCCAAGTGAAGAAGCTGCTGTGTGTCTGAGAAGCAAAGATTCTGAGAGCCTAGCAAATAAGAGCCCCAAGGATGTCCATGCCCTAGTCTTGGAATCTGTGAATAGGTTGCTTTATATGGCAACTGATTAATTAGTGGTGAACTGAAGTTGCAGTTAGAATTAAGGTTGCCAACTGGCTAACCTTGAGAGGAGGAGAGTATCTTGAATTACCCAGCTTGGCTCAATCTAATCACATGAGTCCTTGTAAGTGGAAGAGGAAGAGCCAAGACAGAGAGATGCAAGGGGAAAGCACTCAACCCACTTTTGCTGGCTTTGAAGCTGGAAGGTGATGAAGGTGACCATGTGAGATGTAGGCAGCTGATAGAAGTTGGAAAAGGCAGGAAATGGATTCTCCTCTACAGTCTCTGGAAAGGAACAAGCCTGGCCAACAGGTAATTTTATCCTGGTGTGACTTCAGTGGGACTTCTGAGCTGCAGATTCGTAACATACTAAATGTGTGTTGCATTAAGCTCCTCTGTTTGTTTTCATTTATTACAGCAAGAACCAAGGGGTCACATCTCTTCAAGGAAGAAGCCTGGATGGGCTTGGCAGGATCTGCTCCAACCCATGGCTCTGGTGGCTCAGGTTGTCTAGTTGGGTAGAAAATGAAGCAAAGAAACAAAAAAGCAAAGAGAAAAAAAGATACCTTGTTTCTGATCATTGATTCATCCCAGAATTTCACAAATTCTTAATTGGCAGCAATTCAAAGAAGTAAGGTCATAATCTTTATTATTGTTTGTATAAAAAATTTGGTTTACAGCTTTTAGAAATGTAAGCTATATATACTTTCAACTATTTAAAACAATCTTGACAAAACAATTTCAGATGTCTCAAAAAACTATGAAATTATTTTTAATGTACTTAAAAGGGAAATAAAACCTAGCTTTAAGTATTTTAGAATTCCTTATTTGTTAGAAACATTTTGACTTCAATAGCTAATTATATGTCATAACAATGTCTAAAAATACAGTATTCGAGGGCTGGGGATGTAGCTCAGCAGTACAGCACCTGCCTGGCAAGCGTGAGGCCCTGGGTTTGATTCCTGGTACAAAAAAAATACAGTATTCAAATGGCGTGTCAGCTTTTTGTTTTGTTTTAGAGTTGTGTGAGTTCACACTTGAATAACTTCCTGCATGTTAGAAGTAATAAAAATACTTTTAAAAAGGCAGATTTGTACTAAAATACACAAATGACCTACGTGGATGATTTTACCACTGGAAGAACTCAAGGCTTCTCAGTCACTCTCCAATACCATCTGCCCTGGTGGAGAGGAGATGTTACACTGTCAGTGGCTGACCCCAGGGTTAGGCTGGTACCTGCTCACTGGTGATGCTCAGGGAAGGAGGGCTCTTGTCCCACGCCTGGAAGATGGCCTGCTGTGTCCATTCTGCAGCATGTCAGCCCTGAGTGGGGGACCAAACAGGGCTCTCTTTTGCCATTTCATCTGTCTGTTTACAAGTCCACCTCTCCTCCACTCACACTGGAGTGCTGAGCGTGTCAAGCCCTTGAGATTTAGGAGATGTCAAAACCAGAATCACTTCTGACTCATGGCTGGCTAGTCACCCTTGCAACCATGGGGACTCTTAAGTAATGTCAAACTGTTGTGGAAGAAAAACAAACCAGGACTGAAAGGAAAATGCTCCACACCGAGGAGGCTGGAAGGCAACTTTATTTTGACACTAGCAGACTAGTGGGAACCAAGTCCAAATCATGAGCCCCAAGGCAGTGTAGAGTTCAGTTTAAATACATTTTAGCAAGCACGAAGTGCAAGCTGATGGCAGGTTATTACATGATTGGTTACATGAATTAAATCATAGGTTGCCAGGTAGGTTTATTCTAAGTAATCTTAATTATATGGAATTGTTTATAACATTCTGGGAAGAAAGGAGGGGGTCTGAGCTGAGCAGGTAAAGTTCAATGTGTCCTTGAGTGGGCTGGTCTGCTCTGGGCCCAAAGTCCTTGAAGCAAGCTGGAAAAACTATCAACATATCCTTTTGGGGAGGAAAATACAGAAATTACAACTGGACTCAGGCTGACCCAGCACATTATCTAGAAACTGCAGCTGGATGCAGACAGCCAAGGCTAACTGAGTCTAACTATGTGACAGGCAGCAGGAGTTTAGTCAGAAGCTACTAATTGATTTCTAATTTCAGTGATGAAATTTCTGTAAGTTTGCTACTTGGTAACTTTGCTCTTACAAAACCAGCGTGAGGACCATTAAGAGATCGCCATCTTCCTCACCCAAAATTCAGAGCCGGGGTACATACACATGAGGAGGCTGTTTATGCATGAGATCTTTTATCAGCACCTTTTCCATTTTAGCTATTTCTACTGAACTTGTGAAACATTAATGATTCCAATTCCACCGACTTATTTTCAGGCACAAAGTCCAACATGGCAAGAATGGCAATGCGCAGAACCACTAAGCTGGCAGGTGCTAAGGACCAGTTTCTTTTTCCTTTTTCCCTCGTGCTAGATGTCTCATCTGGAATGAGATCGAGGCTATTGGCCAGCCTGAGTTTTTGAACATAAATCTGTTGGAAAACCACAACTTTCAAAATGAAAACGTGGATTTCAGTAGGTAACAGTATGTGCAACTAATATTTTGAGGTTGCACAATGTAATTCAGAGAAGTGGCATGTCACATGATGCATGTTTATAAATGCACATTAATTTTTCAAAACTTTTAGACAGGAGATGGTACAGAAGTACAGGTTGGAGAGGCATTTCATAAGACATTTTATATCAAGTCAGAGGTGTGTGTGGTGTGTGTGTAGGAAACACTGCCCTTCCCATGTCTAAAATTCTGACCCCCTACTAGAGAGTTTACCTAAATGTTTGACTACACCTTTTTCCAAAGGCTTTTGCCCCCAAAATAGACATAAGCAAGGTAATTTGATCTGCAAAACTGAAATGATCCATGTCTGACCAAGCCCATAGCAGACTTCTGCTGAATTTTAACAATGCAGGCATTTATTATCATTGATTATTTGTCTTTTCCATGGATTTATGACCCAACTTTTGTAGAACTACATTTTGTGAAGACTGGATTTAAAATGGGCATTGTAAATTCTTTTAAGTATATACTCCTCCTCCAGAGATTTACATTGGCTCTCCTGGCTTGTTTCAACGTAGAGGCTGAGAGTAATTTATATGAGACTCTGAGCTTCTTGGAGGTAGGAACCTTTTCCTGATCTTATGGACCCCACATGTGATCAACCCCCAAGAGTGGTGGGCTCCACTCTTAAATATTATCTACGTCTTCAATCTTTACATTTCCTTTCAATCAGCCTGTCATCTGACTTTTTAGATCAGTTGCTCATTGCAACAGCCAGCTCACTGATCCCCCTGCCTCTGTTCTCACCTCTCCCCAATCCATGGAGCACATTCTAAGCATAGTAAGCTTGCTAAAGTATAAATCTGAGCATGCCATGCCTCACCTTAAATGCTGCAATGATTTCTCTGCTTGTAAGCCAAAATTCAGTCTGGCTTACATGAGCCTGCGTGGTGTGGCTGTTGTTTACCCCTCCTCATTGTTTCTCACTATTTCCATCTTCCTACTCTATGTTTAGCCACACTGAACATCATTTAGTTCCTGAAATGTGCCGTTCTCTCTCAAATACATGCTAGGGCCAATGCCTGACCCATGACAACTCCTTTACAATATGGTGAACAGATGAATCCATCAAAATGAGGCTGTTCACTGCCCATCAAATAGCTGAGTAGTTTCTTAGTAAACATTTGAAGGAGAGAAAAATTGGTGAGAATAGGAGGGAGGGGAACCAAGGGAAGGGAAGAGGAGATAATTAGCATGTTGATTGATGAAAGGTCATAGGCAGAGATCAAGAAATAAAATAGTTGGTTTGGGGAGGAGGAAATATGTAAGAGAAGAAAAAGACAAAAAGAAAATGGTGAAAATAAGAGTCTTGAAATCTCAGCCAGTTCTACTGGGTTGGTTGTAGTGACAGGTTTGGCCTTCCTAAGTCAGAGTCCAGCCTGGTCAGAAGGACTTCTTCTCCCAAGGCTAGTGGTTATAGACCCCTAACTAGCAATGTCTGCTCAGCAAAGGGCCCTGCTGGGGGAGCTCAGGACTGGAACCAGAGCAGGGTAAGATTCTTTTTTTTTTTTTTTTTGTGGCTACTGGGAGTAGAACTCAGGACCTCGTGCTTGCCAGGCAGGCACTTATGCCACTGAGCTATCTCACCGGCCTTAAGATTCTTGACTGTACCTGTAAGGTTGACTTTCATCCACAGCTACATGGAGATCTCATTAACGGGCCCTCTGACCAGAGTCATGATGACCATTCTGGTCACTCTGACCTCAGAAAGTCATAAAAACATCCAGGCAGAGAACCAAAATCCAGATGATATCTCAAGTCCAGCACAGACCAACCAGGAAGGAAATGGTCATGAAATTATACAGCAAATCCTTGTGCTATACCAACAAGTCCAGAGCCTATCTCTTTCTAGGTGCACTCTTAAGTTTTTTTCTTCCTCCTAGAAAATGTTTTCTCCTGCTGAGCAGTACATTCAACATCCATGCATCAGCATAGCTTTTAGTCAGTCTGTGTATTAGTCAGGGCTCTGCAAGAAAACAGAACCAATAGGACATATAGTGATAAACAAGAGGAGATTTATTATGGAAGTTGGCTCATGTGATTATGGAGGCTAAAATGTCCCATGATCTGCCATCTGCAAACTGGAGGCCCAAGAAAGCCAGCTGTGCAATTCAGTCCTGGCCCAAAAGTTTTCGATCCAAGAGAGCCAAGAGAGACCTTTGCCTGAGGCAAAAGGTCTGAGAACAGGCTGATGTAAGGCAGGGGCAAAACTGTTGTAAAGTCCAAAAGTCACCAAGACTTAGGAGCTCTGATATTCAAGGGCAGGAGAAAATAGATGTTCCAGCTCAAGAAGAGAGACAATGATGCTTTTTTGTTCTTTCTAGGCCCCCAACAGATCAGAGGATGCCCACACACATTGGTGAGGACAGATCTTCTTTACTCAGCCTATTGATTCAAGAGGTATCCTCTTCCAAAATTATCCTCACAGAAATACCCAGAAATGTTTAGCTATCAATCTAGGCATCCTTAACATAGTCAAGTTGACACATAAAATTAACTACCACAATCTTCAAGAATTTAGACCTCACATAAAACTCAAAACCTACAAGGGAAAGCAGAAATGTAGACAAAATACCCCATGCAGTGTGTGTAAGGAACTTGAGAGGCAGAGACCAGCCCAGACCACCAGGCTTGTGTAAAGGCAAAGTGGCATAGAATTTATTATGCCTGGGTGCAGGCAGACAGAGGGTGAAAATGCCATCTGTAAGGAACAAAAAGAAGTGGGCCCCTTTTATAGGGATTGAAAGAAGGCAGGGGACATTAGGCGGGAAGATTTTAATAAACATCTGTGGTCAAGGTTCTCTGGCAGTCTTGCATCTCAGTGGGCAAAGTCGTTGCGGGTTCAGTGTAAATTTTTAGGTGTCTCCAGATGTCCGGGGACCTGCAAGATTCCATGTCCTATCTTATCTCTTTTACAACATCCTGTGTTTGCCAATGACAGCCTTGGTGCTGAGCTGTGTCCCTGCTGAGGATAATGCCTCTGCTTGCAAACAGGTTGGGGGGCTGGGAGAGTCAGATTTGAACCTTACAGTGTGATGACACAGGGCCTAGCTCACAGAAGGTGTCCAATAAACAATTACTGTGATTGGGAAAAAACTTAGGCATTACATAGTGCCTAAAAAGGAAAATAAAATCACCAACAATTTAGGTAGACAGGTAAAATTTAAGGAGACAAAGAAGTGACTTGGCAGGATTAGAAATGAAGCCAGTAAGGAAAATGATCTCCAGGATGAAGAAAAGGATGGGACTCACTCCTGGGAAAATGACAAATTCAACTGGCCATACCCACAGTGCACCTCAGTATCTCAAGTCAAAAATACATTGAGATTTGAAAAATATCAAGGTCCTCACTGTGGGTTGTAAGAAAGGTGGACCAAAAGGGTACTTAAGGATGATCAGTACTGCCAAAGTGTAGTCCTACAGTCTGGAGAGTTTGTATTTGGGCTGGAGTGTCCCCGCCATTGACCATACAGGGGTCAAAAGCCCCTGTGGAATCATTAAGCCTATCCAATCATAAAGACACTAGACTCAACCATCACCCGAGAGGAAAGGACATCACCTATCTCCTAGCCAGACAAGGCCAAACTCACTTTTGGTATTTTAGGGATGACGTGTGTGGAAGGCAAAAAAAATGCTCCACCACCACCACCACCACCCAAGATTTCTGCATTCCAGTCCTTGGAATCTGTGATATATTGCTATTCATGGCAGAAGGGTTTCTGTAGGTGTGATTAAATTAGAAATATTAAAATGGGAAGATGATCTTGGGCTACCAAGGTGGTGCCATTGTAATCACAAAAGTCCTTAGAAATAGGGAGGCAGGAGAGTCAGAGAAGCCTATGTGACAATGGATGCCCAACCCAGAGAGTCAGAGAGAGGCATGAAGATGATACACCTCCTGGCTTTGAAGGAGGAATGGCCACCAACCATGGAGTGCAAATGGCCTCTAAAAGCTTGAAAAGGCAAGGAAACAGATTCCTAGAGCTCCCAGAAAGGAACGCAGCCTTGCTGACACCTTCACCTCCTCCCAGTGAGACCCAGCCAAATGGCAGGACTGTGAGGTCATAAATTGGTGGTATTTTAAGCCAATAAGTTTGTGTTCGTTTCTTCTTCAGAAGCCATAGAAAATTAATGTGGCATGTGCTTCTAAATAGTGTGCATCCACATTACAGGACATTCTGCTTCCATGGCTCCTGTCCAGTCAGCGCTGGTAGGGCCCCCAGTGGTGTGACCATCAGAACAACTCCACATTTTTCAAGTGCTCCCTGGAGGTAAGGAGATACCCAACTCCTTCCACACAGCTGCTCAGAGGAAAGCCCTTCTTTCCTGCCCCCAATCCTGAAAATCTCTAGCACCCCAGCCACTTTCTCTGTATCAGTGCCCATTCTCTGTATCAGTGCCCAATTCCTCATCCTAAGGGCTCCTGAGTGTTCCAGGAGTGAGAGAACAGTGCTTGTTAGCAAAGCCCTGTGCTGGGCTGTGGGGAGGTGGTGGGCTGTGGGGAGAAAGACAGTCCTCCGTTTGATCGCCCACCTGCAGACATGTATGATTCTAAGTGCGTGCTCCACACAGTGCAAGGAAACCCCTGGAAGGGATGCTGCACCGGCTGGGGATGGGGACGGCAGCGCAATGCTACTTAATTAATGAGGAGGCAGCTAAGCCTCTCGGTTGATGGCTCTCCATCCCCAGCCATCTGCCAGTGAGCTCAGTGCCATGCAGTCTCAGAATCTAGGGGGCAAAAGTACTTTCCTGCCGGGCGTGGGGCAACGGGAAACAGCAGAACGAGCCGGAACTCGCACTCGCGTGAGAATGAAATGACTCCTGGTTAAATTTGCAGTTCTGCACTCCTCCAGCATCCACAGGAGGCTGGGCGGGTGGGCCGTTGACATCCCGGTGAGGGCTGCCGTTTGGATGTCTCATGGGCCTGGTAATATTCCAGACACCTCAGCAGGGAAGCAGTGACGCGGGAGGCTCAGGTGGCTGAGCTCCACGTCAGGCTTCTAAGAAAACCGCTTCACCGATCACGTCATTATTTCCCATTAGAACAGGGCCCGTTTTTCCCTCTGAGAGGCTTCTCTACAGAAGTGGCTGTTTCCAAAGGCGCATAAAATGAACGGGAATTCAAAGACACTTTTCCTGTCTCCAGATACCATTCACCACCTGCTTCATTTAATTATTCTTTATTGAAATTACACCATGAGGAGAACCAAATCATCTCTGTTAGTAAAAACTTACTCTTAGAAGTTTTAGAAAGTGGAATATGGATTAGGGCCTCCACTTCTGCTTCTACACTGTTTTGTCCTTAAAATACAAACATCACCATGGTTAATGTTAAGAAAGGCAAAATCAGATTGCTAGGTAGAGTCGCTGGTAGATTCTTTAATGCTCCAAGGTCAAAATTTGTTCCTAAATACTTTTCTTCAGCTTTAAGGGAATTTTCAGCTATGTTACACTTTTAATGTTTTTCAAGAGAGTGTTGTCACCTAAACCATGTGAACAAAATTTTTTTAAATGTCAGAAAAAAATCCTTATTCTTAGATTTCCAAAAAGAGTAACTGTAAATTCACTGACATTCTGAGATTGCTCTTCCTGGGTCTCTGTTCTCTTCGCATTATGCCCAAGCGAGGGCGCGCGCGCGCGCGCACACACACACACACACACACACACACGGAATTGAATTTCTTTGGGCCTTCACCTTTTCTGTCTTCAGCTTGTATTAGATTCATGAAGTTAGGAAAATTGTACAAAAAAGAAAAATCTATCCTACCCCAATTCTTCCTCCTTCTCAAAGATCTGGACTTGGAGAACAGACTTTTTTAAAAAAATGAGTAAATGAGACTAAGGCATAAAATGTACCACAACATTATGGAGGCTCCATGACTAACTAACTCTGTGACTTCAGGAAAACTGCTTAACATCTATGTGCCTCAGTTTCTTTATGTATAGAATGTGCTTAAACTCCCTACCTCTTGTAGTGAAAAATAAATGCATGAATACATGAAAAGCATTTTTAACAAGGGAAGGAATGTAACAGATGGGTGAATAGACAAATCACACATGGATTTTTTTCTAAGTAATTGAGAAAGTAGCACTCCTCAGAGATCAATAAGCCACTCAACAAGCACCCGAAAGAAGGCAAGCTCTGGGCTTGTTGCTATAGATCCTATGATCATATGATCCTAAACTGTCAAGCTCTCTTCTCGCCCCACAAGGCCCTCAGTCCAGCCATCCCAGAAAGCACAGAGTCTGTGCAACAGACAGATCAAATCTTTGCCACCCTGACATGGACTGAAAAGGCTCTCATATGCATTGCTGGCTCAATTATTGATGGAAAAATGACAAGAGTATCAGTAA
The DNA here is from genome assembly GCA_028451465.1 of Erethizon dorsatum. Lineage (NCBI taxonomy): Eukaryota > Metazoa > Chordata > Mammalia > Rodentia > Erethizontidae > Erethizon > Erethizon dorsatum. The sequence continues at coordinate 103,905,617 of CM051822.1, forward strand.
GGGGCCATCACAGAATTCTGCTCATGGATCTTAAATCATTATAGAAAACACATGTAAACAGCATTGCACAGACTTACGGCCGTATCAGTCATAAAAACAGTAAAGTCTACCTTCTACTATGTCTTGAATATGACTCGTCCCCCCTTCTGCAGCACACACCCATATCTGAAGTCAGGCCTGAGTTTAATCGCCAAAGTCATATGTTAGTGGTATCAAGAGGGTGAAAATTTGATCTAACTATGGCATTTAGAGATGGGGCCCTTTAGAAAGTTATTAAATTAGATTAGGACATTAAAGTGGAGCCCCCATGACTGAATCCTAATGGTTTTATAAGGAGAGGGAGAGAGGCCACACAACAGATGTACACACACATACCTACCATGAGGCAATGCAGCTGAGGGAGATCCTCACCAGAGCCTACACCATGCTGTTTGAACTTCTAGCCTCCAAAACTGTGAGCTAAATAAACCACTTTTCTTTATAAGGAGCCTGCCCTCAGTTTCATTATAATAACAAAAAGCTGACTGATACACCTCATCCTCTGTAGCAGGTATTTTTCCTTGCTATTAGGATCAAAATTTGATCACAGTGTACCCAGGTTAAATATTTTTAGGTGATGTATTACTATCCTTCCTACAAATCCAAAACGCTATTCAAGACACCATCCCAAGCACTATAATTTCTTATAATATAGGTCCTGAGGTCCCTATGAGACAATTTATATTAATAGGTAGCTCTCCTGATCCAACACTGTTTCTACCAAACAGCATTCCGGAACAAGGTGAGATTAGTTGAGGGAAGACAGGTGCTTTCTAAACCAGGTTGTAAATGCTGGCCTCATTTTCAGCTGACTATAATTCACCATGCAAACAAAGATGCTTATTTATTATTTATCTTACTGAAGTCTTAGGTTCACGTCCCAATGGAAATGGCTCCTGGTATAGGAGTAAACTCATGTTTTCTGTGGACAAGGCTTCAAGGCACATTTGCAGCCTTGTTTCTTTTTTTTTTTTTTTTGTAGGTACTGGGGGTCGACCTCAGGACCTCGCGCGCCAGCAGGCCCCCATGCTGCTGAGTGATATCACTGGCCCTTTTTCTTGTATGTGGGTTTGGGGCGTTGAACTCGGGCCCTCACGCTTGCCAGGCAGGCACTTATGCCGCTGAACCATCTCACCGGCCTCCAACAGCCTTGTTTCTGAGCAGAACTGAGCAAGCTCAATTTCAGAATGGTGCTGAGATCATCCACAGAGACAAACCTCCTTGATCTTTTTTATTTGCACCAGTTGCTTATGGAGCCAAAAGTATATTTCATAAGAATTATCCCTTCATTCTCTTACCATGTGTTAATAATAATAAAAAGGGCCAATGGCTGAGTAGTTACTATTACCATGAGGTGGATCATTTGTATGTATCGGTGCCTCTGTTCCTCAACACAACTCTGTGAAAGACGCATCATCATCCCCATTTCATGTGCAGCATACATTATTAACTTGCCATTATCATCTTCTATGATGAAGAAATGGAAACTCACAGAAGGAAGTGTTGGTCTATGGCACAGAGCTGTGTCTGCACCAGGTGGGTTGATCTCCAAAGTCCATGCTCTGGGTGCCACACAGGGATGAATGCTGGCTTCTTTGCCATCAGTTTTTTTTTCTAACCTCTTTATTGAGGTATAATAGATATGCAATAAATGGTACACATGGAGTACATTTTTATAAGTTTTGTTACAAGAGTAGATTAAAGTCCATTTAGAAATCAAGTTAGATCATAGTTTACTATGTAGAGACAAACCTTCAGGCCAAACTTAAAATATGGAGCAGGCAGCTTTAGGCCAAACTTTGTTCAGTTTAACACTTGAAATAACAAAACGTTGGAGACAGCTCAAATGATCATCCATGAGTTACATAAACTTATAGTACATCCACTTGGTAGAGTAATATGAAGACATTTTTAGGTGAGCAAATCTCTATAAAGTGATATGGAATAAATTCCTGGATGTATTGTTGATTTTTAAAAATCAAGGTTTAAAAAATTATTTTGCATGAGAATAAAAGGGAAAGTAGAAATAAGGTTATAAAGAATAAAACTATCAGAGAAACTTTTCTGAGTACACTATTTGTGAATTTTTGTCTTTTGAACCACACAGTTGTTTTTCAGTTTCAAAATTAATATCAAACCAACTGGATGGAAAACAAATTCTAAAATTGAATATAAGCAGAAACAAATTATTATGTTTATTAAATTGATAATGATGCCACACATACAAAAATAATAAAGGATTATTTGAGCCATTTTTAGGTATACTCTTCTGATAACATATGCTTAGTGTGACATAGTCTAAGAACAAAAAGATCTGCCTCTAAAAATTTGGAAAGTTTTTTTATTGGTAGTAATATTAGTGTTATAATTCTGAAGCCATCTCATGTATGTTTAAAGATAGAATGAACTCATAAATCCATTGATGTATCAAAAATGTGAAGGGAGATAAAAATTTAGAATGAGAGCAAGTGAGGAAGAAGCTTATGGCATTCTATTTTAATTAAAGGCATTGATGTAAATTCACAATTTAAAATATACATTATTTCCTAGCTCTGTCCACTGAAAGGGCCTAGTGTCAAAGACATCTTAATAGTAATAAACACATTATTATCGGTTAGATATAAAATGTCCCCCAAAATTCTCATGTGTGAGGGAGGTGACTGGATCATGGGGGTACCATACTTATCAGTGGATTTATACATTGATAATTTCAGTCTTGAATGTGCTGTTAGGAGGCAAGGCCTGGGTGGAGGTAGGTCACTGGAGGCTTGGCCTGGACATGTGTGTTTTTGTCCTCAGCTCCTCATTTCTCTATTTTCTGAATGCTATGGGATGAGAAATTTTGCCTCTGCATGGCCTTCTGCCACCTGTACTGGCCTTGGAACCTGCTAACTGTGCTCTGAAACCATGAACCAAAATAAATCTCTCCTCATTTAAGTTGTAGGTATCAAGTTTTTTGTCCCAGCAATAGGAAATGACTAAGATAAACATCCAATGTCCAGATCTTGTTCTCCAATAAAAGGAAGTAGAGCTCGTTGGAGAATTGGCTGTTCCAGGCCTGGAGCAGAGAATATATAAGTTGACCCTGGACCATCTTGTTGGGCAAAAAAGCAATGAAATACTTGGAGAAGGAAGGATACCTGTCAAAAGAACATAAAGGTCAGTTTGAAAAGCCTTCACTTGCCAAGTTTGAAACAAAAAGAGCATCAAACAAGGAGAAAAAGAGACATTAATTTTAAAACAGACCCACTAACCCATAATAATATTTTAAAGAAAATGAAGGATAGAATTCAAAAATCACTTCTTACCACCATTGATGCAGAAATAATTTAGGCAAAGATCATATAAGCATGCTAAAATCATTGGATAAAAGCTTATTGAAGACAAGATAGTTGCAATCTCAGAGCATTACTCTGGGGAACATTACACAAGGGAAAATGGTATTTTCATGACCAAATCATCAGATGAGCCACGTAAAACTAAGGAATTAGATTTGTCATTATTAACAATGAGAAAAACAGACACTGTCACTGTTGATGTGGTGCAACAGAAGGACACATCACCACCTGTATCATATTCTTGAGAAATATATTTAATTTGATTTAGTCACAAGGAAATATACAAATTTAGATTATACAACATTCTACAACTCTCCAAGCATCCATGTCATGAAAGACAGAACTGGTTTTAGAGTAAAGGAAGTTATAGGGACATAAATAATATATAAATAAATAAAATATATTTTAAAAGTTCTGAAGACCATTATATGCAGAACTAAGGAAGTTAAAACAGGTGGTATAGTGTAGGTAATTTTGTATCAGTTTTGCATTTCTTGGGTACAATAATTGTGCTGGGGTCATATATAAAATTGTTCTCGTTCTTAGATACACCTTAATTTTTTTTCAAAATATGAAGAATGGAAAAGAGGATCTTTGTCTCCCCAAAATTCCAAAAGAAAAAAGTCTTCTCTAAACATACTACTAATTTATTTTGCACTAACCAAAAGCTATTGTCAACTTTTATTTTACCTAAATGTTTTCACAACATTCCCAAATGGCATCACATCTCATTAAAATAGTCCAACTACTTGATTTCTATCTTACTCTCTTTTCGCATGGGGCAGGGAATATGTTTTCCCTTTTGCTGCCTTCCCAACACTATCCCTGAGTAGTGTGAAACACTAAAATTCTTTCAAAATGAACAAGTAATTAGTGAATTTTGTATATTTTCCAGAGCAATTTGTTGGCACTCATTTGGCCACCTAATCAAGGCATCCCTACAGGTTTGGGCATCATATCTATCTCTCTGTCTTAGTCACTTTCTCATCACTGGGACACAACACCCAATACCCACAGTTTAAAGTAATAGAGGTTTATTTCGGTTCATGGTTACAGTCCTTAGTCAGCTGGCTCCAGGGCAGAAACAGCAGTTGGAAGGGCCTAGGTAGAAGAAAGATGTTCACATCATGGTGGTCAGGAAGTAGAGAGACATGCGAGGAGCTGGGGAGGTAGGTATACCCTTCTACGTTATGCCCCCACTGACCCACCTCCAACCAGTTCCCACATCCTAATAGCAAGTCAACTATAGAGTTCCCTAACAAACTCTTTCATTAGGACCTAAGATCAAAACTTTTCTATTTAAAGCACCAGTTATGGAAAGTCTTATGCTGAGGAAAGATGGGCAAACAAGATACAATCCCTATTCTTGAGGCTCAACATAGCTGAAGAGACAAATATATAGGTTATTACTACATAGAATGAGGTGTGCCACAGTAAGAAAAAATACATATACTAAGAGCCATGTAACACATAGCTGAAGGAGGCTGCATCAATTTCTGAAAGAATTATAATACAATGACCATTGTTAAGTACAAGACAGACTCTGTCTAATCAATACTGCCAGAATTACCTAAGACCATGCTTACAAATTTCCTGTATATAGGAAATATTTGACTAGAGCAAAGACTTCCATGAAAAGGGTGACCTGAGGCTTTGTTTTTCTCCCCAAATATTCACTTCCTTCTCACCCCTGATTTGGAAAGGAGTTATAGTCAAGCATCTTCAATGCATATGTATAGATTGATCGGTTTTCCCGAAAATCCTGTGTGCAGCATCTGTGAGGAAAGGGTGCCCTGAGCACAGAACAGACCCCATTTGTCATTTTCTCCCTACTATCAAAATAATTGCACAGTGCAGAGGCTTGTTATTAAGAACTGGGCACTGCTGTGGAAAACATGTTGTTGGAAAACACCTGCATTGGCAAAAGCAAAGATGAGCTGACCCAATTATTTCCTCCACCTCTAATTTGGGATGGAATATTAAGAGAAATTGAAAAGAACACATTAGAAAGAAATGAAGTTCATTCTGTGACAGGGGAGAAAACTACCCATTGAGCTCAACTGAGCAAAACTCTGAAGTATCATTTAATTGTACTTTTACATAGTCCTTCCCTCTTTCATGAAAAATGTCAGGGCTGAAAACATGTCATCTAGAGACTTTTACCAACCAATAATTTCCCCCACACACCAATTTTAAATTTTTAAAATTCCAGTCTAGAGCTCTTTGAAAAATAATGATGGGGATGAGACCCTGCCAGGCACACAGGATGAGATGTGGTGCACTATGACTGGAGCAGATGGCTTGGACAGAAGCCACCGATTCAGTGTGACAGCCAGAGATTAAACTGCTCCCTTGAAGCCTTTAGCAGTTTGGTGGTCCAACCCTTACTGGTTTCTCCGGAAACATGAAGCTTGGGTCTACATAAGCTCCATCAATGCCCTTTTCAAATAATGTATGGACTTGAGTAAAATTTGAACAGGAAGGGACACAAAGCCTGTTGATCCGTTTGTTCCCAAACCTTGTGACACCGAAGAATCACTCTAGAGCTTTGAAATATCACTATAAGATATTTCAGACATGCAGAAATATAAATTAAAACACCCAAGTGTGCAGCACAACTCACTCATGAATTTTGTTATTTTTCCACGTTTCTGCTGGAATTTTTACATGAAAAACTATTACAGATACACTTCAGGTATGCTTTGTATATCTCCCACTCTGACTCGTTTGTTTTTCCTCAAAGAAAACCATTATCTTGAAAATGCCTCATTCCATTCCCATACACAGTTTTACACTTTTTGAATATATCTAGGTGAACATAAATATTTATTGCATTGTTTTGTGTATTTTAAAATACACACAAATGATATAATACTTAACGTATCATTTTGCAAATGGGAGTTTTCATTCACCATTTTATTCTAGATTAAATCATGTCAGTAAATGAAGATGTATTTCATACATTTCAATTGCAGTGGTTATAATTTTGACATGTTTGACATGTTTCTTTTAACTAATATATATATATATGTATATTAGTGTCTTTTGTGTCTTTGCCTTTCAATAAGGCATTTTAATCCATTTACATTTGTCATAAACACTAATATAATTAAGTTTTATAAACTGATTTTATGATTTCTAATTACCATGATGTTTTTCTTTGCTACTTTTCTCTTTTTTCTGACTTCTGTTGCTTCAATTGGGGTTTTATTTCTTCTTTAATCCATACACTGGTTTAGAAATCATGCCTCCTATTTTAACTCTGTCAGTAGTTACTGTTAAATTTTTTATATATATAATTAATCAAATATATCTAAAATCAATCAGTATCAGAAATATCAATCAGTATCAGAATCCTGCTCACAAATAATATGACAGAGTATTTTAATGTCCAACTCCCAAACCCCTTCTATTTGTTAAAAGAAAATTTAAATGTTTATGGAGCAGCTACTACAAGGCCAAGATGTTCTGGGAACTAGGGATATGGTGATGAGGACCCAGGCATCCTGCCAAGAGGTGCTTAGTGTCTAGTTGGGCGGAAGGAAAACTGAGTTATCACATGAATACATGAGTATATAATGTGGAAAGCCAACAAACAAAAAGAGCAGAATATAGAAGAATCTGGTTTATTCCATAAGGTTCTACAAGGCTTCCTTCAGGAAGCAATATTTGAGCTGAAGGAGAAATTAGGCAAGAGGAAAGAGAAGAGAGCTCACGGGAAGGAATAACAAACTCTCCAGGCAGGAAAGAGAATTTAAGAGGAAAAACACAGGCCAGAGCTGCTAAAAGCCAGAAAAAGGAACAGGTGAGGCTGACAAAAGGCAGAAGGGGGAGTAGCAGAAGATTTTAGGTCCAGAGCAACTCACAGGGGAAGAGAGATAATATGTGTATCCCAGGCCTTGGCATGGTGTCTGAGAAATAACGTCTTGATAAATGTTTGCAAGAGGATTAATAATCCATGAACAAATATAAAATTGACCTTGAGTACAAGGCCACACAAGGCTGAATTATTATCTCTGTTTGAGAAAAATCAATTCTCAAAAACAAATACAGGAACACATTCATAAACTCATTCGACAAATATTTGCAAGGTCTGGCTTTATTATTTTATTTTTTTGTGGGTACCGGGGGGTCGACCTCAGGACCTCGCGCACCAGCAGGCGCCCATGCCGCTAAGCGATATCACCAGTCCCTTTTTCGTATGTGGGTTCTGGGAGTTGAACTCGGGCCCTCGCGCTTGCTGGGCAGGCGCTTAAGCCGCTGAGCCATCTCACCAGCCCCGAGGTCTGGCTTTAGACAAAGCACTGCAGGGCACCTCAGAGAGTTCTGAGTCTAGACAACAGCAAAGAAACATTTTTCTGAAATCCAACAGTCCTTTTCATTTTATTTCACTTTTTTAGGTAAATTTAAGCAACACGAAATTTAACAGTTTTTTTTAATAAGAAGCAAAGGTAATATACCTTAGTCACATTTTCCCCCAACCATTTTTGTCCATCATGCATTTTTTTTTTTTTTTGTACATAAGGGGAAATCTGGAGTTGTGTCCACCAGATATTAACGAAAGTTTGTTATTCCTGGGTAACGAGATTTTTTGGTGATTTGTCAACTTTCACCTTTGTATTTTTTGTATGCATGATTTTTAAATATAGTCAGCTCATATAATCTTCATAAGCACAGTAAAGCCATGATATTTTTAAACTGCAAGAAAAAAGGATTCATTTTGATCCTATCTAATGTAACCATATAAATTTACATCTCTCATTAAAATTGAGAAAGAAATTTCAATCCAGACAAGTTAGATGACTAAATCCCAGAGTTAAACAGAATAGCTAGAATAATCCTTGAAAGGGAGAGCCTACATTCTTCCTATTGTCACCACCGCTCCCCATTACAGAGACAGGTACCCTGCAGAGGAACCCAGCCCTCTTGTGGCAATAGCCACATTCTTGGGCATTTCTGTTTAGGAAACATGATATTTGACTAACACTAAATCTGAACAAGTGATAGTCACATCCTTGTATTACACAGAAAAACTGGTACCTGAGTGTGAGGATGAACAGGTCAACCACTGGTTAACTTTCTCTTACCATTCTCTTCTTCACCAGAGAATTTAAGAGAGTTGCCTCTGAAGAAGAGGTAGGAAGAAGGGGAAAGGAACCTCATGTAACACATCTCACATTGTCCAGCACCACTTCCATCATATTGTAGAAAAAATAAAATTTCCATGTTCATAACATTTCTATTCCACTGCTCTGGTTATCTTTCAGAAACAGTTATTTTTCCTATAACATCAATAATGTAGTAAGACTTTTTTCATTTATTCAACATCAGTTGTGTACTTGAAGAATTCTAGAAACAGGAGGAAATCAAAGATAAAGAGTGTATTATTTCTGTCTACAAAATTTTAGAGTCAGGAGCCAGATTTCCTACTATTTTAAAGTCATTAAGCATATACTACTACACTATTTATTAAAGATCAGGAAATTCTAGATCCCATTGCACCTATCATTCCAAAGGTAATTTGTGTGGCAATAAGGACCCAGAGAAAGAGTGTGGTCTTAAGGAGGCGGGATGGGTAATGTGAGTTTACCGAAGAACCACAGTAGTTCAGCATAGATGGAAATCTAAGAGACTCATTGAGAGACTATATCCCGGCAAACACATTGGCCACTTGACAGAGGGGAGAGTTGTTCTGGGTTAAAATCTAACCTTTGGACCACTGTTTTTGGCATATGGGGAACCCATCTGCCAGTAGAAACTATTCTTCCCTGAGTCTCTCTAAGGTTTTGGGGGAATTCAAGGAGCCAATATACTTCAGCCATGAGATGAAATAAAATCAGCCCTGTCTACTGCCAGTAAGACATGAATTCACTGGAGCTCAAGAGGTGCATGTTTGGTAGTTATGTCTGCCCACTTAGAAATGATTATCAAATCTCCTAAAAGAAATAAAAGAAAACTTGATAGAAAATAGGTCATGGACAAACTTTCAAACCAAATGGGTCCACCCAGGCCTAAGTTGTTTAGCTGGAAATGGGCCCATGGAGATCTTGGAGATGGATAGCTACCCTAAATTTTGTCTTTTCTATACCTATTAGAGATTTCTAATGATATTACCTGAGGAAACATCCATACAAGTTGTATGTGGCCCTGCTCTACAAACCTCTGCAATATGCTTTGTGAAAAAAAACAGTGTCTTTACACAGAAAAAGAAACTGTAGTGGTACTGGAGAACCATATTAAGTATTAAAACTTGAAGCACCACAAAATTATTCTTTAAAATCTTAAAAACAGATCACTTACTTAAAACTTGTCTCAAGCCACTCCTTCTCAACATCCTTTTATTATTAGAATTAGGACATATTAAAGCTGTTAGAATAATCGGCTTTCTGCAAACACACCCTGAGGATGCAACAGGATAACCATTTAACATCCCTGTTCATGTTTATGCATAGTTTATGGTAATTTTGTAAAGTGAATATTCAACACAGTAAGAAAATATTCTTTACTATGTCAAAACCATAATCTCTAATAGTTTCTTGAACAAAGAATCAACTTCTTTCAATAAAAACTTGAATACAAAGTAATTTGTCTTTCAGATACAGTAAATAATAATCATTGTTACTTGTCCCTGTTTCAACTGCTGCTCCTTAAAAAATAACAAAATCATCATAATAAATTTTGCAGTTTAAAGAAAACTATTCCTTTGATTTAGGGGATTTAATTTGAGACATATGGAATATTCAACTAGGTTTTCCAGACAAGGACCCCAAAGTCAGCAGGTTTCCATGACTGAAGAACCACAGGACACAGCTGAGTGCCCTGCACACGGAGGTGAGGAAATTAAGTGGCCCCAGAAATTGTCTGCTAACATGCTTCGGTTCTTGTGGTTGAAAATCCAGTCTTTCCTCTACCCAAAGCCATGCCCTTCTTTACAAGCTCAATAGTCCTTCTCTCAGGGGTTCTGGAATTCTGAAGACAGGAAAACACAAACATTTTCTTTAATGGCATGATAAGAAACTGCATTTGTATTCTGTACCCTATCTCCAAAGACCCGAAAGAAAAGTGGAACCGTTGACCCATTTCCTAAAAGCACATTTAAGGATCTGACCTTGAAAATATTCAAGTGGAGGAAAAGGTATCTGATGTTAACCAAAATAGGCCTTTAGAACTCCTCTTCCCCATAGTCCAACAGGAAAGGAAAAGGGGAACTCGGCCAGTAACTTACAAGGAAAAGGAGACATTAATAACCTAAAGGGAGAAATTGGCTATGCTGAATAGGTGTCCAATTTTTCCATGGGCAGAAATGGATCTAAACCCAGTCAAGCAGTCATTCATCCATTCATTCACTGAACATCTCTCAACATCTACTCTATGTCAGTCAACATGCTGAGACCCCCAAGGTGTGAAACATCTGGCCCTCGAAGAGCTCACTGTATGAGCAGGGCCTAGGCTACTGCAGATTACAGAACAATCTCATGTGTGACCAAGAACAGAGAGCCAGGATTAAGGATGTCTATTGAGATCCAGGAGGAAAGCAATTCGTGAACTGAGAATTGAAGACAGGAAAAACGTCCATTGGGTGATGTGAGGAAATAGGGTTTCCATAGGGGGGAGGAACAGTATTTGCAAAGACACCAGGTGGTGAAATAAGCAGTGTATGGACAGAACAACTGGTAGCCCAGCAAGGAGAGGAATGCACGTTCTGAAAGCCATCCTACCTCCATTACCAGTTATGACCTAGGAGAACTTGGGCAAATCATGGCTCACTGGACCACCCTACCTGCTTGTTAGCATCACCCCAGGAGATTAAAAAATGCAAACTAAGGCTTAGTTCCTAACCAAATCAATTATATCAGATTTTATTACTACTTTTAAAAGCATTCCAAGTGATTCCAATATGGAATAAGCCTCAGAGCTCCCTATAAACAAGGTTAATAAAAGAACCTGGCTTCATGAGTTGTAATGAGGGTTACATGAAATAATGAATACAGAATGCCAAGAGTGTTAATATAGACAATGATAGATTGTATGGGAGGAACCACAGATAGAAATGAGACTGGAAGAGAGCCCAGAGACAGATAATCATCCCAGCTGCATCTTCCTGTGCCTTTCCTGCATGGCAGCCATTATTGTGAGTTCTTCTTTGAATTTACTCAGGCAGCCTGGCTCTATCCACTGGGCACTTCAACTATATCACTATCTTGGGAGAGATGAGAGTCCTTGATTTGGACATTCAGGCTTTAGGGCTTATTGTGCGGGCACTGATGAGCTACATGATCAGGGAATGACATGATCAGATCTGTACTACATAAAATCATTCTGACTTTATTGTGTGTGATAGGTTAGAAAAGGAAGAGACAGAGGCAGAGTAATGATTCTACTTACAGACATAAGCCAGAGACTGAATGGGTCTATAGAAGAAGACAATCATCTCTTGAAACTGCAGAGCCTGGGGGGGAGAAAAAAAACATTAAAACCAATAGACTGAATGGTTTTCTCATGCTACCTGCAAGAATTGGTCATGACATGAATACATTCTGATATGCAAGTATGTTCCATTCTGCATCAACCACCTCTTAACTTCTTGCGCAGCTTTAGGCCTCAGCATTAATATCATTTCAAAATTTTTAAATCATGTCTTGAGAAAAGTCTATGAATAATATACTTAGCATGCTTCCATTATCTCTTAAGAATCTTGTGTATTCAAAGGATCTTTTTTGACCAGTTTCTTTTTGATTCACCATGTCTATTGTACATTTTGGATCTTATTTACTCTTTCAGTTTCTCATACTAGAGAGACAATACGATGCTTACACATGTGCTTCTGGTTTATTTCACTTATGAGTATTTTCTCGAGTTGCATCCATTTACCTATAAAAGTCTCCAGTTTATCATTCTTTATGGCTGAATAGTACTCCATTGTATAAAAATACCACATCTTTCTTATCCATTCCTCAGTTGATGGGCATTTGGGTTGTTTCCAAGATCTGGCTATTACAAATTGTGCTGCTATAAACATGGGTGCACATATATCGCTGTGGTATGATGTTTTTAATTCTTCTGGGAAGATGCCCAGAAGGGGAATAGCTGGGTCAAATGGGACCTCCAACCCTAGCTTTTTGAGGAATCTCCACACTGACTTCCACAGTGGCTGTACCAGTCGACATTCCCACCAACAGTGGAGAAGGGTTCCTTTTTCCCCACAGCCCCTCCAGCATTTGTTATTAGTTGATTTCTTTATAGTAGCCATTCTTTCTGGGGTGAGATGGTATCTCAGTGTTGTTTTAATTTGCATCTCTCGAATGACTAGTGATGTTGCACATTTTTTTGTATATTTATTTGCCATTAGTATTTCTTCATCTGAGAAATGTGTATTCATCTCAGATGCCCATTTTTGGAGTGGGTCTTTAAATTTGGGAGGTCTAATTTTTTTGAGTTCTTTATATGTTCTCGATAGTAATCCTTTGTCTGAGGAACAGCTGGCAAACATTTTTTCCCACATTGTGGGTTGTCTCTTCACTCTGTTGGTGGTTTCTCTTGCTGTGCAAAAGCTTTTTAATAAGATGAGATCCCAGTTATTGATTCTTTGGGATAGTTCCCGTGCGGTTGAGTTTTTATTCATAAAGTCTTTGCCTACACCAATGTCTCCAAGGGTTTTACCTATCCTACCTTCCAGCAGATTTAATGTTTCTGTTTTAATATTTAGATCTCTGATCCATTTTGAATTTAGTTTAGTGCATGGTGAAAGATATGGGTCTAGTTTTAATCTTCGGCATGTGTAGAGCCAGTTTTTCCAGCACCATTTATTAAAGAGGCTATCTTTTTTCCAGCGAATGTGTTTGGCACCTTTGTCAAAGATAAGGTGGCTTAGTATGTCTGGGGTTGTTTCAGCATCTTCTAATCTGTTCCATTGATCTTCAGGTCTGTTTTTTTGCCAGTACCACACTGTTTTTATCACAGTAGCTTTATAGTATAATTTCAAGTCGGGGATTGTGATGCCCCCTGCCTTGCCTTTGTTGCCCAGAATTGCCTTTGCTATTCTAGGTCTCTTCTGATTCCAAATGAATTTTAGGATTGTTTTCTCTAATTCTGTGAGATATGCTGTTGGAATTTTGATTGGAATTGCATTAAATCTGTATAACAATTTTGGAAGTATGGCCATTTTCACTATATTGGTTCTTCCTATCCAGGAGCAAGGGATATCTTTCCATTTTCTGATATCCTCTTCAATCTCCTTTTTCAGAGTACTGTAGTTTTCAGTATAGAGGTCTTTTACATCCTTCGTGAGGTTGATTCCTAGGTATTTCATTTTTTTGGATGTTATTGTGAAAGGTATTGTTTCCCTAATTTCTCTTTCAGTAAGTTTGTTATTTGTGTACAGGAAGGCTATTGACTTTTGAGTATTGACTTTGTATCCAGCTACACTACTGAATTTGCTTATCAAATCTAGCAGTTTTTTAGTGGAGTTTTTGGGGTCTTCTGTGTAGAGTATCATGTCATCTGCAAATAATGATAATTTAACTTCTTCCTTTCCGATCATTATTCCTTTTATTTCTTTCTCTTGTCTAATCGCTCTGGCTAAAGTTTCCAGAACTATGTTGAATAAGAGTGGGGACAGTGGACATCCTTGTCTTGTTCCTGATTTTAGAGGGAAGGCTTTCAGTTTTTGGCCATTTAGTATGATATTGGCTGTTGGTTTGTCATAGATAGCTTTTACCAGATTGAGATAAAGACCCTCTATTCCAATTTTCTGTAGGGTTTTTATCATGAAAAGGTGCTGGACTTTGTCAAAAGCTTTTTCTGCATCTATTGAGATGATCATGTGATTTTTGTCTTTGGTTCTGTTAATATGCTGTATTACATTTATTGATTTATGTATGTTGAACCATCCCTGCATCCCTGGGATGAATCCAACTTGGTCATGGTGTATAATCTTCTTGATGATTTGTTGGATTCTGTTTGCCAGTATCTTATTAAGGATTTTTGCATCTATGTTCATTAGGGAGATTGGCCTGTAGTTCTCTTTCTTAGTTGGGTCCTTCTCTGGTTTTGGTATCAGGGTAATGCTTGCTTCCAGGAATGAATTTGGGAGTATTGCTTCCCTTTCAATTTCATTGAAAAGTTTGAGAAGTAGGGGCATTAGGTCTTCTCTAAATTTCTTGTAGAATTCGGCAGTGAATCCATCAGGGCCTGGGCTTTTCTTTGTTGGGAGGTTTTTAATTACATCTTCAATTTCACTGGCTGATATTGGTTTATTTAGGATATTTAAATCTTCTTGATTCAGCTTTGGTAATTCATACGAATCTAGGAATCTGTCCATTTCTTCTGCATTTTCCATCTTAGTAGAATATAAATTTTCAAAATAGGTATAGATGATCTTCTGGATTTCTGCAGGGTCCGTCGTGATATCACCCTTTTCATTTTCAATTGCATGGATTTGAGTCTTTTCTTTTCTTTTTTTAATAAGGTTGGATAAGGGTTTGTCAATCTTATTTATTCTTTCAAAGAACCAACTTTTTGCTTCATTGATTCTTTGTATTGTTTTTTTATTCTCCAATACGTTAATTTCTGCTCTGATCTTTATAATTTCCTCCCTTGTACGGGCTTTTGGCTTAACCTGCTCTTCTTTTTCTAGAAGCTCGAGGTTCACCCTTAAGTTGTTTATTTGCACTTGCTCTATTTTCCTGATATAAGTGTTTAATGCTATAAATTTCCCTCTTAGGACTGCTTTCATTGTATCCCATAAGTTCTGGTATGCTGTACTGTCATTATCATTCAGTTGTAGAAAGTGACTAATTTCTTCTTTAATTTCATCTGTGACCCATTGGTTGTTCAGGAGGATGCTGTTTAATTTCCATGTGTTTAGGGAGTTTTTGTGGGATCTTTTGCCATTGATTTCCAATTTCATTGCACTATGGTCTGATAATATGCATGGGATAATTTCAATTCCTTTGCATTTACTTAAGCAGGTTTTATGAGCTAGTATGTGGTCTATTTTGGAGAACGTCCCATGTGCAGCTGAGAAAAATGTGTATTCTGATGTTGTGGGATGGAACACTCTGTAGACATCTACTAAGTCCATTTGTTCAAAAGTTTGGTTCAGTTCTACTATTTCATTATTGATTTTCTGTCCAGTTGATCTATCTTTTTGTGACAGTGGAGTATTGAGATCTCCCAATATAATTGTATTAGTGCTTATTTGATTTTTCATGTCCTTTAGTACTTGTTTTATATAGCTGGGTGCATTGGTATTTGACGCATATATATTTATGATCGTTATCTCTTCCTCTTGGATTGTTCCCTTTACAAGGATGTAATGACCGTCTTTATCTCTCTGAATCCTTCTTGGCTTGAAGTTCACTTTGTCTGCAAAAAGAATAGCTACCCCTGCTTTTTTCTGGGTTCCTGTGGCATGGAGTATTGTTTTCCATCCTTTGACTTTCAGTCTATGAATTTCTTTCTGAATTAAATGTGTTTCTTGTATACAGCATATTGTTGGATCTTGCTTCTTGATCCATTTCGCCAGTCTGTGCCTTTTGATTGGTGAATTGAGACCGTTAACATTGATGGTTAAAACTGATATGTATTGACTTGTCATGATATTTTCCTGTTGTTGGTTCCCACTCTTTGTTTTTCCGCTTTCTGGCTATTTAATTATTTGCCCTGCCTGGTGGATTCCTTCTGTTGGGGTTCCTATCTCTTTCTAGAATGTCCTTCAGAACGTTTTGGAGTGCTGGTTTGGTGGTCATAAATTTTCTCAGATGTTCTTTGTCATGAAAGTATTTTATTTCTCCATCAATTTTGAAAGATAGTTTTGCAGGGTACATCAATCTGGGCTGAAAATTATTTTCCTTTAGAGCTTGCAATACATCATTCCAAGCTCTTCTTGAATTGAGGGTTTGTGCTGAAAAGTCAGCTGTGATTCTGATGGGTTTTCCTTCATAGGTGATTTGTCTCTTCTCCCTAACAGCTTTTAAGATTCTGCCCTTCTGTTGAATTTCTGGGATCTTGACTATAATATGTCTGGCTGAAGTTTTTTTTTGATCATGTCTAGTTGGTGTTCTGAAAGCTTCACTTATAGAGGTGTCAAATTCCTTTTCTCTTCCAGGAAAGTTCTCCCTGATTATGTCTTTGAACAAGGTTTTAATGTCGTTGATGTTATCTCCTGCTTTTTCATTTATTCCAATTATTCTTAAGTTGTTTATCTTTGAGTCATCTAGCAGCTGCTGAATTGATTTTTCATGGTCCCTTGCTATTTTTAAGAATTTTTCCATTTCATGATCACTAATTGCAAGCCTATCTTCTATATCTGAGATCCTGTCCTCGCATTGGCTTATTCTGCTACAAATACTTTCAATGGAATTTTTTATCTCTTGGATATCTGTTTGAATCTGCCTTATGGATTCCATTTCTTTCCTATGCTGAGCATTCATGGTTTCTATAGTTTTCTTAAGTTCATCTATTTTTTTGTCTGTATCAGCTATAGTGTCCTTAAGCATGGTCTTCGTTGTAGACATTATCTCTGCAGTTATCTGTGAGATTATTTCTGTTTTAATTTTTTCCAGAACCTCATTCAGTTGCTTTGTTGTTACCACTTCAGATAGGCCAGGTGGGTGGCTTTTGGGTTGTCCCACCTCGTTGCTCCCTAGGTTTGCCTTTGGTGAATTGGATGTGTGGGGTTGCATCTTGTTTAAGTGACGTCTCATGTTTTCTTTCTTTAATTCCTGGGGTGATGTTTGCAAATTACCTATAGTAGGTTACTTTATTGCTAGTGTTTAAGATCTTTAGAAGATGACTACTTCTCTGCAGTATCTTCCAAGTGGAGCTTGCTTTTGTGTTTTGAGCTTTCTGCCAGATCCTACCTCTTCAATTCATTGGGTATGCAAAGTTGCTACCTGTTTGGCCCAGTCCTTGATTCTTTGGTACTGTGCCACTGTATTTTCTGTGTCCCTTAGTCAATCTCAATCATGAAATATCAGGAAGGAAAGATGTTTAGAACAATTATTTCACATTTGGCTATAATGTTAACTAAAGCATCAAACACAGCCTAGAAAATGACAGACTGAGCTAACCAGTTATTTACCACTTTTAGCTGTATAGAGTTGCTGTTATATAACAAAATCTAAAACACACCAGAAAAATTATATGCAGTATACAAGTCCTATGTATGTCAATTTTTCCCTAAGGAGTTTAAATTTAAAATGAGTTAAGGAGGAAATAGAGTATTGGGAGAAGAGGAAGGAATTAGATATAAGGTTAGAGGACCAAGAGGGATCCCACTAAAATTGGGACACTAGTGCAGAGAACAGGTGGTAAAAAGAGAAGGAAGTGATAAAAGGAAGAACAGATCACGACCACAATCACAAAGAAGTTAGAGGCGCTGTTTACACTCATATAAAAAACCAGAGAGAATAATGAAGGAAAGAGCAAATACACATACAGAAACAATAACGAAGATAAAAGCAATAAAACAGACAGATCAAAAATAAAACCCCACCAAAAAACAAAACTAAACAAAACTAAAACAAAAAAAACCCTTCACCAGAACAAAAAACAAATCAGTGAGAAGAAAAAAAAAATAATAATAATAAAAAAAATAAAAATAAGAAAAAAAAAAATTAAAAAGAATCAGTTCCAGGTGTTGACTTTGTTGTAGGCAGCTACCTGTTCTGTGCAGGTCCGTCCCAGTAAGCCAGGAGCGCCCTCTGGCGGGCGGTGAGCAGAGGCGCGTACTTTCAGGTAGAGACCAGTCTAGCTCGCCTCCGCTCTCAGCGCCCTTTCACGGTCCCTGGGCCTGAGAGGCTCAGCGCGCTGTCCGAGCGCGGATTCCCTGCACTGGTTCCCGCCGCTCTGGTTTTTTCACCACGCCCCCCACAATGGCGCCGGGCCAGTCACTCTCTGGCGCGGGACAGGTGTGGCTGTGAGTCCAGTCTCGTTCGCCTGCTGACCTCAGCACACTTTCGTGGGCTCAATTGAGAGGCCCTGTGCTGCCCTGTCCAGAGCACAAGTTCCCAGAGCAGTTTCCGAGCCGCTCTGAGTTTCGCCACACCCCCCACAATGGCGCCTGGCCGGTCGCTCTCTGGCGCGGGACAGGTGTGGCTGAGAGTCCAGTCTCGTTCACCTGCTGACCTCAGCACACTTTCGTGGGCTCAATTGAGAGGCCCTGTGCTGCCCTGTCCGGAGCACAAGTTCCCAGAGCAGTTTCCGAGCTGCTCTGAGTTTCGCCACACCCCCCACAATGGCGCCCGTCTGGTCGCTCTCTGGCGCGGGACAGGTGTGGCTGAGAGTCCAGTCTCGTTCACCTGCTGACCTCAGCACACTTTCGTGGGCTCAATTGAGAGGCCCTGTGCTGCCCTGTCCGGAGCACAAGTTCCCAGAGCAGTTTCCGAGCCGCTCTGAGTTTCGCCACACCCCCCACAATGGCGCCAAGCCGGTCGCTCTCTGGCGCGGGACAGGTGTAGCTGAGAGTCCAGTCTCATTCACCTGCTGACCTCAGCACACTTTCGTGGGCTCAATTGAGAGGCCCTGTGCTGCCCTGTCCTGAGCACAAGTTCCCAGAGCAGTTTCCGAGCTGCTCTGAGTTTCGCCACACCCCCCACAATGGCGCCCGGCCGGTCACTCTCTGGCGCGGGGCAGCTGTGGCTGAGAGACACTCACCGCCGGTCAGCGCCATTCTCCGCCGCTGCCCTGCCCCCCCGCTGTCTCAGGATCCTCCGTGGGGGCTCCCTGGGCGCCAGCTGCCACCGTGTGTCCGTAGAATTGAGCTTTTAAAATGCTCTTTCTTACCATCATCTGTTGAAGGAGTTTGATTTAAATTATTTCCTCTACAGTAGAGTTTCTTTAATTGGAAATTCTGATTTAAACTGTATTTTTCCATTAATAACATATTAATGACACTACTGGCATGGAGAATATGGTGAGCCTCAGAAATTAAGAAAAAAAGATTAAACTTCTTGGTTTCTGAAGGTGGGGAAATGAGGCAGGCAGTGACTGTGAAGCTACTCTGTCCCATGCACTCGGCTTCTGTTTTCATTCACTTTAATACTGACAGTGAACATCTGAAAAGAGGACAAGTCTGTTTTCTGTCCGAGATTAGACAGCTGAAAAATCCTTGTGGCCCCAGAGGCTGTATTCGTACCAGTTTGTGGCTCCTCCATTTTGTTCCATGACACCATCTGGGGGCAAAAGGCCTTTTATACAGAGGTGTTTGTTCAGTTGGTCAAGTTGTTGTATTGCGAGTCTCATGTATTTTTTCTGGGTGGTTACCATTGACGTTAATGGTCATGAAATAGGAATAAGTATCCAATATTGACTTTCTGCTGTGGTCAGACTGAACATATAAGTATTCTAAACTTACTGGTAGCCACCAGCTTTCCTATTTTCCAGAAGACAGCTATAATGGTTCCCTCTAGAGAGATCATGATTACAGAAAGAATAAATAACTTGTTTACATGCTAGAAATCTGAAGGATTCAGCCAAAGGTCTGAAGACCATGGCGATGTCCCATACTAGTCTGCATCAGAAGGCCAAAGGATCCCCAGTGGAAGTCCAAGGGGTCTACCCAGGGAGGTTGAATGGTCGGCACTAGAAGCTAAAGAGTCTACCCTGGCAGGCCAAAAGGCCAATGCTGGAATCTGAAAATCTGTGCTGAAAGCTAGGAGATGACACCCAAGGCAAAGGCGAAGACTGGAGCTCCTCCAAAGAGAACAGCCAAAACTCCTCCAAGGAAAACCAGCCACAGTGAAGCTCTTCCAAGGAAAATCAGCTGAAGTCCTTTCCTTTCATTCTTCTTTTATACTGTTCCAACAATAATCCTCCTTAAAATGGGTCTCCCATGTCCAGGACCATGCTGACTCAGTTCAGCTGGGTGTTTCCCATTCAAGTTGACAATTAATTAACCACCACATACTAGATGCAATATTGTGATTTGGAATAAGAAATATGTATTTTGGTTTTCATCCCCAGTTTCTAGCACCCAGCTTCTAAAGCCCCTGTAATTTCCTGAGCAATTGAAATGCTAGAAGGCTCTTGCTAAAATATTTTGTCTTTGACCCCAGTTCCTGACCCCAGCTCTTAATCCCTCATAACTTCCTGAGTAATAAGAACATCTTTTGTTCTAACAAGGTGACACTTGGGTTGGGGGGCTGGTCACTAGAAAGACCAGCTTGGAACTTTCAGCCCTACTCACTCCCATTCTCCAGGAAGGAGAAAGATGCTGGAGATTGAGTTCTTAATCATGTGTATGTGATCAGGCCTCCATAAAGGTCCTTGCAGTACATGATTTGGAGGGCTTCTGGGTTGCTGAACACATGAGGTGCTAGGTGGGTACTCCTCACCCACAAGAATGCATAGAAGCTCCGCATTCCTCCCATGCCTTGCCCCATGTGTCTCTCCATTTGGCTGCTCCTTAATTTTATCATTTTATAGTTAATAGCCAAACCTAAGTAAGGTGTCTCCAAGTTCTGTGAGCCATTTGAACAAATAACCCAATCCAAGAGACTGCAAGCCAATCAGTCAGAAGCATGGATGATAACCTGGACTTGGGATTGGCATCTGCAGTGGGGGCCAGTCTCATGGGACTGAGCCCTCTCTTATGAGATTGATGCTATCTCTAGGTAGTAGTGTCAGAATTTAGTTGAATTGTAGGACACACACCTGGTGTCAAAGAATGGGTTGGTGTGGGAAAAAATTCATGCATTTTGGTGACCAGAACTGTTGAGTGCCAAATGTGAGTACAGTTGTCCCTCAATATCTGCAGGAGATTTTTCCAGGACCCTTCAAGGATACCAAGGTCCATAGATGTTCAAGTCCCTTATATAAAATGCTATATTATTTGTCTAAAGCCTACGCTCATAATTTCATATACATTAAATCATCTCTAGATGAGTTATAATATAGTACCTAATACATTTTAAATAGTTCTTAGAATGTATTGCTTAGGAAGTAATGACAAGGAATATCGTACATGCTTAGTATAGACACTGTTTGTGTGTTCAATTTCAGATAGGTTGGTTGAATTCAAGGCTGTGGAACCCATGAATATGGAGGACTAACCACACAAATGAGAAAAGCAATTTGTGTGTTTTGTTTGTTTTATGACACTAGGTGAAACAGCTAACCTATTTCTAGTAAATACAGCTGCTCTAGTTTAAGACTTTTCTTGCAGCTAGAAATATTACTAAATATGTGTATTCTTAGAAATAAACTAAATATGAAATTTGATGTCTTTGTAGGTCAAAAATGGAGAATTAGGGCCAATTTCATGCAGTTCAGTGTAATATGTTATTAGTAAAGCATCATTTGAAGTGTTCAGTAATTTGGACTGAGTTCTCTTTCATTCTTTCCTGCATAAGGCAGGTTCTATCCAGAATAAAGTGGACCTTGGCAGCAGCACCTGAGACTCTGGTCACAGGGGTGGGTAAATGCAGCTCTACAGTAAGAATTTAAGACATGTAAAGGGAGCCTCAGTTTACCCAATTTGGCCTCTGGATGGATTAAACCTCATGTGTCTCTATACTCCCCCCAAGCAATGTGCCCCCTCCTTGGCTCTTGCTAAATCTAACCAGCCTTTGCCTGCTTTATGGTGGCTCTTACCTCTTACTGCATGATCCATTGCCCTCTAGGCCCTTGGGTGGGGTACATCCTTCTCATGCAAGGTTCCTACCAATGCAACTGTTGATAACATTGTCACTACCAGTTGAGTAGATTAATGTTCAGTAATTCTGAAATATAATTTTCATGCCTGTGTGTTTCTTCAACAACTATACCATAGTTTGAATCTTGCACTGACAGCTTGACTGCCAGCCTGGAGGGGGCCTAGTATTGGGAAGTGGCAGAACCTTAGAAGATGGTGCCTAGTGGAAGGAAGTTAGGTCATTGGGAAAATGCCTTTGAAGAGGATATTGTGACCTCATATCCTTCCTGTTTCTCTTTTTGCTTCCTAGATGCCATGAGGTGAAGGAAACTTTGGCCTATGTTCTTTCCACCGAGATGTACTGTGCTGCCCCAGGCGCAAAGCAACACAACCAGCCAACCATGCCCTCAAAAATTTTGAAATAAAAAGCCTAAATAAATCTTTCATCTCTTTAAGTTTACTATCTCAGGTATTGTCTAACAATGATGGAAAGCTGCCTAACATAGCCAGAGAAAAAATTAAGGATCAATAGTGACAAGAGACATGTTAAATTATTGCAATACATGGACCTTGTTAGACTCTGATTTGAATGCAGTTTTTAAGAAAGTGTGAAGCAATAAGGAATGTTCACACTGGATTTGCTGATAAGGAATTACTATTAATTTGGGGGAAATATGATGAAGGCAATAGGGATATGTTCTTTAAAGCCTTTTACAGGTGGTACTTAAATATTTACAGATGAATTGGTATGGGTTTTCAGACTAATCCAGGGTAGATATAGACAAAATAAGATAACCCATAATCACTATAGCTGAACATTAGGGTTCTTTATATACTATTCTCTACTTCCATGAATGTTTGAACCCTTCTACAATATAAATTTACAAAAAGCTTTTTAAAAACAAATATACCTAGGTTTGCCACCTTCCCCATCATGTGATTTGAAACAAGCTATCTAAATTCTATAAAACTCAGCTTCTTTTTCTGAGAAATCAGAATAATATGGCCTGATCCAGAGCAAACTTTCAAGAACCTTTGACGCCCATTGCTCCACAGAACATGCCCATACCAAAGGCTGGTAGTTACTATATAGCTACATATAGCTACTTGTTATCTTTCTTTGGAAGTGCAGAGTAATCTAACGGCCAATCTAATATGTCTCACATTGAATCCAACCCAATATGCCTCCAGCCCAACATGTCTCAAATTGAATCCATTCAATTGGATAAATAAATAAAGAATGATTATAAGTGAATGAATGAATGTGTCTTAGTCACTTTTCTTGTTGCTGGTACAAAATACAACACTTGACATCCACAACTTAAAGAAGGAGAAGTTTAGTTTGGCTCACTGTTTCAGGAGTTTCAGTCCATGGTTAACAGGTTCAAATGCAGAACGGGCATGATGAAGGGGCCTGGGCAAAGGCAAAGCTGTTTGCAACGTGTTGTCCAGGAAGCAGAGGGAGGAGGAAGGAGCTGGTGAGAAAGATATACCCTTCCCTGTAACACCCCTAGTGACCTGCCTCATCCAACCAGGACTTACTTCCTAATAGCATGTCAACTATGAACCTATCAGTGCATGAATTTATGGATCAGTGTAGTGTATCCATGATCCAATCACCTTCTAAACACATGAGACTTTGAGGGCTCCAAACTATAATAGAATGAATAGATGAATGTTAGCTGATGTACTGTCCTCCAGTGCTCCCTTCTGCATTTCCTGATACCTGTCAGGAACACTGACCTGTCTGACATTAGCTGCTCAGAGTTTAGACTAAGTGCAGGCTCATCATGGACTAAATTTTCTCTATTTCTGGCATCCTCATTTCATTCAGCCACCATAAAGAGCTCTATGAATACTGATATTGTGAACAGGAGATTTGCAAAGTGCATGTGTCTCATTATAATCTCCTTTCCCTGAGAAGAGTTCTGTTTTCTTAAGTCATTGGTCTTGGCAAGAAACAAACTTCCAAATTATATATAACCCCAACAACAAAGAATTCATAAACTTCATAATACATTTGGTATTATTTGGTCAATCATACCCACAACCTATGCTTTTGCACTTAACTACTTCATGCTACCTTTATATCTAAATTAGGCTAGTGATGACCATATTTGAGAGTTTCCTCAGGGAAGGTAAGACCTTCCCTACATTAAGGAGCTACATTATGACCAAAAAACATGGAGGAAACAATATCTTAATTGACTATTTTCAATACAACATCTGAATCTGAGCGATTAAATGGGAACCTTATAAGCTCATTGAAAATGTGGTCTCTTAATGGATTTTACAATAATAATAATTCTTTCACCACTATGCCATAATGGATGCCTTTCTATGACCTTAGGAATAAGGAAAGTGCTTTTCATGTACACAGTTTGAGAACTTGTTTTAGATCCATTAGCTCCTTGGCCAAGGAATGTATTTATTTATTTATTTATTTATTTATTTTTAATTTAAAGAGAAGAAAAAACAAAACAAATTAAAAAAGAACAAATTTTCAAAACAACATAATATGAGGGTAACAATGATCAATGCATTACATATTATTATCTTTAAGTTAGTTATTCAGGATACCAGACATTAGCATTCAATTGTCCAAACATTATTGGCTCAAACCTTACTCTTCAATGAACTAAGTAAAACTGGTAGTGTATCTATCTTAACCATCTTATATACACATACAATTTTTTTCCCTTTCCCTTCTTTATTTTCCCCATTCCAGTCTCTCTTTCTTATTGACCAGTTCCTTTTTGATTCACTGTGTCTATTGTACATTTTGGATCTTATTTACTCTTTCAGTTTCTCATATTAGAGAGACAATACGATGCTTACACATGTGCATCCGGTTTATTTCACTTATGAGTATTTTCTTGAGTTGCATCCATTTACCTAGAAAAGTCTCCAGTTTATCCTTCTTTATGGCTGAATAGTACTCCATTGTATAAAAATACCACATCTTTCTTATCCATTCCTCAGTTGATGGGCATTTGGGTTGTTTCCAAGATCTGGTTATTACAAATTGTGCTGCTATAAACATGGGTGCACATATATCAATGTGGTACGATGTTTTTAATTTTGGGAAGATGCCCAGAAGGGGAAGAGCTGGGTCAAATGGGACCTCCAACCCTAGTTTTTTGAGGAATCTCCACACTGACTTCCACAGTGGCTGTACCAGTCGACACTCCCACCAACAGTGAAGAAGGGTTCCTTTTTCCCCACAGCCCCTCCAGCATTTGTTATTAGTTGATTTCTTTACAGTAGCCATTCTTTCTGGAGTGAGATGGTATCTCAGTGTTGTTTTAATTTGCGTCTCTCGAATGACTAGTGATGTTGCACATTTTTTTGTATATTTATTTGCCATTAGTATTTCTTCATCTGAGAAATGTGTATTCATCTCAGATGCCCATTTTTGGAGTGGGTCTTTAAATTTGGGAGGTCTGATTTTTTTGAGTTCTTTATATGTTTTCAATAGTAATCCTTTGTCTGAGGAAAAGCTGGCAAACATTTTTTCCCACGTTGTGGGTTGTCTTTTCACTCTGTTGGTGGTTTCTCTTGCTGTGCAAAAGCTTTTTAATAATATGAGATCCCAGGTATTGATTCTTTGGGATAGTTCCCATGCGGTTGAGTTTTTATTCATAAAGTCTTTGCCTACACCAATGTCTTCAAGGGATTTACCTATCCTACCTTGCAGCAGATTTAATGTTTCTGTTTTAATATTTAGATCTCTGATCCATTTTGAATTTAGTTTAGTGCATGGTGAAAGATATGGGTCTAGTTTTAATCTTCGGCATGTGTAGAGCCAGTTTTTCCAGCACCATTTATTAAAGAGGCTTTCTTTCTTCCACTGAATGTGTTTGGCACCTTTGTCAAAGATAAGGTGGCTTAGTATGTCTGGGGTTGTTTCAGCATCTTCTAATCTGTTCCATTGATCTTCAGGTCTGTTTTTTTGCCAGTACCACACTGTTTTTATCACAGTAGCTTTATAGTATAATTTCAAGTCGGGGATTGTGATGCCCCCTGCCTTGCCTTTGTTGCCCAGAATTGCCTTTGCTATTCTAGGTCTCTTCTGATTCCAAATGAATTTTAGGATTGTTTTCTCTAATTCTGTGAGATATGCTGTAGGAATTTTGATTGGAATTGCATTAAATCTGTCTAACAATTTTGGAAGCATGGCCATTTTCACTATATTGGTTCTTCCTATCCAGGAGCAAGGGATATCTTTCCATTTTCTGATATCCTCTTCAATCTCCTTTTTCAGAGTACTGTAGTTTTCAGTGTAGAGGTCTTTTACATCCTTCGTGAGGTTGATTCCTAGGTATTTCATTTTTTTGGATGTTATTGTGAAAGGTATTGTTTCCCTAATTTCTCTTTCAGTAAGTTTGTTATTTGTGTACAGGAAGGCTATTGACTTTTGAGTATTGACTTTGTATCCAGCTACACTACTGAATTTGCTTATTAAATCTAGCAGTTTTTTAGTGGAGTTTTTGGGGTCTTCTGTGCAGAGTATCATGTCATCTGCAAATAATGATAATTTAACTTCTTCCTTTCCAATCATTATTCCCTTTATTTCTTTCTCCTGTCTAATTGCTCTGGCTAAAGTTTCCAGAACTATGTTGAATAAGAGTGGGGACAGTGGACATCCTTGTCTTGTTCCTGATTTTAGAGGGAAGGCTTTCAGTTTTTGGCCATTTAGTATAATATTGGCTGTTGGCTTGTCATAGATAGCTTTTACCAGATTGAGATAAAGACCCTCTATTCCAATTTTCTGTAGGGTTTTTATCATGAAAAGGTGCTGGACTTTGTCAAAAGCTTTTTCTGCATCTATTGAGATGATCATGTGATTTTTGTCTTTGGTTCTGTTAATATGGTGTATTACATTTATTGATTTACATATGTTGAACCATCCCTGCATCCCTGGGATGAATCCAACTTGGTCATGGTGTATAATCTTCTTGATGATTTGTTGGATTCTGTTTGCCAGTATCTTATTAAGGAGTTTTGCATCTATGTTCATTAGGGAGATTGGCCTGTAGTTCTCTTTCTTAGTTGGGTCCTTCTCTGATTTTGTTATCAGGGTAATGCTTGCGTCCAGGAATGAATTTGGGAGTATTGCTTCCCTTTCAATTTCATTAAAAAGTTTCAGAAGTAGTGGCATTAGGTCTTCTCTAAATTTCTTGTAGAATTCAGCAGTGAATCCATCAGGGCCTGGGCTTTTCTTTGTTGGGAGGTTTTTAATTACATCTTCAGTTTCATTAGTTGATATTGGTTTATTTAGGATTTTTAAATCTTCTTGATTCAGCTTTGGTAATTCATACGAATCTAGGAATCTGTCCATTTCTTCTGCATTTTCCATCTTAGGAGAATATAGATTTTTAAAATAGGTATAGATGATCTTCTGGATTTCTGCAGGGTCCATCATGATATCACCCTTTTCATTTTCAATTGCATGGATTTGAGTCTTTTCTTTTCTTTTTTTAATAAGGTTGGATAAGGGTTTGTCAATCTTATTTATTCGTTCAAAGAACCAACTCTTTGCTTCATTGATTCTTTGTATTGTTTTTTTAGTCTCCAATACATTAATTTCTGCTCTGATCTTTATAATTTCCTCCCTTGTACGGGCTTTTGGCTTAGCCTGCTCTTCTTTTTCTAGAAGTTCGAGGTTTGCCATTAAGTTGTTTATTTGCTCTTGCTCTATTTTCCTGATATAGGTATTTAATGCTATAAATTTCTCTCTTAGGACTGCTTTCATTATATCCCGTAGGTTCCGGTATGTTGTACTGTCATTATCATTCAGTTGTAGAAAGTGTCTAATTTCTTCTTTAATTTCATCTGTGACCCATTGGTTGTTCAGGAGGGTGCTGTTTAATTTCCATGTGTTTAGGGAGTTTTTGTGATTTCTTTTGCCATTGATTTCCAATTTCATTGCACTATGGTCTGATAATATGCATGGGATAATTTCAATTCCTTTGCATTTACTTAAGCAGGTTTCATGAGCTAGTATGTGGTCTATTTTGGAGAACGTCCCATGTGCAGCTGAGAAGAATATATATTCTGATGTTGTGGGGTGGAACACTCTGTAGACATCTACTAAGTCCATTTGTTCCAAAGTTTGGTTCAGTTCTACTATTTCATTATTGATTTTCTGTCTAGTTGATCTGTCTTTTTGTGACAGTGGAGTATTGAGATCTCCCAATATAATTGTATTAGTGCTTATTTGATTTTTCATGCCCTTTAGTACTTGTTTTATATAGTTGGGTGCATTGGTATTTGACGCATATATATTTATGATCGTTATCTCTTCCTCTTGGATTGTTCCCTTTACAAGGATGTAATGAACATCTTTATCTCTCTGAATCATTCTTGGCTTGAAATTCACTTTGTCTGCAAAAAGAATAGCTACCCATGCTTTTTTCTGTGTTCCTGTTGCATGGAGTATTTTTTTTCCATCCTTTGACTTTCAGTCTATGAATTTCTTTCTGAATTAAATGTGTTTCTTGTATATAGCATATTGTTGGATCTTGCTTCTTGATCCATTTTGCCAGTCTGTGCCTTTTGATTGGTGAATGGAGACCGTTAACATTGATGGTTAAAACTGATATGTATTGACTTATACTTGTCATATTTTCCTGTTGTTGGTTCCCACTCTTTGTTTTTCCCCTTTCTTGCTATTTAATTATCTGCCCCGCCTGGTGGATTCCTTCTGTTGGGGTTCCTATCTCTTTCTAGAATGTCTTTCAGAACATTTTGGAGTGCTGGTTTGGTGGTCATAAATTTTCTTAGATGTTCTTTGTCATGAAAGTATTTTATTTCTCCATCAATTTTGAAAGATAGTTTTGTGGGGTACATCAATCTGGGTTGAAAATTATTTTCCTTTAGAGCTTGAAATACGTCATTCCAAGCTCTTCTTGACTTGAGGGTTTGGGCTGAAAAGTCAGCTGTGATTCTGATGGGTTTTCCTTCATAGGTGATTTGTCTCTTCTCCGTAACAGCTTTTAAGATTCTGCCCTTCTGTTGAATTTCTGGGATCTTGACTATGATATGTCTGGCTGAAGTTTTTTTTGATCATGTCTAGTTGGTGTTCTAAAAGCTTCACTTATTGGGGGGTCAAATTCTTTTTCTCTTCCAGGAAAGTTCTCCCTGATAATGTCTTTGAACAAGGTTTTAATGTCATTTATGCTATCTCCTGCTTTTTCATTTATTCCAATTATTCTTAAGTGGTTTATCTTTGAGTCATCTAGCAGCTGCTGAATTGATTTTTCATGGTCCCTTGCTGTTTTTAAGAATTCTTTCTTTTCATGATCACTAATTGCAAGCCTGTCTCCTATATCTGATATCCTGTCCTCACATTGGCTTAATCTGCTACAAATACTTTCAATGGAATTTTTGTTCTCTTGGATATCTGCTTGAATCTGCCTTATGGATTCCATTTCTTTCCTATGCTGAGCATTCATGGTTTCTATAGTTTTCTTAAGCTCATCTATTTTTTTGTCTGTATCAGCTATAGTGTCCTTAAGCACAGTCTTCATTGTGGACATTATCTCTGCAGTTATCTGTGAAATTATTTCTGTTTTAATTTTTTCCAGAGCCTCATTCATTTGTTTTGTTGTTACCCCTTCAGTTATGCCAGGTGGGTGGCTTTTGGATTGTCCCACCTTGCTGCCCCCTAGGTTTGCCTTTGGTGAATTGGATGTGTGGGGTTGCATCTTGTTTAAGTGTCGTCTCATTTTTTCTTTCTTTAATTCCTGGGGTGATGTTTGTAAATTACCTATGATAGGTTACTTTATTGCTAGTGTTCAAGATCCTTAGAAGATGACTACTTCTCTGCAATATCTTCCAAGTGGAGCTTGCTTTTGGATTTTGAGCTTTCTGCCAGATCCTACCTCTTCAATTCGTTGGATGTGAGAAGTTGCTACCTGTTTGGCCCAGTCCTTGATTCTTTGGTACTGTGCCACTGTATTTTCTGTGTCCCTTAGTCAATCTCAATCATGAAATATCAGGAAGGAAAGCTGTTTAGAACAATTATTTTACATTTGGCTATAATGGTAACTGAAGCATCAAACACAGCCTAGAAAATGACAGACTGAGCTAGCCAGTTATTTACCACTTTTAGCCGTATAAAGTAGAGTTGTGGTTATATAACAAAATCTAAAACACACCAGAAAAATTATATGCAGTATACAAGTCCTTAGTATGTCAATTTTTCCCCTCAGGAGTTTAAATTTAAAATGAGTTGAGGAGGAAATAGAGTATTGGGAGAAGAGGAAGGAATTAGATGTAAAGTTAGAGGACGAAGAGGGATCCCACTAACATTGGGACACTGGTGCGGAGGACTGGTGGGAAAAAGAGAAGGAAAGGATAAAAGGAAGAACAGATCACAACCACAATCACAAAGAGGTTAGAGGCGCTGTTTACACTCATATAAAAGCCAGAGAGAATAATGAAGGATAGAGCAAATAGACGAACAGAAACAAAAATGAAGACAAAAACAACAAAGCAAACAGACAAAACAGAAATAAAACCCCACAAAATAAAAAAAAAAATAAAATAAAAACCCTTCACCAGAACAAAAAACTAATGAGAGAGAAAAAAAAAATTTAAAAAAAAAAATAAAAAGAATCAGTTCCAGGTGTTGACTCTGCTGTAGGCAGGCACCGTGTGATGACAGAGTCTTGTTCTGTCCAGGTCCGTCCCAGTGAGCCAAGAGCGGCCCTTTGCTGGGGCAGTGAGCAGAAGCGTGGACTTTCAGGCGGAGACCAGTCTCCTTTGCCTGCCACTGTCAGCACACTGTGTTTGCGCTGCTCTGATTTTTTTGCCACGCCCCCCACAATGGCACCAGGCCAGTCGCTCTCTGGCGTGGGACAGGTGTGGCTGAGAGACCAGTCTCGTTCACCCGCTGCACTCAGTGCACTTTCGTGGGGCTGAGAGGCACCACGCTGCCCTGTCTGGAGCACAAGTTCCCAGAGCTGTTTTTTGAGCCACTCTGATTTTCGCTGCACCCCCCACAATGGCGCCCGGCCAGTCGCTCTCTGGCGTGGGACAGCTGTGGCTGAGAGACACTCACTCACTGCCAGCCAGCGCAGTTCTCCGCTGCTCCCCTGCCCCGCTGCTGTCTCACGATCCTCCATGGGGGCTCCCTGGGTGCCAGCTGTCACCGTGTGTCCGCAGCTTTGAGCTTCTGTCACGCTGTGATTCCTGGGATGGTAGAAGGTGCGCGCGGGGTCTGCTCCTCCTTTGTTGAAAAGTACCCTTCACTGGTGCTGGGGGTCCCAAGCTGTGCTTCAGAACTTTTCTGGGTCCCGGGGGGGCATCTGCCCCCCTCCTGCACTCTCCCAGTCACTATATTCCCGTAGTCCAATGGCAACTTTTAGAGAGTTTCTCTGCGTGCTTCTTACTCATCCACCATCTTTTTTCCTCTCCTAGTCTCTCCGCTGAAAGAACCTTCCCAACTAATTCTAGTTCCCAGAACTCTCCTCTCACACGTCAGAGTGTCTGTTTGCTATTTCTTTGGAAACAGGGAAAACAGGAGGCGAGGGTATGGGACGCTACCATTCCCGCCACGCCATTTAGGACTCAAGTCCTGGCGCGCTCTCCCCGACCAGCCTGAGGAATGTATTTATTTCTAGATATATAGATATAGACGTTCTAACTGTGCTGCACCATTAACTCACGGAAGAACACATGGGCCGTTTCTTTCCATATTGCCCTTTTGTTCTCTTTCTGTGGTATGTAGATAAAACAGCCTTTACTCAGCACTCTGCTTCTCCTAGATGAAGTTTTATGGCTAACTAAAGCATTAGAATTATAAAACTATCATATCTGAGAGCTAGAAAGCACACTGATTGATTGCTTTTGTTTGTGTGAGGCACAGAATGCATGTCTTGCCCAAATCAGAAAGGCTCATCAGTGGAAAAAAATCACAGCAAAAAAATCATAGCTTTAGCTCTTAGGACTTGTTATGTTTTATGTCTAGATGTCCTCCAGGAAGCTTATGTGCTCATAGGTGGGCATTTTGGGAAGCAATTGGATTTGGGGGCTTATGGATGACTTGCCATTAGGAAGTGAGGGTCTAGTTGGAAGAGGGAGGTCATTGGGATGTAGCCTGGAAAGGAGTATTTCCCTCCCAATTCCTTCTCCTCCCCCATCCAACTTGAGCAGCTTTTCCTCTACCTTGCTCCACTACCATGTTGCTCTGCTTTGGAGCCAAACAACTTTGGACTGAAACCCTATAAACTGTGAAATAAACCTTTCCTCCTTTAAGTTGTAGGTGTCTGGTATTTTGTCCCAGTGATGAGGAAAGTAACTAACACAGATTTTGGTATCAGAAAAGTGAGGTCACAGCTGTGATGTTATCTGACCATGTGGTTCAGAAGCCTTTGTAACTGGTTCATGGGAGGAATTTGAAAAGGCTTGGGGATGCTGACTGCAGAAGGAGCCCTAGAATGCTATGAGCTGAACTTCATGGGAAATTTTTGTTGGAGCTCAGAAAACCAGAATGCTGATTTTAAAAGCAGATGGAAAAAGATCAGGATTAGAAGGTTTTAGTTGGGAACAAAAACTCTATTGGCAGATGGACTCCAGCCATGTGTGCTATACTCTGGCAGAATATTTTTCTACATTTTGCTCATGTGCAGAAACTTTGCAGAAGAGTGAGTTTAAGGGTAGTGGACAAATTTATATGGTGGAGGAAATTTCTCAGCAGCCCAACATTGGAGATTTTGCATGGATATTGTTGGAGGCTTTTTGCCAGGTTTATACTGAGAATTAAAAGCAAAATTAAAACATTTTGAAAGTGTTCAGTTTTTCCATAAAGAAAATGCCTGCAAAGATGGAGCAAAGGAGGACTTGGTTGTTGAAAAGATTCACATTAAAAAGAAGTCAAGTACTTTGAAACAGGACAATAGGAAAAATGGCTTGAGGGCATATCAGGAAACTGCAAAACCCCACCATTCAGCCTACAAAAGTGAAAAACTTTACTTTGAGAAGAGCACCCCAAAGCACTCTGTTGGAGAAGGCAACCTAAGAAATTGATTTCCAAGGACTAAGTTCAACATACTCAGCCATCCAGGTACTTGGGGATCTTGACAGCCCTGATGCAAAAGGGCCTGATGACTACCCCAGCTGGCAGCAGGTGGTGGTATCATCTATATGGTGCTCACTTTACATGCATGCAAAATGCAAGAGATACAGAGTCAGGGAGGCTTTCACTCAGATTTCTGGAGAAGGCCTGAGAGGCCAGGAAGTGTGTCCCTGAGAGGGCAGTGATGAAGCTGTGAGAGTGAAGCTAAAGGAGTAGAAGAGACCACAGAAAGTTGGAGAAACCAGGAACATGGAATGTCTGAGGAAAGCCACAGGGAGTGAACAAAGCCAGCCCAAGAGAGAGTTCATAAGGGCTACAACCACAAGATGTGCCATAGGGGCAGGTTGCCAAGCCCTTTGTTGTTCTCTTTGCTTTACCACAACTTGCCCCAAGTACTGGACGTGGAATTACAAGAGTTAATGTTTGCCCTGCTGGGTTTCAGTCTTGCTTTGGTCCCATGTTTTCTATGCCCCTATTTCTCCCTTTTGGAATTAGAATATTTATCCTCTACCATTGTATGTCCTCAGTGTTTAACATTCATTTTTTTGTTTTTACAGGGGCTCACAGCTAAGAGTTTACCTTAAGTGTCAGAGGAGACTTGTGACTTGGACTTTTCAGCAATCCTGAAACTTTAGGACTATGGCAACTCTTAAAAAGAAACTAAATGCCTTTTGCATAAAGGGATGTACATGAGTCTTTTGGGGGGTGAGGGATGGAATGTTATGGTTTGTATCTAGATGGCACCCAAGAGCCTCATGCACTCATAGGTGGGGCTTTTCGAAAGTGGTTGAATTATTGGGGTTTATAGCTGACTTGCTGCTAGGAGGTGGGGCCTGGTTGGAAGAGGCAGGTCACTGAGGATATAGCCTGGAAGGGTTTTTCTCCCTCCTCAGCTCCTCCTTTCTCCCTCTCTGCTTCCTGTTCACCATGCTATGAGCAGTTCTCCTCTGCAATGCCTCTGTGCCATGCTGTCTTGCCTTGGATCCAGCCAGCTATAGACTGAAATGTGAACTAAAACCTCTCCAGTTGTGAGTGTCAGGTATTTTGTCCCAGCAATGAAGGAAGTAACTAAGACAGGTCTCTTTACCTTAAAAAAAAAAAAAGCCTAATGTCCTTAGATTATGACCTGTTGAAAACAAATTATTTCCTGGTCTTTAGAAAGCAGAGACTTTTTTTCCTGATTATTCCAGTGCCAGATAATGATTTATGAGAACACATTATGGACTCAGACAGTTTCAAAAGCCCATACCAATGCTTTATTTACAACTAGGTTCTCCCTGGAGAAAGTTCCTAACTTCAGCCCCTACTACAAGAAGATCTGTCTGTCCTTACTGTCCTTACTGTCCTTACTGCCCTTACTGACCTCTTGCAAAAAAAAAGTGTGCAAAATTCTAAAAACAGCAAGCAAGAAGCCCCAAGAGACCCAAACCATAAGACTGTGAAGTACCAATGGATACTTACTCTAAAATTGTAAATACAGGAAAGCTTTGAACACCTCACCTTTTCATGTACTTGAGATTTCTACTTCAAAATGAATGTGAGGTGCTTCCTCCAATTGTCAGTGTGTCTATTCCCGATTAAAATCAATCTCTCTGATGTCATTTGCAATCAATGAGCTATCAGTTGATTATAGAAATTCAACATCTAAAATTTAAAAGTGTAGGTCCCTCATCATTTTATATCTCTAAAAACTGTGCTTAATTACATCTTTTAATAGAACATCTGTCCACCAGAGGCCATACTTGGAACTTCAGATTTCGAGGAGTGAGTTCCCACCCTGCCTTATCCCTGTTGCAGACACTAGGGCCTCATGCACATGAGGGGAAGGACAATTGTCTTGCACTGCCCACACTAAAGACCCTAGTACATTATAGACCCCGAGGGAGAGAATCGAGGCCTGCCCCTGCCCCACCATAGACACCAGTGCCACATGTGCCTCACAGCACAGGTCAGCAGAGGCAATAATGAAAAGAATGACCTGATGAAGAATAAGACCAACAGACAGGAGGAGAGTTTTGCTCCAGGACTGAAATATTACCCTACCATAGAGATTGAGTGAGAAATAGACTTGGGAGACAGACTTGGAGAGAGTGATAGCTAAACATGGAAACCCTGAAGTCCACTGAGAGGCTCATGTTCATGCTAGGAGGATCATGGGGCCTGTATACTGTGCTGGGAGGCCAAGTTTAGTGGGAATAATCTTCAGAGGGAGTAGACCTGAAGAAGAAGGTATTTAGTCCAGTGGCATGCTTGGGCTTCTGTCCCATTGCCTACATCTAGCAGAAATTAGTGGTCTGAATTACTATAGGTCAATATCTGGGTGGCCTAAGTGTCCTAACTAAAATCATAGATCTCTTTGTTCTGGTTAAGGGCAGTGGTTCTTAGGATTTCTCAGTATCCAGTTGATATTTGACACCACTGTCATTGACTTTACTACCATAGGCAAGGTGACATAGTTGTTGCAGTTAATTTGTTTTCTCTGTATGCCAATATCTGGATTTCCTGGGGAGTCATAAACAATATTGTGGCTCACTCCAAGAGAAGCAAACACTGGGTCAAAAAGAACCATAAACCCCAGCCCAAAAAATAAGCAAACAAAATAGAAACAAGAAAAGACAAGGCAAAAAATGCCTCCAGAAACTCCCAACTCCCCCCAAACCACTTCAGGGGAATTGAGGGGGAGAAAATCATGAGCCATGCACCAGAAAGGTCTGAAAGGGTATCAATGGAGGTAAAACAGTTCAATAAGGTGCTTGGTGAATTTAAAGAAGATATAACTAATCAGACAATGACCCTAATGTAACAAATAATCAGTGAGTCTAGAGAAGACACCAATAAAAACCTAGTGGAGCTAAAAAGAGATGTGGAACATGAATGCCCAGCACAGACAAGAGTTGGAGTCCATGAAAGAATTCCAAATAGAAACCCAGGGTATCAAAAATATGAAAATATGAAAGTAAATGACCAATGTGAAGACCGAGTGTCAGATATAGTGGACATGGCTATAATCAATTAATGAGAGATACCTTAAAAATAACGAGAGAACATGAAAACTGGATCCAACCCCTGCTAGATGACTCAAAGAAAACTAATATAACAGTAAATAGAATTAATGAAAAAATCAGAAGACAGCACAAAGCCCATAAAAAACCCATTTACAGAAGTAATAGCAGAAAACTTTGCAGACATGGAAAAAGAATTTAACATACAGATAAGTGAGGCATATTACACCCTGGATAGCCATGATCAGAAAAATAAAAACACTCCACGCCACATAATAATTAAAATATCAGAAATCCAGCCCAAGAACAGAAATTTAATTTAAGGCTACTAGACAAAACAACAAATCATCTATAAAGGAAAACTCATCAGAATTACAACAGACTTCTTAACACTAACCTTAAAGGCAAGGAGAGCTTGGAATGAAGTGTTTCAAGCTCTAAAAGAAAACAACTTCTAATCCAGACTGTTATAGCCTACAAAATTATCTTTCAAAGTTAATGGAAAAAGAAGATACTTTCTGTTTTTTTAGATTATTATTTTTTATTTTAAAGAGAAAATAATAAAAACAATGATACAGAATTGCAGACCAAGGTAATATGAAATTAACAATGGTTGATATATTGCATATTGTTATCTTCACAGTAGTTGCTCAGATCCCAAGATATAGGCGTTCGAAATTGAACAAACAGTATAAGCACAAACCGTTCTTTTGAATGAACTAAAAGAAATTAGTAGTATAATTATCTTAGCTGCCTTGTGTGTACATATATATACATATATATATGTATGTATGTATATATGTACATATATATGTTTTTTTCTTTTCTCTTCCTTCTTTTCTCCTTTCCCCTATCCCAGTTGTTCTTTCCTTTTGAGCAGTTTCTTTCCCTTTCACAGTATCTATTGTACATTTTGGATCTTTTTTGCTCTTTCAGCTTCTTACGCTAGGAAGACAAAGGACTTCTATCTGGAACATATAAATAATTGAAGAAAATCAGCCCACCTAAATTCAAAGACCTAATCCAAAAATGGGCATCTGAGATAAAATACACACTTCTAAGATGAAGAAATACCAATGGCAAATAAATATATGAAAAAATGTGCAACATGATTGATCATGCAAGAAATGCAAATTAAAACAACACTGAGATTCCATTTCACTCCAGAAAGAATGGCTATTATCAAGAAATCAACCAATAACAAATGCTGGAGGTGGTGTGGGGAAAAAGGAAGACTTCTCCAGTGTTGGTGGGAGTGTAGACTGGTACAACCACTGTGGAAATCAGTATGGAGATTCCTCAGTAAACTAGAATTAGAGGTCCCATTCGACCCAGCTGTTCCCCTTCTAGATATTTTCCCAGAAGAATTAAAAACATCATACCGGGCCGGTGAGATAGCTCAGTGGCATAAGAACCTGCCTGGCAAGCATGAGGTCCTGAGTTCAACTGCTGGTACCCACATATGAAAAAAGGGCTGGTGATACTGCTCAGTGGCACGGGCACCTGCTGGCACATGAGGTCCTGAGTTCAACCCCTGGTACCCACAAAAAAACAAAACAAAACATCATACCACAGCAATATATGTATACCTGTGTTCATAGCAGCAAAATTTTTAATAGCTAAATCTTGAAAACAACACAAATGCCCATCAACCATGGAATGAATAAAAACGATGTGGTATTTTTACATAATGGAGTACTACTCAGCTATAAAGAAGGATAAACTCGAGGCTTTTATAGGTAAATGGATGCAACTAGAGACCATATTCATAAATGAAATAAATAAAACTTGCATGTGTAAACATCATATTGTCTCCCTCGTGTAAGATATTTTCATGATAAAGAGAACCTAAAGAAATTTATGACATCCAAACCAACACTGCAAAAAATTCTCAAGTATAACCTAGAAAGAGACAATGCCAAAATGTCCAATAAAATGAATGCCTCAGGTAGGGCTAGCAATTAAGTAGTAGGAAAAGAAATCAAAATAGCAACAGGAAAATAATAGGAATAAGTCAATACCTATCAATTATATTATGTAAATGGGCTCAATTTGCCAATCAAAAGACAGAATAACAGAATGGATAAAAAAAGCCCAATAGTATGTTGTATGCAAGAAACACATTTAACATTAAAAGAAATTCATATACTAAAAATCAAGGAATGGAAAACAATATGCCATGCAACAGAACCTGAAAAACAAGCAGGAGTAGTGATACTATTTTCAGACAAAGTGGACTTCAAGCCAAAGTTGAACAAAAGAGGCAAAGGACATTACATATGAATTAGCAGGACTATTCAACAGGAAGATATAACAATTATAAATGTATTTGCACCAAACTACAGTATACCCAACATCATAAAATAAACATTAATAGATACAAAAGATCAGACAAACATCAATACAATTATAATGGAGGACCTCAATATTACACTATCACAAATAGACAGATCAACTAAACAAAAAATCAGCAAAGACACATCGGAATTAAGCCAAATCTTTCAACAAATGTACTTAATAGATACACAGTGGTCCTTGGTTTACCAACTTAGTTCATTCCATGTTTCTGGAAAAAATGACCACCTTCATGTTCTTGCAAAAAAGATGGTCATGGTTGTGTTTGTCACCCAATGCAGAACTCACAAACAAAAACAATATTTTGCCAAATGTTTCTGTTTGTGAACCAAATTGCTCACAAACAAAACCATTCATGAACTGAGGTACCACTGTATACAAAGTGTTCTACCTAACAACAGAATACACATTCTTTTTGGCAGCACATGGAACTGTCTCCAAAACAGAGGACATACTAGCTAATAAAGTATGCCTAAGTAATTGCAAAAGAAACAAAATTTTGTCATGCATATTATCAGGTTACAGTGCAGTGAAAATAGAAATCTATAGGAAAGATACCACAGAAACTGTGCAAACATGATTGTGGCTTCTGGGATCCAGGTGAACAGCACCAAGGGAAGGCCCAGAGACTGAATCCTCCCCTTGTGGCTGATGGGATCCAGGTGAACAGCATGGGAAGGCCCAGAGAGAGACTGGTGGCTGATGGGATCCAGGTGAACAGTGTGGAAAGGCCCAGAGAGAGAGGCTGGCAGCAGCTGGGATCCAGGTGAACAGCATGGAAAAGCCCATAGACCAGCCTCTCCCTTCCCTACTGCTGGGATCCAGGTGAACTGTGCAGGAAGACACAGAGACCAGCAGGAACATCAGCCACACAGTAGGGCCCCAGCCAGGGTGCACATGATGGACAGGCAAGACTAGTAGTGTGAAATTGTCAGAAGCAACAGTAACAATATGATACCACAGGTGGTAAGTTAGGTGAACCAGCCCCGTGCTTGAGGACAAAGACACATGGAATAGAAGCAGGTGGGTGGGGCTCCCCCTTTTCTCTCTCTTTTTTTTCTTTTTCTTTTCTGTTCTTTTTCCTTATTTTTTTCTCTTTTCTAAATGGCTGGGCAGAACTCCAGCCACAGAAAACATCCTATCCCCCAAACCCAGAGACCAAGCTCAGATAATCCCTTGTTTACACCTTCATTCTTTCTCTTCTGCCCTCTTCTCTAGTTTCCCAAAGCTTGCGTGATCATCCTTTGTCCTCCAGGCTGGCTTCTACTTTCTTTTCAGTTATCTTTGTTTTATACATTATCTTTCTAAAATTTCCCCACCACAGGGTAAAACCACTCTACCAAGGGGAAACACTTTGCACACAAGTTCCCAATTTACAATTGGTTCTGTTATATAATTGTAGATTTTGTTCCTATGGTTAAAGGTACAAAATTAATAATTACCACAGTTTGTCAGTTTCTAAACTGTGTTTCATGATATTGTTATTGCTAATTATACTACTTTAGCTAGGATGTTATATCTGTTTTAATCAGTTGTTCTCACTTCTGTAACAATATTGAGAAGTCCTGGGGTAATAACCTTACCACATCCCAGCACCAAAGGACTGGGGACTGAGCCAAACAGATACCAACACCTCACTCTCTTAATTAATTGGAAAGGCAGGATCTTGGGATGGACACAAACCAAGAACCTCCTACACACAGAAGATATCCCTGAAGAACAAACCTTACCTAGAGAGGCCTTACTACTAGTGAAAAAGCTACCTACTACAAAAACTTCTAAGGATCAACACAGAAAACAAAATAAAAAATTTTGAAATAGAAAATGACAAGATACAGAAACAAAATGCAACCTCAGACTTCCAGCCCACCCAGAACAAGTCCAGGAGACAAGATAGAGAAAAACAGAAGACACACACCTGACATTTCTGAAATAATAGCAACTGAAGTAAAGAAATAAATCCATGAGCGTATAGAGGAAATCAGATCAGAAACAATCTCTCAGGTAAAAAAAGCAATGTCAACATTTATAAAGGAATTGCTCAGCAAATCTAGAATAGAGATAGATAAAAAATACATGATGATAGGAAGAGGATGGAAAATGTGAATGATCAATATAAGAAAGAAATAAAATGCATGAAGTAGATTCAAGCAGATATCCAAGAAATTAAAAATTCCATTGAAAGCTGGCAAAACTGCTTGAACAAAACTGAAGACAGACTTTCAGACACTGAAGACAGGATCTCGGCTAGTGATCATGAAAGGAAAGATGTCTTGAAAATAATAAAAGATCAGGAAATAACAATTCAACAGCTACAAGATGAAGCAAAGAAAAATAATATAAGAATGACTGGTGTCAGTGAAAAAGCAGGAGTCAACAAAAATGCCATAAAAAACTATTTGCAGAAGTAATAGCATGGGAAAAGACTATGACATACAGATAAGTGAGGCATACAGAATGCCAATTAGTCATGACCAAAATAAATTTACACCCAGACATACACTAATCAAGTGTATGTCTTGAAATTCAGCACAGGAATAGAATATTAAAAGCAGTTAGAGAAAAGAAAGAAATCACCTATAAAGAAAAGCTCAGCAGAATCACAGTAGGCTTCTCAACACAAACCCTCAAGTCAAGAAGAGCTTGGAGTGAAGTACATCAAGTCCTGAAAGAAAACAACTTCCAACACACATTGATGTACCCTGCAAAACTATCTTTCAAAATTTATGGAGAAATAAGATACTTCATGACAAAGAAGAACTGAAGAAATTCATGACCACCAAAGCAACACTACAAAGGGCACTGAAAGATATTCTAGACAGAGAAAAAAATGCCCACAATGCAAGGAAAAACAACAGAAAGAAACCACCATGCAGGGCAAGCAAGTAAACAGAGGGGAAAAGCAGAGAACCAAAAGCAGGAGAATACCATGACAAAGACAACCCAATACATATCAGTTATAACCATCAATGTAAATGGCCTCAATTCACCAGTCAAAAGAAATAGATGGCAGAAGAGATCAGGAAACAAGATCCAACAATATGCCATATATAAGAAACACATTTAACTGAAAAAGAAATTTATAGACTGAAAGTCAAAGGATGGAAAACAATACTCCATGCAACAGGAACCCAGAAAAAAGCAAGGATAGCTATCCTGATGGCAGACAATGTGAACTTCAAGCCAAGAATTATCAAAAACGTTAAAGAATGTCATACATATACTTGTTAGGGGAAAACTTCAAAAGTAAGAGATAACAATCATAAATATGTATGCACCAAATATGGGGCACCCAGCTATATAAGACAATTATTAATAGACATGAAAAATCAGATAAGCAATAACACAATTGTAACAGAAGAACTTAATACCCCACTGTCACAAAGAGATAGATCAAACAGACAAAAAGTCAGCAAAGAAACATCATAACTGGTCCAAACCTGTGAACAAATGGACTTAGATGTTTTCAGAGTGTTCTACCCAACATCATCAGAATACACATTCTTTTCAGCTTCACATCGGACATTCTCTAAAGTAGACCATATACTAGCCCACAGAACATGCTGAAGTAAATGCAAAGGAATGGAAAATGTCTAAAGCATATTATCTGACCATAGTTCAATGAAATTGGAAATTAATGGTAAAAAAACTACAAAAACTCCATAAACACATGGAAATTAAATAACACCCTCCTGAACAACCGATGGGTCACAGATGAAATTAAAGAAAAAATTAAACAATATCTACAATTAAGCAAAAATGCAGATACAACATTCTAGAACCTGTGGGACAAAATGAAAGCAGTCCTAAGAGAGAAATTTATAGTGGTTAATTCTCCTATCAGGAAAACAGAATAAGCACAAATAACCAAACTAATGTTGCACCTGAAGCTTCTAGAAAAAGAGCAAGACAAGCACAAAGTCCACACAAGGAGGAAATTATAAAAATCAGAACAGAAATTGATGCAATAGAAAAGAAAACAATACAAAGAATTAACGAGTAGAACAGTTGGTTCTTTGAAAGAATAAATAAAAGTGATAAGCCCATAACCAATCTTATAAAAAAAAAGGAAAGAAAAAACTCAAATTCATGCAATGAGGAATGAAAAGGGTGAAATCACTACAGATTCTGTGGAAATTCAGAAGATCATCAATACCTACTTTGACATCTTTACTCTCATAGGATGGAAAACAGAACAAATGGATAGGTTTCCAGATATGTATGAATTACCAAAGCTGAATGAAGAAGATATAAACATTCTGAATAACTTAGTATCAGTTAATTAAATTGAAAATGTAATTAAAAACTTACCAACATAGAAAAGCCCAGGTACAGATGGATTCACTGCTGAATTACACAAGAAATTTAGAGAAGATTTAATACCAATACTTCTCAAACTCTTTAATGAAATTGAAAGGGAAGCAATACTTACCTCATTCCTGGAGGCAAGTATTACCCTGATACCAAAACCAGAGAAAAACCCAACCAAAAAAGATAACTACAGGCCAATCTTCCTAATGAACACAGATGCAAAAATCCTCAATCAGATACTAGCAAGCAGAATGCAGCAAATCATCAACAAGATTATACACCATGACCAAGTGGGATTCATCCCAGGGATGCTGGGATGGTTCAACATATGCAAATCAATAGAAGTAACACACTATATCAACAGAGCCAAAGACATAAATCATGTGACCAACCCTACAGATGCAGAAAAAGCTTTTGACAATGTCCAACACTTATCCATGATAAAAACCCTAAAGAAAATTGGATTGGATGGCCCTTATCTCAATCTGACAAAAGCTGTCTATGAGAAACCAACAGTCAATATCATACTAAATGGACAAAAATGGAAAGCTTTCAATCTACACTCAGGAGCAAGACAAGGATGTTCACTATCATCACTCCTATTCAATATAGTTCTGGAAACACTAGCCAGAGCAATTAGACAAGAGAGAAGGGAAAAAAAGGAATAAGGATAGGAAAGGAAGAAGTTAAATTATCATTATTCACAGATGACATGATACTCTACATAGAAGACCCCAAAAACTCCACCAAAAAGCTTCTAGAATTAATAACGAAATTCAGTAGGGTAGCTGGATACAAAGTCAACACTCAAAAATCAATGGCAGTCCTGTACACTAACAACTAACTCACGAGAAATTAGGGAAAGCACACCCTTCACAATGGCATCGAAAAAAGTGAAATACTTAGTAATCAACATAACAAAGGAAGTAAAAGACCTATACACTGAAAATTACAATACTCTGAAAAAGGAGATCAAAGAGGTCATCAGAAATGGAAAGGGGCCAGTGAGATGACTTAGCAGCTTAAGCGCCTGCCCGGCAAGCGCGAGGGCCCGAGTTCGACTCCCAGAACCCACATACGAAAAAGGGGCCGGTGATATCACTCGGCGGCATGGGTGCCTGCTGGCGTGTGAGGTCCTGAGGTCGACCCCCCGGTACCCACAAAAAAAAAAAAAAAAAGAAATGGAAAGATATCCTTTGCCAATGGATAGGAAGAACCAACATAGTAAAAATGACCATACTCCTAAAACTGTTATACAGATTTAATGCAATCCCGGTCAAAATACCGTTATCATACCTCACAGATCTAGAGAAAACATTCCTAAAATACACCTGGAGCCAGAAGAG
This sequence comes from Erethizon dorsatum, assembly GCA_028451465.1. Classification (NCBI taxonomy): domain Eukaryota; kingdom Metazoa; phylum Chordata; class Mammalia; order Rodentia; family Erethizontidae; genus Erethizon; species Erethizon dorsatum. The sequence goes on from CM051822.1 coordinate 103,949,725, forward strand.
ACCTAAAATAGCAAAGGCAATCCTGGGCATCAAAGGCAGGCAGGAGGCATCACAATCCTTGACTTGAAATTATACTACCAAGCTACTGTGATAAAATCAGCATGGTACTGGCAAAAAAACAAACCTGAGTACCAGTGGAACAGATTAGAAAATGCAGACACAATTCCAAACACACTCAGCCACCTTATCTTTGACAAAGGGGCCAAACATGTTCACTGGAAGAAAGATAGCATTTTTAATAAATGGTGCTGGAAAACCTGGCTCTCTATATGCTGAAGACAAAAATTAAACCCTTCTCTATTACATCATGCACTAAACTAATGTCAAAATGGATCAAGGATCTAAATATTAAAACAGAAACACTAAACCTATGGGAAGAGAAAATAGGTAGAATACTTAAGACAATGGTGTAGGTAGAGAGTTCATGTAGAAAACCCAAACAGCACAGGAAATACTTCAAAGAATCAACAACTGGTATCTCATCTTATTAAAAATGCTTTGCACAACAAAAGAAATCACCAACAAAGTGAAAAGGCAACACACAGAGTGGGAAAATATTTAGTCAATAGTCCCTCAGACAAACTACTTCTATCTAGAACATATAAATAATTGAAAAAAATCAGACCCCCAAATTCAAATTCCCAATCCAAAAATGGGCATCTGAGATGAATATGCACTTCTCAGATGAAGAAATACAAATGGCAAATAAATATATGAAAAAATGTTCAACATCACTGGTCATTTGAGAAATGCAAATTAAAACTACACTGAGATTCTGTGTTACCCCAGAAAGAATGGCTACCATCAAGAAATCAACCAGTAACAAACACTGGCAGGGATGTGGGGAAAAAGAACACTTCTCTGCTGTTGGTGGGAGTGTAGACTGGTGCAACCACTGTAGAAATCAGTATGGAGATTCCTCAAAAAACTAGGATTAGAAGTCCAGTTCCACCGAGCTATTCCCTTTCTGTGCCTCTCCCCAAAAGAATTAAAAACATCATACCCCAGTGATATATGTGCACCCATGTTTATAGCAGCACAAGTTGTAATAGCAAAATCTTGCAAACAACCCAAATGCCCACCAACTGAGGAATGGGTTAAAAAGGTGTGGTATTTTCACATAATGGAGTACTACTTAGGCATAAAGAAGGAGAAACTTGAGACTTTTATAGATAAGTGAATGCAACTTGAGACCACATTCATAAGTGAAATAAATCAGACTCACATGTGTAAACACTGTATTGTCTCCCTGGTTTGAGAAAGTGAAAGAGTAAATAAGGTCTAAAATGTACAATAAATATTGTGAAATGGGAAGAAATTGTTCAAAGGAAAAAGGAACTAGGATGGATGAAAGGGGAAAGGACAATAGGGGAAAGGGAAAATATGCAAGTCAGTTATACTGTTAGTGTCTCTTAGATCATTAAAAAGGAAGGTTTGTGCTAACATCATTTGGAGAAATTTTTATGCCCATATCTTGTACCCTGAGCAACTAAATTTAAAGGTAACAACACGTTATGTATTAATTATTGCTAATCTCCTATTATTTTGTTATGAATTTTTTTCCTTTTTTCCATAAAATAAAAAAAAAACTATCCAAACATGGAAATTACTGCATTCATGCCAGGACCATAATTAGTATGTCTTGCTGGCAGCTTCTTTGATTTGAATTTTCTGTCCCATCCAACAGCTTGAACCATCAGTGGTGTATGCATGGCTGTCCCGTCGGGTGGCTTGTAGCACTTCTCAGGGCGTCTCTGACTACAGTAATGCAAAGAAAGGCATTGATTTAGCAGACCAGATGTCATCATATTACATTTCCTTGAAGAAAACATTAATATGGTATAAAAAAATTGTAATGCAGCTGATTTGTGGTCCAGCAGTTATAAATGCATATTATATACACCAGCAGTGGGGTATTTGTAAAATTTCCATGTTAAAATTTAAATGATTAATTATTGGTAAACTATTAACCTGTGAAGTAATGCCACAGGCACAAATTACTCAAAAAAAAAAGTTCCTTTCTAAAAGCTTATTTAGATTAGCAAAAAATACAGGGGAAAATGTAGAGAATGTTATTGAAGATTATCTGAAAAAATGGGTGCCACTGTGGCCACAGAAAGTCAAATGTGTTATGACATTTTGTCCACTCTGCACAAATCAGCCACCTTTATGTTTAAAATGTTTCAAAGAAATTCATGAATATAAATAAGTTTATTTTAATTTAATAAAATAAATTTGTTGATTATTGCAATAATTTTTAATTGTTATGAATAGTATTAGTTAATATTCATATTTGGGTAGTACTTACATTTGTACCACCAGTGACACAAGCTGTCTGATGGGACAGTCATACATGTACCACCAGTGGTTCAAGCTGGTGGCAGGATGTTAAACAAGACACTCTTGAATAATCAGTGTGTCATAGAGGAAATTAAGGAAGAAATGAGGTAGCTCCTAAAATTAAATAATAGCTACAGTACAACATACCAGAACTTATGGGATACAATGAAAGCAATCTTGTAAGAGAAACTTATAGCTATGAATACCCACATCAGAAAAACAGAACAAATCTAAATAAACAACCTAATGATGCATCTCAAGGTTCTTAGAAAAGCATGAACAATCCAAATCCAGAGTTTCCGTAAGGAAAGAAATCATAAATATCAGAATAGTAATCAATGAAATGGAGACTAAAAAACAATACAAGGAATCAATAAAGTGAAGAGCTGGTTCCTTGAAAGAATAAATAATATAGACAAATCCTTAGCCAATCTTACAAAAAAAAAAAAAAGAAAAAAGGAAAGGAAAGACACAAATCAGTGCAATTAGAAATGAAAAATGTGAAATCACAAGGAACACCACCCAGATATAGGAAATTATTAGCAACTACTTCACAAACATATATGCAAATATTGGAGAACTCTGAAGAAATGGAGAGATTCCTAGATGCATATGAGTTACCAAAACTGAACCAAGAAGACTTAAAAACCTTGAATAATTTAATAAAAGACAATGAATTTGAAGCAGCAATAAACACACTACTAACAAAGAAAAGCCCAAGACCCAATGGATTCACAGCCAAATTCTACAACAACTTCAGGGAAGATTTAACACCAATACTCATTTAACTTTATAAAGAAATTGAGAGGTAAGAAGTACTTTTAAAATCACTCTTGAGGGCCCGTGAGATGGCTCAGCAGCGTACGCGCCTGCCTGGCAAGCGTGAGGGCCCGAGTTCGACTCCTGGAACCCACATACGAAAAAAGGGGCCGGTGATATCACTCAGCGGCACGGGCACCTGCTGGCGCGTGAGGTCCTGAGGTCGACCCCCCAGTACCCACAAAAAAAAAATCACTCTTGAAAGCTAACTTTGTTCTGATCCCTACAAGAGGCAAGGATCCACCCAAAAAAGATCATTATAAACCAATTTCTCTAATGAACATAGGGGCAAAAATCCTTAACAAGATACTGGCAAACAGATTGCAAAAAATTGTTGAGGGCCGGTGAGATGGCTCAGTGGTGTAAGTGCCTGCCTTGCAAGCGTGAGGACCTGAGTTCTACTCCCGGATCCCACATACGAAAAAGGGGCCAGTGATATCGCTCAGCGGCACGGGTGCCTGTTGGCACGCAAGGTCCTGAGGTCGCCCCCCTGGTACCCACAAAAAAAAAATTGTCGAAAAGATCGTACACCACAAACAAGTAGGCTTCATCCCAGGGATGCAAGGATGGTTCAATGTATGCAAATCAATAAATGTAATTCATCACCTAAACAGAAGCAAGGACAAAAAACATATGATCTTCTCAATAGACAGATAAAAACCCTTTGACAATATCTAACACACATTCATGATAAAAACCCTGAAAAAAAATAAGAAGGAGGACATTATTTCAACATGATAAAAGCCATTTATGACCAATTTACTGCCAACATCATATTAAATGGAGAAAAACTAAAGCTTTCCCTCTAAAACCAGGAACAAGACAAGAACAAGGAATAGGAACAAGAAAACACACCTTTTCAACATAGCCCTCAAAAAAATCATAATTGACAGATGACATGAGCTTTTACTTACAAGACACCAAAACTCCACAAAAAGACTCCTAGAATTAATAACTAGTGTAGCAATGCAGCAAGACACAAAACAAACACAAAAATCAATAGCATTCCTATACACTAATAATTAACTCACTGAAAAAGAAATTAGGAAAAGAATACTATCTACAATCATATCAAAAAAATTAAATACTTAGGAATCAACCTAACCAAGGAAGTGAAAAACCTCTACAATTAAGATTACATCACTCTTAAAATGGAAATCAAGCAGGACATAAGAAAAGGAAAGATGTCCCCTTCTTGGATAAGCAGGACCAATATAATTAAAATGGCTATACTTCCAAAACTGATATACAGATTCAATGCAATTCCAATCAAGATATCAATGACATTTATCACAGATCTAGAGAAAACAATCCTAAAATTCATATGGAACAAGAAGAACCTAGATTAGCAAAAGTGATCCTGGGTAACAAAAGCAGAGCAGATAGCATCAAAATCCCAGACTTCAAGTTATATTATAAAGCTATGATGATTAAAGCATCATGGCACTGGCCAAAAACAAAACAAAACAAAACAAAACAAAACAAAACAAAACAGAAAAACAGGCATATGGATAAATAGAATAGAATAGAAGAAGCAGAAACAACCCCAGGCACATTCAGCTATTTGACCTTTGACAAAGGATGCAAAAATATATGCTAGAGAAAAGATAGCCTCTTTAATAAATGGTGCTGGGAAAATTGGATATCTAGAAGCAGAAGGTTGAGTTTAGATTCATATGTCTCACCATGTGAGATAAAATCACAGTGGATCAAAGATCTAAATGTTAAAATGGAAATACTTAATCTGCTGGAATATAAAATAGGTACAACTCTTGAAGACATAGGCACAGGCAAGGACTTTTTGAACAGAACCTCAGTGGCACAAGAATAATATGATAATCAACAAATGAGATCATATCAAATTAAAGAGCTTCTGCACAGGAAAGAAAACAACCAACAGAGTGTAAAGTCAACCTACAGAATGGGGAAAATTTTTTGCCGACTATTCCTCAGAGGACTAACATCTACAATATATAAAGAACACAAAAATTAGACTCCTCAAAATAAAAGACCCAATCAAAACATGTTCAACCAAAGTGAACTGATACTTCTCAGAAGTAGTACAAGTGGCCAGTAAATACATGAAAAAAATGTTCAGCCTTGTCAGACACTAGAGAAATGCAAATTAAAGCTATACTGAGATACTGTCTACCCCAGAAAGAATGGCTATCATAAAAAAATCTAATAATAACAAATGGTGGGGAGATTGTGGGGATAAAGGAGCTCTTCTACATTGTTAGTGGGCATGTAAACTAGTATAACCATATTGAAATCAGTGTGGAGATTCCTCAAAAAACTAAAAATAGAAATTCCATTTGACCTAGCTATTCCTTTTCTAGGTACCTTCCCAAAAGTTAAAAATCAGCATATTACAGGTAAATATGCATATCTATGTTTATAGGAGTGCAATTTACAATACCTAGATCTTGGAAACTTCATATATGTCCATTAACAGATAAATGGATAAGGAAACTATATTTACACACAATGGAGTACTACTACTCTGCCATAAAAAGTGATAAACTTGAGATATTTATAGGTAAATAGATGCACCTAGAGAGCATAATGTTTTTTTTTCTGCCCTTATCTTTTATTCTTTTTTTTTATTTTAAAGAGAAGAAAAAACAAAACAAATCAAAAGAAGAACAAATTTTCAAAGCAACATAATAGGAGGGTAACAATGGTTAATACATTACGTATTACTATCTTTACATTAGTTATTCAGGATACCAGACATTAGCATTCAATTGTCCAAACATTATTGGCACAAACCTTACTCTTCAATGAACTAAGTAAAATTGGTAGTGTATCTATCTTAACCATCTTATATATATATACAAATTTTTTCCCTTTCCCTTCTTTCTTTTCCCTATTCCAGTCTCTCTTTCCTTTTGACCAGTTTCTTTTTCATTCATCATGTCTATTGTACATTTTGGATCTTATTTACTCTTTCAGTTTCTCATGCTAGAGAGACAATACGATGCTTACACATGTGCTTCTGGTTTATTTCACTTATGAGTATTTTCTCGAGTTGCATCCATTTACCTATAAAAGTCTCCAGTTTATCCTTCTTTATGGCTGAATAGTACTCCATTGTATAAAAATACCACATCTTTCTTATCCATTCCTCAGTTGATGGGCATTTGGGTTGTTTCCAAGATCTGGCTATTACAAATTGTGCTGCTATAAACATGGGTGCACATATATCGCTGTGGTACGATGTTTTTAATTCTTCTGGGAAGATGCCCAGAAGGGGAGTAGCTGAGTCAAATGGGACCTCCAACCCTAGTTTTCTGAGGAATCTCCACACTGACTTCCACAGTGGCTGTACCAGTCGACACTCCCACCAACAGTGAAGAAGGGTTCCTTTTTCCCCACAGCCCCTCCAGCATTTGTTATTAGTTGATTTCTTTATAGTAGCCATTCTTTCTGGGGTGAGATAGTATCTCAGTGTTGTTTTAATTTGTATCTCTTGAATGACTAGTGATGTTGCACATTTTTTTGTATATTTATTTGCCATTAGTATTTCTTCATCTGAGAAATGTGTATTCATCTCAGATGCCCATTTTTGGAGTGGGTCTTTAAATTTGGGAGGTCTGATTTTTTTGAGTTCTTTATATGTTTTCAATAGTAATCCTTTGTCTGAGGAACAGCTGGCAAACATTTTTTCCCACGTTGTGGGTTGTCTCTTCACTCTGTTGGTGGTTTCTCTTGCTGTGCAAACTCTTTTTAATAAGATGAGATCCCAGTTATTGATTCTTTGGGATAGTTCCCGTGCGGTTGAGTTTTTATTCATAAAGTCTTTGCCTACACCAATGTCTCCAAGGCTTTTACCTATCCTACCTTGCAGCAGATTTAATGTTTCTGTTTTAATATTTAGATCTCTGATCTTTTGAATTTAGTTTAGTGCATGGTGAAAGATATGGGTCTAGTTTTAATCTTCAGCATGTGTAGAGCCAGTTTTTCCAGCACCATTTATTAAAGAGGCTATCTTTCTTCCAGCGAATGTGTTTGGCACCTTTGTCAAAGATAAGGTGGCTTAGTATGTCTGGGGTTGTTTCAGCATCTTCTAATCTGTTCCATTGATCTTCAGGTCTGTTTTTTTGCCAGTACCACACTGTTTTTATCACAGTAGCTTTATAGTATAATTTCAAGTCGGGGATTGTGATGCCCCCTGCCTTGCTTTTGTTGCCCAGAATTGCCTTTGCTATTCTAGGTCTCTTCTGATTCCAAATGAATTTTAGGATTGTTTTCTCTAATGCTGTGAGATATGCTGTTGGAATTTGGATTGGAATTGCATTAAATCTGTCTAACAATTTTGGAAGTATGGCCATTTTCACTATATTGGTTCTTCCTATCCAGGAGCAAGGGATATCTTTCCATTTTCTGATATCCTCTTCAATCTCCTTTTTCAGAGTACTGTAGTTTTCAGTATAGAGGTCTTTTACATCCTTTGTGAGGTTGATTCCTAGGTATTTCATTTTTTTGGATGTTATTGTGAAAGGTATTGTTTCCCTAATTTCTCTTTCAGTAAGTTTGTTATTTGTGTACAGGAAGGTTATTGACTTTTGAGTATTGACTTTGTATCCAGCTACACTACTGAATTTGCTTATTAAATCTAGCATTTTTTTAGTGGAGTTTTTGGGGTCTTCTGTGTAGAGTATCATGTCATCTGCAAATAATGATAATTTAACTTCTTCCTTTCCAATCATTATTCCTTTTATTTCTTTCTCTTGTCTAATTGCTCTGGCTAAAGTTTCCAGAACTATGTTGAATAAGAGTGGGGACAGTGGACATCCTTGTCTTGTTCCTGATTTTAGAGGGAAGGCTTTCAGTTTTTGGCCATTTAGTATAATATTGGCTGTTGGTTTGCCATAGATAGCTTTTACCAGATTGAGATAAAGACCCTCTATTCCAATTTTCTGTAGAGTTTTTATCATGAAAAGGTGCTGGACTTTGTCAAAAGCTTTTTCTGCATCTATTGAGATGATCATGTGATTTTTGTCTTTGGTTCTGTTAATATGGTGTATTACATTTATTGATTTACCTATGTTGAACCATCCCTGCATCCCTGGGGTGAATCCAACTTGGTCATGGTGTATAATCTTCTTGATGATTTGTTGGATTCTGTTTGCCAGTATCTTATTAAGGATTTTTGCATCTATGTTCATTAGGGAGATTGGCCTTTAGTTCTCTTTCTTAATTGGGTCCTTCTCTGATTTTGGTATCAGGGTAATGCTTGCTTCCAAGAATGAATTTGGGAGTATTGCTTCCCTTTCAATTTCATTGAAAAGTTTGAGAAGTAGGGGCGTAGGTCTTCTCTAAATTTCTTGTAGAATTCGGCAGTGAATCCATCAGGGCCTGGGCTTTTCTTTGTTGGGAGGTTTTTAATTACATCTTTAATTTCATTGGTTGATATTGGTTTATTTAGGATTTTTAAATCTTCTTGATTCAGCTTTGGTAATTCATACGAATCTAGGAATCTGTCCATTTTTTCTGCATTTTCTATCTTAGTAGAATATAAATTTTCAAAATAGGTATAGATGATCTTCTGGATTTCTGCAGGGTCCGTCGTGATATCACCCTTTTCATTTTCAATTGCATGGATTTGAGTCTTTTCTTTTCTTTTTTTAATAAGGTTGGATAAGGGTTTGTCAATCTTACTTATTCTTTCAAAGAACCAACTTTTTGCTTCATTGATTCTTTGTATTTTTTTTTAGTCTCCAATACGTTAATTTCTGCTCTGATCTTTATAATTTCCTCCCTTGTATGGGCTTTTGGCTTAACCTGCTCTTCTTTTTCTAGAAGCTCGAGGTTCACCCTTAAGTTGTTTATTTGCGCTTGCTCTATTTTCCTGACATAAGTATTTAATGCTATAAATTTCCCTCTTAGGACTGCTTTCATTGTATCCCATAGGTTCCGGTATGTTGTACTGTCATTATCATTCAGTTGTAGAAAGTGTCTAATTTCTTCTTTAATTTCATCTGTGACCCATTGGTTGTTCAGGAGGGTGCTGTTTAATTTCCATGTGTTTAGGGAGTTTTTGTGAGATCTTTTGCCATTGATTTCCAATTTCATTGCACTATGGTCTGATAATATGCATGGGATAATTTCAATTCCTTTGCATTTACTTAAGCAGGTTTTACGAGCTAGTATGTGGTCTATTTTGGAGAACGTCCCATGTGCAGCTGAGAAAAATGTGTATTCTGATGTTGTAGGATGGAACACTCTATAGACATCTACTAAGTCTATTTGTTCCAAAGTTTGGTTCAGTTCTACTATTTCATTATTGATTTTCTGTCCAGTTGATCTGTCTTTTTGTGACAGTGGAGTATTGAGATCTCCCAATATAATTGTATTAGTGCTTATTTGACTTTTCATGTCCTTTAGTACTTTTTTTATATAGCTGGGTGTATTGGTATTTGATGCATATATATTTATGATCGTTATCTCTTCCTCTTGGATTGTTCCCTTTACAAGGATGTAATGACCATCTTTATCTCTCTGAATCCTTCTTGGCTTGAAGTTCACTTTGTCTGCAAAAAGAATAGCTACCCCTGCTTTTTTCTGGGTTCCTGTGGCATGGAGTATTTTTTTCCATCCTTTGACTTTCAGTCTATGAATTTCTTTCTGAATTAAATGTGTTTCTTGTATACAGCATATTGTTGGATCTTGCTTCTTGATCCTTTTTGCCAGTCTGTGCCTTTTGATTGGTGAATTGAGACCGTTAACATTGATGGTTAAAACTGATATGTATTGACTTATACTTGTCATGATATTTTCCTGTTGTTGGTTCCCACTCTTTGTTTTTCCCCTTTCCTGCTATTTAATTATCTGCCCTGCCTGGTGGATTCCTTCTGTTGGGGTTCCTATCTCTTTCTAGAATGTCTTTTGGAACATTTTGGAGTGCTGGTTTGGTGGTCATAAATTTTCTCAGATGTTCTTTGTCATGAAAGTATTTTATTTCTCCATCAATTTTGAAAGATAGTTTTGCAGGGTACATCAATCTGGGTTGAAAATTATTTTCCTTTAGAGCTTGAAATACATCATTCCAAGGTCTTCTTGAATTGAGGGTTTGTGCTGAAAAGTCAGCTGTGATTCTGATGGGTTTTCCTTTATAGGTGATTTGTCTCTTCTCCCTAACAGCTTTTAAGATTCTGCCCTTCTGTTGAATTTCTGGGATCTTGACTATAATATGTCTGGCTGAAGTTTTTTTTTGATCATGTCTAGTTGGTGTTCTAAAAGCTTCACTTATAGGGGCATCAAATTCCTTTTCTCTTCCAGGAAAGTTCTCCCTGATTATGTCTTTGAACAATGTTTTAATGTCATTGATGCTATCTCCTGCTTTTTCATTTATTCCAATTATTCTTAAGTTGTTTATCCTTGAGTCATCTAGCAGCTGCTGAATTGATTTTTCATGGTCCCTTGCTGTTTTTAAGAATTCTTCCTTTTCATGATCACTAATTGCAAGCCTGTCTTCTATATCTGATATCCTGTCCTCGCATTGGCTTAATCTGCTACAAATACTTTCAATGGAATTTTTGTTCTCTTGGATATCTGCTTGAATCTGCCTTATGGATTGCATTTCTTTCCTATGCTGAGCATTCATGGTTTCTATAGTTTTCTTAAGCTCATCTATTTTTTTGTCTGTATCAGCTATAGTGTCCTTAAGCATGGTCTTCAATGTGGACATTATCTCTGCAGTTATCTGTGAAATTATTTCTGTTTTAATTTTTTCCAGAGCCTCATTCAGTTGCCTTGTTGTTACCACTTCAGATAGGCCAGGTGGGTGGCTTTTGGATTGTCCCACCTCGTTGCTCCCTAGGTTTGCCTTTGGTGAATTGGATGTGTGGGGTTGCATCTTGTTTAAGTGTCGTCTCATTTTTTCCTTTCTTTAATTCCTGGGGTGATGTTTGCAAATTACCTATGGTAGGTTACTTTATTGCTAGTGTTTAAGATCTTTAGAAGATGACTACTTCTCTGCAGTATCTTCCAAGTGGAGCTTGCTTTTGGGTTTTGAGCTTTCTGCCAGATCCTACCTCTTCAATTCGTTGGGTATGCGAAGTTGCTACCTGTTTGGCCCAGTCCTTGATTCTTTGGTACTGTGCCACTGTATTTTCTGTGTCCCTTAGTCAATCTCAAGCACAAAATATCAGGAAGGAAAGATGTTTAGAACAATTATTTTACATTTGGCTATAATGTTAACTAAAGCATCAAACACAGGCTAGAAAATGACAGACTGAGCTAACCAGTTATTTACCACTTTTAGCTGTATAGAGTTGCGGTTATATAACAAAATCTAAAACACACCAGAAAAATTATATGCAGTATACAAGTCCTATGTATGTCAATTTTTCCCTGAGGAGTTTAAATTTAAAATGAGTTAAGGAGGAAATAGAGTGTTGGGAGAATAGGAAGGAATTAGATGTAAGGTTAGAGGACCAAGAGGGATCCCACTAAAATTGGGACACTGGTGCAGAGGACTGGTGGTAAAAAGAGAAGGAAGGGATAAAAGGAAAAACAGATCACAACCACAATCACAAAGAAGTTAGAGGCGCTGTTTACACTCATATAAAAACCAGAGAGAATAATGGAGGAAAGAGCAAATACACATACAGAAACAAAAATGAAGACAAAAACAATAAAACAGACAAAACAAAAATAAAACCCCACCAAAAAAAAAAAAAAACCCTTCGCCAGAACAAAAAACAAACGAGTGAGAAAAAAATAAAAATAAAAATAAAAAAAATAAAAAGAATCAGTTCCAGGTGTTGACTCTGCTGTAGGCAGGCACTGTGTGGTGACAGAGTCCTGTTCCGTGCAGGTCGGTCCCAGTAAGCCAGCAGCGGCTCTCTGGCGGGCGGTGAGCAGAGGCCCGTACTTTCAGGCAGAGACCAGTCTAGCTCGCCTGCTGCTCTCAGTGAACTTTCACTATCCCTGGGCCTGAGAGGCGCAGCGCGCTGTCCGGAGCACGGGTTCCCTGCACTGGTTTCCCACCCCTCTGATTCTCACCACACCCCCCACAATGGCGCCGGGCCAGTCACTCTCTGGCGTGGGACAGGTGTGGCTGAGAGACCAGCCTCGTTCGCCTGCTGACCTCAGCACACTTTCGTGGGCCTGAGAGGCCCTGCACTGCCCTGTCCGGAGCACGAGTGTCCAGCGCTGTTTTTCTTTCGCACCGCTCTGAGTTTCGCCACACCCCCCACAATGGCGCCCGGCCGGTCGCTCTCTGGCGCGGGGCAGCTGTGGCTGAGAGACACTCACCGCCAGCCAGCGCAGTTCTCCGTGGCTCCCCCACCTCGCCGCTGTCTCAGGATCCTCCGTGGGGGCTCCCTGGGCACCAGCTGTCACCGTGTGTCCGTAGAATTGAGCTTCTGTCATGCTGTGATTCCTGGAATGGTAGAAGGTGCACGTGCGCGGTCTGCTCCTTCTTCTTTGTTGGAAATCACCCTTCACTGGTGCTGGGGGTCCCAGATTGCACTTCAGAACTTTTCTGGGTTCTGGGGAGGCATCTCCCCCACTCCTGCACTTTCCCGGTCGCTATATTCCCGTGTTCCAATGGTAGTTTTAGAGAGAGTTTCGCTGCCTGCTTCTTACTCATCCGCCATCTTTTTCCCCCCCCCTTGAGAACATAATGTTAAGTGAAATAAATCATACACACAAGATTAAACATTGCATGTTTTCTCTTATATGAGACACTCAAAAATAAATATATATATGCATGCATGAAGATAGATAAATAGGAAGTAAGGAAAAGTTCAAGTAATTCCACAAATTACGTATTCCATTGTTTCAAAAGTATTTTAATATATGTTAATTTGTTTCATTTACACTACTAGTTTCTCTAAGTTCACTGAAAAGAAAGTTTTGTGCTATTTGTTTACTTCTTTATTTTAAGAGAGAATCATTTTTGTCTATGTCTTGTACCCTGAGTAACTACTTAGAAGATAATCATTAACTATTGTTATTCTCATTATTTCATTATGAAATTTTATTTTTCATAAAATAAAAAAATATTAAAAAAAACCTTTTGCTCTTGTCTTCCACTTCACACCCATGTCCAGCCCATCCAATCTGTCCCAAATACACACTAATGTCCACAAAGAAATATATTTTGATTCTCATAATAGAGATTTGTTGGTTGTGACCTAACCCTCTCCACTGCTTCTCTGCAAACAACAATTCATGCACCAAGCCCCAGATCAAATTTCACTTCTATTCCACCTCTTGTGCCAGGGCCAAAGGTACTTTCATTCTAGTTAGAGATTGGTAAATACAAGAAGCAAATATCTCCTTAAGCCAGGTGAGGTAAAGGGAAGGCACATGGAAGGGACATTGGGCAGTCTCACCAGCATCCAAGGACAAAAAGCAATGGACAATTGAGCCACACATGGACCTAAGCCACCAAGCAGAAATCCAAGGCCTGTGGCCCCCACAAGGTTGTCAAACTCTCAGCTCTCACTCTCTTCCCTCCCTCTCTCTTCCATTCACCTGCTTCTTTCCATAGATTGTCATGTTTATCAAGGCTCCAGCCTAGCCTTTGGTCTTTCTGCGATGCACAGCTCCAGATCCCACTCTGGCACCTCATTATGACTGTGGTCACTTCTTCACATTTCCAGAGAATCTCATTTTCTCAACCCAGTGATGTTGCTTCTTCCTCAGTCAGGTGTACATTTGGTCCATTCAACTATGGCTGTGGGGTGGCATCCCAGCAGCCTGGGACTACCTTTCAGCAGACGCTGTGGGTATCCCACTCTGTGTCCCACTTACTCTTCCTGTGCACACTAATTTAGTGGCATCCTAAAACCAACACTGAGGCTTTTTCCTGAGGGCTTTCTCTGGCTTCTGGGAAATTGAAGCCTCCCCTCACTAATGTTCCAAACCAATGACTCATGGGAGTTGGTAAATAACCAGTCTAGAGCATGGTTGAGATAGCAATGCAGTAGTGCATCTTCTTTCAGAAAGGGGTCATGGAGGGCAGATCTGAAATCTCAAGGACACCATCCTTATTGCACTCTGTTTTACTTTGTATTGCCTTTGCTTAGTTACAAACCTCTCTCCCCTAATTAACTGTAAGCTCCCGAAGGGAAGGTATTATTTCTTCTTTATCTTCTAGACTCCAGGGAGCCCACCATAGGGCTTTGCATACAGCAAGACTTCAAGTCCCTTTTGGCCAGTTAATTAAATTGAATCTGCCAAACAAGACATTCCCCCAAATACATCCCTATAACTAGGTCAGACAGTCCTTTAACTGGGCCATACTGTCATAAGATTCTTCTATGACTAAGTAGCCTTTTAAAAACACTGATTAGATAAGTTTCATTTGCAGATAACATCTAGACAATATTGTAGGATAAGAAGTAGTACAGAATATCATGATTTGTTAAATCTCAAAGACTTTTAATAGAAAATAGCCCTAAAGGCATGATTTAGCTTCAATTGAATCGTGGAAAGTGTGACTTTTGCCTGACTCCTGAAATCTCCTCAGTGACCTTGTTATTAAATAGGCAGCACTGAAATATTTGTGCTCTTTCTAAAAAAATCTCTTAGGTAATTATCTTTTCACTCTCCAGCTCAAAATACCATGAAGCACATTTTCCAAGAGGTTCAGAGTTCAGATAGAGGTATCCTTTCACCCATGTGCTGTAATGAAATTGGCATGATAATTAAATGCCCATCATCCTAGAGAGTACGTGCATAAAACCGGATGGCAGCTGTAAAAAGAAACAAACTGGGATTGGAAAGAAAAGTCCTGCTGGGCTCACATCATAGGTTTAATTCTATATTTTAAATAATGGGCATAACCTGAATGAATTAGTAAAGTAAAATAAACCTACACTGAGTTCTAATTCATCTTCACATAGGTATATATAAAGACATTGGGAGGAGAACACAAGGAGAGAAACCCACAGGCATAGATACATCCTGGACTCTCTTAAGAAACTTGATTCATGAGTATTTTTAACCAGCATGGAAAGAATGGGAGGCAATTTGTAAGACTTAAGAGCCAGGTTTGAATATGGCTCCATCCTCAGCAGCCTCAGCTTTCTCCTCTCTCCTTGAGTTATTGGGAAGACAACAAGATGGTAGCATGGCATGGCTATGGCATATGGCAATTCTAGCTTAGTTTCATCTTTATTACCTCTTCATTTGGCTGTTTCTGAGGATTCTTACTATTGTCCTTATGAACTTTAGGCCAAAACATCTACCAAAGTTGACCATCATCATATATGGTAAGAGCAAATTTATTCTTGGGTTATATACACATCAGAAATGTGAGCAAATGTTCACCAAAAGACATACACAAGAATCCTCACAGTCACATTTGTTGTAATATTCTCAAACTGGAAATCATACAATGAGTATAATGGGTTCTATCTAGCCATCAATAATAGATCAGAATAATTGACTGACTGGTTTTCTATCCATTAATAGTAGAATGAAAAAATAAATTGTGGTATGTTCACCCATGGATTGCTATCCAGCAGTAATAATGAACAAATCACTGCCTCAGCAACAGGGATGAATCTCTCAAACATAATAGTGACAAGAGAAGCCAAATAAAAAAGAGTGCATGGTGTATTTACATAAACTACCACTGCAGGTGAAACTGCTGTGATCTACACTGTTAAAGGTTGAGAGACAAGCCAGGCATGATGGCACACACCTATAATCCCAACACTCTGGGAGACTGAGGCAAGAGGATCACAAATTCAAGCCCAGCCTTGGTGAATTAGCAAGTTAGATCTTGACTCAAAATAAAAAATGAAAAGAGGCTGATGATGTAGCTCTGTGCGAAGGACCTCTGTTCAATTTCCCAGGGTTAGGGAGGGAAGCTCTTAAGCAATAGTTGACTACAGGGGACAAAGGAGTCTCTGGAGTGATGATAATCTTCTCTTACTTGAGCTGGGAGCTCAGGAGAAGGTGAGTACACTGAGGGACAATTCAAGTGTTACATTCAGAATTTATGCACTCACCCATAGATATGTGATTCTTCACTGAAAAGTTCCTCAAGTAAATGGGTTGGACACTTTGGACTCAGGAGTTGATCCTTCTCAAGAGATGGAAGACTCTTGTACAGACAGAGTAATGCTGGTGGGTTGCATGATGCTGGAAACCTAGGTGAACCTACTAGGCAGGTCACCCATTGCTGATGGCTAGTCCTCACCTTCACCTTTAGGTGGTTAAACTCCATGTAATGGCACAAATATGCAGCCATCTATGACTAGCACATTGGCCTCTAGTCTGACACTAGGGCATTTAGTAACTGCCTCTTAGCCAAAACCTCCCATTGTCCCCAAGATGTGCAGCCTGACAAATAACACAAGTTGATCCAATAATTCCATCAAGGGACAATGACCCACTAGGAGTTAAGCACATGGAGGTTGTTTTTTTTTTCAAAGAAGGACAGATGCACAGAAAGAAACAGTAGTGAGGCTTTCAATATGGAAGACCTAAATGTGGCATCTTCAGTAATAACAACAAATATATATTAAACACACACATATATAGATATCTGTAAATTCATGTATATATATGTATTACACATAATATATTATATGTAATATGTAATATATATATTCTTCCTTAGTTTCCAAAATGTATTGGTCTCAGGACCTCCAGAGATGCTCAGGTGCCCAAGTCCCTTATATAAATCCTTGGATGCTCAAGTCCCTTATGTAAAATGACATAATATTTGTACATAACCCACACACATCCTTCCATATACTTTACACCATCTCTAGATTATTTTTAATACATAATAGATTGAAAATGCTGTGAAAATTCTCATTATGCTGTATTATTTATGGAATAATTACAAGAGAAAGTCTGTGCATGTTTAGTATGATGCAATTTTTTTCAAAATATATTCTCTCTGAGGCGGGGTGAATCCAGGGATAGAGAATCTGTAGATACAGAAAGCCAACAATATAGTTATTTTTATAGTTTTAAATAAATGCAGACCCAGGACAGGCTGGGCCCCAGGCATGCAGGCACACACATGCCTTTGGCAGGCAGACCCACACTGGGTGCTGGACACCCAGTACAGGACAGGCCCGGGGGCACGGAGTAATAAGCAAGACAAGCAATGTGGAGGTGTCCTCAGTGGTAGCGAGGAGCCAAGAGCTGGGCTCTGGAGAACTCTACCAACAGAGTAGTCCAAAGCCCCCACATGCAGAGGCCAAGACCAGCTCCATACCCAGCAGAATTCCCATGGCAGACTTGGCTGGAGTACATGGCACATTTCTGGGATCTGACATGAACAATATCACAGAACTGTAAACACCAGAGATATTTTAGTATTATTCTCCCATGTTTGTCTGATTGGCTACCCCTTTCCTGTCTAGTTGAAATTTGTCTTGTTTTGTCTAGCATTTTGTGATTATTTTTGTTTTTGGTTTTTTTTTCTTTTTCTTTTTTTTTTTCTCTCCTCTCTTTCCTGGGTCTACTTTTGTTTCACTTATTTTTCTTCTTTTCTTCTTTTCTTTTCTGTACTCCACTTTCTTTCTTCTTTTTTCACTGTTTAGGTTTCTTACCTTTCTTTTTCATTTTCTTCTATTGATACTCTTTCCCTCCTTCCTCAATTACTTTTTGAATTTAAACTTTCAAGTGAGTAAACACTGTCTCTTCCCTTTCTGATTACTCCTTCACATTCTACTTTATTCTTTCCCTCCTGTGTCCTCCAGTTTTCCAAAACTTGGGTGATCATCCTTTGCATTCTGGCCTTGACTCTACCATATTTGACCACATTCATCACTTTTTCCTGTCCTTTACCCATCTTAACTCCCCCACCCCGCAAAAGTGTAAAACTACTCTACTAAGGGGGAAATCACTGCATACAAGTACATGGTATATGTTTGATTTTGTTATATAACTTTAGAGTGTACTCCTGTGGTGGGACATAGCACGTTAATGGTTACCATAGCTTGTCAGTAGTTAAGCTGTACTTGAAACTATCATTATTACTAACTGTCCTACTTTAGCCAGGATGTCATACATGTTCTAATTAGTTTTTCTCCCCGTATGACAACGCAGTGATAGTATGGGGTCATAATCACCACCACAGCCCAGTACCAAAGGATTAGGTGCTAAGCCAAATAGTAACTTTGCATCCTTTACAAATTGGGAAGGTACGTTCTTGGGATCGCTATGAAGAACCACCTACATATAGAGGACATCCCCGAGGAACAGACTTCTCCTAGGGAGCTTCAAAACTAATGCTAAAGCTATCTATCATATGCAATTGGCAAGCATCAACATAGAAAACAAAATACAATAGAAAAGAGAAAATAGAAAGTGACTAGATGCAGAAGGAAAATGCAACCCCAGACCCCAGGCCACCCAGGATAAGCCCAGAACACAATGAGATCGATGAAATTGGAAGTCAAACACTGGAACTTTCTGGAATGATAGCAACAGAAGTGAAAAAACAAGTGGAAAAAGCTATAGAGAAAATAATCTCCCAGGTACAAACAGAAATGATGCTTAAAATCTAAGATATTAGAGAAAACATGAATAAAAGGATTGATGTGCTTAGAAAAATGATGAAAACAAAAAATGCCCTTCATAAGAAAGAAATAGAATCCAGAAACAGATCCAAACAGAAATCCAAGAGATCGAAACCTCCATTGAAAATATATGCAACAGATTGAATGAAGGGGAGGACAGAATATCAGATCTTGAAGACAATTGCAGCAAGTGATCATGAAAAGAAAGATATCTTGAAAATGGCAAAAGACCATGAAAAATCAATACAACATAAAGAAGATGATGCAAAGAAGAATAACATAAGATTGATTGGAGTCAATGAGAAGGCTGGAGATAGCACAAATACCATAAAAAATTTCTTCACAGAAATAATGGCAGAAAACTTCCCAAGTATGGATAAAAATTTGACATCCAAATAAATGAAGTATATAGAACTCCAAACAGCTATGACCAAAATAAAACTACACCCAGACATATAATAATCAAGATTCCAGAAATTCAGCACAAGAACAGAATATTAAAAGTTGTTAGAGAAAAGAAACAAATCACCTATAAAGGAAAGCCCAGCAGAATCATGACAGACTTCTCAACACAAACCCTCAAGTCAAGAAGAGCTTGGAGTGAAGTACTTCAAGTCCTGAAAGAAAAAAACTTCCAACACACATTGATATACCCTGCAAAACTATCTTTCAAAATTCATGGAGAAATAAGATACTTCATGACAAAGAACAACTGAATAAATTCATGACCACCAAACCAACACTACAAAGGGCACTGTAAGATATTCTAGACAGAGATAAAAATGCTCACAATGCCAAGAAAAACAACAGAAAGAAACCACCATGCAGGGAAAGCAATTAAACGGAGGGCAAAAGCAGGGAACCAAAAGCAGGAAAATATCATGACAAAGATAACCCAATACATACCAGTTATAACGATCAATGTAAATTGTCTGAATTCACCAATGAAAAGAAATAGACTGGTAGAATGGAACAAGAAACAAGATTCAACTATATGCCATACACAAGAAATACATTTAACTGAAAAAGAAATTTATAGACTGAAAGTCAAAGGATGGAAAACAATACTCCATGCAACAGGAACCCAGATAAAAGCAGGGGTAGCTATCCTCTTTGCAGACAATGTGAACTTAAAACCAAGAATGATCAAAAGAGATAAAAAAATTATTACATACTAGTTAGAGGAAAATGTCAAGAGGAAGAGATAACAATCATAAATATGTATGCACCAAATATGGGAGCACCCAACTATATAAGGCAATTATTAGTAGACTTGAAAAGTCAAATAAGCAATAATACAGTTGTAATGGGAGACCATAATATCCCATTGTCACAAAGAGATAGAGCAACTAGACAAAAAAATCAATCAGCAAAGAAATATCAGAACTGGGCCAAACCTGTGAACAAATGGACTTAGTATATGTTTTCAGAGTGTTCCACCCAAAAAGCTCAGAATACACATTCTTCTCAGCTGCACACATAATGTTCTCTAAAATAGGCCATATACTATCCCACAGAACATGCTTAAGTAAATGCAAAGAAATTGAAATTGTCTCATGCATATTATCTCACCATAGTGCAATGAAATTATAAATTAATGTCAAAATGTACCACAAAAACTCTATAAACACCTGGAAATTAAATAACACCCTCCTAAACAACCAATGGGGCACAGATGAAATTAAAGAGGAAATTAAACAATATCTACAACTAAACAAGAAAACAGATACAACATACTGGAACTTATGGGACACAATGAAAGCAGTCCTAAAGGAAATTATAGTAGTGAATTCTCACATTAGGAAAACAGAACGAGTACAAATAAACAACCTGATGTTGCACCTCAAGTTTCTGGAAAAAGAAGAGCAAGACAAGCCCAAAGCCCATACAAGGGAGGAAATTATAAAGATCAGAGCAGAAATTAATGCCATGGAGACTAAGAAAACAATGCAAAGAATTAATGAATCAAAGAGTTTGTTTTTTGAAAGAATAAATAAAATTGATAAGCCCTTAGCCAATCTTAAAAAAAAAAGGAAAGAAAAGACTGAAATTCATGCAGTGAGGAATGAAAAGTGTGAAATCACTACAGATCCTGTGGAAATTCAAAAGATTATCAATACCTACTTTGATAATCTTTACTTTCATATTATGGAAAACAGAACAAATGGACTGATTCCCAGATATACACAAAATACCAAAGCTAAATGAAGATATAAAAATTCTGAATAACCCATTATCAGTTAATGAGATTGAAAATGTAATTAGAAAATTACCAACAAAGAAAAGCCCAGATCCTGATGGATTCACAAGAATTTTAGAGAAGATTTGAATTCTATAAGAAATTTAGAGAAGGTTTAATGTCAATACTCCTCAAACTCTTTAATGAAATTGAAAGGAAGCAATACTCCCTACCTCATTCCTCCAGGCAAGTATTACCCTGATACCAAAACCAGAGAAAGACCCAACAAAAAACCTAATGAACATAGATTCAAAAATCCTCAATAAGACACTAGCAAACAGAATTAAGCAAATCATCAAGATTATACACCATGACCAAGTGAGATTCTTCCCAGGGATGCAGGGATGGTTCACCATACACAAATCAATAAATGTAATACACCGTATCAACAGAGCCAAAGACAAAAATCATGTGATCATCTCCATAGGTGCAGAAAAATCTTTTTTTTTTTTTGTGGGTACAGGGGGTCGACCTCAGGACCTTGCGCGCCAGCAGGTGCCCATGCCGCTGAGCGATATCACCGGCCCTTTTCTCATATGTGGGTTCCGGGAGTCGAACTCGGGCCCTCGCGCTGGCCAGGCAGGTGCTTAGGCCACTGAGCCATCTCACTGGCCCCGGATAAATCTTTTGACAAATTCCAACACTCATCCATGACAAAAACTCTACAGAAAATCAGAATAGATGGTCTTTATCTCAATCTGATAAAAGCCATCTATGACAAACCAACAGCCAACATCATACTAAATGGACAAAAACTGAAAGCTTTCAATCTAAAATCAGGAACAAGACAAGAATATCCACTATTACCACTCCTATACGATATAGTTCTGGAAACATTAGCCAGAGCAATTAGACAAGAGAGAGAAATAAAAGGAATAATGATAGGAAAGGAAGAAGTTAAATTATCATTACTCACAGATGACATGATACTCTACATAGAAGAACCCAAAAACTCCACCAAAAAACTTCTAGATTTAATAATTCAGTACCATAGCTGGATACAAAGTCAACACTCAAAAATCAATGGTGTTCCTGTACACAAAAAACAGACTCACTGAGTGAAAAATTATGGAAACCACACCCTTCACAATAGCATCTAGAAAAACAAAATACTTAGGAATCAATCTAACAAAGAAATAAAAGATCTATACTTTGAAAATTACAGTACTCTGAAAAAGAAGATTGAAGAGGATATTAGAAAATGGAAAGATGTCTCTTGCTGATGGATAGGAAGAACCACTATTGTAAAAATGGCCATACTCCCAAAATTGTTGTGCAGATTTAATACAATCCTGATCAAAATACCATTAGCATACCTCACAGAATTAGAGAAAATAATCCTAAAATTCATTTGGAACCAGAAGAAACCTAGAATAGCAAAAGCAATTCTGGGCAACAAAGGCAAGGCAGGAGGCATCACAGTCCCTGACTTGAAATTATACTACAAAGCTACTGTAATGAAGTCAGAATGATACTGGCCAAAAGCAGACCTGAGGACCAGTGGTATAGATTAGAGGATTTAGACACAACTACAAACACTCTCAGCCACCTTATCTGTGACAAAGGGGCCAAATATGTTCACTGGAAGAAAGATGGCCTCTTTAATAAATGGTGCTGAAAAAAACTGGCTTTCTAATGCCGAAGACTAAAACTAGACCAATGTCTATCACCATGCACTAAACTAAAGTCAAAATGGATCTAAGATCTAAATATTAAAACAGAAACACTAAATCTACTGGAAGAGAAAGTAGGTAGAAATCTTGAAGACATAGGGGTAGGCAGAGTTCATGAACAAAACCCAAACTGCACAGGAAGTACTTCAAAGAATCAACTGGGATCTCATCTTATTAAAAAGTTTTTGCACATCAGAAAAAAATCACCAACAGAATGAAAAGAAAACCCATAGATTGGGAAAAAATTTTAGCAACTGTCCCTCAGAAAAAGGAATTCTATCCAGAGTATATAAAAAACTGAAAAAAATCAGACCCCCAAATTTAAAGACCCAATCCAAAAATGGGCATCTGAGATGAATACACACTTCTCAGATGAAGAAATACAAATGGCAAATAAATATATGAAAAAATGTTTTACATCATTGGTCATTGGAGAAATGCAAATTAAAACAACACTGAGATTCCATCTCACCCCAGAAAGAATGGCTATCATCAAGAAATCAACCAATAACAAATGCTGGCAGGGATGTGGGGAAAAAGGAACACTTCTCCAGTGTTGGTGGGAGTGTAAACTGGTACAACCACTGTGGAAATCAGTGTGGAGATTCCTTAAAAAAATAGAAATAGAAATCCCATTTGACCCAGCTATTCCCCTTCTGGGTATCTTCTGAGAAGAACTAAAATCATCATACCACAGCAATATATGTGTACCCATGTTAATAGCAGCACAATTTGTAATAACTAAATCTTAGAAACAACTCAAACAATACATGCCCATCAACTGAGGAATGGATAAAAAAAGATGTGGTATTGTTATACAGTGGAATACTACTCCGCTATAAAGAAGGATAAAGTTGAGACTTTTATAGGTAAGTGGTTGCAACTCAAGACCATATTCATAAATGAAATAAATCAATCTCACATATGTAAACATCATATGTCTCCCTAGTGTAAGAAGCTGAAAGACTAAATAAGATCCAAAATGTACAATAGATATTGGGAAATGAGAAGAAAATGTTCAAAAGCTAAGACAAACTGGGATGGGGGAAAGGAGGAAAAAAGGAAGGGAAAAGGAATAGTAAATAGTGTATATACATATATATACACACATGCAAAATAGTTAAGATAGCTGTACTATTAATTTCAATAAGTCCACTAAAAATGTTTGTGCTTATATCATTTGGTCAATTTTTCATGCCTATATCTTGTAATCTGAGCAACTACCTTGAAGAGAACCATCAGCAATGTACTACCCATTGTTACTTTCCTACTATCTAGTTTTGAAATTTTGTATCATTGATTTTTATTGTTTTTTCTCTTAAAAAATAAAAAATAAAATGGGGACATATGTGAGAAAGACAGGGGCCATTACAAAGTTTACTAAGTGGTGGCCTCCTGAGAGAAGCCAGCTGTACTTCCCTGACCAGCAGGTGCTGGGCATGTACAGGGTCTGCAGACTCCAGTGGAGCATTGCTCAGAGGGTTGGACCTGCATCTGTGTAGATAACTACCTGCATTCTTGGCTTATGTGGTTGGCATTCATTCATTCATTCATTCATTCATTCATTCATACATTCAACACCACAGAGTACAGGCAAAGTATTAGCTACCATAATTACCTGCCTTTTAGTTTCTTTAGAGGATTAGGAGCCATAAATTCACTGATTAGAAGCACCTAGAGACAGTCTCCAAATTATACATATTCTAGATCCAAACAGTATTCAATGCCAGGTGGAAGTTGAAGACTGCTCACAATAATTCCTCCAGGAGCAGGTACTAATTGTCCAATTTCATGGTCTTGAGTACAGTGAGGCAAGAATTCAACTTGCCTAGGGTTACATAGATCAATAAAAGCCACATCCCCGTAGCTGATCCATGCAAGGAGGTGCAGAGCTGCCCTTCTCAGAATGTCAAATCCAGCAATAGCTGGGGAATGAAACTTCATGGGAATTCACAGACATGCACAGGTGGTGGGGCTGAGGCATCCCAACACTCTCAGCAGGGTCTTAGGAGGAAGTCACTGAACTCCAGCTGTGGCATTTACAGGAACACCCTTCCCTCTTGAAGCAGCTCTGTCCACCTTTGATTTTCTAGGCTGCCTAGTATCTGCTAGGAACCCTGGCACTTTTATTTATCAAGTCAGCCAGAATCAGATTCTTTATTTGCAACCACAATAATCTTAAAGAGTATACCTCTATTGAATTAGACATTTAGAGGGTCAAAAATTTGAAAGATATTTGTATTAGAAAAGGCTGCTGGACTGCATCTGTGCCATGGTGAAGCAACATTTCCCCAAATTTTTGAGAAACTCCACCTCATGCATATTTAAAAATTCCTAGCTGAAATATGACATTTCTGTGTACAATGAGTCCAACTAATTATTTGCAGTGAAAATATACTCATCTCTCTTCATCAAGTAGAAATAATCTCATTTACCTGACCCTGTCCTTCTTGGAAGGAAATGCTTTTGAATCAGCAGAATTCAGCTTGGCTATGGTCTGACCACTGAAGTTCATGGTCCAGTCACCACAAAGCAAAACAGGCCTTAATGATACTTATTTACAGGTAAGAATTATTTGCTGCAGTAAGTTGATGCTACAGCAAATTAATTCTTTAGGTTAAAAAAGTAAAAACAAAACAAAACAAAAAAACAAAAAACCCAGGTTCTAGGAGATAGCTTTGTATTGCACTATGTAGAATATACCCAGGTAGTTAGGTGTGTAATTCAGTAGTATTGTGTATTATACAGTTAGATTTCTTTTTTATATTTGTTTTTCTAAATTTTTTATTAGTACATATTTGCAGTACATATAATACATTTATTATGGGGAGTTGGTACATGTACATAACACATGTCAATTTTTTGTCCCCCACCACTCCCTTCCCACCCAGCTTCCTCTAACTCTTGGTCCCCTTCCCATGGAAGCTCTGTTTCCATTTTTTCCTTTCAATTCTTTGTTTGACCCCCTATCCCTTTTCTCCCTCCTGCTCCATCCCTTTCTTATTCCTCTTCCCATTTAAAAAAGATCTCTTAGATGCCCATTTTTGGATTGGGTCTTTTTTTTTTTTTGTGGGTACCGGGGGGTCGACCTCAGGACCTTGTGCGCCAACAGGCACCCGTGCCGCTGAGTGATATCACCGGCCCCTTTTTCATATGTGGGATCCGGGAGTCGAACTCGGGCCCTCGCGCTTGCCAGGCAGGCGCTTACGCCACTGAGCTATCTCACTGGCCCTGGATTGGGTCTTTGAATTTAGGGGATCCGATGAATACACATTACTCACATGAAGAAGTAAAAATGATAAATAAATATATGAAAATATGTTCAACATCACTGATCATTCAAGAGTTGCAAATGAAAACAACCCTGAGATTCCATCTCACTCCAGAAAGAATGGCTATTATCAAAAAATCGAACAATAACAAATGCTGGCAGGGTTGTAGGGAAAAGGGAACACTTCTGCACTTTTCATGGGAGTATGGACTGGTGCAACCACTGTGGAAATCAGTGTGGAGATTTGTCAAAAAACTAAGATTAAGGTCCCATTTGACCCAGTTATTCCCCTTTTTGGTATTTTCCCAAAAGAATTAAAAGCATCATACTACAGCGATATATGCACACCCATGTTTATAGCAGCACAGTTTATAATAGCAAAATCTTGAAAACAACCTAAATGCCCATCAACTGATGAATGGATAAAAAAGATACATTTTATTTTTATATGATGCAGTAGTACTCTGCCATAAAGAAGGATAAACTTGAGACATTTATTGCTAAATGGATGGACTTGAGACCATACTTTAAGTGAAATAAATCAGATACACGTGTAAATATCACATTGTCTCACTGGTGTGAGAAATGGAAAGTGTAAATAAGAACCAAATTGTACAAAAGATATGGTGAAATGGGAAGAAATTGCTCAAAAAGAAAGGGGAACTAGAAAGGGTGGAGGGGGAAAGGAAGGAAGGGAAAAGAAAAATGGGAAAAGAAGGATAAAATGGAAACAAATCTTTGTAAAGAAGGAGAGGAAGAGGGGTTGAAGGGAGGGGAGGGGAATGGGAGAAAAAAAAGACAAATCAAAGTATATCATGTACAGGCACAAATTCCCTATGACAAATGTGATCACTGTATATACCTAAATTGTACCAATAAACTTAATTAAACTAAAAAAAACTCTACTTCCTATTATCTTTTATTTTGCCCTCTCTTTCACTCTCTCTCTCTCTATATATATATGTACATGTTTGCAGTACAGTAATTCATTTTACAATCCTCTCACAGATCTTTTTCACACTTTCTCTCTCTTTCTCTATATGTACATGTTTGCAGTACAGTAATGCATTTTACAATCCTCTTGCAGAGTGGGTACATGTATATAATACAGATTGCTATTTTTTAATCTTCCCTTCACCTCCCTCTCTCCTCCTGTAGTTCCCCTTTCCCCCTTTTCATTCTTGTTGCTATTATTAATCTTAATTCATGTTTACGGCATACAATGTCCACATTCATTGAGGTTATTAAAACCTTGTACCTGGCACATCTTCACTCTACCCATTTCCCCTTCCCCTCCCCCTTCTTCCCCTGGACCCTTTCCCATCTGCAAGAGATCCATCCCCTTGTCTTGTTCTATCCTTCCTTCATTTTTCTCTTAGTTTGTACTTTGCCTTACTCAGATGAGAGATAGGTATTCTAGATTTTGCATCTGTTTATTTCACTCAAAATTATATCTTTCAGGTACATCCATTTTCCTACAAATGTCTCAAATTTGTCCTTCTTTATAGCCAAGTCGTATTCCATTATATATAGATACCACGTTTTCTTTATCCAATCATCTCTTGATGGGTATACAGGTTGTTTCTTGGATTTAGCTATTATGCTAGAAACCATGCAGTACTTAAGCTTGCATGTCTGATAAATTTCACATAATATTATGGTCTCAAGGTGCATTCTTTTACAAATGAAAGTCTCAAGTTTATCTTTCTTTATAGTAGAGTCAAACTCCCTTGTGCATAAATACCACATTTTCTTTATCCATTAATCTGTCAATGTGCTTATAGGCTGTTTTGATGATTTAGTTATTATAAATTGTGCTGCTGTAAACATGGGAGTGCATGCATCACTGTAATATGATGACTTTAACTCTTTTGGTAAAATACTTAGAAGGGCAATAGCTGGGTCAAGTGGAATTTCTATTTTTAATTTTTTGAGGACTCTCCATACTGATTTCCATAGTGATTGTACTAGTTTACATTCCTGCCAACAATGTAGGAGGGTCCTTTACCACCCCCACAGCCTTGCCAGCATTTGTTATTGGTTGCTTTCTTGAGAATAGCCATTCTGTCTGAAATAAGATGGAATCTCAGTGCTGTTTTAATTTGTATTTCTCTCATGGCCAGTGACGTTGAACATTTTTTTAAATGTATTTATTGGCTATTTGTATTTTCGTTTTTGAGAAGTGTCTATTCATTTCAGTTGCCCAGTTTTTGATTGTGTGTTTTATTTGGGGGGGGGTCTAATTTTTTAAGTTCTTTGTATATTCTAGATGGTAGTCTTCTGTCCAAGTAATAGCTGGCAACATCTTTTTTTTTATCATTATGTGGATTGTCTCTTCACTCTGTTGGTTGTCTCCTTTGCTGTGTGCAGGTGAATTTCTGTATGTCATGACATGCAGCAGTGCTGAGCTTATTGCGAGATGTGGATTTACTCTTCCATGTTCATTGCATTAACCCCCTGAACCCCCCACACACTCCAAGCCCCATGTTTGTTGGCTTCCTAACTGGTCAGAGTGACACCTAATATGTCATTTCAGGGCTGGAGCTTTTCAAAGCTCGAAAAATAATATGGTTTCTCTTATATGAGAAAGTCAAAGTATAAATAAATCAAAGAGCAAAGTAAAAAGAAAGTAGGAAACAAAGAGATAGATCTTCGGCAAATGGGAAAGGGACTACAAATGGAGGGAAGAACAGGGGAAGGGTATATAAAAAGAAATAAGATGTGTCACATACATGCCAACTACCATAATGAATGTATTTGTGATGTACTGCAAACATGTAATAATAACAAAAGTCATAAGAAAAAAGAAAGATCAGTCCTTCAGCTCTCTTTACCCTACCTGAGCCACCTGGAAATCATGTGCTGAGATAGTAATGTCTTCTAGTTAACGAGTGAGTTTGCCTTCATTGTGTTATTCCTACAATCTTTTCTGTACTGAGTAACATATTAATATCACTTGGGTCCTACTCTATGGTGTAGCATAAACAGTAGATTAAGTCAAGGGACAAGTGTTCAAGACTGAGCTTGGGATAAGACCTATTGCTGGGTTTTTTGTTTGCAAATGATACAAACTGATTCTGTTTAAGCAAAAACAAACAAACAAACAAATACTAAAACTGGACTTGTTTGGAAGGTATGAGTACAGATGCTGTGGGATATTCCTTGGTTCCAACAGCCTTCTACCTTGGGGTTCTCTGCTCTTGACTCAAGTTCCTGGGTCACAGAGAGATTGTTTTTCTTAGTTGAAACTCTCTTTCAGCTTAAAGATGTTGTGTTGGCAGCAGCATCAAAACCAAATGGATGTGGGAGGAGATGCTTCCTAAGGGAAAGGAGATAACAGTGTTGGAAGAGGTGAAGGGAATCCGGGCAAACAGGAAAAGCAGATGTCTTCTACAGGGCCTTGACTTTTACAGCATCTTGGGGATTAAATGAGATGAATATGAAAGCAGTAAATATTGAAAAGAAACTTTGAGATGTCAGAAATAAATGACCCAGGGACTTGTGATAAATATGGAGGCTGCCATACAAAAAAGCAGGACTCTCATGCTAGAACTTTCTCACTCCAGTGGTTGGTTCCGGTCACTGGAAGTGGTTATGAAATTTCAGTTCTAGATGGAGTTTTATGAGACTTTAGGCTCTTCAGTACATTTCTAGGTGTAGTGAGGAACATGAAAAGCTTGTATCTGCTGTCTTCTTGGGGCTCCAACTTCAGACCAGAGGACCAGCCTGTGGGGAGGTAAGACCATGCAATTTGGTAGCCTCTCCTGTTTGGAAAACTATGATCCCCCTTGTTTTGCTCCCTTTCTTCCTATGAAGTAAAGTATACAAACAGTGTTACTGAAAAATGAGAGATTCCTAAAAAGCACATAATCTAATTCCTTGGGACAAAAAAAGAATTAAAAAAAAGAAAATAGAAGAGATCTAATTTAAATCCAACTCAAAATCCTGGGAGCTATTGGAACTAGAGGAACATATATGACCAGACATCAGGGTAGAGAAGTTTGCGGGATTAGAAGACCATATCTTCCACAGAGTCTGATTATGAATCAGAGCAGAGAATGTTCACCTGAGATCTATATGGCTTGAGATCTATTATTTCTCTATAGTGATATAATTAAACAAATGGAAGTCCCTATTTTCTTTGAGGTAGGAGAGACATAAATCAATCTTGCATTGGCTTTTTCCAAATCCTAACTGTATGTACATTTGTTTGGAATGACCGCTTTGATTCAATTATGCTCTGTCACTCACTAATACCATCAATCCAGTTTCATGTACATAAACCTTGAGCTCCAGGGAGGATGTGCTTTGCAAATCTAGTTAGCTGCAGAGGCAGATACAAGACCATCACAGTAAAACTCTGTCAGTGCAACATTGGCAGACATCACACTATGGTATTTCATCAATTTATCGTGGAGTAAAGAACAATTGTTGAAAGAAATCATGATAAAATACTTTAGGGATTGGGTCTGTCAAGAACTGGGATAGGAAGATGCACTCTTCAGCTTTCAATTCTTGGGACTCAGGCAAAGTCATCTTGGGAGAGAGAAAAAACTGTCCAGGGAAAGATGAAAATTCATTACATCATCTGTACCATTCATTTTGTACCTGGATTACCAAGCTCATTTGTTCACTCATTACATGAATGTCCTTTGAGGATCTATTGTAAATGAGGTGCTGGGGATATAGAAATAGACTGAACGTCTGCCTTCAAGAAGTTTAGGGTCCAGTGAAGCAGATCAACACTAACCAAAAGCAAACAAGCCAAAAACCCCAAACCATAATTTTGACAGGGGTGGAGGTTGTGATGGGGGAACTGACTTATTGAGCAGGTTGGGGTGACTTCCATGAAAAAGAGAGAATTTAATTGAAATCTACAGGTAGTGTGGGAATTAACCAGGAAAGGAGTTTGCAAGTGGGGTGTAGAGAGTCCTATCTGGGATTCTGAGGGCTGCTGATCATGCAGTGAGATGGAGCTCAGAGGCAGGTGGGTCAGGCCATATAGAGCCCTGTAGGTCAAGTGCAGTATTTTGGGTTTTATTGTATTACAGAGGATTAAGCAGGAAGTGAAATGATGAGGTTTTCATTATGCAAATGTTGCTTCATGACATGTTGCATGCACGGGGGGCTGTCTGGTAATGGAGGGTATGTGGCAGTGTGTCAGAATGCAGATTGTCAGGAATTCAGGAAAACAATAGAGAATCCAGGAACAGCAGGAAGTCCCAGCCTGGATTGGACACATGAGCACTAGACAGAGTGAGGCTTGAAGTGAACCTACTTCGGAAGCAGAGGTGAGTCTGGACATGGATTTCTCAGGCACACCAGCCCAGGAGGTAATCATGGGTCAGGCTAGGGAAAAGCTTCATCTGGTGGGAAAAGGGATTAAATAGGCACAGTGTATTTGATGATGTGGTCTAGTTTGTTTCTTCTGCATGTGGATATCCAGTTTTCCCACCATCGCTTATTGACAAGACTGTCCTGCACTACAGATAATGGCGGAATCAACCTAAATGTTCATTAACAGATGAATGGATAAAGAAAATATGGAATATATACACAACAAAATATTGTTTAGCCATAAAAAGAATGATATCTCATCATTTACAGCAATACAGATGAACTTGGAGGGCATTATGTTAAATGAAATAAGCCAGAGCCACAAAGACAAGTACTGCATCATCTCACTCATTTGTGGAATCTAAAAAAGCTGACCTCAGAGAAGTTCACAGTAGAATGGTAGGTACCAGAGATCAAGGAGGACCCAGGGGAAAGAAGGACAAAAAGAGTTTTGTCAATGGGTCAAAATTAGAGCTGTGTAGGAGTAATAATTTCCAGTGTTTTATTATACAGTAGAGTGACTATAGTTAATGTTATTATTGTATTTAAATACAGCTAAAAGAGAGAATTTTGAATGTTCTCACTGCAAATGATAAATTTGGAAGTGATGGATGTGTTAATTATCCTGATTTGATCAATGCCCAATGTATGCATGTATGGAAATATCACACAATACCCCATAAATCTGGGCAATTATTACATGCCAATTGAAAATAAAACAGGAAAGAACAGAAAAGAGACACACACTAGTTTTGTCAACCTCTCTATTTTAATTTTGTCTTAGAGAAGCCAGGGCCTACTTTTCCTCTGTTTCTCTTCTGATGGACTCTTTTCCTATTGTGGGTCCAACCCTCTTTGTTTTACCACAGAAAATGCCAAATAGACCAGGAGTGGTGGCACAGCATGTAATTCCATCACTCTGGGAGGCTGAGAAAAGAGATTCCAATTTGAGCCCAGCCTGGGCAACTTAGTGAGACTTTGTCTCAAAATAAAAAATAAAAAAGAGCTGAGGATATTACCTAGTACAAAGGCTCTGGATGCAATTCCCAGTAGTTTAAAAAAAAACTTGGCTATTATTACAAATGTTTCAGAAGGGGAATTATCTCATTCCTATTCATATGGTGTTGTAGTCAGGGTTTGCAAGGGAAACAATACAATACAGAACACATAACTTATAGAGTTATTTTGTAATAGTCACCCAAAGAGTCATATACAAAAGAGTGCAGGAAATCTGTCCACACACTAAAGATCCAAAGAACCCAGCTGAGGGCCTGGATCCTACAGCAGTGTCCTGTATGAGTCCAGCTGAAGACCTAGAGCCCATGACCATGCCCTCATTAGTCCAGCTGAAGGCCTAGGGCCCACAACAATGTCTCATGCAAGTATATTTCACGGATCTGCACCAGGAAGGCCCAAAGGTCAGTGGTGGAAGCTAGAAAGTCTGCACCAGCGGGATGAAGGACCTGTGCCAGCAGATTGAGGGATCTACCCCGGAGCCAGGAGGCGATGCTCAGAGTAAGAACCGGAGCTCCCCCGAAAGTCACCACAGCCATCCTCAGCAACAGTGAGGTCCCGAGCTCCTCCGACGATGAGAACAGCCAAGTTCCTATCAGGAAAGCCAGCGTGACAAGCTCCTCAAGGAGAACCGACAGCAGCAACTCTTCCTCACCAGTTCTCCTTTTTATGTTGTTGGCAACA
This sequence comes from Erethizon dorsatum, assembly GCA_028451465.1. Lineage (NCBI taxonomy): Eukaryota > Metazoa > Chordata > Mammalia > Rodentia > Erethizontidae > Erethizon > Erethizon dorsatum. Next base: position 103,982,611 of record CM051822.1, read on the forward strand.
GTCCTCAGGTGGGCCCTCCACACCAGGCACCACACTGATTCAATTCAGCTGGGTTTTACAAGTTGACCACCAATTGTCAATCCACCACATATGGGGAGCAAAAAAATCTTGTAGAATGAAATTGAGGTAGCTTTTGAGCTGAGTATTTAGGTATGCCCAAATAGAGCAGGCAAAAATAGCCCTTGTTGGACTGCTAGGAGAAAGCAAGGAATGCACATCTACCCATCTGAAGAAGGAAAGAGCTTGAACAAAGACCCAAAGGGAGGGGAGCATGCCCTGTATTCGAAATGGCCAGTGGTAAGACATGGAATTGAGAGGAAGGAGAATAATGCCTAAAAACAGAGACTGTGGGCCCAAACTGCCCCAGTGAGATCAGCTGCCTCCCTGGTTCTGTGACCTTAGGCAAATTCCTTTATTGCTCAATAGTTCACATTCTTTACCTATAAAATGGGAATAAGACCACCTGCTTTATAGGGCCATGTATCAGTCAGTGCTTACTAGAGAAACAGATTTAATGCAAGATATACAAGCATATAAGAATTTACAAGATTGGCTAACAGTAGCTACCCACAGAGTCAGATGTGGAAGGGTGCAAAAGGTCCGTCTGCATGCTGGAGATCTGAAAGATCCAATCGAAGGTCTGGAACCCACTGTAATGTCCCATGCAAGTCTATATCAGGAGGCTGAAGGATCTGCGCTGGAAGGCTGAAGAGTCTGTGCTGGAAGGCAGGAGACAATGTCCAGGGTGAAGGTGAAGATGGGAGCTCCTCCAAAGAAACAGAAGGGATCCTTTCTTCTTTGTTTCCTTTTTATAACTTTCTGGTGACAATCCTCACTAGGATGGGTCTTCCACTCCCAGATATATGCTGACCCAATTTAGTTGGGCATTTCTTACTCAAATTGACACAGTTGACTGTCACAGGCCATTTTGGCCATTAATGGGAAAGCACAGGGTAAGCACCACCTAAGGGCGTGCTATTATTACAGCACTAGGAGGTCATGATATAAAGGCAAGATGAGCCTCTATCATCAAAGTGTCAAAAACCAGAATAGAAAATGGACAGATACTGGGGATTTTTTAGATTATCACCCTGTTTTTGATTTCTAACATCATTTGTCAGAGAATGTATTTTGAATGACTTGGAATCTTAAATTTGATGAGATGTGTCCTATGATTGAGGGTATTAGAAAATGTTCGATGTTTCTTTGAAAAGAATGAGCACTCTGTCATTTGGTGGAGTATTTTATAAATGTCATTCGGGTCAAGTTGGTTGATAGTGTTGTTCAGATCTGCTATACCCTATACAGAATTGCTTTTCTGTCAATTTTTGTGGATGTTGTCTACACTGTTACTCCTTGAAGGTCGATTAAGTTTTGCTTCTTATATCTTGAATCTTAGTTATTAGGGGCACACATATTTATATTCTCACATTGTTATATTCTCTTGATGAATTGATCCCTCTATCATGAAGAAATTACTTCATCCTTGGTAATCATCTTTGCTGTAAATTTACTTTGATATTAGAAATGCCATTTTAACTTTCTTTTGATTAGTGTTAGTATATCTTTTTTTTTAATATTTTGGTGTGTGAATATTTAAAGCATTTTGTTGTCTATTCAGAGTATATAGCTGTTTCTTTATTTTTAAAATCCAATGTGATAATTGTATTTTCTGAATGGAACATACAGACTATTTACATTTATTTACATATAAAATGGGAATAAGACAACTTACTGTATAGGGCCAAGCCTCCCCAAGGTTCTATAAACGGCATGTTTGAGAAACTCTAAAATCTGAGTATAGAAAAATCCTAAAATAAAATGGAAAGATCTAAGCTCGCACAATAAAAAACATCATGCAAAGAAATATGTTATGAATTTGTAGCATTTTGTTTGCTTCTAATGACACAAATTGAAGGCTAGTTTAAGGCAGAGATTATATTTTTCATGGTACCCTCCCCCCAAACAATAGGTATCAGATATCCTTAAAATAGAGGATTGCGGGAATAACCAGAATCTTCCCGAAAGGTCCTGCAGAGTTTGCTGGCCTGGGACTCTGTGGGCTTACATAACCTCAGAGATTTCCAAATGACTGTTTGCCTGGACGTTTGAGCACAGTTCCCATGAGCAATCAATATGTTGTATTCATGTGCTTTTGGAAACTTTTTGAATAGCAAAGAATATATTAAGATTTTAGAAAGCAAATCTCCACATGTGCTTATCACAAAACCTTTGAGTTTCCAAGTCACTTTGGAATGAAAATATTTTTCTTCCAAACCACAAAGTCTCAATCCAGCTGGGATCTTTACATTTGAACATTATGTTTCCTTGAGTTACTAGTGCACTTAATGCTAAAATAATATATTTAGGATAATAAAGTAAAGAAGCGAATAAAAAAGCACAAGGCATAGTAAAATAAAATCAGTCTTGAGAAAATGTATTATTACCACTTTGAAGGAGTTGGACTTAAATGGAGTCCTTAAATCTTGGTATGGGGAATGAATGCCTGGTTAAGGAACAAAGATTAGAGAATATTAACAAGTTTGTGTCAGAGAAAAGCTATTAGAAAGTTCTGAGCATTCATTGCTCTGGGGGAGCAATTCTTGTTCTAAAAGTGCTCATTCTGTCATTAAGCATGAGGCCCCTTGGGTATGGTGGGAGTTAGCTACCCATGCCTGTGTGCTGGCTTCCTCTCTGGGGGAAGCTGAGGCCAAAGTCATACATTCACCTTGAGTTTCCTTAGATGTCCTGATGACTGGTGTACTATCCCCCAAGATTCCTATTGATAACCCATAAGGAGACTTCAGGGAAATGTATGCCCTGTTGTACATTAGTTCTTTACAAAGTGAATGTTGACCAACAACAAAGAATCACTTTTCTAATGGCTTAAATCCAGGGATAACGACCTGCTATTTCTTGGGCATTTGAATACTGTTAAGCTGCTGGATAACTGCTTATATTATAAGAGGGGAAATGAGTCAGCATGGTGGCAGGAGAAAGGAGGAGAAAGAATAGAGAATCCAGACAAACCAGTGAAACTAGTTGAAAATAAAACCCCAAATCTCCACTTTGCAGGTGACTATCACAACACACATGACAACATCACCATCTGTTGGGGTGGCATACAACATCATCATGACATTTTTTTCATCTATGAGGTGTCTTTTTGGTGCTAGCATGCTGAACTCTCCTCCCCCTCTTACTGGAAAAACACTGACTCCTCTTCCCATACCCATGATATCCTTGGAAACACCATGCTTGAAAGCTGGCATGATGATCATGCTAGTGACAGCTTTGGCTACTTAAACATTCTTTCTCTTCCTTGGGAGCCCTGTCCCACTCCTTACAGTCCTGGTAGGGTATCAGTCATAGTCCTTTAAACCTACCCCTCTCACAGGAAGCTGTGTGACCCACACTGGCCATTTAGGGATACTTCATGGCAAGAGTTGGCTGAAGACAGATATAAGACCCAAGAGGACCATCCAGAGTCTTCTTTGGAATGGAGATAGAGATGTTGGGAGGAGAGAAAGAATTCTGCTTTCCACTGAAGTTTACTATGTTGAGTTGCTGGCTGAATACAGCAGAGGGAAAGAATGCCATTAGCAAAATGTGAACAGTCATCAGAACCCGTCTTTGCAATTTCCTTAAATACACAAATGAAGCCTGTTTCATGACAGATGGAAGGTTTTAGGGATTAATCGTTTTCTAATGGCTTCATAATTACAGACACTTATTTTTGATATGAGTATGCTTTCTGTCACATGGATTAAAGCTATCAATCAATTCCTTTCCAGTCCTGTCAAAATGACAAATGACCCATATCAGAAAAGTATCTGTTGACAGAAACAATCAGCCCATAGTTTCACCACCACTATAAAGGGTGGCAATGGCAGTGACTGCTGTTTCTTCTTCTCTACCAGAATTGTATTTCTTTGTGGAAAAGCATCCTCTTATATCCTATGTATAAGGATAATTCTAACATAAAACACTTCTTTTAAACAAATGGTGAAGTGTAATGGAAATTGGCTACCTTTCCTATGGTTGGGTTCTTTATAAATTGGATTCACTGGGAAGAAAACAGAAATCTCCAATTTCTGAGTGGCCAGAATGGAAATCATATTATAAGTGTCGGACTGGCTGTATCTATTACTGAGCAAAATAGAACGAGAGATTGCCTACAGTTTGGATTCAGTTTTGAGTTTGTATAGGGATGCAAATGACCATGGGCTGAGAGTTTTGATAATTGAGGAAATGTGAACCTTGTTCGATAACATCAGAAAGAGTATGCTTGTTTATCTTTTTTCTCTTTAAAATAAAATAAAATGAAAGAAAGAGTATGTGTTATGGGAGGAAAATTACCAATTCATTCTCTCCTCTTGGTTGACTGAGACCTCCTGTGGGAAACCTCAAGGTTCACCCTAAGCCCATCATTTATAAATAATTGTTATGAATGAGAAAGGTGATTCTTTTCCTTACACAATAAACACACCTGTGTATAGACACATTGGAAGCATTTTCTTAGTTTATAGCAACATGGGACAAGTCAGAGAATTTGGAAGATGTCATAAAGGATCTAGTATAAGAGTTGTCCAGGTTTTTCATGTAAAAGGCCAGATAGTAGTTATTTAAGGGTTTTTAAATTGAATGAACTTTTGCGACTACTTGACTTTGCCATTGTAGAACAAAAGTGGCTTTAGTCAGTAAATAAATGGATGGGGATGTGTCTTAGTTACTTTTCTCATTGCTGAGACAAAATGCCCAACACCCACAAGTTAAAAGAAGAAAAGTTTATTTTGGTTTGCAGGTTGTAGAAGTTTCAGTCCATAGTTGGCTGGTTCCAAGGCATGGCGGCATGGCAGCATGGCAGCGGGACATCACAGAGGAGAAACAGTCCATAGCAGAGCAGGTAGGAGTCAGTAACAGCAGCAAGCCTGCCTTCTTTCTGTCCCTTTATATTCTATCCAGGATACAATCCTATTGATTGTTGCCACCCACACCCAGGGTGGGGCTTCCATTATCCACACTCAAAGCTATGCTAATTCCAATCAGTGGACTAATTTAGTACCACACACCCTTAATCCCAGTATCACACACCCTAGATCCAGCCAGATCTGAAAAGCCCCACCTATAAGTACGTAAGGCTTTGGGGGAAAATCTAGATGCAAGCCATAATAGGGTGTGTTCCAATGAAACTTTATTTTCAAAAGCAAGTGGAAGTTGGATTTAGCTTGTGGGTCCTGGTTTTCTGAGCTCTGGTTTAGTCCTGCGCCTTTGGTGAGGAGACTGAAAGTGAAATGATGTCTGGGCTCCAGAGCTAGTAAGTGGAAGGCCTGTGTATAGATTTCACCTCCTGAATCCCAGTCAATTCCATTTTCACTATCTCATGCTCCATTGGATTTGTTCAGGGGAGTTAAATAGGCCCTCCTTTCTCTAACACATACAATCTGTCACTAGGAATGGATTCTTTACAACTTATGTTCTCCGCTATCGACTGGGTGCATTAGGCTCTATCCCCACATGAGTGTCATATGTTGAATACAGGGCTATGTCAGGTCATAGTACAGGCTCCCAGGGAGACCCAAGCCCCAAAGGCCAGCTCTGACCTCACCTCTTTTTAATAACTGACAGTTAAGCCTCCAAAACACATCTTGTATCTGCTGATCTAGGTCAGCTTCAAAAACCAGCAGTAAATTCTGAAGATAATTCTGCAAATCCCCCAGATAGAAATAATTGTGCTTTCTAATGGAATTAGCAATATTTGGAACATTTTTCTGGGCCTTACTGTCCTCTTCTTATCTATGACATCTGGCCACCAGCTCTAAAACCTTATCATCAGTTGTTTGCCTTACATAGATAGTCATATCTCTACACCTTTAATCTTTATTTAGCCTGGTTGTAGCATTATTTTAATCTCAGCTCATGAATTACACACCTTTGACTTTGAATAACTAGCTTAACCTTGCACTAAATATTTTCTTATTCACCTTTATTAACCTGTGAATAACTGTAGAAAAATATATAAAAGCTAAGTCTTTTCCACATATTGGAGTTTTGTCTTATAAAAAATGTTTTATTAATTTGGCCATTTTAAGATAAAATTATACCCTAGGATTCATTTGGCCCATTTGATGTCTGTTGCAGCATAAGCTAGGTAGGACTGAAATGCCATTAAACCTAATTCTGTGGCTGATTTGTTTAGGGATTGTTTGGTCTTAAAGAACAGAAATGTAGCCAAGCTAACATAAGGAGAAAACAAAATGAGATTTATTGGGAGGACACTGGACCGAGACCACAGAAGACCAGCTGGGTATGGGGGCCCGAACCAGGAACTAGCGTGTTGGGGCCAAAATACCTTCTGCATCTTCCTGGGACTGTGCTTCTCATTTGCTGCCATCTCTGCAGTTTCCATTGACACTGGACATGGTCTAGTCTAGAGTTCAAGGTCTCCACCTCTGAGCCCATTTGTCAAGCTCTTCACCAGTGCTATTTATTTATTTATTTATTTATTTATTTATTTATTTATTATTTTTTATTATTTTTTTTCTTATGTGGGTACCAGGAGTCGACCTCAGGACCTCGTGCTTGGCAGCAGGCACTTGTGCCACTGAGTGATATCACTGGCCCTTTTTTTCCTTTATGTGGGTTCTGGGAGTCGAACTCAGGACCTCGCGCTTGCCAGGCAGGCGCTTACACTGCTGAGCCATCTCATTGGCCCAGCCAGTGGTTTTTAAATTGGGCCAGTGAGACCCTTCAAGTACTCAAGATGGACCACCTTGAGAAGTCTAGCATCCCTTCTCATAGCTTTATGTCAGGGTTGTGTGTCAGGCAGGCATTTGAAAAAGGGGTTCTGCTTTCTATTTTGTGGTCTCATGTAATTGGTACTGAGAAGAAATGATTGAGACAAATAACAAATGAGATCTTCAAATTATGCCACAATATTTTGGATAATTTCACTTTATTTGGCAGTAAGTGAGCTAGTTGCTTTGTTAACCTTTGGAATAGATTTCCTTTTAGTTCTCAGGACAAGTGTATCAATTGGCTTTCTGGCTCTCTAAATATGGACTGAATTTACCAAAGCAGGGGTTGGCAAGCTCTGAACCTGGGGCTAAAAGCAGTAGCTGGCTGCTACATCTATAAAGTGTTATTGAATCACAGCCATGTTCATTCATTTACATACTGTTTATGGCCACTTTTACATGACAACAGCCGAGTACAGTAGTTATAATAAATACCCTAAGTCTCCAAACCCTAAAATATTTACTATCTGGCCCTTTACAGAAAGTTTATTGATTCCTGGATTAAAGAGATAAGACAAGAGCAGTTTATACCTCAGTAGGTCACTTAGTGATGTTTTGAATGGCCTCAAAATCAAAGATGAATGATGGGAGGATCTGTGAGGGGGAAGCCATTTAGAGACCTAATGGCTCAACCTCCTGGAGGAAGCCAGTCCTAGACTTCTTTCAGGGACTATCAGCAAGTGAGGGCCCACCCAGACAGTTGGCTAGATCAGATGTTCTCAAGTCCGAGCTGCAGTTCAAAGAGTCTGGCAAGAAATAAAAAGCCTACCAGGGAGTGTAAATTATGGTCAGGATCTGGGTGTGGGTTATTGGTGGCGTTGCAAGCTGTGTGTTGAAAAATTTCCTCTTGAGCTTTTCTGGAAATGTTGAGTGGTTCCAAGTTAAACTCTGACCAAAAGTAAAAAGAAAATATGCTCGGGACAAGTAATGAGAATGCAGCTTCATGTGGCAAACTGCAGGGTTCAGAAGAGGATTTTGATATTTTCATTTTCTTTCAAGCACTAAGGAATAAACTCCTCTTGGGCTTAGCAGGGAGAGGTGGTCTTGGTTTCTTTGACAAAGTGTAGTCACTGCTGCTTATGTTGGCAAAGGAAGTGGGTTGCCCATAGGGGAGTGTTGTCTTAGTCATCTCTTCTTCCTGGCAACCAGTTAGCTCTCCCTGTCTCTTCTTTCTCCTGATGGGAAGTCCCCTTATCTAATTTATGTCTAAGTCTTTGTCTTAATTTGATGGGTATCCTATCTTATTCGGTGTTTTTTAAAAAATGTCTCTAATATGCAATTTGCCTTTCAAACTGTACTATTTTATTTTAATTTATTTTATTTTAATATTTGAGGTAAAATATTCACTTTTGTGTTTGTAGTAATGTCCATGATCATAGCATTAGTTGTTACCTGGTAGCATCATCTACTAAACTCCTCTTAGGAGTAAAACATTTGTAATACTGTATCTCATTGTGTCCTTGTATCAGCCCTAGGAGATAAATACAACTATGAATCTGATTTTACTCATGAGAAAGCTGAGGCTTTAACATATTAAATAATTTAAGAAAAATAATTTGTTCATTCATTTGACAAATATATATTGCCTTTCTGCATGTGCCTGGTGTAGTGCTGGGTGCGCGGTGAACAAATAGCTACATTGTGTGGAGCCTGTACTCAAATGGAGCGCACAGATAATAATCAAACAAGATAAATACATAATTCCAAAATGGGATAAGTGCTTAGTAGGAAACAGACAAGGTGCTATGAAGAGTGGCAAAAGGCTACAGTGAGCATATGGCTACCTGAACCCTGAGATGGTACAAACTCCAGTTGGTCTCTGAGTTCAGCGTTCTTAGGTGCCTTGCCTTTATGTCCCTCCTCCCTCAGTGGTACAGCATAGTCCCAAGTTGGTACTTTGAGATCTCCCAGGCCTGCTCCATGCATCTTATAAGGTGATTTTCTCAATTAACTACTTTCAGTACAGCCAATGGGCAAAGTCAATGTTTTCTGCAGATGTAGAGATCCTGAATTTTCCCAGAAGTGTTTTCTACTATTGTTTCTTTCTCATTTTTAACATTTGAGGAAGGCCTTCCTTCCTTCCCTTCTTCTCTTTTCCTTCCCTCCCTGTTTACAATATTTTATTTCCACCAGGAAATATAACAATTCAATCCAGTAGATATTAAGATGTCCAGCTTAGCAGAGTGCTCTCCTTAAATATTAATGGAAAAAGTGAATGTAATGGGCTTAAAAGAAACCACATTTAGATCGCTGTCCTCCTGGAGCTAACCACTGGCTGAGCAGAGACAAACAGCTCCCTACAGTGAGAGGTAGAGAGAAGCAGGTGCTGAAAGGAGGGTTCCATAAGGTGGCTCTCCAAAAATCCTACCCAGTAAAATTCTAAGAGATTGGTGTTGTTTCACAATTTCATGAAGAGCTCACCTCAACAGTGAGCTTATTATGGAACACTGATTTAAATGTGCTCCTTAACTGAGTCTAATGATCTTTTGACTCAACTTTTCAAAGCTCAGGTAAGGCTCTGCAGATCATCATTCGGGATGGATTAATTAGCACCATTTCCAGTGGCAGAAATTTATTAGAGGGTTAGCTCCTGGCAGCAAGCAGAAAGATGATGGAGAGGGAAAGGGGTGAGTGTGTGGAGTGAGACACAATTGGCCATGTGCAATCGACTTGGTCACACAGTAAGTGCCCCCAAGGTCAATGATTTCCATTTGCATCATTGGCACTCCAACAAAGAAATAGATGGATGTCCACAGAGATGTATGTGATTTATGACATGCTCCACAGGAAGGTCATCCCGTCATTAAAATATTGTTCCTTTTACTCCAATTCAACAAGTCTCCCTGCTATTCTCTTGACATGCCTTTCTCTCTTACAACCTTATATTCTTTTACTGGGGCTTCTGGAACAAATTACTAACATGGGGTGGTGTTAAAGAGAAATCTACTCACACTCTATTCTAGAGGCACAAAGTCTGAAATTAAGGTGCCACAGGTCTGAGTGCCCTCTGAAGACTAGAGGAGAATCTATCTTTGCTTTTTCCAGCTTCTGGTGGTTGCTAACAGTCCCTGGAGTCCCTTGTCTTGTGGTTGCATCATTCTAGTCTCATCTCTTGTGTGTCTCTGTCTTCACATCTCTCTCCCTCTCTCTCTCCCTCTCTTTCTCTCTCTTTCTCTCTCTCTCTCTCTGTAAGAGCACCAGTCATTGGGTTTAGGAACCACCCTGTTCTAGAATTACCTCAACATTAATTGATTACATCTGCAAGGAGCCTATTTCCCAGTTAAGGTCATATTCACAGATTTTGTAGGTTAGCACTTGGGTACATATTTTTGGGGGACACAACACAGCCCATGACCAACTTCATCTTTCCAGAATGTATCTCACACTTCTCACCTTCTCTAGCATGACTCAGTCCTGACCATCATTTTCCCTCCCTTGAGTGGCTTCTGGCCTTCTCAGATCCCTCCCTGCCTTCCTTTCTGCATCTTACAGTCACTTTCCACCCCACAGCCAGAGAGATCTATCTGAAATATACATCACAGTGTTTCTTTCTTTTTAGAAATTTTAATTTATTTTTAATTTTATTTTTTTATTTATTTTTATTTATTTTTTTTTTTTGTGGGTACCGGGGAGTCGACCTCAGGACCTCACGCGCCAGCAGGCACCCGTGCTGCTGAGCGATATCACTGGCCCCTTTTTCGTATGTGGGTTCCGGGAGTCAAACTCAGGCCCTCATGCTTGCCGGGTAGGTGCTTAAGCCGCTGAGCCATCTCACCGGCCCCAAATTTTTTTATTTTAAAGAGAAAAAAATAGAACAAAATTTCAAAACAACATAATAGGAGGGTAACAATGGTTAATATATTGTGTATTGTTATCTTTAGTTAGTCAGGGTACAAGATATCAGCATTCAATTGTCCAAACAATATTAGCACAAACCTTTCTTTCAGTGAACTAAGCGAAATTAGTAGTGTACCTATCTTAACTATCTTGTATATATGTATCATTTTTCCCTTCTTTTCTCCATTCCTCCATCCAAGTTTCACTTTTCTTTTGAACAGTTTCTTCCTATTTTACAATATCTATTGTACATTTTGGATCTTATTTACTCCTTCAGCTTTTCACACTAGGGAGACAATATGATGTTTACACATGTGTGTCTGGTTTATTTCACTTATGAGTATGGTCTCGAGTTGCATCCATTTACCTATAAAAGACTCCAGTTTACGGGATCTCATCTTATTAAAAAGCTTTTGCACAGCAAGAGAAACCACCAACAGAGTGAAGAGACAACCCACAATGTGGGAAAAAATGTTTGCCAGCTGTTCCTCAGACAAAGGACTACTATCGAGAACATATAAAGAACTCAAAAAAATCAGACCTCCCAAATTTAAAGACCCACTCCAAAAATGGGCATCTGAGATGAATACACATTTCTCAGATGAAGAAATACTAATGGCAAACAAATATACAAAAAAATGTGCAACATCACTAGTCATTCGAGAGATGCAAATTAAAACAACACTGAGATACCATCTCACCCCAGAAAGAATGGCTACTATTAAGAAATCAACTAATAACAAATGCTGGAGGGGCTGTGGGGAAAAAGGAACCCTTCTTCACTGTTGGTGGGAGTGTCGACTGGTACAGCCACTGTGGAAGTCAGTGTGGAGATTCCTCAGAAAACTAGGGTTGGAGGTCCCATTTGACCCAGCTATTCCCCTTCTGGGCATCTTCCCAGAAGAATTAAAAACATTGTACCACAGCGATATATGTGCACCCATGTTTATAGCAGCACAATTTGTAATAGCCAGATCTTGGAAACAACCCAAATGCCCATCAACTGAGGAATGGATAAGAAAGATGTGGTATTTTTATACAATGGAGTACTATTCAGCCATAAAGAAGGATAAACTGGAGACTTTTATAGGTAAATGGATGCAACTCGAGAAAATACTCATAAGTGAAATAAACCAGAAGCACATGTGTAAGCATCGTATTATCTCTCTAGTATGAGAAACTGAAAGAGTAAATAAGATCCAAAATGTACAATAGATATGGTGAATCAAAAAGAAACTGGTCAAAAGGAAAGAGAGACTGGAATAGGGAAAAGAAAGAAGGGAAAGGGAAAAAAATTGTATATATATATATAAGATGGTTAAGATAGATACACTACCATTTTTACTTAGTTCATTGAAGAGTAAGGTTTGTGCCAATAATGTTTGGACAATTGAATGCTAATGTCTGGTGTCCTGAATAACTAACTTAAAGATAGTAATACGTAATGTATTAACCATTGTTACCCTCCTATTATGTTGTTTTGAAAATTTGTTCTTCTTTTGATTTGTTTTGTTTTTTTCTTCTCTTTAAAAAAAAAAAAAAGACTCCAGTTTATCTTTATGGTTTAGTAGTACTCCATTGTATAAAAATACTACATCTTTTTTATGCATTCCTTGGTTGATGGGCATTTGGATTGTTTCCAAGATCTGGCTATTACAAATTGTGCTGCTATAAACATGGGTGCACATATATCGCTATAGTACAATGTTTTTAATTCTTCTGGGAAGATATCCAGAAGGGAAAAAGCTGGGTCAAATGGAACCTCCAATCCTAGTTTTTTGAGGAATCTCCACACTGATATCCACAGTGGTCGCACCAGTCAACACTCCCACCAACAGTGGAGAATGGTTCTTTTTTCCCCACAGCCACTCCAGCCTTTGTTATTGGTTGATTTCTTGATAATAGCCATTCTTTCTAGGGAGAGATGGAATCTCAATGTTGTTTTAATTTGCCTCTCTCGAATGGCCAATGATGTTGAACATTTTATCATATATTTATTTGCTGTTTGTATTTCTTCATCTGAGAAGTGTGTATTCATCTCAGCTGCCCATTTTTGGATTGGGTCTTTAAATTTGGGAGGTCTGAATTTTTTGAGTTCTTTGTATGTTCTTGATAGAAGTACTTTGTCTGAGGAACAGCTGACAAACATTTTTTCCCATGTTGTGGGTTTTCTCTTCACTCTGTTGGTGGTTTCTCTTGCTGTGCAAGAGCTTTTTAATAAGATGACATCTCAGTTGTTGATTCTTTGTGATAGTTCCTGTGTGATTGGGGTTTTATTCATAAGGTCTTTGCCTACCCCAATGTCTTCAAGAGTTTTACCTATTCTGTCTTCCAACAGATTTATTGTTTCTGTTTTAATATTTAGATCTTTAATCCATTTTGAATTTAGTTTAGTGCACAGTGAAAGATATTGGTCTAATTGGTCTAATTTTAATCTTTGGCAGAGCCAGTTTTTCCAGCACCATTTACTAAAGAGGCTATCTTTCTTCCAGTGAATATGTTTGGCACCTTTGTCAAAGATAAGGTGGCTTGGTATGTCTGGAGTTGTTTCTGTATCTTCTAATCTGTTCCATTGATCTTCAGGTCTGTTTTTTCCACCAGTACCATGCTGTTTTTCTTTATCACAGTAGCTTTATAGTATAATTTCAAGTCAGGGATTGTGATTCCCCCTGCCTTGCCTTTGTTGCCCCGAATTGCCTTTGCTATTCTAGGTCTCTTCTGGTTCCAAATGAATTTTAGGATTGTTTTCTCTAATTCATCACAGTGTTTCTTCCCGGAGACAAAAATACCAAACCAAAACAACCAACATGAATAACCCTCTGATAGGCAAGTCACTTCTGGCCTCCTTATCTAAGGTTTCATCCTGTTCCCCAGTTCCCCATCCTACGCCTCTCACTCCATCCCAAAGCTTGCTTTTCTGCATGATTACTATACACACCAGGATCACCCTGTTTATTTATTTTAGTTAGGTGTGCCTATTTATCTCTGCATCCACTGAAATGTATGATCTTGTCATGTGTCTTGGTCCTTTTGTGTCCTCAGTGCCTGAATAGTGATTGTCAGTAGTAGGTCTTCAAAAGTGTCTGTTGAGTAATGGGATGGAGGAATGAAGTGGTTACATATTTCTTTTTCAATTCACATAAAAGTCCTTCAGAAAAATTGATGACATTTGGTTATCTGATCTAGCCTGTGGAAGATTAAAATAAGGCAATAAGAAGAAGGGATCTCTTAGTAGTGAGAAGATAGAACCTATTGGTGAGGGAGGAATCAAAGGATGGTGAAAAAAATGCTACCATAGTGCCAACATGTAGAATGATCTGCAGTGTTCCATGTGGGGACAAAGAAGCCCATTAATAGCCCATGCAAACACGGCTCTTACACATGGGGTCTGTCCAAGTTGCATCAACCTGTGTACAAAAATGAAGGTACCCAAGTAGCAGAGACTCATAGACTCAGCTGTCTTGCTCCCATCCTTACTGGGTCATGCAACATTACCCCATCCATCCTGCCTGGAGTTTCTCATGCCTGGAGTGATGTTGGGGTTTCTAGGCACTGTGTCAGGGTGCTGTCTCTTAATGCCACACAGATCACTGGCCCTTGAGTATCCACACCTTCCTATGTCCCCCAAAGCCCTTAATCTGATTCATAATTATATTGGGAATTTACATGACCTTTTCTCTGTGCCAGACACTCTTCTGAACACTTTACATAGAAAAACTCACCAAGTTTCACCACTCCTTAACTCCTTACATGTTAAAATCTCTAACACTAGGATGTATCTAACAATAAATGACATCAGATACAAAGGACATACAAATCCTGCCAGAAGCCCTGAGGTGAACACTGTTATGTCTTGGTATGTGATGAAGATGAGGTTGCACAGCACCCAGAGACCTACTCTTCACAGAAAGAGGTTATGCTGCATCTTGTCATTTCAATGCCAAACCATTATTAGCCCCTTCCTCCCAGCTGTAGTCTTTGCAACCTGTGGTCCTAAGCACACACATTTACAAAGAAACGCTTTCATTCTTTCCTGCCCAATGAAAGGCTTTCTTGAATATCAACTCAAGAGTTACAGTCTTAGAAGGTGTAGTGGTTTATAGCTAGATGTCCACTAATAACCCTCATGTGCTCATGGGCGGGACGTTTGGAACTTGGGGGTGCTATAGCTGACTTGCGGTTTGGAGGTAGGGCCTGGTCAGGGAAGGCAGGTTGCTGGGAGCTTGAACTGAAAGGTTATGTCTTCCTTCCTAAATCTTTTCTTCTTTCTCTTCTTCCTGGCCACAATGAGATGAGCAGCTTTTGCCCACTATATTCCTGTGCATGTCATTCCTATGTATATAGGACTGAAACTTCTGAAACTGTGAGCCAAAATAAACCTCTCCTCCTTTAGTTATGGGCGTTGGCTATTGTATCTCAGCAATGAGAAAAGTGACTAAGACACATTTTGCTACCAGAGAAATAGAGTCATTGCTGTGATTTTATCTGATCATGTGGTTTAGTAGACTTTGGAACTAGTTCATGGGAGTTTGGAAAGATTTGGAGATGCCAGCTAGAAAAGCCCTAGAATGCTATTAGTGAAGTTTGATGTAAAATACTCTTCAGAGCTCAGAAGATCAGAATGCTCATAGAAATGCAGATAGTAAAGACCAGGCTCAAGAAGTTT
Organism: Erethizon dorsatum; assembly: GCA_028451465.1. NCBI lineage: Eukaryota > Metazoa > Chordata > Mammalia > Rodentia > Erethizontidae > Erethizon > Erethizon dorsatum. The sequence goes on from CM051822.1 coordinate 103,997,911, forward strand.
CATTTGGGAAGAAGGACTCCACTGGCAGTTGGACAGAAGGCCATGTGTGGTAGAAAATTTGTCTCCTTTTTGTTCATGTCCTGAGACTTTGGGGGAGACTGAGATTAAAGGTACCAAACTAATGAATCTGGTGGAGGAAATTTCAAGGAAGCTCTATATTGACACTGTAGCATGGGTACTTTTAGCAGCTGCAAAGAGCCAAGTTGAATAATTTGAAAGATTTTGCTGATGATCTGAAATAAAGTGTCTGTAAAATTGGGGTCTGTGAAATTTTAGCCCAGCTTGGTTGCTGAAAATGTTAGCATTAAAAAGAAGTCAAGTACCTTGAGTCAGGAGAATAGGAAAAATATCTTAAGGTCATCCTGGGAAATAGCAAAACTCCACCCTTCACCTGGAAAAAGTAAAATACTTTGTTTTGGGAAGAGAGCCCTGAAGCACCCTACTCTTTCTAGGCCAAAGTTCTCCAGAGTTCAGCCATCCAGACACTCATAGGCCCCTGTAGTCATGACCCATGGGTGCCCAGCTATTGCTTGAGTGGGTGGCAGACTGTGGCATCATCCACATGATGTCGGCTTTACAGTCATGCAGAATGGAAAAGTTGTGGGGTCATGGAAGTTTCTGCCTGGATTTTAGAAGGCCTGGAAAGCCAAGAAGTGTGCCCATGAGAAGGTAGTGTATGAAGCTGTAAGAGTGAAGTGAAAGTGCAGTGGGGACCCAAGGAAATTGGGGAAGCCAGGATCATGCAATGTCTGAAGAAAGCCACAGGAAGTAAATAAAGCCAGCCCAAGGGAGAGGCCACAAGACCTGCAACAGGAAATGGCTTAGTGTTGGGCTGTCCAAGTCATTTGGAGTTCACATATTTGCCCCAGGTCCTGGACATGGAGCTACAGGATTTAACATTTGCCCTGCTGGGTTTCAGTCTTACTTTGGTGCCATTCCTTTTTATCCCTCTATTCCTTTTTTTTTTTTTTTTGGAATGGAAATGTTTACCCTAAACCATTGTGTGTTGGTAATGTTTAACTTTCTTTTTGAGTTTCTTTTTACAGGAGCTCACAGCTAAGAGTTTGCTTTAAGTCTCAGAGGAAACTTTGGACTTGGACTTTTTAGCACTGCTGAAACTGCTAAAACTTTGGTGACTCTTAATGATGGGCTAAATTCATTATACAGAAAGAGATGCACATGAGTCTTTTAGGGGCCAGGGAGGAATGCTGTGATTCATATGTAGATGTCCACCAAGAGTCTCCATGTGCTGTTGTCGGGGGGATGAGGACTGAAACTTGTGGACACTATTGCTGTTAGGAGGTGAGGCCTAGTCAGGGGAGGCAGCTCCCTGGGGGTCAACTCCCTGGGGGTGAGACCTGGAAGGGTATGTCTTCCTTTCCAGCTCTTCTCTTCTTTCTCTGTTTCCTTCCTGCCATGATGTGAGCGGCTTTTCTTTTTTTTTTTTTTTGTGGGTACCGGGGGTTGAACTCAGGACCTCGCATGCCAGCAGGCGCCCGTGCCACTGAGCAATATCACCGACTCTTTTTTTGTATGTGGGTACTGGAAGTCGAACTCAGGACCTCGTGCTTGCCAGGCAGGCGCTTATGCCACTGAGCTATCTCACCGGCCCTGCTTTTCTTTACTATGCTGCTCTGTCATGCTGTTTCTGTGGTTAAGCCTGCCAAACATGGACTGAACCTTCTGACACTATGAGCCAAAATAAGTTGTGGTTGTTGAGTGTTGTATCTCAGCTACACAGAAAGTGACTAACACAGAAGGGTTACTAGGTTATCTGAACCCCAGTTTGGTTTTTCCTGGGGACTTTGATGATAAGCTAAGTGCTTTTAGCTGCAGCAAAAGAATCTCTTGACTGCAGTGATTTCAGACGAAGATATTCATTTTGCATTTACCCAGAACTTCAGGAAGAGGTCTGTTGAGTCTTACCAAGGATTACCTCAGTGGCTTAGTGATGGTTCCAAGGATCCATATGTCTATCATCCTCAGATGTTATCATGATTTCCCTTAGAGGTGGATGCAGACTTGTCCAGAAAAGAAGTTTGAGTTCATAATTTCTTTATCGTATCTTTTTATTTACACTAAAACCAAACCAAAATAAAGCAAGCCACTCCCTCTTCTTTTGCTCAAGTCCCCCAGAACTGACCAAGTTTGAGTCACATGTACAGACTGTGTAGGTGCAAGGCAGGATGGGAAAACTGGTATCTGGCCTTCTTAGGCTGGACAGTGGGAGGGAGCTTCACAGCAAGGAAGTGGGTGAGCTGGTGAAGAGGTCCCAGTAGAATGTGACTCTGGTTATCAACCAGCACTGTATTAAACAATCAAGAAGGTTCAAAAACACCAAACCTAAATTTCTAGAAAGGTTTAATTCTAAGTATAAGAAGCCAGAAAGTAAGCATTATATTTTAGAAGCTTTTCTATCTTTCATGCTTAGAAACAAAACTTTATATGTCAGTTTTATGGGATATTCACATGCACAGAATTTTTCATCCTCTTATAATTATGTATCAATTAGGTATTCTGGAAAGTGAATATCTTGCTTTTCCAATTGGCCCATCATACCGATGTGGTTCTGGCAAGTGGTCACAGATTTTTGAACATTGGCCAATTTATGTAGTATGTTTGATTCTTAAGCAGACATAGTAGATTGTTTCTAAGGCCTTTTAATATTTCCCTTTTCTCTTGCTTTTTCTGGCAAAGGAAGAAAAATTAGATAAGCACTGAAATTTAAAGAATAATAAATAATAATAATTTAATTTAAATAACAACTGATTATTTAACTTACTCATTTAAATTACATAATTATTTTTATAATTTAAATTGTTTAATTTAAATAATTATTTTTTATTTTAAAAAGAAGAAACAATAAAAACAATGTTACAGAATTTCAAAACAAGCTAATAGGAGATTAACAATGGTTAATATATTGCATATTGTTATCTTCAAAGTAGTTGCTCAGATTACAAGATATAGGCATGAAAAATTGATCAAACAATGTAAGCACAAACTGTTCTTTTTGATGAATTAATAGAGATTAGTAGTATAATTATCTTGTCTATCATACATATATTATATTTATATATATATATATATATATATATATATATATATATATATATATTCTTTTACCTTCTTTCTTTTCTCCTTTCCCCCATCCCAGTTCTTTCCTTTTGAGCAGTTTCTTCTCCTGTCACTTTCACAATATCTGTTGTACATTTTGGATCTTATTTACTCTTTTAGTTTTTACACTAGGGAGACAATACAATGTTTACACATGCAAGTCTGATTTATTTCACTTATGAGTATGTTCTCAAGTTGCATCCATAAAAGCCTCGAGTTTATCATTCTTTATAGCTGAGTACTACTCCATTGTAGAAAATGACTGCATCTGTTTTATCGATTCCTTAATTAATGGGCATTTCGGTTGCTTCCAAGATTTAGCTATTACAAATTGTGCTGCTATAAACATGGGTGCACATATATCACTGTTGTATGATATTTTTAATTCTTCTGGGAAGATACCCAGAAGGGGAATAAAAAAATTAATATTTTTTTGTTCTGGTCAGAGTATTGATGGGATGCTACACTTGAGACCCATGGTTTCAGGGAATGTTTTGGGCTTATTCTTAAGCAGTTGAGTACAATATGTCCATTTTCCTGTGATTCCTAGATCCTAACTGTTTAGTTCACAAGATTACTGCATTTTAGGGCAGGATACACATCAGAAATTCAGAAGTAATTTCCTATTTAAATGAGTGATTAATAGTACATAAACAATGCTAAGTATCGATAGTTTTTAATATTTTTTCTTGTGAAAAAGGAAACCAAAGCCTAGATGGCTTTTTTAAACTCATAAGTAGTTTCCTGCAGAAGACTATGAACTTAACTGAAGTTAATTTCAATGAATTTTTCTTTTCCTTCTTGGAACAACCACAGTAAACACTATAGTTTTGATAACTTCTTTTCCCTTTTTCTCATTTTACAGTTGTGTTTTATCAAGAAATTCATCTGAAAAGTGAAAACATTATGACTTAAATAACTTTTAATTATAAATAAAAAGAGTCACAGTGGCCTCCTGACAGTGGAAGTTTTTGCTTCTGACCTTTACAAATGCTCTGGCCAGGATAAATGAAACTTTGGATGGGCTTATACAATCACATTTAGTGACTTGAGACTCAAAGCTTTTCTGACCTTATCCTGGAAAACATTACAAAGACATGTTTTCTAAGTATTGTGTACAGGGAATGTAGAAGATATAAGATTTCTGTCAAAAAGCACTCAAATCATCTTTAAACAATTGATGTTCAAATATGAATTGTCTGCTTAGGATCATAAATATTTACAACGCTGACATTTGATTATTTTTTGTGAAAGTAGAGAAAACATATTAGCTGCCATTTAAAGTTTTAGAGAGGAATTTTCTTTTGCTTTTTGGAGATAAATGTGTTTGTGGTACTTCTTGCTGTGGATTGAAAACATTGGTAACTTTTAGGAAACTTCCATCTTGTGCCTGACACAAATATTATTAACATCTTAGAAAATTCCCATTTTTCATATCGTGATCAGAGGCACAGAGTGGGTAAGAAACCATGCCAATGTCATAGAGTTAGTGAGTGGAGGAACTTAATTGAAACCTGGATGGTCTGGCTGGTTATTATCCACTGTACCCCACTCACCCATCCCCTTTTATCTGCTGTAGTCACTATTCAACCATTGGCTGGCTACTCTTTGTCAAAATTTGGCCAAGCATTCACAAATTCTGCTGTGTTCTTTTCTCTCCTATGTGTTGTGATTGGATGCTCAGTTGCTAAGGAGGGCAAGAGAAGGTTGGGTTGGAGAGGTCCATGAGTAAAAGGTCCATTCAGAATCCTGTGCAGAAGTCCTGATCTAGTGACCTGGTCTTCTGGATGAGATACAGTAGTTTAAAAGAGCATTATCATAAAGAATAAGAAGCAAGGAGTGTGCTAGAACTGGCTTGTGCTAGTGATTTCCCAAATTTGTATTTAATGACTTCAGGTTTGTTGCTGAACCTTTGCCATGGTAGGGTATTTACGCCACAGTAGTTGGTACACTCTACAGACTGGTCAGCTTTTCTGTTGTTGGACACAGTACTTGACACACACACAAATTAAAGGAAGAAAGGCTTAATTGTTTCACATTTTCAGTCTGTGATTGGCTGGTTACAAGGCAGAAACATCATGGAGGAAGAATGTGGTTGCTCTGAGGTTGACTGCCAGCTTGAGCATTAACCAAGACCCCTGAGATCATGGCTGCAGCAACCTCTGATTGCCTGGAGGCTGAGCACAGTGAAATGAATCTTTGCAAACCAATTCCTTAGGATACGCTTATTGAACAGTCATCCTAGGAACTCTCTTTTCAAATGAAAGCTTCCCAGTTTTGCACCCTTGTGCATGTGATGGTAGAAGGTTGTTGATTTCTGAGACTTTCTCAGGGCATCTTTCTTCTTGTCACTGTACAAAATATTTTGTTCTTTTTAAATGGCATTAATCTCTACAGTAACCACAGCTCTTTTACTCCAACTTTACACATAGTTCCTTCTGGGCCAAATTTTACATTTTTCAAAATTTTCTGGTCTGCTCTTTGCCCCTGAGTCTCAGCATAAATCTGTCTAAAAGCAATCAGCAATACCTGTGCCACAGCCTGAATGTTGGGCTGCCTTAGAATTTGTTCCACCAAATAAATTAGTCCACCCTAATGTCTGCAAAGTCTCAGAATGTTGACGAAATGTAGACAAATTTTCTGCCAAAGTTTAATACAAATGCTCTTAGTCCAACTGCTAATGGAGTCCTTGTTCCCACTTGAGACCTCCTAATTCTGGCCTTTACTGTTTGCATTGGTATCAGTAGTTTGTCATACTTCTAACCACACTCATCAAGCTCTGTTTATAGCATTTTAGGGCTTTTCTAGACCACATCTTCAAATCTTTCCAAATTCCTCCTGCAACCTCAGTACCAAAAACACAAACCAAACCAATCCAAACCAAACCAAAACAAAACTGCCACGTGGAGCCATAACAGTGGGGTAGACATAAAAGTAGGAATGAGAAGAACAGTTCCCAAAAAAGATGGAGTGTTTCCCACCCTTCCTCTCCATCGTCACCTCTGCTGCTCCCTCTGCCCACCTTTCATTTCAGTCTCTCTGAGCTCTGCTGCTGTGGGGGATCATGTTGAGTCAGTATGGGTTGAACCAAGGACCAAGGGCTCACATTGAGCTACATCCCTATCCCTTTTTAATTTTTTTTTTAAAGTTGGGATAGGGTCTCACTAAATTGATCAGGCTGGTCTTAAACTTGCAGTTCTCCTGTTTCAGCCTCCTGAGTAGCTGAGATTATAGGCACATGCTACCAGATCCACTATGGCAGCTGATCTTGGGTCAAGATGGGCCAAGATACATCTTCCTTGATAAATTGGAATTGGAAGAGATGGAAAGTAAACCAAATTCCCTTTCTCGTTGCCTGAAATGTAAGATGTAAGACGTAAGGCAGGTAAAAAAGTCCCCTACCCAAGATATCCATATCCTAATCCCTGTAGTCTATAAACATGCTATAATTCATAGCAAAAGTTAATTAAATCAGCAGATGGAATTAAGCTCGCTAATTAATTGATGTTTTGTTGTTGTTGGATTTTTGAGATAAGCTCTTTCTATGTAGTTCAGGATGGCCTTGAACTCACTACGTAGCCCAGGCTGGTTTCAAATTTATGGCAATCCTCCTGCTTCAGCCTCCTGAAGCACCATGTGTCATCATGCCCAGCACTAATTAGTTGATTTTAAGAAAATTATCCTGGAAAATTCAAGTAGATCAATGTAATCATAAGCATCCTTTTTGTTTGTTTGTTTGTTTGTTTCTTTAAAGTGGAAGAGGGAGGCAGCAAACAGGGTCATAGTGATGTCATGTTCAGCAGACCTTGACTCTCGTAGCTGGCTTGAGGATGAAGGAAGGGTCATCAGGCGTGCAGACAGACTCTGGAAGCTGGAAAAGGGAAAGAGAACAGATTTTCCTATGAAGCCTCCGGAAAGAACACAACTCTATTCCTTGACTTTAGTCCTGTAAGAACCATGGTGGGTTTCTGATCTACAGAACTGTAAGAAAATAAATTTGTGTTGTTTAAGCCATTAAGTTTGTTACAGCAGCAATAAAAAAGTCATATGCTCCATCACCCTTGCCATCACTAGGAACACCTCTGCTTTCAATATCTTACATTTTAAAATTCCTTCCTCCAAACACACCTCTCCATTTCTGCTCTTGTTCTTAACAAGTTGCTTGAGTATTCTTTATGTTCTTCAATCTCTGCCTCCAAACACACATATTTTATTTCCTCCTCATTATGCAACTCTTCTGGTAGAGATGCTGGCACATGAAAGACATCTAATAGAGTCACAATAGTAGTAGTGGTTTTGATTATTGTTATTACACTGAAGGGATTTCTTACCTCTACAGAACTTAAAGCAATGCTTCTCTTATGAATAGTTTCTTTTGAAACACTTGTGAAATTAAATTGAAAGCATATTGACAAAAAGCATGAAAACAATGCCTTGTAATTAGGGAAACTTTAAAATGGCAATTAAAAGTAGTCAGCCCCCCTTTTCAATTTAAAATTATATGAAAGCATCAGCACATAGGCCTTGTATCTCCTGCTGTTTTCTTCTGAGAACTCAAGGGTTCGATTGTATTTTTTTCTGATTTTTCATCTTTCAGGAGAAAAAAATTGGTTTCAGACATACAATGTTTTAATGCAAAGGGAGAAGCATCTATGTCTCTCATAACATGAAATAAACTCATCAGTATATACAGATTATTTAATCAAGAATTGCCTTTAATTGATAGTCATTTGACCAAGTTGCATATCTTAAGATCTTCGTATTAATTCTAATTTTATTTTTCAACATTTTAAATGAGAAAGTGCCCTATAACTAGAGATTTAACAACTATTTCATCTCTAGAGTTTTTATTACCTCTTAAAGTTTATAAGACCTTTGTCACTAATGTGGGGCCTTTCATATTAAGAGCTTTTTGATGACTCAAAATATAATTAAATATTGTGAAGAGCAATTAAAGTTTCAAAGTAAAATGAGCATTTTGCTTAAATTTCATTCAGCAGTCTGAGCATACCATGAGTGAGGCTAAGTTAATTTGCCTGGATTTCTAGCCACAGGCTCCTGATGTGGGAGAACGTGTGGTGAAATTTGTGGCCAGGCTTGGGAATTGGAGCTTGAGTACTGTGTGATTTAACTGGTGATCTTGAGCAAATTACTTGACTCTTGTTTTACTCTTTTTTTTTTTTAATGTGGGTACCAGGGGCCAAACTCAGGACCTCGCACTTGCCAGCAGGCGCTTGTGCTGCTGAGCAATATCACCGGCCCTCGTATTTTTTTAATTGTGGATGTTTCAAATGTACAGAATAACAAATTTGCCATGGAGCTTTAACAAATTGTAACATTTTGCTGTATTTGCTATGTTTTTTTTTTCTTCTTCAGATGTATGTAAATCCTCTGTTTTTGCTGCCTCCCCACCTTTATCCTGTTCCTTTCTTCTTTCTGGAATAATTTTTGTCATAAACTTAAGTGTGTGTCATCCTTATACTTTAAATAATTAATTGCATGCTTTTAAACTTTGCATAAATGGTATCCTACTCTGCATATAATTTTGCACATTTTTGAATTTTAATCATGTCCCTGTAGTTCTTATTCATTTGAAATGTTTTGTCATTTTTCTGTTATATGAAAATATAAGTTTATTTTTCCCTTTTTCCATTTTTCTATTAAAAAATTTTAAAATTATATCCAATTAGGAATAATACTGTAGTGAATATTTTTGTGCATGGCTTTTTTTCTAGTTTAGAAACACGAGGACTTGCTGGGATTTAGTGCATGCGTCTTTAACTTTACTGACTCTTACGTTGCTCTCCAAAATGTTCAGCATTTCAGCTGTGTGGGAGAGTCCTGTTTTCAACATCCTTGTTATTTGAATGGTTCCTAAGACTGCTCCTCAGTCCAGTGATTTTGTGGAAGGACTCACAGGACTCGGAAATACTAGTGATACTCATGGATATGTTCCATTATACTAAAAGTATTCAAAGCAGGGACAATTAAAGAAGAGGCACATCCGACCATGTCTGGGGAAACTTGCTTCCAGAAACCTCTGTCAATGAACTCTACAGGGCACATTTACTTCTCTAGCAACTCACTGTAGCAACCACTGTGAGCAGTTTTCTGCTCAGTGAAGCTTGCTTGAGTCCAAAGTTACGGAGTTTTTAGTGGAAGCTGGTGCACAAACACATGCTACCTCTGCGACTCGCTGAAGTCACTGCAACCCCGAGCTTGCAGAAGAAAGCTGGTGCTTACCATAAATCACAGGGTTTGCACAAATTATCTAGACAAGCTGCTACAACTTAGTTAAAGGCCTCAGGTGCCTATGGCCTTATCAGTTGGTAGTATAGGGAATAGTCCAATAGCTCAGGATCCAGGAACGGCTTAGGGCTGTCACACAAACAGGCCCTCGTGAGGTTGTACACAGTTTGAGCAATCAGGTCTGCTGAATTCATTTTTCTGCATTTTCATCAACTTGATATTTCCAACAAATTTAGCCAAATTGATGAGCGTGAAATAATCTCATTTGTTATTTGCACTTCCTTGATTTCAAGTGAGACTGAGCGGGCTTCCCCTTTTGTGAACTGCCTATTCATACACAATGATAATTTTTCATTTTTTTTTATTTTAAAGAGAAGAAAAAACAAAACAAATCAAAAAAAAGAACAAATTTTCAAAACAACATAATATGAGCGTAACAATGGTCAATGCATTACGTATTATTATCTTTAAGTTAGTTATTCAGGATACCAGACATTAGCATTCAATTGTCCAAACATTATTGGCTCAAACCTTACTCTTCAATGAACTAAGTAAAACTGGTAGTGTATCTATCTTAACCATCTTATATACATATACAATTTTTTTCCTTTTCCCTTCTTTCTTTTCCCCATTCCAGTCTCTCTTTCTTATTGACCAGTTTCTTTTTGATTCACCGTGTCTAGGAGGTCCCATTTGACCCAGCTATTCTCCTTCTGGGCATCTTCCCAGAAGAATTAAAAACATTGTACCACAGTGATATATGTGCACCCATGTTTATAGCAGCACAATTTGTAATAGCCAGATCTTGGAAACAACCCAAATGCCCATCAACTGAGGAATGGATAAGAAAGATGTGGTATTTTTATACAATGGAGTACTATTCAGCCATAAAGAAGGATAAACTAGAGACTTTTATAGGTAAATGGATGCAACTCGAGAAAATACTCATAAGTGAAATAAATCAGACGCACATGTGTAAGCATCGTATTGTCTCTCTAGTATGAGAAACTGAAAGAGTAAATAAGATCCAAAATGCACAATGATAATTTTTCCATCCAAATGTTTGTCTTTTCCTTGTTAGATTTGCAAATCTTTCTACATTGTGAATATTAAATCTTTTGTTGGATCTCTATATCACAAATATCTTCTTTCTATCTGCAAATACCCTTTTCTTTCTATTTCTGGTTTATTAAAAATTATTTTCTATGAAAAACTGCTCAATTTTTTGAAGGGTATTTCTTTATTGGTGTATTAGTCTTTTGTAGCTTCTGTAATAAATTACCACAAACTGGACAAGTGAAAATAACAAAAATTTATTCTTTCTTGTTCAAGAGGCCAAAATTCTGAAATAAAGGTATCAACAGGGATGTTTCCTTCTGGAGGCTCTAGGAAAATCAGTTCCATGCCCCTCTCTTTTTCAGCTTCTGATGTTTTCAGGCGTCCATGGTAACTGTGTCACTCCAGTATCTGAATCTACCTGCACATCTCATTCTCTTCTGCTTGGTCTCCTGCCTATACCTTTTACAAGGAGGTGTGTTATTAATTTTAGAATCTACTTGGATAATCCAGAGTGATTTCCTTATATCAAGAGCCTTTAATTGTATATACACAAGGGCACTTTTTCCAAATAAAGTAATATTCACAGGTTCAGGGATCAAGACGACATACCTTTTGGGGCCACATGCAGCCCACTATAATTGCAATAATCTCACCATTTTCTCTTTAACTCTTTCAGTGTAGTGGATTATATTTGTAGTGGATGATGTATATAGTGTATAATGTATATTTATAGTGGATAATGTTGAACTATCCTTGTACTCAGAATAAATCCCAGTTGCCCCTGATGTGTGTGTGTGACAGAGCCAAATGCATTTTCCTTATATTTAGCATTTTTACATCTGAGTTCATAAGTAAAATTAGATTATGTTTTATTTCTTGCCCAACTTTGATTTGAAGATCTCATAAAATGAGTAGCCTTCCCTATTTTTTGCTCCTCAGAATGGTTTGTTTGTAGAAGCTATGAAAACTTACCTGTTAAGCAGGCTCGACCTTCCTGGGGCTCAATTTACCCACAGGTCAATGATAAGGATGCTGGTGGAAGGTTTGTGAATGGTTGAGAAGTTTAATGGGATAAGGCTCCTGGTAAAGGGTTTACAACACAGTGCCAGACTGGCCATTGTTACAGAAGATACCTGCTTTACACACTCCTGGTTTGCAGTCATTGCTGCCTCTTGAAATGTTTTTGAATTAGCCTGAAACTTCCTAGAAAGAAGCATCTGGTGTGAGGAGAAAACATGGGCAGGGAGTCAAGAAATCTGATATGAGTGTCTATTGCCTGCATAATTTTGGTCAAAAAAGTTATCCTTACCTTTTTTTCTTTTTGAAAAATAAGAAAGTCCCTTCTACTTCTTATGCAGGATCAGTATGAGTATTTTTTTTTAAAGTTTTAGATAGATTATACTTTGCAGAAAAATAGCCCCAAACCCCACAAAGCAATCTGGGAAGAGCTACTGCTGCCATCTATTTACAGACATCTGTTTACTCCTTAAATTTATTCCCCACTGACTTGCCAGAGTGCAACTGATGGACATCCTAGAAAGTCTCATTCAGCGGAGAAGAGCCTGCGAATTTGAGCTTCTCTGAGCTATCAGCATGTTGAGCTGGAATCTGACCAGATGATCACTGGAACCTCATGGGGTCCGCTGGCTGAGTGACCACGATTTACTGATCACAGTCTGCTCTGTGCCATTTGCCATACAGAGTGTCCTTCTACACATTAACTTACTTGATCATCAGTGGTAACAACATTTGGACAGCTGGGCTTTCCCAGAAAGATCAAGTTCGGGCTATTTGTCCTCAGCTGTCATTTCCCTGCTCAAAAAATGGGAGGAGTGGCAATAAAAACAGCATATTAGAAAAAGGTAAGTGAAGACCCTAACCACATCAGGCTTTGTCAGAGCTTTGAAATGCCTCACATGACAGTGACTCTGCTGCCTACTCCAAAGGTCAGCGAACCCTTCCCTGGTGTTCCTTGAAGTAGGAGGGCTGATTTGCCCACATAATTGGGTGCTAAGACAGCTATAGCTTCTTCCCCATGAGAATAACAGATGCAAACCCAAACATGCTGCTCATCCCTGTCATTAATGAGGGCCACAAAAGTTTTAAGGCACTTTGAAAAATTATTACTTACTTCTCTGGGCAGGTTAAAAGAGAAATGTTAACAAGTCCAATTGTCAGTTTGGATGACTTCTTACAACTGGTGTAAAGGATGCAAAAGACATTATCTCAGTCACAGAAGCCCTCCCAGTTCAGTTTCTTAACAATGGTAATGAGGAAAATAAATGCAAAAGGAATGCCTCAGTATGATATATCATCTTGAAGCCATTTTATCACAGAGTGCCAGGATGTCCGAGAGCATTGCTTCTGGAAGGTAATTCTTCAAGAAACCGGTGCCATTTTAATTACCATTTGTTTAAAATAGCAACTTGCACTTAACTAACCAAATTTAGCCAAGAGCCATCTCTTTGGCCTTATGAGTGATCCATACACAATTTCTTTGAGATCAATGCTATGATAGATACTCTCATCAGAATTGGCCTCGTAAATGTTTGTTGAATGACTCAAAAGACCACATCTGATTTGGTTCTGTACTAAAGATTAGAATGTACAATGAATCCAAATTGCCTTCTGCTTCTGAGATGGAAGCTGGTATTACATTTGATAGAAAGATACAGAAGATGTGGTTCTTGCTTTTTAAATAGCTCCAGGAAATGGACAAGAAGCAGGCTTCATGTTGCATGCCCCTGCTATTTCATTGACTAGTTGGTTGTGGCTGCCTGGAGTGTGATATGGAAAAAATGTTGAGACTTCTTTGTGATCAGTAGAACAAAACACTGTGATCAAATGCAGTATCTACCATGGAGGGATGGGGGAGGAAGGTGGTACAGTGCTACATATTTTCCATCTCTGGTTTAAAAAGTATAAATAAATGTCATGCAATAGAGCAAGTGTCAAAGAAGACAGGAAAGATATAAATACTACCAGGTGGTTATTCACATGAGGATGAGAATACCTTCCTCTTTGTGCCAGTGGTTGTCTGGTCTGTGATGAAGAGGCTGTGTGCAACCTGGGATGTGGCTTGTATCCCTACACAGCTTGGTGTACGTGACAGTAGCTTGTCTAGGAAGGCACTCCTAGAAGCAGCCAGAGTTGCTTTGCAACTGGCAACATACCTGCTTTGCATAGCTGTTGAGCCCTAAGCACTTCTTGATCTCTGGAAACTTACAGAACTTTTATGCAGGGAGCTTGCCCTTATAGTGAGAGGAAGAGGTTTTGTTTCTTACATCCATCATACAGCTTTGAGCAGCCTCCTGGTTTGTGAATGGGTCTAAATTAGAGACTTCATATACCCGTAAGCTTGCTCTATCCCCTGGGATGTGGATTTCAGAATAAGGTCAATATTAAGCCATGCAATAATTTATTTTTCACAATGACACAAAACTTAAATGCATGTTGAAATTAAAATGGCTTCTTGCTGGATTCTTTTTTTTTTTTTTTTTTTTTTTTTGTGGGTACCGGGGGAACGACCTCAGGACTTCGCGCGCCAACAGGTGCCCGTGCCGCTGAGCGATATCACCGGCCCCTTTTTCGTATGTGGGATCCGGGAGTCGAACTCGGGCCGTCGCGCTTGCAAGGCAGGCGCTTACGCCGCTGAGCCATCTCACCGGCCCTTCTTGCTGGATTCTTAATATAAAAAAATAAAGAATAGCACTGTCTAGTAGTACCCAGTATCTTGAAGCCATCCTTAACACCTTGCTTTCTCCCATATTCATAATCTATCCTTATCATGTCTAAATTATTCTAAATCTGACTTCTCTGCTCAAAACTCTCAGCTAACTCCCCATTTTGTCTGTTGTAAAAATGTGAATGGCCAGCCAGGCTGCTCCCAGCAGGTCCCTGGGGTCTCTCTGCACATCCTACTCACTCCCTTTTCTCCAGCCAAGCTGTCTTCTGCCGTAAGCCTTGTTGCTATCTGTTCCTCAATAAGAATGATCTTTTCCCACATGGGTTACTCTCTCCCATCTTTTGACTTTCTGTTAAAATGGCACCTTCTCAGAATTTTACCTGACCCCTGTTTTAAATAAGAAGATTCTTCCTCACCTCTATGCTTCAGGTCCACCTTTCCCTGCCCTGTTTTCTCCCATGGAATTGCTCACTGTCAGAAGACTACGTTCCGTGCACGTGTTAAGCATGTTGACTGTTGTCCACAGTTGAAATGCAACCTCTACATTGCAGAGATTTTTGTTTCTTGGTTCACAGGTGTCTCTCAAGACTTAGAGTGGTGCCTGGCACATGGAAGTCTCTCGGTGAACACATGATGGACAAATGAATGCATGCATGGATAAATACATGAAGATACATGTTGCTGTGAGAGCAGGGAGCAGGCAGTGATTATCATAAGGGGCTCACGTAGATGTGTGAAAGGTTTGGATTGCCAGGACTTGACTTCTGGGTTAGGAGTTTTAGATGGAGGGTAAAGAGGAAAAGGAATTGGGCCGCTTTCCAGGTAGTGAGGAGAATAATTATAAAGGCACAGTCTCCTGGAAGACAGCATGCTTGCTACAATGACAGTTTTATGGTATCTCAGTATGCCTGTTCTCAGACTTTATCATAAATGATTCATATTCTTATGAAGTCTGATGTTTTGTAAGCATTGGGAAATCTGAGTCAAAATTACTTTGGTTTCTGATATGGCTCTGACAACCAAATTCCTATCAGAAGTTTGAAATTTAAACCTAAAAATGTGGGGTATTCTCACCAATTCCCAACAGATTCCTAAGATATTCAAAAGCATAAACCTAGAAACCTAAAGCTATGAAGCTGGAAATCCAGAGATTCAGATTTATTGATATTAATTCTGTCTCACAAGGCAAGGTAATGAAAGTGCTAGTGATGGTAGATGAGTGGTAGAGATTTCTCCACCCTCAGCTGCAACGCCTCCTAGAGAAAACAGCCTGGGCCAAATTTGAGGACTTCCACTGTGCATCTCAATCATGTGACAGGATGCTGCATGAAATCAATCCCTGGGGGTTCAAATATCATAGTTAAAGTAATACCATCCAAATTGCTTTGGGGTTATAAAAAAGGTTAAATAAGGTCTCAACAATTTCATGTCTGAAATTTAAACAATAGCAAAACTCTGCAGCAAAGATGTGATGAGGAATAGTAGAGAAAGCACTAGATTGTGAGTTCTAAGTCCAAGGTTAAAATCCTGGCTCTGTGCCTGTGACCTTGACCAGATTATTTCATTTTTCTGGGCCCAGTTTGTCTCCATGATAAACAATAGGTTTATTATGTGAATAAGGTCCAAGAAGGCACTAAACACTTGTTAGTGACAAAGAAATCTGGAAGTTGTAATTCAGACAGACATACACAAGCATCTTGTAAATAAAAAGGAAGCTAAACCTAGAAAATACTAGTCAGAATGATGGAGCATAAAGATTAAGAATGAAATGATGTTGACTAGAGAACACCATTTTACATTTTCTAGTGTTATCGATGAAGTCGGAATTCATTATAACTCCTATTCACTTGGGATTGTAAGGGGACGCCATATGCCTTGCTGCAGAATGGAGTCATCAGTCATTATCATGAAAATGAGATCATTAGGATGACATATTGCCAACATAAGGAACATAGTCACAAAACTCGAGAAAAATAAACAGTTATGAGTGAGCCTCCACTGATAGGAATAGTGGAGCGATTATAATATTGTGGCTCATTCTTTATCCCCAACTTATCAACAGACATTGGCTGAAAAATAAGAAAGGGAGAGGTTACATTTAGGGGAAAAGACAGAAACACTATACCCTTAACTGACCTGTTATTTATAATCTCTGTGCTGGATACCTTGTCATATCTTTGGTAGACTAACACTCAAACTCCTCTCTATGCTTAGGAATCTCCTGCTTTTGGTGGCTGGGATGGCTGTAGAGTCACCTGGGAGGGGGTGACAGAGACAAGCCCTTCCTCTTAAGGACCCCAATGACAGGCTGAGGATGTTCTCTGGCTTCATCTCTTTCCCTAGGGTGTGGGTTAAGACCAGTTCATAAATGAACAGAATCAGAGAAATATTTTTCAGAGTGCTCAGAGTAGATAGAATACCTATACAGTTTACACACAAGTGCAAAGAAGCACTTGGGATTCAGGAAAATGAACATTATTTTTCAACTGAATGTGACTTGCAAGGGAATGAGTGACACGATTTGAGCATCAAATAAGGTAGAGAATGCAAATGAAAGTGGTTTGCAAATTGCAAAGTACTAGAAAAATATCGGTTCTTTTTAATTTTCTACCTTCCAGGATTATTTACAGACCAGTAAGACCATACACTGTATATATAAATTTGTTTTGGGGATGATATCAAGTGCTGGCAAGTGTGTGGCAGAATAAATGGAAAACTTCATCAATTTCTAGGAGGATAGTAAATTGGTGCCTCTAGTTTGAAAAGCAATTTATCTGTCTTCAGGAGAAACTGAATATACACAAACTCAGACCCAGCAATCCCATTTCAAAGGAAATTTCTCACATACTCAAAGAGACTGTACAAGGGTATTTACCATCGCATTGTTTGTAATAACAAAGGGTTGGAAATAAGCAAAATGGCCAGAGCAATATAAAGATTTTTAAACATAAATGTGTAAAACGGAATGCCATACAGCAGTTAAATATACTTATCTATCTACTAATCAGGCAAAGGATAAAAAGCGCAAAAGACAAAAAGGACAAAAGACTTCTTGAATAGTTTCTTTGTCAAATGAACAATAAACATACAAAAAGATGTTCAAGTTCACTGATTGTCAAAGAAATCCAAATTAAAGCCATAATTTAGCTGTAGTGTGGCACAAGTTTAAGCCTGATATGGAACCTGTGAGGAAGTTGGGGCCAGTGAAACACTTGTCCTCTGTTGATGGGAGGACAGATTATTATGAAAACTTTGGAGAATAATCTGGCATCATTTAGTGAAGGTGAGGATGTGTATACTCCAAACCCAGCAATTCCTCTTTGAGGCATAGAGACGCTCCTGTGTGTGGGTTTAGAATGTTTGCGGCAGCTTTGCATTTAATAGTAAAAAACCAAACCAAACCAAACCACAGAAATGACTCAAATGCCTGGCAGCTTTGCGTTTAATAGTAAAAAACCAAACCAAACCAAACCACAGAAATGACTCAAATGCCTGGGGATGAGGAATGGATACACAATGATATATAGTTATGAAAATGAATATACAACAGCTATAAGCATCTACTGGAATGACTCACACACATAATGTTGAATTTTTTGAAGTTGCATAAGAATACATATAATCTCATTCATGTAAAGTTTAAAAGCATGTAAAACTAAATGGCGTGTTACTAATGAACATATGACATATATGATAAAGGAATAAGTAAAATGTGGACTGGTAAGGAAATAATGAACAAAAAATTGGAATACTGGTTATCTACTGGAGGGAGGAAGGTTGGTGGGATCAGATGAGTTTCTGTGGATTCTGTGGTACCCAGAACCTGACCACAGATGACCGGTCACCAGGAGTTCATGTTATTGCTAACTTCACAACTCTTTATATATACTGACAATGATAAACCTTGAACATGTAATATTGAATGAAAAAAAAAAAGTCAAATGAGACACCCAGCACTATCCTATTTTTGGAAAAATCCCCACACTAATAAAGTATTGTTAAGGATGCCCCTATATGTAAATAAAGTCATATAGGGTAACTATATGTTAAACACAGGAGGCTGCATACATATAGTGAAATGGAAATGAGATTAAGGATTGAATGAAGGGGACAATAAACAGTATTTTGAAATATTAAAGATAAAAAGGACTGTTTGTGAACTCTTGATGCTGGTATGCTGTGGACTGCATTCAGGAGATTAGATTAACCACAGCACTCTAATTCCGAGATTCCAAAAGGAGAGAAAGTTTGCTTTGCAAGGTAGAATAATCAAAATCCAGTGTTAATTATTAAAACATGTTTTGTCCATTGACATAGTAAAGATCACACCATGGATACACCATAGAAACAAAGCTATGCAGTAATTTGTCTTGATGTTTTAGTAAAAACTCTGTTATGGGGCCGGTGAGATGGCTCAGCGGCTTAAGCGCCTGCCCGGCAAGCGCGAGGGCCCGAGTTCGACTCCCGGAGCCCACATACGAAAAAGGGGCCGGTGATATCGCTCAGCGGCACGGGCGCCTGTTGGCGCGCGAGGTCCTGAGGTCGACCCCCCGGTACCCACAAAAAAAACCTCTGTTATGAGGTAAGATACGTACTTAATTTCCTTCATCTCACCTCTCATAAGGTTTTTTTTTTTTTTTTTTTGTGGGTACCGGGGGGGTCGACCTCAGGACCTCGCGCGCCAGCAGGCGCCCGTGCCGCTGAGCCATATCACCGGCCCCTTTTTCGTATGTGGGCTCCGGGAGTCGAACTCGGGCCCTCGCGCTTGCCGGGCAGGCGCTTAAGCCGCTGAGCCATCTCACCGGCCCACCTCTCATAAGGTTTGTAAGTGATGAAAGACTCAGGGTTGACTCTACATCATTAGCCCTTACTACAGTGCAGTCAAACCACTGACACAAAGTCTTTGCTGTTTACTGTGATTATAGCTGCTCCATTCTCAAATCTATCATTTTCAGGCTTGTCAAAAATTCAATGCCCATATCTTCCTACTGAACCTTAGAATAATTTAATAGTGACCAAAGTAATAAGGCCTGATACTGAAAACAAAAACCAAAAATTGTAACAATTGGAAAGGAAAAAATGAAAATGACCTTATTTTCAGATTATGTATCTAGCAAACTCCTGTGAATTAACTGAAGGCTATTAGAAAAAAGACATTTCAGTTAATTAGGTGTTGAGGTGGCCAGATAGAAACCAAATATATTCATATCAAAGACATTCTTATGTGCCAGCAATCCACTGGGTAGAAAGCATGATAGGGAAAAATGTCATTTATAGTAGCCATCCTGGCTGGGGTGATGGGTTTCCTCATCTGAACCCAAGTGCCATAACGTCTCTCCTGAAAATAATCGGAATTGCTTTAGGCCATCAGCCTAACCCTGAACCAGATCCTGAGCAAAGGGCTCAGCAGGACCAAATGTTCTTAACATACTTTTTTTCCTCCAACACTTCCGACTCACAGCCCTGCTTCCAACATGGAGACCTTTAACGTTCTCCCTCTCAGTTAGCTTCAGCTCTCCAGAATCACATGGCCAATTCGCAAAGCTCAATGTCTTCATTGCTAAAATGCCTATTAGGCTAGTTTTCCCAGCAAGATGAACAGTCTCCTCAAATGGACTATTGAAATCTTTCCCTCTTGCCAAACAGAAATGGTTTACTTTGACTTAAATGACCAACTTCTTTTTACCTCTTTAGCATCAATGTTTCAAAAAGCAACAGTTCTGGGCAAAATTCTCTATGATGCCAGAAATTTTAATCAAGTCACAGCTTCTGAAGATGGATGGTGACTAGAAAGAGGCAAAAGAGAATTTTCTAGGGTGATGAAAATATTGTACATCATGGTAGTTTCATAGGTTCCTACAATAGCCAAATACCTGTATTATTAAATAGAATACAAAAGATCTGTACGTTTTATTCCACGAAATCATACCTCAATTTAAAAAAATGACTATAGTTCTCAAAAATTGAGAACATCAGAATTGCCCATATGTTTCCATAAGGCAGATTTAACCCCAGAAATTCAGTTAGTGGGCCATAGATGGGTCGAGGAAGCCGCATTTTTGTCAAGTACTTCCAGGTGGTTCTTTAATAATCCTATGGGAAACACTGACTCACTCAGGCTCTAAGTTTCATTCTGAACATCCAGACATGATTCCTGGAGTTCATAGATTTCACAGCAATGTGTGAGCACTGGAGATGGGGGCAGATTTCATTTCCCTACTGGCTTTCTGACTGTTATCCACCTGGAATCTTCCGTGGGCACATACTACACACAGGCTGGGAACCACCGACATATTGAAAGCAAAATGTAGAAGCACAACCTTGGCAAAGTTTGGGAAATTGAGCCACTTGTAAGAAAGAGGGCGGCAGCTTGCTTTAAGTTTCCAGCAAATGCTGATGTATCAGCAGGTGTCCCTCTTTGACATGGGATTTGAAGTTTACTAACAAGCTCACCCCTTGGTAACAAGTCTACCTAACTTTTCTCCCACCCTTGATGTACGCCAGAGATTTATAAAACTGGAGTCCCTGCTGTAGGATGAGATGGAGAGTAGTCTCTGTAGACCACTATTAAAATGCAGAATGGCAAAGTAGCAGAGAATAAGAAGTCCCACAGAAATTAGAGCTGAAAGACGTGACAGGATATCTGAAAGAAAAATAATCAGTTAAGAGAAGAAGTGGCTTATTGCACAATAGACTGGAATCATTAATGGAACCTGAATGTGGAAAGAAAATGGAAGGTAAGCTATGCTCTGCACACCCCAATTGAGGAATTATATATGTCTTAGGAATGAGAAAAGTCTATAAAGTAAAACTGAAATCTGTATATCTCTGGGAGCCAAACAATTCTACCCGGAGTCTCTATTAGTTAACCACTGTTATCTGATAATCACCGCCAAATTTGTTGCCTTAAATAAACAACAAGTATAGTTTCGGTGTGTCAGAAATCCCTAAGCACGTTAGGTGGGTGGTTCTGGCTGAGGGTGTCTCTGAGTCAAAGGTTCAGGTCAAGGCTGGGCTGTATCATCTGAACCTTCGACAGAGGCTGTTGGATCTGCTTCCAAGATGGCACCCTGACATGGCTGTGGGCAGGAAGCCTCAGTTCTCTCCAAATTCAATTCACCCCAGGGTTGCTTTAGTACTGACAATGGGGCAGCTGGCTTCCTCCAGAGAAAAGGGGGGAAGAGAAAGAGAGAGACAGAGGAGCAATCAGGAACCCACAGTGTCTTTAATGATGTAGTCTTAAAAGATACACACCTCAATTTTGCTACATTCTGTTAGAAGTAAGTTACTAAGAACAGCCTATACTCAAGGACAGGGGGACTAGCCTACACTCTTTGAAGGGAAGATGATTAAAGACTATTTGGACACATTTTAAAACAAACAAGGTATCTTACATCTTCTTTAGCTCTTAGAAAGACACCATACACACACACACACACACACACTCAAAGAGAAAGAAACAGAAATAGAAGAAATTTAGTCACAGTTTGAAGTGAGAGGTAAATATCTGAATTAATCCTTGAACAATTTATCCTTGTACTTATTATGTCAAAATCTCCTTATTGTTAAAGACATTTTTGAGTTAAATTTCTGTTCCGACAGCTAAAAAAGTTTAACTGCTTGAGAAAGCAACCTGTTGGGGTTTATCCTGGAAGTGGGCAGGTGGGATAAAAAGCATAGAGGCAACAGCCTTGTGCTCAGGGGAGGTGACCCCAGCCCAAGGGGGTGGATTGTGATTATTCTAAAACCAACAATGGCATCCATTCCCCTTGTCAATTAGTTGGGTTAGGTCAGTTATTCTCAGATTTGACCACCAAAATCAGCCCCCAACTCAATGTTTTTGGATCTGTAAATCCAGGGTGAGCCAATAGTTTGTTCTTCTAACATATATGCAGATGCTGCTGTTGGTTCATGGAACACATTTTGAAAACTATTGGTTTAGCCCAATGAAACGGCAGAGGGGACCATTTTCACAGGGGCTTCTGGAAAAGACTATCTCAAAGATATCCAAAAAAAGAGCAAGGGGGCTGGTGAGATGGCTCAGCAGCATAAGTGCCTGCCTGGCAAGTGCGAGGTCCTGAGTTCGACTCCCAGAACCCACATATGAAAAAAGGGCCGGTGATATTGCTCAGTGGCATGGGCACCTGCTGGTGCACAAGGTCCTCAGGTCGACCCCCAGTACCCACAAAAAAAAAAAAAAAAAGAGCAAGGATTTATTCATTTGTTTGCTTTTGGGTATTAATGTATGCAAATGTGTTTCCAGGAGAAGAGTGAGCCAACAATCTAATGTTGGCAGAAGGAGGCCTTTGATAATATCACTGAGTTTCAGAATTGACCAGACTTGAAGATTTTATAGCTGCATTTGTATTGTGAGATAATAAGTTTCCTTATTTATGAAGTTATTAGGAATCAGGTTTTCTGTTTTCTTAGCTGAAAAAAAGGGTCAAGCTCTATTGTATAAAACATTTCATGGTTTATAATGCATGTTGGCATATTGTTTTCCAAAATGCCATACTAATTTATACTCCCTCTGGCAGAGTATGAGACTACTGCTTTCCTATACCTTTGTCAACAATGGGCAATAGCATTTTAAAGATCTTTTCTGGTCCGATAGGTGGAAAACATCTCTTGGTGTGCATCTGCATTCCCATGGTCACAAGGGAGACTGAAGGTTTTTTTTTTTTTTTTTTTATTTTAAAGAGAAGAAAAAACAAAACAAATCAAAAGAAGAACAAATTTTCAAACAAACATAATAGGAGGGTAACAATGGTTAATACATTACGTATTACTATCTTTAAGTTAGTTATTCAGGACACCAGACATTAGCATTCAATTGTCCAAACATTATTGGCACAAACCTTACTCTTCAATGAACTAAGTAAAAATGGTAGTGTATCTATCTTAACCATCTTATATATATATATATATATATATATATATATATATACAATTTTTTTCCCTTTCCCTTCTTTCTTTTCCCTATTCCAGTCTCTCTTTCCTTTTGACCAGTTTCTTTTTGATTCACCATGTCTATTGTACATTTTGGATCTTATTTACTCTTTCAGTTTCTCATACTAGAGAGATAATACGATGCTTACACATGTGCTTCTGGTTTATTTCACTTATGAGTATTTTCTCGAGTTGCATCCATTTACCTATAAAAGTCTCCAGTTTATCCTTCTTTATGGCTGAATAGTACTCCATTGTATAAAAATACCACATCTTTCTTATCCATTCCTCAGTTGATGGGCATTTGGGTTGTTTCCAAGATCTGGCTATTACAAATTGTGCTGCTATAAACATGGGTGCACATATATCGCTGTGGTACGATGTTTTTAATTCTTCTGGGAAGATGCCCAGAAGGGGAATAGCTGGGTCAAATGGGACCTCCAACCCTAGTTTTCTGAGGAATCTCCACACTGACTTCCACAGTGGCTGTACCAGTCGACACTCCCACCAACAGTGAAGAAGGGTTCCTTTTTCCCCACAGCCCCTCCAGCATTTGTTATTAGTTGATTTCTTTATAGTAGCCATTCTTTCTGGGGTGAGATGGTATCTCAGTGTTGTTTTAATTTGCATCTCTCGAATGACTAGTGATGTTGCACATTTTTTTGTATATTTATTTGCCATTAGTATTTCTTCATCTGAGAAATGTGTATTCATCTCAGATGCCCATTTTTGGAGTGGGTCTTTAAATTTGGGAGGTCTGATTTTTTTGAGTTCTTTATATGTTCTCGATAGTAATCCTTTGTCTGAGGAACAGCTGACAAACATTTTTTCCCACATTGTGGGTTGTCTCTTCACTCTGTTGGTGGTTTCTCTTGCTGTGCAAAAGCTTTTTAATAAGATGAGATCCCAGTTATTGATTCTTTGGGATAGTTCCCGTGCGGTTGAGTTTTTATTCATAAAGTCTTTGCCTACACCAATATCTCCAAGGGTTTTACCTATCCTACCTTCCAGCAGATTTAATGTTTCTGTTTTAATATTTAGATCTCTGATCCATTTTGAATTTAGTTTAGTGCATGGTGAAAGATATGGATCTAGTTTTAATCTTCGGCATGTGTAGAGCCAGTTTTTCCAGCACCATTTATTAAAGAGGCTATCTTTCTTCCAGCGAATGTGTTTGGCACCTTTGTCAAAGATAAGGTGGCTTAGTATGTCTGGGGTTGTTTCAGCATCTTCTAATCTGTTCCACTGATCTTCAGGTCTGTTTTTTTGCCAGTACCACACTGTTTTTATCACAGTAGCTTTATAGTATAATTTCAAGTCGGGGATAGTGATGCCCCCTGCCTTGCCTTTGTTGCCCAGAATTGCCTTTGCTATTCTAGGTCTCTTCTGATTCCAAATGAATTTTAGGATTGTTTTCTCTAATTCTGTGAGATATGCTGTTGGAATTTTGATTGGAATTGCATTAAATCTGTATAACAATTTTGGAAGTATGGCCATTTTCACTATATTGGTTCTTCCTATCCAGGAGCAAGGGATATCTTTCCATTTTCTGATATCCTCTTCAATCTCCTTTTTCAGAGTACTGTAGTTTTCAGTATAGAGGTCTTTTACATCCTTCGTGAGATTGATTCCTAGGTATTTCATTTTTTTGGATGTTATTGTGAAAGGTATTGTTTCCCTAATTTCTCTTTCAGTAAGTTTGTTATTTGTGTACAGGAAGGCTATTGACTTTTGAGTATTGACTTTGTATCCAGCTACACTACTGAATTTGCTTATTAAATCTAGCAGTTTTTTAGTGGAGTTTTTGGGGTCTTCTGTGTAGAGTATCATGTCATCTGCAAATAATGATAATTTAACTTCTTCCTTTCCAATCATTATTCCTTTTATTTCTTTCTCTTGTCTAATCGCTCTGGCTAAAGTTTCCAGAACTATGTTGAATAAGAGTGGGGACAGTGGACATCCTTGTCTTGTTCCTGATTTTAGAGGGAAGGCTTTCAGTTTTTGGCCATTTAGTATAATATTGGCTGTTGGTTTGTCATAGATAGCTTTTACCAGATTGAGATAAAGACCCTCTATTCCAATTTTCTGTAGGGTTTTTATCATGAAAAGGTGCTGGACTTTGTCAAAAGCTTTTTCTGCATCTATTGAGATGATCATGTGATTTTTGTCTTTGGTTCTGTTAATATGCTGTATTACATTTATTGATTTACATATGTTGAACCATCCCTGCATCCCTGGGATGAATCCAACTTGGTCATGGTGTATAATCTTCTTGATGATTTGTTGGATTCTGTTTGCCAGTATCTTATTAAGGATTTTTGCATCTATGTTCATTAGGGAGATTGGCCTGTAGTTCTCTTTCTTAGTTGGGTCCTTCTCTGGTTTTGGTATCAGGGTAATGCTTGCTTCCAGGAATGAATTTGGGAGTATTGCTTCCCTTTCAATTTCATTGAAAAGTTTGAGAAGTAGGGGCGTTAGGTCTTCTCTAAATTTCTTGTAGAATTCGGCAGTGAATCCATCAGGGCCTGGGCTTTTCTTTGTTGGGAGGTTTTTAATTACATCTTCAATTTCATTGGCTGATATTGGTTTATTTAGGATTTTTAAATCTTCTTGATTCAGCTTTGGTAATTCATACGAATCTAGGAATCTGTCCATTTCTTCTGCATTTTCCATCTTAGTAGAATATAAATTTTCAAAATAGGTATAGATGATCTTCTGGATTTCTGCAGGGTCTGTCGTGATATCACCCTTTTCATTTTCAATTGCATGGATTTGAGTCTTTTCTTTTCTTTTTTTAATAAGGTTGGATAAGGGTTTGTCAATCTTATTTATTCTTTCAAAGAACCAACTTTTTGCTTCATTGATTCTTTGTATTGTTTTTTTATTCTCCAATACGTTAATTTCTGCTCTGATCTTTATAATTTCCTCCCTTGTACGGGCTTTTGGCTTAACCTGCTCTTCTTTTTCTAGAAGCTCGAGGTTCACCCTTAAGTTGTTTATTTGCGCTTGCTCTATTTTCCTGATATAAGTGTTTAATGCTATAAATTTCCCTCTTAGGACTGCTTTCATTGTATCCCATAAGTTCCGGTATGTTGTACTGTCATTATCATTCAGTTGTAGAAAGTGACTAATTTCTTCTTTAATTTCATCTGTGACCCATTGGTTGTTCAGGAGGATGCTGTTTAATTTCCATGTGTTTAGGGAGTTTTTGTGGGATCTTTTGCCATTGATTTCCAATTTCATTGCACTATGGTCTGATAATATGCATGGGATAATTTCAATTCCTTTGCATTTACTTAAGCAGGTTTTATGAGTTAGTATGTGGTCTATTTTGGAGAACGTCCCATGTGCAGCTGAGAAAAATGTGTATTCTGATATTGTGGGATGGAACACTCTGTAGACATCTACTAAGTCCATTTGTTCAAAAGTTTGGTTCAGTTCTACTATTTCATTATTGATTTTCTGTCCAGTTGATCTATCTTTTTGTGACAGTGGAGTATTGAGATCTCCCAATATAATTGTATTAGTGCTTATTTGATTTTTCATGTCCTTTAGTACTTGTTTTATATAGCTGGGTGCATTGGTATTTGATGCATATATATTTATGATCGTTATCTCTTCCTCTTGGATTGTTCCCTTTACAAGGATGTAATGACCGTCTTTATCTCTCTGAATCCTTCTTGGCTTGAAGTTCACTTTGTCTGCAAAAAGAATAGCTACCCCTGCTTTTTTCTGGGTTCCTGTGGCATGGAGTATTGTTTTCCATCCTTTGACTTTCAGTCTATGAATTTCTTTCTGAATTAAATGTGTTTCTTGTATACAGCATATTGTTGGATCTTGCTTCTTGATCCATTTCGCCAGTCTGTGCCTTTTGATTGGTGAATTGAGACCGTTAACATTGATGGTTAAAACTGATATGTATTGACTTGTCATGATATTTTCCTGTTGTTGGTTCCCACTCTTTGTTTTTCCGCTTTCCGGCTATTTAATTATTTGCCCTGCCTGGTGGATTCCTTCTGTTGGGGTTCCTATCTCTTTCTAGAATGTCCTTCAGAACGTTTTGGAGTGCTGGTTTGGTGGTCATAATTTTTCTCAGATGTTCTTTGTCATGAAAGTATTTTATTTCTCCATCAATTTTGAAAGATAGTTTTGCAGGGTACATCAATCTGGGCTGAAAATTATTTTCCTTTAGAGCTTGCAATACATCATTCCAAGCTCTTCTTGAATTGAGGGTTTGTGCTGAAAAGTCAGCTGTGATTCTGATGGGTTTTCCTTCATAGGTGATTTGTCTCTTCTCCCTAACAGCTTTTAAGATTCTGCCCTTCTGTTGAATTTCTGGGATCTTGACTATAATATGTCTGGCTGAAGTTTTTTTTTGATCATGTCTAGTTGGTGTTCTAAAAGCTTCACTTATAGGGGTGTCAAATTCCTTTTCTCTTCCAGGAAAGTTCTCCCTGATTATGTCTTTGAACAAGGTTTTAAGAGACTGAAGGTTTTTAAATATCCATTCTTCTGGAAGCAGATGAAGTGTGGATGCCAAGCCTGGGCTATAAACCTAATGCCTCCAGATAATTACTGCTCATTGCTTTTGCTTGCTCAAGTGGCACTGAAATCATGTGGCTTAGGCTGTTTATTCCTGTGGAAGCTAGGGGACACTGTGGCACATGGTAGAAGCTATTTTGGACCAAGGACTTCAAATCTGTCTGATAACTGGCAAAGAGAAGGACTCATCCCCAAGTTGTTTTGGTTACTCCTTTGGATATATAGTTTTTTTTTCCACTCGAGAAATGTGCTTCTGGGGCTTCCCTGGCTGTCTTTCCTAAAGTGGTCAAGAATGTGAACTGTCTTGACAGAGGTTTCCTTTCCACATTCATTCCAAAAGCAAGGAAATCATTAGCCCTGTCACAGCTTCCTCAAGCCAAAGGCAGCAGATGACTGAGGACAGGATGCATATCTGGGTGAAGATAATTACTTCTATCAGGCAGTTTGTATCCAACTTTACCTATAGCATCATATAATGGGAGTAATAGAGATTTAGGAAATATTTCTGATTAGGGTGGGTCAGTCCTAGTGTTAGGTGCTATTTCTGTCAGTTCCCTACACCTAAGAATTGTCAGAATTCTTGCTCAAAGTCTGCTCACGTTGCTACTGTTATTGTTGATTTCCTCATTTATCTTTGTAACTGAGGCAGCTTAATGAGCAGAAAATTATCTATGGAATATGGTTTTCCATCAGAGAGGCCAACATGTCAGGCCATAAAAGCTGCAATGTGGAGTATAAATTGTGTGTCTATCAATCTGTCTCTTACCCACACTACCTAGAACACAGTGTTCAGAACTCTTCAGGGATAAAAGTACACGCACTTGTATTTGGGTATTGCCATTCTCTTGCTGATTTTAATGTGATGAAGATCTGTTTGGGGCAGAATTGAAGTGAAGCTCTTTGGCTATTCAAATAAGTAATAGAGAATTTTTTCATGATGATAGTGGGCAACTGGAGCTCCATCTTGGTCAAAAGAATGGTCTTGGGTGGCTGGTTTGCCAAGGATGGAGGCTCCTTCATCCTGGCTGCTTCAAGGAGGTTGCCAGTATCTGCATCTACTACTTTCACCATGTCATCCACTGTGTGAAACTGTCCCTAGTGGGTTGAATTTCCTTCAGTGGCTCTTTCAGGGGGACTCATGTGGACCAAGCACACAAAGCCTGATCCATAAGAGCACAGTTGTTCTTAATTTACATCGAAGAATGGTACTGTGAAGAAGGATCAGGTAATTATATGTGGCTGGAATGTTCTCTCCCTAGGTGAAGGCCAATGAGAAGCCAAATTGTCTTCAAAAGAACTTTGCCAGGTTAAGAAAGCTAAAGAAGAATGTATCAGGCCAGCAGAAAAACATCTATAAGACATAAAGGTGACAAGAATATCTCTGGGTTGAAAGCTTCAATTATTGAAGTATACTTGGTGGTACAGACTGGGGGGAGTAGCATAAAATGGACTGAGGGGAGGTGGGGAGGTAGCAGGTCATGTTTATCATGTATAAAAGAGTGTATTTCCTTCTCCACACCACCTTTGCGCCACAGAAAGAAATCTCTTTAATTTTTCCATTATAAAAACCATGCCTTTTCATTTTGGCAAATATCATCAAACAAAAATAACAAAAATTTCCAGCCATCCCTTGTACCCAGCTACAATGAATTTTTTTGATTGAATCCAGGGCCATTGCACTAAGCTACATGGCCAACCCATTTTTATTTTTTATTTTGAGACAGGGTCTTGCTAAGTTACCAAATTGCCCAAGCTGGGTTTGAACTTGTGATCCTTCTGCCTTAACCTCCCAGAGTGCAAGATTATAGGTGTGGGCTACCATTCCTGGCTCTACAATCCACCTTATACCTTTATCTTTGTTCTTCAGAGTGTGAGTAATAAAATTCAGTCTACCTATATCTGTCTATCTATCTATCATCTATCTATCATCTATCTGCCTATCCAATCTATCTATCTGTCTATCTACCTACTGACTGTATTAGGGATTGACCCAAGGGTCTTTAGACTGAGCTATATTCCCAGTTCCACCCACTTTTTAAATTTTTTTTTTTTTTTTTTTTTTTTTGTGGGTACCGGGGTCAACCTCAGGACTTCGCACACCAGCAGGCGCCCGTGCCACTGAGCGATATCACCGGCCCTTTTTTCATATGTGGGTTCTGGGAGTCGAACTCAGGCCCTCGCACTTGCAAGGCAGGCGCTTATGCCACTGAGCCATCTCACTGGCCCCCCGCTTTTTAAATTTTGAGACAAGGTCTCACTACTTCCCTATAAATTGCCCCGTCTAAGCTGAAACTTGCAATCCTCCTACCTTAAAATACTACTTGTAATTAGCCTTTACCCTTAAAATATCCCAAACATGTTTCATGCCAATAATATATTTTGCTCCACTTTATAAAATGACACAAAGTATGTCATTATTTGTATGGACCAAAATGGGCAATGGTCACTCAAATTATTACGACTTCTTTCCTATCATACATAGTGCTGGGATGAATCACCTTCTGCATATTTCTTTGGCACATGATGGTTCATAATGGTTCATTTCCATAGGACAGACTTCTAAAAGTGAGTAAGTATGTCTTAGGGCATAAACAGAGAATCCAAATGTTTTTTCATATCTGAACTTTCTCCCATATTTTTTCTGAAATATCCTCATAGCACAGAATAACATACAGATTCTGAGAATTAAGTCCAAAGTGGCCAACCATGCGCAACATAATTTTAAAGTCTTGGGTTTTAACTCAAAGTTTTTAAATAACCTTTGAATAAGACTTCATGTCATATTACACATCCAAGAAAATGTTTTCCTACCCAAGTCTTTGAGTACGATGTAGCTTCAGGAATATATTCTATGTTTATTGTGCAGGAGGCAGGAAACTTGGTACGTGAAATACTGACAGAGAAAAATGCATTGTACTAGTACTGAGCTGCAGTGATGGGAGACTGGGGAAGGGTGGTGGACAGAGGGAGATGGAACTGATAGGCTTCATTTAATTGATTAGTCGTGAACAAAGGACAAGGAGTAATCTAGAACAGTGATGGTGAGCCTTTCAGAGACAAGCGCCCAAACTGCAGTTCAAAACCCACTTATCACAAAGTGCCAACCTTACAATTAAACTTCAATATTGAGGTTTTAGTTTAGAAAAAAACAACTCATACATTAACATGTTTTGTCTTAAAAGAAAAACAAATAACACACATGCCATAGGCTTGCCACCACTGATCTAGGATGACGTGTGAGTTTCTTTTTTGAATTTGATAAATGATCACATGAAAACTGTGTCCCCATCCTATTTCCTGTTTTGCTTTGACCAACAGGAAGTTCACAGCTCAGCTAGTGATCAACCACAGGATTTTTATCCTTTGTGGGGAAGTTGACTTACCTGATTCTGATTTTGTTTCCGGAAGACATCTCTGATGTGTCATTGGAACTAGGCAGTGCAGAGTATGTCAGTAAACATTTAAAAATCCAACCCAATTCTTACTCTAAGAACTCCTTTCTGCTGGTGGCATGAATTCACAAACTCAAGAGAAGGGGGAAAAGAAAAGATTTGGATTACAGCCAGATGTAACAAGGGATATGATTGGGGCAGTGAATGGAATGGATGGACACTTAATCTCATTAAAAATTTCAAAATTTAATTCAGCCAAACAAATCTTTCCTTTTGTCATTACTAAATACCCTTTTTACTGCTTTTTGACACACTATAAAGTGTATCAGATAAGCTGAGTAGAAATCAACACTTAGTCCTAATCTTTGTTTATTTTAGGCAGAAAATTTAAACTGGCATTTTGAAACTTTCAGATTTTCTTTTATTTGATTTGATTCTTGTGGAGCAGACTTGTCATTTCCTGTGTCTTAAATTTTCATCTCCTTATTTTCTCCTCTCGTTTCCTAACTTTTGGAGAAAGCAGGGCTCTAGCTGAAAGCCTAAGATTGGAAAAAACAATTGTCTAAACTGAGGTTGGCAAAGGATCTTAATTTTTATTTCCTTTTATTAAAAAAGTGTCTTCACTTTCTTAATATTGTTTTTGTTTTCAAAATTGTGAAAAGTAAATTAGATATTCTCTGCTGAGAATGCAAAATATAAGCCTGGTCCTCTCTTTTTCCCTCCTGTCTGTCTCCCTGCTTTCATTTCTTAGGACAGTTATTCAGCTTTCCCTTTGATCTTTTTTTTTTTTTTTTTCCCTGAGGAAAAGATGGACTGACTTTAGGGAATGCTATGTATCCCTCTAAAGGAAGTCCCATCAAAAGTACTCAGCATTGTATGAGCTCCTTCCTTCCTTCCCCAGCCATGTTTTTTTCACCAGAACTTTTAGGCAAAATCTTTGTGATATCTAATATTCATGTTTGGTCATATTTTTTAATCCAAAGGTTGAAAGCTAGCAGTTTATCTCTAAGTAGTGTTTAAAAACAGAATCTCTACACCTTATTCCCAAGTATTAAAGAGAAGATGATTCTAGAAAATGTAGGTGTTATGGGTTACATCTAGATGTTTCCCCAAAGCGACATTTACTCATAGGTGGGGCTTTTGGGAGGTACTTGGGAGGTATGGGTGTGTGATACGTGGTTAGTCCACTAATGGGTTTATAAGTGGATGTGATGTTGGGAAGGGAAGCCTGGTGGGCTACTGTGGGTGTGGCCTGGGAAGGTATATAAGTCTATCCCTCTTCTTCCCTTGACAGCTTTGCTTCCTGCTTGCCATGCCATTAACTGCTTCTCCTCTACCATGCCACCTGACTTGGAGCCACCTGACTATGGACTGAAACCTCTATAAGATCCTCATATTTTAGAAGGAGCTAAAATAGTTCCTCGTTTAACTTGTGGGTGTCGGGTATTTTGTCCCAGCAACAAGAATTTAACTAAGACAGTAGGTCATTGCTCACATTATCTGTAGTCTGACGTATTGATGCTGCTTTGCATTTTGATAGTTTCCAGGAGTGTGGATAGTTCCTTAGCCACTAACGTGAAATAAAAAGCAGAGTTTGAGTACAAGCTCTGACCAACTTGAGAAAAATTTAAACATTTGTGAAACAATATATAGCAATTAGGTTATGATTTCGGTCTCTCATGAAACTTAATTACTGGATATTTTGTTTCTATTGATTGTTATGCATCACTCTAGGATTATTTAAAAATAAGGGAAGCAATTCCTCCTAGTTAGGATGGTATAACATTTATTATAAGCATCTCTGGAATTATTCTAAACTTATTTTCCAATCATTTAATTTCTTAAAACTGTAGACAAATATATAAATTGGTAGACCTTTTAAAATATTGGTTTGTTATAGAGGCTTTCATTATTTGTTTTTTTTTTTCAGATTAAATAGAAATTGTTAAATAAAATGACTCCAAATTATTTAAAACCAAACAACAATAACAAAACTCTAATTATCTGAAAATGTTCCTGACAAAGCAGAAAACATTCCAAGTTAACTGGAACTGAGGTAAGCAAACTTAAGTTTCCTTCAGGGCAAATCATAGGTTGACATAGATTTAGATGGGGACTGTACTAGTGAATTTTCAGTACTGATGAAAAGGGCCCACATAAATACCAATTCAAAGGAGAGAAACATGTTTTGGGGGAAAGGAGGGAAGTAGTTTGTTTCTGAAACAATGTCAGTACATTGAGTATCAGCTGGACCCCAACAGACTGTCATTCATCACTTGGTGGGAGGTTGAGGGAGACTAATCCATTGGAAACTGGAGACAGAGGAGACTGCCGCTGTTTCTTTGATTTTATGAGAGTCCCGATGTGAGAGTTATAACAGGCATTCCCTATTGTTGGCATTGCCAATATATGCCCTTGTGTAGCAATGAGTCTTCAGTAGGACTAAACAGGTTAAGTGTTATTATTAAAGCTAATTAAATCACTCTGAGTTATAGCTTGTCCAAGCTATTTTCTAACAGAATGTTCATCAAAAAGCCTGGAGAACACAAAAAGAAGAGAATTGGTTAAGCAAGGAAATCCACTGATTCTTTTTTTATACTTTATTTTACAAACCTTTCAGAAAATACTAGAAATTCTTGCATCCCCCTATGCTTGTCTCCTAGCAATGCTGTGTAATAGCAGTTTCACTCGTGATCATTGTGGAAGAGCAGGAACTGATTTTCTTGTCTGCCTTTTAAAAATCACATTTGCAAGTAATTAAAAAAGAGGTTAATGTTGTACTCTAGTCCCAGCACAGAGATGAAATAGCACATATTCTCTCTCCTTTTGCATTTTAATATGGCAAAATCATTGATATCTGAGGGATTGGCAGAGAGTAGATTACTTTCCAGGCTCTAAACTGTAACCATATGATGGCTTAAAATGAAAATACAAGTTAAATATCATTATGACAAGATGAGTGAGATGTAATGAACCCACAAGCCTCATCTATAGAAAGAGTGATTTAAAATGTTCTCTTAAAGTACAGCCAGTTTGGTGGGGTGGAATGAACAGGAACAAGGTTTTGGAATGTCCATTTGAGTGCATTTGGAAAACATTTGAAAGTAATGTGGTATCAGACTCTGTATGTGTGGGTAGCTGTGTGCCTATATCATCTGTATGTGTATGTATGCATATATACATACTTATATGTGTATACACATGTATACGTGTGAAGTTTCAAGTATATTGAAAAAATAAATAAAATGGAAGATGTGGTTAATCAAATTTTTATGACCCACGAAGCTTGCTAAGTAATTCTCTGGCTGGATTACAGCATGAAGAAAAGTTTGAGATGAATCCTAGGTTCTGCTATATCTCCATGAGGATTATTTACGTGGTAACCTGTTCAGGCCATGGTCCCCAGTTGTATGCCCAAATAGTTACCTGGGTGTTGCCAGGAAGGTAATTTTAGGTGTATGTAACATCCACATCTGAGGTCAGAAGATCACCTTGAGAGTGTGGAGTGGAGCGACCTCATCTAATCAGTATAAGCTGTGAAGAGCAAAACCAGATTCCCTAGAGAGGAAGGATTCTGCTTCAAGACTGCATGCCTATTTCTGCCTGAATTTCTTGCCTGCTGTTCTTTCCACTTCCACACTTGCCAGCTACACACTTACCTGAGACAATTCCTTAAAAGAAATCTCTTTAAATAATATACTTATTTGTAACCGTCTTGCTGAGTCTTACTTTTCTGGACGATCCTGAGTGTTATCATTAAATATGAAGTATCTCTCAAAGTCTCGTGTACTGAGGGCTTGATCCCAATGCAGCAGTGTTCAGAGGTGGGGCTTAGGGAGGTGACTGGATGAAGAGGGCACTAACTTCATCAATGGATTAATCCACTGATGCATTTGTAGCTGAATGGTCTGTTAGAAGGTGGAGGAAGCAGGGCCTTGGGAGCATGCCCTTGAAGGTTCTATTCTGTCCCCATCCCTTTGCTCTCTGGCTCTTTCCCTTTCTCTCTGCTTCCTGGCTGCCATGAGGTGAGCAGTTTTCCTCCATCATTCCTTTCCATCATGATGTTTCTGCCTTGCAGCCAGTCAGCCAGGGTCTGAAACTGTGGGTCAAAATAAATCTTTCTTCCCTTAAGTTGTTTTGCTCAGTATTTGGTCACAGCAGGGAGAAGTTAACACACTGATTGATACAGTGTCAGGTATATTGGGTACCTTCAATCTTCCTTGTATATTTTCTGATTTGAATATGATTTTTCAGTAACCTCATCTGATAAATATTCAAATTATTTTAAATTAATGTTAATTAAAATTAACACTTAAAATTCTGATGAAAGATTTTATCAGGGAGAAAGCAGCTGAGCTGACAAGATGAAATTCCACGTTGTGCTTTTTCTTCAGCGGTCTAAGGCCAGGCCATCTTTCCTGGAGTTGTGCTTTCTGGCATGGAAATGCAGAGCAGCCCCAGTGGCGATGTGGTCTGGGCAGCTCTTGGGCTCTCTGTGCATGACATTTAAGAGAAATCATGTTTCTTTGCAGTGAAAATAGGTAGTAGACCGCGGGTTCTGACTTTCACCACGGGTTTTCCATTCTTTGGTAGGGAGCATATTTTACATTTCCTGTCACGACTAATAAGAAAGAAGAATTCTATCAGAAGTGTTATGTTGAGAAACGGTGATATTTTCAATAAATGTTTTGATTATGGTTAGTGAGGACCTGCTTTTAATCAGGCACAGGCTTTCAAGATGAGGATGGCCAGCAGCTTGGAGCAAAGGTTAGGTTGGGCACACATTCTCCTCATTCCTACTCAGGAAAAGGAAGGAGTTGAGAGGTGACCAGGCATTTCTTGGGATGAATCTGCCCTGCCCTGTCCAGGGTGCTAGGCCTCCCACTGTAGAAAAATTGTGCAGTTAAGTTCAGCTTGTGCCTGGGCAGCCAAGTTTATTTCTAAAGTGTTAGCAAGCTTCCTTGTGGCTGCACACAACAGTCATGTCATCCAGTCCAGTGCTTATGTAAGGAAGTGAATCAAGTTGACACTTTGATCAGCTGGAGTCTTGTTTCAATTTTTGACCACCAGTTCTTGGTGAGAGTCTCCTGCTGCCCTCTGGCCCTAAGGCCTAGGACACACACTGAAGACACTCTGTGTTGCCCTTCTTTTCCACTTCCCTCAATCCTGGTCACAAGTACAGAGCATGGCTTCTACTGCTTGAGTCCAAATCACCATCTGCTGCCTCCAGGACAATGGGAGCAAGTGAGCAGCATGGAGACCTTGAACTCTGCAGCTGGAAGTCCCCACATCCCACCACCTGACTCCACAGCAGTTCCCAGCACTGGACTGCTCTGACAACTTCCTCCTTAAGTTCAAGGGGAAACCTCAGTGTATTGTGCTAGTCAGCTTTGGCTGCCATAGCAAAGTGTGATGAATTGGGTGGTTTAAATAACATTTAATGTCTTTCCGTTCTAGAGGCTGGAAGTTGGAGACCAGTGTGCCAGCATGGTCTGTGTCTGGTGAGGGGCCCTCTTTTGGTGACAGACAGGTCCTCCTTGCTGTGTCCTCCCAGATGAAGGAAAGCAAGTTCTGTATCTCTTGCCTCTTCTTACAAGGGCACTAGTCCAGTCGAATCAGGGTTCCACCCTCGTGACTTGATTTAACCTTAACTGCATTCACAAAGGCCCTGTCTCCAAACTCAGCTTGCTAACACTTTAGAAATAAACTTGGCTGCCCAGGCACAAGCTGAACTTAACTGCACAATTTTTCTACAGTGGGAGGCCTAGCACCCTGGACAGGGCAGGGCAGATTCATCCCAAGAAATGCCTGGTCACCTCTCAACTCCTTCCTTTTCCTGAGTAGGAATGAGGAGAATGTGTGCCCAACCTAACCTTTGCTCCAAGCTGCTGGCCATCCTCATCTTGAAAGCCTGTGCCTGATTAAAACCCAACTCAGTCCATAGCATATGTGATCAAGACTTTCCTGGTCTTCGTGGCTCAGCAAAACAATGCCAAACCCAAGTAGCTGCTTTCTGAAATGCTTTCCAACTTACTACTTTTTTCAACATGGCAACAGCATCTTCTCACCAGATGTTTAAAAAAAAATCTCTAACTCCAACCTGAGGATGTAAATATAATTTTGTTTGGGCATTCAGTGTTCATTTTCTCCTTTTGGTAGCCAAATCTTCTTTTCAATGATGCCAAAGGTTGCTATTCCACACAGTGAGATGGAGAGATTAGAAATTGTGAATCAGAGCCTGACTATATTCACACCAGAAGACCAAATCATCACAAACACCTCCCTCCAGCAGTAAGTCCACCTTCTCCTCATTTCCTCCTACTGTAGTTATTTTGCACATTTGATAATTCCATAATAACTGACTCTCTGGAGCATGCTGAAAACTTACTAGATAGAAACAGTTCTGTTATAATTAGTTCCCCTGAGAGTATATTTTTAATTAAAACAGTTCATTCTAGGCTTTTCTCCCCTGTGATTTTTATTTCCATATAGTTTCACTGTGTGGTTTTGGGGTACAAAGGCTTTGTAGAAGTCATGTTGCAGGCTTTCCTTTCTGAGGAGCTATTGGGTTGCTCTTCACTGAGTCCCACCTGGAAACCCAAGATGTAACCATCCCAGGAAGGCCTGAGGGCCCTCTATAAATGCCCTCATTGTTGTGTTCACAGGAGGAAAATCAGTGAATCCCCTGCTCTGCCTACCAGTGTCAGGAGTGATGAGGTGAGGGCAGCACCTGCCCATCCATGAGCAGAAGTGGCAGGAGTGGGTGTAGCAGCCAGGCAGCCTGTGAAATGGCTCAGTCTACTTCCAGCTCTAACTCAGAGACAATGTCAAGCCTGCCAGCTGATAGAGGGGAGGTGTAAGATGCTACATTTAGGTATGAATAATGTACACCCAAAAAATGTTATCTTAAGCAAAACAGGAATTTTCTTTTCTCCTCTAATATGAAATTGCCTACAGAGTATCAGGACCTTGGCTCTTATGCCTTTCTATTCCGTCATTCGTAGTGTATGGCTTTGAGTCTTAACATGGCCTTTTGGCCACAAATCTGCTGCTGGAGCTACAACTATCACATCCAAGTTTTAGGCATGAAGAAGGAGTAATAAGGGCAAAAGGCACATATCAGTTACATTGCCCTCCTCCTATGCCATCCCTCCTTCTAGGAAACTTTCTCATAATCTTCATCCTCCTTCATATACTCAACAACTTTTTTCTGCTTTTATGGCCTAGATCAGGACCTGGTTGTTCATAGACTAAAATGTGACTCTTCCCATAGTCAGGGATGCTGAGAAATTTAAGGTCTATTTTTTTTTTTTTTTTAGCTGGACCCACTGCCTCTTAAGAAAATGTAGGCACTAGGGGGAATCAGTGTTCTCTTTGGGGTGGCTTGAGGGATTTTTGCCATATTGTCTCTCTTGTTATAAAGCTATCAAAATAAACCCTGGATTACAATGCTTGCCATGAGCTGGCCTCTGCCTATGTTTCCCAAACGTTATATTCCTCACCACCCAGATCTTTCTGTGGCTCCTCCTTAAATGCCAACTTTTCAGAGATATTCCTGAAATCTAATGCATGTTCAGTCACTGATCATGCTGTCTGTTTTATTTGGGACATTGCCATGTTCTGAATGTTTATTGTTCTCAGCATCATGGTATTTGGAGGTGGGGCCTATGGGAGGTAATTAGGTCATGAGGTTGGAGCTCTCATGGATGGGGTTAGTGCCCCTTCAAAAGAGGTCCCAGAGAACTCTCTTGTCTCTTCTGTCAGAAAGGAACACAGGAAGAAAGAGCCATCTATGAGAAAGGGGCCCTCACCAGACATCAAATCTACCAGTGCTTTGATTTCAGACTTCCTAGTTTTCCAAACTGTGAGATTTCTGTTACTTATAAGCTCTAGTCTGAGGTGTTTTGTTACAGCAGCTCAAACAGACTTGACAGATATACTTGTGTTTATTTGTTGGCAGTCCATGTCCTCCTACTGGAATATAATCCCCTGGAGAGCAGCCCCTTGTTTATCTTGTTTCTTGATAATGACATTTCAAACTTGGATAGAAACATAAATTATGAGCTTACTTCAATTGGAGAAGAAGAGACTTTTAAAAAAAATCACTTCAATGGCAATTGGTTCTTCTGTGACAATGGATTGCCACATCCAACGCAGCTCTTGAAATTCCTGAGGGGAGGATGGTGGAGAATGAAGAAATGAAGACAAGAGTCACAATGCAAAAAGCTGAGGTCAGGTTGAGGCTCCTCTCCTGGTGAGAGAAAAAGAATAGCCCAATGACTGCAGCTCATTTATTTATCCACTCAGGAGTTTGATGGAAGGTGAAACCCCTCTGCCTAACAATTTGTTTGCCTGGCTCACCTCAGGTGCCTTATGTTCTCAGGGTTGGAGCAGCTTGTTCACATGGCTTGCCTTGGGTGCTCTGTGTTCTCAGGGCTGGTCTTGCTCCAGCCCTGCACGTGTAAAGGATCTCCAGCTTCGGCCATTCCCCACAATAGATAAAGATGAACACCTAGAGGAATGCTGGGCAGTTGTCTAGGATCCACATCTAGCAAGTGAAAAGCCACATGGCACCACATCTACCTCCAGATCTTGGTTCAGATTTGGACCTCAGCCAGGTGCAGTGATGCATACCTGTAATCTCTGAACACCTGGATGCTGAGGCAGGAAGATCACAAGTTTGAGCCCAGCCAGGGCAACTTAGTAACTCAAGGAGACCCTATTTCAAAATAATTTTTTTTGTGTGTGTACCAGGGATCCACCTCAGGACCTCGCGCACCAGCAGGTGCCTGTGCCACTGAGTGATATCACTGGCCCTTTTTTCGTATGTGGTTTCCGGGAGTCGAACTCGGGCCCTTGAGCTGGCCAGGCAGGTGCATACGCTGCTAAGCCATCTCACCAGCCCTCAAAATAATTTTTTAAAAGGCTACTTCAGCATAAAACTCCTGGGTTTCATCTCATATGCCACCAAACAAAATTTTTTTCTCTTTTCTGGATCTCATGCAAGTTCCAAGTTAGCACCTAACTTGGGCCTCTAGAGCTACTCCAAAACTCAAATATCCTTGATGCAGAAGCTCAAAACGGTGTGGGTGACAACATGCCTGTGCTCTGTGCTGTGTGACAGTGGGAATACAGATGAGTCTGTGGTTCAAGGAGGGATGGGTCATTGGTACAGCAGATGGTGGCAGTTCCTGTAGAGCTGGGCTTTGGGGAGCCACATGTGACAGGTTGGCAACTGGTCCAAGAGGACTGAGACACATAGTGTTAAATCAGCCAGGAATAGTCCTTGGAGGATAAACATGGAACCAACTTTTCCTTTGCCTAACTTCTGCTGCTTTTAAATGAAGAAATGGCACTGAATCCTGCATCTCTCCTGGCCAATCCCTCTGAGGGACTTATTTACATTGTTATTTTTTGCTTCCTGAAGCTAAGAGACTTCATTAGTATACCATTGGTTTGGTGAAGAATCACGTGCCTATGTCAGTCAGAGTTCTCCAGGGAACAGAGCAAATATTGTGTGTGTGTGTGTGTGTGTGTGTGTGTGTGTGTGTGTGTGTGTGTGTGCAGATATATATATGGTTTGAATGTCTTTGAAATTTAATCCCCAGTGCACCAATACAGAGTGGTGAGACCTCTGAGAGGTGATTAGGTCATGAGGTCTCTGTCCTTGTGAATAGATTAATGCCATTATCATGAGAGATAGCAGGAAAGCCATCCCACTGTGGAATGACACAGCACAAACATCCTCTTCAGAAATGGGCCACTTTGTCTTGGATGTCCAGATCCTGAACTGTAAGAAATAAATCTCTGTTAAATTATCCAGCCTCAAGTATTCTCCTACAGCAGCACAAAACAGATTCAGACACACAGAGACATCACACACACATATGCACACACACATGCACGCACACACATAAGCCAATGCATGCTTGTGGAGTTGGCAGCCCATTGGGCAGACAGGAGCCTCTCAAGGAGGAGCTGGTGCTCAAATCGTAAAGCAGGTTTCTTCTTCCTTGTAATATCTCTGATTTTTATGCTTAAGGCTTTCAACTGATTGAAGGAGCCCATTTACATTATCTAGGATAATCTTTACTTAGTCCAGTGGAGATGGATGTTAACCATCCCTACAAAATACCTGCGTGCCCACCCATGGAGTAGTGTTTGAATAACTTGGCAGTGTCTCCTAGTCACACTCACACATGAGACTTGTTGCAGTGCTGCCGGGCGCAGTCCTGATTTGGCCCAGTGCTCTGCCCTCCTCACCTTCGCTGGAGGTGGATTGCTCAGCAGGTACATTTCTGCCTGATCAGGTGTCCACAAGCTTTCCACACATAGATGAGGCTCTCCCTTGCCTGCTTCTGTGTGGTTCAGACCACTAAATGCAGAGTGACTGACACAGAGCTACTCTCTTGCTGATAGGAACCCTAAAGAGACATGGTATTGGCCTGCAGCTGTGCTTCCAGCCACCTGCATCAGAATCACAGGGAGCCTGTTACAGTGCAGGCTCCTGGGCCTTATACTCCAAATCAAAATAGCTGTATTCTGGGAAAACTCTGAGATGCTGCAGATACCCAGGAGAGTGAGAATTACTTTTACTCCTGAATCGGTAAAGCACTTGGGTTTGCTTTCTCTCAGCAAATCTCTCTCTGGCTGGCCTGAAATGTATTGTTTTAGGGTAATTTTCTTAGGATACTTATGCTTAATTATTCCCTTTATGCTTCCCCCCTCCTTTAAATCCAATTTTGTAGAGCAGAGTGAATGATACAAGTTCATGTAATTATCCAAAAGTCAGCCTCCTATTCTCTCTTCTGAGATGGATGTGGGGGAGAGATAGAGGGAAACTCACTCTTCCCTTTTCAGGCAGCTCTCTTTGCAGTCCTGAGATCTGCTGGAAACAGATGCCTTTGTGGGAGAGAGTTTATGCTTCCTTTCCTGCCCTTGTGGGCTGATATGAGGCCTTTTCTTTCTCAAAACTCCTTTCCTGACTTGCCCAGAGCACCCAGTTTGTGCCTCCTCAGCAAAAAATGCCTGCAACCTGCAGGTTGTAATTCCCAAGTTCATTTACTATGAGATTCCATGATTTAAATGGAATGGGCACATAGGGTGTCCCTACTATGTGTAAGCAGTGTGCTGGGAGAAGAGGGAGGAGCAGATGCAACGGTAACGCAAATGAGGCCTCTGCTATCTAGGAGCTGTCAACTGATTGGGAGAGACATCATTAAACAGCTAATTATGGTGCAAGGAAATACTGTACGAAGTCAGTGCAAATGGAGAAATGATTCACTCACAGAGGAGTGGGGAGGATGCTTGGAGGCTCTGTCATTGCTGCAGGATGACATAGAAAGAAGCAGTTGTCCATAAAGCAAATGGAGTTACATAAAGGAGAGCAGGAGGAAAGATCTGTGTGGAAAGCATTGTGTGCAGGAAAGATGCCAGTCTGTCTTTTCTGTTGCAGATTTTAGCTTCCATGTCTGAAGACAGCAGAGACAATGCCTTAGTGCCTGGAGCCTATGGTTGGAAAGAGCACCATTTAGTATGTTAACCAAAACCTGGGCCAGCTGGTCTCAGTCTTCTCTCAGTCTTTTCTCTCATTGTCATAAGTGGCCAATGCACTGCTCCACCAACTCTAAGTGCTGGCAAAAGGGGGCAGGAAAAGCAACGCCCCAGACTCACTTTAATCACACTCCAGCTAGACCCTCTCAATGTCACAAGCCAGACTAATTATCTAAAATTCATGGGACTCAAATACTGTTTGAGTTGTGATGAGGTCAGCAGGGCAGAAAGTACCCAGGGGCTGCAGAAGTAATGGCATGACGTCCTTTTCCTCTATAGCTAGGGGTATGGAAAACTTCATGTGCTCACACTGCACATCTCCTTTTGGTTATAAATGGTGAAGCCTACAGCTTCTATAAGTAGTTGCTGGATGCTGGAAGGTCCTCTGTTGGTTAGAGTCCCTTTCTCTTCCTGGCGTCTATGTGCTTATTCTTTTTGCCTTGTCCATATCCCACTTCCTTTGAGGGTATGAGGAACATTAACACAAAGATATGCAAACCACACAACCCAGGGCTGGTCTCTGGCTGCAATGTAACCAAACCATAGCAAACTACATAAAAATTCATGTCTGCAACCCAACAATCACTCTGGCATGCACTCACGGGGGCTAGTTTGATGTCTTTGTGATTTGCGTGAGCTGTGCTGTGTACACTCCAAGTATTTGCCTTTGCCAGGACCAGGTGTGTTCAAACATGACAACAATGTGCTTGTTGTAGTTAAAAATCTGTGGGTTGCAAGAAACTGACTAGGAGCCCAACTAAAACATCTTTGACTTAGAAATGTATCCATTGCTTGTGTAACATAGAAATTCAGGGATAGATGTGGGCTCCCAGCTCTACTTTTTCTGTGTTGCTTTATTCTTAGGTGGGCTCTTTCCACGTGGCAGCTAAACTGGCCAGTGGCAATGCTGAACTTACATTGTCCTCATGTCTGTCAATCAGTCCCAGCATCCACTATAAAATATCACAGAAAGACTCTGACTCATTCTGCTTGGGTAGACGGTAGATCTGGGTCCCATACATTAACACTTGGAAGCAGGTGAAGTGGTATAACCATGTGGCAGGAGAGAAATGACATTCCCCCAGAACAAAATATGTTAGGTAGATGACCCATGACTTCCAAACTATCTGGGTTCTATCTGGTTTCCAAGTAACAGGTCCCCCAGATATCTGAGACAAGATATGAGGACTTTGCCTAAGCCGTGGGCATTGAGATCCTAATGATTCCACAACTGTCATTTCCTAAGCAACTTTTTCTCGCCAGGGCCTCCAGTTCCACAGCACATCTGCCTCACATGGAAGGTGGTTTACTACCTCTAGTCCTGGCACTGGCTCTGAAATTAGCTGTGGCTTTGAACACGGCAGGACAGGCAGGCACTCCTGGTTGTCCGATTGATTTTTTTACTTCAATCCTGTTAACCTGATGCCACCACTTGGGACGTTGAGTAATGCCCACTGGAGTGTAACATCTACCTGCTTAATTTCCATTTGAAAGATTTATGTGTGAGGTTGGGCACATTATTACCCTTGTGTGGGTACTCAGTAGCATTTGTGAATTAAGATTGATTATCTGGGCAGCCACCTACACAAATTGCTTAAAAGTCATTAATTGATGGTTAGCATTAACTTGTTTGATGGATGTCATCAAACACAAATCAGAAAGAGCTCTCAGTTCCTTTCATAAAGGATGGGGGCATGTTTCTTGAGCATTTCCACATGATGGATCATCTAGTGATGGGTTTCTCCAAATGTGGCATCCCATACCACCTGCTCCCCAGGCCCCTGAAGGATTGGTTTAAAGTGCAGATAGATAGATTCCCGGACTCAGACAGGCTGAAGCAAGCTGTTTGTGGATGGAGCTTAGCAATCTGCATTTTATCTTTTTTTTATTTTTTTTTTATTTTAAAGAGAAGAAAAAAACAAATCAAAAGAAGAACAAATTTTCAAAACAACATAATAGGAGGGTAACAATGGTTAATACATTACGTATTACTATCTTTAAGTTAGTTATTCAGGACACCAGACATTAGCATTCAATTGTCCAAACATTATTGGCACAAACCTTACTCTTCAATGAACTAAGTAAAAATGGTAGTGTATCTATCTTAACCATCTTATATATATATATATACAATTTTTTTCCCTTTCCCTTCTTTCTTTTCCCTATTCCAGTCTCTCTTTCCTTTTTACCAGTTTCTTTTTGATTCACCATATCTATTTTACATTTTGGATCTTATTTACTCTTTCAGTTTCTCATACTA
Organism: Erethizon dorsatum; assembly: GCA_028451465.1. NCBI lineage: Eukaryota > Metazoa > Chordata > Mammalia > Rodentia > Erethizontidae > Erethizon > Erethizon dorsatum. The sequence goes on from CM051822.1 coordinate 104,042,717, forward strand.
GAGAGATAATACGATGCTTACACATGTGCTTCTGGTTTATTTCACTTATGAGTATTTTCTCGAGTTGCATCCATTTACCTATAAAAGTCTCCAGTTTATCCTTCTTTATGGCTGAATAGTACTCCATTGTATAAAAATACCACATCTTTCTTATCCATTCCTCAGTTGATGGGCATTTGGGTTGTTTCCAAGATCTGGCTATTACAAATTGTGCTGCTATAAACATGGGTGCACATATATCGCTGTGGTACGATGTTTTTAATTCTTCTGGGAAGATGCCCAGAAGGGGAATAGCTGGGTCAAATGGGACCTCCAACCCTAGTTTTCTGAGGAATCTCCACACTGACTTCCACAGTGGCTGTACCAGTCGACACTCCCACCAACAGTGAAGAAGGGTTCCTTTTTCCCCACAGCCCCTCCAGCATTTGTTATTAGTTGATTTCTTAATAGTAGCCATTCTTTCTGGGGTGAGATGGTATCTCAGTGTTGTTTTAATTTGCATCTCTCGAATGACTAGTGATGTTGCACATTTTTTTGTATATTTGTTTGCCATTAGTATTTCTTCATCTGAGAAATGTGTATTCATCTCAGATGCCCATTTTTGGAGTGGGTCTTTAAATTTGGGAGGTCTGATTTTTTTGAGTTCTTTATATGTTCTCGATAGTAGTCCTTTGTCTGAGGAACAGCTGGCAAACATTTTTTCCCACATTGTGGGTTGTCTCTTCACTCTGTTGGTGGTTTCTCTTGCTGTGCAAAAGCTTTTTAATAAGATGAGATCCCAGTTATTGATTCTTTGGGATAGTTCCCATGCGGTTGAGTTTTTATTCATAAAGTCTTTGCCTACACCAATGTCTCCAAGGGTTTTACCTATCCTACTTTCCAGCAGATTTAATGTTTCTGTTTTAATATTTAGATCTCTGATCCATTTTGAATTTAGTTTAGTGCATGGTGAAAGATATGGATCTAGTTTTAATCTTCGGCATGTGTAGAGCCAGTTTTTCCAGCACCATTTATTAAAGAGGCTATCTTTCTTCCAGCGAATGTGTTTGGCACCTTTGTCAAAGATAAGGTGGCTTAGTATGTCTGGGGTTGTTTCAGCATCTTCTAATCTGTTCCATTGATCTTCAGGTCTGTTTTTTTGCCAGTACCACACTGTTTTTATCACAGTAGCTTTATAGTATAATTTCAAGTCGGGGATAGTGATGCCCCCTGCCTTGCCTTTGTTGCCCAGAATTGCCTTTGCTATTCTAGGTCTCTTCTGATTCCAAATGAATTTTAGGATTGTTTTCTCTAATTCTGTGAGATATGCTGTTGGAATTTTGATTGGAATTGCATTAAATCTGTATAACAATTTTGGAAGTATGGCCATTTTCACTATATTGGTTCTTCCTATCCAGGAGCAAGGGATATCTTTCCATTTTCTGATATCCTCTTCAATCTCCTTTTTCAGAGTACTGTAGTTTTCAGTATAAAGGTCTTTTACATCCTTCGTGAGGTTGATTCCTAGGTATTTCATTTTTTTGGATGTTATTGTGAAAGGTATTGTTTCCCTAATTTCTCTTTCAGTAAGTTTGTTATTTGTGTACAGGAAGGCTATTGACTTTTGAGTATTGACTTTGTATCCAGCTACACTACTGAATTTGCTTATTAAATCTAGCAGTTTTTTAGTGGAGTTTTGGGGATCTTCTGTGTAGAGTATCATGTCATCTGCAAATAATGATAATTTAACTTCTTCCTTTCCAATCATCATTCCTTTTATTTCTTTCTCTTGTCTAATCGCTCTGGCTAAAGTTTCCAGAACTATGTTGAATAAAAGTGGGGACAGTGGACATCCTTGTCTTGTTCCTGATTTTAGAGGGAAGGCTTTCAGTTTTTGGCCATTTAGTATAATATTGGCTGTTGGTTTGTCATAGATAGCTTTTACCAGATTGAGATAAAGACCCTCTATTCCAATTTTCTGTAGGGTTTTTATCATGAAAAGGTGCTGGACTTTGTCAAAAGCTTTTTCTGCATCTATTGAGATGATCATGTGATTTTTGTCTTTGGTTCTGTTAATATGCTGTATTACATTTATTGATTTACGTATGTTGAACCATCCCTGCATCCCTGGGATGAATCCAACTTGGTCATGTTGTATAATCTTCTTGATGATTTGTTGGATTCTGTTTGCCAGTATCTTATTAAGGATTTTTGCATCTATGTTCATTAGGGAGATTGGCCTGTAGTTCTCTTTCTTAGTTGGGTCCTTCTCTGGTTTTGGTATCAGGGTAATGCTTGCTTCCAGGAATGAATTTGGGAGTATTGCTTCCCTTTCAATTTCATTGAAAAGTTTGAGAAGTAGGGGCGTTAGGTCTTCTCTAAATTTCTTGTAGAATTCGGCAGTGAATCCATCAGGGCCTGGACTTTTCTTTGTTGGGAGGTTTTTAATTACATCTTCAATTTCATTGGTTGATATTGGTTTATTTAGGATTTTTAAATCTTCTTGATTTAGCTTTGGTAATTCATACGAATCTAGGAATCTGTCCATTTCTTCTGCATTTTCCATCTTAGTAGAATATAAATTTTCAAAATAGGTATAGATGATCTTCTGGATTTCTGCAGAGTCTGTCGTGATATCACCCTTTTCATTTTCAATTGCATGGATTTGAGTCTTTTCTTTTCTTTTTTTAATAAGGTTGGATAAGGGTTTGTCAATCTTATTTATTCTTTCAAAGAACCAACTTTTTGCTTCATTGATTCTTTGTATTATTTTTTTATTCTCCAATACGTTAATTTCTGCTCTGATCTTTATAATTTCCTCCCTTGTATGGGCTTTTGGCTTAACCTGCTCTTCTTTTTCTAGAAGCTCGTGGTTCACCCTTAAGTTGTTTATTTGCGCTTGCTCTATTTTCCTGATATAAGTATTTAATGCTATAAATTTCCCTCTTAGGACTGCTTTCATTGTATCCCATAAGTTCCGGTATGTTGTACTGTCATTGTCATTCAGTTGTAGAAAGTGACTAATTTCTTCTTTAATTTCATCTGTGACCCATTGGTTGTTCAGGAGGATGCTGTTTAATTTCCATGTGTTTAGGGAGTTTTTGTGGGATCTTTTGCCATTGATTTCCAATTTCATTGCACTATGGTCTGATAATATGCATGGGATAATTTCAATTCCTTTGCATTTACTTAAGCAGGTTTTATGAGCTAGTATGTGGTCTATTTTGGAGAACGTGTCATGTGCAGCTGAGAAAAATGTGTATTCTGATGTTGTGGGATGGAACACTCTGTAGACATCTACTAAGTCCATTTGTTCAAAAGTTTGGTTCAGTTCTACTATTTCATTATTGATTTTCTGTCTAGTTGATCTATCTTTTTGTGACAGTGGAGTATTGAGATCTCCCAATATAATTGTATTAGTGCTTATTTGATTTTTCATGTCCTTTAGTACTTGTTTTATATAGCTGGGTGCATTGGTATTTGACGCATATATATTTATGATCGTTATCTCTTCCTCTTGGATTGTTCCCTTTACCAGGATGTAATGACCGTCTTTATCTCTCTGAATCCTTCTTGGCTTGAAGTTCACTTTGTCTGCAAAAAGAATAGCTACCCCTGCTTTTTTCTGGGTTCCTGTGGCATGGAGTATTGTTTTCCATCCTTTGACTTTCAGTCTATGAATTTCTTTCTGAATTAAATGTGTTTCTTGTATACAGCATATTGTTGGATCTTGCTTCTTGATCCATTTCACCAGTCTGTGCCTTTTGATTGGTGAATTGAGAGCGTTAACATTGATGGTTAAAACTGATATGTATTGACTTGTCATGATATTTTCCTGTTGTTGGTTCCCACTCTTTGTTTTTCTGCTTTCCGGCTATTTAATTATTTGCCCTGCCTGGTGGATTCCTTCTGTTGGGGTTCCTATCTCTTTCTAGAATGTCCTTCAGAACGTTTTGGAGTGCTGGTTTGGTGGTCATAATTTTTCTCAGATGTTCTTTGTCATGAAAGTATTTTATTTCTCCATCAATTTTGAAAGATAGTTTTGCAGGGTACATCAATCTGGGCTGAAAATTATTTTCCTTTAGAACTTGCAATACATCATTCCAAGCTCTTCTTGAATTGAGGGTTTGTGCTGAAAAGTCAGCTGTGATTCTGATGGGTTTTCCTTCATAGGTGATTTGTCTCTTCTCCCTAACAGCTTTTAAGATTCTGCCCTTCTGTTGAATTTCTGGGATCTTGACTATAATATGTCTGGCTGAAGTTTTTTTTTTGATCATGTCTAGTTGGAGTTCTAAAAGCTTCACTTATAGGGGTGTCAAATTCCTTTTCTCTTCCAGGAAAGTTCTCCCTGATTATGTCTTTGAACAAGGTTTTAATGTCATTGATGCTATCTCCTGCTTTTTCATTTATTCCAATTATTCTTAAGTTGTTTATCTTTGAGTCATCTAGCAGCTGCTGAATTGATTTTTCATGGTCCCTTGCTATTTTTAAGAATTTTTCCATTTCATGATCACTAATTGCAAGCCTGTCTTCTATATCTGAGATCCTGTCCTCGCATTGGCTTATTCTGCTACAAATACTTTCAATGGAATTTTTTATCTCTTGGGTATCTGCTTGAATCTCCCTTATGGATTCCATTTCTTTCCTATGCTGAGCATTCATGGTTTCTATAGTTTTCTTAAGTTCATCTATTTTTTTGTCTGTATCAACTATAGTGTCCTTAAGCATGGTCTTCATTGTAGACATTATCTCTGCAGTTATCTGTGAGATTATTTCTGTTTTAATTTTTTCCAGAACCTCATTCAGTTGCTTTGTTGTTACCACTTCAGATAGGCCAGGTGGGTGGCTTTCGGATTGTCCCACCTCGTTGCTCCCTAGGTTTGCCTTTGGTGAATTGGATGTGTGGGGTTGCATCTTGTTTAAGTGTCGTCTCATTTTTTCTTTCTTTAATTCCTGGGGTGATGTTTGCAAATTACCTATAGTAGGTTACTTTATTGCTAGTGTTTAAGATCTTTAGAAGATGACTACTTCTCTGCAGTATCTTCCAAGTGGAGCTTGCTTTTAGGTTTTGAGCTTTCTGCCAGATCCTACCTCTTCAATTCGTTGGGTATGCGAAGTTGCTACCTGTTTGGCCCAGTCCTTGATTCTTTGGTACTGTGCCACTGTATTTTCTGTGTCCCTTAGTCAATCTCAATCATGAAATATCAGGAAGGAAAGATGTTTAGAACAATTATTTCACATTTGGCTATAATGTTAACTAAAGCATCAAACACAGCCTAGAAAATGACAGACTGAGCTAACCAGTTATTTACCACTTTTAGCTGTATAGAGTTGCGGTTATATAACAAAATCTAAAACACACCAGAAAAATTATATGCAGTATACAAGTCCTGTGTATGGCAATTTTTCCCCTGAGGAGTTTAAATTTAAAATGGGTTAAGGAGGAAATAGAGTATTGGGAGAAGAGGAAGGAATTAGATGTAAGGTTAGAGCACCAAGAGGGATCCCACTAAAATTGGGACACTAGTGCAGAGGACAGGTGGTAGAAAGAGAAGGAAGGGATAAAAGGAAGAACAGATCACAACCACAATCACAAAGAAGTTAGAGGCGCTATTTACACTCATATAAAAAACCAGAGAGAATAATGAAGGAAAGAGCAAATACACATACAGAAACAAAAATGAAGATAAAAACAATAAAACAGACAGATCAAAAATATAACCCCACCAAAAAACAAAACAAAACAAAACAAAAAGAAAAAAAAACCCTTCGCCAGAACAAAAAACAAATCAGTGAGAATAAAAAAATAATAATAAGAAAAAATAAAAATAAAAATAAAAATAAAAAAATAAAAAGAATCAGTTCCAGGTGTTGACTCTGCTGTAGGCAGGCACCGTGTGGTGACAGAGTCCTGTTCTGTGCAGGTCCGTCCCAGTAAGCCAGGAGCGCCCTCTGGCGGGCGGTGAGCAGAGGCGCGTACTTTCAGGCAGAGACCAGTCTAGCTCGCCTCCGCTCTCAGCGCCCTTTCACGATCCCTGGGCCTGAGAGGCTCAGCGGGCTGTCCGGAGCGTGGGTTCCCTGCACTGGTTCCCGCCGCTCTGGTTTTTCGCCACACCCCCCACAATGGCGCCGGGCCAGTCACTCTCTGGCATGGGACAGGTGTGGCTGAGAGTCTAGTCTCGTTCGCCTGCTGACCTGAGCACACTTTCGTGGGCCTGAGAGGCCCCGTGCTGCCCTGTCCGGAGCACAAGTTCCCAGAGCAGTTTTCGAGCCGCTCTGAGTTTCGCCACACCCCCCACAATGGCGCCCGGCCGGTCGCTCTCTGGCGCGGGGCAGCTGTGGCTGAGAGACACTCACCGCCAGTCAGCGCCGTTCTCCGCCGCTCCCCTGACCTGCCGCTGTCTCAGGATCCTCCGTGGGGGCTCCCTGGGCACCAGCTGCCACCGTGTGTCCGTAGAATTGAGCTTCCGCGGCGCTGCAGCTCCCGGGATAGTAGAAGGTGCACACGCGCGGTCTGCTCCTTCTTTCCTTCTTCTTTGTTGGAAGTCACCCGTCACTGGTGCCGGGGGTCCCAGATTGCGCTTCAGAGCTTCTCTGGGTTTCGGGGAGGCATCTCCCCCCCTCCTGCGCTTTCCGGGTCGCTATATTCCCGTGTTCCAATGGTAACTTTTAGAGAGAGTTTCGCTGCCTGCTTCTTACTCATCCGCCATCTTGAGGTCCTCCTCACCAGGTCAGGAATCTGCATTTTAAAACAAACTTCTTCATCCTTACATCCACTGATGTTTGCCCTGGACTTTCCATAATTCTGCTTCTGTGGCTATTTCACAGTGTGGCATAAAGCAAGAAGATATTTTCTGGTCACTGAGAAATGTGTGCCTCACCAAGGAGTTGCTTTGCTGGGTGCACAACCAGGCAATTGCAAAACCAAAAATGAGGATTATCAGAGAAGATTTTGTACAAATTTGATGGCACAGTAGGAGTGGGCAAGTTCTGTTCAGTGTTGATTTTGTATTTGGTGGGAGTCCAAAAGTTAGGACTTTGCTCTATTGCAGGATTCCCCCTATTGAATCAAGGGGAAAAAGATAAAAGGCTGGGGTTAATTAGAGTGGTGCTTCTCTAACATAAGGGTGGATCAGAATCCTCTGGATGGCTTGTTTAACCACAGATAATAAGCTACATCCCCAGAGTCTGATTCAGCAAGTTTGTGAGGGCCCAAGTTTTTGAAGTTCTGAAAAGCTCTTAAGTGGCATCCAGGCTAACTTCAGTAGATCACTTTGGGAGTATCAAGGTAGGACAGGGCCAGTCAACCTCTAGGGATGGCCCTACCTCTTTCCCCATTACCCCAGCCCACTGCCTGTTTATTTCTGGAGTTCTGCTGGAGATTAGCAAGAGGATGCATCATGTTCTCACTGTGCACAGCACTTCACTGTATCTTGTTTAAACTTAGACTGTCTGTAACTCAGGATAATTTCATTCTATGTGCTCAGTTGCCTGAAGGATAAACAGCTGGGTCCAGGTGTCAGGTGGATATGAAACTTTTGATGAAGAGAACAGAGTACTTGTTCTTGGATAGTATAGCTCTTTATTCGGAGATTTAGAGAAGGGGGAAAATGTTTTTTCTCCACCACTTAGGTTCTCTGGTTGGAGCCCTGGAAATTAAACTGACAAAAGACAGATGAACAAGAGAAAAATGAAGAGCTCATTACCACATCCACTGTGCATATACTTGAGAAATTCAGTGATAAGCGACTCCAAAGGGTGGTTAGAATTTGAGGCTTATGTGACATGTAACAAAGAAGAATAAGTTTACACCAAAGTTGAAAATAAAAGAGATCTAGGCTTCCAAGTGTGGCAAACTGTAGGGAGGTAAATATATGAGGGAGACTAATGGAAAATGAAGGTTATTTAAATGAGATTTGTTACCTAGACTCCTCTTGGTGCCATCTCTGAGCTGTTGGAAGCTTGGTCCTCAGTGTGGTGATGTTATGAGGTGGTTGGACCTTTAAGAGAAAGCGCCTCATGGGAGGTTTTTAGGACCCTGAGGACATAGCTCTCAGAAGGGATTCATGCTGGTCTCTTGGAGTGAGTTAGTTGTTTTTAGAAGAGTAGATTGCTAGAAAAGAGCCAGAGTAGCCCCTCCCTACTCTCTAGCTTCCTGTCTTACTATTTCTTCTTCTCACTTGGTTTCTGCCACAGTGCCATTACTGTGATGTGATGTAGTGAGGGGGCCAAATCAATGGGGATGCCCAATCTCGGACTTTCAGACTCCAAAACTGTGAGCTAAGTAAACCTCTTTTCTCTAAAAAGTACCCAGCCTCAGGTAATTTGTTATAGCAATAGAGCCATGGTTAAAGAGTACAAAAGTTGACAACCTATTAACTTCTAAGAATTAGTAACACTTGAGTAGATTCTCCACTATGTATAATTTATGGCTGTGATAAGTGGTTCATTTATTTCACTAAAAAAAACAGAGAATGAGATATCTTAATTTTCAGATACACAAGTATCTGGCATTTGCAAATAAAATATATAAACTATTACTTTGTCAAACCCTCATCTTCTACACTATTTTGATGTTTTAACAGGCCCCGGTGAGTACACTTATTATTCCCAATGCACCTACAGTTCTCACATTGGGAGTAGTTATTTGTTAACAGCACCAACCAAAAAAGATGCAGTGTCATGTCCAAATGGCACAACAGGCAAGTACAACACAGGAATCAAGAGGTCTGTAGATGGAGTTTCATTCTTAATGCAGTCCTCTGGGCTTTCAGTTCTTATACTGAATGCTGTTTTGTTTACTCCTGATCATGTTTAGACATCAGGAGCAAGGATTAGAATAAATACAGTGGAGGTTATCTCCACTGGAGGTAGCAGGAAGCTGTAGCTGAGACCCCGCCAGATATCTGATATCAGCTCCTCTGCTAACTGCACAGTTCTTCATTCTCGTTTAATCTTCTCACCCCGCCTTCTTCCTCTGTAGTTATTTCTTTGCCAACCCCTCAAGCTGGATTAATTTATAACTTTAATAATGTGGTAAAGAACCTGAAGTTATTTTGCCTGGAGAACATATATAAAGTAAGTTGCATAATTTTCCTTCATGTTTACCCATAAGCAGCCCATCTGCTTACTCATCTTTGCTTTTGGAATTTTAGCCTTTGTATCAGAAAAGTGCTTGGATTAATTTTAACTTCAAGGATAATTAAGTTTATAAAATGCATGTTTGTTGCTTTTTGGTTGAAATGGTAAGGAGAGGAGAAAACAGGAAAATGGGGTGGAAGTGTTCTAGAAAATTAACTCTAAGGAGATCTGTTAAAAATTCTGTAGGGATATTAAGGTAGGGTTCCCTCTCGGTAACCTCTAAATAAGATAATAGAAAAGATTGCATCAGTACGAAAAAAGAATCTTGTTGAAGAAAACATAATTTCTGATTTTCTTCTCATTTATTCTTAGTTTTTCAATAAAATGCTGTATTTAATGCTTTAATATATAATCAATATATGACATATTTTTATATATAATTTTACATATATACACTGATATACCAACTGGGAAAATTTTTATGATAAGACAGGAGCTTACAGAGAATCTATTAAGATTTTAAATTTACATATAGGAAAGATGTATTTATAAATAAAAGTGGATACTTTATTTGGGATCGAATAAATTGGAAAGAGTTTAGAATGAAGATTGGGAAATCATGGTTTTTCTTTCTTTTAAATGTAATTCAGAGTTGCTCTGAACTGAGCTGACCTATAATATATGAATAGTTTATGCCTTTCAGATTGTTTTTCCATCCATTATAGGTTTGTATTGTTCTACAGTTATAACTCAGGATTATTTTTCCTCTTCATGTTACAGATGAGGAAACAGTAGTTCAGAGAAGCTGCGATGAATTCTTCAGCACAAAGCAGCTGCTAGTGGCAAGGCTGGAACTTGAATTTAGGACATCATTCTATTTGTTTGTTAGTAGGAAGTACTGAATGCATGTTCTGGGTGGAGGACTGAGAACAAAGGCAGTGGAAGCTCTTGTGGTAGGGGAAGTTCATACAGACCAGTGGCGGTGAACCTATGGCACACTTGCTGCAGCCGGCTGCATGTTATCATTGAAAGCTCTAAAAGGTTTGCCATCACTGATGCAAACTATGTGAGGATTGGGAAGCAAAATGTCCTTGTATTGGCGACTGCATTTCATTATATTTATGATTGAATAGTATTCCACTGTATGCATGTACCTCATTTTCTGTATCCATTCATCAGTTGATAGACCCTTGAGTTGTTTCTTTTTCTTGGCCATTGAGAGTAGGGCTACAATAAATATGGGAGTGCGCCCAAATTCATTCCTGGAAGCAAGCATTACCCTGATACCAAAACCAGAGAAGGACCCAACTAAGAAAGAGAACTACAGGCCAATCTCCCTAATGAACATAGATGCAAAAATCCTTAATAAGATACTGGCAAACAGAATCCAACAAATCATCAAGAAGATTATACACCATGACCAAGTTGGATTCATCCCAGGGATGCAGGGATGGTTCAACATACATAAATCAATAAATGTAATACAGCATATTAACAGAACCAAAGACAAAAATCACATGATCATCTCAATAGATGCAGAAAAAGCTTTTGACAAAGTCCAGCACCTTTTCATGATAAAAACCCTACAGAAAATTGGAATAGAGGGTCTTTATCTCAATCTGGTAAAAGCTATCTATGACAAACCAACAGCCAATATTATACTAAATGGCCAAAAACTGAAAGCCTTCCCTCTAAAATCAGGAACAAGACAGGGATGTCCACTGTCCCCACTCTTATTCAACATAGTTCTGGAAACTTTAGCCAGAGCGATTAGACAAGAGAAAGAAATAAAAGGAATAATGATTGGAAAGGAAGAAGTTAAATTATCATTATTTGCAGATGACATGATACTCTACACAGAAGACCCCAAAAACTCCACTAAAAAACTGCTAGATTTAATAAGCAAATTCAGTAGTGTAGCTGGATACAAAGTCAATACTCAAAAGTCAATAGCCTTCCTGTACACAAATAAACTTACTGAAAGAGAAATTAGGGAAACAATACCTTTCACAATAACATCCAAAAAAATGAAATACCTAGGAATCAACCTCACGAAGGATGTAAAAGACCTCTATACTGAAAACTACAGTACTCTGAAAAAGGAGATTGAAGAGGATATCAGAAAATGGAAAGATATCCCTTGCTCCTGGATAGGAAGAACCAATATAGTGAAAATGGCCATACTTCCAAAATTGTTATACAGATTTAATGCAATTCCAATCAAAATTCCAACAGCATATCTCACAGAATTAGAGAAAACAATCCTAAAATTCATTTGGAATCAGAAGAGACCTAGAATAGCAAAGGCAATTCTGGGCAACAAAGGCAAGGCAGGGGGCATCACTATCCCTGACTTGAAATTATACTATAAAGCTACTGTGATAAAAACAGTGTGGTACTGGCAAAAAAACAGACCTGAAGATCAATGGAACAGATTAGAAGATGCTGAAACAACCCCAGACATACTAAGCCACCTTATCTTTGACAAAGGTGCCAAACACATTCGCTGGAAGAAAGATAGCCTCTTTAATAAATGGTGCTGGAAAAACTGGCTCTACACATGCCGAAGATCAAAAATAGATCCATATCTTTCACCATGCACTAAACTAAATTCAAAATGGATCAGAGATCTAAATATTAAAACAGAAACATTAAATCTGCTGGAAGGTAAGATAGGTAAAACCCTCGGAGACATTGGTGTAGGCAAAGACTTTATGAATAAAAACTCAACCGCATGGGAACTATCCCAAAGAATCAATAATTGGGATCTCATCTTATTAAAAAGCTTTTGCACAGCAAGAGAAACCACCAACAGAGTGAAGAGACAACCCACAATGTGGGAAAAAATGTTTGCCAGCTGTTCCTCAGACAAAGGATTACTATCGAGAACATATAAAGAACTCAAAAAAATCAGACCTCCCAAATTTAAAGACCCACTCCAAAAATGGGCATCTGAGATGAATACACATTTCTCAGATGAAGAAATACTAATGGCAAACAAATATACAAAAAAATGTGCAACATCACTAGTCATTCGAGAGATGCAAATTAAAACAACACTGAGATACCATCTCACCCCAGAAAGAATGGCTACTATTAAGAAATCAACTAATAACAAATGCTGGAGGGGCTGTGGGGAAAAAGGAACCCTTCTTCACTGTTGGTGAGAGTGTCGACTGGTACAGCCACTGTGGAAGTCAGTGTGGAGATTCCTCAGAAAACTAGGGTTGGAGGTCCCATTTGACCCAGCTATTCCCCTTCTGGGCATCTTCCCAGAAGAATTAAAAACATCGTACCACAGCGATATATGTGCACCCATGTTTATAGCAGCACAATTTGTAATAGCCAGATCTTGGAAACAACCCAAATGCCCATCAACTGAGGAATGGATAAGAAAGATGTGGTATTTTTATACAATGGAGTACTATTCAGCCATAAAGAAGGATAAACTGGAGACTTTTATAGGTAAATGGATGCAACTCGAGAAAATACTCATAAGTGAAATAAACCAGAAGCACATGTGTAAGCATGGTATTATCTCTCTAGTATGAGAAACTGAAAGAGTAAATAAGATCCAAAATGTACAATAGATATGGTGAATCAAAAAGAAACTGGTAAAAAGGAAAGAGAGACTGGAATAGGGAAAAGAAAGAAGGGAAAGGGAAAAAAAAATTGTATATATATATATAAGATGGTTAAGATAGATACACTACCATTTTTACTTAGTTCTTTGAAGAGTAAGGTTTGTGCCAATAATGTTTGGACAATTGAATGCTAATGTCTGGTGTCCTGAATAACTAACTTAAAGATAGTAATAAGTAATGTATTAACCGTTGTTACCCTCCTATTATGTTGTTTTGAAAATTTGTTCTTCTTTTGATTTGTTTTGTTTTTTCTTCTCTTTAAAATAAAAAAAAAAAATATGGGAGTGCGGATGGCTCTTGAACATGTTGATCTCATTTCCTTTGGATGTATACCCAATAGTGGGATTGCTTCATCATGTGGTAGTTATATTTTTAATTTTTTTAGGAAACTTCGTACAGTTTTTAACAATGGCCCTACAAATATACATTTCCATTATTGTTTTTAATCCACAATATTGTGTATTTTGAATATTCTCATTCTCCAAGAGATGAAATTAGTAAGGAAATCTATATTTTGTTTCATCATTCCAAACTATACAATGGAACTGGAGATCCCTAAGAACTGGAATCTCTACTGACTTCAAAAAGACTAAATCTCTTGGGGCCAACCTGTGTAGTTAGAACCTGGTTCTTACTGATGCTGCTAATGAGGAAAACTTGTCTCTTTGTAAAGTTTCAGCTCAGTTTTGCATTATTTTTTTTGACATAAAAAGGTAAAATCAATCCAAGAAGAATATTGGCAAGCTCAAGTCTGTCCTTTTTTCATTAGTACCACAGGTTGAGGAATACGGATTTACTGATTGTTCTGTGACAGGACCACAAAAACGTTATAAATGATATTTTAAAATTGTAATAAAATCATTGTCAAGTTTTTTGGTTCAATATTTCCTGAGTAGTAGGTGATAACATTCAAAAGATTGGTGTATGCAATTTTTCTGGGTCCTGCTAGAATGATTAATGCTCTAGTCTTGATTTGAGTTGGGAAAGAGGTATAAGGCGAGATCGATTACAGGTGAACTTGGACTTCATTACCATGGAGCAATCACTAAATTCAGTGCTGTTCCCTGAATGCACATGAAAGCACAGGAAGGGGGCAGAGTGGGAGGAAGGAAAGGTCTGAACCAGTCAGCTACCTGTGCACAAAAGGTGCTTGTTGTGAGCATGTTTTCTAATTGAATCAATACTACCACATAAGCTCCCAGCCTTATTAACAGATTCATTTGTTTTTCTGGTTACGAAAACATATATCCACACTGTTAAAAATTCACATACTATAAAATGTCTGACTTGGAAAATGAGAATTCTTTAGAATCACCATCACTCTTTTGCATTTCAGACAAATCCACCATGAAGATTTGAGTATTCTTGCAAATTATTTTCTGGGCTCATACTACTGCTCATTTATCTATTAACAGAAAAAAGATTCAGCAATACATTGTGAGTTTGACTGATGACTCAATTTCTCTGTGCTTTTAGACAAAAGAAAACCGACCTACATGGGCTTGGCCTGCCTGGCTGTTCAGCTGTGTTTGTGGCCAGCAGCTGGCCTTGCCTCTATATCTAATGTCCTCCAGTCAGGCCTTTCTCAGATGCCACAAAAAACATCATTCAGGGTTAGGGTTATTTGCAAGTGGAGTAATTTAAAGATTCTGGTCATGAGACAAAAGAGCTCACTCCAGAGCCAGTTGGTTCTTGCTATCTGTTTCTTGGGCCAGGACTTTGTCTTTCTTCTCTGGGAGACAAAAGAAAGGATCAATATTTGCATTGTAGAGTTGTTGATGTCAAAGTTTCTTATCCTCATTTCCTTATACATGTTTAAGAAAAATCTGAGATTAGTTAAATTACCACAGTTTACTGAAGCAAGAAAATGTTCTAGAACTGTTCTGTGTTCTAGACCAGAGTTGGTTCAGAATGCCCTGTCTCACCATTTATACCAGTTATATTTAAAACCAGAGAAAAGGAAATGACATACAGAAGCCATCTGGTGAGCTATGGTCATTTCACAGCCAGTGATTTGCTGAAGCTCCACCGCTGTGATTGGCTGAGATTCAGCTATTTGCTACTATAGCAGGATTCTCACGGAGAGAAATGGGACACCTAGGCTTTTTCTAGGAAGTAATGTTTATTTGTGCCAGTATGGGGCTCACTGGGTTAATATCCAAAAGGCTGAGTCTCCAACATGGCAAGGTTCTGCCTTTCCTATAATTTTTGTGTCTTTGTCTCCCATAAATGGTAACACACTAACATATTACAGCCTGATTTGTTACAGTCTATATTACAGAGTAGTGCTAGAACTACACATGTGTATCTAGGAAATAACTGAGCCATGTTGTCTTTCTTGATTCTGAGAAGCCTCCCCACTCCACTGCATTCCTTCAGGAGGGGTCCAGCCACACTCCTTGGGGAAGGGTCCTGCCACACTACAAGTATTTGCCCCTAAATTAGACTGAAGTTTGTTTACATACTAAGGTAGGTTGCAGTACATATAGAGGCAATTTGGGCTAAATTTTATCACCCAAGTATGGAAACATACTTAGGCCAAACTTACAAGTTTAACATCTGCAAATGGAGGTTGTAATAGTACCTACATCACAAAGTTGTACTTCTGAGGATTGAAAGAATTGTTTATGTAAACCACTCCGTGCAGCAGCCACCATGCTGTAAGGTGCAGTAAATGAGAATTCGTATCTCAGTACTAGGCATGCAGGCTCAGTGTGACAGGGTGCTGGCTGTTCCCCTCTGCTATATTCCAAAGTCAGAGCTTGCCTGACTGAAAATTCTCAGTAAATATTTGGTGAAGAGGGAAGTTTCCTGCTGCTCTCACTGTTCCCACTGACCAGGAGTCCATCAGGACCATGTAAGGTTTTCAAACTGGAAAGGTAATTTGGAGAATCAGAGAAAAGTCATTAACCAGTCCCTGAATCACCAACCTAGGTGGAAAAAGCAGACATTGCAGAGAAGGCTGGGAAGCCACTGTCCAATTCCCAGTGCTACAGAGGGACCTCTCAGGGGCTGGAGGGCAGAGTCTGAAGAAGGCTGTTCCTCTCTCCCTCTCTGAGGTGGGCTTGGCTGTGATTTTGGCCAGCAGGCTGGCATTTGGGAAGAAGAGCTGGATAAATGTTGATGGAGAACCATAGCAAACTGGAATCTGCAAACACTCCAGCATCTGTTTTCCCCTTGCTATCCATGGTGACTTCCTGAAAGTTATAACTGCCACTATATTTCTACCTTCCAGATCCAGCTATATTTCTCCTTTAGCCAACTCTATGATGGATCCATCCATAGAAAAAGCATTCTAGGAGATGTGGTCTCCACTCAGCCAAGTTGACTCAGTCATTGAACAACTATCTGAAACCCATGCCTTGCGCCTATTGGAATAAAAGCATCAGGGCACTTTAGCCATTGAGCTGCTAATGAATCCCATGGATTTTTGCCAGAGAATTCTGAATGGCTTTTAACAGCCAGCTATCCCAAGCTAGATCTTTTTACCCAGGTGAACAGTGAGGCCCTGAACAGATATGCACAGGCATCCACTGTGTGGAGCCAAAGTCTCTGAGGGTAATAATGCTGAAGCTTATTACTGTTGTAGCAGGAAAGGTCTCCTGGGATTTCTCTAGTCTATAATTGGCTTTTACTGTCGTGGGTTCTGTGAGTGTCAGAAATAATGAGGTGACATTTGAATCTGACATGCCACCATTAGGGGACTGCTAATGCAGATTATGAACATGCATTCATGTAAGGGAGAATAATAAATCAAGTAGAAAATGCTTGAAAAGTAATAAGGATCATATCCAAATATATATTCTTTTGGTGTGTATTAATGCCAGCAATTAATAATTCAAGGCCCTCCAGAGGATCATGGGTTTCCTGCACAAATTACCATTTTTCAGGACTTTGGAAAAATCTATGGTGAGGCTCAGTGAAGCAGTCTAAAGAGTGTGCCACAAATAGGGTTGATTGGGATGCTGATTAGTTCATCAGGAGTGGGAGGCATGGTGCATAATAACCTAACTTACCAAAATGTAATTCTCCTGAGAACAGTTTTATATACCCCTACATGATTCCAGCAATATTATAGTTTTTGGAAAAAATTGTATAGCAATTTATAACAGTCATTAAATTGCTATGACTTATGAGTGAGCAGCATTTTCTCCAAGAAACACTGTAAGTTGTATATTTTACCACTCTTAGGAACAAACCAATGCAACTGTTTATCTCTGGCTGTGGAGGTTCTTTTCTCATGATCTGAGCATTTATGAGAGATTGCACAGCTTTGCTCATGATAACTCTCAGAATTTTAGCACCATTGTTCATAGTCAACAGGTGAGGAGGAAGGGAAGGCTGAGAGCAACATTTGTGGGTTGGCTGCCATCTGTCAAAATTTCCACCAAGTAGTTTCAAGCATCATCTTTTATTACCATCCCTGCCCAAGTCATTTTATTTATTACCCCAAAGTAGACATAATATCAGACGTTTTTAGAAACATGGGGTATTTGTTATGATTGGGCCCTTGGGGTTTCAGGCTATACCTTAGTGTTAGTCGCACTTGCTTAGTATGGACCGGACCCTGGGTTTAATGCACAGTACTGCCAACAAACCCAACCCAACTAAACAAACAAAAACAAAAGAAAAAGAAAACAAACTCAAACCTATGCCTTGTTTTCCCTGTCTGCCTCCATCTGTCCCCATATGTCTCTGCCTAGCTCACTATCTCTAAAACTCTGTCCTTACCTCTAAACTTTTTATATTGAAAGATAATATACACACAGAAACATGCAAAATTAAAGGGGATTTCTCATGAACCCTAATCAGCATCCTATGTGCCCTTTGCATTTCCTTCTACTCACTGTTTCTCCCCATGACAACCACTCTCCTAACTTCTGACAGCACAGATTCATTTGCCTATTTTTGCAGTTTATCTGAATGGAACCCTGTGGCTTTGTTCACTCAACATGTTGTTTTGAGATTTATCCAAATTGTGGATAGTTGTAAATTTCTCATTCTCATTGTTGGACACTAAGTCATTATATGTCTGTTCCAAAATTTATTAACCTATTCTATTGTTAATAGGCACTGAGAAGTTTCTAGTTTTCAGCCAATTATGGGCAGTGCTCATAGGAACCTTCTGGAACATGTCTTCTGTTGAACATTTGCCCACATTTCTATCAATTATATATTTAGAAGAAGAAATTCTGGCTTCCTATTATCTTAATTGTAAATTTTACCCATTCTTCAGCCATCTCAGTTCTCATCAAAATGAAAAGGGAGACTGCATAGGGCATAAACTCAGGTATGTAAAAAATATCACTTTACTTCTAAATTTAAACCTAAGTTTTAGCTCCAGGTGGGGAAAAATCCCATTTTAGCCCTTTTTGAGTCCCTCTGTGTGGAGGCTCATTACAGATCAGCAACAAGAGAGGAACTTCTAGCTTTGTCTGTTTCTTTGCAGACGAAGTCCAAGCCCAGAGCCGGGGATATAGCTCAGTGGCACAGCACCTGCCTGGCAAGCACGGGGTTGTGAGTTTGATTCCCGGTGCCAAAAAAAAAGGTCCAGGCCCAGAGGGTTTTTTGTGCTCTGCTTGGGAAAGCTGGGGCCCTTGATGACACTGACAGCTCTGGTCCTTCCTGGTTCTAGCTGAGTCTAACCTCAAGGACCCAATCCTAACAGATATCCCATGTCTCTAAAAACATTTGATATTATGGCTGTCTTTTGGGATAATAGGTACAATGGCTGAGGGATGGGAGTAAAAGATGATGTTTAAAATTGCTTGCTGGAAAAGTTTGACAGATAGCAGCCAACCTACAAACGTTGCTCTCACTCTGATCCAGCAAGATCCCATCTTGTTACTAATCACATCTACAAACATCCTGTTTCCAAATGAGGTCAAACTTCGAGGTTCTGTGCAGACATATATTCGGGGGAATTCAACCTAGTGAAATAGAACTGATGCATCTGGTGGTCATTGTCAGTTATGTTCTACTAAAATACTCAGTTTTTCTTATTTCCTTTTACTGTCTTGATGGGGGAAATTTTGAGTCTTTTTAAAATAACATTTTCTTAATGTTACTGTGTTTATCTATTTTATGTTATTATAACTGACTATCAGAGTGTTATGGTTTGTGTCTAGATGTCCCCCCAAAGGCTCATGCAGCCATAGAGCTTTTTCAGAGGCTGCTGAATCTAGAGTGTGTGATTGATTCATAGTGCAATGCTGGGATTAAGGGTGCTCGGACTAATGGTGGGTGATTTCTCGATCATTCCACGGATTGCATTGGCACCACCCTAATGCCAGCAGTCTGGATAAGATATAAGGGACAAAAAGAGCCTCTCTGTCTCTCTCTCTCCTTCTCCTCCTCCCTCCTTCTCTCTCCCCCTCCCTCCTTCCCTCCTTCCCTCCCTTTCTCTCCCTCTCTTTCCCTCTCTCTTCCTTTCTCCCTCTCACTCCTTCTCTCTCCCTCTCTCTTGTTGCTTCTGCTGTTTTCCACTGCCATGAACTGTTGCCCTTCTGCCATGTGCCACTTTGCCTTGGAGCCAGCCATTTATGGACTGAAAGCTCTACAAAGTGTGAGCTAAATAAACATTTCCTCCCTTAACTTGTGGGTGTTGGGTATTTTGTCTCAGCAATGAGAAAAGTAACTAAGACACAGAGGCTAGATAATTTATGAGGAATAAATGTTTATCCAATTCGTGGTTCTGGAGGCACCACGAAAAGACTGGCACTGGCATCTGCTTGGCATCTATTGATGGCCTTGTTACTGTAGCATAACAGAGTGGAGGGTATCACATCAGAAGACAGAGCAAGAATGTCAGCTCAGGTGTCTCTTTCTCCTATAAAGCCACTAATGCCATCATGGACTCACCCTCATGACCTCATCTAACCTTAATTATCTCCCAACAGCCCCACCTGCAAATACCATTACCATATGGCTTTAGGTTTAGGTTTCCAGTACATGAAATTTTGGAGCACACATTTAAACCATAGTAGCTATCAAGACTTATTTCTGTATTCATCATTCATTCCAGAATTCATAGAATTTTCAAGGATTATAGCATTTCTTCCCCCTCACTGAGCTTTCCTCTCATCCCCATTGTCCTCCCCTCCCCAGACCTATAGCTCGATTTCTGTCTTTATCACTTCAGGCCTTGATAACTGTTTGCTTGGGGCATCTGTCTACCTTCCAACATCTGCATCCTCATTTCCCCTCACCTTTGGAGAAAAGGAAACACAGCACTGTCTGGAGAGATTTGGTGGTGGCCACATAGGCATGTTTGCAAAGGAAATAGTTCATTGAGTGCATTGGCTGGCAGGCAGCAGGAAGTCAAAAAGCACATTTAAACAGACTAATTGAGGAGTATAACTAAATAGGCTATTTATAAAGGTATGGGCAGATTTAAGAGAAAATACTAAGAATGGTAACAGGCCCTAGGGTTCCTACCAGCCCTTGACTTGAGGGGACAAGAGGAAGGGGTACTTACTGGAACCAAGAGTGAAGGGCTAAAGCTGGAGAGGACCTCTTTGGGATGTGGCTTCTGTGAGAAGGGCCCAGCCAAACTGCAGAGACCAAGAACATGCCGAGGGACCTAGTACTTCAGCTTCACACTCCTCCCTCCCTCTGTTTCCTGGCTGACCTCTGGTGGACATCCTGTTGGTGCTGTTTATTTTAGATCCTCCTAGGAGCAGAGCAGAGTGGAGGAGGGCACAGTGCAGATCTGGAGGGTCCACAGAAAGTACTCAGACTATAAGCTAAAGTTCCTCTGGTGTGACTGTAGAGTGAAGAGGGCTTGCCTTGCTAGGGTCCTGGCTGAACCTCAGGACCAGAGAGTGGACAGTTGAGCCCAGGCCACTGAAAAGTCTCATGTGCCACTATGAGTGGCAATTCATTACTGAACAATTTTTGGTTTCCAATCAGCATAATTAGATTTATTCTTTTTACGGAGGAAAATGTGATCAGGATCTTTTTGGACAGAGAGTTAAGGGAACACCCAAATCTGTGGCCACGGTTGTGTTGAGAGTTGCATGAGTCCTTAAGCAGCAAGTAACAAGGCCACTGCAAAGACAACTGATGTAACTATACTGTGTAACCAATTCAGATCATCCAACTTCAGATTGGTCCTAATAATCTCAATAATTCAAAGGTACATAAATTTAATTTACATTGTTTGGATAATTCTTCCTCAAAGCACTATCTCTTCTTTCCATATAAAATATCTTTTTGAGAAATGGAGTTAAATCAACAGACTTTTTAGTAATATGACACATTATTTTTTCCTTTTCTCCTTTTGGGAAATGAATTTAAAGGTGACATACATAAGTTTTTTTGTCCCTTTTTCTTGAGTAAGGCAAATGAATCATTGATTAATTTGTACAGTCAGATTTATTGGGGTTTCTGGAGCTATTAGGAGTTTTCAGATATGTACTTAAAACTTCTGGGTCATTTTTATGATTTATTAGAAAGTAATATTATATAAATAGAAGTTTAGGTGCCCATTAAAATAGATTTGAGTCCCATAATCTGAAAATTACTCAGTTCTTCAGCTTTATGATACATCAATTTACCTGGCAGTATAGAGCCATTATGATATTAACCGAGATTTGAGCAGTAATAAGAATGTGCTTATAAGAAGGTTAAAAGAACAAGATCTGCTTCTAATAGCTCTTTGTGTCACCTGGAGTAGGGTAATGCTTTATGGACGTATTTTTAAAAATGTGAATAATGCCATAATATTTAAAAATATTGATATCTGGGTGCTATTCTAAAATGCCTTATAAATTTCATAAATCTCATAAAATCTCATTTTAAAATGTAAGTATTCAAAGTATCCAGATGAAATTATTTTTTCCCTTTTCCATTTGGAAGGTGACAAGGAGTCCGTGAAGTATAAATGGTGAGGAATGTCTGCCTGGTGTCCTGACAGATCATGTCAGGAAGCTCTGCTCTGTCCTTCTTGAGCTGGATGGATACTTTAAGAAAACTGGCAGTTGTATCTACAGAATCTGTGTGGGAACAGCAGTGTGAATGTCTTGTGAAGACGGACAGGTCACTTTCTGGAATATGAATAGTGCAGAGAGAAGATTTGGGCCCACGGATACAAGGATGTGTCAGTCTTCTACTGGTTATCAGTTTAGTTCAGTCTTCATCAAGTGTGTCATGTCAGCGCTGTTCCCCAGCTGAGATCAGTTGTGATGAATCTGCATTTGGGTTTCTTCATCCTGAATTTTATGTGGGTAAAGCAGTGCAGACACCAAGCCCTACACCCTGGGTTAGTTTCAGATTCCTTACTCCCTCTATTTGGTTCAAAAACATCTAAAGATTGGAGTTATCAGGACTCAAACTCTTGCAGGTTTGAGCCTAATACTTTAACACAATGGCTAGTTATTTTTGTCTTTAAAAAAAACCTTGGTATTAGTGATATTTTCTCTTCTTGCAAGAGGACTTGAGATGGTTATGTAGATTGACTTCCCCTTGGAAGTAGGGTGTACCTAGACAGAGGTCCTTGGCCTTAGATGCATGTTAGCATCATCTAAAAGCCTATTGATAGACATGAGTGATTACCAACCTTCTCAAACTTATTAAAGGAGAATTGCTGTGGACCAAATTCTGACTGACCTGGACTGAGAGGAGGAAGGGGGATGTCTTGCATTCTTTTCTTTCAAGTCTAGGGCTCCTTTGAGTTGTTTCTCAGTAATTCATCTTCAAATGACCTACTTTCAGGCGGCCAGAAACCTTAGTATTTAGCTGAGAGATTATAGATGGAGAAAAAAGACTTGGGATGGGGTAAATTTCAAACATGGTTGTTGTGAGATAGGAAATAGAGCAAAGACAAGTGAACAACAAGAAGCAGTGGGGCAGAATTGAGAAACCAGACATAGCAAGGACAACTATGTCAAAATATTTAGAAAACAACAGATAAAGATCACCCTGTCCCACAGAATGCAGCAAATCATCAAGAAGATTATGCACCATGACCAAGTGTGATCATCTTAGGAATGCAGGGATGGTTCAACATATGCAAATCATATCAACAGAGCCAATGACAAAAATCACATGATCATCTCAATAGATGCAGAAAAAGCTTTTTGACAAAGTGCAACATTCATTCATGAAAAAATACTCTACAGAAAATTGGAATAGATCGTCTTTATCTCAATCTGAAAAAAAGCCATCTATGACAAACCAACAACCAACATCATACTAAATGGACAAAAACAGAAAACTTTCACTCAAAATCAGGAACAAGACAAAGATGCCCACTATCACCACTCCTATTCAATATAGTTTTGGAAACATTAGCCTGAGCAATTAGACAGAGAGAGAAATAAAAGGAATAAAGGTAGGAAAGGAAGAAGTTAAATTATCATTATTCAAAGATGATGTGATACTTTACATAGAAGACCCCAAAAACTCCACCAAAAGACTTCTAGATTTAATAAGCAATTCAATAGCATAGCTGGATACAAAGTCAACATTCAAAAATCAATAGCATTCATGCACACAAACAACAAACTCACTGAGAAAGAAATTAGGGAAAAAACACACTTCACAATATCATCCAAAAAAATGAAATACTTAAGAATCAATATAACAAAGGAAATAAAAGACCTATACATTGAAAATTACAGTAGTCTGAAAAAGGAGATTGAAGAAGATACCAGAAAATGGAAAGATATCCCTTTCTCATGGATAGGAAGAGCCAACATTGTGAAAATGGCCATACTCCTAAAACTGTTATACAGATTTAATGCAATCCCCATCAGAATACCATTAGAGTACCTCACAAAACTAGAGAAGACATTCCTAAAATTCATCTGGAACCAGAAGAGACCTAGAATAGCAAAGGTAGTCCTGGGCAACAAAGGCAAGGCAGGAGACATCACAATCCTGGACTTGAAATTATACTACCAAGCTACTGTGATAAAATCAGCATGGTACTGGCAAAAAAAAAAAAAAAAAAAAAAAAAACAGACCTGAGGACCAGTGGAAAAGATTAGAAGATGCAGACACAACTCCAAACACACTCAGCCACCTTATCTTTGACAAAGGGGCCAAACATGTTCACTGGAAGAAAGATAGCCTCTTTAATAAATGGTGCTGGAAAAACTGGCTGTCTACATGCAGAAGACTAAAACTAGACCCATGTCTATCACTATGTACTAAGCTAAAGTCAAAATGGATCAAGGATCTAAATATGAAAACAGAAACACTAAATCTACTGGAAGAGAAAGTAGGTAGAAATCTTGAAGACGTAGGTGTAGGTAGAAAGTTCATGAACAAAACTCAGACTGCAGGGAAATACTTCAAAGAATCAATAACTGGGATCTCATCTTATTAAAAAGCTTTTGGACAGCAAAAGAAATCACCAACAGAGTGAAAAGACAACCCACAGAATGGAAAATTATTTTAGCCAGTTGTCCCTCAGACAAAAGACTTCTATCTAGAACATATAAAGAATTGAAAAAAATCAGATACCCCAAATTCAAAGACCCAATCCAAAAATGGGCATCTGAGATGAATATACACTTCTCAGATGAAGAAACACAAATGGCAAATAAATATATGAAAAAATGTTCAACAGCAATGGTTGTTCAAGAAACGCAAATTAAAACAACACTGAGATTCCATCTCACCCCAGAAAGAATGGCTATCACGAAGATATTAACCCATAACAAATGCTGGAGGGGCTGTGGGGAAAAAGGAACACTTTTCCACTGTTGGTGAGAGTGTAGACTGGTACAACCACCATGGAAATCTGTGTGGAGATTCCTCAAAAAACTAGGATTAGAGGTCCCATTCGACACAGCTATTCCCCTTCTGGGTATCTTCCCAGAAGAATTAAAAACATCGTACCACATCCATATATATGCACCCATGTTTATAGCAGCACAATTTGTAATAGCTAAATTTTGGAAACAAACCAAATCCTCATCAACGAGGAATGGATAAAAATGATATGCTATTTTTATACAATGGAGAACTACTCAACCATAAAGAAGGATAAACTTGAGACTTTTGTAGGTAAATGGATGCAACTTGAGACCATACTCATAAGTGAAATAAATCAGACTCACATGTGTAAACATTGTATTGTCTCCTTGGCATGAAAAATTGAAAGAGTAAATAAGGTCTAAATGCACAATACATATTGTGAAATGGGAAGAAATTGTTCAAAAGGAAAAAGGAACTAGGATGGGTGAAAGGGAAAAGGACAGTAGGACAAAGGGAAAAAATACAATTCAGTTGTGCATTTATGTCTCTTAGTTCACTAAAAAGGAAGATTTGTGCTAATATTGATTGAAGAAATTTTGTGCCCATATCTTGTACCCTGAGCAACTACTTTAAAGATAACATGTAATGTATTAACTATTGTTATTCTCCTATTATTTTGTTACCAAATTTTGTTTTACCTTTTTCCATTAAAAAAAAAAAGATTATCCTGTCCCTCCAAGACCCTCAGGCATGTGCAAAATGAAAAGTACACGACCTTGACCTGTATTCAACCTCATTTGCATTGTGTTTTTTACCACCCCCCCAGGCTCTATACACCATGACACTTCCTCTGAAAACAAAAACTTTCCCTCCCTATGAGTTGGACAAGTCAGGTACTCTCTTGGCCATGACTGTTGTCAATTCCCAAACCTGGATCCTTCTGTAATCCCAGGATCTTAAAAGACCCCTATTTCCGCTATTGGTTCTTCTCACTGCCCTGCTCCCACCATGTGGAACGTACTTTCACTTTTAATAAGTCTTACTATTGTTTTTCCTTCTGAATGTCCTGCTCTGTTTTTTATTTGTGATACCAAGAACCTGGAAATAACTCCCCCATGACTATTCATCTGACAATAGTCCTAATGTGGAGAGAGGTTATTGAGAGTGAAGCAATGAGGCACGGCCATGCCTGCTTTTGGTGAGAACTGTAATAATATGTGAAGAAGAAAGGACATCTGGTACCTATATGAGAATCCACAGCTTCATAAATGGAAAACAGCCCAGTTGGTTGCCAAAGGCACTGGGAAATGGAGGGGCTGCCCCTTTGAGCACTGGCATCAGTACTTTGGATACTATTCTGTGATTGCAGGCCAGAAGAGTGAGCAAGAAGTATTGCAAGCCGATGTGAGAGTTCTCTGGTGAGTCCTCAGTACTGATGTGTTGAGGTATACCTACCTTGGTGAACATATGTACATATTCTTTGATGGCTGGAGAACACAGAGTTAAAGAGCTAGGGATACCTGAGCTGATGCCCTTTGTGTGGTTGTCACTGTAGCCCATGGTGAGGTACTTGGAGCCCTTGGTAACAGGTTGATATAGCCTTGATTCCCACATCACCTCCTGGGTCGACATGGCCCATGATGATTAAGGAGAAAACCAAAGAAACTCTTAACATTGACACTGTCTTTTGGCTCCAACAAGCCCATGCTTTATAGAGTGCATATGGATCTCAAAAGTCAGTGCCAGTTTCTCTAATATCTGATGCTCTTCTCCACCAAAGGCAATATGAAATAATCCTGTTTAACCACCACCAAGCTGATCTGCAGTAGCTACTAATCTTCTGGTTCACTAAAATGCAACATCCATAATTCAATCATTGGGGTCTATCACTTTCTCACTTGGCTAACTGCTAATTACATACTTAGTTGGGTCAGGCACCGGAAGCTTATCATTTGTGTTTTTCACTTCCCACCAGATAGAAATCTTTGAGGGCAGAGCCTAACTCAGTAATCTTATTTCTACAGTGCAGTATGGAAGTGCCAGGGAAGGCAGCATATACATTTCCTGAACAAATGAACAACTAACCTCTGAGTTCTTCCTGTTGAACCACCGCAGACATTTTGCTCAGAAAAACTGGCTTCAAAAAAAGTTCTTATTATTGTTTTCCAAGCTGTTCCTGTTTAAAATTTTTTGGCTTGAGAGTCTATAGACTCTGATTATACTTATTATTCCTCCGACCCACTAAGCATGGAATATGACTCTCCAGGCCTTTTCCAATGTGGTTCACTATGTACAATTCTCTGCTAGTTGACTGGTTTATGCAAGTTAAAGTTTTGAGTAATGATTCACTGCTGTGTACCTGCACATGGAAACCAGACAGTGATCTGCAATTTTGAGGCAAATTTTAATGCCTACTTTAATGCCAAGAAAGCCAATAGAGCTTCACTCTGTGGTAGTTGCACTTTTCATATCTGCTAATTGACAACAAATATAAATGACAAAATGTTATGAGTAATAAGGAATACTTTTACAGTAGGTTCTTAGAAAAATATTAATCTTAACTCCTACAGCCTTAAACTTGGGTCATTTTAATTTTATGGGAACTAAATAAAAATCAAAATGGCAGTGCTTGTTACATATATTCACAGATACTTTGAAGTTACTCCTTTGTCCTCTCAGGTTTCTGGCCCATGGGTTACCAGTCTCTGGGCTACTACTCATCTAATTAGATGGCCTGGTCAAGGTCAGCACTGTTGAGGAGCTGACCAGTAGTAGAAGCCACCAATCTCCTGGCTCTCTGCAATTGCTTTATTCTTCCCTTCCTGTATTTACTTTGTATGTGTGCATACAAAGTAGAGCCAGCCTGTGTGCAAAAAGGAGAAAGGGAGTAGTAGTTGTATTGTTTGAAGTTAAATCTTACCTATTGTGTGACGCTGCTTAGAACCAAGCTGAGACAGGGCCTTGCTCCTCCCATATCACACTGGGAATCTTTTTCTCTTACGTGGTCCTCACTCCTTGACTTTGCCATCTGTCCAACCTCATGACCAACAAACCACTGAAGTTGAGAGAAGAGAAACATAACATTGTTCCTCAAACTTACCATAAGGGGGAAATGTATAGTCTTATATAAATATGCCTTTGAAAAAAAGAAGCTGCCCCAAAGCCATTTTGTCTACTAAACCTGATAGGGTCAAATAAGTCAAGGTTAGGCAAGCAAGTGCAAACGCCGGCGAGCTTCCTGGGGTAGTTTGTGGGCATCATTCTTGTCTTTCCAGTTGGGCTTGACAAGTTAGAAAAGGGAAAATGTGGAAACACAGGGAAGTTATGGAAACATAACTAGATTCTCAACATTCAAGTGCTTTTTGTCCAATTGTTTCTAAACAATTCTTCATCAGCTCACTTTACAAATTGATCATGAATAGAAATTTTTGCAGAATGAATAATTAACATGAATCAAAAGCATTAAGGAGGTTGTGTCTCCAGTATTAGCAATTTGGTGGGATTTCTCCATTTTTGTAAATTTGCCTCTGCATATTCAGGCAGGACAATGCCATCTCATATATTCAGCTTTCTTCTTATTATGAAATTACGCACAGTTATTTCACTATTTCAAACATATCCAATCTTTTTTCCTTGCATACTTGGCTTTTTTTAAATTTAGAGTTCTCAGAGTGATGGGTGTTTTCTTAATATAAATTTTCCTAAACTATATTTTATGAAGCTGAATATCTGAACTTCACATAGTCAATACATTCTAGGTATTGTTTTGGCAAGATTGAAGAAGTGTTCAATTACTTGAAAAGATTATGTAATTTTAATGAAATACATTGCCTCATACAAAATTCCATCTTCCACAGGCTTCTTTATCACATTTCTGACACAGAATTCTTGTTTCAACTCAGACAGTATTATAAGGATATATTTAATTATTTTATTAGTAATATATAAGTGGCCCTTTTTTTGGAGGAAATAATTGGGATTAGAACCCAGGTATTCTGGATCCTAATTAGGGCCTTTCTACATCTATGGGGAGGTGGGGAGTCTCCCTGCCTATCATTTACCAAATATTCCTTATAATGGCTTGCCCTGGGTAATCTAATTCTGTCCTTTGGGTCTCTGGTTTATTAAACCAAGAGTGGATTCTGGACCCAAGCTGGGACAATTAAATTTGTTTTCTTGAGAAAACAAGTGGAGAGTGAGAAGAGGGACATGGCTTATCTAACGATAGGAATGTTTCTGTTATTCACAGTGGGCTCCTGGAATTCTCCTGAGTCTCTCCTAAGATGATTCAGAATGGGGGCTGGATCTGCCAGCAAAGCAGACTAGACCAGAGGATGGCCAGCCTGGCTCAGTGGGGATGTGAGCCAGGGGATATCAGCTTGACTTCTAGGGAGGCTATAGGGAGTGGAGACTGAGTTCCATCATGTGGCCAGTGGCTCAATAATTTTAGCTACAAGATGAAAGTCCAATAAAAACTCTAGACCCTGGGGCTTGGGTGGCTCTTATGGTTGGTGAGCACATTGATATGATGAGAGGGTAAGAAGTCTTGATTCCATGGGGACACAGAGCTTTGCATTTGAGACCTTCCAGGCCTTACCTTATTTGACTGGGTCTGATTTGTCTGCTTTGTACTAGCACTTCAATTGTAAGTACAGTGTTTTCCAACATTCTGTGAGTTATTTTAGAGGCCCATTGAACCTGAGGTCATCATGCACTACCAATTAGTAGTGGATTGGTCAGAAGTACAGGTGGCCTGGAACACCTGATTTTGTGACTACTATTTGAAGGGAGGCAGTCTTGTCTAGGACTAAGGCCTTAATTTGCAGACCCTCTCCTGACTCTGGATGGTTAGCAGCAGAACAGCACTGCGATATTGCAGGAACCAAGTTATCTTAATGCTAGGCATTTAAAGGCAGGCCTCCAGCCCCTCAGCCATACAACTGGTCTGGATCTTTCTGTCCATGAGATACTCTAGGATCCTCCCAAGGGTTTTCTTTCATCTTCTACTACACCTCTATTTGCTAGAATTGTCCTATCCCTTGCAAATCAAAGAAATGTTAGCAGTTTGATGAGGAAAGATGCCATCAAAAGCATTTGGCGCCCCTTCCCAGCTGGGATTGTAAGTCTTAAGTGTCCTTGGTTCCAAGAACTTGCTTCTAGGGAGATGGCCATATGGGAAGACTGAACCCATCTGTTCTTGTGTCCTTTGACCTGAGTCTGCCGCTCTTTTCTGCTTTCCCTCCTGGCCAGCTCAGCCTGTACTACAGAAGGTGCTTGCAGGCAATGTGGGCAGGAAGAGCTTTGGAGCAGCTCTTCAGCTGGGACCCCTAGAAGCCATCGTGGGCTGATTTTCCCATTAGGTTCTTCTACCTGCTATCAGTAGTGTTTTTCACTTGGCTACCAGTTGACCTGTGTGTTAATGTCATTGGTGTTCCAGTTTTATGAAATGACAGAATAGGAGAATCTTATTGTCACTTTTTCACTATCATTTCTACATATTAAAGACTGGATTATGTATTTCTAAGAAGCAGTCAATGATCTACATCTCCAATATACACTAAGACTATGAAATTAATATTTAATTATAATACTTTCTGGAATCTTTTCTAAAACATTTTAACTGAACTTTGGACATAAAAATGTGACTTTTTTCCATTGTGGCTTCCAATTATTTTCTGCTCATTTCTGGTTCTTATGCTGTTAACAGAACATGACTAATCAGTCTGTCGGTATTGTTCAGCTTTCCAATTCCTTGAATTTGGGAAATTTTCTAATCTAAATCACATGCAAAAAATGTAAATGTACATGAAAAATTTTATCCAGACATGTGTCAACCCTAGGAGTCTTTAGTGGTGGGTTTTTCCGATAAGCATCACAGTTGGAACCACTGTTTAATGGGTTTGTAATTCTTTCTAGTGCATAGTTTTTAAAATCACTTATTTGTCCCTCAAAACTGACAATAAATCTTTTGAAATAAAAAAAGAGCACCTGCAGTACTTACTTTAAAGAGCCAAGAGGTAAGGAACTGCGTGTTATTCTCGAGCTGAGCTTAGGCTGGGAAGAGGAAGTCCCAGAGATAGAATTGGAGCAGGTAACTAAAGAAGAAAGTACACAGTAGTATTAGTCCCTGAGGACTGGGTGAAGGAAGAAAGCCCATTAGAGGGTTTAGAAAAATAAAAGAAGAGGAAGAAGGAGGTGTTAGATAGCCTGCAGAGCCACTAGTTACCGCCTCTGTTACCTTCCTATCCCCAGCCAGGCCACAGTTTGCTGCCTCTGACCTCCCAGGTTAATAAGCACCTAGATGATTTTGCAGTATTGGAAGCCCCTACTCAGTGGACTCAATAGATTTATTGCGGAACTATTGGTGGTTCCCTTACCCAAGGACTTTATTTCAAACTTTCCATAATAGGTAATCTATCTCTCCTATAATTTTAGGTAAATAAAAGGGTAAATAAAATAAAATTATTTTAGGTAAATACCTCGGTTCACAAATGCTTCTTTTCATGAACAATTTGCTTGGCAAACAGAATTGTTCAGCAAAATTTTGCTTCCATCTGTGACCTCCATATCAGGTAATAAACAAAACCGTGATCATCTTCCCCAGAATCATGGAAAGAATTAAGTTTGTGAACTGTGGAACCACTGTAATTTAATTTCTGATACTTTTTGAAAAATGATTGGCCAGGGTTCAGCTTCGTGTTTAGAAAACCTCCTCCACCAGCCTTGCTGTCAGCATGGCTGCACATTCAAACCTGAACTCCCAGGATTTCCAGAGAGACAGATCAATGCCGCCGAAGGCCATCATTTTAGAGAACTAGAAGCTTGTACAGATGAGAAAACAGGCAACAGATATTACCTTTTGCGTTCTTGCTTTACTTTTCTTTGTTACAAAATTTAGGCACATTCATTGTTAAAAATTCAAACCCAACAAAAGAATATAAAGAGCAGAAGTCTTCCTTTCCGTAAGCCCTTTCCCCTGGTTCAGCCCCCTAGACATAATACTGCTTACAGTTTCATGTGTATTCTTCCAGACCTCCTTTGACCTCTCTCTCTGTCTCTCTCTCTCTCTCTCTCTCACACACACACACACACACACACAGCTTTTGTTCTTTTCATTCTAGCAAAAATATGATAGCGTAGTACATTACTTTGCCTGTATCAGTATACCATGGACACTTTAAGGGTTAGCTAAATGTTTTATAATTAACCTTCCAGCTTAGTCTTGGTATACCTTAATTCATTTATTAACCATTCCTATGGATTGATATTTGGGTTGCCTTCACTTTTGTTATTTGGTAATTTAATAAATATTTAATAATCATTTATTAAGTGTCAGCTATTGTTCTGGATCAAAATTCCTGCTTTTGTGGAGTTTGCCCCAAGTGAACATACCTGTCACCCTCCTTGACCACCTTGGGTGAGTTTTCAGGGTAGAATGTCAGAGGAGCACAATGCAGATTTTATATGTGGATAGGTCCTGCCCAAATTTCACATATCTAACTCTAGATGATGTCTTTCAACATTCTGTAATTCTTATTTCCTTTCCAGAATCTTGTCTCCTATGGACCAGAGTGAAAGTGGTTGCAGAAAGGCTGAAGGAAAGTCATAATGGAAAAGATATTTTGCTGGGAAACACTGGTGGTATTTCTTACTTGTTTCTCAGCTACTTTCCATTTTCAGCAGATGTACTGTAAACCATCCAAACAGCCCTCACTGCACAGCTTTCTTGGGCTCTCTGTTTGGGAACAGACAGATCCAGCGAAGAATGACATTGTTCTAGATCTTCCAAGGAAGGAGATGTTTTAGAACCTGGGGTATCACTTTCAGCCTTTTCGCAGTGGTGGCTTTGGCAGACTTTCCCAGGTTGTGTTAGGGGAGAAGACTGCTTCAGGAAAAGGAAGGACTAGCAGATCTGATGAAAGATTCCTTTTACAATTTCTGATCTCCAAGTGAACAAATAGGCTATAGATCATTAATTTAAATTAGACCTGTGGTTTTAACAGAGTGCCTTTGTGTTGCTAAATGATCTCTGACTCAATGTTTAAAGGTCTTCAGCAGCCCTGGAAAGAGAGCAGAGTGATTC
The DNA here is from genome assembly GCA_028451465.1 of Erethizon dorsatum. Classification (NCBI taxonomy): domain Eukaryota; kingdom Metazoa; phylum Chordata; class Mammalia; order Rodentia; family Erethizontidae; genus Erethizon; species Erethizon dorsatum. Next base: position 104,075,210 of record CM051822.1, read on the forward strand.
TTGCGTCTGCCATGAACGCAGAAATCAAGCCAGGCTTTAGGACACTGGGTACCAGTTTCTCCATCAGCCAAGGCCTGAGTTCTCCAATTCCCTTTTTTTGCATACTACTGCAAACATCTGCTGAGGGATGAGGGTGACATGGGCTACTGGTAGAAAATCATGTCATAAGTGGAAAGAGGGTCACACTAGCAGGAGCCCTGGAGCCAGGATCTTGAGTTCAAATACCTACACAGGCACTTGCTAATGATGAGCCTGTAGGCACAATCTTAACTTTCTCAGGCCTTAGTTTCCCTACCTATGAAATTGGATGATAATTCTCTACCCCACAGGGCCATTGTAAGCTTATCTGAATTTCCACCACGGATGGCATTCAGAAGTGGCTTGGGTTTTTATGTTCAGCTGCAGCAGGACTGATGGGGCCACACTGTAAGAAGCTGGGCAGTGAGAAGGTAATCTATCTGGTTTATAAATACAATGAAACATATTGTAGCAGTCACATAGACCCAGGTCTGAGGCTCTGGGCTACAGAATTTCCTTGCTGTGGACTCTTGATGGATCATTTAACTTCTGTGAGCCACTCATTCCTTAGTCAGTCAAAATGAGATAGTAAGGGTACACCCATCTGGAGGGTGTAGTGAGAATTAACTGAGAGTATACCCGAGGTGGGAGGAGCTTGCCCTGTGTCTGGCACATAGTGCCAGCTCAATAAATGGCAGGTGTTACCCTCAGCATTGTTCTTCTCACTGCTTCCACACACCTCTTCTTTTTACTTCTGTCTGAATTACTTGATTGGGTTTAGTTGAATGGCTACATGCCCATTTGGCATAGTAAATGGGGGAGAGGGCCCTTTTCTATTTTGTTGACATCATTTCTCTATTTTCAAACAGGTGCCTAGTGAGGCAGCCAACCCAGTTGGGTAATTTTCTCAGAAGAGGAACTACCTGTGCTGAAATGGAAATCATTATTCTTGGCGAATATCCCTCAATGTTCCAGAACAAATCAACACAAACAACCTCACCAAAAAATGTTATGTGAGTTATTTGGGGTGCATTTTCAATTAGTGCCAGCTTGATGACAATCCATGTGGTGTATTCACCCACCATCCTGGTAGCTGCAAAGGTTGCCCTACTGAGATTATTTAGTCCAGTGATCAGTAACATTTTTTAAGTGGCCTGAAAGAAATCATCTCTCCGTACGCTGTGGAGCAAGATGCTGGAATCTCAATCAAGTGGGCACAGGGGCAACTACAAAGGGATGCCTGCATGCATCCATGATCTATCATGTATTCACTCAAGAAATGTGCACCAGTTACCTGCCTAGCACTGATCCAAGTAGAACACAATAGTGAGGAAGAATCGAAGTGCCTTCTCAATGGGGCCTACATGTAGCAGGTGAAAAACATTCATCAAATAATCATAAGGTGCAACACTAAATGGAAAAGAGGAGAGGCATATGGTACTGGACAGAGTGTAAGAGGAAGAATAAGGAAGAAATCACAAAAGCTTTGCTGGGGTGGTGTTTAAAGAGGGATCTAAAGAATAATTATGGCTTACCTGGTTCAAAATAAAAGAATGACATTCCAGAAAGATTGAATGACACTTACAAAGGGCCTGAGGTGAGGACTATGCATGATTCAGGAACCAAGAGAAGGCTCATGTGGCAGCAAGTGAGGGGTCATGATGGCTGTGAAGACACTGTTACCCAGGCTAGGCAGGGACTGTTAGCCTTTCCAGCAATTTCTTTTTTTTGATTCCAGTACCAATGGCAAACTGTTGGAGGAATTTAAGAAGTATTTGTGGATGTATTTGTCAAACAAATTGATTTCCATTTTGAAAAGACCTCTCTGGTGATAGTGCAGGAGGTGGTAGGAATGGTAACAGGAAAGCAGTTAGGAAGCTGGAGAAATGGTGAAAAATTGTGTGGAGATAATTGGGCCTTCAAAAGCAATCCAGAGTGTAAAATTCTGAGATATAGTTTTGGATTTAGACATGGAAGTAATGGAGGCTAAGGGTGGAAAGTGACATTACTGTTCCTGACTTATGTACCAGCATGCACAATGGACCCATTTGCTGAGAGGGCAGCACTGGGGAAGAGCCAGGCAGGCAGGGGACCCTGGTGGATGTGGGGCATGGAGAGCTCCTGAGCTGTTCCTTGCTGCCCTCTCTGGGCCCACCTTCCATTCCCTATGGCCATGCCAAGCTGAGGAAGAAGCTTCTGATTCTGTGCCACCACCATCCCTAGGAACAAGCAGATTTTTTTCTCAATGCCACCAAACTGTGACATTTTGAAAACTCCTCAGGGAATGTAATTCAGATTTCTGAAAGGAATGCAGTTCCATATAGACCAAGTCTAAGGGTCAAGTTCTCTCTCCTTTTAGTAATAAATAACAATATCAACGGCCACCATCCCTGAGGACCACTCTGCTAAGTGCTTAACATTTGAAGCTCTGTCTAGACTTGGTTCCAAGTCCAATCACCAACCAGCATGTACCAGCCCCAGTTCTGGCTCAGTGGTCAAGGAGTTAACTGATGAATCAGACACTCGGACTGAGGACTTGCAGTGCTGTGCTAAATAAGGGAAATAAGGACAACTAGAGCATGAATCTGTTCTGTCAGTGGGACAACTGGGCTAGTGTGTCTATGGTTCTTGTGCTATGAGTAGGTGCGAGGGGGATTTGTTTCCTCCACAGGAAAGGGAGTTGGCTTAAGGTGGGTCCCTACTGATTTTGATGGGCATCTAACAGAGGGACATGTTGAATATACTCAATTAGACAATTACCAATTAGACACTCACACCACTGTCCTTAAATGATCATCTATGTGTCTCTCCCAGGAACTTCAACAGCACCTACTGTGTGTCATGTACTTACTCATATAGGCTTGAAGAAATTCCTGGCTTGAAGAAGTTCCTTGGCAGGGAAAGAGAAACATATTAAGACCTGGCTATTGGCAGAAGGAAGTCATACAGGGAGTGGTTTCTGGATTACAGAGGGAGAGAGAATGTCACACAGAGATGATTGGAACAAGATTCATGGAAGAGGTGGCACTTGCTTGGGGGATGAAGATGGTTGGGAAGGCAATGAGAGAAGAGGCAAAAATGAGACAGGGTCAGATGGGGAAGGCCTCCATGTCAAGGAGTTTGGATTGCTTCTGTAGGTGGCTAGAGCTACGACAGATTTCCCAAGAAGACAGTGGCTGGTCAGTTTCCATAATTAGGAAAATAACTGAGGTCATTTGGTGAGAAGGTGAAAAAGAGGTTGGAAAAGTGAAATTTTAGAGGCATATTCCCAGATTCTGGCAACTGTTATGGGTTGACTTATTTCTCTAAAAGTCTCAACACCCAATATCTGAGTGTGAACTTATTTGGTGATAAGATCTTTTAAAATTATCTATATGTATCTATATCATCTATATCTACAGCTATATCCCAGGACCTTGTGCATGCTAGGCAAGTGCTCCAATACTAAGCTCCACATGCCCTTGGCTGGTACTAAAATCTTTATAGGTGTAATCATGTTACAAGGGGGTCATTAGGATGGGTCCTAATCCAATCTGACCAGTGTCCTTACAGAAGAGGAAAATTTGGACAGAGATACACACAGGGATAATGCAATGTGACAGTTACAGAGGCAGAGGTTGAAGAGATGCAGCTGCCAGCCAAGAAATATTCAGGATTGCCAATGACACTGAAGCTGGGAGAGAGGCATGGAACAGTTTCTCCCCCCTGAGGCCTTTGAGAGAATATAGTCCTGTTGACACTTAGATTTTGGACATTTGGCTTCCAGAACAGTGAGAGAATACATTTCTGCTTTTCAAAGCCACTCATTTCATAGCAATTTGTTATATGATAATATGAAAAACTTCACAGTTTCCTAAAAACCAGAAACTCACTCAGTCTTCACAGAACTGTGCTATCTAGCCATAGGCAGAAGCCCAAACTCAGACTTTCTCAGTCAAAGGAAATTGTGAGAACCTTCAATAGCCAGGCAGACCCTCACAAACAACACTGCTTCTCATGCTGGAGCTGTGATCACCTGATGCCTCAGCAAACAGAAGGAAGCTGCTTTTAGAAGAAAAACCAAGAAGTAGCAGCCAGCTGTGACACAGCCACTTAAAACTCACCTGCACCTGGACCACTAAGAAGAATTATAATGGAAATGGCAAAGTCATGGCATACTCTGGATGTCTCTGAGGGCTTTATAGCCTGACAGTTAAACTGGAGGCTGATTCCCATTTGCATTGCATGGAGAGATTGCTGGTGGGGTGAGAAGGAAGCTTCTCATTCTCCCTTTGGGTTAACCTGCTGCCTCCTCCTGTTACTGACTACAGTGACAGGTTAAAAATGAATGTGAGAACCCCACTCCATAATTAAAGAATGCAAATCAGAGCACAAAGCAATGCCATTTTTCACCTATGGGAAATAAATAAATTCAGTGTTGTTGGGGATGAAGGAGGGAGGTGGTATTTGACAGTCAACTTCAAAATGTTAGTGGGAGGGAGTAGAAATGTTGCTGCTTCTTAGGAGGATAATTTGGCAGTATCTATCAAAATATTTAGTGCACATGCATATGAACAAAAGAATTACTTTGTTAGGAATTTACCCTGTGGTTATGCTTGTAAAACTGCTAATAATGTGCAATGATTTTAATTGAAGAGTTTTATTTTAATTTAAATTTTCTAATTTGTGACTTACTAACTAATGCGCAATATAATAAGCTTTGCTAATAATGTACAAGGATGCTTATTGCAGCACTATTTAAAATAGTAAAATATAAAAATATGAAAGCTGCATGCAAACTAAGTGTTTTTCAGTAGAAGCCTGGAGAGTTTAATTATGTACATCTGTACAGTGGATTACTAAAATGAACTGTAATATTTATTCAGGGTAACTATATTACCAGTTGAAGTATAAATCTGTAAAACCACTTTGGAAAACTTAACATCTGCTAAAGATGAACAAATGTCTACCATATAACATAACAGCCAGCTCTTGTATGTAAACCCCACTGATATGCACTCAAATGATCACCAAGACATTATAAGAATGCTCTATTTATATTAGCCCAGACTGGAAACAACCCAAATATATAAAAATCATATTGGGTTAATAAATTGTGGAATAAGCATATGATTTAGAATATCATGCAACAATGAAAATGAACAAACTACTGCTTTGTGCAAAAATAGAGATGAAGTCTATGAACATGAGATTGAATAAAAGAGGTTAGAAAGAAGAGAACATAAAAGTACACACTATACTGTATCAAACCAGGTGTCAAAAGCCCCAAAACAGTCAAAACTGAATGAAAGTGATAGTAGTCAGGGCAGGATCTTTGTTGGAGGTAATGACTGATATGGAGCCTTTGGGCATACTAAGTAAAATTTTGTTTGTTGATATAGGCAATCATTACTGAATGTGGTCACTGTAAAAATTCTTCAAGTTCTATACTGGTGATGTCAACACCTTATGTACTATTTCAATGAAAAAGTTTACTTAATAAAAATTGGTACAACTGAACTACAGAAAGAACAAGCGATCCAATCCAAAAATAGGCAAAAGACTTGAAGAAACATTTGTCTGAAGAAAGTAAACAAATAAACTAATAAGCTACTAAAAACCTAAAATGATGCCAACATCATTCATCATCAGAGAAATGCCAGTCACAAGTACAATGAGATAACACTTCATACTTACTGGGATGGGTATTTTATATGTATATGATATCAAGTGTTGTTGACAATGTGGAGAAACTGGAACCTTTGTGTATTGCTTGCAGGAGTGTAAAATGGTGCAGTTGTTGTGGAAAATAGTTCACTAGTTCCTCAAAAACTTAAACAGAGTTACCATATGATCCAGGAATTCCTCTTCTACCTATATAGCTAATATAATTAAAAACAGGGACATGGTAGATACTTATGTCACCATAGCCAAAATATAACAATGTAGGTATCCATTAACAGATGAATGTATCAATAAAATATGGTGTATTCATACAATGGAGGATTAGCCTTAAAAAGGAATAATGTTCTCATATATGCTCACATGTATTTCGATTGATGTGACTTCAGCTATCTTGAATTATAAGTGCTATGGTTGCACCACAGTAATCCTGGTAAGTTTTTCCTGCATAATTTCTTAGCAAACTATAAATAGGTAAAACCATTAGAATGGTATGTGGAGCTTTACAACCAGACCCTGGTGCCAGTTATGTACCTAATACTTTGAAATTAGCTGAAGATTAACCAGGTACATTTCAGATAGGATAAAGTTCTTTTTTTCCTTTTTAAATGTTATTATAATCATCAGTATATATTAATTGTATAAATTAATGGGTTTCATTTTTATATTTACACACATGCATATATCATGCCTAGAGAGGGCAGAAGGAAGGTGGACATGGAGTCAGTTTTGTTCTAATTCATATATATATATATATATATATATATATATATATATATATATCCCAAGTTGAGGGATCCAACTGGTCTTACTGACACCCAGGAGCATGCTCTATCATTAAGTCCCCTAATTGTGCTCTGCACAATCATAGATCTGTCTGCCTCTTTTTCTTCAGTCTCATGGTATCTTGGGGCCAGTTATACAGTAGGAGCAGATTGTTCTGGAACAGCAATATGGATGAACCTTGAAAAAATCATGCCATAAATATAGATGCATAGACCAATGGAACAGAACACAAGACCCAGAAATAAATCCATGCATCTTCAGCCAACTGATTCTCAACAAAGGTGACAGAAACATACACTGCAAAAAGGACAGCCTCTTCAGCCTGTACAAAGACATACAGAAACTTGGCATTGCATTCAATCAGTGGATATTTAAAAGCATAATTTTGCCCATGTTTTATAACTCAGGAAATTGATGGGATCTGATGTGTAGCTTTTTACCATAAAGTTATTCTAATAAGATCAAGCCTTGATTCCATGAAATACTTCCTTTAAGAATAGACATCCAGGGGCTGGTGAGATAGCTCAGCGGCACGAGTGCCTGCTGGTGTGCGAGGTCCTGAGTTCGACTCCCGGTACCCACAAAAAAAAAAAAAAAAGGAATAGACATCCATGGGGCCGGTGAGATAGCTCAGCAGAATAAGCGCTTGCCTGGCAAGCACGAGGTCCTGAGATCGACTCCCGGAACCCACATATGAAAAAAGGGCTGGTGATATTGCTCAGAGGCACGGGAGCCTGCTGGTGTGTGAGGTCCTGAAGTCGACCCCCGGTACCCACAAAAAAAAAAAGAGAAAAAAGAATAGACATCCATGGGCCAGTGATACAGCTCAGTGGCATAAGCACCTGCCTGGCAAGCACGAGGTCCTGAGTTTGACTCCCGGTACCTGCATATTAAAAAAAAAAAAAAATGTGAGGACTCTTTTTATCAGGAAGGTTGTGCTTACTTGTATTGTTTGGGGAAGCATAAACTCGGAGTAATTACCACCTCTCCAATTCCACTTGACAAGGAAGGTGCCTAAACAATGTTAATTCCTTTGGTGTGTGCACTGTGGCACTAGAGCAGTGATGCCCATGTTTATAATTAATCTGAATGTAATGTGTGCCATTTAGCATTTTACAATTTCCTCTCTCAAAACTAGAAGCCCCAGAGTACACTTTCTATGCAACTGCATAACATGAACAGTACTCCATTGTATAAAAACCCACTTTTTATCCATTCATTTGTTGATGAGCATTTGGGCTGTTGCCAAAATTTAGCTATTACAGTTTCACTTGCTCCATGACTTGTTTCCCAGAATAGAAAGGTACAGGGGCAGACACTTTGAAGGTTAGGCCCTTAAGCACTGATAGGGGTACAAGTCCTTCAGTATCTCTCAGGCAGCTTCTTGGGATCACCCATCTCAATGTTATCCCAGTACCTCTGCACAAGCTGGTTTTCTAAACAGCCCTGTCCTGACTGTGCATACTTGGGGGGTCTTGCTCTTTCTCTAGGTATCTCCTCAGTGAAGGCTTCCCTGCCTTCCCCAGACATCTATTAATTCAAAAAGTGTTTGAAATTATATACCAGTAATAGGTACTTTCTAGGCTGGGTGATAAGAACACCATGGTGAATGTAGCAGAACTAATGCCTGTCCTCCTGGAACTTAGAGTTTAGGGAAGGTGTGAAACAAAAAGTAAATAAATAAACACAAAAATTTAATACAGTGCTTGTGGTATAAAGATACCAATACTAAGTTGGACAGTAATAGAGTAACTCGTGGTTCAGAGGGGTCTCTTGGAAGTGGAACCTGCAGCCTGACCCTTGGAGAATTAGGAGGAGCTATCCATCCCTCTGTTCGGGTAAGGGTGCTTCAGACCCTGGGAAAGCAGAAGGAAGGAGCTCAGTTAAGTTCAAGAAACCCGAGGAGGCCTACAGGACAGGACACAGCATGGATTAAGGGCTCCCAGTCTGCATCCTCAAGATGTTTCATACACACTTCTAATATGGGGAAATGTCATTGTTCCCTACAATGGGTGTTTGGATGTCTGTCTTCCTGTTCTAATCTTCTGGCATCTCTAGCACGTGGTTCCTTTCTGGGCATGTGGTAGAAATATAGCACATGTTTTCTGAGTGGAGGAATCAATGACTCAAACATTTTGTTTGTCTTGATTACTCATTAAAGCCTCCTCCTTAGTTGTTACTTGTACTCCCTGAAGTGGGCTTTGCAGATTCTCCTGGTTATGGTATCACGGGGCTCTTATGTCACAGTTTTGGACTGTTGGGATCTTCTTTGGTATGTTTACCAGGCACAGAGTTGCCCAGACTCTCATATCCATACTTGATATTTCCACCTGCCATCTTTGCTCTGGCTAATTCTGCTCGGATGACTTTGCAGTAACTTTGGCTTAATGTGTTAAAGGAACCCCAGAGACAGCCATGTAGCCAAGTGTCTAGTCCATGTAGATCATCCTGTCCAGCCTTCTCATGACACGAGGATCTCAGGGGTAAAGTGACTTACCCATGGTCACCCATTAGGCAACAGCAAAATTTAGCCTAGCAACTGTGTCTAGGTCCTGTGTCTGCGGGGCTTGTTATTTCTACTTTACACCTGGCCCCCTAATAAGCATCAACAATCAGTGTCTCTCCCCAAATACAAAGTAGTGGAGAGTGGGGGATAGAGCTTGGACCCTGGAATCAGGCTTCCTAGATCCCAGCTTTACCACCTGTGCTTCGCTGCAACATTGAAAAATGCCTGTGTTTCCCTACCTTCAAAATGTGGTAAATGCTAAAGTTATCTTTTAGTGCAGTGATAATTAAATATAATAATTCATGCAAAGAGCCTATTACTTAGTAAGACCTCCTTAAATGTTAGTTCTTACTATCCTGCCTCAAAACACAATTCTGGAGATAGCATGCATAGACTCAGCACATGTTTTTTAACAATCTTTTCCTCAATTTATGCATTCGTGATATTTTTTTTCCCTACTAACAAATGAACTGGATTTTATGTACCCATCTCTCCCTGGGCAAAAATCTATACTGTTGGCAAAACTATAAACCCCAAGCTACTGTTTCCTTATTACACTTTAGGAAATGGCATCATAATGCTTATAATGCATTCTTGCCTAACACTAACAGTGTTGAAAGGATGTTTATTGTAATTAGAGAAGTTAATTAGTCATGCACAAGTAATGCAAATAGTGTGGAGGAGAAGGACTCTATAGGGAGAAAAATGGCTTGACTTGCTGTCTGGAAGATGAAATTATAAATGAGACAAAGGATTTACATGCATAAAATTCATCCTTATGAAGAGAAATTGAGAAAATGTGATTGGAAATGAAAAAGTTTGAAAGGATTTAGTTGTGTAAATGAACAATAAACATTACATTTTATACACATCAGGTGTATCATAACAATTCAATGGATGAATAGATGGGTGGGTGGTAGTTGGATGGATGGATCAGCAGGTAGAGGGATGGACAATTGGATGCATAGGAGGGCAGATGGATTTGTGGTTGAGTAGATGGATGCATGGATGGAGAGTTGGGAGGTATATATGTAGATGAAAGGACTGAAAAAAAAGGATCACCTGATTTTTGGTACTAAATCACCTGGAGCTCCACTCTTCTGGCTGTCATTGCCTGGGATGGGTAAATTTATGTGTCAGCCAGACTGGGCTAAGGGATGCCCAAATAGCTGGTAAAACATTTCAGAATGTGGAAGTGTTTCAGAAGAGATTAGCATTTGAGTCAGTAGAGTGAATAAAGAAAATCTATGGTCACCAATGTGGGTAGGCAACATCTGGTCCATCATTCTATTTGAGAAGCCAAACAAAACAAAAATGGTGGAGGAAAGGCAAGTTCTCTGCCTTTTTATTTTTTGAGCTGAGACATCCATGTTTCTCACCATCAGAGCACCTGGTTCTGGGCTTTATGATTCTGGGGATTGTACCATTGGTTCCCTGGTTCTCAGGGTTTCGGACTTGGACTGAATTGCACTGTGGCTGAGCATAAGAGTTCTTAGTCTCCAAAGTATCATATGCTGGTTTCCATAATAAATCTCTTATGTATCTATGAGTTGCTCTCTCTGATTCTCTAGAGATATCTCTCTAATATACTCCTTAGCATACTATTGCAAAATGTCCAAGTGACCTGAGCAGCAGAGTGTGAGAACCAGTGAGTACCCTGCTTTCCCCAGGAGAACATCAGGCTACACTTATCCCTCCATACATTGTATCCCTATACCCCTTAGTCACCACCAGAAGAGCAAGCCTCCAGGTAAATCATTACCACAGGGACTCTTGTCCTGGTATGGCTATAATTTGACCCAGTTATATACCTCACCTGCATTCCAGCTTTTTCACTAAGCCATTTGGGACATTGGAGCTGTTGCCAGCAAAACACCATAGCCTCTACTACTAATGTTTCTCTCAGGTACTCCCACTAGCAGAAATCCAGCTGTCTCCTGAGTGTTCAGCTTCCCTTACACTCACCAAAAAAATGTATACACACTTCAGGAAAAGATAAATAGTATGATATTTATTCAACAGATGGTGTTACCCTCACATAGGGGGACCCAAGACTATGTCATATATCACAGAAAACCCACTATACTGCAAGAACTTAGAGAAGAAATTGAACATGCATGAGCAGCAATCTCAGTGACAAAGGTTACCCAAACAGCAGTTCACTGTACTAATAAATGTCTGGAAGATAATGGCCACAACTTTGAGTACCTCTTGTAATTGTAGAGGGTGAAGGTAACTTGTCATGATGTCTCAATAAATTTAGTATTAAAATATTTATATAAGTTTTTCTTTTTCTGAAGTGTATATACATTTTTGGGGGACCCTGTATAATAATTACATTCATTTTGTTTCAGAGAGAACATAGATGAGAACAGCTCCCATCTTCCCAAATCTACCATTCTGACTTCTTTGTGCTCTACCATCACCACATCTAGGTCACAATGGGACTGTACCTGTTGCTCTCTGAGGCAGCCTTTCCATGTGGCTGCCAACCCACCCCTTCATGAAGATGCATAGATCTGAGAGTAATAGATGATGTGAGTTCCCTGCCCATTCCCATTAGCCCACCCTGGGTACTAGGGACTAAGTTCTCTCATGCACCAACTGCTTCCTGGTGTGTTGCCCTAGGGTGTTATTTGGCCATGGTTGTTGGGGTCATCTGGAAGGGCCTTGAGCCTTGAAATTACAGATTGGAGCAACTCTCAGTCAGCTGGGCGTGGGATTTAGTGGACTCCTGTGCCCTACCTGCTGAAGAGTGGTTCTGGCTGTAAGAATCCCCAGCTTCCCTAAGCCCCATTGTCCACGGAGATTACCGCACCCTCTGTTGACTCACCCTTCTCTGACTCACTTTCCCATGTCCTTGCTGGCTGCTTAGGATCTACTTCCCAAGTAAAGTACTTATGTCAAGTCTTTATTAGAGGTCATTTCAACCTTCAAATTGCATCCCAAACCCATCAGGTTCTAGCACTCTCCAAACAACTGCTACAGGGTAAGCATCTTCACTTACCCTCTCCGACACTGAGAACCTCTCGCTTCCTCTCTGCCTCTGCTTTTGTCCCCATGTAATCTGATTTACCCAGAGCAGCCAGAGAGATCTTAATCTTTGAAGTTCAAAATCAAATATGTGACTTCTGTTTTAAAATCCTTAAGTAACTACCTATAAAATGTAGAATAAAATTCAAATAGTTTACCTAGGCCCTTTTCACTCTCTCACCATATCTCATGCCCACTTTCCTTCACCCAAGCTCCTTTCACAGGATTATTTGTTCCTTAAATATGCTGAGCCTTCTCCTATCTCAGATCCTCTGCTTTGAGTCCCTTTCTTCCATGTCTTCCTATAATTATCCCTAGCTCTCTGTGATAGAAAGAATATTTGTGCTGTCCTAAGTTGTAGAGCCCATATTTACTTAGTTAATTTTCTTGTTACTGAGATGAAATACCCAACACCAAAAGTTAAAGGAGGAGAGGTTTTTCAATTCACAGTCTGTAGATGTTTCAGTCCATAGTCAGCTGGATCCAAGTCAGGGTGGCATGGTAGAAGGGCATCACAGAGAGAAACAATGGTGTGGCAGGCAGGAAGCAACAAGCAGCAAACAACAAGAGCAGCAGACTGTCTTTCCCTTTTATCCCTTTTAGATTGCCCATCTTTTCTTTTGGGTGGTGCTACCCACATGCAGAGTGGGCCTTCCCATTATCCACACCCAGAACTATGCTAAACCAATCAGTGGACTAATTTAGTAATTATGCAACCTTCATCCCTGCACTAGAGACTCTATATCCACCTATTTCCAAAAGCCCCACATTTGACCCCATGAGGCTTTGATGGGACATCTAAATATAAGCCATAACATTTACCTTACATGGCAAAAAGGGACTTTATATTTGTTTTTTTTTTTTGTGGGTACCGGGGGGTCGACCTCAGGACCTCGTGCGCCAGCAGGCGCCCGTGCCGCTGAGTGATATCACCGGCCCCTTTTTTATATGTGGGTTCCGGGAGTCGAACTCAGGCCCTCGCGCTTGCAAGGCAGGCGCTTAAACCGCTGAGCCATCTCACCGGCCCGGGACTTTATATTTGTTATGACTTAGTTCTAAAATTTTTCCCCAGACTCATGCATGTGTTCAGATGAGGAAGGTTACTGAGGACTGGTGTGACCTGGAGGTTGTATTCTTGCCCCTGACTCTTCCCTTCTTTCTCTACTTATTGACTGCCATGGCTTGAGCAGCTTTCCTCTGCCTGCCCCTTTCACCATGTTATTTCTGCTATGGAGGCTGCTGCCCATGGACTGAACCCACAGAAACTGTGAGCCAAAATAAACCTCTTTAAATTGTAGGTATTAGATATTTTGTCTCAATAACAGGAAAGCTAATTAATATAATATGATTTGATTACAAGGACATCTGTGGTTAAATTAATGACTTAAGGTGGGAAGATTATTTTAGATTATTTTCATGGTCCAAGGTAATCACAATGGTCTTTATAAGAGGGAGGTGAAAGAGTCAGAATGAGCAAAGGCAATATACCACTATAAAGAAGGAAAAGGAGGTATTGGAAGATGCCACTGCTGGCTTTGAAAATGGAAAATAGGATCATGAGCCAAGGAATAGAACTGGCCTGTAGAAGTTAGAAAAGCAAGAAAGTAGATTCTTCCCAAAGCCTCTGGAAGGACAAAGCCCTGCCAATATCTATATTTTGAGGCATCTGATTTCCAAAAATGTAAGAGAATAAATTTATGTTCATTAAACCACTAAATTTGTGGTAATTTATTACAGCAGCAATAGGAAACTAGTACACCCTCCATGAGCATTAATCTGAGCTATCTCCCCAGCACTGGTCACAATCTGATGAGTAACATTTAAAATTTATTTGTTTGCTTGCTTGTTAGAATTTAGCTCCATGAGGATAGGGGCACTGTTTGGATTGTTGCAACTTCTACTAGTTGTATGGTGAAGACTGTTCTCTATCATGACTGAACACATATGCTTTACCTACAGAGACTCATCACAGTACCCCTCACTGTGCTTGCACTTGGGTTTTCTCCGCAGTATTGGTATGCTTGCACTGCACTGGCCGTACCCAGTTAGGACCAATGACACTGGCTGGGGTTTTGGTTGCCAGGACGCATTCAGTTTACTTCAATAATGAGATGATTATTACTTCCCAAATTAGGATGAAAGAGATCAGTGGCAAAGTGGGGTTTTAAGCAGGGACCAGGAAGCCATTTGGGTTCTGCTACCATTCTTGAGGTCACATTATTATATCTCCCATTTGGTGGCCATTCACTGCTCCCTGTTCTACCTTCAACCATCAAGGAAACCATATATTCTGTCTGGTGTTGCTGCTCACTCACATGAATTTTTTTCCACCCTATAATGCCTACTTCCTTACAGATTTTGTGCCCATGGAGTTGTTACCAGTTTGTGGTTTCCACCATGTTGTGGTCACTTCTCTCTGCCTTTCAGGATGAGCAAGTGCTGGGTTTACATATATCATATCAGATCCTTATGCTGCCAATAGCGAAGGTAAAAGATTTGTAGGTTTGCAATGCAAACTACTTTTTATCAAATTAACACATAAATTATTGAAGCTGTGAACAAAACCCTTACTTTGGGAGTCAGAAATTTACCAAGTTATTTCCTCAGTGAAGGAGAAATCACCTTGAACAGCCACCACAGGCTTGGTGAAATTAGCATTTTAAAACAATCGAATGCATTCTTTCATCTTTTATGCTGTTATAGACTTTAATGGAATAAACACAGGAGGAAAAAAGTTAGTAATATAGGAAAAGGAGAAATTAGGCTGACTGCTAATCCTTTAATAGAATTAAACACAGGTGCCTCAAAGGTATTTCTGAGCAGCTTTACAGAAAATAGCTAAATAATTAATTCACTTTATGTATCCTCATGTGGCAGCAAATGCCAAATCTCTTTAAAATGTTGTAACATTTGTTTGTGAGTTTCTCAGGAAAGTTACATGAAGAAGGGCTTCTAGGTGGCAATGATCTAAAACATTTAGCTTCATCATTTAGAAGTGCAAATTGTCTTGTTGGACCGTGTGGACAATCTCTAGCTATAGGGGTGGGCTGGGCTGAGGAAGAAGCTCATTGCCCTTATCTCTTTTTCTCGGGAGACACATATACCCCTTCACAGACTGGTGAAGAACTTTTGGTCCCATGAAATTGTAAGGTTGGTCTTAGAAGCCTAGGACTTTTGATGGAAAAAGGAGGAATCATCAAGGAATCCTGAAGAGAGCATGGAGTTCCTGAGCTGAACCCAAATTGTTGATTTAAAGCAGTGCATTCATCATCAACAACTGTTTCTGAGCACCTACTGTATATTGGGTGCTATGCTGAGTGCTGGTGAGGTGGTAGTCAGAATGTAAGACCTCCCAACCCTGTGGGACCTTCTAAAGGGACAATGGCTGAGAGCGGTGTATACTGAGATGTTCTGAGGGAACAAACTGTGCTGCCATGCAGATCAGTAGATGGGACCTTCTTGTGTTTAAGTGATAACCTGGAGATAAGATGGGCAGAGATGGGAATAGGTGGATGTGTCTAGTGGATGGAAGAAAGTTTTATTTCAACTCACAATTTGTAGAGGCTTCAGTCCATACTTGGCTGGTTCCAAAGCAGGGTGGCTTGGCAGAGGGGAATCACAGAAAAGAAACTGTCTATGGCTTGGTAGGGTAGGCAGAAGGCAGCGAGCAGCAGCCGCAGCAGCAGCAGCAGCAAGCCTGCTTTCTTTCTGCCCCTTTATATTCCATTCAGGCTACAATCTGACTGATTGGTGCCACCCATACCCAGGGCTGGGCTTCCATTATCCACATCCTTAATCTCAATATCACACTCTTAATCCACATTCACACACCCTAATCCAGCCACCTTCAAAACTCTGTACCTATGAATTCATGAAGGTGGGGAGGGTGTGCATCTAGATCCAACCATAACATTCCACCCCGACACTTCCCTTTATTAAAAAGGTATTTAGTCCATCTCTAAGATGTGCTTAGATTCATGCACTTCTCTTTATTCAAAAAGCATTTAGTCCATCTCTAAGAGTTGCCAAAATCCTAACAGTTTCAGCATTGCTGAAAAGTCCAAGTCCCAAGTCTTCTCTGAGATTTAAGGCAAACTTAGCTACTAGCTCCTGTACAAATGAAAAGAAAGTTAAACACTTCCAGCATACAATGGTGCAAGATAAACATTTCTATTTCAAAAGGTACAAATAAGGGGTTAGAAAGGAATGGGATCAAAGCAAGTCCAAAATCCAGCAAGGCAAACATTAAGTCCTACAGTTCCACGTCCAGCATCTAGGGCAATCTGTGAACTCCATAGGGCTTGGTTGGTTCTGTCTCTACGACACTGCTGGTGGTTGTAGCTCTCATGGCTTCTGTCTTGGGCCAATTTTGCTCCCTCCTTGCAACTTTCCTCAGGCAATCCACATTGCTGGTTTCTCCAACCTTCTGGGATCTTCACTGCACCTTCACACTCACAGCTTCACACACTGCCCTCTCAGAGGCACATTGCCTGGTCTCCCAGGCCTTCTTCTGAAATCTGGGTGGAAGCCTTCCTAAGTCCTCAACTTTTGCATTCTGCATGCAACTAAAACCAGCTCCATGTGAATGACACCAAAGTCTGCCACTAGCTGGAGCAGTAGCTAGGCTTACTTCTCACTTGACTATAGGGGTTAGTGTCTGGATTTCTAAGCACTATGAACCAAATCCCAAGGAACAACTTCCTTAGGCTGCTTCCATTCTGGAACGTGATGCTCTGGAGGTTACTTCTCAAAGCAAAGTCTTTCATCTTTGCAATTTTTTTCTTTTTGGTACGAGGGGTCGATCTCAGGACCTCGTGCACCAGTAGGCGCCCATGCCACTGAGCTATATCACTGGCCCTTTTTTCGTATGTGGGTACCGGGAGTCGAACTCACGACCTCACACTTGCCAGGCAGGCGCTTATGCTGCTGAGCTATCTCACCAGCCCCAATTTTTGCAATTTTGAGGCTGCAAATGTTGGAGTCTTGCTGGTTCTTGTGATGTCATAAGGCCATCTTTTCTATTGTCCTGTTCCTTTTCAGAAATAAAGTTTTCCCCTGCTCCACCTTTGCAGACTGTTACTTTACCAGAGCTTTCTTTCTGACCAAATTCAAAACTTTTAAAATCATTCTTCTGGGGCTTTTGTTCTTGATTCTCAACACAGATCTGACTAAAAGCCCCCAACAATAGACATGCCACAGCCTAAACATTACATTGTTTTGAAATTTCTTCTGCCAGATTAATTAGTCCACTGCCCTTAATCTCAGTCTCAGGCAAAGTCTCTGGACATGAGCAAAATGCAGACAAATTTTCTGCCAAAGCATAACACGCATGGTCTGGAGCCCAACAGTCAAGGTGATACTTGTTCCTAACTGAAACCTCCTGGTCCTGCAGTTCCAGCTCCTCCTGAGCAGCTTTACGAGCTGAAATTCCATCAGCATTCTGGTTTTCTGAGCTCTGACCAGAATCTCCCATCAAGGTCAGCTTATAGCATTCCAAGGCTGCTTCTTCAGCGGGCATCTCCAAACCTTTCCAAACTCCACAAGCCGGTTCCAAAGGCTCCTGAACCGCATAGACAGGTACAGTCACAGCAACAGCCCCACTCCCAGTTTGAAAATCTGACTTAGTTACTTCCCTCATTGCAGTGACAAAATAGCCAATACCCAAAGTTAAAAGAAGAAACGTTTATTTCAGCTCACAGTTTATATAGAGTTTTCTATCCATAGTTGGCTGGTTCCAAAGCAGAGTGGCATGGCAGAGGGGCATCACAGAAAAGAAACAGTCTATAGCTTGGCAGAGCAGGCAGAAGGCAGCAAGCAGCAGCAGCAGCAGCAGCAGCAAGCCTGCTTTCTTTTTGTCCCTTCATAGTCCATCTAGGCTACAATCTGATTGATTGGTGCCACTCATACCCAGGGTGAGGCTTCCATTATCCATATCCTTAATCCCACTATCACACACTTAACCCATAGTCACACACCCTAATCCACCCACCTTCAAAATTCCCCACCTATGAATGCATGAGGTTTTGGGGAGGAGGTTTATATTTGCCTAAATATAAACCATAACAATGACAGAATGAGGCAAAACAAAACTGAGAACTATGAAGTGGTCAAATTCTTTCACTAATGCAGGAAAACCTCAGACCTAGTTTCCTAAGAGTCCAAGTTTTGAATGAAAATATTCAAAAGGATTGATTCATAAAGGTTAATATCAAAGGGTTGGACAAAGATGTATTAAGCAAATATTAATGAATGATAATAACATCACACCAGGTTGAATTCCAGACCAAGAATTAAAATAAGAGAATAACAGCCTTTTACAATATTAAAGGATGATATCCTCAATAAGACCATAATAACGAAGAGAACAGTGGCCTTTCCAGTGCTGTCTTTGTACAATTCACAGAACTTGTGAACATACTGACCTTATATGGCAAAAGGGACTTTGTAGATGTGTTTGCATTAAGAATCTTGAGAAGGAAGTGTATACTGGATTATCCAGGTGGGCCCAATGTAATTACAGGGTCCTCATAAGTGAAAGAAGAGAGTCAGAGAAGACATGATGATGAATGCTGAGATCAGAGTGGTGCAATTTCTAGTTGTGGAGATGGGAGAGGGCTGCAAGCCAAGGACTGTGGGCAGCCTCTAGGAGCAAGAAATGCAAGGAAATAAATTGTCCACTAAAGTCTCCAGAAAGACTATGTTCCTGCTAACACCTTGTTTTTATTACAGTGAAACTTCTGGCCTCAAGAAGCACAAGATAGTATGAACTCTCTAAGGAACTAAGTTTTTGATAATTTGTTATAGCAACAGCAGGAAACTAATATACATACCAAATAACAAAGCATAAATTTTATAAATAAAGGATAAAGAGTGGAGTATACAGTGAGAAATACACAGGAACATATAAGAGACATTAACTCACCTACATTAGCAAAAATTGAATCACTAGCTACCCATCAAAATCTGTTTCTCTTGGGCCGGTGAGATGGCTCAGCGGTGTAAGCGTCTGCCTGGCAAGCGCGCGGGTCTGAGTTTGACCCCCGGAACCCACATACGGAAAAAGGGCCGTTGATATCGCTCAGCGGCACAGGCGCCTGCTGGTGCACAAGGTCCTTAGGTTGACCCCCAGTACCCACAAAAAAAAAAAAAAAATTCTGTGTTCTCTTCTTTCCGATCACACAACGTGATTACATTTCCTAAAGTCCTTTGCAGTAGGATGTGGCCATGTGACTTAGTTCTAGCCAAAGTGATTTTAGATATTTCTGAGTCACAACTTTAAGAAGCTCATTCTCTTCCTTCTTACCCCAGATCTCAAGGCAGCATATAATACTGGACTTCAATTTTAGGCCTTGTGGAATGGGTGACTAGTGATGTGGAAAAAGCTGAGTCCTTGAGTAACTGGTACCTTCTGTCAAGGGTATTTTATGAGTGTGAGAAAATAAGCTTCTGTCGTGTTTGAGCCATTGCATATTTTTGGGTCTTTTGCTATAGTCATTTAGTTTATCCTAAAAATTAGGTGAGATTGAAAAAAATATATTAAGGATTTAAAGAACATTAAAATGCAATTAATATATTCAATCTAGTAGATATACATTAGATATCAGCTGATGGAGGATGCCTCTTATTTATAAGTAGGAAGAATGCATCCCTGCCAACACCTTGCATTTATAAAAATTGGCCATACCATAGACCACAATATAAAACCAAAGTAAAATTCACAAAAATCTTGCAATTTCCCCGAAGCCAAAAGTGTACAAGTACCTTTTCTAATCACTATATTTTATTTTATTTTATTTTATTTTATTTTATTTTATTTTATTTTTTTTTTTTGTGGGTACCGGGGGGACGACCTCAGGACCTCGCGCGCCAACAGGCACCCGAGCCGCTGAGCGATATCACCGGCCCCTTTTTCGTATGTGGGATCCGGGAGTCGAACTCGGGCCTTCGCGCTTGCAAGGCAGGCGCTTAAGACACTGAGCCGTCTCACCGGCCTAATCACTATATTTTAAAATGAAGACAAAATGAAAAAGAAAAGAATCAGTTTCTGTTTCTCCCCTCATACGTTTCTGCAATATTTGATATTTTTTACTTGATTCTTGTACCAGTTTTTAAGAACTTGGGCCAAACTATAGGGACAGAAGTCAGATTGCCAGGGACAAGGGGTAAAGGAAGGAGATGAAGAACAAAAAGGTAAAAGAGAACTTTTTGAGTTAATGAAATGTTCTGTGTCTTAATTATTGTGTTGGTTACATGACCATATAAAAAATCATTGAACTGAATACCACAAAAGTGTGAATTTTACTGTATGCAAATGTCTCAAAAACCTCAACTCTTAAAAGTAGGTTTTTTTTGCAATATAATAGTGAGATATTTCTTTATCATGTTCTTCATATTAAAAAGTTCACAAATGAACGTTATTTCAAATGCCTTTGTGAACTGAGTAGCATAGTGAATAATTTGGTTTGCAAATGTTGCAGGTGGTGTAGGATTTGGAATTAACCTAAATTGGAAGATCATACATCATATCAGTTTTTATTAGAATGTTTCAGTGCCAATACTCAGCCTGTACTGAAAAATCTAAACTCCAAGGAACAGCTGGTTGTTCTCTCATTTGAAGAGAAAAGTATTTCACCTCCACGTGAACACATTCCAAGTATGGCTCCACAGAATGGAGGGAGACACTTCAGGGCACATCCCGGGACTTGTGCCATCTGCCAACCTCTCTAGCCACCTCCCTGTAAAGCAATCTTTCTGGTCTTCATCATCTAGAATTTTCTAGAAGTGGATGACCACTTTTCTTTAGAAAAGACAAGGGTTGAGATAAACAAGGGTTGAGATAAATATTTAACAATATGACTTATCTTCCTCCACCAGCCCACTTAAATACTTTAGGTGTGTAATAGGAGAATGTTAACATCTCTCTACAACAAAGGTCAGTGTTGTGGAGTCAGTACTGAAATTCCATGTGTGTGTTCTGATACAATGGAGATGGTATAAGTTGGCTTTTGAGGCTTCCCATTGCTTGGGCCCGGGCTGCCTTCCTGAATCATATCCTGCACTGCCTACATTGGTCATGCTCCATGCTTGAGCAAGGCCACTCTGCTTGTGTTACATCTCCACCTATTCGCTCACACTTCACCTTTGCTTGGAATAACTCCTTCATCTTCCTTTGTATAAACACTCTTGCTGTCTCTTCCATGAAGCCCTCCCAGAGTCTTCCAGCTAAGCTAAGGGCATCTAAGTTTTATATTCAGCTCCTTGTGTATATTGCTATTTTTATCATCCACCAGATGACATTGGCATTGTATGTGGAGTAGAAGCTCCAAAAAGGCGAGGTCTTTCTCTCACTGGCCTTCAGCTTCCAGGCCTTAAAATAATGTTTGATTATTATGGTGTTTGTCCTTAGGGGCTCAAAATGCTTATTGCACTGAAATGAGAAATATTTTCCCTTATCTGTCCCACACTCTGGGCTCTCTTCCTCCCTCTTTACTGACCATGTGAGCCAGCACCAGAAGCTCACAGTGCTGCTGGGACAGGTGAGGGAAGCAGGAACAGTTCACAGGGAGGCTACCCAGGGGGAGATGGATCTGAGGAGTACTCATGGCTTTGCCCAAGCACCTGAGCTAGTAAAGACATTATTGTATCAATACAACAAAAATCCAGTCAGAAAAAAAAAATGATTGAACCTTCTCACATTTGGATCTCATCTATTTCAAAATCTTGGCAAGTGACCAAAACCACCTGAATGATTCAGTATCCATAGCAGAGAAAGGAAAAATTCCAATAGAAAGTTTACTCTTAAATCTTAGCACCAGGTGATGCCATGAAATTTACCCTTAACTCATCTACAGAGATGCTGCATTTGTTTTTTCTTGAGCTGTGAGACTAAAGAATGAGGAGTACATGTTGTCCTACTATTGGGGGAAAGTAAGCAGTCTATGACAAGTAGAAAACTACCTGGCTCTCCATGTCATCCACAGGAGACATTAGTCTGAATCTGAGTTCTGACTCTTGTGTTCAGACTGTCATTTTATGCTTTCAATGCTACCAAGAGATCATCTTGGAATGGGCTTCTTCTCCCCCTAACCCCCATCCACACTGCATGCTGTCACTTAAATAAATGTCACTCATATCACTTTCCTCATGCTGGTAATTAGGTTTGAGTTCTCCATCAGATGCTTGCAGTGCAGCCTACTGAATAATTATCTGCTTAACATTTGTTTTTCCCTGAAATTCTAAGCCATACACATTGATTCATTTTTTTCTATTCATTCCATCATTCATTGATAAGTTCATTCAAAGACTAAAAATTGAGTGCTGGGTTAAGAGGCCACACATTCGAAAAATCCTTGGTTCAAAGGCCGGCTTCATTCCGTACTAATCATGTGACCTTGTGATAGGCCATCTCCTTCCCAGACAGCACCTGTCTCATTGGCTTGTAGGGGTGGCTAAATGGGAGAGTGCACACAAAACACTAATGGCAACTGCCGTATATTAAATGCTAAATAATTTGTACCTAAAATGTCTTATGTACCAGGCAGTGTGTGGGTCTTAGAAGTCCAGTAGGGAAGCATATGAACAAAGAGTTGCAAAGTATAAATAAAAATAATAATTTCACATCAGCCAGAAAGGGAAGAAATGCAGGGTGTAGCGAGAGGAGACTGCTCTTCAGGTAGCGTGGTTGGGGAGGCTTCTTTGCTAAGGAGTCCTGTGAGCAAGAGCAGGTGGGTGGGAAGTTGTAGGCTCCATGAAAAGTTGCAGGAAGCGACTTTAGGCAAAGAAATCTGCAAGAACATTGACATTCTAATTATAAATTAAAATGTGTTAGGAAAACCAGCCTTCAGAGCTTCGTTAGTTTTCTCAGCAGTGTTATGGAGCAATTAACTTTATTTTTCTCTATATATCTAGAAGTCAATTTTATAAAAAGAAAACTTTTTCATTTATTTATTCAAAATAATACTTTTGAAGCAACTATATACTAGTCAAAATGCAAAAACATATAATTTTTTTTTGTGTGTGTGGGTACCAGGGGTCAACTTCAGGACCTTGCGTGCCAGCAGGTGCCCGTGCCGCTGAGTGATATCACCGGCCCTTTATTAGTATGTGGGTTCCGGGAGTCGAATTCGGGCCCTCGCGCTTGCCAGGCAGGCGCTTATGCCGCTGAGCTATCTCACCGGCCCAAAAACACATAATTTTTGATTTTCACAAAGGCTGAATTAGATGAAAATTAAGTAAATCTTTGGTTTTTCTGCTCATATTTACTAGTCTTCAGTCTTTGTATCTTGTGGCTGACTTTATGGGTGAAGGCTCCCAAAGAAATTGCATTCTCCCTCCCCCTCAGGCTGAGTCTGCCTTTTTCTCATGAAATCTCTAATACCAGGGTGATGTTGTCCACGACACTTTCCCAATTTGAAGGGTAGGGCTGCCATGGCAACTAATGTAAACAGACGATTTCCCTAAGGGGGTCAGCAGCTTCCTGGAATTGTCTTCTCACTGGGGGGATGCCCCTGCACCCCAGCAGCTGTTGCCTTAGTGGGATTTTACAAGAACTCAGGTACATGTTTCAACCTGGCACAGATCACATCTGAAATCTCTGTCATCTTTCATCTTTGGGACAAAGTCTGGTTATAGTTTATAATAGAACTTGCCAATAAGGTGAGAGATTTGCGTGATGATAGAATTGGTTTCCTAGTTGAAAAAATGAAAAAATTTATTTCTAGACCCACAGAGGCCTGAAGAGCCAGAAATGGATATGAAGCTCACAGTTTCTTATGTTTTATCTTCCACAAGATAGATGGCTCTAGTAATGCTATAGATAAGTGTACTTCCTCAAAGGTGGCAGAGAGTAAGGAAGAAAAGAGCATGGATAACCCACTACGGGCTGATTCCTGTTCTAGATGCAGGCAGTTTAGGTGCTGGGTTTGGGTTTTCTGTGATTAGTGTCTTGCTAACTGTATGTGTGAGCAAGAGTGTTTTATAGCTTTCTCAGTGGCATTTCTGATGGAAAAAGAGAGAGGGCCCCAGAGTCTATCTTGCACAGTGTTCTGCACACAGCGAGTGCTGGAAAACATAGTTAATGCTGACAATAAAGGTGGGGAGCAGGAGAATGAGATAGAAGGAGCAAGAAGTTTCAGAGCAGAAGACCTTGGCACCCCAGGAAAGTCACTTTTCCCTCTTTGAACCTGATTCATTGAGAATGAGATTCCTAATAACTGCCTTGAGGACTTGTGAGACTTTAGTGAGGTAACATCCGTGAAAGGGGTTCAATAGTGGTTGGCAGGAAGGGACTCTCAGCAAGGTCTGTAGGCTGCAGCAGGTCAGGCATGGAAAGGGAGGACAGAGCAGAGTGAGGGGGTAGGTCAGGCAGGCATGGGGGTCATGTTCACTGTTTAGGACTTTCCCCTAAAAGCAATAGGGAGCCCAATAGGGAGAGGTCTAAATAACAGAGGGACAGTTGGAATCTGCATTTTTTTTTTGGGAGCACTGTCAGGTTGCAGCCTGGAACTGGGAAAGACAGCCAGCAAGTTTTGGCCGTAACACAGATGAATCATGACCATGACCTGTACATGGAAATTGTGGGTAGGATGGAGAGCAGCTGGTACACTCATGTCCTCCTCAGGAGGCAGAATAAGCAGGACTCGGTGCTGATTAGTTACAGATGGAAGATGAAGGAGTTCTTTGAATGCAGAGAAGTCAAGATACACCATAATTTCTGGCTTGTGCAACTGACTGGAAGGTGATGCCTCCATTCCAAGACATTGAATAACAGAAGGAGGAAGGAATTTATGGGGCAATATGCAGAGTTTAGCTTTCAACACAAAGTGGGGCCAGGGATTTAGCTCCGTGGTGCAGCACCTGCCTGGCAAGCATGAGGTCCTGAGTTCGATTTCTAGTACTCCCCCCCCCCCACAAAAAAGAATGAACACAGAGTGAAGGGCTGGTGGCTGACTCCAGTGGATGTCTAGGAGCTTGCATCCAGCCAAGCCCCAAAAGACAATGTGCTTCTCTACTGAGTCTGGAGTCAGCCAGCCTGGGCCTGAGCTTTAGTCACAGACCTTGCTAATTTCATCATTCCTGGCTCCTCAGATATTAGCTAAGCACCTTAGTTCATGGGCTAGAGTTTCCATTCAGTATGGGAAGTGTATTCAGCAGGACTTTGTGTAGGTGGCCAAGTGGTTGTGTGACATTACACAGTATGGCCAGGAAAGGAATCTCTGAGAAATCAGATCAGAAGGCTGGAAAACCTTTGGCCAGTTGCAGTCTCTTGGAGCCTCCAGTTTAGCAACTGCAGGTGGTGCTTTTCTTACAGATCGGATGCTGCTGTCCATCATCAGGGCAACTGAAGGTGTTGCTATGGGGTACCCCCACTTCTGTGGAGGCTCGGAAGGTCTCAGCTCCATCCTGGTTCCCCCAGGGTATCCAGATGGAGAGAAGGGTTCCCTCTCTCTCCCTCTCTTCCTTTCCTTTCTTTCTATCTTTCTTCTTTTCCTTCCTTCTTTCTTTCTTTTTTTTTTTTTTTTTTTTTTGAGAGGGTCTCTCTATGTAGTTTAGGCTGGCCTTGAACTGTCAGCGATCCTCTGCCTCAGCCTCCCAAGTGCAAGGATTACAGGCGTGCCCTGCAGGCATTTTCTTAATGTATGAAAGTTCTCTTGGACTCAGGGGTACTGGCCTGGAGACAGAGGCAGGCCTTACCCACCCACTCTTGACACCTCCAGGACTCCAGGGGTAGAGGTGAGGCCCTGACTGCACTGTGCCCTGCGGCCACAAGAGGGCTCACAGTTCACAGATTTGTGTCCAATAAATCTTCCATGTTTGGACTTGACACAGTTACACTGAATGGGATCCCATCCTGTAATGTTTGAAATTGCTATTTAATTATGCACTATCGTTGGACAATTATAAGCACTTCTATAATAGCTAAACATTAATTTCAGCATCTTAATTTTATAAATGTTTAAGTGTGTTGCTCATGCAGAGCAATTCAAATGCAAATGATTAAATGAAATTATTGAATTCATAATTTTCTGAAGGTTTTTGCCTTTGAAATTACATATTAAAAGTTTTCCCTTGTTGCCACCTTCCATCAGCTCTTGGGTTCATATTCACAGTAATAATTGTTCTGTCCTCAAAGTACGCAGGTTTCTGCCTTGGTTTCAGCTATCAGATTTGTTAAGTACCTAGTGTGTACATAGTGTCCTGCTTAATGATTTACTGCCTGAACTTTCGGGTCAAACTGGAAATAAGCAAAAAGATGAACCTGTAATTACAGGGGAGTGTTGGGAGCTTGGCAAAGTGGGTTGCTGTGCCTGGGAATTTACACCACAATCTTCAGGTCAGCGCTTGGTAGGCAAAGAAATTTGGATGCATAATGATCCTTTGCTCAGAGGGAAGACAAATCCCATGATCATGGTGACTCCTGCTGATAAAAAGGCCAGAAGACAGGTGGGCATTTCCTCTTGTCTGGAGCATACTCTTTTTGCTACTGTGTCTCTGACATCTATCACTTAAAACAGCAATGTGCTCATGGTGGTCACTGGGCAGACGTTGTTATGGCCCATTGATCTGGGAGCATTTGGTCACCTTCATGGGCCACTGCTCATCCATTACCACAGCAAGGATCTTGTCATCTGGATGACATCAGGACTCAGGAATTCTCCTGCGTGAGAGGGCCCTTCACAAGGCAGGAGACACTGACCCTCTCCCCAAGGAAATAGACTTTGAAAGCAGACATCTTTAAAGCTAGATTATCAAATGAAATGAGAATTCTGTTTGTTCCTCTCTATCTTGGACACCTGGCCAGCTCTTTCTGTTCTTCCACACGTGGGCTTGTCAGTCATTAGGCCCAAAAGTGTCTTTGTTCCAGTCATTCCTAGTGACTGTCAGAGTTCTCTAGAAGTTGAATGGGGCCTTGTCCCTCACCTAAACTCAGGCAATCTGATGCCCCCTTCCCTGGTAATCACAGCCATGGTAGCAGAATCAAGGACAGGGGGCAATTAAGTGTCCAATCAGATTGTTATTTGCTCTAACCACAGTGTATCTTCTGCTCCTTGGAACTTGTTTATTCTTGCCTGTTTTGATTTTGTCTTTTCTATCAATGTTATAAAATCCACCCAAAGAATTGTTTGTCTCCTTAAGGTAGCTAGGTATAGTTTCTGTTCTTTACTACCATGGCTCTGGGTGTAGCTACTGATAAAGCAACTTATCTTCTTCACTGCTTAGTTCTTTCTTCCAATCGTGATTAAGTTTTCTTTTTCTGGACCTGCTTGGGGCCCCAGGTCTAGCCCCACTCTCCCTTTATCTCATGAAAATTGTCTTCTGACCTGCAACCACAACATTTTCCCAGTATTTCCCCAAACTTCTAGCAACACCCTTTCCTGGATCTCCTTGGGTACCTGTTCATCTTCAGGCCTCCATCTTTCTGCCTTCTCTTCCTAGAAGCACATGATTAAGAGGTTGCATGTTTTAGTTACTTTCTTCTTCATTGAGACACAGTTCCAACATCCAAAATTTGAAGGAATGAGAGGTTTCCTTTGGTTCATGTATCAGGCCACAGTTGGCTGGCTCCAAGGCAGGAGAGCGTGGCAGAGGTACATGGTGAAGGAGAGCTGAGAAGAGCTGCTTACATCACCATGGTGGTAGAGAAGCAGAGAGGATGAAGGGAGGAGTGGGGTAGGGAGATATATTCTTCCAGGCTATGCCCCTGTGACCCACCTCCACCAACCAGGCTTCACCTCCCAAATCACATTTACCTATAAACTCTCCAGTGGACTAGCCCACTGAAAGTATCACATCCTCATGATCCAATCACTTCCTAAAAGCCCCACCTATGACTGTATGAGGCTATAGTGGGACATCTAGATATAAACTGTAAGAGTGGATTTTCAGGTCAGAGTCCCTGTGTTCAACTTGAGGCTCTCCCATTGACTTCTGTGTAACTTTGGATCAAGTCTTCATTTCTTAGTGTCTCAAATTTTTCATCTGAAAAAAGGGTATTATAGTAGTAAATGGCTCATAAAGCTATAACAGGATTAAATTCTTTGAGTCATATGAAGTAGCTGCCTAGTGAAGTACTTGGCACACAGTGAGTACTCAGTACCAATAGCCATTTTTATTAGGGCCTGGCCAGTTTGTTATGAATATGAAATGAAGTGATGGATGTCCTGGCACATAGAAGGTACTCACTGGTAGTTAATTACCATCATCTCTACCAGATTGACTCTCATCTTTCGTATCTGCACAAGTCACCTCTGTGCAAAGCATCTTGACATATGTTTGCTGCCAGTTGACTTGGTCCAAAGCAATAAGTAGGTCAAAGAGTGCAGAGGTGTGTAAGCCTAGGTTAGAAATTCATATGGGAAAGAAAAAGGATCCTGCTCGTTCGCTGGGCTCAGATAATGGCATTTCTCTTTGGACAGTCCTCTGATTCCAGGTGAATGGAGAAAATCAATGTGCAAGTACAAACTGAGTTGCTGCACTGGTTTTGTGTCTGTTTTGTGTCTGTTTCTTTGATTCATTCTTTTCTCTCTCCTTTGGTTTTAGCAGGGTTTGTATTGGAAAATTCCAAGCTGTAAGGGACCATATGAAGGAAGGATGTGCATCCAAGGATAAGAGAGCAGATGATATGAAGGAGGCCATAGTGGCTGCAGAGGATGTGGGCCTAACAGAGAGGATGGGGAGCGAGAAGATCTCAGTGGGCCTGGGAATGGGCTCATCCTCCTCCCTCACCCTGTGCCTGTCCAACCTGTTTTCTTTGCTACCCCAGGACCCTGGTCCACTTACACTCTGACAATCTTTCCTTGGTTGGAGAAGAATCTGACTAGAAGGATTATCTTTACATTCCAGGGATCTTTAAAGTGAGGAATGTGGAGGTTCGAGGTTTCAACAGTAGGCTACTTGGAGGGAGAGTTGGGCAGGCAGTCACATATTTTGTTTTGTTTTGTTTTGTTTTTTGTTTTGTTTTGTTTTTGAGATGGAGATCTCATTATGTAGTTCATGGTGGCCTTGAACTCTCTACATAGCCCAGGCAGGCCTCAAACTTACAGTGATCTTTCTGCCTCAGCCTGCTGAAGGCTGGGATTATAGGCATGCATCACCACGCCAGACATATGGATTCAGGCTACAGCCCTGGACTGGATACCTTCTAAGCTGCTGAATTGGAATCCCTCTTTCTGCCTTAGAATTACCACCTGTGACTCACAGACAATCTTTTCCCTTTAAAAATATTTCTCATCAAATGCTATTGCACAATAATGATGATAGTAGTAATACCAGTGACAAATGTTTCCTTATCATTCATTATATTCTATGTACTGTCAGCATTCATATACATGGTCTTATGTAATCCAGGTAATACCCTGTATCTCAGATCTTATTGTTCTCATATTACAGATAAGGAAGCAGACTTAGAGGTTAGATGACTTGTCTAAGATCAAGTAGGCGGTAAATTGTAGAGGCAAGTGTTGATTCCAGATATGCTTTTAAAAATCTTGCTCATTGGGCTGGTGAGATGGCTCAGCGGCATAAGCGGCCTGCCTGACAAGCGCGAGGTCCTGAGGTCGACCCCCGGTACCCATGTAAAAAAAAAAAATTAAAAAAAAAATCTTGCTCATGACAAGGAATCGATATAAAATATTTACTACTGTGTATGTGCTACACTTGACTATTTCTTCAAGACCTGTTGCCCCAAACTTCGAGGGTTTATAAAAACACAGACTTTTGGGCCCAAATCTACTGTTTCTAGTTCAGCAGGTCCAGGGTGGCTCACTGAATTTTTATTTCTAACAAGTTCTCAGGTGACAGGATCCTGCTGATCAAGGCCACATGCTGAGAACTACTGTCCTAGACTATTATTAACTGATGATTGTGTGTTGATTGGAAATATTCCACCATAAAGGCTTGATTAATTAAGACCTAACTTGTAGGGATTTTCTTGTCATATGACTAGGGCTAAGATGTCGGTTTGCAGGAAAAAAGATATCTTTTCAGCAAATCATCAGTACATAGGATTATCAAGAGAAAAGCAGGGCTGGTGAGATGGCTCAGTGGCGTACACGCCTGCCTGGCAAGCGCAAGGGCCCGAGTTCAACTCCCGGAACCCACATATGAAAAAAGGGCCTGTAATATTGCTCAGGGGCATGGGCGCCTGCTGACCCATGAGGTCCTGAAGTCGACCCCCAGTACCCACAAAAAAAAAAAAAAAAAAAAAAGAGAAAGGCAAACGGTGAGGGAGCAGAGGGCCTTCTGACACTCACAGGTGCAAAAACATTAATTTATCAGCACATCGTTTGCCTAAGAAGTACCATAAATTGTGCTGTGTTGTGGCAGTAGATAACACTGACCCACAAAGCAAGAAAGTTACTCATTTTACTCTTCGCTTTCAGTTCCAATGAAGTCAATGAGAAAGCTCTGGTTTTGTACCATTTCCTTCAATCCCACTAAAAACAGCTCCTTAGTCCCTCCTTTCAACAAAGAGAAAGTCTTAGGACAGGAAATGGTAACAGTGTAAAACACTTAGTTTTCATTGATGTGCTTTATTTTGTTGTTTACTTATGTATACCCTGAACAGACAGCTCGGCACAAGTGATGAAGGTAGCCTGCCTTGTATTGGCTGTGCCATTTCCAGGTGTGCAACTGTGGGCAAAGTGCTGAACCTCTCTGTGCTTCACTTGTCTCATTTTAAATGAGGCTAAAAATAATATCTCTATCAATATTGTTATAAATAAGAAATAAGTTAGTATTTACAAACCCCTTAGAAATTATCTGGGACATACAAAGTGCTACACAACTACTCATAAATAAATACATGAGTAAATAATTCACTGATGTATGGGCAATACTATCTTCAAAGCAATTAAAGCACAGAGATGGTGTACTGGTCACTTGAGACTGTTCTTTCCTGTCCCAGCCCATGTAAGATATTTTAATCCATGCAGGCATGGCCCTGACTCAGCTTTCCTCTGGCCCATGTCAAGGTATCCACAAACAGTGGTAGGGAGTTAGGACTCTCGTCCAAGATTCACTTGCTAAGCCTGATCCAGCCACCCCAGTGGAGCTGGCACCGGGGCTGTGCTTGAGTAAAGCCTGGGCTGGCAGCAGCTATGGGCAGGCAGGGAAGGTTCTAGTGCCAGATTGGCTGTGTCCCTGTGGTCCTCATTCTCTGAGCAGTCTTAGGAGAATAGTGGTCCCCTGTCATCCTCAAAACTAGTCAGTGGGGGTGGAGAGGGTTTAAGGATGTGGAAAGGATTTTGGAAATGAGGATACTGGGGCCCAGAGGCAAGATGGGATGGTGAACCCAAGAGAGATGGGCCCTGGGCCAACATTTCTGTCCCAAAGAGGCAACCCTTTGACACAGACCCTACTACCCAGAAATGAACTTCATCTTAGCCACTTTTTTTTTTCTGCCTTAGGGATTGAACACAAGAAGCACTGAGCTCTATCCCCACCATTTCTTTTTGAGACAAGGTCTTGCCCAAGTTTTCCAGGCTGGCCTTGAACTTGAATCTTTGTATTTCAGCCTCCTGAATGCTACCATACCCAACTCTGGGACCTTATTTAATGAAAAGCAGATCTAGGGCCTGTATTCCCAGAACCTCTGATTCAGTGGGATGTCTGCATTTTTAATAAGGACATTAGTGATTTTGTGGCAGAATTTATGGAACACGCTTTCATAAATTCTGCTTTTGTCTCTTTTTAAAAGGGGATGCGCCTCTCTCTGTACTGTTTTAGCCTCATATGTCTGACTCCTTGTTGTCCCAAAAGTCCCATTTGAAAGGAAGGAGTGCAAAATGCCATGGGCTGGGTGTGAGAGGTGTATTCCAACCATGGATGAGTTTATGTGTGGAAAGCTTCGGGGACATCAAGTCACTTTTCCCATTTGGCTTCTCATTCTTTCATTCTTTTATCATAAAAATTATATAAGTTGCTCTTAGCAGAAAGTTATGTGTGCCTAGAATCTTCAGCTGAAAAAAATTATCAAGACAAAACTTTTACTGCACTAAAAGAGTTAAACTCAATGTGAGCCGCTTTGCTAGATTTTTTTTTTTTTTAATGTGGGTACCAGGAGTTGACCTCAGGACCTCGTGCTTGCCAGCAAGCACTTGTGCCGCTGAGCGATATCACCGGCCCTTTTTTTCCTTTATGTGGGTACCGGGAGTCGAACACAGGACCTCACGTTTGCCAGGCAGGTGCTTATGCCGCTGAGCTATCTCACTGGCCCGCTTTGCTAGATTTTTGAAAAAGGAAACCTGAAGTGTTCTGCTATTATAACTCAGATTTTGTCTTAATTTTTGTCCACAACTTCTATCCATGCAAAGTCTACTGCATGGGACTTTAAACCATGCCTGAGTTATAATAAAAATATTAAAGGGAAAGTTTTGTTATTTATGTACATTAACAGTATTAAGTATTTTATATGCAGCCCAAGACAAGTCCTCTTCACTCAGTGTGGTCAGGCAAGCCAGGCATGTGCAGGCTGCAGGGTGGACACGCCTGATTAGTTGCCAATGAATAACACCTGGTCACCCATAAGAAACAAGGCAGCAAAAATGCAAGAAGGCTGGAAATCATTAAATGGTCAACAATATGAGCTTTGAAAGATGCTTGTATCATTGCTGTGCTTGATTTTGGTTTATATAAAGACATCAGGATGGAAATTCTTCTAACAGGGGATTATTAAAAATTGTGGTAAAATATATATCACATAAAGCCTAATGTGAAAAACATTTTTAAGTGTACAGTTCTGTGGTAGTAACCACATTCACAGTGTTGTATAACTATCATCATCGTGCATCCCCAGAATGTCATGTTTCCAATTTGAATTCCATACCCATTTAGCTCTTATTCTCCACGCCCCATCCTCCAACACATGGGGATCACTATTCTACTCTCTACAAATTTGATCATTATAGGTGCCTCATATAAGTGGAATCAAAAGCATTTGTCTTATGGTTTGACTGAATAATTTCATTTAGCATTATGCCCTCAAGGTTCATCCATGTCATTGCATGTGTCAGAATTTCTTTCCTTTTTAAGACTGAATTCTATTCCATTGTATATCTATATATGTATCATTTTCTTTACCCATTCACCCAACAAAGGCCACTGGGTTGGGTCTACTTTTCGGATACTGTGAGTAAAGTTTCTATGAACATGAATGTGCTTGTCCCCAGGAGGGGGTTTGCTAATACAAAGCAATGACCCCTTTTGTACCATCCCCTGACAGTCTGTTCCAGAGTGGCTGATTTTTGTCACATTCCATAGGAAATGTACTGAGTAATGGCCACACTCTTAGGATCAATCACTGGCCAAGTTCTTAACAATTTCTATTGAGGGTGAATTTTCTTACAAAGCTCATCAATTTAGAAGTCCTCACATTTCTCACCCCTTTTCTCCACCAAGATAGCACTTAACATATCCTGTAGATTTTTTTTTTAATACAGTAAGACCTAAAAATTCCATTGGATGATTTGAAACCGGAGAAAATAATGTTGACAGTGATGCTGTAGAGACAGACAGGATATTATTGTCAGTTTCAGGCTCTTGAATTAAATGCAGGTCCCTGTCTGTGAGCTGCTTTATTTACAGTGTGTAATTGTAGGGTTAGTTAAGCCTTGGTGGAGTGGAGGCAAACTCCTGGTGAATTTTGTTTGATATTCAAGAGGAGGCCTATGCTTCTTGGTAATTTTTTGGCAGGTTAATAATCTGTAACAAAAGTTGCTAGGTAGTGATGACCTGCACTATAGAGGCAGGGCTTGCTCTGTGTAATTTGTAGGAATCATTCCACTGCTCCCCACCACCAATTCATCTATAGAAAAAAAAAAATAACGGATGAGAGTGGAATTATTGCATGCCTCCTATTTTCCAGGCAGTGTCTGAAGGGAATCATTGTCACTGATTCCTTTGAAGGATGGGTTTTCAAAATTGTAGAAGTCTCTGGATTAGTGGTGGGTGGTCTGACCAGAGTACATGCCTCAGAAGAAATGCTTGCTTTCTGGTTCTGGCTCCTGCAGGTGCCTAGGCCTCACTTCCATCTTTAAAGGTGGCCAGCAGAAGCCCCCCTTTGCAGCACTTCCCAGGAGGTTGGTCTGCTTCAGAATTCAGTTTTTGAAAAGGGCTTTGAAGATAAAAGGAGAAGTCTTCTTTTTATGCTGTTTTTCCCCTTAATTTAATCTTATCTTGCTGCCTCTTCCTAAAACCAGCTGGCCCTCTCACTAAGTGATTCTGGAAGATGCAGGACTGAAAAGCTGTGGACTTACCACCTCTGCCCACCATCTTCTGCAGTGGGACTTTGCTGATCCACCATGAGGCTACACATCTTTCCTCCACAGACAATCCCTTCCACCCTTGGCCATATCTTTTGCCTGGTTCTGAAACAAATCTTCCTGGTTTAGAATATCTGTAATGAGGAATGTATATCTCATTTATTTAGCTCTGCCAGGGAACAGATAATCCAGATCACAGCAATATTCCCTTCTGAAACACACAAACCTGAATGCCTGTATGATTTTTGTTGAAAGTCTTTCAGAAACCACATTGAAAACTCAAAGTCCTTTTCAAAGAGGAGATGCTGAGCATAATTTAAATTCCGCACCATCACTTGCACTGGGTGTTTGTCGTTAGGCTGCTCAGTGCCTCAGTGAAGTTGCTTCTGTTGCCCCTGCCTACTGAAACACATATCTGTCATTTTTTGTTTCTAATATGCTGTAGGGTAGAAAAAAGTAGGTAGCCAAATAGTTAGCATTATACATGAGAACTAATGAGACTGAATTTTGGTGGAGTGGAAAGGAGCTAATGCTTTGAAGTCAGAAAACTATAGATGTAAGTGATAAACCTAGAGTTTATTACATGACATCATGGCTTATTTATTTAACCTCCCTAAGCCTCAGTTTCCTCATCTGTAAAGTGAGGACAGGAATAGTATTGTCTTCCAGGGTTGGTGTGAGGATTATATGAGGTAATGTAGGAAGGTACCTGGCACATGAAATCAGTATTTGGAGAGAGGAGAGTGTAGCAAATACTGGCTATGCCCTGCTCTGCCCCCCACTCCCTTCCCTCAGTACCCACCATCTTTGTGTCTGTCTCTCAGCTGACAGCTGCAAGTACATCTAACTCTTTGCTGAGGGCTTTCTTTGCCTATTGTCATCGGCTTGGCCAGAGCTCATGCAAGGCCAGGTGTTTCCAGGGATTGTCTCCTTTGTTTCCCAGGAGTAACTTTCTACTGACTAACAGATGTCCGTCGATAAAAACTCTGGTGCAAGTGAAGCTGGGTGAGCAGTTTACTCAGAGACGCTGTGCTGCAGTCTCCAGGGGCATTGAGTCTCACCTGCCCACAAGGGTCACCTGCTTGATGATAAACCTTGGGTTGACTTTCCTCCTCTATCTGTCTCATTTCCTTATACTCTTACTGGGCTATCTAGGATCACTTCCCAAATAAGCTACACACACTTGTACCGTAACTCTTCTGCAGGAACCCAAACTAAGACATTGTTGTGACTGTTAGATGCTGTCTTATTTGCCTCTCAGTATCCCCCTTACCTTTATATGCTGTTTGAATTATATGTGTATGGTTTGGTTGTGGGTTGAGTGTCCCCCAAGGACCCATTGTGATTGAAGGCTTGGTCTCCAAGGTAGTGCTGGAAGGCAATGGAACCTTTGATACATGGGGCCTAGTGGAGGTCCTTAGGTCATTTGGGGTCATGCCCTCTGGGACCTAGTGTTTCTCTATCTCTCTGTCTCTCTGTCTCTCTCTCTCTCCTTCTCTCCCATCCATCCCATCCAGTTCCAGATGTTGCGACTGTTTACTACTACGTGTACTCCTTCCATGATTTGCTGACATCACCATTCTTACCAGAGGCCAAACCAATAAAGCCATCTAATAATGGACTTTGAATCTCCAAAACTGGGGTCCGAACAAGTCTTTTCTCTTTATAAAATTACCTGCCTCAGATACTTTGTTTAAGTAATACAAAGCTGACCAATAAAGTACAGAACAGGAAAAACTCTTTTTTCACACAGGTGCGTAGTCACAAATAGTAACAATGAATTTTTAAGATCTTGCTTTGCAATTATAATGTATATTCTTTAAACTATTCCAGAAACATGATAGACATAGTAATTGTTTTCTGAATTGAATCATTAATAAAGCTATTAACCACTTCCATCCCACAAATTTTAGCATGAAGAAGCAGAACCTTTTGAGAAACCTGCCTCTCACATAAGTATTATTCCAATAAGACAGCTATATATTTTTCATGGCACAAATGCCCATATATTCACCTGTCATTGCATGGCTAACAGCCTCAACGTGACAAGGACATGCACTGAGCAGACAGGGCTGTACTCATGTACGCATTTGATGCAAGGAATTGTGAAGAAGCAAGAACTTTAAAAATGGTCAGCGCAGAGTATAGTACTCCTAATCACTGTCACCTTTATGCTAAGGTCCAATCTATTCAGAGATGAAAGATTTTTTTCCAATGTTTGCACAAAAATGAGCCTATGTGGCCATACCAATTCATGCACTGGGGATCTCTGATGTGCTAAGATTTCATATACTACTCTGGAAGGTACATGCCCTTTTTAAGTATGGATTTTGAAGTGGTTAAAGAATATTTTGCAGCATTTGCTTAACTTGAGAGTCTTGAACCAGATTTGAAACCATGACGTTCTAGCAGGCAGCTTGAGGAAAGTCTGCTTCTTCCTTCAGTCTCCCTGCTCCAGGGGATGCAGATGGACACAGAAGCAAAGCCAAACTGCAGAAGAGCATCACCAAGGT
Source organism: Erethizon dorsatum (assembly GCA_028451465.1). Classification (NCBI taxonomy): domain Eukaryota; kingdom Metazoa; phylum Chordata; class Mammalia; order Rodentia; family Erethizontidae; genus Erethizon; species Erethizon dorsatum. The sequence goes on from CM051822.1 coordinate 104,111,986, forward strand.
GGCTTATTGGAATGAGCCTTCCAGTCTATTTATTCTGCCCTGGCAATAAAATCATTGCCAAACTAATACCTGCTGCTCTGTTTCCTGAGCCCTGGCCAGGTGCCATGTATCCAGCATTTGCACACTTCATCTCACTGGGTACCCTAAATGCTCTGCAGGGCAATTATAATTACTTACATCATTTCATAGCAATTGAAGCTCAAAGAGGTCAAGTCACTTGCCCAATGTCACATGATAGAGAAGGGGCAGAGATGGAGTTTGAACCGATGTTTGTCGACTTTAAAGGCCATATCCAGACCACATCCCTGATGGGCCTAATGATGAGCAAAGCATGAGTCATTCTTCCTTCCTCACTCCACTAATCCATCAGCTGTTCCTAATGGCACAGCCAAGGAAAGGCTGAGAATGTAAGATTTTCCTCTGTGGGAATAGGGTATCTTTTTTGTCTGTGCAATGTTCATAGAACTCAATGAAAATGGTGAAGAGATGTGTACCAGCATGCTTCTTATTTTTATAACAAAGCATTCAGTGTGCAAAACATTCATCATCTGTCTCCCACAGAAGTCCAACTTCTACCAAATTTCTCTTTACCAATAATTCTTTGTAACTGTGTTTGCAGTATAAGCCAAAAAAAAAAAAAAATAAGCTGGTTGGGAAGGACTGGTGTTTACTGAGAGATCTGTAAGCTAGTTAGTATGCCAAGTCTTTTTTCTGTACTTGCTTGGATGAATCAATCTCTCTCTCTCTCTCTCTCTCTCTTTCTCTCTCTCTGTCTGTCTCTCCCCTAGATGTAGATGGTTTCCTGGAATAAAGAAGACACCTCAATTTCTAGATTTGAAACCAAGACCAAAAGTACAATAATAGCTATGAGATGCTATGTAGAGAAACTGAAGCTCAGAGAGGTTAAGCCAGCTGCTTGAGGTTCCCATGGTGGGAGAATGGGGATTGAACCCAGGTCAGCAGAATCTCAGGCTACAGGACCCTGGGTGATGCATATGGCTGTCATGGAGAAGGTAGGAGAAAAAGTCAAGGGTAGGTGGGTGGCTTGTGGGCCAAGAGATCTGTACCAGTCAGGGTTTACTAGAGAAACAGATAAAACACAAGATGTACAAATGTATAAGAAATTACAAGATTGGCTTACAATGATCAGCCACGGAGTTGGATGAGGAAGCATGCAGAGGGTGTCTGCATGCTGGAGGCTGAAGGGTTCAGTTCAAGGTCTGGAGCTCACTGCAGTGTTCCATGCAAGTCCATATCAGGGTGCTGATGGGTCTGTGATGGAAGGCTGAAGAATCTACTGTCATTCTCTAAGACCTATCTATCTTCTGCACAGGCCAAAGAGGAGAATTAAAAGGAGATGTAGTGGGGACCACCACCCCTGCATCCTTCAATTCCTTGATGGTGGTATTAATCTCTGGAATCCCTCCAGGCATGTGACACTGCTTTTGGTTTACTATTTTGCCAGGCAAAGGCAATTCTAATGGCTTCCATTTGGCCTTCCCAATCATAATAGCCCTCATACAACAGGTTAGGGAACAAGTATGAGAATTCTGCCAAGTACTAAGTATATCTATCCCAATTATACATTCTGGTGTGGGGGAAATGACTATGGGATGGATTCAAGGACCTACTGGACCCACTATGAGTTGGACCTTTTCTAAAACTCCATTAATCACCTGACCTCCATAGGCCCCTACTCTTACCGGAGGGCCACAATGACATTGTGGATCCCCTGGAATCAGTGTTAGTTCAGAACCAGTGTCCTATAGTCCCCAAAATGTCTGATCATTGCCCTTTCCCCAATGTACAGTCACTTGGGCAAAAGGCCTCAGGTCCCTGTGGGGAAGGATGGGAGAAAGACTGACTGTATACATTTTCAGTGCACCAGGATCCTTCCCCAAGGGGATCTGGCCTCCCCTTTATTCAAGGGGTTCTGGGTGTGTAAACTGGCTCAAATCTGGGAACTGGTTGAGGGGCTGTGATTCTCTGTTACCATGATTTGAAGTAGGTTTCTGTTCATTTGCCCTTAAACTTTTTCAATTATATAAATCTAGTAAAAATTTGTAGGCTTCCTATTTATTTCACTTTTGGGAACACCATGGCTAATCAGCCAGTGCCATAAGTGTGCACGTGTCAGATTATTCTGGTCATTGTTCTGCTTCTGCTCTCTATTACAGTAAGTACGGGGATCCTACCTTTGGCAATTGAGTGCTGCCACTTGACCTCTATTACTCCGGGATCTAATCAAGTCCATTGCCCTTAAATTTCCTAATTGAGTAACCATGGTCCCCACCGTAAGTTCTGGCATACAGAGAAAAGCAATGACAGGGCTCTTCAGGGATACTGATGCTCCACTCACAAATCTGTTTCCCAAGGGGTTAGTGAAGGGTACATTTTCTGGATTATCCCAACATGAAGGATTATGTTTAACATGAGAGATCCACTCCAGCGTTCCCATTTCCCTAAGCCTCTGAATCCCCTCAATGATAGTAAATGATGGAATATCAAGCATCTCTAACTCATTCACAGTAGGCCATCTTTTGATCCACACTTCTGCCAACCAGCCAAATAAACTATTAGCACCTTTCTTTACCCCACTCCTGGTACCAAATTCTGTCTTGGTTACTTTTCTCTCATTGCTAAGACAAAATATCTGACACCCAAAATTAAGGAAGGAAAGGTTTATTTAGCTCACAGTTTGTGGAGGTTTCAGTATGTAATCAGCTGGCTCCAAGGCAGGGTGAAATGGCACAGAGGCAACAGTTCAAGGTGGCAGAAGACAGCAAAAGCAACAAGAGCAAAGAGAGGAGATGAGCCTCTTCCTCCCTTATATTGTAAGCAGGTTACCTGCTCTGGGGTATGTATAGCACTCACACTGCCAGTCCCAGCACTAGATAACAAACCAATCACAAACTTTAGATTCAGCCACCCTCCAAAAGCCTGCCCCCCATGACCTCATGAGGCTTTGGGGGGACATCTATACACAAACCATAACAAGATCTCAGCTAATTAATGGGTGGAGCAGCAATCTCTGGGCAATGCCAATTCTGACCAGCCCATGGATGACAGAGATTTGGTGTTAGGGTATAAATGTGTTTTCAAGTGGTAGCTGGAGATATATTACTAGGGCCTCACCTAGGAGCATAACTAGCTCTACCAATGTGCATGTTAAGCAATCTACTCTCCCAGCCTTTTCTATGTCCTGATGGCTGTTCCTTCCCTCTACCCCTAGTCCCCAGGAAGCATGACTGGCACTGGGTGGGTTTTCTGGTACTGCCCCAATATGTCAGGGTCCAGGGAAGGCTCATGTGATAGCACTGAGGGTGGGGTACTGGCCTGAGGCTGGGACAGTGGATCAAGTACACATGGTGAAGTTTGGCCTCAAGAATCTAGTTTCATTTTACATAGGAGCTTGGGGCTCACAGCAGCTTTTGTTCCATCCATATTATGTCTATAAAATTAATTCTTACTGTCTTAGTTACTTTCTCATTGCTGAGATACAATACCTGACACCCACAATTCTAAGGAGGAAAGGTTTATTTTGGCTCACAGTTTATAGAGGTTTCAGGGCATAATTGGCTAGCCCAAGGCAGGGCATCATGTCAGAGAGGCATTGCAGAGAAGAATAAGGGCAGTGAGAAGCAGAGAGACATAAAGGGAAGTGGGAAGGAGATAGACCTTTGCAGTCCTTGGCCCCAGTGATCCACCTTCTCTAACCCAGCTTCCCTTCCCAAACCACATTCAGCTATAAACCTATCAGTACACTAATCCACTGTTAAGTATCATGCTTCTTATTATCCAATCACCTCCCATAAACCCTGCTTATGAGCACAATAGCTTTTATGGGGACATCTAGATAAACTGTAACACCTCCCTGTCCTATTCTCCTTTCATCGTGCAAACTGGGATTAAAGGTTTTGTGTGACTGTCTGACTTGATTAACATTGATTCATGGCCATGGCTGAGTTTGTAGGCTGAAGCTTTTTGGCATCTGAAAGTAGGGAGTACTTGGATGACAGGCTGACAGATGAAACAATGCTATCTATTCACTAATTACAAAAGAAAATATGGGAGGGATCTGGTGTTCACCACTTTAACCATGTAATCAAATTTGGCATTTTCAATACAGGAACAAATGGAACAGATAGGCATTATGGATCTCCTAAGGTGAGAGAGTATGAAGTACTCAGATCCCTTTGTGATGATTATTGTCCATAATGCTTAATCAAACACAACTCCTGGTTTGTAGGAATAACCTGGAGGATGGGGGTAGAAGAACAAGTTCAATGACACCAGGTGGAAACAATCAGACAAACCCAGAATTCTGATTTGACAGTATTGGCATTCTTTAAGACAAATGTCTATATTCTTCAAGATTTCAATGTCATGAAAAAAGGGAGAGAGGATTAAAAGGGGCTAAGAGTAACTAAATGAAATATGCTTAATAAAATCTGTGGTGGACTAACTAATGGTCAACTTGGAATGCCCAGCTGAACTGAATCAGCATGGTTTTGGGTGTGGAAAACCCACTTTGAGGATTGTTGCCAACAGCATAAAAGGAGAACTGGAGGGGAAGATGATGTGCTGTTGATTCTCCTGGAGAAGCTTGTCATACTGATTTTCCTGATATGAACTCAGTTGTTCTCATCATTGGAGGAGCTGTTGCTGAGGATGGCTGCAGTTCTCTGTGAGGGAGCTCTGGTCCTTACCTTGAGCATGGCTTCCTGGATCCAGTGAAGACTGCTCAGGCTAGGTGGTACAGATCCTTCACCCCACTGGTGCAGACTTTCTAGCTTCCACCACTGACCTTTGGGCCTTCCCAATGCAGATTGTTGATACAGACATACATGAGACATTGTCATGGGCTGTAGGCCTCCAGCTGGAGTCATGGAGGGCATTGTCATGGGCTCTAGGTCTTCAGTTGGACTCATGCAGGACATTGCCATGGGATCTAGTCCCTCAGCTGGATTCTTTGGGTCTCTAGTGCATGGACAGATCTCTTGCACTCCTCTGCATTTTACTTTTTGGGTAAATACTATAAAATAATCCTATAAATTACATGTCCTGTATTGAATCTATTCCCTTGCAAACTGTCTACAAAATCCTATATACATTTAAAATATATTTTGGGAATATTTGAATGTAGACTGGATGTTGAATAACGCTATGGATGTTTCATTAATTTTCTTAAGTGCCATAATGGTATTGTGGTTATGTAGGAAAATATCCTCGGGAGATCCATTCTGAAGTGAAGATTTTAGGGGTAAAGTATTATAATGTTATCAACATATTTTCAAATGAAATAAATGTATATAGACATAGATATACATGTATATGCACACACAGGCACACACACACACACACAATGACTTTTCATTCTCTACCTACCTAACATCTAAAGAGGAGATAATAAAAGAAAAGAAATATTAATACTTGATGGATCCAGATGAGGCTATATGGATGTTCATTGTGGTGTTCTGTAAACTTAAAATACTATAAAATAAAAAGCCAGGAAAAGTCAAATTTAGATGGTTTGAACTCCCACAGGTGCTAGTGCAGACTCAGCCCCTGTGGGATATGCTCCTCACCTGTGTTTCTTTTAGTGACCAAGAGCCAGTGCACTCACCTGCCCCCACCCCAGAGGCACTTGCTTTGGAGTTGGCTGTTAGTGATTATAGGAAAATCTGCCTTCCCCACCTAGTGAGCTAACTGGGATGCTGGCCCATTTACTAACCTTCTACTTTAATTCAACAGGCCACAGCCAAAGAAAATCTTGGCATAGATTGAGTTTACCACATCTCAGTTTGCTTCTCCCTGCATAGATTAAAGATGTTGTTGGTGTTTAGATCTAATGGTAATATGGAAGGGGACAGGACTGTTATCTTACCACTCTGAAAAAGATTGGGAAGAGGGGAGACATGGCACCCATTCTTGTTAGCACCTTTCACATGGAAAAGGGGAAAATATATTGTGAATATCACTTATTACCCAAGTGTCAGAACATCTTGTGTCCTGGAAAGTTATAAAACAGACCTGTGAATTAGATAAGGAGATAAGCTCTAGGTAATGTGGGAAGCAACCAGCTTTGTCCCCATGACACCACTCTCCTCCACTGTCCTCCACTAAAAACTCCTGATCACAAACACAGATTGCTAGAAGGTGAGAAGGGTGAGTCGTGTTGGAAGGGATGGACAGAATGGCCACTCTCACTCTCCCCTTCAGCATCTGTGACATTAAGTGGCACTTAGTCATTAGCTTCTTGCTTTCTAGGTGTTGATTTTATTTTCCTAACAAACCCTTGTAGCTTCTATGCCTTCTGTCTTCCCCATGTACCCTGCAGTGTGGTACTATGCTTGGCACTAGGTAGATATTTGGCAAACATTCTGATTAATATAGTGAATTTTAAAGATTCAAGTATATCTCAGTGACAGAAAAAATCTAAATGAAATGATCTTAAAACCAGGAATGTAGTGTCTCTTAAAATTGCTAAGTTCAGGTATTAGTGGCTTTAGGCATAGCTCGCCTCAGGGTCTCAAAAGGTGTGTCAGTAGGGCCTGATCTCTCCAAATCTTTTCTCTTTCATATTAATTTTTAGGTTTTATCTGGTAACTAGATGCCTGCTCCATTCCCACATCTTTTAAGTCTAAATTCAAATGAAAAGAAAGAGGGCCTTTCTTGGCAGAAGTTGCATTGCATCTCATTGGTTCTCCCCAGGTCATGTATCTATTCCTAGATTGATTGCTGTGGCTGGGAAGATGTACACTCCACTGGCCAGGCCTGAGTCAAACAGAGTATACATCCCTGTGGCCAGAAGGAGGTCAGCTTCCCTGAAAACACAAACTTTGAGAATGAGGGAGGTGTAGTCTTCTTAATCACCTCCTATCCATCCCACTGGTGAGAGAGACTGGTGTCCTAGGGCAGCTGAGATGGCAGATCCATGACTTCCAACAATGCGCAGATGAGATCGACACTGTTTATGAGCCACATATACACGTGTGATGAGGGTGGAACACTGCATGGTTTTTAGTGTTACATGAAAGCTGCACTTAAAAACAGAATGAACAGCCAGGGGCTATGGGAGACTGGTTTATAATATCAAGAGGGTGGGATGAAGCCTGATTTTTGGTGGGAGGATAAGATTAGCCCATTTGAATAATCCTGCAGGCTGGCAAGGAATTGGAACCCACCAGTCAGAAAAAGCAGGGACCGTGTCTGGTCTTCTTTATAAGAAGGGTCCTTTACCAAAAGACCTTAGCCACAATAGCAGAAAGAAGAGTAAGACCCACAGATAGACCCTTTGAAGCCCTCCTGATTTTACCTGCTCTCAAGGTAGCACCTAATGTTGTTCTTTAATTTTAGGCCTCACATGATCCCCAGAAGAAAGTAAGAGACTATTAATGTAAGAAAGGCAAATTGATACTGGACTGAAAAAGCAACATATCCCCTGTCCTTGAGTTAAGAGACTTCAAGAAAGTGGTGACTGGTAGTTGGCCATCAAATGCTAATTCTTCTGTTTATCTGGACTGATCATCTTGATGCTCACCTGTTTTGGTAATCTCAAATAAATGTCAGAGAGGTAATCTCAAATGAATGAAGGAGAGAACCAAGCAAATACAGATGGCACAAAATGAAGTCCTGTGGATGCATGATCAAGAGAGGATGACCACTTCTTTGGGGAAGAGAACTCAAAGTATAGGCAGCATTTTGAAGTGTCAGCCTCAGGGACACCCTGGACAGGCTTGTTGCCTTGCTGTAGGCCATGCACTAATTTTTCATCAGGTGCAAGAATCTTCACTGTGTTGAGACTTTTGGTGAACTAGTTTGGATGCCCCACTAGGCCTGATTCCAGATTTAATCATGGCAGGATACTTTAAATGACACTTTTAAAATGGTTCCAATTGAATAACCTTGCATACATCAATTGGAACCATTAAAAAATTGTCATTAATGCATCTTGTACGTAATGCCAGAATTGTTGCTGATCAAAGCTTATTGAGATCATAGGTAATTTGATCTGATAATTACTAAAGCAGAGATTCTCACTTTTTTTCTACGAAGCTTTCTGAGAATTGGGCTAAATGCTATGAACATCAATGAAATAAACACTCATCCCAAAATTTACAGTTTCTGGGATTTTCACATAGTCCCTAAAATCTCAGCATTAAAGTTACACCATGATTCCAGAACTCCACAGCTTTGAGAGTCATATTTGGAGAAGATGGTTACTACAAGTTAGTAAAGCAAACTTTTATCCCAGGAGGGAGCCAGTGCTGTTTCTTGTCTGTGATGACTGCATGTCTACTGCACAATAGCTTTGGAAATTCAGGAAACCTGTACTGTTGGTCATTTGTAGTGCTGTTTTGGGCTCCTGGGTCAAGGTGTACGTATACCCTTCCTTGGCTTCTCTGAATACATTGTCTTCTGCAATTGACTCTGCTTAGTATCTTTGAAAGATTTAAGCATAAAAAAGACATTTTTAGAAATTGTGCTCCAAGGTGCAGAAAGCCAGAAATGATACTGACTGACATCACTAAAGATATGAGAGCTTCATCACATTTTTAAGCCCCGGATAAATCTGAGCATGAATAGCATACCCCTCTGGACATTATCATCCATGAAAATTTGAGTTGGACTACCAGTTGCTACTTGAGAAATAATAGTTGATTCACCTGCTGATCTGGAAGACTTGGTGACATAGTTGCAGATAAAACATGCTCTGAATACCTCGTGTGCACAAGGTTCTCTGAGGACAGGTATGCCTGGCCAAATTGTGGAGCAATGTGAACAGGGTCACTCTTTTCCTCCTATCACTAGCCATCTTCTTCACCTTCAGTACCCCGTCCTGTGCATTTTTCTCTTTCCAGGCACTGGTTCTCTGTTCCATTTCTACTCTCTCAGGATTCACTCAATCTTTACTTGAAGAGTGAGAGCCAGGTGTTTTGGCATAGCAAGAAAGCACTGAGCCTATTACAGGGGGAAGTTCTGTCCTTTCAGCTCTGCATTTCCCATCTAGGTGGTCTGGGCAAGCTATAGAATATTGCTTAGAATTTATCTTCCAAAAATAAAGGTGGAAGCAAAGATAACAACAACAACTTCTCTTTCACATGATTTCCTAGTGAAGATCAAAGTAACACATAAAAGAATGTGCCATAAACAGCAAGTTTACATGTGAAAAATGCAAAGTTGTTAATAAACAAATGAAGGTGTGACTTTTCTTGGGAAAGTGAATCTTTGAAGCAGGAAACCCCTTCATTTCATACATGAGTGAACCTACAATGATGAAACAATGACTTGAATAAGGGATGATATTTTGAGTTAGGAATTTCTTCCTAACCCTCCAGTTATCTGGTGTAGGCATTTCCACCCAGGCTCTGCAGTGATTAGATCCCCAGAATAGGAGCTAGAACCTGGAGGTTTCTGGATCATAAAAGAGAACACTTTATTTTTATGGTAGATATTTTCAGTGGCTTGGAAGATAAAGGATGGATCAAATGGACAGCCTATCTTTCCCAGCCAGCAGGAGAACATACTTCACTTCTTCTGAAGGGAACAAAGTGACCAACACATGGAATATACTAGAAAGAATAGTGATGGTTCATGAAGACTAAGAACTTGAAAACAAATGAAAACCTACCTCAAAAGAATGGGCAGTTCCAAAATTACTGAGCTCATCAGTTTGGATCAGATCAGTGACTAGATTCATATTGGGCTGGAATTCTGGCATGTTAGTTGAAAGGAGATTTGATGGATGGTATCAGAATTATGTCTAACTCAGGGATGTTAAATACGTGGAGATGCTCAGAGATTCTGAATATCTTCAGTGTTTAGGTTGTGTGCAGTGGGAAGGGCAACACAGAGTCTATTATATTTTTTGACACCTCTAACCAGTTGCAGCATGAAATAGAATACAGCATTTTGGTTGCCTTTTTAGAGTAAGCTTATCTTTCAGAGTGTGTAGATTTTAGGGGAAACAACTTATACTGCAATCAGATTGTCTCCTTGTAAGGAGCATTTCAACAGCTTCTGAATATTTCCTGGAAGCTACCTTTAATTTGGGCCTTTGGAGACAACCAGTGCACTTTTTGCTGAGTATATCTAACCACTTGAAGGTGGAATACATGGACAAATTAAGGAACTGGCTAGGTGGAGTCAAACCTAGAATTTCCTCTAGTGACCTATTTTTTCTTTTTTCTCTTTCAAAAAAATTGGGATATAATGTGCACGCAATAAAATCACAGATTTTAAGTGTAGAGTTGGATAAATGTTGATAAATGCACAGATGCATGTAATGAACATCTCAATTAAGTACTGTAGACTATTTCTAGTACTTCATATTTCCTTCACTCTCCTTTGTTGTCTCTACCCAGAAGTAAACATCATTTTGCTTACTGTCATACTCACAGAACATCATCTAAATGGAGCGTATGGTGTATTCTCTTTTATGTGTGATTACTTTGTTTAAAATAATGCCTTTGAGATTTACTTATGTTTTTGCATGTATCCATATATCCTTCCATTTTATTATTGACCAGTATTCCATTGTCCAAATGTGCCACTATTTATTCATTCCTGATGATCATTTGAGTTGTTTCTAGTATTTTGTTACTGTGAATAAAGATATTATGGGCATTTTGTGCAAGTTCCATGGTGTTGGCTATCAAAGAGAAGAATCTAAAATAGATGGGTAGAAAAACTAAAAGAATCAAGTGGACCCAGACAAATTGTTAGTTTTCACCAAGATGTCAAGACAATTAAAGGTGAAAAGATAGTCTTTTAAACCCGTGATACTGGAATAATTGGATATCTGTATGAAAAATAGAACCTCAGTCACTACTTCATGCCACAGGCAAAAGTCTATTGAAATATAATACAGACTTAAATATGAAATGCTTCTAGAGGAAAATAATAAGAAAATCTTTACAAATGAAGAGTAGGTAATGATTTCTTAGGATGCAAAAGAAACAATCATAAAGCAGAAAATTTTTAAATTAGACTTCAGAGAGAACTGGCTAAGATGGCAGATTTGTAAGAAGCAGGCAGCAAACCTCTCTAAAAGTTGCCATCTGGCACTGGAATACACTGGTTGGAGGAGGACAGGAGAGAGCGAAGTGGCTCCCCTGGACCCAGGAAGGATCTGAAGCACAGTTTGGGGCACACGGAGAGAGTGAAGAGAGAAACTTCAACAAAGAAGAAGGAGGTGACCTCAGTGCCTTCTCCCTGTGTCAGGAATCCTGGCAGGAAAGAAAAGGTTCAAACCTGTGGACATGGTGACTGCCGGCGCCCTGCCAGGGACCTCCGTGGAGGGATGAGAAACAGCAGCAGTGCAGGGAAGCAGTGGCCGTGAAGGACTGCACTGGCTGGCAGTGAGTGCTGAGGGCTCAGCCCTCATGCGTGAGAGAGCGATTGGCTGGGCGCCACTGTGGGGGGGCAGTGGCTGAGGTCAGAACTCAGGGTAGCCTCTGCTCCATCCACAGCACCGCTCCCAGGCAGGCTCAGGCCATGGAAAGTGTGCTGACAGCAGCAGGCAAATGAGTCTGGTCTCAACCAGAGTGCAGGCTATTGCCCACTGCCCCGCCAAAGGGCTGCTGCTGGCTTGCTGGGACAGATCTGCAAAGAACAGGACTCTGTCTCCACATGGTGCCTGCCTACAGCAGAGTCAAACCCAGGAAGTGGACTTTATTTTCTCTCTCATTTGTTTTTTTGTTCTGGTTGTGTTTCTTTTTTTTTTTTTGTCTTCGTTTTTGTTTTTGTTTGTCCTTTTGTTCTTTCCTTCATTGTTTGATCTTGTTTTTATATGAGTGTAAACAGAGCCTCTAACCTCTTTGTGATTGTGGTTCTGATCTGTTCTTCCTTTTATCCCTTCCTTCTCTTTTTCCCACCAGTCTTCTCCACCAATTTCCCAATGTTAGCGGGGTCCCTTTTTGTCCTCCAGCCTTATATCTAATTCCTTCCTCTTCTTACAATTCTCTATTTCCTCCTTAACTCATTTTAAATTTAAACTCCTGAGGGCAAAATTGACATATTAAGGACTTGTATACTGCATATAATTTTCTGGTTTGTTTTAGATTTTGTTATATAACCACAAATCTAGCTTATACAGTTAAAAGTGGCGAATAACTGATTATCTCAGTCTGTTATTTTCTAGGCTGTGTTTGATGCTTTTGGTACCACTATAGCTAAAAGCAACATAATTGTTCTAGACAGCTTTTCTACCTAGTATTCCATGAGTGAGATTGACTAAGGGTTACAGAAAATACTGTGGCACAGTACCAAAAAACAAAGGACTGGGCCAAACAAGCAGCAACTTCTCATGTCCAACAAATTGAATAGGTAGGATCTTGCAGCAGGCTCAAAACCCAAAAAATAAACTACACCTGGAAGATACCTCAGAGAAGTAGTCATCTCCTAAGGGTTCTAAATACTAGCAATAAAGCAACCTACCATAGGCAATTCACAAACATCACCCCAGGAATTAAACTAAAGAAAGAAAAGAAAATGAGATGACACTTAAACAAGATGCAATACCACACACCCAGTTCACCAAAGGCAAACCGAGGGGGTAGTGAGGCGGGACAATCTGAAAACCACCCACCTGGCATCTTTGAAGTGGTAACAAGAAAGCAACTGAATGAGGCTTTGGAAAAGTTAAATCAGAAATAATTTCACAGATAACTGCAGAGATAATGTCCACATTGAAGACCATGCCTAAGGACACTAGAGCAGATACAGGAAAAAAAATAGAAGAGCTTAAGAAAATTATGGAAACCATGAATGCTCAGCATAGGAAAGAAATGGAATCCATAAGGCAGATTCAAGCAGGTATCCAGGAGAACAAAAATTCCATTGAAAGTATTTGTAGCAGATTAAGCCAATGTGAGGACAGGATCTCAGATATAGAAGACAGGCTTGTAATTAGTGATCATGAAAAGAAAGAATTCTTAAAAACAGCAAGGGACCATGAAAAATCAATTCAGCAGCTGCTAGATGACTCAAAGATAAACAACTTAAGAATAATTGGAATAAATGAAAAAGCAGGAGATAGCATCAATGACATTAAAACATTGTTCAAAGACATTATCAGGGAGAACTTCCCTGGAAGAGAAAAAGAAATTGACCCCCATATAAAACAGGCTTTTAGAACTCCAACTAGACATGATCAAAAAAAAACTTCAGCCAGACATATCATAGTCAAGATCCCAGAAATTCAACAGAAGGGCAGAATCTTAAAAGCTGTTAGGGAGAAGAGACAAATCACCTATAAAGGAAAACCCATCAGAATCACAGCTGACTTTTCAGCACAAACCCTCAAGAAGAGCTTGGAATGACGTATTTCAAGCTCTAAAGGAAAATAATTTTCAACCCAGATTGACGTATCCCGCAAAACTATCTTTCAAAATTGATGGAGAAATAAAATACTTTCATAACAAAGAACATCTAAGAAAATTTATGACCACCAAACCAGCACTCCAAAATGTTCTGAAGGACATTCTAGAAAGAGATAACAATGACTACAACACCAGGAACCCCAACAGAAGGAATCCACAAGGCAGGGCAGATAATTAAATAGAGGGAAAGGGGAAAAACAAACAAAGAGTGGGAACCAACAACAGGAAAATATCATGACAAGTATAAGCCAATACACATCAGTTTTTACCATCAATGTTAATGGTCTCAATTCACCAATCAAAAGGCACAGACTGGCAAAATGGATCAAGAAGCAAGATCCAACAATATGCTGTATACAAGAAACACATTTAATTCAGAAAGAAACTCATAGACTGAAAGTCAAAGGATAGAAAACAATACTCCATGCAACAGGAACCCAGAATAAAGCGGGGGTAGCTATTCTTTTTGCAGACAAAGTGAATTTCAAGCCAAGAATGATTCAGAGAGATAAAGACAGTCATTACATCCTTGTAAAGGGAACAATCCAAGAGGAAGAGATAACGATCATAAATATATATGCATCAAATACCAGTGCACCCAGCTATATAAAACAAATATCAAAGGACATGAAAAATCAAGTAAGAACTAATACAATTATATTGGGAGATCTCAATACTCCACTGTCACAAAAAGACAGATCAACTAGACAAAAAATCAATAATGAAATAGTAGAACTGAACCAAACTTTGGAACAAATGGACTTAGTAGATGTCTACAGAGTGTTCCACCCCACAACATCAGAATATATATTCTTCTCAGCTGCACATGGGACGTTCTCCAAAATAGACCACATACTAGCTCATAAAACCTGCTTAAGTAAATGCAAAGGAATTGAAATTATCCCATGCATAATATCAGATCATAGTGCAATGAAATTGGAAATCAATGGCAAAAGAAATCACAAAAACTCCCTAAACACATGGAAATTAAACAGCACCCTCCTGAACAACCAATGGGTCACAGATGAAATTAAAGAAATTAGACACTTTCTACAACTGAATGATAATGACAGTACAACATACCGGAACCTATGGGATACAATGAAAGCAGTCCTAAGAGAGAAATTTATAGCATTAAATACCTATATCAGAAAAATAGAGCAAGCGCAAATAAACAACTTAATGGCAAACCTCGAACTTCTAGAAAAAGAAGAGCAGGCTAAGCCAAAAGCCCGTACAAGGGAGGAAATTATAAAGATCAGAGCAGAAATTAATGTATTGGAGACTAAAAAAACAATACAAAGAATCAATGAAGCAAAGAGCTGGTTCTTTGAATGAATAAATAAGATTGACAAACCCTTATCCAACCTTATTAAAAAAAGAAAAGAAAAGACTCAAATCCATGCAATTGAAAATGAAAAGGGTGATATCACGATGGACCCTGCAGAAGTCCAGAAGATCATCTATACCTATTTTGAAAATTTATATTCTACTAAGATGGAAAATGCAGAAGAAATGGACAGATTCCTAGATTTGTATGAATTACCAAAGCTGAATCAAGAAGATTTAAAAATCCTAAATAAACCAATATCAACCAATGAAATTGAAGATGTAATTAAAAACCTCCCAACAAAGAAAAGCCCAGGCCCTGATGGATTCACTGCTGAATTCTACAAGAAATTTAGAGAAGACCTAACACCACTACTTCTGAAACTTTTTAATGAAATTGAAAGGGAAGCAATACTCCCAAATTCATTCCTGGAAGCAAGCATTACCCTGATAACAAAACCAGAGAAGGACCCAACTAAGAAAGAGAACTACAGGCCAATCTCCCTAATGAACATAGATGCAAAAATCCTTAATAAGATACTGGCAAACAGAATCCAACAAATCATGAAGAAGATTATACACCATGACCAAGTTGGATTCATCCCAGGGATGCAGGGATGGTTCAACATGTGTAAAACAATAAATGTAATACACCATATTAACAGAACCAGAGACAAAAATCACATGATCATCTCAATAGATGCAGAAAAAGCTTTTGACAAAGTGCAGCACCTTTTCATGATACAAACCCTACAGAAAATTGGTCTTTATCTCAATCTGGTAAAAGCTATCTATGACAAACCAACAGCCAATATTGTAGTAAATGGACAAAAACTGAAAGTCTTCCATCTAAAATCAGGAACAAGACAAGGATATCCACTGTCCCCACTCTTATTCATCATAGTTCTGGAAACTTCAGCCAGAGCAATTAGACAAGAGAAAGAAATAAAAGGAATAATGATTGGAAAGGAAGAAGCTAAATTATCATTATTTGCAGATGACATGATACTCTACAGAGAAGACCCCAATAATGCCACTAAAAAACTGCTAGATTTAATAAGCAAATTCAGTAGTGTAGCTGGATACAAAGTCAGTACTCAAAAATCAATAGCCTTTCTGTACACAAATAACAAACTTAATGAAAGAGAAATTAGGGAAACAATAACTTTCACAATACCATCCAAAAAAATGAAATACCTAGGAATCAACCTCACAAAGGATGTAAAAGACCTCTACACTGAAAACTACAGTACTCTGAAAAAGGAGATTGAAGAGGATATCAGAAAATGGAAAGATATCCCTTGCTCCTGGATAGGAAGAACCAATATAGTGAAAATGGCCATACTTCCAAAATTGTTATATAGATTTAATGCAATTCCAATCAAAATTCCAACAGCATATCTCACAGAATTAGAGAGAACAATCCTAAAATTCATTTGGAATCAGAAGAGACCTAGAATAGCAAAGGCAATTCTGGGCAACAAAGGCAAGGCAGGGGGCATCACAATCCCCGACTTGAAATTATACTATAAAGCTACTGTGATAAAAACAGTGTGGTACTGGCAAAAAAACAGACCTGAAGATCAATGGAACAGATTAGAAGATGCTGAAACAACCCCAGACATACTAAGCCACCTTATCTTTGACAAAGGTGCCAAACACATTCACTGGAAGAAAGATAGCCTCTTATAAATGGTGCTGGAAAAACTGGCTCTACACATGCCAAAGATTAAAACTAGACCCATATCTTTCACCATGCACTAAACTAAATTCAAAATGGAGCAGAGATCTACATATTAAAACAGAAACATTAAATCTGCTGGAAGGTAGGATAGGTAGAACCCTTGAAGACATTGGTATAGACAAAGACTTTATGAATAAAACCTCAACTGCACAGGAACTATCACAAAGAATCAACAACTGGGATCTCATCTTATTAAAAAGCTTTTGCACAGCAAGAGAAACCACCAACAGAGTGAAGGGACAACCCACAACATGGGAAAAAATGTGTGCCAGCTGTTCCTCAGCCAAAGGATTACTATCGAGAACATACAAAGAACTCAAAAAAATTAGACCTCCCAAATTTAAAGACCCACTCCAAAAATGGGCATGTGAGATGAATATACACTTCTCAGATTAAGAAATACAAATGGCAAATAAATATACAAAAAAATGTGCATATCACTAGTCATTCGAGAGATGCAAATTAAAACAACACTGAGATACTATCTTACCCCAGAAAGATTGGCTATTATTAAGAAATCAACTAATAACAAATGCTGGAGGGGCTGTGAGGAAAAAGGAACCCTTCTTCACTGTTGATGGGAGTGTCAACTGGTACAGCCACTCTGGAAATCAGTGTGGAGATTCCTCAAAAATGTAGGATTGGAGGTCCCATTTGACCCAGCTATTCCCCTTCTGGGTATCTTCCCAGAAGAATTAAAAACATCGTACCACAGTGATATATGTGTACCCATGTTTATAGCAACACAATTTGTAGTAGCCAGATCTTGGAAACAACCCAAATGCCCATCAACTGAGGAATGGATAAGAAAGATGTGGTATTTTTATACAATGGAGTACTACTCAGCCATAAAGAAGGATAAACTGGAGACTTTTATTGGTAAATGGATGCAACTCGAGAAAATACTCATAAGTGAAATAAACCGAATGCACATGTGTAAGCATCGTATTGTCTCTGTAGTATGAGAAACTGAAAGAGTAAATAAGATCCAAAATGTACAATAGACATGGTGAATCAAAAAGAAACTGGTCAAAAGGAAAGATAGACTGGAATAGGGGAATAAGGAAAAGAAAGAAGGGAAAGGAAAAAAATTGTATATATATATAAGATGGTTAAGATAGATACACTACGAATTTTACTTAGTTCATTGAATAGTAAAGTTTGTGCCAATAATGTTTGGACAATTGAATGCTAATATCTGGTATCCTGAATAACTAACTTAAAGATAATAATATGTAATGTATTAACCATTTTTACCCTCCTATTATGTTGTTTTGAAAATTTGTTCTTTTTTGATTTGTTTTGTTTTTTCTTCTCTTTATAAAAAAAAAAAACTCCTGGAAGATAGAATAAGTAAAACTCTTGAAGACATTTGTGTAGGCAAAGACTTTATCAATAAAACCCCAATGGCACAGGAACTATCACAAAGAATCAACAACTGGGATCTCATTTTATTAAAAAGCTTTTGCACAGCAAGAGAAACCACCAACAGAGTGAAGAGACAACCCACAACGTGGGAAACAATGTTTGCCAGCTGTTCCTCAGACAAAGGAGTACTATCGAGAATATACAAAGAACTCAAAAAAAATCAGACCTCCCAAATTTAAAGACCCAATCCAAAAATGGGCATCTGAGATGAATACACACTTCTCAGATTAAGAAATACAAATGGCAAATAAATATATGAAAAAATGTGCAGCATCACTAGTCATTTGAGAGATGCAAATTAAAACAACACTGAGACTCCACCTCACCCCAGAAAAAATGGCTATTATCAAGAAATCAACTAATAACAAATACTGGTGGGGCTGTTGGGAAAAAGGAACCCTTCTCCACTGTTGGTGGGAGTGTTGACTGGTACAACCACTGTGGAAATCAGTGCGGAGATTCCTCAAAACCTAGGATTAGAGGTCCCATTTGATCCAGGTATTACCCTTCTGGGTATCTTCCCAGAAGAATTAAAAACATCATACCACAGCCATATGTGTGCACCCATGTTTATAGCAGCACAATTTGTAATAGCCAGACCTTGGAAACAACCCAAATGCTTACCAACTGAGGAATGGATAAAAAAGATGTGGTATTTTTATACAACGGAGTACTATTCAGGCATAAAGAAAGATAAACTGGAGACTTTTATAGGTAAATGGATGCAACTCGAGAAAATACTCATAAGGGAAATAAACCATATGCGCATGTATAAACATCATATTGTCTCCCTAGTGTGAGAAACTGAAAGAGTAAATAAGATCCAAAATGTACAATAGATATGGTAAAACAGGAAGAAACTGGTCAAAAAGAAAGAGAAACTGGGATGGGGGAATGGAGAAAAGAAAGAAGGGAAATGAAAAAAAATTTAGATATATATAAGATAGTTAAGATAGATGTACTACTAATTTCCCTTAGTTCATTGAAAAGAAAGGTTTGTGCTAATATTGCTTGGACAATTGAATGCTGATATCTTGTACCCTGAGTAACTAATTTAAAGATAACAATACATAATGTATTAACCATTGTTGCCCTCCTATTATGTTGTTTTGAAATTTTGTTCCCTTTTTTCTTTTTAAATAAAATAAAATAAGATAAAATATAAATTAAACTTCATCAAAATTAAAAATGTGCTCTTTGAAAGGTGATGTTAAGAAAATGAAAAGTTAAGCATCAGAAGGACAGAAGATATAAGTAATTTGTGTAACTAACAAAGGATTAGTATTCAGAGTATATTATAAGTTCCTTCAATAATAAAAATCAACAATCCTATTTTAAAAGCAGGTGAAAGACATAAATAGGCACTTCACAAAACAAAGATGAAAGAATGATAAATATGCACATGAAAAAATGTTTATTATTAGCCACCAGGAAAGCACAAATCATAACCACAGTGAGATGTCACTCAAGACACAGTTTGTACCATGAAAGAGGCCATGAGTGTGACTGGGGGACCCAGGTGCTGGTCCTGCTCAGACTCCCTCTGCACTAAATACAAAACTTGTTCATTATTTTTTTCTCATACTACACAACAGGATTCTAATTTGTGTCATAACATCTATGGCAATGAGAAGCTTGTTTGTGGCTCCCACAGAAAACTTTCTCTTTGTATGAACTAAGGGAAGTAATACCATTCCTTTTTACATGATGAATTTGAAAATGACAAAATCCTGGGAGGTAAAAAGGTCTCTAATTTAAACTTTCCTTGAATACTTTCTTAATTCGTGGATTTTCTGCTTTGGTACCATAACATCTACTGTAAATATATGAAAGGTTTAATTCAATTTCACTGTGTCTTACCTCAGTACTGGAAGTAGGAAAATTACTTTCTATCATGTGCAATTTGGTCTTATGTACTTTAATGTCAAGTCTAATGCCATATTCTCAGAGTTCTTCTAAATATTACTTCTGGGAATAGGTGAAAGAACTGAGAATACAGCAATACCTGGGTTCAAAAATGCTTCTGATCATAATCTGGTTCCTAAACAAAAGCATTTGGCAAAATTTTGCTTTCATTCACGAACTCCTCATTGGGTGACAAACAGGACCCTGGTCATCTTCCCCACACAAACACAAATGCAGCTGTCTTCCCCAAAATCATGAAACAAATTCATAAACTGAGATGCCACACTATTTAGTTTGGAAAAGAGAAGCCCTTTTCTATTTCCCTCTCTCTATCTCTCCCTCACCCTGCCTCCACCTGTATTTATCTATCTCTATCCATCTTTGTAGTTGTAGAGTAATCAAAGTGGTATATTATAGAAAAATAGATACTGTATTTATTCTATGTGGTCCCTAAAGCATAATTCAGACCCACAGAGGTAGGCTACAGGCAGGTCTGCTTCTATTTAAACAATATAATCTCTCTACAGATGGTTATGAGAGCACCTCTGCATCCCTGAAAGTGTCAAGTGGACAGATATGTACTGAAACCATTGTGGTAGATAGTCATATAGACCAGGGGGAACTAAATGACCTGTCTAAAATTCCTCTTGGATCCTTGCTATCAGGCATCTGTAATATAAAGGTGGGATGTAAGGGTTCTTATAGGTAAGAGTCACTGTACTGACTCTTACTTATGGCGTGGGTAAGAAAATGCTGTGGGATACCCTTAGAGCAGCTAGGTAGGTGCCACTTATATACACAGTGTAACTTTAGTAAATGAGATGATAAGAAGTTGTAAGTTTGGGTTATCTGAAGGTGACTTTGGTTTTGGAAATAGTTTGAAAGTGGTCCATCTGGAATCATCATGCTGGACAATCCTGCTAGGGGAGTTGAAAAAGAAACACAGCATAAACATCACAATAGAGGAATAAAGTTGATTTTCTTGGCATGCCCATAAGCTCAAAATGAAATATGAGAGTGCCTCAAAGTGGCACTTAGAAAATGTGTGCAGCTCTGAAAACATCTAATTCTGTAACGATTTTCATAAATTAGTCTCACACTTTACAGCCACGTCTAGGTGAGGGATTGTTTATTTTTTGTGATAGAGCATTTCTAAGGCTGCTAGAAGATCCAATCCAGGCTTCCCCCACTAAAGAATTGATCACATTCCGTAGGAACCTTTAAAAGACCCAGTAGGGCTGTCTGGCCTGGCCTCTGTGTGCTCTACCTACACTGTTTTCTCTACCCTGCCTTTGCCTCTCCACTCTCTTTTGGACTCATTTATCTGCTGGCACAGCAGCATGGCCTTTCTGGAGGTCATTACCTGCTTAGAGCATGTTTACAGCTGGACAGCTGCTGGAGCCAGCCACGTCCAAATACCTGGGGGCGGCTGCCTGTGTTGTAGAATCTGAAACACCGAGTGCCATCTGCAACCCTTTTTAGTGGGGACACAGTCTGTCTGCCTTTCAAGAGGGACCTGCTTAAATAATAAATTCTGTCAGAGGAAGTGCGCTGAGAAATCCTGATTCCGATTTATATAATGAATGAGACTGGAGCCTTCTCTGGACAGCAGACTTTGGTAAGTGGAAAAAGAGATCATTAGGGCAGATGACAGGGTGCCAAAGGGACTGGGGAAAAGACGGCAGCTGGAGGCAAGTGCTGGGGATGACATCACAGCTTTGTTTCAAGTCAGTCTTACAAGTCTATATTGATAAAGGAAGGAATTGGGCAGCCATTATCACAGAGCACCTAGAATAATTCTCTTTTACGAGTTAAAAGTCTCCAGGTTGGACAGAATGCAGGAAGCATGTAGTTGTCTTCAATCTGCATGGCTGCAGCACTGATGGTTATTTATCTCCCCATCAAATATTTCCATACTCCAAGGTATCAGCCCTCTGTGTTTCCTCCATTCCTGGCCAGGGACTTTGGGTGGGGATAAAGCATGTGACCCAGGCTTGGACAATCAATCCATCAT
This sequence comes from Erethizon dorsatum, assembly GCA_028451465.1. Lineage (NCBI taxonomy): Eukaryota > Metazoa > Chordata > Mammalia > Rodentia > Erethizontidae > Erethizon > Erethizon dorsatum. The sequence goes on from CM051822.1 coordinate 104,133,791, forward strand.
AATTTTCTACCCACAGTGATTGGTTCAGGATTAGCAGCAACAATGGCATTCAATGATAATTTTGCTGGGACCAAGGCAGAAGACTTTCCTATAACATTGAACCCGAGAGGACATAAAGCTGGATTTCTTCCAGCCATCTGGAAATTACCAGGAGCTTGAGACTGAAGCCAACACAAGGCAGACAGAGCAGAAGGATGGAAAGAACTGTCTCAGTGACGCTGCTTGTACTCTGAATTCAGCAAAGCCTGACACCTGGTCTTCCACTGGACTTCTCAATTATTTTTTTATTTTTTTAGTCTTAAATAAGTTTAGTGTGAAGTATCTGTTTGCCATCACAGAAGCTATGACTGTATCACGACTGTATCAGTTTCCTCTGATGAACAAGGGCAGGAACAGGTGGGGCAGGACTATTGGCAGAAGTCACACGGTGGCGGTGATCTCAAGATTTCAAGAGTAAGAAGAGGATACAAACGCCTTCGAAGGTGAATGCCTTTTCTGGGGCAGGATTTGCAATCTACATAGAATGGTCTCTTGGAAAGGACAGTACAGAATACATTCAAACATCAAATGGGGGGAGTTGAATGAAGCGCTCTTTAAATCTGTGTTTTAAAGTCACTTATTAGTGACCATAGCAAAAGAGTTACATGCCCTTTCAAATTCCCTCTCCAAGTATCTCAAACATAAACAAGAAATGATAAACATAATGTGGCACAAGGACTGTAATTCTGTAGTCCTGATAACAGACCTGGTGGACAGAACTTTCTCTATCACTAATGTAACTTTGGCTCACACCACTGCATGATTCCTCAGCTCCCATTTTCTTCAGGGCAAAGATGGATTATGGATCCTAGCATCTGGCACACAGCTTTGCACAGGCTGCACTCAGTTGGTGCTTACAAGCGAGTTATGTATCAGCATGAGGGGCTCTAGTTAGGACCCCCTTCTGGAACACAGCTACTTGGCAGTCTCAGATGTGGTCATTAGGGTTCCCTGGGTTGATGATAGGCTCTTCTATACCACTTTACCAGCCCTAGGAATACACCTGTGCTGAGAGGAGTTGCTGGGCTCAACACACAGAGGAGACAGAACCATGCCGTCTCCTTCAAGTCCTTCCTATTGTGCTTGAACCTGACACTGCATGTGCCTGAAAAGATACAAAGTCATGCATTCATTTGTTCATTCAGCAAACTCTCATCAAGAATCCAGGGTGTGCCAGGCTCAGGGTGTACAGTGCTGAACAAAGCAGACACAGTCCCTGCCTGTGGGCTTCCAGGATGGCCCCCTTCCACCCAGCGTGGATTCCTCCTCTGTTACTCTCTCCTGAGATGCCTGGGCTCAGGTGTCCAGGGTCTGCCCTGTGTTTCTTTTTGAGTCACGTCCATTCGCCCTTTGCTGATGCCAAAGCCCTTGTCTTCAGGTCTCCTTTCTATTTGCTTCTCCCTTTACCTTATAAGATACAGCTTCTAGAACTCAAGAATCTGTTTCTTAATCTGTGCCTGGATCACAAAATCCTGTCTGGGTTCTCTAAAATCCAGCTGAGGCCTGGACTGCCCAGGAACAATTTAATGGTTATGATTATTGTGAGTTTTACATTTTAAATATCCATTTGGGTTAAATTAGGAAAGCCCAATTCAAATTCTAAGAGAAGTATGCGTAACCCTGACAGGTGACTGAAAAGTTACCTTGAAGTTACCACCCCCAGTGATGGTTGAATTTTTGACTCTGAAGCCTGAGGATGAGGGTCCTGACTCTACCTGCTGCCCAGCTGCCTGAACGCTGTGCCAGCAAAGATGCACCCTGCCTGTCTGCCAGGCAGAAAGGCTGTGCCAGGCTCTTTTTTTTTTCACATTTCACAGCGCAGCAGCCCAAAGCTGCTGGGGTGGGGGAGTTGGGATCCGGTCCCCAAGGACCACCTTGCACTGGTATCATGGTGGGGTCCAGGTTCACCTTTTACCCTCAGTCTGGGTCAGGGCTTTGGCCCCTGCCTGATACCTTGCTAGAGCAAAGAGAAGCCAGCGAGTGTTCTTGGGAAACTTCCTGTGTGTGTGTGTGTGTGTGTGTGTGTGTGTGTGTGTGTGTGCAGGGGTGTCAGGTTGGGAAGGTGTTAAGAGGTAGAAAGCTGGAAGGAAGGAGAGCTCCTTGGCAGGGACAGAGGGTGCAAACGCTGCCGAGTCCAAGAGAAGCCCCAAAACGTTCGTATACTACATGCCCACGTGCGAGCGTGTACCCGGGAGGCAAAGACCGGAGAGCCGGAGTAGGAGGCAGAACCAGGAGACGCAGAGGGACCGCAGGCAAAACCCCAGCAAGCGCGCTGCCCTGGCGCGCAGCCCAGTGGCCGCCCACTGGCGGGGGAGCCGCGAGAGAGAGGCGGTGTCATTGGCCGCGGCGGCAGGGTTTCCCCGGGCTTCCCCTCCCCGGGTCGCAGGCGCCCGATGCAGGCCCAGGGCGCGGAGGTGGCGCCCAGGCGCTAGGGGTCCGGTAGTCCCCGAGGCGCCCCGGCTTCCCGGCGGACGCGGCGTCCGAAACGCCGGGAGGGTGAGCGCAGCATCCTGCAGTCCCGGGGCCCACGGCGGGAGGTCTGGGCTGAGCCCTCCCCGCCCCCTCCGCCCCCCGTTCGCCCCCGCCGGCGCCCGCCTCTCGCCCCCGCCCGCGGCCTGGAGCACGCCTCCCTCGCCGCCCAGGGTCTGGCAGCCGCGCCGGCGAAGCCGCGGGAGCCGCGGAGAGTATCAGCTGCCGCTGCGGGAGCTGCGCCGGCCGCACCATGCGAGAGCTGGCCATCGAGATCGGGGTGCGAGCCCTGCTCTTCGGGGTCTTCGTGTAAGTAGTGGCGCGCGGCGGGCGGGGCGCACCGACGCGGGGACCCACCTACCGAGCCTTTCTGCGCCCCAACTTTGTTTGCGCCGCCGCATCACACGCGGGCCTGGGTGGGAGGTCCCCTCCTCGCCTGGTGGCCGGAATGTGTCCTAGGGGACCCAGAGAGACCCCCCTCGTCCCTTTCCTGGGACCCTCGACACAGAGCGACCCTCGCGGACCAGGGCCAAGGCTGGATCTTCTCGGCCCTGGCCGCGCTGTGCGGCGGGTCTGCCGTTCTGATCTCCCCGCAGGCGCCTTTCTTCGGCCCCTCACCTTCTGTCCTGTCCGGAGAATTTAGGCTGCTCCCGTGGCCTAGGAAGGCATCCTAACCTGCGCCCTCGAGAAGTTTCTCCCTCTGTGTGATCTTTCCAGGCCGACTCTGGCGGTCTTTGCTCTTGGTCCCATCCCCCCCGCGCCCCCCGCCTTGTCCAGGGCCAGGCTGAGTCTCCTCCGTCGTCCCTGACTCCCGCGCCCGCGGTCCCGCTGAGCGTTTCCCTAGGAGGCGTTTGCAGTACTTCTCCCGCTAGAAAACTGTTGCCAAGGAAGCTCAGCAACTCAGGGACCTCAGCCCGGGTGAGGGCTGAAAAGCTCCGTTTAGAGTTGATGTCTGCTTCAGGTGCGGGGCAAAAGCCCTTCCGGGGAAGCAGCGAAGTGCCCTGGGGTCTCCCAGCGGCTGGCACCTGGGAACAGCAGTTTCGGAAAGGGAGTGTGCACTGACGCAGATTCCTTGGCAGATGCTTGAGTTTCCTTGTCTGTCCTGGGAATCGACATCAGCCTCCAGAGCCCAAGTGGAAAGGAGGCGTCCCATCTCTGTTTAAGAACAAAGCCCGGACTCCAGCTCTCTCTGCACCCTCCTGTCCCTCATCTGCACGTGTGCCTCTATTAGCAGGCCAAGTTCTCTCTGTGCCTCCGCCTACGACTCTTCTGACACATTTTAAATATTAAAATTGCGTGAACTCTCTGGTTACCACCTTTTGGGTAAAAACCCCACCAAGACAAACAGGAGGCCCCTCTCTGGATTTCTTCCCCAAACTGGATTCATGGAGGCAGGTGTGCTGTGTCAAAGATGACTTTTGTTCTTGCAGCCCAGGGTGTATACATGGAAAGAAATACCCTTTTTTGCATGTGTTTCTTTACTAGGGATTAGATTCACCCAGAGTGTTTATTCACACCATCAGAAAAGGCCATGAGCTCCCCCAGATGCAGGCAAGCCCCCCTCTCCCGCCTTCTGACTGAACACTAGTGTTATTCACTGGGAAGAAGGACCGAGAACTTCATTTGGGTCCCGATGCATTTGGAAAAACAAAACATTTCTTCCTCTGCTTACTCTATTTCTCTACCTTTGGGATAAACATTAAAACTAGCGATTGCCGTGTGATCAGATGGGGACAGTTTCTAGTTGGCAGATAGGCTAAAACCTCATTAAATTATTGTGTGATGGAAATGATAAAATAGTGTTCAGTGCACAGCAGAATTTAACATTTGTTGGGTGAATGGTTGTTTGAAAAATGCTGAAATAAAGTGAGATCGGCTCTTAGTCTACCTGCTTCGATTGCTGCAGGGAATACTTATTTTAAAAATGGTCTAGTAAAATGTAAAATGTTTATATGATTTTCAACTTTCCCTTCAAATAGTCCTCCAACCATTTATGAGATGTTTACAAATATACAATGGCCTGTGCAGTGAATTTGAAAACTTGGTAATTATTGTTTACGTGCATCTGGCTTCCACTAAGGATGTTATGTAAAATCAGACAGGCATTTTACATTCTTTTTGTTCCAAAGTTCCCCTTCGTATTACTTAATGTGGGATCTGCTATCATCTCCCCCAGTGGGACACAAATGGGTACTGGAGACATTTTTGGATGATTACATGTTTCATATCAAATTGGAAATGTTAACTTGTGGCTCTCTTTTCTGCAAAGACTGGTTTTGGCACTGATGCAAGCCCCCCTTGGGGGTGGGTCTTGGATGCTCTTATGCTCTTATCAGGCAGATAGAGACTTCCGGAAGACCCTAAGAACACAGACACGGCTGACCTCTTGTTTCCTCAGATAAGTTTTTGATGCCTTGACAGAGGCTGGCTTTGGAGGAAAGTTTTATTCTTTCTTTTGTCAGTGCTGGAGGGCTGACAGAAATTGGTGGGTTCTGTGCAACTCTGTCCATGAAAAAGATGGTCTTCCCAGCTAGGAGGGATTGTGAAGTCCGTTTGGGCAAGCAGGGTCCAATTTCCCTGCTGCAGGGTCCAGTGTAGCTGATATAATTCATCACCTGTTTTGGCTTGGTGTGTTGACCGGATTTCCAAGGATAACAGCCCAGTGTTGTGAGAGGGAAGTAAATCTCACTTCTGCAAATTCATGCTCCTAAGAAACCTCACCTGTAGATGTGCTTGTTTTCTGACTACATTTGCCCTACTGGGGAGCAGGGATCCCACTGCACCAAGCCCACATGCTCCCCGTAGATTCCAAGTTAGACCTAGTGAAATGTGTTTTGGACCCATAGGTGACAGGGATGTAAGTTTTTTTTTTTTTAAGAAGTGTTTTCTATTAGTAGATCAGGTGTGGTGCTAATGTTTTGTGCAATGAAGATCCCAAGAGGAAACTCTCTGGATAATTTTCATAGAGCTCAGAGCCTTTTGGACAGCCGTGCCTAAGATCCTCAAATAGCTGGGAAGAAAATTAGCAAACAGTAATGCAAACCAGTGCTGGCATATAAAGTTTGCCCTAAAAAAATAAATTGGATATCCAGTGTTTAGGAAAAATAAAAGTACAATGTGTAGCCTTGAGGCTACGTTTAGCGTTCTGAAGCTTGTGGGCTTGGGGCCTTATTGCTCTGATTTAGGGACTGGGCAAAATAGGGAAGAGCAGCACCTAGGGTTCCTTCTATCTGCTGCCACCTAAGATCCCAGCAGGGATTAGGTGAGTTCTTTCACCAGTGCCAAAGGCGGAGCTGGATCATGCTCACCAGCACTTAGCTGTTGGTCTACAGCCCAGTGGTGTATTATTACTAGTACACTATTTACCTTTATTGCTATCACCTGTAAAGCATGTGTTGTTTATTGAGAGCTTACTACACATCAGGCAGTAATGAAGACTGTCACAAATGCCATTTACCTGATGAGGGAGTATATTGATATATCTTTGTCATAGGTTGAAGAAACTGAAGCACAATCAGATTAAGAAGCTGCCTGAGTTGCAGAAGCAGCTCTGAGATTTAAATTCAGGTGCTGAAGCTACATAGTCTGAATCTCGTCACCTTGCTTCAGGAAAAATGCAGCCAGCTTGGTCAGTTGAGGGCTTACTGTGTGCACAGGGCATGCCATATGATTTCTCTTTCAAGCCTCATCTGACTCTGAGGTGGATGCTGCATTACCCCCAGTTTACAGGTAAAGGCTGAGTGACCTGCCTGCTTGTTGAGCTAGCTGGAGGCCTAAGTGGATGTAAACAGAGAGTAGATCTTCCACCCCAAAGCTGCCAGCCACTGCGATAGAAAGTATCCACTGCCAGTCTCACAAAAGTGAACACATCCTATGAGCAAGTCCCTTCTCTCACCTGTTACTTCCACAGAAACAAGTGTATGTGGCCTGAAGTAATACGTGGGAGCAAATATCATTCTAGCTCTAGAATTAAATCTTAGGTTGACACTTCAAAAACAGAGGGAGCACAGGGGTGGTTCAAACTCCCTAGAAGATGGGACTTGGACCTGCTACAGAATTGGAAGGTAGGATACAGTCAATGAGTAAAGTGCTGGAAAGAAGTTAGATGGCCATCGGACATAGTTCAGAAAGTCCTGCCTTCACAGCGCTGCATAAAGGACCTGGAAAGACAACAGCCACGAAATGGTCGGCTAGGGCGAAGGTGTCCGCCTGCCACTTGTCAGCCTGAGTTTCCTGTACTCCTCTATCCCTCTGTCTCTAGGTTCCTTCCTTTCTTTCCTCCCTATGGTTCCTGATGCTCCTTGTCTGAGGTGTCCCATCGAGTGTGAATCTGCTTCAGATTCCGGGATGCTCAGGTGCTGGCATCTGCCTCATCTCTGGTCAGTCCTGCATCTTTTTTTGACTGTACAGGAAATCTCTGCCAGGTATTGGGGATGAGAGAAGAGAGGCCTGGTGGCCTCCAATGAGCTTACTGTCCAGTTGAGCAAGTGCAGAGTGGGCCACTATGTACATTTTCTCCCTAAGGCAATCACTGAATTTGAAACTTTTGCCTTCCAACATTTCTCTTTTATCACCCATCCATTTGCCAAATATTTATTTGGCACCTTTCAGGTACCTGCGTAGGTAGTATTATTCTCTATCCCGTTCATTAGAAAACTTTGGTTGGTGTAATTCTAACAAGACACTTGGTGCCTTAACTGGTCCAGATGACTTGCTTGAGGGCTCTAGAGGTTGGTTGATTTTGAAATATTGACACTAACAGCCCTGTCATTATTGCTCCAAAGAGTTCAGTCTAGTATTGCTTCTAGAGTCTCATTCCAGGCTGAGATGGTTGTGTTAGTTGGAACAAAGGACTCAGTTTTACTGAAAAGAAGGGATAGTTAACCGTGGAAGGGATGAAAGGGACGAGGCCAGTGCTAGGGAAGGCTGCTCAGAGCTAATGTCTTACCTGAGTCTTGACCATCGAGTGCCAGGTGTACATGGCCTGAGAACAAGGACATTCCTACAGAGCAAAGACTCAGAGGCACATTGTAGATGGGGATCAGCCCTACTAGGTGTGGCCTCAGACTGTGGTTTTAGGGTGGAGATACTAAGAACAGAGTCTCGGATGAGAATGTGAGAGGCCGCAGTGCCCTGCTGCGTCACACCATAACCGGGAGGCCCCAGAGATTTGAAACAAAGAGCACCATAGTCAAGATAGTTGCCCAGTGGTGGAAAGGAACTGTTTCATTGGCTGTGCAGGCCCTGTTCACTTTTGTGAGTGACAGGAAACAGCTCTACTGCCGCCCCTCTGCTTCACTGCTCTCTGAGAGTTTGTCTTTTATTATGTTGTGCGTTGTGGTCGGTCGAATCCATGCTCTGCTCTGGACTGTCAGCTGCTGCACTCTGGGGACTAGGATGCATCTTTATCCTCTTTGCTTTCCCTTATTCCACACTTGGCCTTGCCGCGAGCATGGTTAATGTCACCTGACCTGGTTTCTGATGATCATTTTCCTAGAACTCTGAGTCTTCTGCATCAATCCAGAACAAAGCTATTTAAGGGTGGTCTGCTGACTTCCTAATCAGAATTTCCTGGGCCTCAGTCCAGATGTTGTTGATATGTTGGTATTCAGCTTAATCAAATTAAGAAAAGAGCCCTGGAATCTGCATTTTTATCAGGCAATCCTTCCATCCATCAGGTTTGGAAACTACTAATTCAGAGTCTACAGTCATCTGAGGGTCTCCTTGGTTCTTTTGCCTTTTCTGCCCACACAGCCAAACTTCCTGACCTCCCCAGTCCCTGCCATGGAATTAAATGCGGCCAGGGAATGAGCTCTGGTCAGTGGAACATGGGTGGAATGACAGGTATCATAGCTAAGTTGAGGCAGCATAAATCCCCTTCATTACAGTATGGAGTGCCATGCTGACATGGCAGATCTCCAGAAGGGAGGGGTCAGAATGATGTCCCTGGATGGTCATGCAGCTGGAAATAGACCCTAGTGAGGGACAAGGAAGGGAACCCTGTGTTAACTGAGATGTAAGGGTAGTTGGCTACTATAGCGTAAGTCTCTTCTAATTAGTACACCTATAATAATTTTGCTTACTCTCTAGTAGCAATTATCCAATGAGTTGTTTGAAGCAAAGTAGTGTAATAAAAGACCATGAACTTTAAAGCTAGCCAGATCCATGTTTGAATTTTGGCTTTGCCACTAATCAGCAAGTTGCTTAAAATCTCTCAATCCCAGTTTCTTTATGTGGGAAATTAAGATAACATTTATCTTACAGAATTTTATTAGATAAGGTGCTATTAGTGCCACACTATACACAGTTAGGTGTCTTCTTCCCACTCCTGTTGATCCTATCACGTATGTGTAGTGTCTGTGAATGGCACTGCAGCACAGTGGTTATGATCATGGCCCTTGGCTTCGGGCTGTCAGGATTTAATGATGACTTAAATTTCTGACCTTTTACCACAGTGATTGCGGGACAGTGGATCAAAAGCATTATCACCACAGCTGGGTTAGATAACATATAAAGAAAATGCTCTGTCCCTCTTGTTGACTTTAAAGTCTGTTTTCTTCCCACAGAGGTTAGTTCAAAGCAGGTCCAGGGAGATCTTTCCATCAGATCCATGATTGGAGGATCAAGTGTCCCTGAGCTCTTTCTCTCTCCTTCCTGGGAAGATATTTGCCTGTTTGTCTGATAAATAGAACATCCTTCTGTTTGAGATATTATTTGCCACTGTAAAATGAGTTGCTGTACCTAGAATTCTGGGAATTGATGATCTCTTCCCACAGGGAGATAAATGCTTATAGCACGACAAAAGCAGATCATTAGTTTCAGAACTTGTGGCTACAGTTATCTCAATTAGTTATAAAGATTATGCCTTTATTGAGGCACACAAGGCTTGTAAAAGCTCAGTACTTCTGTTTTTCTGGGATAGTGTTTGTAAATGTGAAAAGTATCTTAGTAATATTACTTCTTTTAAAAATGTCATCTTGATCTGTGTGGATGAATTAGAATCACTGCTTTGCAGTGAGGAAGCTAATTCAGACGAGACCGCTGCCTGTCGGCACGTCCTGATGTGTTAACCAGAAGCTAGGCCGGTGTTAGGGGAGCTCTGAAATGCCTGGGAGGAGGGAGAGGCAGGTGAGAGGAGCTGGCGCAGTGGAGTTCAGGAACAGCTTCATCACAGATCATCCCACAGAAGCCAGAGCCTAGCTGCAGTTCTGTCTCTGCTGAAGACAAAGGAGCAAAGAAGAGGGGCAGATATGCTGCAGGAGCATTTGGGTTGGTTTCCAGAAAGCCAGCAGTCTGCTGGTCAATAGTGGATATTTCTTTCTGCCTTACCAAAGGATTTTTTAAAAAACATGTTTTTATTGAATATTAGTTTGAACCATATGAAGTTGCTGACATTTGACTATTTTGGACTACAAAACTGGAAATTTCATTTAGTTCAACCTAAAAATAACATTCACAGAGAAAAGTGCCCTATTCATAATTGTACCACTACCCAGGATAGCCCCCACCTGCCAAGCCCACCTCTACCCCCTGAAGGTCACCACTACCCTAACTTCTAAAACCATTTTTGAACTCTATATAATGAAATTATAAGCAGGGGCGTGGTGGCGCAGGCCTGTAATCCCAGCCTTCAGGAGGCTGAGGCAGGAGGATCACCATGAGTTCAAGGCCAGCCTGAACTGCATGGTGAAACTGTCTCCAAAAGACAAATAAAATAAAATAAAATAAATAAAATGAAATTATTGTGTGTGTGTGTGTGCTTTTGTGCATTTTGGCTCCGTATGTTTTGAAGGTTCATATGTGTTGCTATGGCCAATTATAGCTTGTTCATTCTCATTGCTACAGAGCATTTCATGGTATGACTGCATCCCTATTTATCTACCCATTTTATGTGTATGGATATCTAGATTATTTATTGTTTTTGGTGATTAAATGTAAGGCTGCTGTTGTTTTTTGGTGAACATATTTGTAATCTTTGTTGGGTATATATACCTTGGAGTGGAAATGCTGGATTATTCAGCAGAGGCTTTTAAAGAAACATTTGGCTAAAAGCAATAATCTAGTCTTCATATTGCATTAATCTCTACCTCTTGAGCAGCTACCTTGCATAAAGCATGTGAGGGGCCTGGGAGGTGACACAAAGAAGCCTAAAGTGGGTCACCATCTTGTAGAAGAGTGGGCAATGTGGCATTGTGGACAAAGAGTGAAATCCTGACTCTGTGGATGTAAAGATGCACTCTGGCTTCTTCATTTATAAAATAGGGACACTGTCTCACCTCCTAAGAGGGGGCTGTAAAGATGAGGTAATGTAATGTGTGATGGGTTTCTCGTATAAAGATGGTAAATAGTATGTTTGAGCCAGTTGCTTTCCATTCTTCTATCTCCTTTTCTTCTTATGCCTGAGGTGGGAACATCAGTCAATTAAAAGATGCCTAGTATCCCAGTGAAATAATAATAGAAAAAGGGACTCTCTCAGGACCACAGGATAGAACTGAGCCTCAGACTGGGATCTAGAAACTTTGGGGAGGGCATTCTGAACAATTGTTCAAGAAATCATTGATAAATTGCTAATGCATATATACATTGATATATGTGTATATGCACCTTGATAATATATATATTTGTGTATAATTGATTTGTATCTCTACTTTGGTGTGGGGGACCACCTGGATGGCTCTCCTTGAAAGAAGAGCAATTATCTCCATTTTAACTAAACCTGGCCCTATTTCCATGTACTGATATGTATAGAGCTGGCTAGGACTTTTCCTTATCCCTTCAATTGGCTTTAAGCAATGCAAATTGGTCTAGCCAAGGTGCTCAAGTGTAGTCTTTGAAGCAAAGCAACAGGTCAGTGTTTCCTCACCCCCGTAGCTCCCAAAACACATGTGTGAGCCGGGCAGGATGGACAGCCGTGCTCCACACTGTCGGCTGGGATTGAGCCTTGAGTAAGAGGCTATAACTTCCCAGGGCATAGAAGATTACACATCCGAGCTGAAGCACTGACCCCAAAACGTTAGATACTGTCTTGAATTGTGTTATGCAGATTACTCCTTCTGCATATCCTTCCCTTTGCATATTGCAAAGGTGATTTCAGGCCACCTACTAGCCCAGCTCATGGTGCTCATGTACTTCCCGCCATCCTCACAGTCGCTCGTCCCTGAGCCACTCCCCTCCTCGAGAATTAATAAAACCCAGGTTCAGCCCTAAGTCGTGGCCTTTGTTCTGGTAACCATCATCCTGGCTGGACTTAGGACCCCCTTGCTCCCCATAACTACAAATATGCCTTAGTGTCTTTATTCTCGCTGTGGGTTTTACTGGAAGTGGTAGATTGGAATTAACTCACTAGAATTCCAATAACTTTTCCATGGGATTACAAATATAAACTTCCCAGACCACGATGAGGACCAGGAAGGGCTTGCTATTCTTTGGTTATAGGAAGGTTGAGACGTGGAGGTGGAAATCTTTAACACCTTCTGTGTGCCAGCTTTGAACTAGGATGATTGACTCTCTAAAGCTCCATCAGGAGGTGATATTGTTGTTCTCCCTTACACAAAGTTATGCCTCATATTTGGAGAGCTCTTACCAATCAAGAAGGAATGAGAAAAGAACTTCAGTAGAAAAATGGGCAATGGATATGAATAAGGAACTAACAAAAACACAAATAATGAATACAACTTTAAATATGTGATTTCTGTGGAAATGCAAGGTATACCCCTGAGAAAAATATCAGCACTGAGTATAGATTAACACAACCTTTTTATGTGCTCCAATGAAAGTGTGTGCAGCCATTAAAATTAGTTATGTGGTTAACTATCAGTTGACTTGAGAAGACATTTATCAACTGTTGCTAAGTGATAAAATGGCTGCGTAAGTGCACATGTAACGTGGCAATATAATGTATTCAATTTGTCCTTATGTCTGTGAGAGAAAACATCTATAAAGACCCACAACAAAAATCTTAATGGTATTTTTTTCCAGGCTTATGGGATTATATAATAAATATTTGTTTGTTTTCTCCTTCATACTGGTTAGTGTTTTACATCAAACATTTCTTACTCTTATACATAATCAGAAAAAATCAGCATGGATGGTTACTGTTAAAGAAAACTAGAGAAGTGAATGAAATATCTTTGGATTGGGCACTGGATGATTCTTTTGTTACTGATTCAGGAATATTTAAGGCAGTAAAGTGTCAAAAATCAACATTTATATATTTTACATCAATTAAAATGTTTAGAGGAATCATAGAGTAAAGATTAACACTCAGGAATGTGCAAGTTTATGTTGAAATGGGTAATCAGAGGCTGCTGGTGGAATTGTGAGTGGGCATAGTCTTTTGGAAGAGTAATATTGCAGTGCATAAGTGGCCGTAAAATTGTTCCTTCCTTTGACTTAAGAGTTCTGGAAAAAATACATTGAGGCACTAAAGTAAGAGATAAAAAAAATCCTCATTTCTAAAAATTTTCATTGCTGTATTTCCCCTACAAAGTATTGCAAATATGTTTGTGGAATAAAAATAAATTAATTAAAACTCATATGGTTAATATTTGAAGGTAGTTTGACAAATTACGGACACATGGGTAATGTCATAAACACTGAAGGAATCATTTTGAAAATCGTGAAGAAACGTGGTGAAATTTTATGATAAAATATGAAAAAAAGTACTATACAAAATATATCTCAGAATAATAAGTACTTGAAGTATGTCTGCTTTGAGCAAATATTAGAAAGGATTACATCAAGGTGAATGTGATGGAAATGAATATTTCCCCTCCTATAAAGAAAAAATTTTAGAGATTTTTAAAAGATTTGTAAAATTAAAAAAATACCAAAAGTGTAAAGCTCCTTGAATCCCTTCACCTTTCTCTATCAATTCCATTCCTTTCACTTGTTAAACATTTTAGTACACATTTTTATATAATTGAAAATTGAAGAATAGATTTTAGTATAAAGTTTCTTAGTATGTGTTGGAGTTATTTCCTATCTATATAGATCTACTTGATTCTGTGGCTGTGGGTTTTCTATTATGTTATACTATTTAAAGGAAGTTTAGGATATTTCATTTTTGCTATGGCAAACAGCATTACAGTTGTGCATAAATTGTAGTGCACCTGTTTAATTATTGCTTCCTGACAAAGTTTTACAATTAATTTTCCAGGTCAAAGTCCACATATGTATTAGCTTTCTCATTGCTGAGATACAATACCTGACACCAACAACCTAAAGGAGAAAAGGTTTAATTTAACTCACAGTTTCAGAAGATTCAGTATGTGGTAGGCAGGCTAAAACAGCATGATGGAAGGATGTGGCAGAGCAAAGCTGCTTAGTTCATGACACCTGGAAAGCAGAGCAGGGGAACGGTGCCAGAGAGGAATGAGTGGGGGACTCTGTATAGTACCCAAGGCCACGCCTCCATGATCCACCCAGAAACACTCAGAAGTGTGCTTTACTAATCTGCTAGGTGTTTCTTAATCCAATGAAGTTAACATATCAGGACTAATGGGCACTGATAGATTATTCGCTCAGCAGGCTATACTGCTTATGTTTACGTTTCACTAACAGTATATGGAGGGGTCTGTTTTTCCAGTGCTGGATGTTAATGTTTTATACTTTTGCCATGAAGGGAGGTAACATTTACTTTCCTTTTCATTTTTGTCTATTTAATGTTGAGCACCTTTCACATGTGCATTGGCCATTTATATTTCTTCAGTAAAGTACTTGTTTTTTCCTTTTGCCCGTGCTGCTAGTGGACCTCTGAATTGATCTTACTGATGTATAGGGGTGATTATAGATATTAATCATTTCTTTCACATATTGAAAATATTTTCTCCACATTTGTAGTTGGCTTTTAAGCTTCTTTGTGATTTCTGTTAGTGTGTGAGTGCTTTAATTTTTAAGTAGTTAAAATCTGCCATTCTTTTATGGTTTCAATTTCACTATAGTCCTACTTAGAAAGTCCTTTCTCATCTAAAACAGAAATATTCTTTTGTATTGTTTAGTATTGTATACTTTTGTCCTTTAATTTTAATCCCCCAGTATATTGGTTATTTTTTGCTTATGTGGTAAGGTGCAGGATTTAGTTTTTTTATCAAATGGTTTATTAATTATGAAACAAACCGTTGTTTTTTGATGATGCCATTATCAGATGCAAATGTCCATAAGATTGCAACTGACTTAGTTGATCTGATTCGATTAACATTTTAATTACCGTAGTTTCATTGTATACTTAGATAGGTATAGGGGAACTCTCCCTAGACCTATACCCTTGCCATGACTCTGCAGAGAGCAAGAATGCCTGGGTTCAAAACACTAGCCTGCTATTTCTAGTTGCATGAATTTGGGTAGGTTGCTTTCTCTCTCTGTATTTCAGTTTCGTAGTCTTTAGTAGGAAGATGTCCTGAAATAGTTTTATTGTATAGAAATCAAAAGTATGGTTTGTGTGAGTTCAATGTTTTATAGTTGATTATGATTTTCTGTGTGGCCGCATACATACTTAATTCTTTTGTAAATTTACACAGCTTCAACATAATGAATACTTTTTATTTGGTGGTTATAAAATTCTAAATATATTATAGTAAGTTAACTGTGCTATTCGGATCTGCTATAATCATGCTCTTAAGTGTGTTCTAAATTTGGTTTTTTAAATGTGAAGATATGCTATTTATGTCAAACAAAAATAATTAAAATCTTCACATTGTGTTGTCATTGTTGATGATGAGATAATTAATATTTTGTCTTATTGCTACCAACTTATTCTGTGTTTTTTTTTTGTGGTGTTTTATTTTTATGTTTCTCCCCCTGCTGTGAATGTGTCTCCCTAAAAACATACATTGGAAACTTAATCCCTAATGCAGTTGTGTATGGAGACCTAATGGGAGATGTGTAGATCATGAGGCCTCTGCCCTCAAGCATGAATTGATTGATGCAGATTATAAAAGGGCTCGACACTGCATGTGGTCCCTTGCTCTCCCATGCTTCCTCTTGCTCTTCTATGTTCTGCCGTGGGATGATGTAGCATGAAGGCCTCCACCACACGTAGGCTCTTCAGACTTGGACTTCTTTGTCTCTAGAACTGTAATAAATCAATCTTGTTCTTCGTAAATTACCCAGTCTCGTACATTACATTATAGAAGTGCAAAATATACTAAGAACCCTTCTCCAATATTTCTTGCTTTAAGCTGAATAGCTCATGATAATTTTTGTTTCTGTTTTTTTGTTTGTTGTTTGTTTGCTTGTTTTGCTACTCTCCTTTTTGTCCATTAGTGACTTGGATGTCATTATTTCTATGTCTATTTCTATATTTCTAGTTAATGTTCTTATATTTTAATCTCCTTCCAGTGAATTCAACCTTATCTTCACAAAATTCTTTGTGAAATTCCTTACCTTGAACTCTACTTCATCTAACACTAATATATTTCTGTTATCGTCCTTGAGATTAAAGTCTGCATTGGAACGTTTTTTTCCATTTTTTTATTTTCAAACTATCTGTGTTTTTATGTTTAAAGTATATCTCTTGCAAACAGCATTTAGTTGTATCTTTTAATTTTATCAATTTGGTCAGTCTTTGCCATTTAGTTGATGGTTAAACTACTTATAGTTAAGGCAGTTATTGATATGATTTGATTTAAATGTATCACCTTTTTATTTGTTTTCTATTTGTCCCATCTATTTTCCACTCTTTTTTATCTTTTTTTAGATTAGTCAAATGCTTGTCAATATTCCACTTTATTGCCTTTCCTGAATTTTTAATATAATTCTTTAAACATTTAGTAGTTTCTCTAAAGATTATAATTTGCAATTTTACTCATCACTATCAGTAAATCAACATCACACTATTTCATGTACAATGTAAAAATCTTGTGATAGCGTACAGTGATTTCTCTTCATGCCTTTGTTACATTATTAGTTTGCTTTTAAGTATAAATCCAGTAAAACATTTAAATAATTATTTGCTTTAAACAATATACTTCTATAAAAATTAAGGCTTTTAAATATATTTTTCCACATATTTAACATTTCTGGTGCCCTTTATTACTTCTTTTAGATTTGTTTTTCCATTTGGGGTTATATCCTTTAAGCCTGAGGAACTTCCTTTAGTATCTTGTGCAGTTTTCTGCAAGTGAAATTCCTTGGCTTTTGCTTTCTTGGAATTGTCTTTATTTTACCTTTGTCTTTGTTCTTTGTTAAGTGTAGAAGTCTAGGTTGGCAGTTTTGTTTCAGCACCTGAGAGCTGTCTTTATATTGTCTTGTGGATTCCATTGTTTCTGAAGCGAAGTCATCTGTTACTGGCATCGTTGCTTTCCTGAATGTAATGTGTCATTGTTATTGATAGCTCTTAAGACTTTCTTTTTATGTTTTGGTTTCAACAGTTTAACTGTAACATGTCTGAGTTGGTCTCATTTGTATTTTTCTTTCTTGGCTTCATTGAGATTCTTGGAACTATGGGTTAATGTCTTTATTTATTAAATATTCTTAAGACATTTTTCCTAATATTCTTTTTACCCCAGTCTTTTGTTTGTCTCCTTTTTTTGATTACACATATATCAGACAGTTTGATATTGTTCCACAGGTCTTAGATGCTCTGTTATGTTTTATTTATGTTTAAATCTTTTCCTCTCTATAGCTCAGTTTGAGATAATTTCTCTTGGCTTGTTTTCAGATTCGCTAATTTTTATTCTTCTGTACCTATTCTGTGACTAAGTCTGTAAAATAAATGTTTTATTTAACATGTTCAGTTTTTTAATTTCTAGAATTTCCATTTGGTTGTTTTTAGAATTTTGGTTTCTCTGTTGATGTTTTTCATATATTTACCAATTGTGTTCATCTTTTAATGTATTTAAAATAGAAATTTTTTTCTTCTAATTCCAACATCAAGGTGGTCTATGTCCTGATTTTTTTCTGATTATGGGTAGCATTTTCCTATTTTCTTTGCCTGTCAATTTATTTTATGGACATTGTGAATAGTACATTGTAGGGATTCTGGATTGTTATTTTTCCCCACAAGTATTGAATTTTGTTCTTGCAGGTATTGAATTTATTGTCATAAATTGTTAATCCTTTGAGCCTTTGTTTTAGGCTATGTTTGGGTAAGTCCGTTTTGGATTTGCCTTTGATCCTAGGTTGTATCCCTTAATCTTGGGATGTGGTTTTTATCCTCTGATTTGACCCTACTGAGGTTTCAGTGGAAAGTTTAACTCAGAAAATTTCAACTCCAAACTCGATCTTCTAGCACTAGCAAGCTGCTGAAATCTCTGCTTGACTTTTCAGACTGCAGCTGTTACTCCCACTGGGTTCCTTGGAGTCTTGCCCTGCTGCTTGCAACTTCAGAGTTAGTAATGATTTGAAGGAAATTTTACACAGAATTTTGTTTGCTCTCTATGGCTAACCTTTATGGGGAAGTTTCTTAATTGTACTGTGCATTCTTTTGTTCCTATTGGCTTTTTTTAATAATTCTCTTTCCTATTCTGCTTTACTGATTGGTATTGTTTGAGACTCTTCAGTCTGGAGATGGGTTTATATTTACATTTTATTCTTTTCAATTTTGAAAGGGAAGAGAGATATTAGGTTCAATCAGGAACAGGATGTTTCTTTAAAAAGATTTTCAAAATTTTTTGATGTAGACTTTTCATTTTTCATATAAATATTAAATTTTAAAAATCCATCAATTTTTACTTTCACTATGAATAATTTTACGGTTTTCTGAGTAATTTTTTAAATGGCTTCACATTGCTGTTGAATTCCTACTTAGTTTCCGAAACTCAGCTCTCACTTTACTTTTCTGTGATGACTTGTCTGACCCCATCAGCCCTGAAACCAGTGGGTATAACATAGATAACAGAATTTTATAGAAGCATCATGTTTATCCTTTTAATGACAGAAATACTTGTCTCCTGGTTTTATTATGCTTAATTCAGTCTGGTAGACCAAGAAAAGGATCTTCAATCATGTAATAAGAACATATTAAATTGAACTTTTAAATATTAGTATCTAATTTATGAAAACCCATGGGAAACAGAGATGGTTTGTTTTTATTTTTTTTTTTTTCTTGACAAAAAAAGATCCTTTTGCTGTTTATTAAAAGTACCAATCTGGGGTGCTTTTTGCTTTAGAGATGAGGATGATGTGGAGGAGGGGGAGGAAAAGGAGAAGATAATAGTAATAACTCAAGCATACTGAGTACTTACTGTGTGCTCTGCTCACACAGGCCCACCTAAATCCTCAAACAGCTTTATTAAGGAGGAATTGTGTAATTCTTTTATTTTTTGGATGTGAAATTCAAGGCATAGAGAGGTTAAAGAACTTGCCCAGGGTCACGCTCTTAGTAAATGAGATGTCAATACTTTGCATGAAGTTTTAAATTGAGTGTTTTATGTGTTGAAACAATTTACATCTGGTTTGGGTGCAAAAAAGGAAGAGAAGGGACTGGTTGTGAGGCTTTATGATAATTAAATGACCCTAACAACCTCAGTAAAATGATGGCCACATGAGAGGTCAACATGTACCGAGCAAATGGAACTTTGACATTCCCCAGATGACACCATAGAGGGAATTATATCATACCCAGTGTCTGATATGGAAGAGTCCATAGGGAGTGTCTTGTGCATCTTCTTCCTTTAAATTTGTTTTCTTTTTTTTTTTTTCTTAACTGAGAGCCTTATCAGAACCTCCTGTTGTTCAGTGGCTGAGTTGAGCCTCACATCTCAGTCTCTTGGCTTTAGGCCCTCAAAGGTCATACTGTGGTGTGTCACTTCCTAAAAATTCATGGCTCTGAATATTTGGGATTGTCCTTTCCCATCCTTTTGGGATCATTTGAATGCAGCCGTGTCTCTAGACAGCCTTTGTGAGAGTTGTGGGAGCTACTTGTTATTAAAACCAACGCTTGTCCTAAAGGGAGTCCTGACAGTTCACTTCAGTGTCTTCACTGTGCTTGTGTGGTACAGATGAACGATGTGTTCACAGACCCAGAGAACTGGATGACAGACAAGCCATGCCTGAAGACAGTATCCTCTCCTTCTCCTGCCTGATGCTTCCTATGGATCTTGTTCTAAGTATCAGGAAAGGGGATCAAACTTAAGTTCAGAGTGGATATTTCTGGAAGTTTTTTTTTTCTACAAAGATTAGCTTGAACATCCAGATGGGCCCCTCACATCACACTAGCTGTACTTTGGGTGAGGTATCTGGACGGTGACACATCATTTTTTTCTTTGGTTCAGTTCTTTGTCTTGGGACATGGGAGGCAGAATGTCCACTCCCCTCACTTCAGATAATGTCCATGGCTTCACTCCTCCAGCCCCAGACATACACACCAACCCCCACCGTGCTGGGTACTGTGTCTGGCTCTGGAAACCCAGGTGAATAATGCTATCTGTCTGCCTCATTGCTCCAGGGTGCACCACAGGTACAGCAAGGCCCTTAGAGACCAGGCTGCAGCTGGGCTTACTGTTCTGAGAAATTGCCATTGTGGGTGGACATGCCAGAAGGAGTTATAGGCTACAGTAGAGCTGGGGGCTTGGGTAGGAAAAATGGGAGCTGGGAGTAAGAAGGGAGTAGAAGACATCAGAGGCAAGCTTTGCCTGGGGGTAGCTGTGTCCTTCCCTGTGTAATCTTGGCTACTAGTTCTCCAGTGTCTGGGCCTGCACTTTGGACTGTTGTTATGAGAGTAATAGCAACTGCTGGAAAAGCAGCCCTCCTCCTCCTCCTCCTCCCTACTTCACTCACTGTACCAGATGAGGGGTTTTGTTTTGTTTTGTCTTTTTTAGACAAGGTTTCACTACGCAGTTCAGGGTGTCCTTGAACTAACTCACTTCATAGCCCAGGATGGCCTTGCAGCTGATCCTCCTGCCTCAGCCTCCTGAATGTGGCACCATACCTGGCCTTACATGAGGGTCTTATGCTTTGTGTGCAGTTAAATCATATAAACCTTACATTGCCACCACAAAGTAGAAATGTAAGGTTCTCATTTTTCTCACTTTACAGGTGGGCAGCTAAAGCTCAGAGATGGAAGTCATTTGTCTGTGGTTATTTGCCAGTGGGTGGCAGAGGTGGAATTGAAATCCAGTCCACCCTGACTTGCAAACTTCTGTTGCCATTGCTCTGTTGCTGCAGGTGGGCTGGGTGCTGTGTCTTGAGTCTCATCTTGGTCATACAAATCCATAGTTTGAGATTCAGACAAGTCTCATGGTGATGATCCCAGGATCTAGAGCCAGAGTGTCTGGTATCAAATGCAGCTCTCCTTGGGTTACTTTATCTGAAGAGTAGGAATAAAAATACAGTACTAACTACCAGATGGGGTTGTCAGAGGGTAAATGCTAGCAGGGTGACACACTACAAATGTCACCATTTTTGCTGTATTTTTTGAATGCTCATCTCAAAACTCCCCTGCTCTTTTCTTGCTCCTATTTTAGACCAAGATTTTTTTCTGGGTCCTTCTCCCAGTGGTCCTCTTGTCACTCTGACTGAATCTAGTCTTCAAGAGCCATTTGTTCATAAGCACTTTCTCTCTTAGTTATTACAATTGTGATTTATTTCTTTAACAAATGGAATCCTTCCTGCATCAGACATTGTTGGAACATCTGCCTTCCAGTAGCCAACATAAATATCATCAGGATGAGCCTTGATTAATTATCTATGTATTTTGTACCTAAAGAGTGAATCATGATTTTCACTTTCCTCTCAAGAATGTGAGCTGCCTGATTTGAATTAATCTGGGAGAACCAGAATTTTTTCTTCTTCTTTTTAAAAAAAACCTTCCTGCTGCCTCAGCACTTAGAATTACTGCCTGAGGGTTTTCTTTTTCCTTCTGAGACTCTAAAGGTATGTCAAATAGTTTTTGTATTAAGTTTAATTATTTCTAATTTAAATATAAAAAGAACTGGTTGAGGAGTGTGCTCTGGAAAGAAGTGCCCCCATCTTATCACTAATGTTTTTGTTTCTGAGCAAGGCACTTTGGAACCAGCTGGAAATCTGACAGTCTTGCTTCCAGTGGGAAGTCAGAAGCAAGTTTTGCTGTGACAGAGCTAGGTTTGATTTCACCCTGGACAGAGTCAGGTCCTAGCATTGGCAGACCAATGTCAGATGAGACAAGTATATATTTCATTCTCTGTGCGGCCCTGGGTTATGCTAGCATTTGCCCTGCTAGATGTGAGCCCTCAGGAAAGGTCAACTATGTTCACCACTTACGTTTCTCCACTCTGATGCATGCCTGCTTTATCATAGATGATCCAGAAATAGTAAATGGTGAAAGAAATAATGGTAGTGATGTAGCTTCAGATCACACTTCTGTCAACTGGAAGAATGGCTTTCTCTTCTTGAATCTCCTGGACCTGGATGGGGAAGACTGGGCCAATGGTATAACTAGGAGGACAAGTTGAGAGGGCAGGTGTTATGGTTAATATCTGTAATGGCCCCATTTCAGCAATGAGAAAGTAACTAAGTCTGATTTGCTACCAGGAGTGGCTCATTGCTATGACAGTACTTGACTTTGTGGTTAACTTTGGCTCACAAGAGGAGTTTGGAAAGCTTTGGAGATGCTAGCTAGAGAAGCCCCAGAATGTAGTAATCAAAGCTTAGTGGGAGATTCTTGATGGAGCTCAGAAGGCCAGAATGCTTATAGAAATGCATACAGTAAAGGCCAATTTCAGGAGTATTCAGTTGGGAACAAGGACTCCATCGACATTTGAATTCAAGGTCATGTGTGTTATGCACTGGCAGAAAATTTGTTCATATATTGCCCACATCCTGAGACTTTACAGGAGATTGAGTTTAAACGCAAAAGACTAATCTGGTGGAGAAAATTTCAAGGCAGCCCAACATTCAGGCCGAAGTATAGATACTACTTGCTGCTTTGTTGTGAGATTTACAGTGTGAATAAGGAGCATAATGCACATTTGAAAAGTTTTTAGTTTCACCAGGAAGGAAACACTTGTAGAGCTGGAGCAGTGGAGAGCATGGTTGCTGAAAAATTAGCATTAGAAAGAAGTCAAACACTTTGTATCAGTAGAATAAGAAAGATGTTCTTAGACATCTCAGGAATCAGCAAGACTCTGCACTTTGCAGGCTCAAAGGTACAAAGTAAAAGACTTTGCTTTGAGATTAGAGCCCCAGAGTACTCTGCTTGAGAAGGGTCACCTAGCAAATTGGCTCCCCAGAATTTGTTTCACAGTGCTTAGCCATTCAGACAGGAGGTACCTCAGAAGCTATGATCCAGGAGGGCCTTGCTGCTGCTCAAACTGGCAACAAACCTTTGTATCATCTACATGGTGCTTGTTTTACAGGCATGCAGAATATAAGAAATGTGGTGTCGTGGAGGCTTCCTCCCAGATTTCAGAGGAAGGTCTACGAGGACAAGCATTCAATGTGCCCCCAACAGGGCAATGTATGAATCTGTGAGAGTGAAGCCAAAAGTACAGTGGAGAGCTTAGGAAGTTGGAGATGTCAGGAACCTGGAATGTCCGAGGAAACCCACTGACAGTGAGCAAAGGCAACTCAAGAGAGAGACCATGAGGTCTGCAGCCAGCAGTGTGGTAGGGGTGGGGCCCCTCAAGCCCTTCGAAACTCACATCTCACCACAGCTTGTTTCAGATGCTCAAAACAGAGCTACAGGATGCAAGGTTTACCCTGCTGCATTTTAGTTTTGCTTTGGTCTCATTCCTTTCTATCCCCCAATTTCTCCCTTTTGGATTGGGGATGTTTACCCTATGCTGATGTATGTCAACAGTGTTTAATTTTCTTTTTGATTTTTACAGGAGCACATAGCTAAGAGTTTGCCTTGAGTCTCAGAGGAGACTTTGGACTTGGCCTTTTCAGCCACATTGGAACTGTTAAAATTTGATGACTCTTAGAGATGGACTAAATGCATTTTGCCTAAAAAGATATACATGAGCCTTTTGGGGGTATTTGGAAGTTGATTGGACCATGGGGGCTCATCAGTGAATTCATCCACTGGTGAGTTTGGCATCTGAGTGTGCTCTTAGGAGGTGGGCCCTGGTTAGAGGGCACATCTTAGAAGGATAATCTTCCACCCTGACTCTTCCCTTCTCTCTCTGCTTCCTGGTTGCCGTGACATGAACATCTTTCCTTTGTGACAAGCCCTTCTACCATGCCGTTTCTGCATTTGATCCTGCCAACAGTGGACTGAGAAACTTCTGAAACTGTGAGCCAAAATAAGCCTCTTCTCTTTCAAGGTGTGCTGTCAGGTATTGTGTCTCAGCAATGAGAAAGTGACTAAGATAGGGGTTACTCAGGGAGGAGAGTCCTTTTCCCTAGGAGGAAACAGAAAAAGTCCAGTGGTGGCATTGAGATGCCCTGTGGTTTTGTTAGTCTGTCAGTCCCCTAGGTGGGTGACTCTTGGCTTGCCCCCACTGCACTTTGACATATACAGGGAGGACTAAGTGGGAAGATGGGAAAGGTGAGGGTATGCCTGTGTGAGCATGTGTGTGTTGAATTAAACATCCAGACATACACTATGGTATTAATCAGCTCTTCATTGCTGTGACCAAATTCCTTAGACAAATGACTTACAAAAGAAAAAATTTACATTGCCTTGTGGTTTCAGAGATTTCAGTCCATGATCAACTGGCTCCATGAATTTAGGTCTGTGTCAAGGCAGAAACATCATGGTGAAAGGGCATGGTGGAGGAAAGCTGCTCATCTCATAGCAGCTGGGAAGCAGAGAGAGACAGTGTGAAGGCAAAAGCCTGAGGAAAAAAATAACCTTCAAAGTCATGCTCCTAGTGACCTAATTCTTCCAATCAGCCTCCACCTCCTAATAGCCCATTCAGCTATGAACTTATCAGTGGGTTAATCGATTGACGAGATTCCTGCCAGCACAATCTAGTCACCTCTTCATTCTCTTAATCCAATCAAGTTGGCAGTCAAGATTACCTGTCATATCAGGTCTCTGTTTCCTATCAGGCCCATGTCCACAGCTGACTGTCCCACCTTCTGCTGAGGGGCCCCTTTTGGAGTCTGGCCCATTTCCCAAGGTGTAGACCTTACACTCAGTTACTTGGTACTTGTTCCCAATGAGGGACTCTTAGTGTGGCTGCCTCATCCTCATAGCTGAAGTGTCCTTCCAGAACCACAACTTAGAGACAAGTTATCTTTCTAGTAGAATTTTTTTCTTTTATTTTAAATAAAGGCTTTCGTTATGAAACAATTATTGGCTTGATGCAGGAAACTTATATAACCTAGAGAGAAAAATGGAAAGAAAATGCAATTATTTATGATCTTACTACTTAGAGAAAACCAACTAACATTTTAAGTTGTGTTTTTTAGTCCCCCCCCCACATTTCATAATACATAATACTTTTCTGCACAAAAGATACGCCTCATCTGAAATAAAATTTTGTGGCCTGCTTTTTCACTTGACATTATGCCCATGACATTCTCCTATGCTAATAAATATTCTTCCTCAAATTGTTTGTCAGAAAACTTCAACACAGTCCAGTAGATGAATGCAAATAATTAAACACAGTTACTCCTCCAGTGTGGGCAGTGAGTAGCTATCCCCAGTGTTCTGTGGATGCAGAAAACACTGTGATGAACATCTTGGTACATACATCACTGTGCATATTCCTGATTATGTTCTCAGGCTTAATTCTTGGATCAGAAATTTCTGTGTCAAAGGATTTTCCCCTCCACTTTTACCATACTGCCCAGCAGAAAGGTTATTCCACTTCCTATTCCTTCTAGCAGTGCCTGAGCTGGCTGGCTCTCTTTGTAGGTCCTGCTCATATGTCCCTTGCTGGAGCACCCTTCACAGAGCATTCTGTTTAGTGTCCTATGCCCTACTCTGTCACATTAATTTTTATTTATTATAGCATATATTATAATCCAAATTGATGCTGTCTGTTATCTGTTGGTACCTCTGTTTTCATGTATCTCTGCTCAGCCAGGACTTTGCCTGTTGGGATCCTTGCTGTCCTGCAGTGCCTTTCCATGTTTCCCCAAGACCTGGCTTATCTCAGGATGCAGAACATGTTTGTTGAATGACTAAATGTTTACTCATACTATCCATGACACTCATTATGCATAAAAAGTTATTACTTTAAAAAAAAAACAGAAGATGTCAATCATAATTTAACCTATGGTTGGCCACGAAATGGTGATGAATAACCCTCAGGTAGTCATGTGATTCTTCTGGTCTACTGAAGTGTGAGTCCGCTTTCCTATGCACTAGCTGTGGGTTGTAATCATTGTGTTTTCTTTCTTATAGTTTGAAATGTCTTCTCTATTCTTGAAAGGTTAAAGGCAGTATGTTGCCTAAAGCAGGGTATATTTCCACTTGGCAGCTGGTAATCTGCCTGGGCATTTGAACAGTTCTCCAGTGCTAAGTGCTCAAGCATTCTGCATGCCCAGAGGCTTGTTTTTGGCTGACTCTTACAGAGGGATGGTTTTGGTGGCTGAGGTGCATGCAAGAGAAATTTCATAGTCTCATTCCTGTGCGTGTTGGCCCCTAGAGTCCAATAGCTGAGGTCTTCTAGCTAATCCAGTAGTTAAAGTATGGACAGGGAGTGTATGCAGGGAGCTGAGACTGTGCATCTGAGCACAGCCAGAGGACACTTCCCAGGGTCATGCTTTGGGACTTTAAATCTGATCTCTCTTGTCCAAGAATTTTATCAGCCACTTGGATAAAGACATAGAAGTCAGGTTTATCAGATTTGTGAATGACACAAAACCAAGATGGAAGGCTAATATGTCAGATAATAGAATCAAGACTCATAAAAATCTTGAGAGGAATGATGGGCCTGCAACTAACAAGGTAAACCCTAAAAGGATTACACGTGGAGCCTGTGGCGCCCTTCAGTAGAGCCAGCAGCATTGGCCCAGCACAGGAGAGACGTGGCTTAGAGCAGTGTGGATCTAGGAAGGCCTATGGTTTCCCAGTTGCTAATCTTTGAATTAGTTATGCCTTATGCCTTCTCTATACAGCAGTGGGATGCTCAGATCTAAAGGCTGCTGAACTGACCCCCACACTGCCCCTGTTCCTACCCTCACCACAAGTTTTCCTCTTATAGCCAAGATAGCACACTTCTTACTTGTTCCTCTCTCCCACACCCTCCTCACCCAACCCATAAGGCTTTCAGGTACCAATTGGGCTCTTACCTTCTTTGGAGCTTGTTTGAGGCCTCAAGGCACACTGATATCTGCTATCTCTCCAAATGCTTGGGTAGCCCCTTCACTCTCATCAGAGTGGTGTCCGGGCTCCCATGGTTTATCTCGCCTCTGCACCCAGGACTCCTTGCAGGCAGGGACTGTGTCTGCCTTGTCAGATGTTCCACTCCAAACAATGACACCTTGATAGGCACAGAACAGATATTCAGGGGACACCCTGGCTTGTGACATGTCCATTCCACAAATGTGGAGTAGGACCCAAATCCCACACCAGTGCATCTTGTACCCACATGGACCACCCAAGAGTGACAGCTTTGCAGACTTTGTCCTGTGGGAAACAGGTGATAGAATTGTGGATGCTTAGCCAGGATGTCATATGACATGGGCAAGGACTGCGCCACGTTTAGATGCCAAGGGAGGTGGTGTAGACTCTTCTGGGCAGCTGAGGGCACACCAGGGGGAAGGGACAACTCATTCTTTGAATTAAAGAGCCTTCATTCAATTAGAGTTCCAACCACATGCTTAGTGGGAGTCACCTGTTAACTGCAAATGCCAAATTATAGAGAATTTTGAAGTTATAAGTGGAGGAACCAAAAGGTAATGATATAACAACCCCAGAACCACCAGGTTACCTTCCTGGGGTCTCTCCAGCACCAGGTGCTCTATTTGCCTGAATCTGCACAACCTCCTGCAAGGCTTGGTTCTCTTGTAACCTGCGTGAGGCAGATGTAGATGCCTAGGAAGATCTAATAGGGAGTTGACAGCTGAAGTTTTGCCCACCAAGGATCTCTTAAGCTGTGATTCTGCTGTCTGGTGGCACACAGAACTTCTTCCAGTATGTGAGTGCAGGAATATTTTTTATTTGTGGCACAGACTTTGTGTCTGTTAATGGAGTCCTTTCTAGGTTCTTTGTCGATGCTTCTGGGTCACCAGCTGACTCTTCACTGGCTCAATGAGTAACCCATTCTGAAGTAGCTCCTGCCAGCCCAGGGAGAGCAAGTAGCCAAGTTGGTCTGCACTGTCAGCTCACAGGCATTCATCTTCTGCATCCCTGAAGCACTGTGCAATGATGGAAGGACCTCACAGACTAGAAGTCAGACAGCTCTGGGTTTGAATCCCTGCTGCCACTTACTGGCTGTGTGGCCATGGTCCAATCACTTAACCTCTCTGACCTCAGCTATAAAGTGTAGAGTTAGTATCCAGTTTTATGAAGCACTTGGCAGAGGACCTGCTTTGACAAAAGATGGATGGTATTCTCATCTGCTTCTAAGTTCTCAGCTGTGCTGCTTGTGCTCAGAGTTGTTCAGAATCTGTTGTCCAGATAAGCTGAGCAGTTCCAAAAAAACCTAACTGATTTGCTATTTCCACATAGTGTGCATAGCTAGCCAAGCTTTTGCTACCTAATAGTAAGACATCAGAGCAGAGAAGGGAGGGGTGAAATCTAACTCTCCTTTTTCATGCTGCCCTGAGGGTTCTTGCCCTCTGCCATCTGGCCTGTGCTGAGTTTTCCAACTGTCCTGGAGGCTGTAGTGTGTGTGTGTGTGTGTGTGTGTGTTTAGCCTTGCAAGGTGTAATTAATTTTCTGTAGTTCTCTTCTGTAGCCAGAAATATGATTACAGACCATTGATGAGGGGTGTGGGGGGGGGTTCAGTAAGTGCATGTGAGTTGTCTTTCTCTTTGAAATTGCAGGGAGGGATTATTCATTCACTCAGCAAATTCTTTTGATCACTTGCTTGACATCAGTTGGAATTCAAGACCCTGGCTGTACAGTAGTGAACAAAATAACGAAGAGCCCTTGCCTCAAGGAGCTTCTATTCTAATCTGGTGAGAAAAACTATAAATAAGTGCACAAGTGAAAAAAAAAAACAGTGTGCTAGGTGGTTCTGGACAATAGGGATAAATTAAATCTGAGGCAGAAAGAGAGGGCTGGTTTGGGTAAGAGTGTTGCTATTTTATGCAGTAATGTCACAGCAAACCTGGCAGGTAAGATGCCATTTGATCAAAGATCTGAAGGAATTGAAGAGCAAGATGTGCAGTCTGGGGAGGGGCATTCCAGGGAGAAGGAAAAACAAGGACAAAATTCCTGACAAGGGAGCTGATTGGCAAATTCAAGGACCCTCAGGGAGGCTGGTACGACTGGAGTAGAGTGAGAAGACACAAGGATGACTTTTGCAACCTCCAGTAATTGGACAGGAGATCCCGGCCTCTCTATTTCCCACTACTCATGCATCATCTCTAATCCCCACTGTTCAGTCCCTGGAGGTAGAGATCATGGTCCCAACTGAGACTTGGGGTGGGCAAGTGAATACCCAGGATAGGAGCTCCAAGTGGCACAGCCAGGATTCCAACCCAGACTCACAAGGCTATGAAGGCCTTGCACCTTCCCAGTGCTGGGCTGCTAGAGATTCCCGCTGACCTCTCCTCATCTGAATCACTCTCCTAGTTCCATACACCCCACCTAGCCTAGCACTAATAGAGGCAGGTGAGCATGCCAGGTGACACTCTTGAGGGTCCTGAGCATAGCTTTGAGAAAGGGATGCTGGTGTGGTTTTTTCCTGGCAAACGATGGAGCACAACAGTGGTACCCTCTTAGGAGGTGCATGAGGCTGATTGAGTTGATGCACGTAAAAGCAGTTAGAAGGTGACAGGTACATTGAGAGTCTTTGGTTATTGTCCACTGTTGTCAACACCATGGGCTTGGTACCTCTCCAGGGATGGAGTTCTGGGATAGAGAGGAAAAGGTAGACAAGAGCTCTGTGGTCATGGAGTTTAGAGTCTGATGGGGCCAATCAGCAATGAGTGATATCTGCATGGGACTAAATGTGATAGTGTTGGAGCAGGTGTTACCATTGATGCCATTTTAGGAATTTTCTTATTGGCTCTCTTCTTTTCCTATGCATATTTGCATGTTATTTTAGTAATAAAAAGGAAAAATAAGAGCATAGGATCTGCCATTTTTTCCTGTCAATTATTATAAACAGTCAATGTGTGGCAGAATCATGTTCCCCCAGACACATCCATGCCCTCATAGTTGAGCCTGTGAATATTTTGCCTGACATGGCAAAGGGAATTAAGGTTGAAGATGTAATTAAGGCTGCAAATCAGTTGACGCTGAGATAGGGAGGTTATCCTGGCTGGCCTGTGGGCTCAATCTAATCATGTGTGCCCTTAAAAGTAGGTGAACAAGGGGCCTAAGAGAAGGTCAGAGAGATGCAACATGGATGGGTTGGCTTTGACAATGAGAGGGCCACAGGCCAAGGGATGAAAGTGTCTTGTAGAAGCTGGAAAAGGCCAGGCAGTGGATTTTTTCCCTTAATCTTCCAGAGAGAAGCACGCTTTGATTTTAGCCCAATGAGACCTACATTAGAACTTTCAACATCCAGAACTCATGCCATTCAAAGCTATTAAGTTTGTGATGATTTGTTACAGCAGCAGTAGTAACCTCTTGCTGTCAGTCGTAAACTCGCGTCTTCTTCTCGGACTGGGAGCTCCCTGTGGACAGGGGCTGTGTCTTATTCACTCTGGACCTCAGCACCTGGCATGGCCTTGCTGCTGAAACACTCACTAAACTATTCACACCTGCTCAGGGGTGAGCCTCTGAATTAGGGTTGGAGAAAGGCCACCTGGTCCCTCTTTCAGAAGCCCAAACCCTACTCTTGATGTGGCCCACAGGGCGTGGCCTTCAAGCCTACAGTCCTACTTCCAGCTTAGGCTGCTCTAAAACAAGGACAAATGGCACAGACAGAGAGAACACTGCCTGCTGGTTTAGCTCCAAACTGACAGGGCCTCAGAAGGGGAGTCCCCACTACATAGAAAGATTCATAGGTGGCTCAAACACTCAAAACATGAAAATGGTTTTTGATTTCTTTTTTTTTTTTTTTTTTTTTTGTGGGTACCAGGGGGACGACCTCAGGACCTCGCGCGCCAACAGGCACCCGTGCCACTGAGCGATATCACCGGCCCCTTTTTCGTATGTGGGTTCCGGGAGTCGAACTCAGGCCCTCGCGCTTGCCGGGCAGGCGCCTACGCCGCTGAGCCATCTCACCGGCCCGGTTTTTGATTTCTTATACCTTTTTGAAAGGTCCATTATTGACTCATTCAGAAGGGAAATACATGAAACAATGACAAAAATCAAAGAGAAAATTCAAATAAAAGGAAATAAGACCATTGAACAGAATAAAGAGTTGTGTCCTGTTGACCTGCCAAGTTGCTGTCTCCCTGTCTCTTTGTAAGGCGGCTTCAGAGCAGGGTGCCCCATCCCAGCTGCCCGGAGATTCTGATTTAATAGGTCTGGGGTGAAGCAAGGCCAGCGATATTTTTAAAAGCATGACGACCAAGTCTAATAAGCAGCCAGGGTGGGGAAGCACCAGGTGTCCTTGCTCTGCTCTCTTCTCTCATTAGAAGCTCTCAAGTCTAGAGACTCATTAAATGGTGTCACTCGGAGACCACCAGGCAGCCCTCTCCTTCCATAAATGGAGAAACTGTGGTTTAGAGATTCAGGTGCCATCCTCAAGGTTGTGCCACAATTGGCTGGATTGAGACCAGGGCCACCTCCTACGGATTTATACACCTACCATGGGTCTTACTGGTGCCGCCAACATCTTTAAATCAGGCCAGCCCAGCCATCTGGGAGTGGCTTCTATTTATTTTAAGATTTTTTTTTTTTTTTTTTTTGCTTTTTCTCCAATGTTCTTCTAAAGGATCAGTTTTGCTGTGTAGTGTGGACTTGCTCTGCCTTCCCCTTCCCTTGAGGTGGGAATACCAATTAGCTAGTATAATCTCTGGACCCCAGTGCAGCTGTAGGATCTGCTTGCATGAATCCTGTATGGCCTCTGGGAGCCTCAGTTTGACTATCTGTGAAATGGGTTTCATGCAACTACATAGTTAATGTGGTTGTGGGGCTGAAAAGACATATAATGCATTTAAAATACCCAGAACAGTGTGTGGCATATAAATGCCAGCTGTTATAAGTAACGTTGCTTTAAATTACTTTTGATGCAGGTAGGAGAATGGCATTTCAAGTGCCAGAGTCAGTAGCAAGCATTGATGGGTTCAGTTTTCACTGTTGCTTTTCAGCTTCCTTTGGAACACACCTGCTGGTAGTCCTGGTGTCCTGTCCTTTACCGGATAGGGGGCAAATCCTTTCTTGGGACAAGTAATAGCGGGTTTACAAGTAAGTGCAGTGCAAAGAGCTTGTTAGCTTCAGTGCAGAGGCTCACTGGGCACTTATCTGTCACTTACCCTACCTCCCTGGAGGACAGCTTGCTCCGCTGTCTCCTGCAGGGCACCCAGGCCTAGGGGCAGAGCTGAGCTTTCAATCATTGTGGGATTCCAAAAAGATCTGTTGCCTTCTCCTTCAGTGTGTCCATTACATAAAAATTTTCCATGCAAGTAATTGCAAAATGGGGTAACAAGGAGGAAAATAGGGGAAGATAATTGTGGATAAATCAGCTTGATTACACTCTTTCCCAAACTTGATTATCCAAATTTGCAGTGCTGTTCAAAAATCTCAAAAGCCAATTAAGACCTCCCAGTAACAACTGCAGATTCTGGGGAAGTCTCTCTCGTAAGTCTTGCAAGTTGGGCAACAGGTTGGGAATGGTGAGAAAACTGTTCTCATTCTGGTTTTTTACATTTCAGAGAGAGGCAGGTTGCTTTACTGTTATATTTTCAAACAAAGCAGTTGTATGTCCAGATGAGAAGGTGACTATTCCACAGATTTAGCCTATAGTAATTTATATTCACCAATGGTATTTTATAGCAGGGTCATTCTGATTGGTAGTGTTGCCTGTTTCACTGAATATTGATTCATTTCAAGATGCTTTGATACTATGTATAAAATAACAAGTTAAAGGACTTTGAGAAATCATTTAAGGAGGAGAAGCAACAGTTGATTTATTTCACAGTTTACTATTCTCTCCCTACACCAGTATTACTTGACCTTTAAACACAATTTCTTAGTAGGAAAAATAATCTACAGTCTAAAGGGTTGTGCTAAGGTCTGAATGAAACAATAAGTTAAGTGCATAATTTAGCACCTGGAATATAGAAGGCTTCTAGGATTGTTGGATTCTCTATTGTTGGGGAGGTAAGAGTCACAGAATTCAGACTGAAAGAAAAACGAAGCTGTTCAGTTCAGTTCCTTAATGAGAAAAATGAGGAACAGAGGAAGATTAAATGAACTGTTCAAATTGCCTTAGCAGCTGAGCCAGGTACAGAACACAAATGTCCTGGCTTCCAATGTCGGTGGGGATCAGGTTCCCACTTGGGACTTAATTTGTTTTTCATGTTAACAGGAGACCTGTAGCTGCCTGCCCAAGGGCAAGTGGAGAGCCAAGACAGGAGGGAAATGGGACCTCAGGGATGGAGACATAACTGCAGTAAGGCCCAAGAAGTCAGGAGTGCCCAGGGGCAGAGGCGGTCACCATTGGAGAAGGACCAAGTCCCGAGATAGCCTTGTTGGGCAACATTATTCATGAAGGGCAAGAGGAAGTGAATAGGGAGAGTGATCGAAGAATAGAAAGGCAGTGCTCAAGAGGCCCAGGATCCATGCTAGCCTCTCCTTTGAATAGGGCCACTGTTTATAAATCACCTCCAAGTTTACTATCATATTTGAGCCTCAAAAGGGTTCTGCCATGTGGGTAAGATGTTAGTGTACACTGAATGAATGAGTGAATAAATGAATAACAAGTAAAAGCTGATGTTTATCAAGTCTGTTATGTGCCAGATATCTTGTTTAGAATTCTTGTATAGGTGAAGAAGCTGAGGTGCACAGAAGTTAAGTGATTTGGCCAAGGTCACACTCGAGGAAGTGGATTTCAGAATCTGTGCTTTTCATTTAACTGCCTTGTCTTACTGCCAATAAGTAAGAATGTCCATTTCACCAGTAAAGAAGTTGAATCATTGAAAGGTGGGTGATTTTCCTGTAGTTACAAAGTAGCCACTTGTCGAGTCATGGCAAGTTACCTTTTTTGATCCTTAATCCAAAGCTGCTAACCAGCACCCACCTACATCCCCTTACTATGTGGGCAGGCTCTGGCTCTTCCCACTGTGCCCCCTTAGAATCAAGCAGTCGTCTTTAGCTTTTGCATTGCCCTTCCTCCCTCCCCTATTTCAAAGAATGGGACAGAGGAAAGACCCAGGATTATGGTTAGAAGTTTGAGTCTTATTTTTGCTCATGTTACCTGAATGACCTTGGGCAGGTCGAGAAATCTCTTTAAGCCTCAGTTTCTCTCTCTGGAAAACAGAAAATAGTGCCTACCTTTCACTTGTGAGGAGTGATTGAGACAAGATGTAAGAAGCATCTGGCAGGTTCCTGGCATGTGGGAAACACTCAGCAAAAGATCAGCTGATTCCCCCTCCATCCTTCTTTCCCTCCCTCCCTTTCTCCTAGATGCCTCTGCAGATGCATTTGCACTGAATGCATGAAAAAGGAATCATGCATTCGTCCCTGATGTACCCAGCCTGGTTCTCAGTGAGGGCTGTGGGGCCAGTGTTCCAACACCTGGGGCAGACGAGAAGGAGATGAAGTCTGCAAGCTGACCTCTCCCTGGGGAATTGGTGGTGGTGATGGTGGTGGTGGGGTGTGGGTAGACACACAACTGCCATGGACCAATCAGTCTTAATAAACCACTCAGGGAACTGTCGGGTGCAGTTGTCTACAGGGGAGCTGACTTCATAAAGTGGGTCCAAGGGGTGCTGGGGACAGTTAAATGCCCTGCCTGCAACAAAATAGCAAACAGTCTCGGTAGCCATGAGAAGGGAGTGCAGGCGCCACACTGCACAGTCAAGATGGGAGCAGGTCACAGACACAAACGGGTGCCTTAGTCTGGATGGTCTGGACAACCATGGGGTGGTCTTTGGCCTTTGCCAAAGTGGGCAGGTGCTTTTTAGCTCCTTTATCTGACTGTTGCCACAGAGGGATGCAGAACCAAGGTGACAGGACTAAATTCTTCAACAGAAGCCTGAAATTCCAATTTTGATGTAAAAACTCCTGGTTTTTAAATATTGGCCATGAGTTACAGTTTTTTACAACACTGGGGAGCCCAAACCAAACACAGCAGCAGGCTTCATTCAGTCTAAGGGCTGCCAGCCACCAGCTCTAACTAAAGGGTCCATGTGGCAGAGTATTGCGTCTTTATGGAGGCAGCTGTCAGGGATTTATTTCTTTGGCTTGATTCAGTGCATATTTATTGAGCACCTACTACATGCCAGACACTGTGCTAAGTGCTCACAATGCAGCTTTAATCAGAAGCAGGTAAAAATCCCTGTTGCCCTTTTGGAGCTGATGTTCTGCCATGGCCCTCACATTCTTTCAGGAGCCACTGAATTTGCACAGCAGTCATGATGGTCCAGTTATTCCTCATCCTCTTCTTGGGAAGATTTCAAGCGAGCAGCTCAACTCAGCCATCAAGCTCAGTTGTACCAACAGGCAGCTATTGCTTGTCCTCCATAAGGATGCTGGCTGATGGGACCACAGACACTGGCAGGGGTTGTCTCCAGGTCCAAGGCCAAGCACAGATCCATAGGCCTATGTTTTCATTTGACCTTGGATTAGGGAGTTAAGAGTTTACAGTTAAGGTGGCCATGCAAACACCTAGTGATGCTCACCATCAGCAAAACTACTTCTGAGGCAAAAATGAGGTTCCTTTAGCTGCTTAAGAGCTCTGAGCCCAGGCATTCCAGGAGGCAGAGGGGAAGCTCCCCACTTCCCTAGAGCTTAGCTGCTCAGCAGGCTGGTGGTGTGTTCTAGGAAGATGGTTCATCTCACACGCACGTGCTCTCAGCCTTGTCCTGGGCTGCTGTCCTCAGTCTCACATCTGCTCATGGGCTGTCCCCAGGCCTGAGTCTTCTGACGGTGGCTGTTCCTTTCACTTGCCATCTAGAAAGAACATAGTCTTACCCTTCCGTGGAGGGGATATACGTCATGGAGAAGTGGCCAGGGCTCAGGTCAGGACTGGGCACATTTCTAGGTCCTTGAGGTGAGACCTCGGGGGAGCAGCAGAAAGGCCTGATGTCATCTGTGCTGCTGCCTAGTGGCCCCAAGGGGAATTCAGAGGAGGTTTAATGGGAGGGAAACTCAGAGACTCTGCCAGCCTTCTGGATAGGATCCAGTGCTCTCTGGCTGGTATGTTCTGTTAAAAAAAAAAAAAAAAACAGCTTTGAAACCCCTTCAAATTAAGTCCCCCCTTAACTGTATTGATTTGTGTTCTCTTCTGCCCAGATTCTCCAATCCTCTCAGTGCTATGTCCTGGGATCTGGCTGTGGCCTGGCCTCAGTGTGTATGAAAAATGTTTTAGAGTGTTTTAGATTCTGGCTAAATTCCTGAAGGCTCCTATTTAATCCAGGAATGAACATTTTACTGGACACTATAGAGTAAAATAGTAATTGGAGGCTGAGTTCTCCTAGCATCATTTTCATGGATAAATACTTCGATGTGTAATTTTAATGGGTAAGAACTTAAAACCAAAGCCAGGAGACTAAATAACAACAAAAACCCAAAATAACTCCCTCTTGTAACACCTGATGATATTAACAATCATTTCTTTGAATTAGAATCCAAATAAAGTCCACATCTTATTCGGTGTACACATATTTCTTTAATTTACAACTTCTCAATGATTAGTAGTGTTAATGCCAGTTGCTGAGTGCTTCTTTGGGGCCCTGACAATGATCTTAAATCCTCACCACCTCCCCATATCATGTCCCACTCACTTTGCAGATACAGAGGGTATTTCACAGCATGTCCCAGCTGGAAACCTCGACCAGCCCCTGCAGGGTCAGGCTCTGCTGCCTGGGCTTATGCAGACCAGGATTTTCTGTTTGCATTTAGGCCATGAACACATTTCCGGTCCTCAGTTGTTCCCTTCCAAGAGGAAGCTACCCTCTGTGGAAAAGTTTGGAACAGTTGTAAACAGCAGCTCCACTCACTTGTATTTCTGGGTGATGCATACTTTCTGCATGTTGTGTTTGTGCAAGCTCTACTGACAGTTGTACCTGTGCTCCACTCCAGGCATGTTTGAATGTGCTCTGCTTTTTCCGTGATGCAGAAATGGCTTTGAAAATGCTGTCCCTGCTGGAGACAAAATCCTGTGGGAAGGGATCATGTACTGAGCCTAGAGCAGCCTGGCTCTCGACCAAGTTCATTCTGCACTAGCTCACTTCATTCCTCATTGCCATTCCCTGAGGTAGGTGCGTTTGCAAAGGTAGCAGTCAGGGCTCATACAAGATCATACCTTTCCCAAGCTCATGCATTTAGTAAGTGGCAAGAGTGGAATGTGAATTTTTTAGCCCCAGGACCTTGGCAGCCAACCTTTCATCTTTCATGATAGAGCTACCTTTGTGCTGTGTACTGCTCTCCCTTTGAGGTCCCGTTTCTGGACCTGTCTATGCTAACATTTACCCTGACAAACATCAACTACACAGAACAGTTGAAAAAGTAGAATGATCCTCCATAGACTCCACCAGGATTTAACAATTGTTAACATTTTATCCTATTTGTTTTACATCTATATTTATGTTTACATATCCATTTTTCTGAGCTACCTGAAAGTAAGTTGCTGACGCATCATGATCCTAACCCCATAAATATTTCTGCTTTTAAGAAGAAGGCATTTTTCCACATTATCCATGCCTTTACTGCACAAAGGAAATGTGTTCTTCCTGATACCCAATTCATTCTTCTGTCCCTCAGTTTCCTCCAGTCATCCTCAAAGTTCTCCTAGTTTTTTTTTTTTTTTAAATAGCTTTTGTTTATTTATTTTCAACCTACAATCCAGCCAAAGCACATATGCTGCATTTAGTTGTTTTGTTTCTTCAGGCTTCTGCAATAGGGAACGTTCCTTGTTTCTTCCTGGGTTGTTCCTGGAAGTGTTTGATTTGTTCCCATGTCCCTGCTGGGTCCAAAGTCCTGATAGATTTGGGGTTTACGTGCTGGGGAAGAATGCTTCAGAGAGATGCCGTGTACTGGACTTCATGGCTTATTATGGTTCAGGGTGCAGAAGGAAGGGCCAGGGGCCCAGATTTAGAGATCACAGGTAGGGAATGAAAGCTTATGTCTTCCTTCTAAAATCTGAAGAGGAGGTTGGGATGATGTATCTTGAGTTGGTAGTTTGGCCTTTTTTAGGAAGCTGGTTCCTGATCTCTCTGTGGGTCTGTCCGTCTTCCAGGCCAGGTTGCTGCACAGATGAACATCTCCAGGTCTGGGTCACACATCTCACCACTCTCTGGCACTCACTCTGTCCCACCCCAGCAGGCTTAGGGGGTAAAGCAGTGTGGTACGTGTCCTCACTGTGTCCTTTGCACACTGGTGTCAAAGGAAGGATTCCTGTCCTTGGGTTTTAGAAATGGCCATGCACA
This sequence comes from Erethizon dorsatum, assembly GCA_028451465.1. Lineage (NCBI taxonomy): Eukaryota > Metazoa > Chordata > Mammalia > Rodentia > Erethizontidae > Erethizon > Erethizon dorsatum. The sequence goes on from CM051822.1 coordinate 104,171,771, forward strand.
ACACCCAACTCTGGATAGATGAGATCAACAGCAGTTTATTTGTCATACATGCTCACAGCCTGGAGGAGGACACTGAGTGCCAAGCAGTGCCACACTGGAACAGAGTGGACAAGCAGGGCTGTGGGAGGCAGGCTTGGGAGGATCAACAGGGCTGGGTGTCGCCTAGTTCCCACTGGAGAGTTTGATGGCTTGTCTGAATGATTCTGTGTGCTGGCAGGGAACTGAAGTTCACTATTCAGGGATAGGTAGGAACTGTTCCTGGTCCCCTCTATACAAAGAGTTATTTGGCCAGAGGACATTATACCTGGAAGCAGAGTGGGAAGGGAAATGTGTGGTTAGGACACTGGAAGCCCTTCTCATTTCAGATATCAAGGCAGAATATAACATTGGGACTTCATTTAGGCTTTACACTGACCAGATTTCACATCCTTTTATAGGACACTGGCACCCTGTGAGCACTGGCCATGGGTTAACTCACTTAACGTGCATACTCATCTTCTGATTGGGGTGCTGTTATCAGCAGCACTTCACAGATGAGAAAACCAAGGCCTGGGAGGTGCAGTACTTGTTCAGAGTCACATGGCTGGTAAGGGAGGAGTGGAAACTCAGAGTCTGTGTACCTACAGCTGAAAAAGGGATGGATTTAGAGTAAGGGATGGGATGTAGATCCCGGTTTTGCCTCAGGTGGGCACTTGGACTTGCAGAGCTTCAGTCTTTGCTTTTGCTGGGAATCATCTCAGCACAAGATTCCTGGAATTGTTCTTGTCTGGGCCAGGGCTGGTCTAATGGATGCAGTTCTCTCCTATTGTGGCAGGGAGTGGGTTGTTTGATTAAATCAGAGACACCAAGGGAAGATGCCCCTTGAGTGACAGGTAGGAGGGAGTTGGTGGGAGTAACTTCTTGGGATCTTCTTTTCTTCTTCCATCTCCTTCCCTGCACATTTTTCTCTTCCTCCTTCTTTGCCAACCTGCATTAAACTGCCTTCTGCAGGAATATGATCTCAGTCATTCACACTAAGTGAGAATAGAGATCAATGTTTGTGTTTCCCAAGGTTGAGGGCACATCACTGTGTCTTTAATTGTAGGAAAGATTGTCTGTTATTAAAATATTTGAAGATGCAGTTGAGCTGGTGCAGATGGGTGGGGGGGAGGGAGGGAGGCAGGAATGGGGAGGGAGGAGGGAGGGAGAGAGAGAGAGAATGCTTAAAGTTCCAGTGTACATTTTGAATAGTGGGCACAGGCACACAGAGCTATGTGAACTTGGACAAGTACCCTACGTCTCATAGCCTCAGTGCCCCCATTTCTTAAAATGGGAATAATGGTAATTCCTGCCTCAAAAGTTTCTTTTGGAAAGCACTAAGTGAAACGCTTGGCACAGGATGATCCAAGCATGACAACTAGTTATGTTTATTATTCTAATTGTTTCTTTTGTGTTTGGGGATAGTTAAAATTACTCCAACTCAGAGCATGACCTGTCTGGAGGCAGGTTGCTGGTTTGCTGGCTCACCAAAATAATCCATCAACATCCTTCCTTGATAACCACATTACACCTCTGTTCCAAGGACTAATGAAAAACCCGATACACCTCCTCCCTGCTGAGCATGGAGCAGCTGCCCTGTTTTGCTGACCACATCCGATGCCTGTTTATAAGACTCTCCCCTCTTGCATAGGAGGGGCCAGATGGAGAGGCAAAGTCAATAATGCAATTAGGAAACATTCTTTACTATTGCCTCTCACCTACAAAGCTTTCTTTTGTAAAAAATCACATGTCCTGTGTTTTTCTCCTTTAGATAACAAGAGTTGAAAATGACTTTCTGGGCTATCATTTGCTCATAGAATAGCCAGATGATGAGTGGTGGTTGTGGCAGTCCTGGTGGGTAGAGGGGATATGAAGTCTTAGAGAAGTTAAGTGACTTCTCTCAAGCTACCCGACTGGCAAATGCTGAAGCAGGGATTTGAACCAAGCCCAGTTATCTGATTAAGTTCATATTTCTTTTAATTTGTGTGCTTTATGGTTGGGGAAGGGTTGGAGAAGACGTTGGCTAATGTGATTTTCAAGCCCTCGAGAGTATCGTCCAATTTAGAAAGAAGCTTATTGTCAAGGCATATATGCTTAGGGTCACTGCAAATACTTTAGAGGATAATGAGGAGACTGGGGCTTTGCGTTAGAGGAGGCACAAGGTGACAGCGGTATCATTGTCCCTTGGTCAGAACTTGCCACTTTTGCTAGCATGATGTTGAGATTGGCCATTCTTCTGGCTGGTTCCACTTTCAGCAAAATATATTGTCATATTCAGAATGGGGACAGTGATAGATACACACTCTGTAACATCTCTAGAGGACTAGGGTCCTCACTAGTATCTTTGAGTGTCACTTTGTAGGTCCAACTACAAAAGTACTCCAAGCTAGATATCTCCTCAAAGCAAAGTAGGATGACAATATCATGTGTAGATAATGTGCTGAGGCCTTTAACCAAAGACCTTAACATCTCATACCCAAATTGCTTGTGACTCAGGATTCCTGGATTGTAGTCTCCATAGAGTGGGGACTATAGTTTTATTCACCAATGTTATAGGATGGTACCTGGCACATCATAGACTCATTATATATTTGTTGAATAACTAAACAATTGGCAAGATGATAACCTGCTGTCTGTCCCCTTCTGTGCCCTGAAGTCAGGTTGAGCCACACGAATAAGACTAGCCGCAGGGACTGTAGAAGTGAGTGAATGTGTCATCTGACATTGGTCTGATGCTGCCCCAGTTGGCCATAGTCTGGGATTTTTCAGGGGTGGAGCTATGTTCTTATTTGTTGCCAGGTCAATAAAGAGGCTAGAGCGTGCCCAGTGGTGCTGTGTGGTCCCTAAAATTGTAGCTGCTGCTTGTAGGTGATGATACAGGTGACCAAAGGAAGGGAGGAAGATGGTGATTTTGTGATTTAGCATGAAAGAGTAACCTTGAGTCAGGCTGCCCCCCAAGGAAAAATGCCTTTGGTTTTCTATTGTTTTGCTATGATTTCATTCCTATGTTTATGCTCTGCCTGCTTCTTATTCTTTGCCAGCATCAGAGCCTTTTTTCCAATTCAGTTAATTTTAATGGATTCTCCCTGCAACTTAATAAATTGAATGCTTTTGCTTGCCTTCTACTCATTTAAATTTTGAATTTGATATGTGTGCATGTATGTATGTTTATGTATGTTGTGTGCATGTATGAGATACGTAGTTAAGGAGAATTTAAGCATCTGCATTATGCATGAACTATGCATGAATTGCTTGGAGAAAATTAGTTGGCATAAAGTTAGAATTATGTCTGAATGTTCATCATGTATGTTTTCCAAATTCTTGCAACTTTATCATGAAAGAATAAGAAGACAAGCAACACAGTCTCTACTTTTCAAATAAGAAATTAAGAAATGTGTAGATTAAGATAATTGTCTGAAACAGAAGGATGAATTCTATTAAAACCCGACAAGTTACTTGACTTTGGAAAGTTATAGTTTTTGTGCAAAACAATGATATGTTTTGGTTTACTAGTGACTTCATGGTTTTTGCATAGAACTATTTGACTTATATAGTTTAGAAATTTTATTTTTAGTTGAATTTCTAGAAAGTGAAATGATGTTGGCAACTGTTAACATTTTATGAATGCTTGTATTGAAGAAAGAAGGGAGTTGTTTGGAGATCGGGCAGGTGCCCGTGGTGAAGCTGAGTTTATTGATAATTAGGAAAATACTGAGCAGTCTAATAAATAGCATGTTTTCTTTGAAATGACTAATAAATGACACTCTGTGATATATTAGATACCCAGGTCTCCTTCTGGCATAGGACTCTTCCTGTTTATTTTTGGTTATCAAATCTGATGAAATTTTAGAAGTATTGTCCCACTCTTCAAGAAACTGTGACATACAGTAGCTAACAGGGGCAGTGGTCCCTGCGTTTTAAGTATAGCAGGTCCTGCATTTTGTACATCATCACCCCAGTTCTCCTGTTCTTAACCAAGTCTCTGCAGAGATGGGAAGGTGCCTCTCACAAGGAGAACAGATCCCAGTGCAGCCCCAGAGGATTTCCGCATCAATAGATCCGTCTGAGCCCTTTGGGCATTATGATGTTTTTATTTGCACTGCATTTACTACGTGCCAGTGGTCAAAGAATTGTTGCACTTGCTTCAGCCTTTCCTTGAAAATTCAAGGATGTCGGTCACTATGGTGGCTAGGAAGATGCTGACCCATGCAGCACTCACTAATCCTGGCAGGGCCATTTTCCTCTACATTGAGTGGCCCCGGATGGCCATGCTTTTAAATTTTCACTTTTGATTTTTATGTTTTTTCCCTCTCCCCTGACACAAGTAGGGCTCGAGGTTATCTTAGAGGCTTTGCGAGGTGAGTTAGATTGGACTTGAATGTAGCCTACCAGCTGTTTATGGAGAGGTTGCTGATTTTATAACTATGGAGTGACATGAAATTTCTTCAAAAATAAACCAGTTTAGTTTACAGGGGGAGTTCATCTAAAGAAAAATAACAGTACAGGTAGAGAAAGGTTAAGGTAAAACTGGGCAACCTGGTTCTCAAATGGCCGAATGTGGGGAAAGAATCTTGATTTTTCTTGAAAGCATGGTTCACAGCATACACATGAAGCCCTGGAGGGTCTAGTCACATGTATGTTCTGATTCAGTAGGTCTGATGTGGGGTCAGGGATTCCCAGGGGATGCTGATGGCCTTTGTGTCTCAAGGTTTGACCCGCACATCAGCAGCACTGTATCATTGCTTCATAGGAAGCTTACTGGAAATGCCAGCTCCCAGCATTCCTGTCTCTGGATCTGTAGTCATAAGAATGCCAGATGTTACCTGGGCACATTAAAATGTGGGACCTACTGATCTGACATACTGCTGGGGGTCCTCATTGCTTAGCGAGCCCTTGTGAGGAGACAACTGGAAACCACACCTCCACTCCTCACCTAGAAGCAGGACTTCTATTTCTTGGCTTTCCACCCACTTCCAAAAAGCATGCCTAAGGATGCTGCCAGTCTGGGCATCCCTCTGTGGAAATATCTTCACTATCTCTCCAGTCCTCTGCATGCCCTTCTCTGCCCCCATTTACTTTTTAAAGCCCCGGGTCTTCTGAGTAGCTGCCTCACCATCTGGATTCTGCGAGGCAGATGCTGGTAGCTGGAGCATGGCTGGAGAAGGGACATATATCATTCTTGGTACTGCTGCTCCAAAAGAGTATAATTTACATGATAGATGTGTTCTGGCTGCAGCTACTCTGGGTAGAATGAGGGATTGTGCAAAAGGCTGGGTGCACTAGGTTTAGAAAAATTACCACAAGGCAGGTAGAATCTGGGAGACAAAGTGAGGGAGGGAAGTGCTCAGTGGACTGTCCACTTCCTGGTCTATGGCTTACCGTGTGGGGAATCAAGGTTTGGGGGCTCTGAGAGTGGGGATGTATGATGTTTATGGTTAATAACACTCCATGGGTGGCAGATAGTGTTCTGGAGGTGGCTGCAGCCGTATCCTGCATCTACCTACTTTTTGTAGTGGGATCTTGCTACACCCCAGTCAAGAGGTAAGGTTAGTTCCCTCCATTGAATGAGGCTGACTTTAAGATTCGCTCCTACTGAATAGAATGTGGTAGAAATGATACTCTGTGTCTCCAGAGGGGAGGTCAGAGAAAACCACTCAGCTTCTGCCTGCTTCTCTCAGAACACCTGTTCTGGGTAAAACCAATGGCCATGCAGAATTCTGCTGACCCTGAGACAGCTGGAGAGGTATGTGTAGATGCCCCAGGTGGCAGTTCCAGCTAGGCTCCCAGCTGACAACAAGCATCCGTGGCTGGCCACATGGGCAGCTGTCTTTATGGTCAGTCCATTCTGCCCCTCAGGTGACTGTGGCCACGGGCAATATCATTTTCTGTGAACACATGAAAGATTATAGGTGAGAACTGCCTAGCCAAACCCCTCTCAGTTTCATGATCCACAAACTTATGAGTAAAATAATGTTTTGGGTGATTTGTTATGCAGCCAAAGTAATTGGAGTAGTCTGGAAGCCTGAGTCATCACAAGGAGGTTACATGTTCTTAAAATCATCTTTCAAACAAAATTCATTCTATTTCATTTCATTTTAAATGTTTTAAAACAACACTCAGGATCCAGGAATAGGCTGTCACACAAACAAACAGAACCTTGAAAACTGCCCAGTTAACAACGTGCAGCTTTCAGGCTACAGTAAAATGATCATGGTAATAAGACACTAGCTTCTGTTCATGTTCTGTTAAGCATTCCATGTATATTCTTTCATTTAACTTTCATTCCAACTCTTTAAGGTGTGTCCATTTTATAGATGGGGAAACTGAGGCTCAGCGATGTTAAGGGAAGGACTAGCTAGGAGTCACACAGCAAGAGCTGGTATATGAAAGCTGATGGGTCTGACTCCAGAGCCTTTTCTGCAGCAGATGGAAGAGTTGTCAAGGAGGAGAATTAAGTCTGTTATCCTTAGAGACAGGGTGTGGGACCCTTAGGCATCATTTAGTTCAGTGATGGAGACTCAGGGCCCATCAAGGAACCTGGGGGAGTCTTTTAAATATGCATTACCAGGTCCTGTAGGTCTGGGGTGCAGTAGTCTCCTGAAGGTTCTTACTGGTCTGCAGTCAGTGCCCCTGATTTAGTCCACCCTTCCCTGATGGAGGTGGTCACACTGAAGCCCGAGGAGGAGAAGGGGCTTGTTCCCACAGCACAGAGCAGCTGCCAGGAGAACTGGGGCAGAGAGCGTGTTTCCCGAAGTGTGAATCAGGTGCTCCTCTGTGCTTCACTTTGGAGGAAGTGTGAAAGGCTGGTAGTGGAAGTTCCTGTGCACTGATGAAGCGATCTTAGTGCACTTATGATCTGATTCTGCAGTAGGTATGTTCCTAGTTCAGGTCGATGAATTGTTGCTTGGGCTGTGTGATGATGCTGTGCATGGGCTCATTCTGTTATTTGAGAAATATTTACAAAGTGACTTCCATGTGTGCCAGGTGGAGGCACTGGGGGCACAGTGCTGAGTAGAACTGTCACAAGCACGCCTTTATTTTTGAAATTGCATAAATACACAGATTTTTAGGCCTTAAAGCCTCATAGTTAGTAGAGGGGTCAAGAGAAAGAAGGAGGGAAGGAGGGAGTATGAAACATGTAGAAAGACAGCATGAAATTTTAGGCTTCTTTTGGATACACAAGAGAATTGCATGTGGGGCTGATCAAATTGAGAATATTATTGCAAATCTACTCAGACTCCCAAGCAGATATTAAGTGCTGCAGCGTCTGAGTCCCCCAGTGGCCACGGCATCCTAGTGGGCTCTGAGCTTGTAGCCCTGAAATAGTCCCTGCCCCTGCTTACCATCACAGTGTGGCAGAAAATACAGATGGATCATAATCATACAACATCTGGAGTCTGGGATAGAAACCAAAGCAGTAAGATCCTGAATTCTGGTTAGGGATTGGGGCAGCTTTAGGGATGACACTCAAGATTGAGGGGTTTCCTGGGATCCAGGATTTTCATTCCTGGGAAGGTCGTGGGCAAACTGGGAGTGTTGACCACCCTACACAGTTCCTAGAGGAGGAGAGAGCTGACTTCCTCCTCTTCTGCTCCTTCTTCCCTGTGCTCCTCATCTTGGTCCATGCTATCCTTTTCCTGGAAGCCCAAAGCAGAAGTCTTTTTTTTTTTTTTTTTGTGGGTACCGGGGGGTCGACCTCAGGACCTCGCGCGCCAGGAGGCGCCCGTGCCGCTGAGCGATATCACCGGCCCCTTTTTCGTATGTGGGATCCGGGAGTCAAACTTGGGCCCTCGCGCTTGCCGGGCAGGCACTTAAGCCGCTGAGCCATCTCACCGGCCCCAAAAGTCTTAGAATGGGCTTTGCCCACTCTCACCTGTTCACCTGTATGTCCTTCCCTGCTGTGCTTTTCTTGTCCGCTCTTCCAGCATCTCTTGCCAGGACAGCTGCTATAACTTCCCAACCCTGTTCTGTTTTCCCTTCTCTGCTGTGCTCCTAGTCCCATCCTCTCTTCTGCCAGGGCCATGACTTTGTATTGGATTTCCATCCTATCTGCTGAATAGGCTCACTGGCTCAAAATCAGAATTCCTTGGTCTGGCACTCAAAGCCCAGGAACTCCTGACCCTTCGGCCATGTCTGAAGCTGTGCAGAACAAAATCACAGATAGATTTGGGCTAGAGACCTGAGACAAGACTGATGGCCAAAAATGCAAACTCACACATTCCTTCCCCACCCCTACTCCCAGTTTTTCCCTTAGTGATATTTACTGTCAACCAATTAAGACTCGACATGCACAGGAGTTTTGTGGTTTGTTAGGGTGAAGGGGGTGTCTCCACGGGTGAAGAGATCAGGCATCACGGGACCCAGAATGTGCTTCGTTTCCTTGTATCTTCCTTCTTTCCTCTCCTCTACTTTCCTCTCGGGTCCCAACCTTCCATCTTATCTTGGCAGCTTTTTATTCTCCCTCTGCCCCCTGGTGCAGGTGGTGATGGCAGCATTGTGCCATCTGAATGACCTGGGGGACCAAATTGGACAGTTCCACTCCTGGTGGAGCCAGTTGCTCCCTCACTTGTGTTCCACCTCAAGCCTTCCTGTTCTCAGAGAGTGTGCTGCTGGCCTGGCCTTGTTCCTATCTGAGCCACTGTGCTGCAGTTCAGCCGCTAGCTCACGTTGGAGCCCCAGTTTCTTAGAGCCTTTGTGAGACAATCTCATAGCCATTTTTTAATGCATTTCATTGGTTCTTCTGGCAGGTGGCAACAGCAGATTCTATAAAGTCAGTGATTCTTTGTGTTTCTCCAATTGGAACTGGCTGAGACCAATCAGCAGGGTCTGCTCATCTCTTCCTTTCTGGAAAACTGGGTCCTCTCCTGGCTGGCATAGAGCAGGGACTTCTGGCAGCAGTGGAATGCTCATCTTTCATGTACTTTTCTTTGTTTTGTTTCAGTTTTACAGAGTTTTTGGATCCATTCCAGAGAGTCATCCAGCCGGAAGAGATCTGGCTCTATAAAAATCCTTTGGTGCAATCAGACAACATACCTACCCGCCTCATGTTTGTAAGTACCATCATTTCATGGCTGATTTGACCACTCTCCAAGTATGAACCAAAGGGGCTTTCATCTTAGCTTTTCTAGCCCCCGCTGAAGACAGTGGGCAGGTCAGAATAAAGAGAAGGAGAGAAACCTATCAAATTAAAATTCAGTTTGAGATTATGATGGGTACTGTCTGGTCATGTGAGAAGTCATAATTGCCCAATGCTCTGGAAAGAGAAGAGACTCAATTACATGGGCTATGCTGAGCTGTTTCAAAATATGGATAATAAAGGAAGACAAATGACAGGAACTTCCTGTCCCCTCTCCTTTCAGGGCAAGCTTTGATTTTGCCAAACTTGGGCACCACGGATCTCTGTTAACCACTTTCCTGGTTTTAGCTGGTCAGCTGTTGACTGCTCATAAGACTACCCTGTGCCTTAACCCCTGCATACTGTCCTGTGTCTCTCTCTTCTATAGTAAGTTGACTGGCATCCAGCTATCTGGTAGGTATATTGGGATTGTTTTCACCTCTTGTCTGCTGCATGGTCATTGCAGCCCTGTCCTCTTCACTTTCTACATGACAGGCACTTTGCTGGGAGCTTCAGGAAGGTTCATTTCATTTGGTTTTGCTCTATCATAGTGAGAAAGGTGTCATTATTGTCCACATATTACAGGTGCAGAAGTACATCCCAGAAATGCAAGGAACTTGCCTAAAGTCACATAGTTAGTAAGCCAGCTGGAGCTCAGTTTGCTGCCACAAGGCTGTCCTGTAGGCTAGGAGTAGAGTATCCAGGATTCCCTGCTGATGCTAATTAACCCCTGGAAAGCTGCCATCAAAGCTTCCTGCAGAAGAGGGAATATTGAATCTCTTCCTTGTTATGGGGCAACAACAGTAACCTTTAGATGGGCAGCCTGGTTGCTTGGAGGTTATTCCTGCTGACCTACCATTGTGCCTGTGTCTCTGGGAACTGAGGTGGCTGTTCCAGAACCCTAATAGAACACGAGGGCCACTTCTGCATTTTGAAAGAAATCACTCCGATTTTATGGAGGAAATCTTGTTAACTAATGATGATTAGAAAGACTTTGTTAAGTGCTCTAAAATGCCTGTAACACCGCATGCACATTGAAGTATTGTTACAATGCTTTTTCATAATTACTTTTCTGCTGGAAAATAAAATAGATTTCTGTAAATCTCAGGGAAATTGAAAAATTAGGGTTGTTGGGAGTAGGGCATAACTAATACAAGTATTACAGTAAGACTTTTTTCATTTCTGCTCAAATCTTCTATAAATCCTAGAAATGAAGGAATCAGTGTGTGTCTAATGAGTTTATGGCTTTAATGGGGGAAGCTTCCATTCATCACTTACTCTCCTTAAGATTTTACATTTCATGTGCTATAAAACACAATTTGGAGATATATATTCATACGGGACATTGTGAGAAATTTGTGGCTCTGTCCTAGATTTATTAACAAGGTATTGTTTTGAAGACTAGATACAAATGCCACAAATATTCTGGCTACAGACACAAATAGGATGGAGCAGTTTGCATGCTGGCAGCAGTAGGATTGAGGCAGCAGAGAAGTTATTCAGTGGTGTGATTCTCAGAGAATAGAAGGGTATTCAGCCACACGTACTGATTCATACTCTCTAATCTCCTGATGAAATAAGCTCAACCTTTTATTTTGTTAATAGCAGTTGATGAATTTCATGCATTTGGTTATAAGATTTAGTGCAATTCCATGATAAAACAAAGAATGCAGTAGATACATTTATAATACCTGCAACACAACGATGAAAAATACTTTGTCATTCCATAAATTAGATTTGTTCTCCGGGATTTTATTAGGAGTTTAATATGAGATATCATTTATCGGCTTTTGATCTTTTAAAACCTTTGGATGTTTGCAGAAGAATGTTTAATGGAGCATATATTTTGACTGATATTTAAAATAACTTGATTTCTTTTGAAAGCTCAAATTTCATTATTTAATGCATAAACAAAATCTTGGGTCTCTTTACTTTAGTTGGAATGTTTCCATCTAAAGGCGAGCTTTCTAACCAAGATGATATTGACCCAGATGTTTCTCTGTTGGGTAATTGCCTTTATGGTCATGGATATGTTTGGGTGTACGTATGTGTATGTGTTTTAGAGAAGCCAGTTGGTCAGATGTAACAAGAAAATTAACTGAATAATGGGTAGGAGATTGAGTTAAGTGCAGAGCAAGTGGTAATAACATCACCAGGAAGTTCGTTAACTTGCATTTTCTTTGTCTGTGGCATCCTCAGTTCGGGTGACGCATCTGTCAACTTGAAGGTCGGATGTGGTTGGGACTGTTCCTTCCAAGAGCTTGTTTCCCTTGATGGCTCAGTGTTGACCAGAGGGACAGGCTGGGAATTCTTTTCAGATGCACTGAGGCTGGACTTGCCATTTCCTGGGTATTTCCAAGCAGCCAGCCACAGATATTTCTGAAAAGCGTTTACAAACATCTGCTCTTATTCAGAAGTCACGGTTCTTTGTTGAGTGTGTAGGGTTCATCAGAGCATGCTAAACACCTGCTCCTCAGTATGGGACAGTTTAGTTGGTGTTAGTTGTTGATTTTTAGCGCACTCTTTGTTAAGGTCTATAGTGGCTATCTCGTATATTCAGGCTTCCATGGAGCCTGCAGTGGGTGGGAAACCATAGGGGCCATAGTGGGTGGGAAGTCAAATCAAATATGTGATATATCCTCAGGAACCCTGCAGGATCTTGGGAGGGCACCCTAATGCAGAATAGAATGCAGAAGAGGCCAGAGGGGAGGCTTAGGTATGGTTCTAGTGTTATGCCAGGGTGGGATATACACACCACTCCTCTCTGGAACACACAACTGCCTGGATCAAAAACTTTCAGCTTCAGTAATGAATTAAAGAGCCAGAGTTTAAAATAAAAGAAAGTGATTTATTTGGAAAAAGATGGAAAAGAAGATAGACAGCTACCCTGGGGGAGTAGGGAGCATCAGAAGTGAATACCTCTGAGCTCTTGTCTCTAGCTCTTTTTATTTAGAACTAGAGATTTTCCCATCTCCCACCTGGAAGTGGGCACCTAGAAGTTATCACCATCTGATTGGCTATCGGGCTGTCTTTGATCCTAACCTGGTCACATCTGCCTACATTCTTTCTGGCTGTATGATTTCTTCCAGTCCCTTTGTGATGGATAAATGTGGAGGGAGCTATATAGGAAGATAGTTAGACTTAATGATTAAGTAAAGGGGACATGTGTGTATCTGGTGCAGTAATATAGAGAACATACATACATGTGTATATGTGTCAGTGGGTGTGTGTGTTTTACAAACTAAATAAGAGTTCTTAGGTGGCTGCCCCTTATCTCCTTTACCAGGTGGGTGAGAGTCTGGCTTCCCTTGTCTTTTCTGCTTCTGGCTTCCTCCTGTTTTGTTAACTCTTCTTGATAAATTTATTATGGTAATTGTGTTACCTGGTGCCTCTCCCATCCAGTTTCCTTCCTTTGTCTTTCTAATTGCTCTAACTGTGGAATCTGTCTGTAGGGGCAGAAGCTGCTTTTAGTAAGTTTCCCTATTAATTTTTAATAAGGCCTATCTTTTCCCTGCCTAGAAGCCACCTTTCCCTACCCTAGGAAGGTTCATCATCACCATCATCATCATGAACATCCATAGCAGCCAGCATTCCTTGAAGACAGGGACTGTGCTCATCACTCTACAAGCAGCAGCTCAGTTGATTTTTCTCAGAATCCACTGAGGTCAGCACTTTTGTTGACTCCATAATTTCAGGATGAAAACAAACAACTTGTCCAAGGTGTTATTCATAATGGTCAGTGAGTAGGCCAGGATCTACTTGCTACCAGCGCACAGGCCGTCACCTGGAGCCTTTCTGCTGTGATATCTGCTTTTGGACGGATGAAGTGGAGAGGTGGCAAGTAACAAATCAAACACAGAAGAGCAGGTGTGTAAAGGCACATACATGGGAGAGTGGAAGGGTAAGGGGAATAGGAGTTTGTTTGGAGTATTTGTAGGGTGAAGAGGCAAAGAAGGCAGCGATACAACCCTGAATAAGATATGGTTTCTAACTTAGTGGGACCAGACATAAATGCAAGTTAGATGGTTTGGCATTACTGGAAAACCTTTGAATAACAGGTGAGTTTCAAGTAGGGGATTTAAACACTGATAGGCATTCACAAGTGTCTTTCCTTGGCTTTAAAAACAATCCACCTGGGGCCGGTGAGATGGCTCAGTGGCTTAAGCGCCTGCCCGGCAAGTGCGAGGGCCCGAGTTCGACTCCCGGAACCCACATACGAAAAAGGGGCCGGTGATATTGCTCAGCGGCACGGGCGCCTGCTGGCGCGTGAGGTCCTGAGGTCGACTCCCCGGTACCCACCAAAAAAAAAAAAAAAAAGCAATCCACCCAAGATCTGCACTTTACCCTGGTCTCTTTTTGCTCCAGCCACAACTGGGCAGCTTTGCTCTCTTAGAATCTTACTGACTCTGTTTTGATTTGATAGCAAGGTTTCCCCCATTTTGGAGTAGGATGCCTCTAAGGGAGAGAGAAATAAAATCTTTTCGGGGAGAAAGGCTGGAAGGAAAAGAGACAAAGCTGGCCTGTGATAGACAGTTTAATTGGTAGGCTCCTTTAAAAAGTCTATGACAGCTCTGTTCTTTGTGTTAGGATGTAATTGTTTACCCACAGCAGAGCCTTTTCTAAGTGTCGGTATGTCCTAAAGTTGTCTTTATAATCACTTAGCAGCACACCTTTCTGTCAGGTGCCAGAAATGAAGGTACGTTAGGCCCATTGTTCTGTCTCATGTGAATGCACCTCAGTGACAGGCTCTTCTCTGGCTCACATCCTGACATTGGTGCTCCACTGGCTTTGATCCTTTTTTGACATGCTCATGCCTTTCCCCCATCAGACATGCTGCTCCAAGTTCTGCCACTTCCCAGGGCATCTGGACAGCATGGTGCCTTTCATCAGCACCAGGGCTGACCCAGTGTCTGGGAGGAGCAGAGGCTGGGGACTGAGGGCACTTCCAGTGTTGTTTTTATTGGTGGATACACAAGGTTGGAGATATTGGTCATTTAGGGTTGAGCAAAGTTCCTGGGGAATTAAGCTGTTTCCTGTCCCCACCTCTTTCCTGAACTTGGAAGGCACACCTTACTCCTCTATGGGCACAGGTGGGCTAAAGCTGAAAATGCTTTAATCCCATATGTCTGGGAACAGGATCCTGGTTACCATTTTTGGTAAAGTTTGGGTCATTTGTTAACACTCTTTTGGGGAAAAAAGTAAAATAGAAGCCTATAACCAGCTTTTGCAGGATGCTTGCTCTCTGTTGGGCTAGTTTGGGCTCCAGAGTGGCTGCCTCCCAGCTTCTCCACTTGCTGACTTTGCAAATTTGGAAAATCAACTACCTCTGGAAGAGCACCTGACTTTCCTTATCTGTGAAAGGTGGGCTTTAGCCTCCTGGGTATGGAGAGAATCACATGGTATGACAGACCTTTGACCCTTCACTTAGTGTGGGGCATATATAATAAGCATTCAGTAACTGTTAGTGAATTGAATCCTAGTGATACTATTTTGCTAGGGATGCTATTATTACACCCATTATATAGATAAATGAAAAGTGAGGAGGTTAAGTGGTTTGCTTAAGGACACAGCATGTAAGTGTCAGAGCTGGGGCTTAAACCCAGCTCTCCTTCAGTCCGTCCAACATATTTTCTTCTATAGAACTTGGTTCCCAGCCTATAGAATAAACACCATACAAAACCATCCATGTACTGGATACTACTTAATGATTTATATGTAGCATCTCTTTGAGTGGAAGCTGCATAGGACACTTAATCACTCACAAATTGTTATTTAGTACAGCCTCAGTTTACCCATCTGTAAAATGAAACCATTGATCACTGAGGTTGAGGGCTACAACCCAGGAGCATGGGAACCCAGTCTCAGGGGTTCTGATCTCGCTAGTTGTGTGCATTTGGTTACCTCTGTGAGCTCTGGACTTGTTACCTGTACAGGGAGGATAATGTTTCCCCAACAGAGAAGTTAGAAGATTAGACACATATGAGGAAGGCCCCTGACATATAGTGGGTGCTTAATCCACACCAGCTGTCACTAACATTCCTGTTTCATATCCATGTCCTAGAAACAAGCCTCCTTACCAGGCAAAAGGCATTCCTTAGTTTTATGTAATGATTCTTACTTTCTAAGGTGAGACGTGCTGTACCATTGTGGTTAAAAGTGCCGAGCTTGATTTAAAAAGCCTGAGTGCACAGCCACATGCTAGCACTTTCAACAGGTTGCTTCACTTCTCTGTTCTGTAGATTCCTATCTTGTGGAAACTTCCACAGACGCACTGGAACCACTGACTCACAAGTGAGCACTGCCTTCCCACTTCATAGGGTTACTGTGAGGGTTGTATGGGTTAATTTGCATGAAGTACCTAGAATAGACTGGCCTTTAGTAAGTCCTTGACCCATATTAGCTTCTGTTATTCTAATCTAGTAATGCTCCTTCAGCAGCCAGTGACAAGTGAGAAAAACTGAAGCCCAGAGAGGGTTCACTATTTGCCCTGTATTCTGAAGCAGTGTTTGGCTGAGTTCATTGTTCTGTCTGGGGTCCACTTCACAAGCACTATAGACCACTCACTGTCTCCTACCCTGGGCTCATCCTAGGAATTTCACTTTTTCCTAGCTACAGAAACACTAACAGAAGGGAAAACAGTCCTGTCCAGGAATTTTGCTTCCCCATTTTTGTCCCTGTCCCCACCCTGTGGACTGGTAGACATGACCTTTCCCCATCTCTGTGTTCACTTTACCCCCCTTGGCTTGGGCAGGAGGACAGCAGCTTCATGAGGCCTGGTTAGAGAAGTCAGAAGGAATGCAGACCTGGGATTCTCCCCAGGGTGCTTGAGGGGGCAGGAGCTGGTTTTCTCTGTTCTGCTTTCACTCAGTTCCAAGCTGCCTGTGCCGCAGGAGGGAGCTGTTTGTCTAACATGTTGACTTCTGGGGCTTAATCTTAGTTCCAACTCCTAGTTTAAAAGTACTTGTCAAAAGTGGAGCAGGTTAAAAAAAAAAAAAAAGTGGAGCAGGTGATCAATGTAAATATATCCGTCTGTCTTGATTTAGCTCTTTGCTACCCAGGGATATGGCAGATGTGTGCCAGGAAGAAGAAATGAGATGGGGCCCAAGTGTTGCTAGGATGAGATAAGGGGAGAGATGCATCATACAACCACACACACATGTTCCTCTTGCAACATCCTGGTGTGGAGCTCGGCACTCTGAAGGCTGCATCTCCTTGCCCTGGGAGATATTGAGGTGGGGAGATCCCTTCAGTGATCCTGGGTGCTTAGAACTGCCTCAGGAAGCAGTGGGTCAGTAGTTCTAGAAAATATACTAAAAGGCATCTACCTGGGAAAGTTGTACAGTTGGTTAAGTCCAGTCCCACTGGGGAAGTGGGGTGAGTATTCCAATTAGAACAAGTGAGTGGAGGCAGAGAGTGGTGTCAAAGATTCCCCAGCCATCAACTCCCTTTCCTCAGCTGGGAATCATTGGGAGGCTCAAATGACTTCTCCAGCTCCCTCAGCTGGCTGCACACTCTCAGGTCTCCCACATGGCACCCCATCTCCTGTTGAGTGGGGTTTTCCTGCCACTGGATTTCTTTTGACAGCTTTTTAGAGCAGGGGTTTCATTTCTGTCTAGAAATAAATCCAAGTGTATCAGCTAGAATTATCTTGTAATTTCTTCTTCCACTCTATGTTGCTCTCCTGTATGAAGCTTGACTTGGTGGGATCATTATGTGGGGGGGAGGTGTCATTCACTATTTGGTGAGTTGCTTTCTCCTATTTCAAAGCATGTGGCCCAGTGTATATGTGGCACTTAAAGGGATGGGAAACAGAAAGCTAGCCTGGTAGGTTTAATGTTTGGATTTGGGAACTCAAGAACTTCTTCAGCCTTGGATGTAACTTTGAATATGAGTAGGCAGTGCTCCAGCCATCTCTCTTCAGGCCTTAAAAATATGAGTTCAAACCCACTGCCTTTCAGGCACTCGCATGAGGATCATTTGAGGTGTTTATTAAAAAATGCAATCCTGCACAAGGCCCTGGGTTTGATCTCCAGCACCTCCACACACACACATGCAATCCCCACACGGGTCATATAAGTGTGTTTGAGGAAATCAGCATGTTAGCCCTGCAAATGCTTGGTATGAGCTATGCCAGAGCTTGTGGGAACTTCTGCAGTCTCATGGAACCACTCCCTCACACATGAGCACTGCCTTCCATGCAGCCTTGGGGAAATTCGCTGCCATTCCTGCTTCAGCCTGAATCTCTTGTCATGCATCTGCCTTCAGCACATGTGCCACATGCCTTTGCATACCCTTCATGGTGACAAGACTTATTTGACTATTAAACAGCCTGTGTCATTTAGAGTCATAGCTGGTAAGGAGGATCTTCAAACTAGTTGCTATCATTTGTGGTCCCAAGGACAGGGGTGCAAGTAAGATGAAGAGTTTTATGGTGTTTCATATATACTGTCTCTGAAGATGGGTATCAAAGAGGAATCCCTACAGTGATTTGAGTTCTTGCAATCTGGTTGCAGTTAAGTCTGCGGAGCATCTCTAATTGTTTTGAAAAATTGTGTTCATTTGGATGAATTCTGCTTTCATAAAAGAAAATCATCTTCCAGCCATGACTGTCCCATCTGGAAGCACCTCTCCAAAACGTGCAATATCACTGGAATGCAGGTGAAGATTTCCAAAGAGTGAACAGTATTGGTCAATGGTTACTGCATTCCTACCCCTACCACTGTTGACTGCTAAGATATTTGTGGATATCTGTGGAATGTTTATCCCTCCTGTTATTGTTACCCTGAGGCATTACCATCATAAGGAACATAAATATCTTTGTCTTGGTTTCCAGAATGCTTAAAAACAACTTAGTGGGCCAGTGAGATGGCTCAGCGGCATAAGCGCCTGCCTGGCAAGCGGGAGGGCCCGAATTCGACTCCCGGATCCCACATACGAAAAAAGGGGCTGGTGATATCGCTCAGCGGCACGGGTGCCTGCTGGCGCGCGAGGTCCTGAGGTCGACCCCCCGGTACCCACAAAAAAAACAAAAACAACTTAGTGATTATGGACAGCTGGATTAAAGACTCTGTAATCCAGGGGGGCAGAAAATCTGGCCTCCAAGTCAGGCATTGCTGCTTACCAGCTGGTTGTCTCTGGGAACATCATTTAGTCCTTGAACCCAGAGCAGACAGCTCAGTGCCATCATGAGTATAAGAGGCTTTTGTACTTCACAGTGCCTTGCACAGATGCTGCCTCATGGGAGGCTTTGCAATGAGTGTTGGTTGCATCTGGATCCCACCAGCTTAATTTATTAAGTAGATGCTAAATATCTTTGTGGAGAAACAGGAATGGAGGAAGGGAAGAGGAGAGACTATTCAAAAGGCCTAACCTCTGATCTACAAAAGACATGAATATTCAACAAAAGAACACCCCAAAAGATTGAATTGATTAACTGTAAGCAAGCCCCACACTCTCATGTTGCCAGAGAGATGGGAATGAGAATCCAATAATTCTCACATCCTTCAACAGAGGAGGACATGGGGGGAATTCCTGACAGCCATGAGTCATCGTAATTGTAGACTATTCTTTTCTGTTTAAAAAGCCACCACTTTAAACATAGCTCCCAGCAATTACAATCAATTATAACCTACAATCAGACCTTTGGTTTTTTAAGTCTGTGTATTCTCTAAATGTAGATATAAATCATCCTTCTTTGTTTGAGGCCGGGAGGTCAGTAAGATCATTCAACTAGTGGGTTGAAATGAAGCTAACTAGAAGTAATTCTCAATCAGTCCTTCTGAAAGCAAACTGATATTCTCACAAGGAATTATTTGTTATGTTTTCCAGGCAATTTCTTTCCTCACACCCTTGGCTGTTATTTGTGTGGTGAAAATTATCCGGCGAACAGACAAGACTGAAATTAAGGAAGCCTTCTTAGGTAGAGTATTCACAGTTCCTACTTCAGGGGATGGGGCTGAACTTAATTAGATCATCACATTTTTAAAAATCACAGTTACATCCAACTGACTTTTCCTTTGGTCAAATTAAGCTCAGGGAAAAACAAAGCAAGATTAACTCTAAGGCCAAAGAGTCAATGTACAGTTTATAAGAAAGGGGCATTAGAGGGCGCCCTGGCTGCTGTCCTTGGTGCTGACTGTTGAGCGTTATCTGTATCAGAAATCCAGGCTGCTCAGGCATAGTGACAGGGTAGCAGTCAGCTTAGACAAAGTAAATCTGAAATGGTCACCACTGACTGTCCAATATCATGGTAGGATCATATTATGGGCATTTCAGAAATCAATATTGTTCTGGAGGCAAAAATAGGTAAAAACATCTGTAAACTAAATTAGAAACAAATTTCCTAACTTGTCTTCAGTTTGGGAACGTTTTGGGAGGTAAACAGTTATCATTATGTGAAGAGTGTACCAGTCTTTGCCACTGGTCATAACACTACTGTTATAAAATTTACCAAGCTGAACCATGTCTGCATGTGACAACAGTTATGTATTTTAGGATTAAATGTCCTTCTGGTCTGTATATCAATCAAATGCTCAGAAAATGATAAGTTCAAGAGATAGCCAACACTATTTAGCCTATTTAACAACTAAAATAAACTAATCTATAGCTAAACTTTCAGCTTTTTGATCCTGAAGAAATTTGAGTTAGGTAGATTTTTTTTTTTGATACCTCCCATAAAAGCTATCCAAATACCCCAAAATTTGTGTTTTGTGTATTGTATAGACTTACCATCCAGCAAGGTAGTAAATCTAAAAAAAAGGAGATTCCTCAGTAATGGGTGTGATTTTTAATTATGCTGAAATATGGGAATTCCATTTCTGGGTAAGGTAGTGAGGATTAAGCTTCAGTCTAGGGTTTGCAGAACAGTCAGGGGGCTCTGCTTTCAACAACACAGACATTGTTTTACACAACTAGGACTTAGATCCAGTCTAGATTAAAAGAACAGGATAATAGTATCCCTCTCAAATTAGCTCAGACACATAAAGAATTTAATTACAAGGCCAAAATAACCAACCTCACAAAAATAGAAGAAGGGGAGAAGAAAGTATGCAGGAGCCTCATGGTGACTGAGGTGGGCCATCAAGACAAGAGACTGCTCTCAGCTCATGATCACCTCTGCTTGAAACATGCCTTCCCTCTTCCCTTCCCAATCCCAGCCTCACTCTCTTGTCTGCACTTACATCATCTCTGCTGCCCCATACCTTCAGTTTGCATGAGGCTTGGGCTAGCAGTGATGTTTACTTCTGCCCCATGTCTGTCTGATTGTGCAGCTTCAGTGTCTGCCACTGATGTTCACTGTAATTCTTGGTCCAGACTTCCTAGATAGACTTTGATTCAACTCATTTTGCAGTCAGGACACCAAGTCATGAGTCCCTGGCCAGCCTGGGGTTGCCCTCTCTCAGGACAGGTAGGTTGGACATTTGGTCACATGGTCTTGGAATCTTCAACTGAGGTAGCAGAAAGTTCATTTTTTTTTTCATAAAGGGCACAGGTGCATTCCCACATATGGCTCGAGTGGCCAGGCAGTGTTTGGATGGGTAACACTGTGGTCCCCAAGCATCTTTTTGGTGTCCTCCCAGTTGGCCTGGAAATCCCACACTGTACTCTTGATTCTTGTTGTTCCCCTGGCACAAAGTCCTGAGATAAATAACAGTGGATAAGAACTGTCTTTTGTGGTTGTTTTTATAATTTACTGCTGGCTTTTGGAGTTGGGCTGTTGTGATGGCAGTAAGTAGCTCACAGTTACCTTTTCTAGACATTTTCATTCTCAGCTAAATCTCCCTTAGGGTGACATTTCAAAATTGAACACTGTACTCTGCCTCCTACATGTTAACTAAGAAGGTGGAATTACTGAATGTTCCATTTGCCTAAATAAATGAGAGCCTGCCTAAAAATGATGAAGAGCCCATTGTGCACAGGGTTTTAAAACAATCACTGCTTTCAGGAAGGCTTGGAAGTAGGGATTGGAGAAATGATCTTTAAATACTAAGGACAGAAAACCATGTGTTTGCTACTGTCTGGAATTCAGAACTTTCTCAGTATGAGGTGCTGGTTCTTGGGTCCCTTCTTCACCTAGGTAATACACTTCAACTCAGGCTTCCAAACATGGGCTGTAGTTGCTCCCCTTATCTATATATGCACAGTGGTCACACACATGCACGTAGAGCTGGATGTGGAGAGTGAGGTTTGCCCCATTTAGTATGTGGTGTTTAGGAATTCATGCAGCAGAACACCAGGACTGTATAAAGAGAACCCTGTTATGGGAGCACTGTGATGCTGAATTCCCCATAACAAAACCAGCAGGAAAAGCCCTCTAATCCTGTGGAATGCTTCTATCCAGTATGAGCCCCTTGCAAGTCAACTCGTAGGAATTGTGGCTTTGAATCTCTTTATTAGACACAGTCTAGTTTGTCTTCCTGGTTCCTCTTTCAAACAGTACTGTGGGATGCTGTAAAAACAGCCTCTGAGCTGGACCCACTACGTTACTGTTAATCAACAAGCACTCCTGATTGGAACCATTAATTTCACTTCTTGTCCAGCCCATCAATAGTGTGCTCTGGCCACAGCCTGCTCTCAGATATCATGAGGAGTCCCTGTGTTGGTCCCCGGGGGTTGTGCTGTTCGGATGAAAATATTAATCAGCTCAGTGTACTTCCAGAGTGCAAGTTGGCTTCCACACTAAATATCATCACTCCAGTTTCCCATCCTTCTTTGTCTCCTTAGGGCATTTGAATCAGAGAGTTGGTTAAATCACATCCACAAATTTTCTAGCTCAACTACTTCAAACTTTCTGAAAAACTGCTTTGTGTTGAGATAGCCCACCAGACTCAGAGGTTAGAGGAGTATATAGTGTTCTGGGTCAATGGACCTGTGTATAAAGTCCACCAAGATTTATAGAGACATGGGAGATCAGCTACTGATGCTTGTTCTGATAGAGTTTATCTGTGCAAAGGCCATACTCTAATCAGGATAAGAATGAGCCCAACCTCACTGGGCAAACACAGCAGGGTGCCTGCCCGGCCAGCCCTAACAGGTAAAGGACCACAATTACTTCCTTGTGATCTAACAGCTCTCAGTTTGTGAGAGAGAGGGAACCTCGTGTTTTAGGAAGAAAGGGTTTGTGCATGGGGAATACAAGTAGCAGATCTTCCTTAGTCCCCAACACTTGGTTCCAATTTATACACCCTGATTGCATGCTCTGTGTTTCCATGACAGTGTGCTGGTGCTGACTCATGCGCTGCTTTCTAACCATGGCCTGTCCTTCCTTTGCCACCCCACTTGGATATGGCTAGTTGTTCCCTTTCCCTACTTAGATTATTGATTTCCCTTTGGCAAACATGTTTGTTTCAATTTGTCCCTCCCATTTTGTCTGCTTGTTAAAGCAGGTAGTCTTGTCCCAGTTTCAGTAGTCTGTGTCCTTGGTGACCGTGTAGGCCATTCCACAGTACTTTTCTCTTGACAGAATAACACATTTTTCTCCCTTGATGGCCATGAATTGCTCCAGGCGGCTTCTTCTTGAAAATGCTCCACCATTGCTCTCTTCTTACATAAATCTCAGCTGGTATCAAGCAGTTAATATTTGCCAAGGGGAAATGGTAGCTCACATGCTTTATTATTCAACAAAGCAATGGAACAGGGCATCAGAAAGTTTTTATTGCTTATGTAAGGCATTTGACCTCCATCACATTGATGGTGATGACTACCTTTGTGCACTCTTGATAAACCACAGGAGCGGGGTGCACAGCTTTTCTAGGGAAAGCTTTGTGATTCGTGTCACTTGCACCATTTGGATGATCTGAGGTTCATCTGGCTGAGCCTATCCAAGTGGCTTGGAGAAGGGCTCTGTACTGTGTATTTTTAAATAATGTATTCCAGAAGTACTTGCTATTTTAAATGACAAAAAGCACCACCTTGGCAAACATCCTCAAACACAGGGAGGCATATGGAGTTTTCCCCTTTTCAAAAACAGTGATTTGTTGATAACAAATGGACAGCTGTCAGCAGGTGATGGGTCAACAATGAGAGAGTGGCCTGGTGGGGATGTCCTATTTCACAGTAGGACTCCACCAGCTGCTCTGATTAGAGTTATATCTAAGAAGGTTGTCAGGAGGAAATAAAAATAGTTGTTTTTTGCTACTAGTAAAAGAAATTCTATATGCTGTACTATTAAATCTGTTCATGTCAGGCCAGAAAGTGACAGATGGGCTCCTCTGTGATGCTGAAAATTTCTGTCAAGGAAGGGAGAAAAATATCATGTCATAGGGGCCTGGAATTTTATGAATCACTCTCTAAAGTCCTGCCCTGATTATATTTTGCTCTAGCAGAAAAGTTTCACTCTGTTTTTATGGTAGTGGTTCATATCTCTATGGTAATAAATTTAAAAGTATTACAATGAAACAATGATAATTATGATGGTGATCATGGTGATGATGATGGTGATGATGATGATAATGGTGCTGGTGGCGATGGTGATGATGATGGTGATGGTGATGATGATGATTTTTATTTGAGAGCCAGCTGGTTATTTTTCTATCGGTTTTGTTTTGTAGCTGTGTCCTTGGCTCTTGCCTTGAATGGAGTCTGCACAAACACTATTAAGTTAATAGTGGGAAGGTAAGTTCCAAAAAGAAACAAATGGTGACTTAGAACAAATGGTGATAGTCAAAGTCATCTTTATAGGAACCATGGCTTGAGGACATTGGATAGGACAAACTTGAGCTCTTTTAGTCTGTCTTTAAATTGTTTCGATCTAGGGTTTTTGTCTTCATCCCAGATCTTTTCTTTCCTTTGAGTTATGAACTGTTTTAGAAAGTAGGAGATCAATAGTAAGAAAATGACCACTGATTGTACATTTTTTGGGCCAACGCCTGCCATGGGCATTTCCAGGGCTACTCTCTGCTACTTCAGGACTACACCAGATACCCACTCACTTGCCAGCTTTGCTTCTAATGAATAAATAAGGTTATTTATTTGTTATTCTCTTTGGGATTAGATACATGGATTGGCATATATCTCAATCCATTAGATATATGGATTGAGATTTGGTTTACAGTACATTTTTCTCATCACTCCTAAGAAATAATTTCTGTTGTCAATTTATTTTTTTCCTTTTTCTGTGACTACTAGTAGAGAGTTTGTCTCTGTAGTGATTAGAAGTCCTAAGGCCTGAATTTAAGACCCTGTTTGGACAATGAATAGTTATTGATGCAAATGACAAGTGAGATTCCCCTCTTACAACCTCAGTGTTAACTGATTATTGGCTTGAGGGAGGATGCTGGCCCAGCACTGAGAGGGTGGAGGATGCATAAAAGTCAGGACCCAACCTAGTGATCATTCAGCTCTATGTGCTCATTCAGCTCTATGTGCTTAGAGTTACACTGGGGTGTTGACAAAATGCTGATTCTCACACCTTTCCCCTGTGAGGTTCTGGGTCAGTAGGTGGACAGCCACATTGGAGAAACACTGGCCAAGTTGGAGAAAGACAGTACACTGGGATCTCTGGTCAACTGCTGAGGCCTTACCTAGATCTCAGAGCTGGGGGTAAGGGATTGGGGCAGCAGCAGTGTATGTGAACCGCAACCCAGTGTGCACAGAAAAGGAGTGCTACATTTGCAGTGTTAGCACAGCCTCCCCCATGGTAGGTACTCAGAAAATATTAGTTGGGTTACTGTAAAGTGCTGGACCATCACATATCCCCATATGAGAATAGGGTGAAGTGCTTAGGCATAAGATCCAATTTGCTGGGGTTCAGAGCTTTCAGGTTGTGTGTGACCTTGGGCAAGAGTTCTATCTTCCTAAGCCTTCAGTTTTTGCACCTGTAAAATGAAGAAAGTTCTGTGATCAGACTCAGAATTCTCATAAGAGTCATGAGGTATGACGAAATCATAGTGCCTCTCAGTATGTGTAGATCCTAGGAAGTACTTATGAATATTAGCTGTGGTTGCTCAGCTTCAGGATCAAGGCTACCCCTGTGCCCTCTACAGGTCTCTCTCCCATACCCTAGACTATAGTAGCCAACCTTGGTCACTGAGTTCTCTGTACCATTCAGCCGAGATTCTAGGTCCTCTCAGCGAGGTTAAGTGAGACCAGCTGTTGACCATTGAAATTAAGGACAGAGAGACATGAACACATGGCATCCTGGATCCTAGAAGCACCTCTGTATTGGTAGTGTAGTAGCTCATGGCGGGAAGTACCTTTTATTCCATTTCCATTGGGTTCAGGTCCCTCCTCTGTCGTGTCACTTAATACTCAGGACCTCACCTGTGGATAGATATGGATAGATTTCTGCCTTTTCTAGAGGTGGAAACTGAGGTTGGGAAAGGCAAAGTGACTTTCCTTGCATCACAGAGTTAGTAAGTGGTGAGCAAGAATCCCAATTCAATTCTTTCTGACCCCAAAGTTGGGGCTTTACCCCAGCCAACATGTCCAGAGTGTTCTGTTGGTAGCTCAATGTGAAGAGCAGAGCTGGCTTGAGGAGGGGTTGGGCCCATGGGAGGTGGAGTCAGCTTGGGGCTTGTTTGTGATGGCAGCATTTTATATTGAAAATGTCCATGGTGTCTTTTGTAGACCTCGCCCCGATTTCTTTTACCGCTGCTTTCCAGATGGAGTGATGAACTCGGAAATGCACTGCACAGGTGACCCTGACCTGGTGTCCGAGGGCCGCAAAAGCTTCCCCAGCATACATTCCTCCTGTAAGTTCATGGCTGGAACACTCTTTAGTTCCCCTGTTCACATTTCCTAATTATTGTCTGGAGAGGTTGAGATGGATAGAAAAGCACTGGTACATGAATGCTAAGCACAGTTCATTTTTATTCACTGCAGGGGTGGTTGGCTCAGAAACAAAGTGTTCAACAGGAAGTTAATAAGCTGCAGATGATGCTCAAGAGTTTACACAATACTGCATGTGTTGCTTTTATGAGCTGGACAAGGAATAACATGTGACACTTTATCCCTTGACAATGAGATTCAGAAACTTGACAGTGCCAGGGTTTTTGCCACGTTCTCTGGGATCTGACAGTGTTTAGTTCAGTGTTGTCTAGTTTATTTCTTCAATTCTGTGCATTGTATGTATACAAATATACAGCATATATATGTATATGTATATTCACAATGCCTATACAGATACTTGCATACAGATGCATGTGTGTGTGTGTGTGTGTACATGTGCACACACACACCAGTATATAGCTTGACTATAGATGTGTGAGCTGGGACCACATTTATAGCATGACTAAATAATTTCAACCAGGAGCAGTGCGGTGTACTAGAAAGAACACAGGTCTTTGAATTGTGGCAAATCCTGACTCTTTCTGATCTTAGCTCTGTGATCTAACCTCTCAGAGCCTCAGTTCCTGCTGTGTGAATTGGGAATAAGAATATCTCCATTACTGATTGGAGCGAGGATTGCAGTAAGTGGTAATTATCACTAACACTTCTGGACCTCCTGCCATGGTCAATGTATAGGTGAATACTCTTATTTAACCCACACAATAAATTTAGCCCACATAAAGCACTTAGAATCATAACTTCACATAAAGAAAAACTATCCCTATTACTATTTACTGCTGCAGCTGACATTTCCAGAATATCCTGACTTACGTCTGCATTTGTTTTGTCAATATTTATTAAATGACTTAGGTGTCAGGCATGGTGCCAGGCATTAGGGTCACAAAGATAAATAAGATGCAGCTCATGCCTTGGGGAGCTCACAGGTAGTGCCGGACTGCACGTTAAGTTGGTGAATCTTGAGACAACTGGAGAACTGTGGCTGACTGCTTGGAATGGGACAGGCTTTCTTATGATGTGAGGGTCCTTGATTCCCCACAGGTGTGATCACTACTGACCTTGGACAGGTCTCCTATTTTAATCTTTTCTTTTATTCCCCCTAAACACCATACCCAAGACACACTATGCTAGTGATTGGTCTGAGAAACGACAGAATGCTTTCTTCTATCGAGTGGCTATGGACATTTTGCCCAGAGCCACTGGAAACTACTGCCTGTCAACAGGTTCTGGGGTGCCAGGCACTCTGAAATGAATCCCCGCAAACCTGCACTGTGACCTCCCAGACTGGGGTCATTCCTGTTCTACACACAGGGACACTGGAGCTCAGATAGCCTTAATAACTTATCCAGGGACAACAGTCTCAGACATGGTAGTGCCTTGGGCCTTGGATGAAGTATTCACTGTTGATGTTAGTTTAAATAAATAACTCATTTTCTCCTCTGGTTTTTAGAGACTACAGTAGGTTACATTCTGTCTCCCCCCAAAAAGGTATGTCTAAGTCCTAGCCTCTGGAACCTGTGAATGACTTTATTCTGCAAAAAAGATCTTAGTTAATAATAATGTATTATATACTGGAAATTTGATGAGACTAATTTCAGGGGCTTCATACTCCCCCCACACACACATACAAGTACATGATGTTACTTGTTTGACTGTAATAATCATTTTGCTATGTATATTTTCACTATTTTTTTTTATAAAACACTCTTTTATCTGTGAGGCTGAAGGAAGAGAATCACAAGTTTGAGCAAATTAATATTTAATGAGACCCTAGATCAAAAAAAAGAGAGAAAAATTAAAAAAGGACTGGGGGATGGACCTCAGTGCAAAGGCCACAAAAAACAAACAAAAACACCACTTTACATGGCAGAAAAGAAATGTAACAAATGTCACTAAGGATCTTGAGGTCATTTTGGGTGTAGGGTGGGCCCTAAACCTGATGACAGCTGCCTTTGTCAGAGAAAGACGGGGAGATGTGAGACGGAGACACTGGGAGAAGTGTGAGTGAAGACATAGGCAGGTGAGAGTGGTGTGGCTGTGAGCCAGGTGACTTCCATAGCCACCAGAACTGGAAGAAGCAGGAACAGTTCTTCCCCAGAGCATTTAGAGGGAGCGTGGCCTGGCTAACACCCTGCTTTCAGACATCCTGGTCTCCAGAACTGTGAACAAATGATGCCTGTTGCTTTAAACCATTTAGTTTGTGTGAATTTTCTTTTCAGCAGCAGCCCTAGGAAACAAATGCAGAGATTCAGATCCAAAGGATAGAAAGGATTTGATTTTAGAGTCATGAAGTAGACTGAGGGAAAACATATCAGTGTGAGTATGCTGCTTTAAAATATTCACTGTAAGCCCTGTGGCAAGGGGCATGACAATGTATGAAGATGCGGGGCTCAGGTTTCTTCTAGTGTCCTTCCTGTCACTTGGGGCCAAACATCCATCTGGAATAGCTTCCTTCCAAATCCATTTTTTTTTCCCTATGAAATCACAGTTTGAGTATCTGTTTTGGAGGGACAGTAGGTACTGTATCAGCTGGAGGTTTTGTACTGACTTATTGTGTCTTTATTCAGGGATTCCCAAGCTGCCACTGTTTCTGGGAACCTGGAATAGTCATCACCTGAGTTCAGCCTCCATCTGCTCCCCATGTGTATCCTTTAGGCTCACTCAAATCCTCAATTTTTGTTATTGTTCTGAGTTGTTTTTTAGGGTGTATTCTGTCCTCCTAAAGACTTGAGGCCGAGTTTTAAGGGGCTTCAAAAATTAAAAGCACTAAGAAATTGCAGGCCTTTCCTATGACAAGAAAATCTGAATCCTGGCTTTCTAAATGGTGAACTGAGGACTAGTCGGTTTAGCGTCTGCTGCTGAATTTGAACTTGGGCAAGAAATAGCTCTACTTTGAATACCTCATGCTGAAAGGTGGCTGGATCTCAGAGATTAGTGGCCAGCCATTACAAAAATGTTTGTTTTAGATGCACACTTTCTCTTCCAACCATCAGGAAACCTTTTCTCACAGGGGTATCCATTGACAGCCCCATCAAATGTGCGGCTGATGTCAATCTGTGCTGGACAAGATTTTTGGCAGAGGCAATTACTGTCTTTTGCTTCAGATGCTACTTAAAACATTATGGATATTTACTAGCTGGCAGACACAGAATCCTACCCAGCCTCTAGGCGTTGACAGTGGTATTTTCCTCTGCTCTCTTTCTCCTATTTATGACAGGGCAATGATTGGCTTGAAGTGAGCTGCCGTACCAAGTTAGAAAAACCATTAGTTCTGTTTTGTGGATTTCTTATTGTAGCTTACAGGAAGCTTTGTGATGCGTATGACTTGTTGCTCCTCAGAGGAAATGACCTTGGTGGACATTCATTTTGTTACAAATACTCCGTCTTCCTTAAAAAGAAAAAAAATCAATTTTCTAGGCTGCATTTGAGTGAGTGGCAGAGGTGTTCTATACTAAGAGATTTATCTCCCAGGCTAGGGAGATGTGGGCTTTGTTTCTCTCTGTTCACAGATAATTGGATCCTGCAAGACAGTCCATATCTTCATACTGTCTGGTAGAACAGTTGGTTTTCTTGGAACTTTTAAGAACAAACATTGATTTCTTTTGGAAATAAAGGATCTTATTCTTATTCTATCATAAGCAGCCAAACAACTCTAGCCTGGAGTACTTATGAGGCCAGTTCTCTGCAAGTAGCACATCCATACAGCAGCGCTTTCAGAACTTGCTCTCTGAGGCAGTGGAAACCCTCCTTGACTAAAAGGCCAGAGCCCACTTCCAAAGAGCAAGTGGTTTCTTTCCAAACTGGGAGAAGCCTGGAATTTAAAGAGGAGATAGGCAGGGCCTATCTCTCCCAGGGCCTGAATGGAGGGATATTCTGCAAAAGGAATTGTCTCTCACAGTATAATCTCAACTTCTGGCTGGGTATTGATTCAGCTTCCAGGAGGAAGGTAGATTTAAGAAAGAAAAGTAGAAAAAAAAACAAATTAATGCCAACTCAAGCTATTGGGAAACGTCTGTAAAAATGTTGGAAATGAAGAAAGCGATAGGCTGTCTGGGTATCATCACATGACAGCATGAGGACCACATCCAGGGGCTGTATGTTTCTATAAATTAAGTTTTACTGGAATGCAGAGATGCCTGCTCATTTACATATTGTCTATGGTTGCTTTCATTGTACAGTGACAGAGTTGAGTAGTTGCAAGGGAGACATATGGCCCACAAAATTGAAAATACTTATCATCTAGGCCTTTACAGAGAAAGTTCACCAACCTCGCCACCTGCCCTACTGCAAACTAGTGAAATTAAAAAGCATTACCAAAACCAAACCAATGTACTACGTTGGGCATGTGGCTCTTTCATTTGTAAACAAATCCATTACAGGATAGAAAGGAGCAGCTGTTGCTTGTGGTAGTCATTATTTAAATGGCAGAGAAGGTCTAAAAGGTATGTCTGGCTGATGGAGATTCAGTAGATTCTCCTGAAGCCCTTACTGTTTCATAGATCCTAGTCTAGCCACATGGGAAGAGGACAAAGGACCATCATGGCCCATATCTTTTTTGAGGCTGAGGGCAAATACCAAGCACTAGAAAACTATGTTCTGGGACCAAGGAACTGAGAATACCCTTTCGGGGCACAGGGACAGCTGCCAGGAATAAAAATGGACTTTCTCCCATAGATGTCCACCAAAGACTACTTAGGAGTTATGTTTTGATATTTTTATGTTTGAAGTGCCTTAGTTCCATTCTTTTGTCACATGTATAATTCCAGGTTGAAAATCATTGCCTTGCACAACTCCAGTTTACAGTGCACCTGAGAGAGTTCTGCTGGTGTTGCTTTCTTTTGTTTTGTTTTTCTCTTTCTTTGGGATCTCTAGGGCACCGGAAGTTTAACAAAGATGTGGCTTCCTGGGTTCCTTTCTGTGTATTTCTCGTTCTGGTTATTTGGTGGGTTGTTTTTAATCTGGAACTTTTGTCACTTCACCTCTGTATTCCCTATTCCTTCTCTAGAAACTTTGAGTCTCCTGGACTGATCTTATCTTCTTTGTTCCTCTCTCTTCTATTGTCTCTTTGTCCTGTTTGTTCATCTCTTGGAGATTTGAAAATAATGTCTACTAACCCTTCTACAGAAGTGTCATTATGGCCTTCATATTTTTAATTTCCAAAATCTCTTTCACCAAGTTAAAATATTAACATCTTGCTCTTTTTGTTTGCAGGTTTCACCTGCTCCCGGTTCTCTTTGTGTGTTTTTATGCCTAGCTTTCCTTAAATATCTGGTGTCCTGGGCTCTGTGTCCTCACTGAAAGTTGACTCTCTGCAGCTAACTTGGTGGAGTTTATTAATTGGGCTTTGCTGAGGGGTGACTGGGAATGAGCTGGGTTCATTGGCTGACCCTGAGTGTTAGCTCTGGCCTTTACCTGGAGGCTCTGTGAACCCCAGAAGTGTCCTGGCCTTCTGTAGCTGTGCATGAACCTGGCACGCTAGGACCTGTGAAGAAGGCCTGTGTGCTCTTGGGTCACTTTCCAGACTGTCACTTAATCTTCCTGCTTTCAGTCTAGTTGTACGGTCATGCCTTCTATTTACTTCTTTTTTCCCAAGCCCAAAGGCACAGATGGTTAAACCTCTAAATTGGGGGTTTCAGCTTCCAGGCTTTACTGGATAGAGTGGGTACCTGGAGAGTCCAGCTTCTCTTTATAGGGACTTTCTACTTCCCTGATTCTAACCTCATACCTCACCCCTGCCTTCCATATACCCCAGGCCTCTGGCTTCAAAGCTTTGTAGGCCCTGCTGGGTGAAGGGTTGCTCCTCATCAGCACTGGCCTCTACAGGCATAAAGGTTGATCTATCTTCTGCTCTGCAAGCCAGTAGCTTCCCTGCTTCCTGCTTTCCATCTTCACCTAGTGGTGTGGAGTTCAGGTGCTGCCAGATGGAATCCTGGTTATTATTTATGTAAACTAGCGTTCTTCAGAACCAATAGAGTGTATTTCTTTCTCTGTATCCATCCCTCCATCAATCAAGAGATTTACTTTAAGGAATTGGCTCATGAGGTTGGAGGGCTGGCATATCTGAAATCTGTAGGGCAGGCTGCCAGGATGGTAATTCCTGTAAAAGCTAATGTTACAGTCTCAAGCCTGAAATCTGCAGGGCAGATTAGCAGGTTGGTACTCAGGTACAGTTTCTATGTGGCAGTCTTGAGGCAGTATCCTTCATATTTGGGACATCTCAGTCTTTACCCTTAAGGCCTTCAACTGATTAGGTGGGGCCCACTCACATTGTGGAAGGTCATTTGGTTACTCAAAGTCAACTGATTGTAAATGTTCATCACTTCTAAAAATACCCTCACAGCACCTAGACTGGTGCTTGACAAAACAGCTGGCCATCATGACATCACCAAGTTGCCATATAAAGTCAGCCATCACACCGTTGCTCCTTCCTTCCTCTCATTTCATTTCATTTTATTTTATTTTATTTTTTCTGGGTACCGGGGGTCGACCTCAGGACCTCACGCGCCAGCAGGCGCCTGTACCACTGAGCGATATCACCGGCCCCTTTTTCGTATGTGGGATCCGTGAGTCGAACTCGGGCCCTCGCACTTGCCAGGCAGGCGCTTACGCCACTGAGCCATCTCGCCAGCCCCTTCCTCTCATTTTAAAGTTAGATAAGCCAGCACGATGTTCGGATGCCTTTGTTGCTGAGGAATCAGTTGCTGTTATGTTCTTGTTCAGCCTCAGTCTTGCTTTTGATGGCAGAGTCCTTGTGAGTGGAGCGTACATGCTACAGGTCTTTGCAGGCTAAGTACTTGGGAGTTTGCTTCCGCTGAAGGAATCTAAACAGGTTTTAACTAGGAATTGGGAAATTATCACAAGATATCATCTGTGATACGTTTAACTCCATGGAGCATGAATATTCAATATTATAAACCATCTGCTTCTTAGAGTGGCTGGATAGGCTTTTACATGAAGAAATAGGAAATAGGAAAGTAGAGGAAATTGCTGGATTCATTCGTTTTGTATCATTTTATAAAACAAAGTTCCTGTCCAGGGGTTTGCTGGTAGGTGGGATGATTCGAAATTGCTCCTTTCTTCTTCTTTCCTCTTTTAAGAATTGTATAAAATGATTCAGGCTGCAGGGATCACAGATTCAACCAGGACATATTGGTCTGAGGACAGCCCACCTTGTGTGGATTCTTTTGTAACTTAAAAGTAAAGCTTCCAGGTTCACTGTCATGTTGAGGGACAGCAAACTTGGCAAGAGCCCTTCATAGGTTTTTTCCCTAAAATTTTTATTATTCTGTATTTCTAGCTTCCAAGACAATTGCAGAGATTATAGGAAGCAACTGTACTTATTTTGCCACACCTTTCTCCTAAAATTAAGAGTCCTGCATTCTGGAGGGCTTCCTTTGGGGATGCCGAACTCTTAGAAGGGGTGAGTCCTTAAAGCAGGGTTGTATCTGTTTTTGGGGCGGTGTTGTTTCTCAACCCAGTTTTCATTACCAGCCCTCCTCTGAATGGAGCCTTTTAGACTTTTTCTCCCTAATTCTCACCAGGAAATTTTAACACCACAAATTTGTTGTATAAACTGTTAACGCACTTAAAAATAAAAGCTCCTAAGTTCACAGTTGTAGAAAGGGACATCAGCAAATTTGGCAAGAACTCCTGTAGTTCTTTTCCCCAAATCATTTTAATAGCTACACCTTATCTCCCTAAGAGCCATTTTCATTCCCCCATGGGGTGACACCATGCTGATTGTACATGCATGTTCTAGGGCAGTGACTTTTAACTGGGCTATTTTGTCCCCAGGGGGCAGTTGGTAATGTCTGGAGAGACTTTAGGTTGTCACAAATGTGTTTGTGTTTGTGCATGTGTGTAAGGGGTGATCTGCTGGTATCTAGTACACAGAAGCCAGGAATGCTGTTGAGCATTCAACAGCAGTGAATAGCACAGCCCCGCAACAAAGAATCATATGGTTCAAAATTTCAGTAGCGTCAGACTGAGAAACCTTGCTCTAAGGTACTTAACCAATATGTGGAAAATATTAATCATTCATATGTTAAATTAATCCAGTCTCCAAGTTCCTGGTCTGAATGAATAGAATACTTTTGGAAATAAATACTGTTTAATTCCTTCGAAATACTCTTCCTCAAAGAATTGGTTCACTATTTGATTTCTATAAAAAAAAAGTTGAGGTCATCTTAAAGATTATGATTAAAGCCCAGTACTCACCTACCTGCCTCTTTTCCTTCCATCCTTCCTCCCATCCCCATTCTCCTCTTTCCTTCCTCCCTTTTTCTCTCTCCAACTTTTCATTATAAAAATTTTAAACATATAAAACAAAACAGAATACCTAGTGAATACACATCTGCAGGTACAGCATTTTGCCTTTCTTGTTTTCTATTTTTCTCTACACATTTCTCATCACCACTCATTGATTTTTTTTTAGAATTTTACCATGTTACAGTAAAATTACACTGAAGCGCATAAATCATAGCCAACCAATTCTGAGAGACGGACACACTGTGACACCCACTTTCCCATCACAATGTAGAGCATTTCCATAACCCCAGCAAGTTCCTTTCTGTTCACTTCCAATCTTTATGTCCTTGAGGGAGGCAGCCACGGTTCAGGTTTCCTTTCCCTTTTCTTTTTAATTTTAGATTAACTTCGCCTATTTAAAGTGTAATCATACAGTGTATGAGCTTTTGGGTCTGGGAGCTTTTGCTTAAAATAATATCTTCAAATTTATCCATGTTTTTACAAATATCAATAATTTATTCCTTTTTATTGCTAAGGATCAAGTTATTAGAATAAATATCACGAAAGTTGTTTATCCATTCTCTTCTTGGTAAACATCTGGTGTTTTTTTTTCTCCATTTTTTCCAGTTGTGCACTTGTGTGCATTTATTTCAAAGGATGTATGTTGCCATTTTATGTTGGCTGAAAACCTGTGAGTGGCACTGCTGAGTTAAAAGTTATCTCCATGTCTAACGTTTGAAGAAAATTCCAGATCTTCTTACAAAATGCTTGTTATCAGTTTACATTACCCCTGGCAAAATATGAATATTCCAGGTTCTGTGTATCTTCACTATAGATATTTGGTGCTATCAGTCTTTTAAATTTTAGTCATCTTGGGAGGTGTATAGTGGTATCTCATTGTGTTTTTAGTTTATGTTTCCCTGTTGACTAATGATGCATGCTCAGTCTTTTTTGTATATTGGCTGTTCATGCATTTTTCTATTTGAATACTGTCTGTTCAAATTCTTTCTCTCTTAAATTCTTTTGTGTTCATTTGTGGTTGATTGGTGGAGTTTTCCTATACTATGTTACTAGGATTTTATCAGACAGATGTTTTGTGAATATTTTCTCCCATCATGGTGATGACTTATCTATTCACTTTCTTAATTGTGTTTTCTAATGAGCAGTCATTTTTAGTTGTGATTAAATCTAATTTACTGCTTTTTTCTTTACTAGTTTTCTTTTTTTTCTCTTTTTTTTTTTTTTTTTTTTTTGGTACCAGAAATTGAACTCAGGACCTTGTGCTTGCCAGGCAGGCACTTGTGCCACTGAGCTATATCTCAGGCCCCTGTAGTTTTCTTTTAAAACTTTATAATTTGAAGTTTTACATTTAGGCTTTTCTCAAGTTAATTTTTATTCATAATGTGAGGCTTTAACTACATACTTTTCTGTATCAATACCCAATTTTTCAGCAACATTTGTTGAGAAAACTTTCACTGTGGAGTTGTTTAATGGCTTTGCAAAAATTAATAGAATGTACAAGTGTGGGTCTCTTTCTGCACTCCATTTACTGTCCAATAATCTGCGTTCCTCTCTCTATGCCAGACCACACTATATTGATTATTGTAGCCATAGAGTACACCAGACAATTTAAGACCTTTATCTCTGTCCTTTGTTTCTCAATTGTTTTTGACAATTTAACATCCTTTATTTTTCCATACAGATTTAGAATCAATTTACTCATTCTGCAAGAAAACCTGCTGGGATTAGGACAGATATTACACAGGATCAATAGGTTTCTCTGAGGGAGAATTGATATTGTGTTCAAATCTATGAACATAGTATAATCCTCCATTTAGTTATTTAATTTTTCTCAGCAATCAATGTTTTTGTGATTTTTAGTGCAAAAAAATTGCACACTAAAAGACATCTCTTATTTTTTTTTTTTGTGGGTACCGGGGGGTCGACCTCAGGACCTCGTGCGCCAACAGGCACCCGTGCCACTAAGCGATATCACCGGCCCCTTTTTCGTATGTGGGTTCCAGGAGTCGAACTCGGGCCCTCGCGCTTGCAAGGCAGGCGCTTACACCACTGAGCCATCTCACCGGCCCCAAGACATCTCTTTTAACAGCTTTATTTATTTTATTTTTTTTTTGTGGGTACCGGGGGTCGACCTCAGGACCTCACGTGCCAGCAGGCGCCCGTGCCGCTGAGCGATATCAGCAGCCCCTTTTTCATATGTGGGTTCCAGGAGTTGAACTCGGGCCCTCGCGCTTGCCGGGCAGGCGCTTACACCGTTGAGCTATCTCACCGGCCCTTAACAGCTTTATTGAAATAAAATTCACCTGACACAATTCACCTATTTAAAGTAACTTATGGTATATGTTTACAGCATGTGGTTTATAATATATTCACGGGAGTTTCACAATCTGATTTTAGAACAGAAAGAAACTCTCCCAAAAAAGAGAAGCCTAAATCTAAATAAAGCCTAAATCCATTAGCTCTCATTCCCCACCCCTAAGCAACTACTGATGAGCCTTTTAATCTATAGATGTACCTATTCTGAACATTTCATATGAAAGAATCATACAGTATGGGCAGGTGAGATGGCTCAGTGGCGTAAGCGCCTGCCTGGCAAGCGCGAGGGCACGAGTTCGACTCCCGGAACCCACATACGAAAAAAGGGCCGGTGATATCGCTCAGCGGCACGGGTGCCTGGTGGCGCGTGAGGTCCTGAGGTCGACCCCCCGGTACCCACAAAAAAAAAAAAAAAAAAAGAATCATACAGTATGTAGTACAAAACTGTCTCGTTTCATTTAGCATGAAGTCTTCAGTGTTCATTTATGTTGTGGCATGCATCAGTAACTCATTTATTTTTACTGATCAATAATAGTCTGTTGTATGGATATGTGCCACATTTTATTTATCTATTAATAAATGGACATTTGGGTTGTTTCCAGCTTAGACTACGATGAATAATGTTTCTCTAAGTATCTGTATACAAATTTTTATGTGAAGGTGTATTTTCATTTCTTTTGGGTATACACCTAGGGATGGAGTGATGGATCATATTGCAAATCTGTGTTTAAATCTGAGAAACTGCCCAACTGTTTCCCATAACTATTGCCTCATTTTATATTCCCACCAGCAGTGTATGAGGAATCCAATGTTTCTACATTCTTACTATCACTTTTTGTATTTTGTCCTTTTGATTATAGTTTTGCTAGCGGTTATAAAGTGGCTTCTGATTATGACTTTGATTTGCATTTTCCTAATGACTAATGTTGAAAATATTTTTCAGGTACTTATTAGAAATTTGTATATCTCCTTTGGAGAATTTTTTATGCAAATTCTTGGCTCATTTTTAAATTGTGCTTTTTATTAGTGAGTTTTAAAAATGTTTTCGTATTATAGATACAAGTCCTTTATCTCAGATGCAAGATTTGCAAATATTTTATCCTACTCCATGGGTTGTATTTTTTCTATCTTGGTGGTATTGTTTACAGCAAAAAAGTTTTACATTTTGACAATCAAATTTATCTTCTTTCTCTTGTCTCTTGTGCTTCACACATTATATCTAAGAAACAGTTTCCTAAGTCACATTATTCTTATATGGCTGTCTTCCCTCTTCTCTGTTTAATGCTGTTATTATTGACATATCATATCTTGATATACTACAAACCCAATAATATATTCTTACAAATACTATTCATATAATTTTATTTCTTTTAAAGAAGCTGAGAGAAAAGGAGAGTAAATACATATTGATAAGTTTGTTACATTTACTTTCTTATTTACCATATCTGGTTCTCTTCATTTGTTCCTGTGTATTCGAGTTACTATCTGGTGTCATTTTCTTATTCCAATACAGCTTTACTTCTACTTACCTCCCTTGTGCTATTAGCAAGTATATTACATTTTTATATAACATAGGTTCAGCAATACAATTGGATACATATAGTGATTAACAATTTCTTTTTAAATAAACTATGAAAGGAAAGAAGAAATATGCATTTATATTCTTTTGTAATTACATAATTGCATTTCTTGGGGATCTTTCTTTTATTGTGAGGATTCACATTACTACCTGAGATCTCTTCTTTTGAGTCAGAAACTCAAAAGGATCTTTCTTTTATTGTGAGGATTCACATTACTACCTGAGATCTCTTCTTTTGAGTCGGAAAACTCAAAAGGTAGGTCTGCTAGCAGTAAATAAAGTTTGCGTTTCTCTGGGAGCACCTTTATTTTGCCTTCATATTTGAAAGATGATGTTGCTTACTTGATTAACTTTTCTTTTTTGAACATATGAGTCTATTATATCCTTTTATTTTGTTTTTGTTTTTTTAATAAGAAGTCAGCTCTAAATCTCATTGTTTCCCTTGTAAGTGACAAGTCATTTTTCTCTTGCTGCATTCAGTATTTCCTCATCTTTGGCTTTCCACATTTTTATTGAGATTTGTCTGTATGTGCACTGTTTTTATTTTTATGTACTTGGAGTTCGTTGAACTTCTTGATGTGTACATTAAAGTTTCTCATCGTATTTGGGATGTTTTTCAGCCATTATTTTTTAAAATGTTTTTCTTGCTCCTTTCACTTCTTCTTTAGGGGCTCCTATTATGTATACATTTTATGTTTAAAAGTGTCCTACATTTTTCTGAGACTGCTGTTGCTCATTCTTTTTTCTCTGTTGTTTGGAATATGTAATCTATCAAAATGTCTTTAAATTTGCTGGTTCTTCTGCCAGTTCCATGTCCATCAACAGATGAATAGACAAGGAAAAATGTATTTATATACAAAGGAGTACTACTCTGCCATAAAGAAAGATAAATTTGAGGCATTTGTGGTAAATGGATGCAACTTGAGAATATAATATGAAGTGAAGTAAGTCAGATCACAAGATTAAATATTTCATGGTTTCTCTTATATGAGAAATATATATATATATATATATATATATATGTATATATATATGCAAGTGCATAAATAAAGAATTCCAATCTACTCTTGAGCCCTTCTACTGAGGTTTTCCTTTCAGTTATTGTACTTTCCAACTCTATTTATTTGACTTTTTTAATCATTTCTTTTTTATTGATACTTTTAATTTGATGAGACATTGTTGTACTTTCCTTCCTTAGGCATGGTTTCTTGTAGTTCTCAGAACAGATTTATAATGGCTACTTTGAAGTCTTTGTCTACTAAATCTGACCACCCAGATGCTCTTGTAGACAATTTCTATCAACTTATATACAGGTCAGCCTCTCCTTTTCTTTGCGTGACTCATTTTTTTGTTGTTGTTGTCAGAGACTGGACAATTTAGGTAATATATTGTAGCAACTGATTCTGGCCACCCCTATTCTAGGACTTATTTGCTTATTTTAGTAACTGACTAGATTTGCTTATTTTAGTAACTGACTAGATTGTTTAAGTGTAGTCTATTTTACCCAGTGTGATGCCTCTGATGTTGCTCATCAGAAGGGGCAGCTTTGGCCATATGCATAGTCACCCGGAATGACACTGGTTGTTGTTTGTCTTTCCCTGGTTACACATAGTTGTTAGGCTCCACCAATTGCTAGCAAATTTCTCTAATGCTTTGGGACACGAATTGCTCCACAGATTTCATTCAGTAAAATGTGGGTTCCTTTATAGAAGTAGTTTTTGAGTTCAGTATTGAGATTTGTTTTTACTGCATGGGGGCTTTGCTTAGTTGTTTCTCTGGTAAACTAGTTGACCTAGCATTTATTTTATACCTCTAAGAAGGTACTAGTCTCTTATTTGGGGACTGTCTCTTTTTTTCACCACAGCCTTATTTAGTGGAGCACCCTTACACTTGGGCTTCCTTACACTATCAGAGAGGTGTCTTCTTTGAAACAAGCTCCAATGCTCTCTATCCTTTTAAGATTAGTGTATGTTTGATCTACATAATAATTAGTTCATCTTGGGGGACTCCTATGTATACGTATTAGATCTTGATCATTTTTACTTGCCCTTCCTGCTCCCTCCTTTGTTAGATACCCTTCCTGCCTCCACAGACTCTACCTGTCTCAGAGCCTGCCTCTCTCTAAACAAGATCGCCCGAGCTGGGGTGGGGATTGTCTCTTTAGGTGACACCTCTGCTTTGGGAGTTGGGTGGTATGGGGCAGGCTCATTAGCTTCTGGTCTTTTCTGGATATAAGAAATGCTGACAACTTTTCCCTCCCAGAAACACTCAGTAGCTCTTGACTAACAGCTGGGGAAAGGCAGAGGGAGCCCTGTGTTCTTGGCTGCACCCACCTAGACTGGAGTTTCTGTTAATGTCTCCAGCAACTCCTCTATTGCTATTCTGGAAATGAAACTCTATTATACTAGTTTTAATAAAGTCTGTTTTTAAAGTAATTTATATATTTCATCTAGGTTGTTAAATGTATCAATGTAAAGTTACTTAAAATATTCCTATGTTAACTTTTCAACATCTGTAAGATTAGTACTTATTTTCCCTCTTTCATTTCTAATATAGTAATCTGTATTTCTTGATTATTTTTGCTTGAGGTTTATAAAT
Organism: Erethizon dorsatum; assembly: GCA_028451465.1. Lineage (NCBI taxonomy): Eukaryota > Metazoa > Chordata > Mammalia > Rodentia > Erethizontidae > Erethizon > Erethizon dorsatum. The sequence goes on from CM051822.1 coordinate 104,212,450, forward strand.
TTTGCTAAACTTTTCAAGCATTCAACTTTTGTATTTCCATCTTCTCTTTTTTTGTCTCTCTTCTATTTCACTATCTTTGCTTCTTATTTTTATTATGTCCTTGTTTGAAATTCATAATTAGTATCCTCATAATTTATTAACTTCTTAAACTAGAACTTTGTCATAATTTTATTTTCTTTCACTGTTAATTTTATTGGTACATTTTAGATATACATAGTGATCACATTCATCATAGGGAGTTTGTACCTGTACATAATTATATCTTGATTCTTTTTTTTCCCAGTCCCCACCACTTAATTCAACCCCTCTTCCTCTCCTTATTTCCAGAAGCTTTGTTTCCATTTTTTCCTTCTATTCTCTTCTTTTTTCCTTTTTCATTTCTTCTCCCCCAACTCTTTGGTCCCCTTCACATCTGAACCTTTTCTTCTGATTTCCCAATGTCAATTATACATTTTGGTCCTTATTTACACTTCTGGTCTCTCACACCAGAGAAACAATGTGACATTTAAACATGTGTATCCAATTTATTTCACTTAAGAGGATGGCCTCAAGGTGCATCCATTTACCTAGAAATACCTCAAGTTTATCCTTCTTAATGATAGAATAGTACTCCATTGTATTAAAAAACACATCTTTTTTATCCATTCATCTGCTGATGAACATCTGGGCTGATTCCAAGATTTAGCTAGTACAAACTGTGCTGATATAAACATGAGTATGCACATAGCTCTGTGGTATGATGCTTTTAATTCTTTTGGGAAGACACCAAGAAGGGGACTAGCTGGGTCAAATGGAACCTCTAGTTTTAGTTCTTTTAGTAATCTCCACAGTGGTAGAACCAGTCTACATTTCCACCAACAGTGGAAAAGAGTACCTATTTTCCCACAGCCCCGCCAGCATTTGTTATTGGTTGCTTACTTGATGATAGCCATTCTTTCTGGGGTGAGATGAAATCTCAGTGTTGTTTTAATTTGTACCTTTCAAATGACCAGTAATGTTGAACATTTTTTTTCATATATTTATTTGCCACTTGTACTTCTTTGACTGAAAAATGTCTATTTATTTCAGAAGCCCACTTTTTGATTGGGTCTTTAAATTTGGGGGATGGTCTGATTCTTTGAGTTATTTATATATTGTAGATATTAACCCTTTGAGGAACAGCTGGCAAAAATTTTCTCCCACTCTGTGGCTTGTCTCTTCACTCTGTTGGTGGTTCCTTTGGCTGTGCAAAAAGTCTTTAATAAGATGAGATACCATTTGTTGACACTTTGTATTATTTCACATGTGATCGGAGTTTTGTTAATAAAGTCTTTGCCTACACCTGTATCTTCAAGAGTTCTACCTATTCTATATTCCAGTAGCTTTAGGGTTTTTATTTTAATATTTAAGTCTTTGATCCATTTCTATTTCAACTTACTGCATAGTGAGAGATATGGATCTAGGTTTAATGTTTAGCATGTGGAAAGCCAGTTTTTCCATGACCATTTATTAAAGAGGCTGTCTTTCTTCCAGTGAAGGTGTTTGGTACATTTGTCGAAGATAAGATGCATTTGGAGTTGTTTCTACATCTTCTAATCTGTTCCATTGATCCTTCAGCTTTTTTTTTTTTTTTTTTCCAGTACCATGCTGTTTTTATCTTGGTACCTTTGTAGTATAATTTCAAGTAGTTAGGGATTGTGATGCCCCTGACTTGCCTTTTTTGCCAAGAATTGCTTTTGCTATTCTAGGTCTCTTCATGTTACAAATGAATTTTAGAATTGTTTTCTCTCATTCTGTGAGGTATGCTATTAGTATTTTGATTGTGATTGTGTTAAATCTGTATAGCAATTTTGGAAGTATGGCCATTTTCAATATATTGGTTCTTCCTGCCCAAGAACAAGGGATATCTTCCCATTTTATGATACCCTCCTTGATCTCTTTTTTTAAGAATACTGTAGTTTTTATTGTAAACATCTTTTGTTTCTTTCATTAGATTAATTCCTAAGTATTTCATTTTGTTCAATACTATTGTGAAAGTTGTGGTTTCATTAATTTCTCTCTCAGTGTGTTTGTTATTTGTGTACAGAAATGCTATTGATTTTTGAGTGTTGATTTGTATCCAGCTACATGGCTGAACTTGGTTATGAAATCTAGAAGTCTTTTGGTGGAGTTTTTGGGGTCTACTATGTAGAGTATCATGTCATCTGTAAATAATGATAATTTACCTTCTTCCTTTCCTATTATTATTCTTTTTATTTCTTTCTCTTGTCTAATTGCTCTGGCTAATGTTTCCAGAACTGTATTGAATAGGAGTGGTGATAATGGACATCCTTGTCCTCTTCCTGATTTTAGCGTGAAAGCTTTTGGGTTTTGACCATTTAATATGCTGTTGGCTGTTGGTTTGTCATAGGTGGCTTTTATTAGATTCAGATAAAGATCAGCTATTCCAATTTTCTGTAGGGTTTTTTTAAATCACGAATGGATGATGGATTTTGTCAAATGCTTTTTTTGTGTCCATTGAGATGATCATGTGGTTTTTGTCCTTGGTTTTATTGATATAGTTTATTATATTTATTGATTTGCTTATGTTGAACCATCACTGTATACTTGGATAAATCATACTTGGTCATGGTATATAATCTTCTTGATGATCTATTGCATTCCACTTGCCAATATCTTATTTGAGGATTTTTGCATCTATGTTCATTATGGAGATTGGCCTATAGTTTTCTTTTTTGGTTGGATCTTTCTCTGGTTTTGTTATGAGGTTAATGCTTGCTTCCAGGAGTAAATTAGGGAGAATTGCTTCCCTTTCAATTTCATTAAAGAGCTGAGGAGTAGTGGCATTACAGCTTCTCCACATTTCTTATAGAATTCAGCAGTGAATCCATCAGGAACTGGGCTTTTCTATATTTCTTTATTTTCTTTATTTTTAAATTTAACCCTGATATTGGGTTAGTTAGGATTTTTATATCTTCTTGATTCACCTTTGGGAATTCATACTTATCTAGGAATTTCTCCCTTTCTTCTATGTTTTCCATCTTATTAGAGTACAGGTTCTCGAAGTAAGTATTGATGATTTTCTGGGTTTCTACAGGATCTGTTATGATTTCACCCTTTTCATTCTTAATTGCATGGATGTGAGTCTTTTCTTTCCTTTTTGTGATGTTTGTCAATTTTATTTAATCTTTCAAAAACCAACTCTTTGATTCATTGATTCTTTGTATTTTCTTTTTGTGTCAATTGCATTAATTTCTGCTCTGATCTGTATAATTTCCTCCCTCATGAGCTTTGGGCTTGACATATTCTTTTTTTCCTAGAAGCTTGAGCTTCAACATTAGGTTATTTATTTGAGCTTGCTCTGGTTTCCTGATGTAGAAATTCACCACTATAAATTTTCCTTGTAGGACTACTTTCATAAGTTCTGGTATTTTGTTTTGGCATTACCATTTAATTGTAGAAACTAATTTTTTCCTTTATTTCACCTGTGACCCATTGGTTGTTCAGGAAGGTGTTATTCAACTTCCATGTATTTGTATAGTTTTTGTGGTTTCTTTGCTGTTGATTTCCAATTTCATTGCACTATGGTCTGATAATGTGCCTGATATAATTTCAGTTCCCTTGCATTTACTTAACTATGTTTTATGAGCTAGTATGTGGTCTGTTTTGGAGAAAGTCCCATGTGCAGCTGAGAAGAATGTGTATTCTGATGTTTTGGGGTGGAACATTCTGTAGACATCTACTAAGTCCATTTGTTCACAGGTTTGTTTTAGTTCTGGTATTTCTTTGTTGATTTATTTGTCTAGTTGATCTATTTGTGACAGTAGGGTATTGAGGTCCCCCATTGCAATTGTGTTAGTGCTTATTTGATTTTTCATGACTGTTAATATTTGTTTTATATAGTTGGGTGTGTCAGTATTTGGTGCATATATATTTAGGATTGTTAACCTCTTTGTCTTGGAATGTCCCTAAACAAGTATGTAATGACATTCTTTGTCTCTTTTGATCACTTTTGTCTTGAAATTTACTTTGTCTGCAAATAGAATAGCTACCTGCTGTTGCATGAAGTATTGTATTACATCTTTTGACTTTCAGTCTGCGAATTTCATTTTGGGTTAAATGTGTTTCATATATGCCTCATATTGTTGGATCTTGTTTCCTGATCCATTCTGCCAGTTCGTTTCTTTTGACTGGTGAATTCAGACCATTTACATTGATGGTTATAACTGATGTGTATTACTTATCCTTGTCACATTATATTCCTGATGTTTGTTCCCTTTCTTTCCCCTCTGTTTAATTGCTTGCCTTATCTGGTAGATTTTTTTCTAGAGGTATTCATGGAATTGTAGTCTTCCTTGTCTGTTTCTAGAATGTCCTTCAGAACATTTTAGAGTGCTGATTTGGTGGTCATGAATTTCTTCAGATGTTCTTTGTCATGGAAGTGTCTTATTACCCCATTAATTTTGAAAGAGTTTTGGAGGGTACATCAATCTGGTTATAGGTTGTTTTGTTTTAGGACTTGAAATAGTTCACTTCCAGCTCTCCTTGACCTGAGGGTTTGTGTTGAGAAGTCTCCTGTGATTCTCATGGGTTTTCCTTTATAGGTGGTTTGTTTCTTTTCTTTAACAGCTTTTAGTATTCTTTTCTTGTGCTGAGTTTCCAGAATCTTGACTATTATACTTTGGTGCAGATTTTAGGGTTTTTTTTTTGGTCATGGCTAATTGGCTATATGCCTCACTTATCTGAATGTCAAATTCTTTTTCTGTGCTTGGGAAGTTTTCTGCCATTACTTCTGTGAACAGCTTTTTAATGTCATTTGTGCTGTCTCCTACTTTTTCATTGATTCCATTCAATCTTATATTGTTCTTCTTTGCTTTATCTTGCAGTTGTTGAATTGATTTTTCATGGTACCTTGCTATTTTTAAGAGATCTTTCTTTTCATGATCACTAATTGTAATCTTGTCTTCTGGATCTGATATTCTGTCATCACATTGGTTCATTCTGCTGCATATACTCTCAGTAGAATTTTAGTCTCCTGGACATCTGTTTGAATGTGTTTCATTCCATTTCTTTCCATTTCATTCCATTTCTTTATGTTGGACATGGTTTCCATCACTTTCCTAAGCTCCTCTATTTTTTTAATCTGTGTCTACTCTAGATTCACAAGCCAAGTCCTTCATTAGTATTGTCATCTTTTTTTTACCTGAGAAATTATTTCTGATCTTCTTTTTTCTATAGACTCATGCATGTGTTTTGTTACTTCTGCTGCTACCATTTCAGAAAGTTCAGGTGGGTGGCTTCTGATTTCTTCTACCTCGTTGTCCCCTGGACTTGTCCTGAGTGGGCTTGAGATCTGGGGTTGCATCTTGCTTCCGTGTCTTGTCATTTTCTTTCTATTTTTTTTTTTTAATTTTAAAGATAAAAAAAGATAAACAATGAAACAAAATTTCAAAACATGTTAGTAGGACATTTACAACAGTTGGTACATTGTGTATTGTTGTCTTCCTGGTAGTTATTCAGAGTATAAGATAAAGGCATGATATCTTGTCTAAACAATATTAGCACACAACATTCTTTTCAAGGAACTAAGAGAAGCTAGCTGTATAACTATCGTAACTATCTTGTGTATACATATATTTTTTTCTTTTCCCCTTTCTTCTTTTCCCTTTTCTCCCACCACAGTTTGTCTTTTCTTTTGAATAGTTTCTTCCCAAGGAAATGGCTATTCTTCAGAGATGTCTTCTATGTGTAGTTGGCTCATGGCCTTTGAGTCTATCCCAAAATCCTACCTTCACAATTTGTTAGGGATGAGAAGTTGCTGTCTATTTGGCCCAGCACCCAGTTCTTTGGTACTGGGCTATGGTAATGATTATGACCCCATACAATCACAGTGTTACCATACAAGGAAGAGCAACTGAGCATAATTGGCATGACGCCCTGGCTAAAGCAGTATAACTAGCAAGAACAATAGCATCAAGCACAGCCTAGAAACAGACAAATTGTGGTAACTTAATTTGGTACCTTTAACTGTAGAAGCAAGATCTATAGTTATATAACAAAATCCAGCACAAACCAGGAACTTTTCTGCAGTGAATTTCCCCTAAGTAGAGTAATTTTACCCTGGGTATCAGGATTTAAGAGGGATAAGGGGGAAAATATAGAAAAAAATGAAGAGAAAGATACTAGAAGCAAGGCTGAAGGACAAAGGGAGATCACCTAAGCTTTTTTTTTTTTTTTGGTGGGTACCGGGGGTTGAACTCAGGAACTCGTGCGCCAGCAGGTGCCCATGCCACTGAGCAATATCACCAGCCCTTTTTTCATATGTGGGTTCCGGGAGTCGAACTCAGGACCTTGTGTTTGCCAGGCAGGCACTTACGCCGCTGAGCCATCTCACCAGCCCCAACCTAAGCTTTGAGAAACTGGAAGACACAGGAAAGAAAGAATGAAGGAGAAAGTAAAAGGGTCAAAATGAACCAGAGAAACTAGAGACAATATTTACTCACATGAAAAAGATCAAGAAATCAAAAAAGACAGTCAAGAAAAGGGGGAAAAAAGAAAAACAAATGATGAACAAAACAAAACAATATAAAACAAGCAAGGAAAATAAAAACCTAAAAAAAAAAAGACAAAATTTCTCTGACCACAAGCTTACAGCTATCCTCTGGTGTCCACATTTCTATGGCAGTGTCTAAGAGGCAAAATCTGTGCTGCACCAACTCTGCTCTTTCAGCCCCATAAGACTTGAGGCTGATCTTGGCCTCTGGCTGTAGGTGCTGGCACCCAAGTCTTTAGCCAGCAACTCTCTGGAGGTCCCTCTGTATCCCACCCAAGTCTCCTTACCCTGTATGTCTCCAAGTGCATCGCTCATTCAGTTGCTGTGAGCTTTGAACACTAGGGGCCCTGAGACAAAGACAGCCCAAGGCTCTGCTCTGAGTCCCATGTTCAGTTGACCCCTCCCGGTCATTACACAGACTTCTCTGTTCCACTCTAATGTTCTTCTCTGGTGACACTGGAAGCAGGGTGGGGTGGAGTGCTGGAGTTGGACTCACTGCTTTCACTGCCTCAGCAGTCCCTCACCTCTTTGTCTCTAGAGGTTCCAATTAGCTGCTGGGGTGCAGCATTTACTGCTCTGCTTCTCTGGCATATTTCTCCCTGGAGGCCTCTGGACTCACTGTCATTGTAACCCTGTAGGTTCCATTCTCCTCTCTCATGTGTGAGCTGGGTGCGTGAATCCAACATTTATGGTTCCCAGCTCAATCAGAGGTTGCTTTTTATCCTGTCATAGTCTGAGAACACACTGGAAGACCATTGGGGAGGGAGCAGCTTCCCCTCTGTGTGTGCTGGCAAAATATGCTGTCAGGCTGCACCATCCTCTGTTTGGAGGAGGGAAAAAGAGGCAGTCTGACCTGTGTGGCTTAATTCTGCCATGGTATTGGGGTTCAGTCAGCTTTTTGTGAACTTTCTGGAGTTCTTGCTTTCCATGCAGGTGGAGTTCCTGCAGGCAGCCCTGTGCACTACTTCACCTTTTAATATACTCCTGTGCCTATGCTTTGTTTTATCTACAAGTTTCTTATTTCAGATTGATTTTGGCATGAGACTGTATATCCCCCCTTTCTTCCAATTGCTTATAGTTTTGTTGATTTTCTCTGAGCATCTCCAACATGACTCCTCTATTCAGCCATGTTGAATCTCTGATTTACCAATAGTTATAAAGTCTTTCTTCCTTTTAATGTAAGTCCTGCTTTAGCTGTGCCTCACAAAAGTTGATATAAAAAGTATTTTCTTTCTTACCTGTGGTACAGTCTTTGATCTGTGGGTTATTTAGAAGTGGATTGTTTACAAGTACTTAAACCTCCTATAGTTATCTCAGTGTTATAAATTTTTAATATAATTTTACTGTGAATAGAAAACATAGTGTACAAAATTTTTGTCTTCTGCCATTTATTGAGATTTTTCTTATTGCTCAGGATGTAGCTTGTCTTGGTGGATGTTCCATGTACACCTGAAAATGTATCCTGCGCTAGTTGGTTCTAGCATTCCATGTGCCAGTTAGTTTAAGATAGTGTTATTCAAATATGCTTTACCTATGTTTTTTTTCTTTTTCCTTTTTTTGTCTCATTGTTCCATCAGTTATGGAGAATAGGGTTTTTAATAATCTTCAAGTATGATTGTACATATATCAGTTGGTCTTTTATTTCTGCTAGCTTTTGCTTCATGTATTTTGGACTTCTCTTTATAGGCACATCCACATTTATGATTGTCTTTTCTTCTTGATATTCTGATCCTTTTATCACTATTAAAGGTTGCTTGTCTCATTTTATGTCTTCCTATTTCATATGACTTCATGTGGATGCAAAAACCCCAGGTCCATAAGTTGTAAAACATTTTCATAACACAAACCTTGCTCTTGACCCTTGCAGATGGAGTATACTCGAATTGTAAAGGAATTGGTTACTATGTGTGGAATTACTGTTATATGTGGTTTCTTTTTTACCACTGATTCAAACCATTGGTTTTCAGCACAGTCATCCAAATTTGGGCCCAAAGATCATTCAGGGTGTTAGGATATGTTATAAAAATAGAAGCTTAAAAGTACTATGTCCTGGGCCGGTGAGATGGCTCAGCGGCATAAGCGCCTGCCTTGCAAGCGCGAGGGCCCGAGTTCGACTCCCGGAACCCACATACGTAAAAGGGGCCGGTGATATCGCTCAGTGGCACGGGTGCCTGTTGGCACACGAGGTCCTGAGGTCGACCCCCCGGTACCCACAAAAAAAAAAAAAAGTACTATGTCCTTTGTAATGGATGTTTTGGGGAAATAGGTGGATGAATAGATAGATAGATAGATAGATAGATAGATAGATAGATAGATAGATAGATAGATAGAAAGATAGATAGATAGATAGATAGATAGATAGATAGATAGATAGATAGAGATTGATAGATGCAGGTGAAAGATCTGTATACTGAAAACCATAAAACATCAGTTAAAGAAATTAAAGAGATAAATAAAAGGAAAGATATTCATACTCATGGAGTTAAAGAATCAATATTGTCAGACTGTTCCTACTACCCAAAACATTATAGAGATTCAGTGAAATTTCTATAAAAATTTCAATGGCATTTTTCATAGAAATAATAAAACAATCCTTAATTTTGTATGAGAATACAAAGGACCTCAGATAGCTAAAGCAATTTTGAGCAAGAAGAAAAAAAAAGGCAGCATCACATTTTTATGACTATATTACAAAGCCGTAGTAGTCAGAACAGTGTGATACTTATGTTAAAATAGACCAATAGAACAGAGTAGAAAGCCTAGAAATAAATTTGTACATATTCAGTCAACTAATCTTTTACAAAGGCTCTAAGAACCTACAATAGGGATAGAATAGTCTCTTTGATAAATGCTGTTGGGAAAACTGGGAATCTACATACAAAAAATGAACTTAGATTCTTATACCATACACAAAAATTGACTCAATATAGACTACAGACTAAAATGTAAGACCTAAAACCTTAAGAAAAGCTCCTTGACATGCATCTTGGCAGTGACATTTTGGATATGACACCAAAGCACAGGATTCAAAGTAGGACTACCAAAAAAAACTTAAGTCTTCTGCATGGCAAAGGAAACAATCAACAAAATGAGAAAGCAATGTATGGAAATGGAAGAAAATATATGTAAACCATACATTTGATAAGAGGTTAATATCCCCAAAATATGGAATTCATTTAACTCGATAACAAGTACTTGTCAGTGGATGGATGGATAAATAACATATCTTTTTTTATTATAAAGAGAAAAATTAACAAAAACAATGATACAGAATTTCAGAACAAGATAATAGGAGATTAACAATGGATAATATAATGCGTATTTTTATCTTCAAAGTAGTTGCTCAGATTACAAGATAAAAGCATGAAAAACTGATCAAACAATATAAGCACAAAACGTTTTCAATGAACTAATAGAAATTAATAGTATAATTATCTTAGCTACCTTATGTATGTGTGTATATATCAGGTTCATTCTTGCCTCCAGGAATGAGTTAGGAGGATAGCTTCCCTTTCAATTTCATCAAAGAGTTTGAGGAGTACTGCCATTAAATCTTCTCTAAATTTCTTATAGAATTCAGTCGTTAATGCATCAGAACCTGGGCTTTCATTTGTTGGTAAGTTTTTAATTATGTTTTCAATTTCATTAAATGATATTGGGTTATTCAGAATTTTTATATTTTCTTGATTCAGCTTGGTAATTCATATGTTTCTAGGAATCTGTCCATTTCTCCTGTGTTTTCCATCCTATGCGAGTGAAGATTTTCAAAGTAGGTATTGATGATCTTTTGAATTTCCACAGGATCTGTAGTGATTTCACCCTTTTCATTCCTCGTTGCATGAAGTTGTTTTTTCTTTCCTTTTTTTTTTTTTTTTGATAAGTTTGGCTAGGGGATTATCAATTTTATTTGTTCTTTTAAGGAACCAACTCATTGATTTGTTAATTCTTTGTATTGTTTTCTTAGTCTCCATTGTGTTAAATTCTGTTCTGATATTTACAATTTCCTCCCTTGTATGGGCTTTGGGCTTGACTTGCTCTTCTTTTTCTAGAAGGTGTAGGTGCAGCATTAGGTTTTTTATTTGTGCTTATTCTGTTTTCCTGACATGAGAATTCACCAGTATAAATTTCCCTCTTAGGACTCCTTTCATTGCATCCCACAGGTTCTGCTATGTTGTATTTGCATTTTTGTCTGATTGCAGGTATTGTTTAATTCTTCTTTAATTTCATCTGTGACCCATTGGTTTTTCAGGAGGGTGTTATTTAATTTCCATGTGTTTATGGAGTTTTTGCAGTTTTTTTGCCATTAATTTCTAATTTCATTGCACTATGGTCAATAATATGCATGGAATAATTTCAATTCCTTTGCATTTACTTAATCATGTGCTATGGACTACTATATGGTCTATTTTAGAGAACAGCCCATGTGCAGCTGAGAAGAATGTGTATTCTGATGTTCTTGGGTGGAACACTCTGTAAACGTCTATTAAGTCCATTTGTTCACAGGTTTGGTTTAGTTCTGTTGTTTCTTTGCTGATTTTTTGTCTAGTTGATCTATCTCTTTGAGACAGTGGGGTATTAATGTCCCCCGTTACAATTGTGTTATTGCTCATTTGATTTTTCATGTCTATTAATATTTGTCTAATATAGTTGGGTGTTCCTGTATTTGTTGCATATATATTTATGATTGTTATCTCTTCCTCTTGAAGTTTTCCCCTAACAAGTATGTTGTGATATTCTTTATCTCTTTTTATCATTCTTGGTTTGAAGTTCACATTGTCTGCAAACAGAATAGCTACCACTGCTTTTTTCAGGGTTCCTGTTGCATGGAGTATTGTTTTCCATCCTTTGACTTTCAGCCTATGAATTTCTTTTTGAGTTAAATGTGTTTCTTGTTGAATCTTGCTTCTTGATCCATTCTGCCAATATGTTTTCTTTTGATTGGTGAATTGAGGCCATTTACATTGATGATTATAACTGATATGTATTGGCTTATCTTTGTCATGTTATTTTTCCCTCTGTTTAATTGCTTGCCCTGCCTGGTGGTTTCTTTCTGTTGTTGATGTTGGCATTGTAGTCTTTTTTATCTCTGTCTAGAATATCTTTCAGTTCTTTTTGTAGGGTTCGTTTGATAGTCATGAGTTTCTTCAGTTGTTCTTCGTCATGGAAGTATTTTTTTTCTCCATTACTTTTGAAAGATAAGTTTTGCAGGGTACATCAGTCTGGATTGGAAGTTGTTTTCTTTCAGGAATTGAAATACTTCACTCCAATCTCTTCTTGGCTTGGGGGTTTGTGTTGAGAAGTCTGCTGTGATTCTGATGGGCTTTCCTTTATAGGTGATCTGTTTCTTCTCTCTAGCAGCTTTTAATATTCTGTTCTTGTGCTGAATTTCTGGGATCTTCATTATTATATGTCTGGGTGTAGATTTATTTTGGTTATGGCTAATTGGAGTTCTATATGCCTCACTTATCTGTGTGTCCGATTCTGCTCTCATGTTTGGGAAATTTTCTGCTATTATTTCGGCAAATATTTTTTATGTCATTTTTGTTGGTTCCCGCTTTTTCATTGACACCAATTATTCTTATATTATTTTTCTTTGTGTCATCTTGCAGCTGTTGAATTGTTATTTCTTGGTCCTGTGTTATTTTTAAGAGATCTTTCCTTTCACGATTGCTAGCCATGATCCCGGCTTCAAAGTCTGAAAGTCTATCTTCAGATTCATTCAAGTTGTTTTGACAGCTTTCAGTGGAATTTCTAATTTCCTGGATATCTATTTGAATCTGTTTTATGCATTCTATTTCTTTCCTATATTGATCATTCACAGTTTCCATCCTTTTCCTATCATCATCTATTTTTTAATCTACCTCTACTATAGATTTGCTGAGGAATTCCTTTATGAATGCATTGACATTTCTTTTTTTACCAGAGAGATTATTTCTGATCGGATTTCCTCTATAGCCACTTGGGTTTGTTTCTTTACTTCAGTTGCTATCATTTCAGAAATTTCAGATGTGCGTCTTCCATTTTCCTCTATCTCGTTGTTTCCTGGACTTGTTTTGGGTGGGCTGGAGGTCTGAAATTGCATCTTGTTTCTGCATCTTGTCATTTCCTATTTCAAAGAGTTTTATTTATTTTTCTGTGTTGATCCTTGTGCGTCTTTGTAGTAGGTATCTATATCACTAGTATCAAGCCCTCTCTAGGAAAAGTCTGTTCCTCAGAGATGTCTTCTGTGTGTAGGAGGTTCTTAGCTTGTGTCTGTTCCAAGACCCTACCTTCCCAGTTAATTAAGACTGAGATGTTGGTCAGTCCCCAGTTTGGCTCAGTCCCCAGTTCTTTGGTGCCGGACTATGGTGAGGTTATTACCTCAGAGCTTCCCAGTATTGTTACAGAAGGGAGAACAACTGATTACAACAGATACGTCATCCTAGCTAAAGTAGTATAATTAGCAGTAATAGCATCAAGCACAGTTTAGAAACTGACAACTGGTAGCTATTTATTTTGTACCTTAAACCACAGGAACAAAATCTACAATTATATAGCAGAACTGATTGTAAATTGGGAGCTTGTATTCAAAGTATTTCCCCTTGGTAAAGTGGTTTTATCCTGTGGTGGGAGATTTAAGAATGAGAGTGAATAAAACAAAGGTAACTGAAAAGAAAGTAGAAGCAAGGCTGGAGGGCAAAGGATGGTCACACAAACTTTGGGGAACCAGAGGAGAGGGCAGAAGAGAAAGAATAAGGGAGTAAGCAAGGGATTATCTGAACTGGGTCTCTGGGTTTGGGGGATGGGATTAGTTTTTCTGTGGTTGGAGTTCTCTCCAGCCATTTAGAAAAGAGAAAAGAAAAAGAAAGAAAAACAGAAAAAAAAAGGAAAACAAACACACAAACAAACAACAACAAAAAAAGAGAGAACAATGGCAGCCCTACCTGCCTGCCTCTATTCCACGTGTCTTTGTCCCAAGCACAATGCTGATTCACCTAACTTACCACCTGTTGACTCATACTGTTATTGTTGCTTGGGACTTTTCATGCCATTAGTCCCTCCTGTGCACCCTAGTCGGGACCCTACTGTGTCGCTGGCTTTCCCTCTGGTTTCTGGACCTTCCGGAGTGATTCACCTGTGTCGCCGAGTGATGGCAATGGGAAGGGCTGCCCTCCTCGCTCTTTACCTGAGTCTCGGTGGCATAAATGAAATATCTTATTTGGCATCAAAAAAGAAGGCAGTTCTGTCATTTGAGACAGCGTGATGAACATGGAGAACATTATGTAAATAAGCCAGGTAAAGAAAGACAGATGTTGCATGATCTCACTTAATACATGACATCTAAAAATAGTTCTGCTCGTAGAAGCAGAGAGTAGACCAGTGGCTGCCAGGGGATGGGGAAAATGGGAACAGTCAAAGGGTATAAACTTGCAATTATAGAATAAAAATGTTTTGGAAATCAAATGTACAGCAGAGAGAGTAGAGTTAACAATAATGTATTGCATACTTGAAATTTACTAAGAGTACCTTCTACTTCATTTTACTGAGATGGAGTCTTACTGTGTTGGCCAGGCTGGTTTCAAACTCGGAGGCTTATGAATCTTCCTGCTTCAGTCTCCCAAACGGTGGGACTACAGGCCTGTGCTGTGGCATTAAGACAAGAGTAGATTTTAAGTATTGTCCCCCTTCAAAAGTAACTGTGAAGTGATGGGTATGCCAGTGTAATCGTGACAGTCATTTCATAATATATACACATATTAACATATTACATTGTACACCCTGAACATATACAAATTTTGTTTTATACCTCAATAAAGCTGAAAAGATGAGAAGGTGGATATGAGGAACTGACACTATTCCACGATGGCCTTCTCTAGAAATTGTCCCCATTCTGATAAGTGCTCATCTTCAGTCAGGACCCATTATCTTTTAGGATCAGAACCACCAGGCCTTTTATTTTTGTTGTGTTTTCCCACCAGATTCATATCTAGTGTGCACATCTTTAGAATGGTGTATCTTCTTTTCCCTCTGGGGAAGGATGCATAAAAACACATAGCTAATCCCATGTGGGTCATCCCCAGCAAACATCTCACTCCAGGCCTATTTCCTCATGCCTCCCCGTGGGCCTAGGCCCGCTTCTCAGCCCTCTGTTCCATCTACTTGGAAAATGTAAACTCATTTGGGTGTCAGCTCAGCCAGTGTGTTTAAGGAATTATGTCTGCAGAAGGAAAGGGGAACAGATCTTTGCAGCCAAGTCTGTAACTGGTTTGGATGATTCAAACCAATGCTTCTTTCATTTCTTCAGCTTTTGGAATCAGACTGATCGATGCCAAATAGCACCTTCCTTCAGTGCTTGTCACAGTCCTAACACTGGGGTATGGAAGCAGAAAAGGTGTTTCATGTTTTTGAAAACCTTGACATTCCTGACCTTACATTCTTTAATGGCTTCCAGTGCACCAAAAACAAGTTTCAGATGCTAACACAATGGTCAGACCCATGCAGGATATGGCTCTGCTGCCCCTTCAACCTCATGTCCTATTTTTGTCCCCTTGTTTCCTGCATTCCTGCCATCTTATCTTCTTGACAATGATACAAATGGCTATCACTTACTCAACACATCAAATTGTCAGGCATTCCATTAATGACCTTAAAGGTCTCTCATTTAATTCTCACAACAAATCTGTGAAGTCAGCACTTTTATTAGTCCCATTGTGCAGATGAGAAAACCAAGTATCAGAGAGGACCATACTTGTTCCCCACGTCATCCAGTCAGTATGTTGCGGTGCTGGCATTTGTACCCCAGATCATCTGACTGCAGAATGCAGATTCTGCTTCAGAGCCCAGCTTTTAGCAGCTCCTTCAACAAGAGGTGGTCATATTCTTTCCTTCCTTGCCCTCGCCTTCCTCCCCTCCTTCAGCCCTCCTTTATCCCTGCACACTGTCTGATTTCCAGCAATGAGCACCTGCATCCTTCTCACAGCTTCTACTGCCTGCAGAACCACTGAGCCTGTCCTTGTGGCAGACCGGGTGTGGGGAACAGATGCCTAACCTGTCCCTGGAGCCACACTCAGCCAGTGATTCATGGAGCTCAGTGTATCAATGCCCGAGTGCCTGCCACTGAGATAGAGCAGTCTAAGCTGTATATTTTATCCAGAGTCTCCAGAGGGGCTGAACTGTACCTACCCACGGTGGTAATTAGCTCCACAGTATGCCCTCATGGCTTCTTTCTCATCTCTATCTCACTTTATCCCGGGGTTTCCTGGGAACATCCTCCTAATAAAGTGCTGCCACTTGAATTCATTTCAGGGTCTCCCCTAGAAGGAACCCGAACTAACAACAGCACTATGGCAGGGTCATGCTTATTCTTGAGTTTCAGCCTCAATCCTAAGTGTCCTGCCTATGAGTCCCATTCTTTGTTGTAACACTTAGCTGAGTCTGGCATCTTCTTTATTGTTATTATTATTATTATTATTATTATTAATTTGGTCTGCTTCCACTGTCAGCCTTCAGCTCCATGAGGGCAGGGACCTCCACTGTCTCCAGTGCCGAAGTGCTGTAGTGTCTGGCACAAGGAATGGTCCATAAATAGATGCCCTCTTAAAAAAAAAAAAAAATTTACAGTACTGGCGATTGAACCCAGGGGATGCTGAGTGTCACTCCTAAATATTTTAATTTTCATTTACTTTAATTTTTTTTAATTTTGCTTTTGAGAGAGCATCTTGCTAAGTTGCCCAGGTAGAATGTGAGTTTGTCATCCGGCTTTATCTGCCCAAATAGCTGGGATTACAGGCATGTCCCACCATGCAGGGTCCCAAATATTTATTAAATAGATTGAGTTCTTGGCTCACTTGAATAAAGCCTTAACTAAATGTGCATGTATGCTACAATTTGCCATTGCTGTCAGGTTCTCAGAACACTCCATGCCTGTCTTTGTGTGGAGTAGGAGAGAGACCTGGGTTGTGAGGCTAACTCAGCCAGTGCTCCTGCTAGTTCTCTTCCCTGCGTGCCTTCCTCTCCTCTCAGAAGGCAAATAGATTGGGGCACTATGAGATTCTGTGGTCTTCCTTGGCCTCAGTTGCATCAGCTTTAAGGAGGGTTCCTGGATGCCCGCCCAACACAACTGTGAGTCTTGACAGGATGAAGGGTGTGGAGCTCTGTAGGAGGGGCCTCGCGCTTGCTGGGACCCCTCTGTGTCCTCCTGTGGAGAGAGTGAGATGAGCACCTGCGAATTAGGGGACTTTCTGCCTGGGAATTTGGGGTGGCAGCACTGGGACTGGGAACTTGTGAGAGTAGGGACAAACCAGTTTCTTTACTTCACAGCCTGTACATTCCTCAAGTCTGTTTAAATAAGCAGACATTTTCAGAAGTTCAGAGTTCTTTGGAAGCCTCTTTGTGCTTATTTCCACGAATAAATGGATTCAGTTTTAGGCCCTGAGTCGTCCTCTCTCATGGGATTATCTCCCTCAGGTTCTAGGTCAGGAGTAACTCTACAGTTTTTTCATTAAAAAAAAAGGGAGAAGGAAAAGAATGAAAGAGAGAGTGAGAAAGGCCCTGGCTCTTCTAGTTGATTTACCCCAGTGGGAGCACTTGAGAGCCACGCGTGTCCCCACCAGAGGCTCCCCCCATGTCTGTAGGTGATCAATGGCCTTGTAAAAAATGTCGCTCATAGTTTTGCCCTTTCCTAAGATGATCTTTTGGTCCGATATTCAAATATTTTGGCCTGGATATTATTTACCGTACTTTCCAATTATTATTACCAAGATTCCAATTTTTTTTTTTTCACAATTATTCCTTTCTAAAAAAAAAAAAGAGAAGAAAAATGACTGACATTTGTGGACTGTGATTAGAGCAATGGCTTAGTGAGCATAGTTCCCTCTCTTTATGGCTGTGACCAACAGACTGAGGGCTTGGGTCCTCCTAGTATGAAGGCTTTAGCATCTAGGACAGCACTGCCACCAGGTGTTTCAAAATCTGGCCTTTGTCACAGTACCTTCGGCAGAACTCTCAGTACTCTGCAAATTCTTTGATTTTAAAGCATTCATCCACTCATATATTTAGTCACACAATCATTTATCCCACACATGTTTATTGGATACCTACTTATGATAGGTCTGTATTTTTTGTAGAAGGAGATAGTGATGAATAACACAGACAAAATCCCCATCCTCTCAGAGTTGGCAAGGCAGGACCACTGTGAGTCCATATGATGTCTTTTGTCAATTAGGAAAAGGCAACCCTGCCTTCCTGCAGATGCAACCCATGGCACAGGGGAAAATGAGCAGAGAGGAGGCTTCCCTTCTCTACTGAGCACCTTTGGGCAGTGAACATCCTGAACAACCATTCGTGACAACCCTGATGCACATCAGTGGGCCTTAAACAAACAATTACATTAATAGCTATTTAATTATAATCCTGATATATATTAATAGAAAAAATATGTAAGGCATACTAATTAAATGGTGTCTCGGACTTAGAGGAATCTGGGACAATTGCTTCTGAAAACAAATTGAGGTGAAACCAGGTCAAGAGGAGGAAAAAGTGTATCTGAGTGCAAGAGCCTCAGTACAACTCTCACTGTGGTGCATGTGGAGGGGAAGGATGTGGGTTAACCTGGTGAGGGAGATTACTTTAAGACTTTAGTATTTCTGGCCTAAAATTTATGAGCATTCATTTTTCCTTCTTTCTCTCTATGTTCATAGACATATATTGTTGAATGTGAAAAATCATGCTTTGAAAGACAGAGTCTGAGGCCAATAATATACAGTATTTGCTTTTATAATCATTATTATGTAATATCATTTTATGATCATTACGTTGCTCTACATAGATAAATCATCTTGTATTCAAGCGTGTCTCTGAATTGACTATGATGGAGAGAAAGGAATTATTTTCAGACTCAGATCTGAGCTGTAGAACTTGCCCCTTAACCAACACCTGCCACATGTTAGTTTCAAATCCATTTGCTTCTACACTTTCCTGGTCCTCTAAAAAAATGAAGTCTCGAGTGGTGACCCAAGCTTCCTCTTCATTAGGAAAACAATTTAACCCAATAAGAATGATGACCACTCATTACTAATCTGCATCTTTCCCCCGCCCTTTGTGAGCTGGGGATTGGCCACATAAACTCAGTGTCTTGGGAGGAAGATGTCCTGCCTTTCCTCCTGGGCATTGTCTCCTGTCTTCACCCTGATTGCCCCGCATTCTTCTGGCCTCTGTTTATTTCTACCTCTGGTCCCAGGCCTGGAAGCAGACCTCATTCCTGCTGCTTCCTTCGGTTCCCTCCAGCATCTGGGAAGCCCTGGATGGTGCAACTAGTGTGGAAGGAAGGATCGCAGACCTTACCTGTCTCCTTCGGCCATCTGTGCTGAGCAGTTTAGGACATCGTTTTTGTCCCTCATTCTGCCCTAGAAGTGACAATGCAGTTTAAAGGAGGGTTGCATGAAGCCTTGGCTGTCCTCCACGTTTTCATTTAAATTCTTCTTAAGTGAAACATTGACCTGGATTTGGCACTTCCTCTGCCCCCAACACCCCCTGTGCAGTCTTCTTCAGTTCTCACCTGTGGCGGCACCAGAAAGCCTAAGCCGTCCTCTGAGGCTTCAGCCTAAAGAATGTAGGTATCTCTCATTCACAATTACCCACTGATTTTTTTAATAATTCATTGGGGAATTCTAATCTGGGAATTTTTACAAACCCTGCTCAACCCAATTTGAGCTTCCTCTTCTGCAGTCTTTGAAGAGAGCATGGCCTCTTCTCTCCACCGAATAGCCCTCAAACTAGCCAGCCCTGGGTCCTCACATTTCCTGGCCCAGGATGGCTCGGGCTTGTTCCCCCAGGGAGGGCCCTCCTGACTTTTCTCTACAGGTCACCTTTCTTGGCGCAGAAAATCGACAGAATGAATCCTTATTTTACATACCCATCTGTCAACTCACCTTCCCAAGTCTTCCAGAACCTTGTGTAATTGTTGAGGTCCACAGTCGCTTTTCTGTATCATCTATTTTGCTTCCCTTGTGGAGTGATTGTAGGCTAAGACCGGAGAACACAGAGGAGCTGTCCCTAACTGTAAATTTGAATATGAAGAATAAAAAGCCCAAGTTTATGATTGTTTTTAGCACAGAACAAATTATTATACTCATGAATTAACAGATGGCATAGACAGGTAAGGGCACAAAAGAATGGTTTAACATATTTGACCAGTATTCTACAACAAGTCAGGGACACTGAACAGCATGTTCTTTTTCTTCCAATAGAAGTTTCTGGAATAGTTGCCTCTTATTAAATGTGTTTAAAAATGATAAGCACAGGTAATGGAAAGAAAGGTTATTTTTATTCATTTTCTAAAATAAGGCACTTGATAAGAACAGGTCTTGGAAAAAATATTTAGTTAAAAATCTAATATTTCTTGCTAAAACAAAATAAGTACCTTTCAGAGAAATGTCTCAAAATTAGGGGGCAAAGCATAACCCTATCAGGACCCAATATTAAATAGAAATAGCATAATTTTTATCAAACAGCCTATCATAAGTTTTCAGTGACTTTTCTAATCCTTATCAATCACATTTTTAAAATGAAAGTTGGCAAGTGTATTTTTTATGTAAACAAATGGTAATTTGGAAAAGAATTCCAGTAGGAGAGTGAAGGATAACCTCATGACTAAACAAAGAGCCACATTCATCTAGACTTGATCAAAGAGTTGTTTTCTGCAGTTTCTATCAACAATAGTATTTTATTCAGCACCAGGTGACCCTCTTTGACACATGTAAACAGACTGAGGGATGTAGTTTTTTTATCATATGTTTCTTCTTCTTGAAGTTAGCCCAGTTTCATGAGGTACAGTACATTTCCAAAGGCAGGCTGCTCAGGTGCTGGTGATGGGTCCTTAACTGTATACTCGTGGAAACTTCATGGTGGAGGGGAAAATGTATAGGCACTGGAATCTGAAGGACATGGATACAAGATAACTTTTTAAACTTCGGTGATCCCTGGCTTTCTCCAAGCTTTAATTTTCTCACCTTTTTTTAAACCTTTCTTTCTAACTTAGTTTTAATTTTTTATTAGTACATGTTTCCATTAAATAATGATTACATTGCTTGTGGGGAGTTGGTACATTACATAACACATCTTAATTCCTTTTTTCATCCCCTTTCCCTCTCTTCCACTTCTATCTCATGATCCCTTTCCCATTTGAAAAAAATCTATCTCCCTACTTCCTATTATCTGTCTTTTATTTTACTCTTTATATTTTGAGTTTCTCACATATGGAAATCAGTATGGGGATCCTTCAGAAAAACTAAAATTAGAAATTCCATTTCATCTAGCTATGCCCCTTCTATATATCTTACCAAAAGAGTTAAAGACATTACAGTAATACATGCATACCCATGTTTATAACAGCATAATTCATAGTAGCTAAGTCTTGGAAATGGCCTATATGTCCATCAATAGATGAATGAATTGAAAAATGTGGTATTTATACACAGTGGTGTATTACTCTACTATGAAGAAGGATGAACGTAAGTCTTTTGTAGGAGAATGAATACACCTTGAGACCATAATATAAAGTGAAATAAATCAGACACTCAGATTTTCTTATCTTTGAAATGAGTACAGTTGTATTTCCTATTTTTATGAGGATATCACTGAGCTTTTATTTATTTTTAATTTTATTTATTTATTTTTTTATTTTGTGAGCACCGGGGGTCGACCTCAGGACCTCACGCGCCAGCAGGTGCCCGTGCTGCTCAGCGATATCACCGGCCCTTTTTTCATATGTGGGTACTGAGAGATGAACTCAGGACCTCGCGCTTGCCAGGCAGGCACTTATGCTGCTGGGCTATCTCACCAGCCCCAATCACTGAGCTTTTAAAATATACTAATTTATTTGTTTTAGTCACATACTATCAAATTTCTTTTTTTATTTTTTATTTTTTTTTTGCTGTTTGTAACTTTACTTTTTTAATCATACATGTACATTTGCATTACTAATAGTTACATTCATTTTGGGGAGTTGATTCATGTATATAACACATCTTGATCATTTTTGACCCCTTTACTCCTCCCTTCCTACTCTCCTTTTCCTCCTGATTTCCCTTCTATATCTTCAGAATGTCTGCTTTTTATTTTCTATCATCTCTCCTTTATTTTACTCTTTTGTTTATTTATGATTTAGATTTTTCATAGAAAAGAAACCATGCGGGCCGGTGAGATGGCTCAGCGGCATAAGCGCCTGCCTGGCAAGTGCAAGGGCCCGAGTTTGACTCCTGGAACCCACATATGAAAAAAGGGCCGGTGATATCGCTTAGCGGCACGGGCACCTGCTGGAGCGCGAGGTCCTGAGGTCGACCCCCGGTACCCACGAAAAAAAAAAAAAAAAGAAAAAAAAGAAAAGAAACCATGCAATGTCTAACTTTCTGTATCTGATTTATTTCCCTTAACATTATAGCCTCAAGCCCAGTCCATTTTCCTGCAAATGACATGATTTCTTTCTTCTTTAAGGCCGAATAGTATTCCATTGTGTGTATATATATATATATATATATATATATATATATATCACATTTTCTTTACCATTCATATGTTGATGGGTATCTAGGCTTTTCCCAGAGCTTAGCCATTGTGAATTGCACTACTATAAACAGATATGCATGCATCACTGTAGTATATGTTCATTAAAATGGATATAAGATAATATAGAAATTTAACTTGAAATTAAAAACCTTTTCAGAAAGTAAGCTCCAGGTTCAAATGGCTTCATTGGTAACATCTATCAGTCTTTTAAGGAAGAAGTAATATCAATCTTACATAAAATTTTATAAAACTAAAAAAGGAGGAAAGAATACTTCTTAATTGGTTGTGTAAAACTATACAAATAAGTTATAAAATAGTCCTGGTAACAAAAGCTGACAAAGACACTGCATGGAACAAAGGCAATATTTTTCAAACACAGGGATAAAATTCTTAACTAAATTACCAAGTTAAGTCCATTAATACATAAAATAGTACATAGTCCAAAATTACAAAGTTGATTTAAAAACTGAAAATCATTGCAACTAGCCATACAAATAAAAGGTGAAA
Source organism: Erethizon dorsatum (assembly GCA_028451465.1). NCBI lineage: Eukaryota > Metazoa > Chordata > Mammalia > Rodentia > Erethizontidae > Erethizon > Erethizon dorsatum. The sequence continues at coordinate 104,235,032 of CM051822.1, forward strand.
ACTCACCTGATCATCTCAGTGATCAAATTTCTATTACACTAGAAACACAATGGTGCTTCCTCAGTCTGATAAAGAGCATCTGTGAAATACTGACTGCTAACTTCATATTTAATGGTGAAAGGTTGACTGCTTTTACTTTTAGATTAGGAACATCATGAGTAAATGTTTGTTTTCACTCCATCTATTCAATATTTTTATGGTGTTCTGTTATGGTTTAAATGTAGAATGTCCCACAAGTCTCATGTGTTCAGACGTGGGACTTTTGGGGGGTAGTTGGATTGTGGGGGTGCTGTGCTCATCAGTGAATTAATCTGCCGATGAGTTCATGCTTGATGTTGCATTTGGAGGTTAGGCCTGCTTAGAATAGGCAGGTCAGTGGAAGGGTACATGATACAGAAGGGTCTGTCTCCCTTCCTGCTCCTCCCTTCCCTCTCTGCTCCCTGGTTGCCATGGGTTAAACAGCTTTCCTACCCCAGCCTTTTCCAGTGCTGTTTCTGCCTTGGACTGAAACCATGAGCCAAAAGAAACCTCTCCTCTTTTAAATCGTGGGTGTTACGTATTTTGTCCCAGCAATGGGAAAGTGACTAAGGTATGGTCTCAGTGCAATTAAATATAAATAAATAAAAGACAAAGGAGAAGTAAAATTATTATTATTATTATTATTATTATTATTATTATTAATTATTATTTTGTGTGTGTGGGTACCGGGTCTTGAACTCAGGACCTCGCGCACCTGCAGGCGCCCTTGCCGCTGAGCGATATCGCCGGCCCTTTTTTCGTATGTGGGTTCCGGGAGCCAAACTCGGGACCTCCCGCTTGCTGGGCAGGCGCTTATGCCACTGAGCCATCTCACTGGCCCATAAAATTATTTTTATCTGTAAACGATATCATTATTTATTTAGAAAAATCCCGAGAAACTTACATACTGGGACTAGTAAATTAATTTGGTAAGATCTCAAGATACAATGTCAATATGAGAAAGCAGTGTATATTTATAATAGAAGGAGGCAATTGGTAACATATATAATAGCAGCAATTTAGAAATTTATTGGGATAAACTTAAGAAAATCAAAATGTGTTCTATTGAACCTATAGAACATTGCTGAAAGAATACGTAAATAAGTGAACATATATACCATGCTCATGAACTGGGTAATTCACTATTGCTAAGTTAGCAGTTCCCCCTAAATTGAATTATAGATTTAGCATAATTCTATTTTGGGGTTTTTGTAGAAATTTAAATGCAGACTATAGAATTTTATGGAAATTTAAAAGACCCAGAATAGTCAAATAATTTTAAAAAGGAGAACTAAATTTAAGTACCTAATTTTAAAAGCTCTTATAAAGCTGCAGTAGTTGACTCAGTGTGACTTAAGGGTAGATAAATAGGTTAGTGGAACAGAACAGTGTCAAGAAACAGACCCACATATATGGTTAGTTTATTCTTGTCAAATCTTCTAAGGTAATTTAGTGGTAAAAGGAAAAGCTAAATCAATGACATTAGAAAACCTGAATAAAAGTATGAAAAAATTAACCCTGATGCCTATCACATGCCATACATAAAATTTAATTTAAAATTGATCATACACTAAAAATTAAATCTATAAATCATCTAGAAGATAATTTATATGAGTACATTAGTACTTTAGGGTAGGCAAAGATTTCTTAGAACACACAGTGCCAACAATAAAAATAAAATAATAAATTGAATTTTACCAAAATTAAAGTTTCCTTTTCATTAAAAGATATATAAAGCTATATGGAATGGTGCACATCTATAATTCCAGCACTCTGGGAGGCTGAGGCAGGAGATCACAAGTTCGAGCCCAGTTTGGGCAACTTAGTAACTTAGTTAGACCCTGTCTCAAAATTACAAAGGGTCTGGGGATGTAGCTCAATACAGAGACCTGGCTTTAATCCTTAGTACCACAAAAAGTAGATGAAAGGCTTGAACAGAAACTGTATAGAGGAATATACATGTATGATCAGTAAACACATGAAAAGCTGCTTCATTATGACTCATCATGGAAATACAAATTTCATTGTATTCATTGTAATACAAACTATAAAAACTACATAGCTAATTTTAAAAAGATTAACAACATCAAATGTTGATGGATGGGGATTCAACTAGAACTCTCATGTATTCCTGGTAGAAGTATAAATTGGTATAATCACTTTATAAATTGTCAGTTTCTCATAAAAACAATCATATACTTATTCTACTACCCAGCAGGTCTATTCCTAGGCACTTACCTAAGAGAAATAAAAATATATGTCCACAAAAATATTTGTACTAAATATTAATAACAGTTTTATTTCTTATAAGCTGAACTCAGAAACAATACTAATGCTTATCAGTGGGAGAATGGATAACAATTGAAAGAACTACTGATACACATAGCAGTGTGGATTAGTGTCAAAACCATTATAGGGAGAAAAGGAAGCCAGACACAAAAGGGTACATGCTGTACTGTTCTGTTTATGTGAAGCCTGAGAACAGTCAAACTAGTTTGCAATCACAGGATTTGTCCTGTTGTGTGTGTGTGTGTGTCTGTGTGTGTGGTGGGAGATTAGTAAGTGCTAGGGGTTGAACAAACTGGAAAGGACTGTAAGAACTTTTTTTTTTTTTTTTTTTGTGGGTACCAGGGGGTCGACCTTAGGACCTCGCGCGCCAGCAGGCGCCCGTGCCGCTGAGCAATATCACCGGCCCCTTTTTCGTATGTGGGTTCCGGGAGTCGAACTCAGGCCCTCGCACTTGCCGGGCAGGCGCTTAAGCCGCTGAGCCATCTCACCGGCCCCTGTAAGAACTTTTTGAAATGATGAAAATGTTTGGCGTCTTTATTGAGTCTTGTTTACATGAATGTCAACAGTTTTTCGGACTTGAGAGTGTATGCATCTGACCGCATATACATTTTATCTCAATTAAAAAATAGCTATCAAAAGCAAAAAATTGTGGTCACCCCAGATATACTATCTTCATATTCAGGAATCTCAAGGATATGTAAGAACAGTTTGGTAATAGGATTTCACATTTTTTTTTTTTAACTGGAGAGTAAGCAGGTGGTGAACTGTGATTACATTTAGGTGGCATTTGAAATGACACTGTGAAATATCAGGGTGACCAGAGGTCAGTTGTTACCCATTAATACTGAGGCAGATGGATGTTGCTCTTACCAGTCTTCCTGCTTCCACACTGCTCACCTCCAAGCTATTCACACAGCAACCAATTGGTTTCTTGTTACTCTTTAAAACTCTTAGGATAAAAATCAGACTTGGAATAAAATTCCGATGACAGCATGTTCCAAAAAGCCCTGTAAAAGTCCAACTCAGTCACTTTCTCTCAGGCTATACTCCTGCTGTTTTGTCCATTTTGTTTTTGTTTTTTGGCCCTGGGGCTTGAACCTAGGGCCTCACATTTGCTAAGCACACACACATACTCCACCACTGACCTACCCTTCAGATCCCCCCAGCAGTGGCCTTGATTGTGTCCAGCTCACCTTTTCTCGAAGCTCCATTGCTGATGCCTCCCTTGGCAACTCTCTCTAATGTCCTTTGCCTATCTGGCTCCCTACTCATCTCTCAGATGTCTAAGAAATAGGGTCCCCTGTGCTCCCATCAACTGTCATCTCCTCCCAGAACCCATTTTTCCTTTCCTAACACGTTATAGTTTGTAATGATTTCTGTTTCTAAATTCCGTAACAGAAAACAAGTCATAAGTCCATAAGGCCAGAATTTATAATACCTGGCCAGGCACATAGCAGAACTGAATAAATGTTTCTTGAGTAAATGGCTTCTTAATAAAACACTCAACTTCATAACTCTAGGCAATGATGTGATTGTGCTGAGTGTGTGTGTGTGTGTGTGTGAGTCCACAGATTTTCTAAATCCTAATGGGCCATATTCCTATTCAGTGACAAAATTTTTCATTATTATAGGGAATAAAGCATCTTTCTCTAAACTCGGGTATTTCGTTGCCTGTAGTTAGATGACCTTTCCTTGAATGATGGCTTCTTTATCTAATGGATGAAGCAGTGAGGCTGAAATTGGGGCAATAGATCATCAATCTTTCTCAGGGTAGAGATGTGCAATCTGACTTGCTTTCAAGACTTTCACACTACCCATCCTTATTCTATCACTATTGGCCATCAGAAAGTGTCTCGGGGAGTCTTAGGAGCTTCCTCATTGAAATTCAGTGTGTGTGCTCTCTGGGCCCCACACACACCTAATTCTGCGCTCATTCCCAGGAAAGCAGTCTGGCTGGTGGACCAGATAGACCATTTTGGCTGACTTGACAAGCGGCTTAACTGCTGTTTTTTAACTGAACTTTACTGCGTCTGTAACCTACTTTAGCACTGCAGAATGCAGACCCACTTTCACCCCTTAGCTTTGTTTCTGCAAAGCTGTAGCCTTACGTCAGTGATTGGAAAGGTGTGTTGGCTGTGCTCATTTCCACATCTCTGAAATGGCTGAGTGGCAAGACTGCAGCTGATGGGACTGATGTAGGAAGAGGTCCTGGAAGGAAGAATGCGATGTGGGGAGCTGTGCCTCACCTAGATTCTCTTCTCCTGCTGATTCATACAGTACAGACAGTACCTAACCTGCATCTGAGGACAGGGACATTATGGTTCTTGATCTCTAAGTTATTGTTATCTGATGGTTATTCTGATTCCTTGCAGTTAGAAGATTGCAGGGGAAGCCAAAGTCAGCTTGCCATGAAAGAAAATATGGAGCAATAAGCTGACCTCCTGTAATTTAACCTGCTCTCTAACATCTATTCCTACCAAATCCTGATGAGAGCCTCTCAGTTTTGTTCAGTACTCCCTCATTATTGGATGTTTTAATATGACTGTTGCTATAGTCTGAATGTGACCCCCCCCTAAATTTATGTGTTAAAACCTAATCTCCAGTATCATGGTTTTAGGGAGGTGATTAGGTCACAGGGAGGAGCACTCATGAATGGGATTAGTGCTCTTTTAAAAGAAACCCCAGAGAGCTGCCTTGCATCTTTCACCCGGTGAGGACATAGCAAGTGCGATCCATCTATGGACCAGAAAACCAGCCTCACCAGACATTGAATCTACCTTGATCTTGGACTTCTCACCTCCAAAGCTATGAGAAATACATTTCTATTGTTTTTAAGTCACTTGGACTATGTTACAGCATATTTTGTTATAGCAGCCTCAGCAGATTAAGACAGCAAAATCTCTGCAAACACACTACAAATCAGTGACAGAGGAAAAAAATATCTTGAGAAAGTTGCAGAATTTCATGAAAGCAGTAGTGTAGTATTTCTGGTTCATATTGGGTGCAAACAAGCAACACGTGAGGATCTGGCAGTTAAGCCAGTTATCAACTGCAGAGGGGCATGTCCTCTTGGATGAGGTTAGTAGAGTTGCTTCAGATGAGATGGATTTAAATAGCAAAGGATTGTGAGATATAATAGAGAACCACATAAATTGTAGAGTACATATTCAGACCATAGCACCAGGTATTTTGCTGACTCCCAAGGCCTCCTCTTTTCTTCCGTGCTCCAAGGGGAGCTGCTTATAGTTCCTGAAATGATTCCAGCTTCTGACAAAGGAAAACTGGTCTGTTTGCTTGCTTTGGGACGCACCCTGTGTCTACGTCTTGCCTGCTCCAAAACTATCTTTGGAAAATTTTGGAAAAACTGATAATTTGGCAGAAGCTGCTGGTCAAAGTGGCAAATTTGGAGAGTGGGGTTGGAAGGGAGTAGCGAAAATACCAGGAAAGAAGAAATAAACTAAAACCAACAAGACCAAGCCGAGTATAAATAGCAAAGCCTCTGGAGAAAAGCTAACAATAATCTGGCTCCACAGAACTTTTACTCCCATAAGGTAGAGTGAATGATATTTTTCCTTATACTACATATGGTTGATTTGCATAATATAGGAGCTTCCAAATGAAGGGCTGGCCCCAACAGGTTTTTCTTCTTTACATTGGAATCACATTTTATATTTTCTCTGAGTTGTGCTCAGGGCATGTGAAGCAGCTTGGATAAAAAATGCTTTGACTTCTTGTCAGTATCACAGGGACTTTATTGGCATCTTGCTTTTCAATTTCTTTCTGGTCATTTAGAGACACTTTAAGCAGAAACAAGAGCAGGGACTCTGTGCAAGCTGCCATCAGTACTTTCTTAGCTTAGTTGTTCAGTCAGCTACTGAATCTCCAAAAGAACGCTGGGCTGCTCAGCCCCTTAAACTTCTTAGGTGGAGTTTTGGCAATTACCTAGAAAATCAGGATCCAGTGGGTGCAGAAAGAAAGACTGCAGCATTTGGAGTGGCCTGCCTTAGTGCCTGTGTGTTTGAAGGAACGGATGAGTGAAGGTAATTTTGAGTCTTGTGACCCACATGACCTTAAACGGATTGCGTGACATCTTATTCATTCACCCAGCGGACATTCGTCGATTGCCTCCTGGGTGCCAGACACTTAGCTAAGTGCTGAGGATATAGAGGTGAATAAGTTGGCATCTATTCTGCAGGAACTTCAATCTGGGAAGGACAGAAGGACAATGAGGGAGAGACTGCATGGAGACCAACTGGTTCTGTCTGCCAGGGGACTAGACACAGATGTGACACCCTGATCTATGATTTTCTCTGCCTGGTGGCTTGTGGCTTGCAAGACTGCCTGTCTTCCCTCTCTGCTTTAGGGAAAAGTGAGGGCTGGCAGATCACACACCATTCTGTGAGTATGGCCAGAGGCGTATTTCAGCAGTTCACTTCTAGAGTTTCCAATTTTTTTCTTTAAATCGTTTTTTAAAACAAATCAAGATATTTTCCCATTACCAAGCACCTCTCTTGTTGCCTATTTTGCAAAGATTCCTGGAAGGAACTTTGATCTCACAGTGAAGGTCTCTTTGGTGTTCTGGAAAGTAATCCCTGTAGTCTTGCTGATGGTTTACAGCTAGAAGTTGGCTGACATCATTCTTGATTTTCTGATATTTGTTCTTCTCTTTCTTATATTAGAAATCACACTGGGAATGGAATATTTATATTTACTTAAACTTTTCCTGACCCAAGTGTCTGTGAATGCAGGGTTTGTTCAGATTTCATAGGCAAGATGTCAAATGGTGGATATGAGCATCGAATTTAAGCTTGCCATAGAAGGGATGCAGAAAAAGTAGTCTCCTGAGTATATTAAAGTAAGCATACAGGCTTTTTACAGATTATATAGCAGCTGCCCCCCATGCTAACATTTATTTAGCGTTTATTGTATGCTAGACACACCCTAGATGTCCTATACACATTGTCTTATTTAATCCTCAGGAAAACTCTATGAGATAGATACCCACCTTGCTCATGATAGTGGAAGTTAAATCCAGGGCCACTGTCATGCTAGGCAAGTTCTCTACCACTGAGCTACATCACCAGCCCTTTTATTTTATTTTGAAACAGGTTCTTACTAAATGGCCTGGGCTGGACTCAAACTTGTGATCCTCCTGCATCAGCCTCCCGAATAGCTGGGATTAGAGGCATGCATCACCACACTTAGCTAGAAATTCTTATTAATCTCATTGTGCAGATGAGCAGAGATGAAGTATCTTACTCAAAGTCACACAGCTAGAAAGCAATGATGCCAGGATTCTCCACACTTAGATGGTATGTTCATAAATATCTACCTGTCTTATACAGTTGTCCCACAGTATCTGTGGGAATTGATTCTAGTACCTCCTGTGGATACTAAAGTCTTTAGGTGGTCAAGTCTGTAATATAAAATGGCATAATATTTGCATACTATCTATGCATATCCTCCTATATACTTTAAATCATTTCAGATTACTTATAATAACTTGTACAATATAAATGCTATGTTAAGTAGTTTATTGTATTTTTTAGGAAATAATGACAAGAAAAATCTTTGTATATGTTTCTCCCAAATATGTTTGATCTACAGTGGATTGAATCCATGGATATAATACCTATGTCTACTATAGATCAACTGACCCTAAGTCCCCATGATGTAGTCAGTGAAGCCATCTCCAACTGATAAATTCATGCAGCTATTTTCTTTCTCAAACACTTTGTAATAAATGTGTTTTATTTCATATTTGTAGGGCATGTCCCATTGCTTATAATTTTCAAGGAAAAAAGTAATCTAAGTCCTACTGTAGCATCTTTTTGAGCCCATGAAAATCCTACAAAATATTGTAACAAATGGCACAGAGTCGCAGGTGTGTGTTGCAAAAGGAATGAGCTCTATCTTTTCAGCCTTGAGAAATAACTACATTAGGAAAACAAAATAGCAGTGAAGCTTGAAATATGTTCTGGTGTTAAGATCTGGAACAGGCAACCTGGCCTGTTTCATTTATTCAGTATTTATTCCTATTACAAGTGTTTAGTGCTCTCTGGGCTCTCTCTTGCTTAATGAATGTTTTCAGAATTCTCAGTGGCTTGAGTTTTGTAATCTGAGAAATCAATCAAGTGCCTCAGGAGAATGCCATGTCTTACTCGCCTCTGATCCTCCAAATGCTTCTTGTAATTAGGCATCAGTTGGAGCTCATTGCACTTGAATAATGAGGTGATGTTTGGTTAGGCTTCTTTTGTTGTTTTTTCTTGAGGAACATTGCTTCTGTTTTCTGGATAACCAAATCACCATCATTGTAAAAATACAGTGTAAAGTCTCCATAATTATAATACTTACTTGTCTTTGAAAACCAAACTCAGTGTTTGATGGTCGTTGGTGTGTCACGCTGCCCGGCACACAGAGTTCTGGCATGCAGAGCCCTGGCATGCATGGGGCATGCTCTGCAGTCCTGGAGCTCCTACAGAGATGCTTTCCCAAAGAAAAGAGATCAGGGCTGGGGGGCTTGAAACTGTGGTTCCTTTTTACAGTGGTCTGACCTGACTGGTGACCAAAAATGAGTGGCTATAAGTCCCTGTAATTGAACAGTTTGATGACTGTCCTAATTATGCATTTGCTCCTGAACTATATAATTTTCTTTACACCCTATAGGTTAACAGGTATAATTAGTTAATGGTGAAATGTATGTACAAAATAATATATAAAATATATAAGTACAGTTTAAATAATACCATTATTACTGTTAAAAAGTAATATTAATGAATATCAAATAATGATAGAAAGCAGACCCTCATGTATCCACTAGGTGGATTAAGAAGTAGAATATAACTATACCCTTAAAACCCTGGGGGCTGATCCTTCTCTCTCCCATGGTAGCCATTATCTTATTTTAAAAATAATTTCTTTGCTTTTCTAGTCAGTGTTACACACACACACGCATGCACACACACACACATGCACTCAAATACCATATCACATCACACATGAGCACATGCATTCCCAAAACAGTATATTGCTTTGTTTTTCTCTTTTCAATCATACAGAATGTATATTTTAATTTACAACTTTTGCTCATCATTTTTTGGAGAATCATCTGTTTATTGTTGTATGTATCAGAAGTTAATTCATTTTCATTGTTGGGTGACATTCTAAGGCATTACTGTATCATTTTAAAAATCATTCTAATATTCATGGACATTTGGGTCATCTCCAGTTGGACTCCAGCAGGCTCCGGTTGGGGCCCGTTTTGACCAGTGTTGCTAAGAATCCCTGACACATTTACTGCAAAGGTTTACTATTCTTACTGCTATTGTAAGTTTTATTTTTAAGTTACAAAAATGGGGTAAAGACCTACAAAATCCACAAAAATAGTTGAAAACCTAAATATATATTTTAATGACTGGAGATCAGTCATACAGGGAAGAATATGTAAGACTTGACCAGCATGGCTAACAAGCTTCATAAAATAAATGTTCTTTGATTTTTAAATCATTTTAAAAGTCCATAGCAGATGATGGGGGGTGGTTAGGTCAATAGTCCACGAAACATTTGGCCTTAGATTTAAAATACTAAATCAATTTACCTAAGGTTATATAGCTCATAATATCTACTTGTTTACAATTAATATCTGCTATTCATTCCTATATTGCATTGACATAAAGTATTTTCTAATATCTGTTTCCAATTTAATATTGCTGTTAACCATTTCTTTACTGTTTTGTATATACTCTCTCAAAGAGTTCTTTGCTTAGTCTTGCCAGAGACAAATCTATTTTTTTAGCCTTTCTAAAGAGCTAACTTTTACCTTGAGCCTCTTTACTGTATTTTGATCTTACTTTCATTAGTTTGCTGTTATGTTTATTTTTCTTAATTTTTGAATTTATTCTGCTGTTCTTTTTTAATTTATTAAGTAAAATTACATTCAGCCAAATAAGGCTAAACTTTATTCCTTTTCTAACTTAAGCAATGTAGGCTATAAATTTCCCTCTAAGTGTTGCTGTAGTTACATTTCATAAGTTTAAATACATGTTGCTTTCAAATTAATTTCTGAATTTTCCAATTTTTCATTATTTAATTCTGTGATCTGCAAGAGCTTTTACTTTAAATCCCAAGTATACAGTATTTTCTCATTATATATGAAAAATCATTTATAGCTTAATTACATTGTGGTCTAATAATGTAATCTATAAAAATGACCAAATTTTATCTTAAATTTAGTTATGAAGATTAGCATATAGACACTTCCGTAAATATTTCATATGCCTTAAAAAAAATGAATGTTAAAGTCACTAGACTCAGTGTGTTAGATATCCATTAGATTAAACTTATTAATTATCCTGTTCAAATTTATATGTATCATACCTAATTTTGTTTATTCATAATTTATTAATAACAAAGATATGCATTAAATTTTCCCATTATTATGATAGGTAATATAATTCTATAGTACTTACCATTTTGTCTATTTTTGACTAATGGATTTTGAAACGATGTGTAAACAAGGCTTCAATTTGTGATGGTTTCTGTTATACCTTTTACTGTCTTTGCAATTAAGTCATCACTAATACCAGTTTTTACAATAAAGTTGTCAACTTTCTCTTGGTTAATATTTGCCTCATATAATTTTCTACCCTATGATTGTTTGTAACATATGTTTTATATATACAGTTTAAAAAGTTATTTGGGATGCTAATTGCAATTACATTTCTCATCGTTACTCAAATAGTACAACTTATTTATATCATTTTATATGCTTTTTTCTAATTTCTTGTATTATTTTTGTGTACGATTCTGTGTTTTTCCTCTGACAATTATGTAAATATGGTTTAATGCACAATGTTAGTTAATAAAGTCTGAAGTTAATAACTGTTTCTTCCCTCTGAGCCATGTAAGGACATTAAATGCTTTACCTCTGATCAGTGCATTCTAACTTATTATGTAATTTTGTCTGGTGTTTTAATTCTAGCCTGATTCTTCTTCCTTTTTTCCCAACAAAACCAACTATTTGTGCACAGTTTTACTTACATATATGCCAATATCTTTACTTCTCATTCTTTTTCTATCTCAGCCTTTTTAAAAATATCCCTTACATTTTATTTAAAAAGTTTTTATGATAAATGCTCTGTATTTTTAGTTTCCTAAAATTTCTTTGTTTAACTTCATTCTTTTTTTTGTTTGTTTGTTTTTTGGTGGGTACTGGGGGTCAAACTCAGGACCTTGCACACCAGCAGGCACCCGTGCTGCTGAGCGATATCACCAGCCCTTTTTTCGTATGTGGGTACCAGGAGTCGAACTCAGGACCTCACACTTGCCAGGCAGGCGCTTATGCTGCTGAGCTATCTCACCGGCCCTTGACTTCATTCTTGAATCGTAGCTTTATTCAATCCATAATTCTAGTTTGACATTTTCTCTCTTTGAACTTTGAAGATACTGTTTCATTGTAGACTAGGTCATTGTAGACTAGCTTCAATGGGGGGCTCTTTTGAACTCAGCTGTAAATCTTACTCCTGCTCTTTTGTAAATGTTGCTTTCCTTCTGAATGTTTTTAGTATCTTGGTTTTTCTTGTGTGTCATAAAGCTGTTTCTGGATGTGGATTTTCTTTTACACATCTTGTTTGAGATTCACTGGGCTTTATAAATCTCTGGTTTTTGTCTTTCAACATTCTGAGAGACCCTCAGCCGTTATCTGTTTGAATATTGCTTCTTCTTCATTCTCTATATTCAGTTAGACATGTTTTAGACTTCTCATTCTGTTATCCCTATCTCTTAACTTTTCCTTCATAGTTTTTATCTCTCCTTCTCCCTTTCCATGCCTATCTTCATCATTTAACTTAACTTGGACAAAATTTGAATCTACATTATCTTCTAATTTACTTAATCTCTATTCACCTTTGTCTCTCATGCTATTTAATCATTCTACTGAGTTTTAAAATTTACTTTATTTTTTCATTGATAGAAATTGACTTTACTATTTATTTATACTGCTGTCTCTGTCCTTTTAAGTTTTCTATAATTTCTTGAATCATATTCCAATAGTTATTTTATATTCTATACCTTGTAATTATAATATCAAAAGTTGTTATGTTTTGGTTTGTCCTATATGTTCTCACAAGCTCTTAAGATCTTTTGCATTTGTGTTTTTCTTTTCTTTTCCTTTCTTTTCTTTTCTTTTTAAAGTGGGTACCGGGAGTTGAACTCAGGATCTTGCGCCTGCCAGGCAGGCGCTTACGCCGCTGAGCCATCTCACTGGCCCTGCATTTGTGTTTTTCACTCTGTGCTTTTTATTTTCCCTAGAACTTTCTTTTTGGAGAATATTTTGATGTCTGAGTTGAAGTTGAAGTCTCTGCAGAGGAATTTTGTTTATGGCCCCTTAACCCAGGGCCACTCAAAATTAATTCTCTACCTAAAGATTTTTGGAGACCTCATGAAAATAAACAAATTGGAAAGCAAAAACCTGTGACAATCAGATCATACTTAGGAAATCTCTCCACACAGGCCAAAGATGGAGGTTGGCAAGTTTCAGTATTATATCCTTCTGGAAGATGGGCCTCTTATTTCCCCTTGACCAACCTGGTGTCGTAGTCTACAGGGTCTCAGATATATTCCAAATCTTTTGTTATGTTCTACCTAAAATGTGCCCCAGAATGTGTCTTTTCATCTTTATTCCCATAAAGACACCAAAGCAGAAGCACAAGGTCTACAGGTATCCACAGATGCATTCAGCCTCTAACCTGGTCTTGCTTTTTTTCTTGTACCTAAATGTGTTGGTAACTTACCCATCACTGAGACATGATACAAACACACATAAGATAAAGAGGAAAGCTGTTCACCTCATGGCAGCCAGGAAGCAGGGAAAGGCTCAGTGATGCACGTCTTCCAACCAGGCCCCTCTTCCTAATACCACATTTAACTATGAGCTTGTCAATGGATCAATCCTTTAACAAGTATAGTATCCCCATGATCTAACAATATTCCAAAATCCCTACCTCTGAACATATGAGACTTTTGGGGGAACATTTTAATTCTAAACTGTTAATATTCCATCCCTGGCCCCAAAAGGTTTGTGTACTAAAATATATTTAGTACATCTCTAAGAGTCACCAAACTCTTAACAGCTTCAGCAGTCCAAGTTTGAAGTCTCTTCTAAGACTCATGGCAAACTCTTAGCTGTAAGACCCTATAAAAGTTTTTAAAAAGTTAAGTATTTCTAACATACAATAGCATAGGGTAAACACTTCCATTTTAAAAGGGAAGAATGGGAGGATAGAGAGGAAATAGACTAAAGCAAGACCCCAAACCAGCAGGGCAGTCATTACATTCTGTAGCTCCATGTCCGGCATCCAAGGCAGATTGCAGTCAGGTACATGTTACAAAGAGTTTGGGCAATTCCAGGCCTATAGCCTTGCTGGTAGCATCCCATATGGCCTCTCTCTTGGGCTTGCTGTGCTTACTACCTGAGCTTTCTCTAGCAGACAATTCATATCCTGATATCCCCATCTTCCTGGAGTCTCCACTACACCTTTGGTTTCATTTCCACAGCTTGGGTCACTGCCCTCTCAGGGATGCCTCACCTGGTCTCCCAATCTTCCTTTGAAATCTTGGTGAAAGCCTTCCTGACCCCACAACTCTTGCATTCTGCATGCCAGTAAGACCAGCATTACATGGACAACACTAATATCAGCGGCAGCTTGAGCAGTAACAGGGACCTCTTGGTCCATGGCTGCAGCAGCCTTTGAGTACTGAAATGGCTGAGCACAATGAAATGAATCTTGGGGAACCAATTTCCTAGAAGGCCCTTGTCAAGCAGGCATCTCCGAGACTCTTCTCAAATAAAAGGATTACAGTTTTATACCCTTGAGCTGTGATGGTTGGAAATTTCTGATTTCTGAGATGTCCTCAGGCATTTTTCTTCTTGTTCCTTTACAAAGTATTTGTTCCTTTTTAATGCCATTAATCTCTTCAGTAACCACACCTCTTTTGTCCCTAATGTCACATGAGGTTCTTTCTCAGCCAAAATTTAAATATTTCAATTTTTTTCTGCTCTGGCTTTTGCCTCTGATTCTCACTATAAATCTGGCTAAAAGTAGCTGGCAGTACTCATGCCACCGCCTGAGTGTTGGGCTATCTTGAAATGTCCTCTGTCAGATTAGTCTACTGCCCTTAATCTCCATTCCTGAAAAATTTCAGGACATGGGCAAAATGTGGACAAATTTTCTTCCAATGTCCTTTTATCCCAAATGCCAATGGAGTCCTTGTTCCCAAATGAAACCTTCTGAGTCTTGTTTTCACTATCAGCATTCCTATAAGTGTTCTGGTCTTAGCTCTAACTAGAATCACCCATTACAGCATTTTAACCTCTTCTCCAATCCTTTGCAAATTCCTCTCACAAACCAGCAGCAAAGGCTTTTGAAACATACGGTCAAATATAATCACACCAAAGACCCCACATCTCTGGTACCAATTTTCTGTGTTCATCACTTTCCTGTCACACAAGACTTTTTTTTTTTTTTTGTGGGTACCGGGGGTCAACCTCAGGACCTCATGTGCCAGCAGGCGCCCATGCCACTGAGCAATATCACTGGCCCTTTTTTTGTATGTGGGTACCAGGAGTCGAACTCAGGACCTCGCATTTGCCAGGCAGGCGCTTATGCCTCTGAGCTATCTCACTGGCCCCTCACACAAGACTTTGAGGGACATTCTAAATTTAAACCATAACACTAAAATTCTTGCCATGCCTATTTTGGAGGAACTTCAATTTTATTAACTTGTCTGTCAATGCCATGATGCATTTAAAATTTTTTGGTTTTATATTTCATCCTACATTTAATTATTTCAAGAAAGGTGTGGGCCAGTGAGATAGCTTAGTGGCATAAGC
Source organism: Erethizon dorsatum (assembly GCA_028451465.1). Classification (NCBI taxonomy): domain Eukaryota; kingdom Metazoa; phylum Chordata; class Mammalia; order Rodentia; family Erethizontidae; genus Erethizon; species Erethizon dorsatum. The sequence goes on from CM051822.1 coordinate 104,250,228, forward strand.
ACCTGCCTGGCAAGTGCGAGGTCCTGAGTTCGACTCCTGGTTCCCACATACGAAAAAAGGGCTGGTGATGTCGCTCAGCGGCACGGGCACCTGCTGGCATGCGAGGTCCTGAGGTCGACCCCCGGTAGCCACCAAAAAAAAAAAAAAAAAAGGTGTATAGTGGGCCCATTGATACAAATAGAAGTCCAGGTTTGAAAATTATTAGGTGTTTCTGTGTTTGGAGAAGGGACTAAACTGAGCTTAGAGGTAACTAGGTCTGAGTTTGACCCCAGCTTCTACTTTCAGTGTTTGTAGATAACCACTTGATCAGCTTTACGAATATCAACAGCTACATTTATATGTTGAATTTCTGTTTACAAAACGGTTTCACAAATATCAAGTCTTTTGAAAGTGGCTGAGGCAGATGTTGTTATTCCCATTGGTGAACAGATGAGACCGTTGTGAGAAACATCACTCTGATTTAGACTCAAGTCCTCAGACACCAATGAAAATTGTGCTTTTGTGACAATCTTGCTTGAATTAAGTGATTTAAGAGAACCCAGCAAGTGAATTCCGTTTGCTGCCTGGGGCACGTCATTGACTAGACACTCTCTGGACAGAGATTGTAAGCCTGAAGTTGTCTGTCTGGAGAAAGGCCCATGACCAATTAGCAGTGTCTGTTGTTACAGAAGTGAAAATACAACGTATTTGGTTTCCCAAATTTAAAATGGCCCTGTAGACTTGAAACTCAAAGTCTATGGTTCTCATATAAACCTAAAATGAACTTATTTGAATTTAGATGGCATAAGTAACAGGAGGAGATAATGTTTGTATATGTAAGATAAGTAAGGCCCCTTGTCCTGTTTATGGTCAGTTTCCCTTAAAGTGTACAAGATGAACATGGGAACAAAATGGGTACAAGAGGTATAAGATGAACACGGGTAGTCTTTGAACATGGTAGTGTTATTTTCAGAAAGAACAGAACATTGGGAGAAGTTTTGGGATGCCACTTCATTAGCTACACAGTCACTTGGGTCTTCTGAGACTAGAATTTGCTACAGTTTTCTTCAGTAATTAAATCAATGGCCTAGTCTAGCTTAAGACAGCATCCCCTTTTCACTATGCGATATTCTGATTGGGCTGTGTGCTTAGCTCACCCTGAACTGTTCCTGTTGGTTCCACACCACAGGGCAAGCAGATCTTAAAGCAAAGCCCATTTGTGTCTCCTCCTTGTGTTGGCTTAGATTTCCAATCAAGGCTGCTAAGGGTGAGTTTGTAGAGTTGTTTTTCCCTAGCAAACCATGCAGCAGGTGCTACAGCATTTGATGAAAGAGTATAGGCCAACTCTTTAGAATATGGTAGTCATGGTCAGTCATGATTCCAAGAGGTTCTCCAGAAACCCATGCCCCCACTCCCCCGTAGAAGAGAACTGGATAGGCCCATTGGCAAGTCTGTGGCTACTGGTTTTTTGATTATTTCTCAAATGTTCACATTACTTTTCAAATCTCACCATCAAATTTATATTATGGTAAGGCCTTTGGAGGTCAAATAAAATCATTTTTCATTAAAATATTATCTTTGTTGGAGTCCTGCCCAGCTTTTATCAGCTCCCTTTCATGGCTTTATGATAAAAGGTAATTTCTCCTTTTTGAAGGCTTATTCTTACATTTATGTTTCAGATCATTGTGGCATATCATCAAGGCTGAAAAAAAGAAGAAGTTTTCCTGTGGGTTTGACCTTCTGTAGATTAGGCTGCTCTGATATGCCAAACCACTTCTCATCTTTGTAATTGTTCCTAGCTCTCTCTAGGACAAGGAGGAACATTTAGATTCCTGATAAGTGTTTTTCATCAAGCTGTGTGGGGTGGATGGAGGAAGCCAAGGTGACTGCTGTCATTTAAAAATCCTTAATTCTCTCTGCTGACACTGCCCCTCCTTGTCCCTACCTGTTCCCAGGATTCAGGCCTCCAAAGAGTTGACTAAAGTATGGCCACTTTCTTATCCCAGTCAGCTCCCTCCCTCTTGTTCTTTTGCATTCTTTATGCATTGCAATTGAGTTGGTTCTTTTTCCAGAACAAAATCCTTTTTGAAGATGCAAACTGAGGTTCCACAAGGAGTCTACAGTCTGCTTTTCTCTGTTTGTATTTCCTGCCTCTGACATTTGCTTTCAGAGTAATTATGAGCTTTTTGGTTGCTTTTCCTTTTCTCCATTGCTCGTTCTCAAATAAGGCTTACAACCAATTGCATGAGTTGCAAATCTCAGCTGGCTCAGGCTGCTCAGATATTACCCTGCCCCAAAACAGGGGGCAAAAGACATGACCTTTTCAGGGTTACATATGTCTTTCTGTCCCCAAGGACCTCAGCTTGTTGCCAGAGTACTTAATAGGGTTCAATTATGTTTGTGAGTAGTCTCTGCCACCTATATATTCATTTGAGTACCATGTTGGGGTGCCTTCTTTTGCCAGGCAGTGTCTTTGGTGCTAGGACTTCATTGGTGACCCTGATGGGCACACATTTCCTGGGTATCAAAGCAAATAAATGTTTAGCAGTGCTGTAACTGCAATGATATAAGAACATCTGATTTTTAGTCTACTAAAAAAGGGATTCACAGTTTCTGAAGGGCTGCATTAAAATTAGATAATTAGTCCTTTCTGAGCCTCTATTTCTCATTAATGACCTAGTGACTGTGTCATAGTATTGTTCTGAAGATGAAGAGACAAGATCAAGAAAGCTGCAAGCACAGCACTGACAGATGGGAGGCACCTAGCATCAGATGGCTTGACTGTCCTCTTGCAGATAGGATGTGCCTCGTGCCTGCTCATCTGGGCACAGTTTCCTCTTTCTTTCCTTTCACATTCACTGAAGCACTGCTCTATCTGTCCATGCCTTAGTCCCTTGGAGTCTCATGTTGCTTCTTTTCTGAGAACTTTATCTTATCTAAGAACTCAGAGCAACTCACCTTGTTCCTTGAGTCTAGTCCATAGTTTGAGAGGTAGCTCTCTGTCCCTGTCCCTGAAGAACAGCAGGGGCCCTCTTTGTTCAGAAACCCAAGAGGATTCTGCAATCATTCCTGTAGGAAGAACCCAGGAAAAGAGAGAGGGAGGGAGAGAGAGAGAGAAATCAACCAATGCTAATTGATCTGGTGGCTGAGGAAGAATCAGTGATTGCTCCTCAGTGTTGCCAGAGAGGGAGTAGCCATGTTCACAGACACACTGGACATCAGCTTCTGGACCAGCTCCTTGGATTGTGGTCCTCTGCTTATCTGCTCTCACTGAAAACAGCAACTGAGCATTTCAACTGCCAGATCAGGGTCGGAAACTATTACCTTTAATCTTCCTAATTGAGAGCATCTTTGCTTTGCACTGTCAGATCCACATATAAATATTTACAGTTAGCTGCTCCCAGCCAAGAAAACTTGCAATGGTTTCTGAAAGCAATTGCATGTGCTCTTCCCACAGATCACTGTGCCTGGCTCCACCCCATCACTAGTAAAGGGGCACGTGTGCCCTCATTCAATGAGTGTGGGGATGTGTGTGGATGTGTATGTCAAACTGGAACACCAGTGAGTAAGTTTGCTACTAGAACAGGCAGATTCTTGGTATCTCTCACTCCACTGACTTGGGAGTTTTCTGCTAATATTTCTTTTGTTGGTAATGTTAGCAAGATATGAATATCTTATAATCCCTGTTTTATAGTTCCTATTTTCCAAAATATGCAGTGCCCTGTCTGTGTCTCTGAATTCTCAGTTTTGGTTCTTTGTCTAGCCAGAAGCTAGGTCTGCATATAAAGGGAGGGATAGACACGCACTTGGAATGGATTTCATCTAGTTTGTTCCATGCTAGGATAAAACACTTCATAGCTCCCCTTCTTACCTCAGTTTCTCAAATGCATGTGTTCTTTGAGAAGAGAATAAGATGTTGGGTAGTCAGAGTTGGAAATGTTGAGTTTGATTACCTTCCTTTTTCTTGTTCTCCTGGTTGAATTTAAATCTAAGCCTTAATGGCTGAGAGTCCCAGCACCTCAGAGTTGGGTATGTAGTGGGAGATGATACCCTGGACCCACACCTTTTATTTACAGAAAGAATCCTGTTAATTCAGTATGGCTTGGTAGAGTCTAGCTGTGACTCTGGTGGTTATTGCTAAAGCAGGACTGCAAAGGAGCAGAGCTCCTTGTAGCTCAGGTGTGCCTTCCAGGCCAGAAGGAATTGCCTCAGAAGTCCTTTGTCAAAGGCCATTATGTCAGTTCAGTAACTGTATAAATGTCAGAGAGAAAGTGACAAGCATAAGGTATAACATGAAATTGGAAATTCATCCTGTCACTTAGAAAAGTAAGGGCATGCAGTGATGCTTAGAAATATTGTCTAAAGACCCAGTAGCAGATGTCAAAGAAGACTGGCTGTGGTCTGGATGCCTGCAGGCTCTAGGTTGTTGCAGCCAGCCTTTAAAAATGCCTGAAAATGCTTCCTTTGCCGAAGCAAGGCTCAACACTCTGGAGGGGCTGCAGTGCAGTACTGGCTCCTGCCTTGTGGGAAAGATCTTTTACCTGTACTCCAAAGAATGAGGCAAAGCCTATGGTACAAGAGCTGGCCAGATGAGAGTTCCTGGGGCATCCAAGGTCAGGTGGAGGCTGGGGTGTTCACCTGAGCCAGGCATCTCTTGCTTGTCTCCATCCCCTAAAGATGCCCAGAGGTGAGCTTGAGTTGATGGCTTCTCTGTGTTAAAGTCTCTAGGTTCTTTTTCTATGGAACACATACAAATTCTTACTCAACATCCACTTTATTCATTGTCTTTTTTAAAAAATCTGTTTGTTTTCCTGAGAGATTCAAATTTGGCAACACTCAGGGCTGGCTGCCTCTCTTCTGATTCCAGTCTTGGAGACTTTTATCCATAACCCAACAAAGCCCCAGGGCAGTTCTTTTCTGCTCCCACACTTAGCATAATTAGGTGAGTAGACTTGCTAAACCATGTGATTTGAATAAAGCCTATTATTCCTCCTGTAAGAGCTTAGGATGAGGCCAACACAAACCAGAGCCAACTGTCCAGCCTGCCTCTCCCACTCTCATATCTCATGGGAGAATGTAAGTGAGTAGAAAGAACAGAGAAAAGTGGATTGGATGAGAATTATGAAGCTATTGCACTGCTAGAATGGTGGCCAAGTGGAGTCACTTTGGAACACAATGTAAATTGCTTAACACCCTCTGTCTTAGTAAACCATTCAGCACAGAGTTGGGCAAGGCTGAGCTTCACATGCTCTTACTTTAAGCATAATACATACTTAGTAAATGTATGTCTGCACTGCTTTGATGTTTAAGTGCTGATCAAACACTCCCATTTGTACTTCCTTACTTTCGCTTCATTTTTATACCTGGGAAAACCTAGTTTAATATTCTATTTAAAAAGGGAGGACTCCACTGTAAACTTGTTTACCTCGGTTGCTAAAAAGTTCTACTTTGGTATGGTTATGTTCGTAACTGAGATCTCATTAAGAAGATACATTATTGTCTGACATAACTTGAAAAAGCTACAGGTTATTCTTGGCTGTGTCATAGCCATGAATATCTTGATCCTATGGTCAATACCAGTGATGGTGAACCTTTTAGAGCTTTCAGTGGTAACAGCCCACTGTGGCACGCATACCAAAGGTTGGCCACTACCGGTCTATACTATAGAGCCTTGCCTCTCTCATTCAACATTGTTTATTAAGTATTGGGGATATTGTTAGATAATCACAATTTTTATGGTTGCATAACAGTCTATTGAACGGAAATATCACACTTAGCTTATTTATACCTCTGTACTGGTCACTTTCAGTTTTCCATAATTATAAATAACTTTAAGTAGAAGAATTTCCAAATTTCCACCGTAGTTTATACTATTTCCTTACAATGAACTTTTAGAGATCTCATAGAGATGCTGAATGGTTTTAGGCCAGAGCTTACAAGACTGCAGTGTGCACACAGATCGCTTGTAGGATAATGCGAAGTATAGATTCTAACTGAGTCGGTCTGCAGTGGGCCTGAGAGTCTGCATTGTAACAAGCTCCTGCAGGATGCTCACGCTGGCACTCAGGATTTAGGCGGCCTCTTAGAGTTGTAGGTGTGCTGAAAGAGTACATGTAAGACCTATTTTACCAAGTCACTGGTTGGGCTGGTTACCTAGTAGCACTGCTCCCACAGGAGTATTTTCTAATCAAGAGGAAAGTTTTGATTAGGATGGCATCCAGCGACAGTAAGGAGCTGTAGCACTTCGACAAAACCCTCTAAGCTTACTCATGGCAGCCTTAGAATTACTTGGGGAGTTGCAGTACTCACGTACCACATGCATTTATGTACGTGTGCATACATGCCCTCACTTCTAACCATCACAGACAGAATGTCTGGCAATGGGATGTGGCTACCAGTGACTTTTAAAGCTTGCTGGGTATTTAGGGTGGCTCTATGTCTGAACAAGGTGGAGGACCATTGTTCTAAGCCCTCAGAGACCTACCTTACATCTCACTGAGCTACAACTGTGGATTTTTTTCAGTATTAATTCTTTTTTGTCATGTATTTTTATACATTTATTGGGAAAAGTATGATAATTTGATAGCTGTATACAATATGTAATGATCAAATCAGGGTAATTTACATTTCCATCTTTTCAAACATTTAGCATTTCTTTATGTTGGGAATATTTGGCTACTTCTGGTTAATTTGAAATATGTAATAAATTGTTGCAGACTACATAGATAGAGTGCTCCTAGCTAACTAGAGTTCCTCCTAGCTAACTATACTTCAGCACTGTCATCGAAGCTTTCTCTGTTCCCTCTCTCCTCTCCCCATCCTTCCTAGCTTCTACTGATCACTACTGTGCTCTCTTCTTTGAGATCAACTTTTAGCTTCTACGTATGAGTCAGAACACCCAGTATTTGTCTTTCTGTGTCATGCTTATTTCACATAACATGACCTCAAGTTTCATTTATGTTGCCACAAAAGATTGGATAAAAAGCTTGTAGCTTACTTGTCTATATACTATAACATATAGTATCCCAAAGAATTGAGCAGGACACACACATAAGTAGTAAGAAAGGTAGAGATTTATTAAAGGAAAGTATACTGCTCAGAGTGGTAGTGGGCTGATGAGAAAACTCAAGAGGGAGTTTGACTCAGAATAGCTCCGTCTGTTTTAGATTTGAGGTTAAAGTACCTTGGGAGAGTTTTATACAAGCAGAGCTGAGAGGTGGCAACTGTCAGTAATACAAGTTTACCTTCAAGCAGAAAGGATGGGCAGAGCCAGAGATGGCGACTGCAGTGAGTTTTTGTGTTGGCTTTTCTTTTGTTTTTCCAGAATTTGGGGAGTGGTCAGGGGTGGTTACTAACACGTTTGGTCCAATTAACTGAAAATCTACACTTTCACGTCAGGAGGGGAAGATTTTGAATATCTGGGCCTAGACAGAATCAGTAGGTCTGCCAATGACCACTAGAAATCAGAACTGCAACCCAGTGGTATTATAATGACTGCGGGGTTACCCTCTGTTACTTTAAAGCAATTAGATCACGTGCTCTTTGGGCTCATGTCAGCTGTCAAAGAAATGTGATAAGGGCAGGAGCATATTTTTAAGGCTCATGTCAGGTATTAAAGAAATACTATGAGCCCAGGATGCTCTTGTAGTCTCCAAGAGCCAGAGGCATCCTGTGTATGGTGAGCCTAAAACCAGGATGTCTCCCATACCATCTCCTGCCTTACCTGCCACTTACCAACAGCTAGAGTAACGCCTGCTGTTTCTTTTTGGCAGTTGCCTTTTCGGGACTCGGTTTTACGACATTCTACTTGGCGGGCAAGCTGCACTGCTTCACGGAGAGTGGGCGGGGGAAGAGCTGGCGGCTCTGTGCTGCCATCTTGCCCCTGTACTGCGCCATGATGATCGCCCTGTCCCGCATGTGTGACTACAAGCATCACTGGCAAGGTGAGTCTTCCACAGTGAGTCCCTGCCCAGGGCCTGCCGAGTCTTGACCGTGGTCAGCCCTCATCTCCGGGGACAGATGTAGAAATGCACTAGGTTCCCACTGTCAGAACACAGAACAGATATAGTTTTGAAGAACATATACCTGCCTCAGTGAGCTCTATCTTTCGTGTTGCCCTTCCTGGAAAAGAGTTGGAGTTCTTCCTTCTTGTGTACTCAAGGAGATTTTGCTTGAGTTGTACCAGGGTGTCAGGCCTTCCATGTAAAGACATCCTGGGCCTCAGACCCAAATGTGATTTCCCTCCTGGATCACTTTTCACAACCTTCAGAACTGGTGCTAAGTGTTTTGTTGTTGTTGTTGTTTGGGTTTTTTTTTTTTTTTTTATTTCCTCTTTTCTCATACCAAATCCAACCTAGAAGGACATATTTCTCACTATGGATGCTGTTCCAAAGGGTGTGTCCAGCCAGGAATCAATTCCAGCAATGTTTTAAGTGGTAGCTACAAGATTGGGATGAGGCTTACCTCTAGTTATTAGTCCAGTTATGTTTGTTAGAAATCTAAATCACACAGAACAAGTGAGGGACTTGTTCCTGGCATGTAACTGAACCCTGCCATACCCCTCTGCAGATAAACTGCAGCTCACAGCCTGCCTGGAAGACAACTACCACCTACCACAGCAAACTGAACAGAGACAGAGGTGCCATCCACAGGAAATGTGGGCTCCAGGGATCTAAGACAGTATTTTCCAAAGGGCGATCTCATCTTGATCCAGGCCATCCTGAGTTAGAAATTGGACTCTGTGGGTGGGGGGATCTGGAAACTACATTTTTTTAACGAGTAAGCGTGTCCTTTCTGGTGAGGTCTGAGAAGCATAGGTAAAGAGCTGCTCTGCATGTGTGTACTTCGGAAAAATGAACGAGCCTGAATCTAGCTCGCCTGGATAAGTGGCCTTCCACCATCGGTCTGTGGCCCAAGCCTCTTCTTCCTTTTCCTTTTGTCCTGCTGCCTCCAGGCATTGTTTCTCTCTTCCCTCTTCCTGTCTCTGTAGCCAGCTGCCTTGTGGGACTGCCCTTTTTCATCTGCTCCAGGGGCACATTCAGTGGTAGGGAGGCAGGAAACTGAGGTCAGAGGCTAAGGGAACCTTTTCCCTGTCTTCTCTAGGGGCTTCATGTTTCTCCCAACACTGCCCCAGGTTCTCTTCCTCCCTCTCAGCAGTGGGTCTACCCTCTTCCCTCCTGGAGCTCATGCCCTAGGGTGTCGGGAAGAGATGCTGAAACATGATTTAGACGAGTTGATGCATCAGGCATCAAGTGCTACTCGAGAACTGAGGCCTGCTGCATGGTCAGGGGAGGGCCACAGGGTTTTGGCCTCAGCCCTTCCTTGTTCTTTATTTTTACCAGTGACTCAGATGAAGTTCTAGATGGTATGGAGCCACACTGCAGGGAGGAGGAGGAAGGGAGGGAGTCACTGAGCCAATAGCAACAAGGGCATATGCCCACTGCACCGTTAAAACCAGGAATATTTTCCCAGAGACTCATCGTGGCCCATATGTTCAGAGTATTTCCCCACGAAGAATAGCAGGGGCCAAATGGTCTTGTGTGGATCATTTCCCATGTACTCCTAGGAACAACATTTTCTTCTTTTAGCACAGGAACCATAATCCCTGAATATTTCATAGGCCGATTGAAATAATGGACCCAAATGTACTTTGTAATTAAACATGCACTGTATAAACGCAAATTGGTATTACTGTTGCTTAGCACATTGTCTCTGAGGAAGGATGAGTTGTGTTTCTCAAATAACAGACTTGGTAGCAGGTATATTTTTGCAACATGATCTGTTGGTAAGCTGTGAATACTGGATTTTCAGTTTTATTCAACCACTTTGGATTTGGGTAATGATTAAAAGTTCAGAATTGAATAGATTTCCCCCTTTATGGTGGGTAAGGGCCTTTGCATAATGATTTTATATGAAATCTAAGACATGAGGTTGGCCTCTTCTGAACTTCCTCTACCCCTGGACTGTTTCACTCATTACCTCTGTGGCTGAGGAACGTGACCATGGTGAAAGAATGCAGAATTCCAGCTCTTGGTTTTAGGGATGGTAGATTCATAATGCAGCTGGTGTACGTAAGGCCTGTGACAATGAGACTTCTCAACCATTCTATCCAGCAGGCACAAAAAATGGACTTTGAGCAGCAGAGAGAGACTATAAATATCCCGTGGGAAAAGCAGAGCAAGAGAATTATGTTCAGTGATGTTAAGGGTCATATTTGGAGGAGAAGCCAAAATTATGTGTTGGGAGATTTCTATAGCACAAACTGAACATGCATCAATCGGTACAGGTCATTGCTCTGGCCCAGACATAAGCTCAACTCTGCCATATCTTTTTGATTTGTATCCCTGAAATCAACCAGGCGAAGAACATGTCTTTTCTTGGATTTTTTAATGAGCTCTGCATCAGACTTGTTCTTCTTGAGTTCCCTTCGTCACTATCGTTATCTGCTCCAGTTGTCCTCAGATGGGGAGTGGAGAGTTTGTACGGCAAGGGACATTTAGCAATGTCTAGAGACATCTTTTGGGTTGTCATAACTTTGGGGGATGGTGCTTCTGGCATCTAATGGGTAGAAGGCTAGAGGCCAAGGGACCAGACACCTTACAATGCACAAGTCAGTCCCTCCTCCAACAGAGTTGTCCAGCCCCAAATGTCAACACGGTCAAGGCTGAGAGACCCTGATCTACCTCATACTTCAGTTCCAATTTTCTATCCCTTGTTACTTTTTAAGAAGCAACAATGTTTTGAAAATGAGAAATCTTATTAATTCAACATTATTAAGGAGGGGATCAAAGAGGTCTTCAGTGTTTCCAGCTTGCCAATGGAATGAACAGAAATACTTTCAACAGCTGTGTAGGTGGACATTTGAGGCAGGACACCTGACTGAGATAGATCGTAGTTTTTCATCAGTGGACTGAGCTGCCTGCTGCTTGTGGGCAGAGGTCATCCATCATGATGAAAATCCACATGGAACACAACAAACATCAGCAAAACCCTAGTCCCTCTTGTTATAAACTTTAGTTAACAGCATTAGTATTATGAGATTTTATGAATCCATTTCAATTTTAATTTAAGCAACTGTGCTTAATGTGGAAATGCATCTGATTACTCCATTACATATTCATATCCAATAAATAGCCCATAATCTCAAAGGGCTTGCTCTGTCAGTCTTCTATTATTTCTGTTGTTTCTGCCTTCCCAGTCCACTCCAAGTATATGAGTCTGTTGTTTCATGTGGGAAAAATAGAGGGGCACAAACTTAGGTAAGGTCACATGAAGCATTTAGCCAAATTTCCTCAGAAGTAGAGCAGTTGGATCAAGATTAAATCTCTGTGTGACTGATGTTCTCCAAGGCTCTGTGACACTCTGGCTTTTAGGTCAACTGGAAATGGGAGCTTAATAAGGGATGCTAGCTCACAGCCTTGCAAAGGAGCCCATCTTTGTCATTAACGGGGTGTTTTGAGAGCTAAAACTTGGGGAATGCCTATGCTAGAGAAAGTAAATACAGAGAAAGAGCAGACAATATCATTAAACCAGCCTGTTTTCACATGCTTATATGTTTATGGTTTATGTCCTGGGGAGAGTCACAGCTGGGAGTGGCAAGAACATATTTGCCTCACTGCTGGGCATATATTAAGCCCGCAGCCCAGGTCTTTGCTCCTGGATTCACACTCCTCTTGTGGGAATTCAGGTTTCAGTAGAACCATTTAACCAACACTAGTTTCTGTAATCATAGGTCATTTTGAGCAGCCGAGGTGCCTGTGTGGTGTTTCATTGTGAGAAAGAGCATCAACCTCTGAATGTAATCCAGAAAAACAAGTCAGAGGGAAGAAACAGTCATTCATTCCCACTCAGATCAAGGTTGGAAAGCTACCAAGTCAGGCTCAGACACTGCATCTGAGTGGTTATCATGATGGCTACACTTGCATTTACCTGGCTTCCCTGCCTGGGCTGTGAGGCATGACTTGAAATAAACTTACATGTAGTTACCAGACTTCAGTTGATTTTCAACCCTGCACATGTGTTTGGAGAGGCATACACTGTGTTGGACTGTTGTATGTGCCACAAAAGACTTCCAGATTCAAAATAGCCAGGCAGAGGCCGTGCCTTTTGGAAAAACTCTTTCATCAAAGCCTGTTGACATTCTGCACTGCCCAACTCTCCTTCCCTCCCCTCCCTGCCCTGCCCTCCCTTCCCTCCCTGTTCTCTCTCTCCCTCTCTCTCTCAGAGTTAAGGGGCACATGCTCTTAATCAGACCTTCTCTGAGTTGTTGGTCTTCAGAAGCAATCTCTGGGTTTATTCTGAATTGACTTGAAAAGGAACTCTTGGAACTGTATTATTGTTTCCATCAAAAACCTACCAGCTTTGGGTAGAATGAAATCACCGTGGCTCTCCCTCCCTCCTTTTCCTCGATTCAAGTGAATGGTGAGATCCTCCTTTTCTCTGCAGAGCAGCTGCCCTGTAAGGCAGGGCCTACACTCGCTTTTGTCATCAGCTGTCCAGCTCCTGTCTGGGAACCTCTAAGTGTTGTCTACCCATGAGGTCCACCCACCTCTGTATCAGTATCCATGGCTTTCTTCAGGATGGTGTGAGTAGCCTGAAGCCCCAGGTCACCTCTGTCTGATCAGAGCACCCTAGAGGGGAACTTTGGCCATCAGGAGAGCCTTTCTCAGTCAGGATTTCTGCTGTCCTTCCACCAGGTTTGCTTGCTGCTTATTTCCCTGGGAAGAAAGACCTTCGTTGGGCCTGTCTCGTGGACAGCCTTGCTTCACTTTACTTAAGGGTTCCCTTCTTTTCTTAGCTTCCTGTAGTTTTCTTTTGTTTTTCCTGTTTGAAATATTTCCAGAATCCAACTTCATGTCCCTCCCTGGTCTGATGATCCTGTTCCATTGACTGGAATATTGTAGATGCCTTCCAGCCAGGCTCCCTCCTTCCTCCTTGTCCCTTACACTGCAGCCAGAGTGAGTCTTTAGAATTGAGTTTGCTTGTGTGAATCCTGCCAAAATCTTCTGGTATTGCCTTATTCATTTGCCACCAAAGCCCTAGTCCCACAGTGGCTCGCAAGATCTTGCCCCTCTACCCTCCTTGCTCATGGGACCCCAACCTCTGGGCTTCTTGCTATTTCTTGAACAAGCCAGGCCCGTCTCACCCCAGGACTTTTATACTGGCTCCTTCTTGTGCCTGGAATGCCCTTTATCCAGATGTGAGTGTGGCTTCTTTGCTTTCCCTCTCCTAATCTTGGCTTACAGTTCACCTGAGTCTTTTGATGATAACTTGATTTAAATTGCAGCCCATCCCTCACACCCGAACTCTCTCCCTTTGCTTGTACCACCTTTTAACAAACTAAGCAACTTAGTATGCGTGCATTATTGTCTTTCTCTGTCCCCTAGAACAGGGAAGTGGGCAGGCAGACTTTGTAAAGGGTCAGACAGTAAATATCTTAGGCTTTCCGTGGCTATATGGTCTCTGTTGCAGTTACTTCATTTGTCTCCAGTAGTGCATGGAAGCAGCTGTAAACAATAAGTAAACAAATAGTTTTGCATCATTTTCTGCCCCCTGTACCAGAATATGGTCTCCACATAGAGATTTGGGTAACTTTTTTTGGCGTGGCCCACGGCACTTATCATGTTAGTTTCCCAGGGCTGCTGTCACAAAATACCAAAGACTGCAGGGCCACCCTCTCTCTGAAACTGTAGGGGAGGAGCCTTCCTGACTTCTTGCAGCTTCGAGTAGTCTCAGATGTTCCTTGGCTTTGCCAACATAGTTTCAGTTTCTGCCTCTGTCCTCCGTGGTCTTCTCCATGTCTCTTCACATCATTTTCCCTCTTGTGTATGTCCTCTCTGTCCAGATTTGCCCTTTTTATAAGGACCCAGTCATTTTGGATCAGGGCTCACCCTAATGATCTTATTTTAAATGGATTACTTCTGTGATGACCTTATTTCCTACTGAGGCTACATTCTGAATTACAAGGTATTAGAACTTTAGTATTCCTTCTGAAAGGAAACAATTCAGCTCATCACAGTGCTCAATAAATATGTATTGAATGCATGAATGAATGAATAATTTTGACTAAATCATGTTTTCTTTACTAGTATCATTTTTTATTTATACTGGTTTTAATATAATAAGCATTATTCTTTGTAAATTCTTTCCTTTTAAAGTAAATTTTAAAAATACACTTTAGATATTCATTCATTCATTCGTTCCTTCATGCATCTTTGTGCCTGTGTGCAAGGCAGTCTTATTGAGTAAGACAGTCATGGCTCCTGCCCCTCCAGCCCATAGTGTACCAGGGAAATCACACGTTCTCCATGCTACATAAGTTCTATGGAAACTCAGACACAAATACAGGAAAACCTCACTAGTAGTAGAATCGCTAGAAGGAATAAAAATAACAACAGCAACAAAAATCATCTGGAGTTATTCAGTTTTCCAGAGCTAAATTTTGCCCTGATATCTTGGGTCAGGCAACCCAAAGCATAAAAGGTCTCGTGTCAAGGCAGCTTCATGATGTTGGATGTTGCCATGGTGACCGCAAGGGATGTACTCCTCTTGGGGACTTGACAGCATATTTTACAAAGCCCTTCTGCTTGTTTGTGCTCAAGCAGGTGAACATAGCCTGGCATCTTGATATGCTCAGCCTTGTGAGGCCTTTTCTTGTACTTAGACCTCATGAGAAGAGGAGTTTGTGACCATTTATACGTGACAATTCAATTTTCAGGTTTCCTGATTCAAAGTCACTTTTTCCACTGTCTTTGGTGTTCATCTATTGTTGGTCTCTCTCCCTTTTTTATAATAAAGAACAGCTTTGTTGAATTATAATTTGCAAACATAAAACTCCCCTTTTTATTTTTTTAATTTTTAAAACATTTTAAAAGTTTTTATTAGTAGATAGTTGCAGTATTAGTAGTACATTAGCAGGTATTTACATAATGATTATATTCATTGTGGTCCCTTTTAAATTGTACAGTTCACTGTTTTTTTTTAACATATTCAGAGTTGTGCAGACATCACCACTGTCTAACTCTAGAACATTTTTATCAGTTCCCCAAAATCCCAAACCTATTAACATCATTCCTCATTCCCCCATCCCCCAGCTCCTGGCAACCACTAATCTAGTGTGTATGTGTGTGTGTGTGTGTGTGTGTGTGTGAATGTGCACATGCACATTCAGGACATTGCATATAATTGGAACCGTTCCATATGTGGCCTTTTGTGTCTGGTGACATTGACAAAGTAGTGTATCTTGTAAATGGTGTTCAGTTCATCTCAGTTCACCTAACATTTACCGAACAAAAACTCTTTGGACCTTTGCGTAAACAAATATGAATTAGGCAGTCTGCGGTCCTAGACAACAGCATATGGTGGGAAGACAGGCTTGGAAATGGGGTGCGACACTGAGGGGTAAATGTGAGACTGCCAGTGTAAGTCTGGGCCATGCTGAGGGTCAACAGAGCTACAGAGGGATGTGAGAAATGTTCTTCTCCATCTGACATCAGATGACTGGTCACCTTATGTCCCTCAGTCCTACAGAGACACCACCCCTCTATTAAAGGATGGGCTACCTTTAGTTTCTCAAACATGCCAAGCTCTTTCCTTCTTTTCTTGGCAGCTTTACACATAATCCTTCCGCTGTCTAGAAAACTGCAAGCTCTTCCTTGGCCCCACCTCCGTACTTTCCCTGGTTAATTGTTGCTCATCTTTCAGGTCTTGGCCTGCGGGTTACATCCGCAGCAGAACTGCCTGCTCCAGAGTAGCCCACGCCACTCTGCTGGGCCAGTTCCCAGACCTCTGTACATCTTAGTGCCTATCCCAGCTGCAGCTGTCTGTGAAGCTGTCACTACTTGGGGTCCATCTTGCCCCGTGGGGCCGTAAACTCTGGGATGGAAGGGACTTGTCTGCTTCATTCAGCCTTGTGTCCTAGGCCTGGCCATCATGCCTGACGCATGAAATACACATGTTTGTTGAAACAATGACACCATTGCTAAGTAAGGAGCTAGCACTGTTTTGGAGCCCATGGACACTGAGATCCATTCATTTCCCTTTGAACCCTCTAGTCACATTCTACCACATTTGGAGTGAAATCAGTCCCAAACGGCTTTTGTCCAGTAAGAGCCTGCTTGTCCCCTGCCTGCTTTTCTGTCAACAGGATGTGAATGTGAATTCATTAAAATACAACTGTATCCCACTTGAGGCCTTTGATGACAAGCTTCCTCATAAAGTAAGTTATATTTGGGATCTTATTTATCACTTTTGTAATAGACAAAGCCCTGAGTGCCTTTGCTAGAAGTCAGCTTGGATATGAATTTTCACTGCCCTTGTTGCTACTCGTACCTCTCACAACACCTGCGATTTCATTTTTCATCATTCCATTGCACGGGAAAACAGTTTGGCAGGAGTCACTGTTTCCTTACACACAGCTGTGTCAGTGAACCTGAGAAACATATAATTGCAATGGTTTGATGTCTTTGGTTAATGAGCCACCTAATGAAATGCCAAGCCACAGAAAAGTCAAATGGTATAAGGTATATGTTTTGCTAATTGGTCTGTTTGATAGCCAATAGCTCAAATGCAGTTATTGTTGATCATTTTAGATGCTAATAAAAATAATGCTCTGAGAGGCTGTTCCCTAGGGTTGGGGGAGAAAACAAAACAATACAATAGTGCAACTCTAAGGCCTTTATATAGAAAAAGCTCTAGCACACTCTATGGGCTGGTGGCCATAGACTACAAGAGTTGATTCTTTATTTGAGCAGCCACATCATTTAATCATGTTAATTATGGTTTGTGTCTCTGCTCAAGAATTCATAGCACATACTGCTTTATAGTTTCTTAGGTGATAAATGTACTTTTCATTCATCAGAAGTTTATTTAAAATACTATGAAAATATGGCCATGCTGAAGAGGTTAGAAATTTAGATGGATGCATTAAGAAATAGGATAGGGAAGGATCAAAAAGCCAACAGAGCTCTGGAATAGGATGAGAGAGGAACAGTATAACAACGATGGATATTGGTTTTTTTTCAGTTTTATTTTGACATGCTCTATGGCATAAATTTTAGAAGTAATATAGTATTAAATTGCTATCCCAGGGGCTAGCAGGGACTATCAGGGGCTGAAGCACCTTAGCCTGAGAACACCCCATCAGGGAAGATCCTGGTCTGGGGATGAGGTTCAGTGCTCGGTGTCTTACCGTGACCTGGTGCCCCTGCATCACTAACCGTTCCTCTCTCAAGATGGGTAGGGATGGGCCCCCTGTCTGAAGCCCACAGTCTCGACTTCACTGGTGTCACTCACCTCCCGTCACCTGGATGGCTGCTCACGATGGCCGTGCAGATGCTTACAGGTATCCTAGCCTTTCTGCCAGGTAGTGGCCATGCACCACACTGTCTGTCAGTGTAGAGTTGAGCTCTTATGTGGAGAAAGCAGTGACAATTAATTCAGTCTCCTTCTTTGACCAATTAGGATGACTTGTTTCTTAGAGATATTTTATCCCAGCAGAAAGTATCTTGGCAGTTTCCAAATAATCTCAGTGTGTGGCCTTGGGAGACCAAGCCAGGGGATCTAATTCCTGGAACATTTATTCAGGAAAGCCTCTCCACCACCAGGTACTTGCTCAGTGTTCTTATATTACAAATGAGATGACAGAGGACCAGAGTGGGACAGGAGCTCACCCAGAGATACACAGGACAGCAGCCACATCTAACTGCTGAGTCACTGTGTGTCCATTTCCCTCAACAAACTTAGTTCTGCTGTGAACAAGGTGTTGGTCAAGTGTTGAGGAAATCAGCAGCCGACAAGGCAGACACAGCCCCTGTCCTCATAGAGTTCTGAGGGCAGCATTAAATGTTCAGCTGTTTCACAGTTTGTCATTTGTCAGTGTTCTGATTGCGCAAGGAGTGAGGAGGAGTTATTGAAGTGTGGGCCTAAGGGCTCAGTCTAGGGCAAAGAGAAGCCACATGAGGCCTTCACTGCACGATATAGAGTTGAGCACTGAATTTGAATAGGAATTGAATAGGGGAAGGGGTGAGGAGAAAGGATTCTCAAGAGTCCAGGGTTAGAACAGCACGTGTAGCGGTTTCTTCACAGCATTTTGCTTCCTGGAAAGTGTAGGGAATTTACTACCCTGAGTACTGGCCATTAGAGAAAACCGTGGCCCTCACCTGAAGCCGGGTGGACACACTCACCAGCCCATGGGCTTGGTGCTTTGTCAAAGCTGGGACCTCTGAGAGTCATCTGGTCATCAAACCTGGAATGAACCTGTCATGGTCTAGCATAGCACCCTGGACCAGCACAGTCTGCAGAATCAAGACAGGGGTTCAAGCCCAGTTCTGGGGAAAGTAGGCCAGATGCTATCTGCCCATAGGAAATCTGCGTGATCCAACAAGATAATAAATGGGTTAGTAGAAATCTCCAGAGAGTGTCAATTCAGCATACCAGCAACATTAATAAGAGTTCTTTTGTTAAGGGAGTTTCTCTATTGTGTTAGGATATTTTGGCAAGAATAATCCATAGAGGCAGTGCACACACAGACAGAGCTACTGTGGTAGGATGTTTGCATGGGGTCTTTTGCACAAGAACTGACCACCCTCTTTGGTGAGGGGCTGGCCCATGGTGGAGGGGCCTGTTTGCCTGCAGACACACTCTCCTGCCTCGTCTGCCTCATAGCCTCTTCAACTTTGTGAGATTTGTAGCTTAGTGGAGAGATTAGACACCTCCCTACAGTAGTCTGCTGAATGTGCCAACCCTGGAGTACTGTCAAATGTTTTATTCACTTTGTGACTCTGGTGCTCATTTCAGCAGCACATATACTTCATCTGTGACTCTGAGGGAAACTGCTTACCTCAGACAGAGACCAGCACACCTGCTGGGTTTTTGTGGTCTACCAGCAGGATCTGAGGACTCCAGCTGAGATTTGCCTAGGGAGAACAAAAATCACACCCCCCTGAGGGTATTTATGTGCTAGAGAGATGCTGGAATTCTTCTTTCAGAGTTTAGAATTGACTTTAAAAATCAAGAAAATAAATCTGAGTTCATGCTATGTTCATATGTGAGTTAAAGAAATGAAGGGAAGAATCAAGTGCTCTTCTATTAAGTACTAGATGATGGCTTGCAGAAGACACTGGTGTTTACACTTCCAACATAGTTTCTTTCCTTTAGTTTTCCAGGAGGTGTGCTGTAAGCAAACCAATTCCTGGAGCAGGTGGGAAAAGTGCTTTCTGGAAAACTTAACTGGCCACATGTGAATGAAGAATAACACATTTCTCCCATTTTGCTCCTTCCTGCCTAGATTCTTTTGTTGGTGGAGTGATCGGCCTCATTTTTGCATACATCTGCTACAGACAGCACTACCCTCCACTGGCCAACACAGCCTGTCATAAACCGTATGTCAGTCTTCGAGTGCCGACCTCAATGAAGAAGGAAGAGATGCCCACAACTGACAGTGCACCCACCTTGCCCCTGGAGGGGATCACTGAAGGCCCTGTATGACAAGTGTTCTGGGCTGATGGACTCTGAGCCCCCAACACACCCTTCCACCCTGATGTCATAACACAATGGAAAAGCTTTTGCTGTAGTGTGTTTCTCATCAGTTGTCTCTCAAACAACTGTTGTTTCCCTTCTTCTGCTTCCATTTTGCCAATGGTGTTCTTCCCACTTTCAGTGTCCCCT
This sequence comes from Erethizon dorsatum, assembly GCA_028451465.1. Classification (NCBI taxonomy): domain Eukaryota; kingdom Metazoa; phylum Chordata; class Mammalia; order Rodentia; family Erethizontidae; genus Erethizon; species Erethizon dorsatum. The sequence continues at coordinate 104,269,872 of CM051822.1, forward strand.
ATCAGCGTTTTTGAATTTGCAAAGTTTGGACACCAGGAACAATCTGAGAGGTATGTGGGAAGGAGGCTGCACGGATGAGGCGGGCGTAGCTCAGCTGATTCCTCCACCTGAAATGTTTGCTGTAGCAACCACCTTCCTCTGTTTTCATGGTTGTAAAACATAATAAAACCTCATACCTGGAAGACTTGGTGTTGGCCGCACACTGTGACAGAAATCATCCAGAGCTGCCTTGGGTTTTGTAGCAGAGGCACAAAGCCAGCTCTGTCCATAGGTCATTCCAGGAGCTGAGCTCGGAATCAAAAGCTCATGCCTGAGCTGTCATCTTCTCATAGCACATGTTTCTGAAATGGGTTTTAAAATTATAGCTATAGCTGTGACATTTCCAGGGCTTTTGAAGCACTGATTCAGAAGGACATGAGATAAATAACTCCATACTTAGACCTATACAAAGTACAAAGAAAATAAAGAGGCAGAATGCTCATGTTAGAGAGAAGTTCACTGTAAAGGTCACTGTAGGTGTCTTTGGATTCCTAGGTACAATATCCTTCCAGCTTTCCAGTCTAGGCGTGGGAGTCAGTATATATGTAGCTCAGCCTCTTGCAGAGAATTCTATGGCACTCCAGGGAGTGGCATGACTAATGTCACAAACCAGAAAACCACTGTTTTCGGCTAATATCAAGGGAGTGACTGGGTGACCATTGGAGGTAAGTAGTTTAGGGGGTGAGAGTTTCTCCCCTATAGGATCTGTGTTTTGCAGAGCTCTGCTCTAATGTGTTTTTGGGTGGTAGCATGGTCCTACTCCGCTCTGGCAGAAAGCATCATTGTGATAGGTTTCTGGAAGAAGACACAAGAACAAAATGTGGAGGACGCTATGTTTCCGGCTCAGCTCTTTGCATTGTTGAATGCAGCCAGTCAACATTAATCTTTTCAGGCTGCATACAGAGCACTATGCTCCATGGCCAGTTTGTTCTTTTCAAAGCTGAGAGCATTCCTTGTTCACATCTGGTCAGATGCACCACATGGCTCTCCAGGTTCTTTGGCCTGCATACTTCAAAGTGATGCATCTTTAGTGTCCAGAGAGAGTCTGTTCCCAACAGTTAGTGCAGGAGACTGCATTTTGAAACACTCGAGTGGCTGTATGAACGTCACCCATGTGGTTTTGGGTTGGCTGTGCCTTTGATCAGTCAACTCTGCTAGGGTCTTAACCCTGGAGTACAGGTAGCACCATGAAAAGACCGTGGTCAGTGAGCCCCAGTGCAATCTCTGCGACTGAGGTCCTTCCAAACTGGTTTTGGCACAGAAACCTGTGATTGTCTCATGGTTGGGGTGAGAGAGGGGAAGCCCTCAATTGACTTCCATTGAAAGTCAAACCATTGATTTTATAAAATCACAGCGCTACACTTCCAAGCAACTTTGAAAATGAATGAGAGGTGCTTTAAAAGTTAAATTATAGGGCCAGTGAGATGGCTCAGTGGCATAAGCGCCTGCCTTGCAAGCGCAAGGGCCCGAGTTCGACTCCCGGATCCCACATACGAAAAAGGGGCCGGTGATATCGCTCAGCGGCACGGGTGCCTGTTGGCGCGCGAGGTCCTGAGGTCGACCCCCCGGTACCCACAAAAAAAAAAAAAAAAAGTTAAATTATACTAATTCATAGAACATAATTTTGAATCCAAAGCTAAATTCATATCAAATTAAAAGATTGATGTTCAGATTTAATAAAAATTCCACAATTGTCAAAAATAAAGCAAAAACATAGAATTCAGGAAAAGAAAGAACTGATAGGGTCCACGCAGTTATTTAATTCTATTTTTGCCCAAATTCTGCTTTAGCAGGCAGAAGGAAAGGGAAAGAATTATACTTTAGTTAATGATCACTTAAAATTCTGTACCATGTGGTTTAAATTTAAGATAAATACTTAACGTAGCCAGGAAGGACTCTACAAAGTAACAAAGAACAGAATATTGTTAATGCTGATAATTAGGCTGAAAGCCCTAGAACAGGCTGTGTAAAAGCCTTGATTAAAATGTAATTAAAATTACAAAGGACACAATAACATGAAGCAAATGGCAGGATCCTTAGGAATCATAATTAACAGCGAAAGCCAGTTCACAAAAGGCAGGTGTTTTTGTGGATCCATATGTTTTAATTTCATGCTCCATTAACGCGAAGGAAATATAACATCGTTATGCACAAATAAAATGACTGTGAATGAGGCCATTTGTCCCTTGGCCCCTGATCTTTCTTGGATATAAAGGGTTACCAATTCCATCTCTTTGGCAAGACAGGTTGCACAGTACATGAGTGGTCAGAGCCCAACCTGGAAGCTGTGGGCTGCAAGGCTTTTCCTTCTTCACTGGGTAAACCTGCTCAGAGTCCTTACTGGAGGTCAGCAGTCACGGGGTCAAACACCTCCACCTCGAGGGACTGGGAAGGAATGCAGTGAAAGATGTAGGCCAGGGGCATCAGGGAAGAGTAGAGACTTTGGAAAAACGAAGACCACACACCTCCGGGAAATGGTGTTGGGCCTCTTTAGCTCCATGTTGATCTTGCCTGCCTGGTAGGAAGGCAAATCTAGGGTTTTTGGATATTCTTGGTTGTTTTGAAAGAAGTGAGAAGTCTTCAGTTTTATTTTTATGTAAAATTATTTGATTTTACCTTGGGCAGTTATTTCCACTGAGATGCTTTAAGGTGCAGCTAACAAAACACCCAGCTGAAAGCAACTTGACTGGTAGGGTTTATTAATATTATAAATAATATTATAATGGAGAGTAAGTAATCTCAAAGACCCCCTCGAGCCCTCTCCATCCTCTTGCTCCACCATCTTCAGTAGGCCAATGAGACTCTCCCCATGTTCTCAAAGTGACTGCAGCATCCTCAAGAATCATATCCTTGTCCAATCATGCTCATAGGGTGAGAGAACTCAGGCAGGGTTGGCAAGTACCCACACTCCCAGCTACTCAGAGGGCTGACATGGGAGAATTGTTTGAGCTCATGAGTTCAAGACCAACCTGGATAGCAGAGTAAGACTATCTCTGAGATAGATAGAGGGAGAGAAGCAGGGACAGAGACAGAGAGAGACAAAGATAGTCACATGACAAAATAACTCCACTATGGGTCTCTCTTTGTCAGGGAAAAATATATTTTCCAGAACTCCTGTGAAAAATTCCCTCTACGTGAATTGGCTACAACTATGTTACATGACCACTGCCAGAACTTAAGGGGTCTTGGAAAAATCGGTATCCAGCATGTTCAGCCTCTGTAGGAAGTGGACCCTACCTGTTTAGGAAAAGGGTTAAAAGATGATGGTTGCTTTGCCCTGTAAAGTCCCCCAAGTGACACAGGCCACAGTCACAGAAGCCCTGGGGACCTCACACACAGTGGTGCTGAACACTGCTTTTGTCAGCATCCGTGGTGCTAACTTCAGCAGACACTAAATCCTTTAGTCACTGCAAGGATAGCATGGGAGGCCAAGCACCCTTGCAAATAGCTCTGCCACTTAACCTTGAGTTCCATACCAATATGCCTCAGTGTCTACATCTGATAAATGGGAACATCAAACTTATGAGACTTTATTGGACAGCTTATTGATCAAGAATATAAAATATCAGGCCATGACAGTTGTAACTATTGCAGAAATCCTGGAGCATCTGAGATAGAGCTAAAGCAACTCCCTTGTCTCGGTCCACTTGGGCTGCTATAACAGAATTTCATAGATTGGATGGTTTACAAACAACAGACATTTATTTCTCAGAGTTCTGGAGCCTGAAAGTACCAGATCAAACCACCGTCAAATTTGGTGTCTTCTGAGGACCTATTTCATGTTCTACTTCACAGACCATGGTCTTCACTGTTTCCTCACATTAGCTCTCCAGGATTCCTTTGATAAGGACATTAATCCCATTCACAAGGGCTACATACTCATGACCTAATCACCTCCTAAAAGCCCTACCTCCTATTATTATCATGTCAGGAGCTAGAGTTTCAACTATGAATGGGAGGGGTAGGTATTGGTTCTAGAGTAGTGGTGACAAACCTATCACACACATGCCACAGCGGGCTGTTTATATCACTGAAAGCTCTAAAAGGTTTGCTATCACTGATCTAAAGCATCCCTGAAGACTAAAGATGCACTAAATCAATTTTATTTTATTTTTATTTTATTTTATTTTATTTTATTTTTTGAAATAGGGTCTCACCATATAGTCCAGGCTAGCCTCGAACTCACTATGTAGCCCAGGCTGGCCTTGAACTTTCGAAGAGCCTCTTGTCTCAGCCTTCCAAGAGCTGGGATTACAGGTATGCACCACCATGCTGGGCTTTTGAGCCACTAATTCAAGCAAGGCAATACCATGATGGTCAGCAAGTATGAAAGCCCTGTCTGCATTATAATGCCTTCTCTGATTGTCACTGTCGCCAGTGAGGAATGGTGTAAGTTATCCTCTCAGAGAATCCAGGTTCCCACTATGAGAACATGAACTTAATGGCACCTTGAAAATCCACTGTGTTGGTTAAATAAGACTTAAGATCTCTGAGAGGCTTAACGTAAGTCAGAGGTTGCTGTAACTATGTGGGACAGAAGGGCCACCACAGTGAAGGCATAGCAGGCCCAGGGGGTTGGGGTGCCATGGAGCAAAAGGCCCACACACAACAAGGGTAACTCTGTGTGAAGCCTCCCGGGAGGACAATGAGCAAAAACAGGACAGGAGGAAGCTTGGTGACCTTAGAAAGAAGGTGAACTGACGCATGCATTATTTGGGAAGAGCATAAAATTAGAAAAACCTGTGAAAAGACTCAAAGGCTTGTGAGCCTTTTAAGGATCACAGAATGTTCTGGTTCATGCTAAATGAAATTGGGAGAAAGAGCGCTTATAGCAGAGCACTGCTAGAACTAGAGAGGTGATGCTTATACAGAGAGGCAGAGCCAGCTTCAGTGGAAGGGGATTTCAGGAACTGGTGGCTCAGCTTCATTTGGAAATGGGAGTCAGATGCCTCATGTGTGTGCAAGTGCCCAGATGTGTGGGCACCTGGGGATGGCAGGAGGATGCATGTTTGCATAGCTCTGCCTGGAGCACATGAACCTGGGCCTCACTGTCTGAAGCAGCCTGTGTAGAACATTGTGACTTCCACAGGTGCTCTTAGCCCACTGGCCAGGCTTTCAGCTTCACTTTTAAGCTCAGGAAAGATCCTGGAGGTCACTCACAGCAAACTGCTGCTGGCTCAGGGGAAACCACAGCCCAAACAGTGGCTGCCTCTGGGGCTTGAAGTGAGGAAGAGCCCGCTCATAGCAGTGTGCGGACGGCATTCTCCCATGTGATGGATGGGAGTGGGCTCAGCTGTGCTCAGGGTTCAAATCCAGCTCATGCACCTCCTTGAACAAGTTACAGAGCTTTTGAAGACACAGTGTCCTCTGCATAAGACAGGGTTTTTGTGAAGATGAAATAAAGGAGGTGTGTACAGAAAGTGCTTTGTCTAGAGTTTTGCATGTGCAACGTTCTCAGTACTCGTTAGCTGTTGGCTACAGTTTAGGGTGACCCATCGCCATGTTGTGGAATGTGAGCTGTTCTACGTGAGTGCATCTGATCCTTTCTTATGTGTTGGCTCTTTCTCCTAAAGATCTTTGATACATGAATTCTGCACACCCTGGTGCTCCCTGCCCAGAGGCTTCTTCCTACGAACTCTGTGTCAGGATTCTGAGCAGCACTTGATTTACTGGGGAAGGGTACTAACAGGATCTTTCACATACTCTCCACCACTTTATAGATGAACAAACTTGGGATCAGAGAAGTGAAATCACCTCACCAAAGTCACACAGCTTGTGAGAATGAGACAGCAGCATTCAGTCTTTCATAAGAGCAGAACCCATACTGCTTGTGGCTCTTCTGAAGCTGGCATAGTGCTGCAAATGCCATTGTGTGGTGATGGCATTAGGATCCATCTGGTCCTTCAGTCTGGGGACAAGGTGTGGGGTTGGCTGCTCTGAAAGACCCTCTGAGCCCAGAGAGAAAGGAATAACAAAGTTAGCAGGTGCCACGTACTGAGACCTTTGTCTAGGGCTACCCAAGGGCCTCACTAAGTGACCTCAGTCAAACTCAGTGCAGCCTGATGAGAAAGGCACTGCTGCTGTCCTCCAACTACAGATGAGGAGAAAAGGGTGAAAAGAGGTTCAAAACTTGACTTGTGACACAGAGCATGTAAGACAAGGTCAGGGATTTGAATCCAGAAGTCTTTCTCCAAAACCTCCACATTTAACCATTGCACACAGTTCTGGCTGGCAGCTAATTTGCTTGTCTTTTTCTCTGCCTGGGGTCTCCATTTCCAAGAGATTCTGCAGTCGAAGTCTAGCTCTCATGCTTCTTGTCACCTGCTCCCCATGCGGGCACTTGCAAGAGCAGAAAATGAAAGTTGAAATTGTACCCAAAACACGACTGAAATCAGTCTCTCTTCTGTGGTTGTCTACTTTCCAATCTTCTTAATCTTAATGGGTTATGTAGGACTTTACTCCGTCAGAGGAGAGATGCAGGAAAGGTGGGAGGTAAATTTGAGCTTCAATCTGTTACGAGTTCCTGCAGTTGCCACTTCTTTTCTCAAACAGCTTTCAGGAGTCATCATTCCCTCATACCACATGTCCCTGGTGGAGTGTTACCTGATTTGTCTCATCTGTGTCCCAGCATCAGAGCAGAGCCAGGCACACAGCAGAGGCTCCATTAATATCTGTTGAGTAAAGTTAAGAAGCATAGGACAAGCCAGGTATGGTGGTGCATATCTATAACCCCAGCACTCAGAAGGCTAAGGCAAGAGGATTGCACACTCAAGGCCAGCCCAACTACATAGCAAGACTTCACCTCTACTTAATTAAAAAATAGAAAAAAGTTGAAAAGAAGCAGACAGTAAATAGTCTTGCTCCTTCACTGAGTCTCTTTGTGCTTTGCAGTTGCTAGAATCTCATTAATCAAGATTATTGTTCTAGAAGCAGGAAGATGCACTCTAAGGATTGTGATATGCAGGAAAAGTGGAACTGGGGAATGAAATCGGAATCTTGAGCCTGGAAAGTCCCCTGGGGTGGAGATTTATGAACAGTAGGGACTGGAAGACATCAGCCCTAGCTGAAGATCCAAGCAGGGACTGGACAGCCAGATGGACACGCCCTGAGCTGCTACTGCACGGTGCCCACCTCCCAGCTCCTGCGTTACCTGTGTCTGCCTGGACAGCTCTTTTCAGCCTGGTTCCTCCTTCTTCAGGCCAGCTCAGGTGCCATCTCTTCAGAGCTCATACTCCATACATCTCCTCAAAAGCCTTATCCTCCCAAACATAATTGTTTTCTATCATATCTTCCTATTAAGTTTCATGTCACAATTATATTGTTCATATATTTTTTAAGTTGTGTCCCTTCCCTTAATACATATGTAACATCCTAACTTACAGTACCTAGGAATATAACCCAGTTTGAAAACAAAGCCTTTACAGAGATAATCATGTTAACCTCAGGACATGAAGATGGCCGTTCCTCCCATATGACCAGTGTCCTCTCAGAGAAGATTCAGACACAGACACACACAGTGGAAAGATGGTGTGGAGACAGACAGCCATGAGCCAAGAAGAGAGCCCTGGGTCAGATTCTCCCTCACTGCCCTCAGGGAGGACCAACCCTGCTAACACCTTTATCTCCAGAGCTGTGAGAGAGGAAATGTCTGTTGTTTAAGCTACTCAGTTTGTGGTATTTTGTTACTGCAGCCCTGGGAAGTTAATGCATTTTTCCCTTTCTGCCATCTCTAGAGTACAGGCCTCAGGGGAGTAGGAATCCCCTCTGTCTCACCACAGCCTTGTCCCCAGAGCTCTGTTCCTCGTATATCACTGGATTAGTGAGTAGACACAGTTCTTGCCATTATCCTCCTAAGGTTGGTTCATCAAGTTAGAGTTCCTGCCCAAGGTGACATTTTAAGGGGAAGAACTGATTTCTGTTGCCCTGTCATTCCAATTATGCCAGACTTCCCTGGGGGCCTTCTTGAATAAAATAGAATCTGGAAATAAAATGTACTGTCTTTTTCTGCTCGTGGAATATGGAATACTTGTTCTCCTGAAAACGTTTGAGGAAGTTCAAAGCTACCTCACTTGGGCTGTAAGGAGAGAAGCAGAGGGAACAACAACAGATCAGCCAAACTCAGACACCCAGAAGGCTATTTACATTAAGCAAAGCAAGGCAGCCAACCAGACAAAAACCTTCTTTTCTTAATGTATGTACTGGTCATCACTCATTTATAAGGGAACCATCCCAATTCATTCTTTCATGACCATAGTTTATTACAATTTGTTTTATAAGCTCTCCCAAGAAGCTGTCAAAGGCACACTTAGGACTTCAGGCCTTTCAATTACAACACAGCTGCAAACTAAGGGGTGTTCACAGAATGGCCAGAAAAAGAGAGGCCAGCTAGCTTTGAGACCCACACTGGAAAGGCTATGAGATGGCAAAGTCAAAACACCAAGTGCCCGGGGAGAAGAGTCTGGGGATTCAGAACAATGATAGATAAAAAATATATTACTTTGAGTGGCCAGAGGCCTTGAAGCAGGTTTGCAATATAACAGCCCACTCAAAGAAATTGCCTTTTCTCCGAGGGACCTAAACAGTGTAGCTCGTACTTTAATTTAAAATTAGTTAAGTTTGGGCCATGAGAGGCAGAACATTTAATTTATATTTGGCACTGGTGCATTCTACTTCTATCTTTGTGTTTGGGGGGTTTCTTTCTTAGACATCACTGTGTGTCTGTTCACGTCTCTCCTTCTGCCAGAGTGTCCCTGTCTCAGTGCCACTGTCTCTCTGCCTCCCAGATGTCCCCCCTGCGCGGATGGGTGCTACTTTGCAGGACACCGTACAGCTTCATGAACCTTCCCCACACAGAAGAGCTGAACTCTTTTGTGGAACAAAGACCATTAGGGGGAGAGAAAATCCTCTTGAATTGTGTGAACACCGTCTCATTATCCCGGGGCTGGTAGGAAGAACCTCTCAAAGTTTGTCATTTCAGAGAGAAAGACATTTGAAATCTTTATAATTATCTTTATGCTCATGTTTTTTTTTCCCACTGACAGCTAAAAAACGGGTAAAGAGAGCTGAGCAGTCATTAGCTGATGCAGGAGGGCAGGACGATTTATTGAGGTATTAGCTGGGTTCTGACTTGGTTGCTGAAGGAGGATGGGAAGCATGAGAAATTCTGCTGTCCTGCTCCCTGGGTCCCAGGGTCCTCCTTCTCCAGATCCTGAGTGTCTTGGCCCAGCTGCTTCTCTGGATGGCCTGAGGTCACTGAGGGGATTGATGCTGGATGTTTCAGAGGGACAGGGAGGGCCTTTGTGAGGGAGAAGGAGCAGGGGCAGCTGGTCTGTGTCAGGCTCTGGTTCAGCACAGGAGACACTAGTGAAAGAAGCAGCTGGCTGCAGTGTGTGCTCACAGTGAGATGGGCACTGAGAACTTTAATGGTGTCCTTGAGGGGAAGAGGATTTCCAGGGCACTGTGAGAGGGGTGAAGGTTTGACTGTGTGGTCTTCCCAGAAAGGAGGGATCCCATGCCTTGGGGTTCCCAACCTCAGCAAAGATTGATGGCTGCAAAGTGGCAAGAAAGCAGCAGAACCTCAGTCCCAGGGCTGGGCAGTGAATTACCTGGTGAACAATGGAGATCACAGGGAATCCCCAGAGGTTTTCTTCTTAAACCCCAGAGCCCTTCTCTTGTACAGGGTAGGGGCAGCTCCCCAGTTCACTGGGCCTGAATTCCTTGCTGGGTCCATAAGATTGGAATGGGGACTAAAAGTAAAAGTTAATCTCATTTAAAGAAAATAAAGTAACTTGATGTGTTTTGCACAGTTAAATTTATAATTACCACATCTCACCCAGAGTAGGATAGAAGACGTATGCTCAGTGGCATTCTATAGGTGGCTTTATTTGATCTTTGCAATACTGCCTCCTCCTCCTCCTCCTCCTCCTCCTCTTCCTCCTACCAGCACAACTACTACTACTATTACACCACTGTGTGTGTGTGTGAGTGAGTGTGCTTGTATGTTAGCTCAGTCCTATGTTTTGGCTGAAAAAGTACAGCTGAGTGTGTAGGAGTGACAGGTCTAGAGTCACTCAGATCTTAGCTCAGACAAATTCCTATTCAGCGCCACACAAACTATGTGAAATGGCAAGAGGGCAGGAGGGGTAGTGTCCTTAATGTGCAGCACAACACAATCCCAACAGTACCTCCCTGCCAAGCAAGCCTTCAGTCACAACAGGGGACGCAGTCCACACCAAACTGTAGCATTCACCGTAAATATTTGAACAAGAGGCCTTCTAAAGTTCTCTTCTTTAAATCCCATGAACACAGGTATCTCAGAGGGCCTTAGTCTCTTCACTACTTTACTTTTAAATAACTTTCAAATTACAATGTGGAAAAGCCATGATGAGAAATTTGATTGAAATGTAGTGGCTTAACATTGTAAAGTTAAATATCTAGGGTTCACAGAAGATCAATCAATAATCCGAATCCTATGTCATTGAAAAGATAGGGCAAGGCTTGTGTTGTGTACATCCCAGCATTCTTGGCACAATTGACAAACACATCCTCATGTTTTGGATCACTAGGCCTCCAGTAAGGAATGTAATTCAGCCCAAACAGTAAGTTACTAATTTAACAAATAAAATAATTAGGAGCATGGAGAAGATATTGAAATAAAGAAGTTGGCACATCCGACTCACAGAAAAGAATTTTTTAGAGGATGGCTGGTGTCTTAAGTTTTCACCTAGCCAAACTCTAGGTTCCTGTTGGGTTGGGCATATTCAAGGACCCTCTGGCTACCTTACCTTTTGACTCCTTGAGATAGATGAGGGGAATAGCTCCAAAGAGGCCTAAAGTTTGAGATTAAACTATGTGAAATGGCAGGAGGGAAGGAAGGGTAGTGTCCTTAATGTGCAGAGTCTCGACTGACTGAGATCTGCAGGGCAAAACTTGAATCCTTTTAAACCCCCTGACATGGATTCTGCAAGCATTACTGTGCGGTGAGCCCAAATGGCTGTGTGACCCTGCACAAAACTCGCTCGTCATCTGTAAAATAGCAATGATGGCTGCCCTGCCTAAGTCACAGGGTGGCTGCAGAATCATAGGAGACTGTGAGTGTAAAAGCCTGGAATGTGACCAGCTGTATGTGTACTAGTGGGATGAACACTGTGTCTTCTCTCTCATACTTATGCCTTTGTGTCGGTAGTCAGACATTTGTCCATGAACAGCTGGGTTAGGAGTAAGTGGGTGGCCATGAAGCAGGCGTAGAGGCTAAAACAGTACCTCTAGTAAGGCTAGCAGGGCTAGTCTCTTCCACTTGACACTGGTCTGCTGCCTGGAAGTCACAAGACCTGTTTTGCTTTATAAATATCATCCAGATTCTTCCATCAGTTGAAATTGTCATATGGTGGGATCTCGCCTGGAAGGAATTTCTGCTCAGGCAGGGCATCGCTGTGAGTCAGGAGTGACGAACAGAACCTAGAGAGAACACACTGCCATTTTATGATGTCCGAAATGAATTCACAGCTAAAAGGCTGCCCTCTATGATTTTTAGAATTATTCCTCCCAAATTTCTGACATTAAAAGTAATAGAACTCTTGGGTTAGGCATCAATGTAATTCACAAACTTGGAAATGATGACCCCCTGACACGTATAACAAAACCAAAAATAACAGAGAAGTGTCTACAACTTCGCAAGTTAACACTGGAAACTTACTTCATAAATAATGAATTTTAACAGTGTTTTCACTATTAAGAGTCAGTGAAGAAAATATGAAAACTTAAAAACTGCCTAAAATAATAAAGGTCATCTCTATATGTTGTAGTTAAGTACTGTTAGTCTATAGAACATCTCTCTGATGATTGGTAAGGACGAATTCATTTCTAATTGTTCTTGATAATAGCCATGGTCAAATGTTACTGAGTCTTTAGACAGTGGATTCATTTGTGATGATGACAAGTGAAGCCACCATTTAGTGTTTGTCTTCATTACTTTTCTCATTGCTGAGACAAAATATCCGACACCCAAAGTTAAAGGAGGAAAGGTTTATTTAGCTCACAGTCTGTAGAGGTTTCAGTTCACAATTGGCTGGCTCCAAGTCAGGCTAGCTTCATAGAGGAGAGCAATTCATGGCAGGCAGAAGAGAGAAAAAGCAACAAGAGAGCATGAGACAAGCTTCTTTCTGTCCTTATATTGTGTCTAGTCTACTGGGATTAGGGTGGTGTCAATCCAATCAGTGGAATGATCCAGCAATCACCCACCCTTAATCCCAGCACCTTTAATCCCAGCATTGCACTAAGAATCAATCACACACTCTAGATTCACCCACCTCCCAAAAAACTCTGACTGCATGAGGCTTTAGGGGGACATCTAGACACAAACCACATAGCAGTGTTGTATTTGGAAGTCCCTTGTCATCCATAAACTCTGCCCTCTCCTTTCAATCAGTTCATCTTAGGTGATTACCTATTTTTGTTTGCTGTCCTATATTCTTTTCCCATGCTTTAGGAACTACTCATTCTTTTTCTACCCAAAAGTTAAATGTGGGGCGGACCCCACCTTAGCTTCAGAAGTGAGTATATGATCTAACCAGGCCAATCAGTGTATCACATTCTCCCAGAACTTAGTAATTGATTAGGGGATGAACACATGGTTTGCACCAAAGCAATTAGAACTACTGAGACTCATTCCAGAACTTTTGTTGGAACCATTTGTGAAGAGAAGATTTTTTTTTTTTTTTTCCTTCTGGCTGTGGTTGCTGGGAGGGTGGGGATTGAAACCTAGAAAAGCTGCAGCCCTCTTGCTAGCAGAAAATGTGCCTCTGCTTCTGGGTGGTGCTTACACAGAGGAAATGAGAGCCAAAATACGGAAGGAGTGAACTGATGGTACCATTTAGGTTCTGGACCAAGCTGTTCCCAAAGGCAGCACTGACCTCAGTTTTTCAGGTCCTTAAGCCAATACATTCCCTTGTCTTCTTCAGTAAAATTTAGTTAGATCTTGCATCCCACATGATTGAATAAATAGATACTGCTCTCACCAAGGGCCAGTAACAGAGTGTTGAAGTCCTGGAATAGAGGTGAAGGCCACCTCCTCCCTTCTCACTAATCCCTTTCTGGTTGAGCAGCACCTAGCTGTGCCTCACTGTTCTTTCATGACATTTTCAATTGCTCCTGGTCTCTTCCCTTGCTCACCTTCCATCCTCCAGCCAGTGGTGGCACTCTGTCTGCTCATGTTTGCAACCTGTGAAGTGGAACTTTATGGTATTCAGCTGCCTCTCATTAGCACACTGTTTTTCTGTTTTGGGTGACACAGGCTGAATATAAAGTACCACAGCATGCCAATTTGCATTCTATGGCTGGCCTTTATCAGCCTGAGCTCCTGTGTACATGCAGCTGGGCTGCAACTTCAATTTCTGCCTCATGGTGCAGAGCCATGATTTGCCATCAATGATGCCCATTATGCCTTTTTGGAAAATGTAGAGTATGGCTGCCCAATTTCTCCAAATATCTGCTATATAAATAAATAATAAGTGTACACTTAAATCCACTCTTACTTTGATGTGATCTTTGTGCGGTCTTTGTGCTATGTTTCCCATAGAAGCAAAAAGAGAGTAGGTTAACACATCATCAGTAATACAAGCAGTGATGAAACACTTTCAATGCCATTTGTGAATTATTTGTTTTACAATTACAATGTCAGTTTTTCATGAAGGGGGTAGTAATTACCTACTCTCTTGAATGACATATCCACTTACAGGTAGGTGGGGACATTTTAGGATCTCAGTTTCTGTTTATGAAAAGAGAAGCACCACAAGTAGGTGAGCAGAGAGCCCACTCTTCATGGTGTGCACTCAAAGGCCAGGTCTGGCTGGCATGTAAACTGTCCCTTGGCCTGGGACACTTTCCAGAAAACTTTGGGATGATGAAATACTGTTTGTTCTATCAACTTCTGACAAATGGTTTGTCATCTGAATTGAACCAGAGAGTTATTTTGAGTTTCAGCTCCATTTCATGCCCAGAAGAAATCAGATGTGCCCTGAAATGCAAAGTTGAAGTCTAGTTCCAGTAAATATCAAAATTCTGGAAAAAATAAGACTCCAAAGCACTCTTTTCTTTAAATGATGATTTTTAATGTAAATAGGACCTAATATTCCATATTTATGGAGCAAAACTCAACCCTTTTCTAGGAGCAGAGTTGAGTCAAAGAATTTCCCAAGAAACCAGAGAGAATTATGGAGGCATATTTTGGTGTTTTTGAACAATGTTTCCAAATTGTATGAGTTTGAATAAGAAGGAAGAAAAGAAGGAAAGAAAGAGGAAGGAAGGAAGGAAGGAAGGACAAAAAGTAGAAAAAGATTGGTAAAGAGAATCTAAGAGGTTCAGAATCTACGGCAGTGTCACTGGCCAGAGAAAATGACACCCCTGGGGACAGGGCTGGGCTGTGGTTACAGGGTTTGAACACATCAAGAACTACCACCTAGAAAACCAAGTAGACTTGTTTCTTGCATGGAAAAAAGAAGAATTCAGACAAATAAGTAAGAGAGAGACTTCAGTTCAACCTAAAGAACCTTCTCAATAGACAAATGGACTTCACAGTGAGGGAGCGAGTTACTTGTCCAGACACACGCTAGCAAAGACCAAACATGTAGGGCATATTGACATAGGATGGCAAAAACTGAGAAACATTATATACTGGGATGTTGTTGCCTCTTGGAGACTGAGCAGAGATCTTAATAAAATACCTAAAAAAAACTCAAGCCATTTGGGAACAAATAACTCTTAGACTCATGGATCGTTCAGAGAGGGAGAAAACGCAGCGACAACAAAATGTGCACCAAGTTAATGCTTTGCTGTAATGTGGAGATGAATACTTCTCTTCAAAAACCCCCGCAGTGAACAATAGCAGGTGAAAGTTAAATCACTGGCATTTCCCCTCATTATCTAAGAAATAACTTGAGCAGTCCTTCTAATTTGCATCTGAAAGCAGCCCTGTGCTGTCAGCTCTGGATAACTCTCTCAACCTAATGAGATGTTAGAGAAGTTGCCTGGTCCTAGGAGTTGTGCATGGCTTTTGTGGGTCAGAACATGGCCAACCACACAGTGATGTAAGAATGCTACAGAAGCTGTTAAACCCAGGACATGCAGCATAATAACACTGGGAGCTATTGCAAGGTCCTGCAGTCAGTGAGTGTCAACCTCTTTCTTATGGGTAGAGACTTGCTTTGGCACCCAACTCCACAAGTAAAGAGCAGTGTGTGTGCACATGGATACCTGTGCATGTGTGTGTGTGTGTGTGTGTGCATGTGTGCAGGAAGTAAAGACATTTAAAACAAAGGCTTACACTTGAATTGACATTTTTTTTATGAAAGTAAGGAAAGTATATGTTCCTAAACTACCACTTCTCTTTCTACCTGTTCTTGGCCTGCTCTATTCCATGATGGTGACTGCTACTTTCTGCAGGCTGTGCGAGGTAGCTGTTTGTAAAATCATGGATATTGATTATGTAAAATCACGGATATTGAATGACTATTAGGATACTTTCTAATGTGCTCTTTAAATAAAAGGAAATAATTTGGCAGAATTCCTCATGGATAAGACAGAAAACCAAACCACCATGCGCTAATAGAGAGTTCACTTCTACTTTTCCCCATTTTCATTTTCTAGGAGCTTGTCAATATTTGCTATGTTCTTTCCTCATTCTTCTGCTTTGAAATCACTATAGGGGTATGTTGGTGAAGTAGGGCTGGGAGACACTTTTATAAATCTTAGAGGATCTGAGAAGCAAATGGGCACATGAACTCCCTGGAAGGAATTCATCTAGTATTTATCATTCTTATGTACTGTGCTGAGCAGATTTTCTTCATCTCCTCCAAGCAAGCCCAAGTTCTTAGTTCTTCCAAGGTAGAGGTTGTCAGCTGGCATCTAAGGAGTTTTGCAAATGTTTAGTTAATTAGATGTCAAGAACATCAGGTGGGAAATAAACATGAGAGAGTCTGATGGGGGTAAAATCAATAGGTAATTATGAAAAGAGGGATTTGGATAAGAAACAAAAATATACATAGGGATTTAAGTTCTTTGTCTCTGTTTCTATGGCCTAGTTTTTCCCCTGGTTATAGGCCACTGTTTCTTCTATCTTGCTATTATAATAATTTTTAGTTGTGTACTGGACACTATCAACTTTACTTTGTTGAGAATCTGGATTTTGCTGCCTTCCTTTAAAGAGAGTTGTCCTTTTCTCTGGTTGGTAGCTGAATTATTTGAGGATCCAACTGATTGTTTTGAGGCTTACTTTCAAGCAGTCCTAATTTAGTCCTAAAATAGCCTTTATTTTGGGACTCATTTAGTCCCACTATAAGGTATCATCAAAATATCTAGTGAATGTTTAAATTTTAAAAATACTACAATAAAAGACACATTGACATTAATCCTCCTCAAGATACCCCCTCACTTCCAATATACTTATTCCCTCATTCTTGCCACTTTCTGGAGCAGTTCTGGAAGTCCTCTTTCATGTCCTTAGTTGCAATGTTCTGGCTGCCTCAATGTCCTTAATCAATTAAAAACATTGATCTTTCATGATCATTTTGATTTTGATGAAGACCCAGCAGTCACACAGTACCAAATCTGGTGAATAAGGTAGATGAGGATACATTGTGATGTTTTTACAATCCTGACTTTCTGTTGTGTGGCACTCAGCAGCAGCATTCACTGTACTTTTGATCACAAGTTGTAAAGAGACTCACAAAAGAGGACTTCCAGAACTGCTTCAGAAAATGGCAAGAACAATGAGGTAAGTGTGTTCAAAGATAGGGAAGTATTTTGAGGGGAATTAAAGGCAATGTGTCTTTTGCAGTAATGACTTTCAAAAATGTAAACATTCATTGTGTATTTTCACTGCCTCTTGCACAATAATATGATCCTCATGAAGTTTTTACTAAATGCCCTGGATATTTAACATGGCATGGCTGGTTAAAGCTAAAACATCTCCCAGTCCTGTGTGAGGTACAAGCAGCTTACAGCTCACAAGTAGTTTTCCTTTCTCCAGTCCTATGGATTTTGTTCCTGGAGCTTTTTTCAAATCAAATGGTTGAGCCACTGGAGTATCACTCCACAGTCCTATGGAGTTTCAATCTGCAAATGCATAGCTTAGTCCTTATCCAGAGATTCAAATCCACACCTAAGCAGATATCTGGAGCTCTTTGCTTCAATAGCTCCTTCCTCTCCAGTACTTTACTCTGCAGAGCTGCCTCAGTTTCTCTAAGCCACAGTATCTGCCTCAGTTCACCAGGACTGATATGTTCTGCTAGGCATCCCTTTCCTGACAGTGAGATCTGAAAAGTGCTTTGAGGCAGAAAGTTGGGGTGGTTGAACAGCTGACCTTGTTATTTCTCTTCTTTTGTGTGTTATGGCCATATGCTGCCTCTTTCAATGTCTGAAAACACTTGTTTCATATATTCTGTTTGATTTTCTTGTAGCTTAGGTGGGTAAATAATCTGGTACTGATTACTTCATGATAGCCAGAAATGAAAATTCTCAGTTTACTAGTTTCTGGATGTATTTGTGGCACTGCTTCTGCTACCAGTGGTTCACTAGAGAATACAGTCAAATGGAAAACAGGACCTGGAGGTTGGGTTTGGGAGGAGAGTGCAATTCCAAAGGAAGGTGGTCAGAGAAATAAGTCCCCCATGAGGGACAGCAGTGTATACACATAGGCTATGTATGTCCTGATCACCCCCATCCAGGACCCCCACAATGACACCTCTTAAGTCTGGCTTAAAAACCTTCCCCGTCATCACTACCAGTACAGACCTACCTTGTCCCAGTCATGTTCTACTTAAAGGTGAAAATAGATTCTAATGTTGATCTAATAAACCAACATGGCCTGTGTCTTTTCCCCTCTAAGATCCCGGGCCCTTTTCCTAATGTAAGATGCTCATGAAGAATGGTGTCTTTGTGCAGCATTTGACTGTGTATTCTCTGATGAACCACTGGTAGCAGAAGCAGTGCCACAAATACATCCAGAAGGCAGGGAAGCCCAACGGGATGACTGATATTAGAGGGGTCTTCTCAAATGATGCAAAGAGGAATTCATTGTCTGTGGCAGTGGATAACCTCAGCCCCAGCTCTATTACTTTTCATAGCCATACTGTTTCTCCAATCTTCTACCAGAAAAAAAAAAAAAAAACACAAAAAAAACTCACCTGTCCTTTCCACCCTTCTACCTCACCTTTGAGCTCAGCTCCAGCTTATGCCCACTGTTGCGCTTGTTACAGTATGTGTGTTGGGATTCTTGCTTGAGTTTATGGTTCTGGGCAGCATGCCTTTTGTTTCTGGAGCTGCTTTTTCTAAATCAAATGCTTGAGCCACTGGAGTGTCACTGTCTGTCTTTCACAGCACGGGCAGGAACTTGAAAGTGGTTTGATAGAGAAAAAAAATTTCCTCAAGGCTGAGGAAATGCCACAAGGCAGTTAAAATAATAAATTATATTAATTATAGTCAAATGGAATTGTTGCCATTCAGCCTAGGGTTCTTTTGCTCCATCCAGACAGAAATAATGAATTGGTAAGTGCAGCTCTACTAGCAGTCCTGATGTCACCAGTTGACACCAGGTAACGCTGGATGTCAACAGATGACATAGCCAGCTTCTGGCCACTGTTGCTGCTGGCCATCACAGTCCAGTACTGACTTGTGCCAGACACCATAGGTTGACTCTACCGGTTGCTGGTCTCTGCTGCTCCTGGCTGCTGCCTTCCCATGCCAGCTTGTGCTGGACACTGTAGGTCAACTACCATGTAGTGGTCATAGTTGGCTGCTGGTCTCAGGAGCAATTTCATGCTGACAGCTCTGAGTGTTTATTGCTGTTTTTTTCTGAAACAACTGCTCTGTCCACATTTCTCAGGATAAAAAATTCCCAAATACTTTTTGGAGCTCATACTACCAGAGAAATAAATCACAAGCAGGTTTACAGGAACACCATAGCAAGTCTTTATTTTAACAGGGCCTGTGCTACAGCAGAGGGGGTCAGCACACAGGAAGAAGCTCTCCTAGAGTATAATCCAAGAAGTGGCTAGGGAGTATGGCTTATTTAGTGTGGCAGGCCTGTTTCACTGAGGAGCAGGGTTGAAAGCTTGCTATGAATGTTGGGTATGCAGATAAGAGGCCCAGATCCCTCCTTTCCTGATCTTAGCCACTCCAGGGTGCCCCACCTTTCTTCAAAAAGGCAATAGTATTGTCTGAAGTGGCAACAGTGGGGTAGGGCCACTGCCTTCAGTATCTGGCTGCACTCATGTTGGAGTGGAGAGTGGTGGTTTGATAGCCAGGAAAGACACTGCTAGATAGCCAGGGAAAACAAGTTGTCCCTATCCACTGATGGTGGATGAAGTGGAGCAAAGGAAGGCAAGGGACAGGGGTGCACTGGCCATCAGCCAAGCCATGTCCCCCTTCCAGCTGGTACAGGAAAAAATGGGAGTCAGGTACTTCTCATTTGTCTCAGAATTGTATGATGATTATTAGTTGTTTGCAATTTCAGCTGTGAATGCTGAAATTTGATCTCTTTAAGGAAGGTAAAATCTGATTCCATCTTCTGACTGCATTTGCAATTCTCAAGGCTGGTTGAAATGTGTTTTATCATCTTTAGATAACGAGAGCGGGCCAAACCTTTCCCTGGGCATGGGTCTGATGCCCGTACTGACAGCAGATGTGAGACACAGCTAATACGGACCGTAGATACATCTACCTGAGTTTGAAACCACATAACAAACAGAGGAGATCCTAGAATTTTGCTTTATGTTTTGAATTTCATCCAGAAGGAAGATTTACTAAGATAGATTTCCCAGTAATTAACTTGGCTTTAGTAACTATGACTTTCAGAATCTTGATTTAATAAGCCTCAGAGGGTTCTCCCAGTTACTGGTTCTACACACTTGAGTCTTTACTGAAGACACCAGGAAAATGTCTGAATGAGTACCCTTGAAGGAGAAATAGATTCAGGTTAACTGAGTATGAAGTCTTTCCGTGAGCTGACTCCTGACACCTGCTATTTTTCCATGAGAAGCTGGTTAAAATGCACACATGAACCTCACATATCACCACCAACAGTAACAACAACAAATTCTCAACTTTTGCACTTAAAGAAAAGGTTTGGTCTGATTGTGTTCTTGTTTTCCCCAGAACAGTGGAGACTCTTATGCACTCTGGACCATCATGACCTCTCCAAATGTGGAAAATCTCCTCCTCCTCCTCCTCCTCCTCCTCCTCCTCTCTCAGGGCCCTTGTGACTGAGGGGTGGAATGTTGTCTGTGCAATTGCTCTATTGCTCAAAGTACTTCCTCTAACGCCATGCATTTGTCAGTCACTTCATGTCTTTGAAAATGTTATCCCGTTCCAATATGCCCTGCAGGATGCTAGCTGCTTGCTGCAAGGGCTGGTGGAGGTGGCTGCTGCTGACAGCTTTTCCAGCATGACTCATTTGCATCTGTCTTTTCTTTGGCAGTTATATTCTTGCTGTAGGCTCTTCCAGTGGGAGAGCTTATTAAATCAACTTTATTGAAGTATAATTTACACCAATAAAATTTATAGTTTTTAAGTGCACAGTTTGATGAGTTTTGACAAATGTATACATCTTTCTCACTGCCAGCCCAATATAGAACATGTTAATCTCCCCAGGAAGTCACTGGCGTCCCTTCAGAATTCGTCCTTATTCTTCAGGCAACAGTGATCCAATTTCTATTGCCATTCTTAATTTGTTCTGGTTCTGAAATTTCATATCAATTCAGTTAATAACAAGCATTTCTATATCAGACTTCTTTTTCTCAATTCTGGAAGGATAGTATATGTGCTTGTGTAATACCATCAGTTCTTTTATTGTTGTTATTTTTTATGGCTGTGTACATTCCCTTGCATGAATACATTATGATTTTTAATTCACCTGTTTAAGAACATTGAAAAGGTTTTAGTTTTGACTACTGTAAGTGAAGTCGCTATGGACATTTGTGTGTAAGATTTTTGTTGACACAGTACAAACGGCCAATAAAAGCATGAAAAAATGTTCAACATCTCTGGCCATTAGAAAATGCAAATTAAAACAACCCTGAGATTCCATCTTACTCCAGAAAGAACAGTTATCATCAAGAAATCAAATAATAACAAATGCTGGTGAGGCTGTGAGGAAAAAGGAACATTTACCCATTATTGGTGAGAATGTAAATTAATACAACCACTATGAAAATCAATATAGTGATTCCTTAAAAACTAAAACTAGAAATTCCATTTTATCCAGATATTCCCCTTCTAGGTACCTTCCTGAAAGAGTTAAAGACATCATATTACAGTGATACATGCATATCCATGTTTATAGCAGCACAATTCATAATATCTTAATCTTGGATGTGACCTACATGTCCATGAACAGATGAATGAATAAAGAGAATGTGGTATTTACACAAGATGGAGTACTACTCAGCCATAAAGAAGAATATACTTAGTTCACTTGTGGGAAAATGGGGGCACCTTGAGACCACAGTGTTAAGTGAAATAAATGAGACATGTAAGCTTAAATATCACATGATTTCTCTTATATGACACATCCAAAATATAAATAAAAAGCATAATAAAAGATAGATAATAGAAGGCTGGACATGGTGGTGCACACCTGTAATCCCAGCACTTGAGAGGCTGAGGCAGGAGGATCATTGAGAGTTTGAGGCCAGCTTGGGCTACAAAATGAGTTCAAGGCCAGCCTGAACTGCATAGTAAAACTATGTCTCAAAAAGATCAAAAAAAAAAAAAAAAAAAGATAGATAATAGGAAAAATGGGAGATAGAGATTTTGCAAAAGAGAAGGGATCAAGCAACAGGGGGAGGGGAGAGGGCAGAGAGGGGAAGGGGTTAAAAACAAGAATCAAAATGTACATACACCAGCTCCCCATGAGGGATGTGATCATTATGTACTAATAATATGTATTAATAAAAAAGTGAAAAGAACCAAAAATATGAATATGTTTTACTTCTCTTGGGTAGAGTAGAATTGTTGGATCATCATACATGTATAATTCTGACTTTTTTCGCATTTTAAAAAATTGTCTTTAGTTTTCTGATTCAGCACATGTATCAAAGACTAATCATCATAAAGTAAATAAGACATGAATTGGAAGTCTTACATCTCTCTAAACTCTGACCAAGAATGCCAAGTTGCCACTATTACCAGAACTCCAACCTAGTCTAGTTGTAGGCAAGCTGTCAAGAACAACATACAGTGCGCACAGATACGCAGAGGCAAAAGGTGTGCTAGCATCTGGCTCTCTTCTTCTTGTTGACGTCTTTCTGTTGACAGTCCACGTCTACATTCCAGGCTAAGTTACAAATAAAGTCCAAAGAAGACTGAGGGTCAACCTGACCTAATTTTGACTTTACAACAAACTTCTGAAGAGTTTGAAAACCAATTGTATTATTATACATTCCTACTAGCAATGTATGAGAATTCCAGTTGTTCCATTCTCGGCACCATTGGCATTGATAATCTCTTTAAGTTTTAGCACTACTACTTGGTACTGATACTTCATTGTGGCATCAGTTTGTCTTCTCTGATGATAAATGATATTGAACATCTTCTCACAAACATATGTGTGTTTTCAATATTTTGCCCATTTTAAATTATGTTCTTTTTTTTTATTATTATTGAGCTGCAAAACTTCTCTTTGTTTTCTCCAAGATGAAAGAGATTTTTCTCTTGTTTCCCCTTAGAAGCTTTGGTTTTAGTTCTTGTATTTAAATTTATGACTATTTTAAGTTACTTTTTATTTAAATAAAATTATAGATATTAGAGAGAGAAGGTTGTATAACACATACCAGAGAAACAATAATACACACACACACACACACACACCAAATGCACCCAGCATCTTTAGACCTTCTGAGTTTTCAAGATATGCCGGTAATCTGGCTTATAAGTAAATTCTCTTAGTTCTTAAGTATTGACACTCATTTAAACTTTTAAAGAAAATAGTCTGAGGACTGCACTAAACATATCTATGGACTGACTTTCATTCATGAAAGGCAGTCTATGATCTTGAGTTCATATCCAGTATACCCTCCAAGGATATTTCAATCACCAGCCAACGGGCTTTTCTTATCTTCCAAATCTCTTCGAGTGATGGCGCTGAAGCACTGTGCAGACAGCAGTAGGTTGGGAGTGTATGTGTGTTGGAGAGCTCTTTGGATGGAAGCCTCTTTGCCAGGTGAGCAAGGCAAGGTGACAGCATAGTTACCAACCCACCTCCAGGGTCTGAGCAGAGAACTCCGCAGATGATGAGCAGCTATCCCCATCCACAAGAAAATATTGTTGGGAAATATGATGCCACCTGCATTTGAAATGGAGAAGATAGGTGTTTTCCTTCCTTTAAAAGAAACAATGAAAAAGAGGAAAAGAACAGACTAGTTCAGCGCTTCTCTAGGTTTGACATACACACAGGTTCTCTGGAATCAAAATAAAATGCAAGTTTTGAATCAATGGATCTAGGAAGGAATCCAAGAATCTGCATTTCTAATACAGTCCCAGGTGAGGCTGTTGGGCCCAGCGCCACACTCTATGTAACAAGAGGCTGACTGACAATAATTTTAAGTTGTAGTGATGGAAGGTCCCTTCAAGGTCAGCAAAGACATCCAAACTGGACCTCAAGGAACCTTTCGCCACCCCCCAGTGGTGCCTTGTTTTGTGGTGGCTCATACCCCAGGCCTTACTGGTCGAGACCTGGGCCCTTGCTCTTCTCTTACTCTGAGTGCCAGCCCCTTAACATTGCAGCCCAGGTTTAATTTGTCATCATATCTATCAATTCTGTTCTACAGGGTCATTGTACACATCCACCTTCTGCCCTGCCTTCCCTTGGCCCTCCTTCACACATAGGTTTTGTGCTTCCTAAATGGTCTCTTTCTGCCCTCTCTCCTCCTTACCTTGTTCATTCCATGCAGAGCTGCCTAGATGCCCTTCTTGAGCCTTGCTCAGAGCATGTCTTGCTTCCCCGACTCTCTGACACAGCTGTACCCTTCCCCCTTCCCACACCTCCTTCATTTATGATGTACCCACTACTGCTGCCCCAGCTGCTCTTTTTCTAGAACACACTTCATCCTCTCAGCTATCAAAATCACACCTCAAGGACTAGCTCAATCCTATGAGGCCTCATGGACACATCATGTATGCATTTTTGTATTTTGTGTGTTTTAAGTTTTCTGCTAAACTTACCTCTCAGGGAATGCTCTTTCCTTCATGCTGAGTCATTGCCCAGGAATTTCTCTGTGACTTGCCATTACTTCCAGTCCTGGAGATGGACAGGTGCTTATTCTCCTAGAGGCATACTGGTTAGGAAATTAGCCATTTCCTGAGCTTCACCTTTTCACTCCCTCCCCACCTTCATTTGAGAACCTGGCAGGAGGAATATGTCTATTTCCTTTGTAATTATAGCCTCTTTTCTCCTATGCACCAAAATACTGGTTTTCCATTTCCATCCTTTTCCCAAATGCAGAGTAGCATTCCCCATTCATTTTCCAAAACAGCAATACTTGTTTGTTTTTTAAAAACTTAGTCCCTCCCCATGCCCTTCCTGGCCTACCCCTTCTGTATTTTGTCTCCCTATCTCTTCCTTTTAAATAGAGCCAATGGAATCTTTTTAGTTTTTCTTCCAGATGCCCTCTATCCCTACTCTCAGAAGAGAAATCACTGTTTTTTTCTGGAATCAAGTTCAAAAGTGGCCTGTGTCCTTTCCTGTCTTCCCCCTAACTCATACTCAACTTAGGTTCCAACCAACTTCTGGCATCTACTACCTACTACATGCCAGGCACTCTGCAGGCATGTCTCATTTCATTTCCCAACCTCATGGAATAAATATTATTTACTATCCACACTGTTCAGAAGAGAACATTGAGAAACAACCTGTCAAACTGTACAAATAGAAAATGGCAGAGACATGATTTCAATCTTTGATGTCCGAGATAGCATTTGATGCCTCTCCTGTACTGTGTCATCAATTACCATTTGTCTAAGTTTCCTAGGGCTTCCATAACAAATTCCCACAAAGTAAGTGTCTTAAAACAACAGAAATTTATGCTCTCACAGTTCTGAAGCCCAGCAGTCTGAAATCAAAGTGTCAGTAGGACTGGTTCTGAGAAAGAATTCATTCCATGCCTCTCTCCCGACTTCTTGTGGTTGCTGCCGGTCCTCGGCAACTCTTGGCTTGTCTACTCCATCCAATCTCCTCTTCCTGTCTGGTTTTTCTACCCATTTCTCTCTAAAGATAAATGGGATTTAAGGCCCATGCTAATACAGGATGATCTCATTTCAAAATCTGTAATCACTCCTGAAAGGCCCTTTTCCCAAATAAGGCCACATTCCTTGGACCCAGGTAGCTGTGCTCTTTGGGGAAAGGGAATTCATCCAGTACATCACATAAAAAGCAGTCAGCACAAGATGTATTGTCAGTGACTATTTCAAGCCCAGGCCACAGTGTACCAGACACAAATCCATTTATCGCCTCCTCTTAACAAGATCCAAGGAGATTCCTCTTAATTTTAGAATTTTCTGAGGACCACAGTCATTGAAAAGGAAATTCACAATATAGAATAGCCTACACAACACTCACTCTCTCTCTCTCTCTCTCTCTCTCTCTCACACACACACACACACACACACACACACACTGGTTTTAAATGTCACTTAGGTTTAATTAGTCTGGACGACAATCTTTCAATCTTTCCTCAGAAGGGCAGATGGAACCCTAGTCTAAAGTGTTGGGGGCTCATCCTCCTCTTTAGCCTGGATCCCTCTCCCTCTCCCCCTCCTGGCTCCAGGCTTCCCATCCTCTCTGCACAATGGCACTCCTAACTCTGTTTGACCCCTTCCGCCCACCAAATTTGACTCTCTCACCACTGACCCATTGGAGTTGCATCTTGAGATGTCTGTTTTTAATCACTGTTAACTTTGGCACTATTTTTCCTGCCATTGTCACTGCAGCTCCAGTGACTGATTCTCATGTCTTTGCCATAGGAATAACACAAGAGGTATACTCTGGTGTCCATGCTGTGGCAGAATGCCTCTTCCACCTGCCATGACAGCCAAAGGAGGGTTATATCCCCCTTGGGATGTTGCAGGAAATAAATCCCTCTCCAGCTACCTGCTGCTGCTGGATTGATTCTTGTAGTGTAATTATGGTTGAAGCCAGTGCTTCACAGACTTCACAGTTAGAAAATCTGACCCCCAGAAATGCCTGTGATGTAGAGCAGCAGAACAGAAATGGCTTGGCTGTGTCATGAGGCTTTTCCCAAAAAAGTATCATGGCTTGCACTCTGTGGGATGGAAAACTGTCAGAGAATATCGTTGTGTGGTTATCTTTAGCCTCTCCATCACCAAGGAGGGTGGCGCTGTGCAGCTTGAAGGGTCTTTAAGGCACCTGCTGAAGGCCATAAAGTCCCTGGGTGTGCAGGGGCCATGCAAAGCCAATTCCACTCCTGGGAAGGAGGGAGTTGGCATTGATCCCCACTAGTCACCCTCTCAGTGTTAAAACACTGACTATTCCTGTACCAGTGCTAAGCAGTCCCAAGGACCCAGCACCTGCAGGTCATCAAATCACCAGTAAGTTAACACCTCCTCTCACAGGGGTGTCCAGGACCCTGCTCAGGTGCTCTGGAGGCATCTGTTATAATTAGTTGGTGCACTGAAGTTGCATCTTAATAAATTAATATTACCCCTGTGGAATGGGAAAAATAGGAACCAATGACACTTTGAGTTTTCTGAGCAGGAGGGGAGAAAGAGAAATAGCTTGGTCTTGCAACTGGGAGCCACCTCCAGTGGAAGTAAAATGTCAGAAGTTCTGTTTGAGCTTGTGTGCCACTAAACCTAGACTGCTGGGTCAGGATCCTTGTTGTGGAGTGTATGAGGGGTTGGGCTGTAGGCCAAGGCTAAGTCAACCTGTAGGGGAAGGAAGGAGAACAGCACTTGCTTGGACAGATGCCCAAGTGCTGAGATGCCTGGATTTCAGTGGCCTCAGAGACCTGCAGCACTGCTTTTCCTGGGGAGGGATGTGTTCCAGCTCTTCAGGGGGAACTGTGACAAAACACAACTTGTGCTTACAAGTTACTGTCTAAGTTACTTTTTCACTACTGGAAAAAAATACCCAATGCCCACAAGTTAAAGGAAAAGAGGTTCATTTTGGCTCAGAGTTTATAGAGGTTTCAGTCCATAGTCAGCTGGCTCCAAGGCAGGGTGGCATGGAAGATAGCAATGGAAGAGGAGAAATAGTTCATGGGATGGCACACAGGAAGCATAAAGGGATCAAGGGCAATGGAGGGATATATATATGTATATATATATCCTTCCAGGCCATGCCCACAATGACCCACCTCCTTCCACCAGACTCACTTCCCAGCATGCCGAGCTATAAATCCATCAGTGGACTAATCCAATGCTGAGTATCACACACCCATGATTCAGTCTCCTCCCAAAAGGCTCACCTATAAGTGAGTGAGACTCTGGTGGGGGGCACCTAGATATAAACCATAACACCACCCTCAGTGTGTGGATCATCCTGAGGAGAACAGATGTCATTGTTTAGTCATATTTTCCTTTGGACAGAAGAATTCTGGTGGGGGTGGGGAGGTTAAGAGAGCAGCTTCTTAGAATGTTCTTTCCTCAGGCAGACTACTTTTTCCATCAAGAGGGCTTCTTATTTCTGCTCCAATGGTCTCATCTCCACAATCAACAGCATTTTACCCAGGGTCGGGCTTTGATTTGCTTCTGTTCAGCAAATGCTCAGGGGCTGAAAAGATGAATGGGCACTGCCTTTGCCTTTAAGCCAATCCCAGGCCCACTGAGGCATCTGCATGTTTTTCTTTAGAGACATCCCCTCTGTAGTCTGGGGCATGCATTCCTCTTATGTAGGTCCTATTTCCTTTGATAATTTATCTTTTCCTTGTCTTGAAAATGCCTGCATCTGGACCACATCTCCTTCCTCTGCTCATAGAAGAGCCCCTCTCTCAAGTATGCCCTAGAGTTTAGTCCCTGTTGAATGGTTAACATTTCCCTGAAGTGTAATAAATTCTCCTTTCCTACCTCATGTTTTCTCTGTAAATTAGATTTTAAACTCTTCATAGTTACCTTTCTAGTATTCCCTAGACATCAATTTCAAATCTATAAAACCAAAAGAATCAGTGTAGATGAATTTTGGATTCAGCCTCCTAGGCTTCTTACTATCTTTTTAACCTTGCTAGTAGATGCTAGTCCGCAAACACCTTTATATGGTTCTAATTACAAGTGTCTTCCTCCAGAACAGAGTCCATTCCAGGGCCCATGGTTTGGTAAGCAGAGTAAGGGCTGGACTTCAGCTGATCCTTACTCCTTTGGCCAGGCATCTTGTGAAGTGAAAACTTGTCCAACCATACATGATGGCTTTGTTTCTCAAATACCATCAGTATATACAGTTGCAAAAATCAAGTAGATGGTGGTCATTAGTCTTTGTTCAGAACAAATGTCTGTACTAGATGTGATTTTGATCCCTTCTTCCAAGGGATATTGGGCAACATCTGAAGACATTTTGGTTATCAAAACAAAAGAGTGGAATGGAAGTGTGTTGGAGTGCTAGTTGCATTCATTGAGTAGAAGATGAGCAGAATAGCTCCTCACAACAAAGAATTACCTAATCTCAAATATCACTAGGGCTAAGATTAAGGAATTTAAAACACAATAATAATTACAATGCATAAACAAAATAGGGACTAGTAAAAGACACAGTAATAACAAATCTAGTTCCACAGATTTTAACTGGCTTTGTTTGCAAAACTAGAATTGAGCATCAGTCCTGATCAAAAATAGTTCAGAATGCTCCTGCTCCACCACACAAACAGGGTATACTTGTAGCCAGAGAAAAGGAAATGACAAACAGAGATAGCCCAGTTGGTTGTAGATCTGGCTTATTTGAACACAGGCTGAATTACAAGCTGGCCATTGTGATTAACTGAGATTCAGCTACTTGGTAGAAGAGCAGGTCACATCTGTCTACTCATCAGGTTAGGTTACAACTGTGAAATGAAGTTCTCTGAAGAAACTATATCTACACTAAAGTTCCCTCAGGCTGCTTGAGTGAGCTATGCCATTAAAATAGACTTAATGATTGACTTTCCACAACGTTAGAGTTTATTGAATAATAATATAGACTTACGAGCTGTTTTGTCATTCTTTTTTTTTTTTTTTTGTGGGTACCAGGGTTCACCCTCAGGACCTCACGCGCCAGCAGGTGCCCGTGCCACTGATCGATATCACTGGCCCTTTTTTCATATGTGGGTTCCGGGAGTCGAACTTGGGCCCTCGCGCTTGCCAGGCAGGCACTTACACTGCTGAGCCATCTCACCGGCCCCCACAAATTCCTTTATTCCATTCCAATATTAATTACAAATATCTATAAAAGTCAAGTCACATATTACACTTCACAAAATTATACTTAGCTTATAGAGGGCTAAAAAAGGGTTTAAATTGGTCACTGAGTTTAAGGAGGCCTACAGAAAGAATAAAAGCAGAGAGCTGACACACAAACACGTGTCTCTGGTGGAGGACAGAAGAGGAGGTGTTTACAGCCTAGAACCTGGTGGCTGAGCAGTGGAGGAGGAGGCAGTAAAACAGGACGTCCAGGTCTGAGTCCAAATTTGAAGGGAAGGCGGTTTTCAGAGCACCAGCCTGAAATTCTCTATGTGTGCATCGTGAATGGGAGAAACTGCTGAGTTGAAGCCCCAGGGACAGACGGAGGTTCTTTGCCTTGCAATTTTCCTGGGCAAGGCTCTTGCCAAATAGATGGCCAGGATGACAGGGTCAGTGATAACTGCTGTGAGAGTTTTGGGGTGCTCCTCTTTTATAAGTTCCAGGTGAGGGGTTGCATCTGGTAAGTTTGATAAGCTCATTTGTCTGATTTTTCAGATATGGCTTGCTATGCCCATGTCCATGTGCTCCTGATTTAATTTGATAAGTTAATTTTTTATTGGCACTAATAAGTTATGTATCAGTTTGTGCCTTGTGGTTATGCTGGACAGATGGTGGTTGTTTACTTGAACAAACAAGGTACAGTCATCCTCCCTTGGCACTTGTACTCAAAATGGAGTAACTCAGGTCAAACTATTGCTTTATAAAATGAAATAACTTAGGACAGGCACAGTTTGAAAGCTGCTGTTCTATCCTACACAAAATAACTCAGAGTGGAACACAGTCTGGTTTTCACACCTTGACGGAGTACGACCTCAAGATTGTGGAGAGATAGCCAAAAATTATCTGGGGCTAACATTCTAATGACTATTTTGCAAACTCCTCAGGAGTGTATTACTAGCTTAGCGTACCTCTAGCCTAAAGCTAAGCATGCTGCAAGGGCGTATCTGTAGCCTACAGAAGAGATTTCTACACCTTGCTGTAGTTCACCTACCTGATATCTCCACCAGTGTTACTGGTAAATGTGTTGATTTATACCTTTCTTTTGTTCTGTGACTATCCAAGTTCATGTAACTTCTTACGCAGGGGAGTATGTTATTCAGCATAATCTGAATCTGTCTTCCCAGGCCACGGTCACTAATATTTAGCATCGATTAAGCAATATACTTATTTCCTTTAAAGCAGAGTTATATTCAATGTTGACACAGTTCAGTATGTACAGAAAAACCTTTAAGCCAAACTTTAAATTCGTATGTAGGTGGCTTAAGACACAATTTAACGGAGCTTATTCAAAGGCTGAGTGTGGTACTGTACCTGTAATCCCAGCACTCCGGGAGGCTGAGTCAGAAGGGTCCAGCCCAACCTGGGCAATTTAGCAACTTAGCAAGACCCTGTCTCAAAAAAATAAAAGGGCTGGAAATGTAGCTTAGTGCAAAAGCCCTGAGTTCAATCCCTAATACCACACACACACATAAACACACACAAACACACACACACACGTACTAGGACAAATTTATATTAGGAGTAATTGTAATAGATATTTCTGAGCAGTATTTCAAGATCTGTCTCCTTCTGTGTATCTCTGAAATACCTGTTTACTTACTACAGTACTTTCATGTCTGACAAGAAGACTGAATTCTCATTTGGGAAACTAAACAGAAGCCTGAAGTGTACAGTCTCTAGATGTTTCCTTCTGTTCTTTCTGTCTTGTACCTTTCCAAGCTTATAGAAACCCATTGCTAAATTGCAGGTTAAAATTGCAAAGAAAAATTTAATACTCAGATGTTAGGTTGTGAACTCAAATACAAATTAACCTACCACTGACTCTACAATTTGATTCACTCTACAAAACAGCACTAGGTAAAATATTACTTTCAAGCTTTATTAAGTATTTAGCTTCAGCAGTACTTGAAAGGTTATTGACCTTCAAAAGATAGTGGAGAATAGCAGTGTTTGGTATTTTATTATTGAAACGACATGTTCACATAAATAGAAATGTGGATTCAGTACAAATTCAATTGTAAAATGAAAATAAAGGAATAAAGACACATACAAAAGAGACAAGGAAAATTTTAATTTTTAAATTGCACATTTAAGAAAATCTTCAGCTTTAGGACCCAAAAGTTACCCAAGGTTACAAGGCTTTTTTTCCTCTCCAGGAAACTTCAAAAAAAAAAAAAAAATCCTAACAGTCTTAAAAATACAATAAACCTATAAATCAGACCCATGCTGTTTCCCTGTAAATTGCTCCTCCTCTCATAGACCTCCATTCTCAGGGAAGCAGCCTTAAGTGGATAGCTGATCTCTAAACTTCAAACCCATGCAAATGGTTTCCGTTCTAACCAGCCTGCCACATCCCAGATCACACATCTTGAGGACACCCCAAAGACCCCATTAAACACCTCAAAACCCAGACCATAAGGCCCCTCTCTTGAGGGCCTGCACTGTATTCTTTAATTCTGCCTAATAAGCCTTCTAATGTCTCTCTCTGTTAAGTCCTGCAAGTCCTTTCTGTGACATAAGTCAGGGAACCTACAACCTACCCCGCAGTAGGGGATTGTAAATTGCGGTCCCCGTCTCTTCTGTGAGGAACCTCCTTGGACCTGGTCTGGTGCAAGGCAGAGCCTTCACTTGTTTTGTCCCAGTTGGTTTTGACTTAAAAGAGATTCAAAAATTAGCTTCCATTTAGGATGTAGAAAGATACACCCAACAATGAAAAAAACTCAGACAAAGCTACAAAATTATAAGTTTCCTGGAACGCACAGAAAGCTGAATTCAAGAAAATCAAGAAAACCAAATTCCAAAGAAGGATATACCCCAGGAAAGGGAGAAAGGACATAAACATTTTCACCTTACAAGACAGAGCAGTAGCTGCAATACAAATGTCTAAGAAGAAATCAAATAAATGCAGATATGTTATTAAAGTCCAAGTACGGACTAGGGTGTGAATTTGGGATAATTAGGGGCCCAGACACAAAAGAAGCTCACACATAGAAACAAGTTCCGCTTCACTGGCTTCTGCCAAGTGCAGTTGAGAAATTCAGAGTAAGTTGGGACCCTGGATGGAGCCTTCTTTGGCGGGAAAGTGTGGAGGAGAGGATCCAAGGCTGTAGGAAATAAAAACCTTCAACTCCTGTGGGCGCGAGATGGCTCAGCAGACTCTTTCTCCCAGGACACAAGCAAAAACCAGCTATATTGCGGGAGAGGAAAAGCAAAGCGCTTTGTCCAATGCAAAGGGTCAGGAAGCTGTGTAGAGTCCAGTGCCTTGTTACACGGGGTCCAACCGCAGGATATAAGGCAGCTACAGTGATACCTTGGTTGTCAAACAGCTCTAAGCTCAAACTTTCCATTCCGCAGGACAAAGTTCAAAAAAGATCTGCTTGGTATTTTTAACTTTCCACAATAGTCAGATGGAAAATATGACTTGAAAAAACCTGCAGGGGCCAAGAGTGACCCACGCATTGCGTCTCACTGCGGACACAAAGTGTTGATGCTTCGGTCTAAGCACTGCTCTCACACAGACAACATATAGTGCTTATATTAGTGCATTAAAACATTCATCACTGCGCTCATCGTGCTTCTTTTCTGCACTTTATTTGCATAAATTATCATAACCATGGCTCCAAGGACAGTTAGTGATACCAGCAGTAAAGCTAAGAGGAAAACTGTGAGAACCATGATAGAGTTAAAGAAATAAATCATTGCAAAATTTGTTAAAGTCCTGGAATAATGAATTTGTAAGTGTAATTTTTGAGCTTAGAACCAATTACTTGGTCTTCCATTATTTCTTATGGGAAAAATATGTTCAGTTCTTGAACTTTTCGGGGTTCAGACATAAATTTGGAACAAATTGAGTTCGACAACGAGGTATCACTGTATTTAGGAATCATGTTTCAGAACCTGTGTCCTTCTGTGTCTTTCTGAACTGCCTGTGTGTCTGCCACAGGGAGAAGGGGTGCGAATGCTGAGAAAGCTAAGTCACCAGGCCCAGGTACACTGTACTTGCCTAAGACTGAGGCCACATGAAAAGAACCTTGACCCGTGGAATTTAATGCCAGAAGAGAATGAGTTAACTTACAACTTTTAAGAACAAAGCTCTTGCAACATCCAGATCATTTCACCTGGCATAAACTAGGTGGCCACATAACAAAGATACCCATAAAAGTGAATGTGAATATGCTTTTGGTGTAAAGCATGCATATTTTTCCCAATGGTCCATAGCCTCTTTCTCAGGGTTGATACACAGGTATCTTTATCTTGAACATTAAAGAACTTATGTGAGGACCAGAGTAGTGGTCCTATCAAATTTTCTCCCTTACCATATAATCCTTGACATAATACAGCTACTCCTACGAGACAAATAGCATGTAAGCTGACCTAAGAAAAGCCTTCCAACTTACTCTGATTGCCCCAAAACCCTCTCACATTTTCAATCCTTATAAAAACAAACAAACAAACAAACAACCCAGTCTTTCATGCTGATGGTGCAATCTCTCTTGGAACATGCCTGCAGCTTGCTTGCAGTATATCAATAAACTCTTAATTATTCTATATTCCTTGACTATTGGCAAATTTTTTTACTGCTTATGGTACTGGCCTGCCATGTGCCAGGCTTTGTACAGCATTTGGTGGCCAGAGTGTGTGTGTGTGTGTGTGGAGGGGGATCCTCTCTCTTGACTTTCTTGGCCTGTCTTCACTCTGGTGCTTTTGCATGATTGGCGGATTGGCCTGTGGGAAACTGACAGTCTATGGCTGGGACAATTCCCTAGTGGGACTTCTGAGCCATGGCTCATCAGGTTATGAGCTAGGGAGTTCCTTTCGGCCCCTTGTGGAAAGCCTTACTTCCTGTTTGCAACCTATGGAAACTGGCCAAGGCTTCCTCCATGGGAGCCAAAGGCAGTGGAAAAGAAAGATGACCTGCTGTAGTCTGTTGGGGTAAGGGGCCACTTCTCTTCCTTCAGGACTCCCACACTCTCAACACACAGCACAGGTGGCAGCAGAAGCTCATGCAAGGTGAATCTGTGTGTGTTGTGAGGACTCATTATTAACTGTTTCAGTGTCTTCTGTTGATCTTTTGCTGCTGCTGGCCTCTGGCTTTGCCCCTTCACTCAACTGAACTTCCTGATCCAGAAAACCCAGGTTTTCCATCCCTTTAGGGTAATGAGTCTGCTCTTTCTCTTACAACGGATAGGAGACTAAGTTTGGTTTGTTAGTCTCTTCTTTCAGGTGGGTCAATAGTTTCCAGTCTGACCAACTAGAAGTGATGGTTTTAGAGCCATGGTTGGTGGTCCCAGTGTTATGGTTTACTCCAGAGTGAAACCAGTGACCTCAGTTCTTTGATCACTGGCCCCAGAGACACGGTCCCTGTTGATCAGTTTTCAATTTCACCAGTGGGAGGCTTTCTTTCTTGGAAGGCGCTCCAGATAGTAGCACATCTCAACTTCCACTGTAAAAGGTGGGAGGCTTGTCACCCTCTAGAGAACCCTTTTCAATGGAAAGTGCACCATTGCAGGACCCAATGATGGGTTCCTCAATCCTTTCCCCCTTGTGACACACCTTTGGGCCTCATTCTTAAAATTTTATCTAAATTTGATTCTGAAACTCTCAAAAAGGAATACCTCATTTTCTTGTACAATACTGTCTGGCTCCAATATGAATTCTTGGATCAAGAATGATGGCCTATGTCACTCACACATCAGGTAGTAAGTCTATTTCAGATCATTAACACAATTTTTTAAACTTATAGGAAGTGTAAGGCTGTCCGTTGTTTTTTGTCAGAGATGTTAATCTACATAAATTTTTTAAAGATAGTGCCAATCTGATCATCAGAGGGATTAAATATTAACGGGCTAAGAAAAACATCAGAAAACAAAAGAGAGTATATTGGTCCTGTTGTAATTGTTGTGAGTTACAGATTGTTATCCTAAAATAATATTAATCAGTCATGATTGATATCTTAAATACTATATAAAAAAAAAACCAAATCTTGTCAAATACTACTTCACTAGAAGTCTCAGCATGCCTGCTCTAAATCTTTTGCCATCCATGGTTTGTTTCTTCTCTAAAGCATTTATAATCATATTCATGGAAAAGACTAACAAGTACTATAGATAAATTGCTTCTTTCTTTGATCATTTTTGGTAAAATGGTATAACAAAAATTATTTCTTAGTTCAGAATTGTTATACAAACTTAAATTGTTTTGCTCTGGGTTGGTTTTATTTTATATTGTCCTTTTAACTTTGTAATTGTGGTCTCTTAATATTCTATACAAGTACAACTTTTAACAAAGGATCTGATGCAGTGTTTTGAGATGTTAATCAACAAATTCAAAACAGATAAAATTAAACTTAATAGTGAACTTCAGGTAAATTTAGCCTAAGATCAATTCTTTCCACACTGCTCAAATGTAACTAAAAAGGGGACATAACACTGACTGTAAATTGTCAATCACTCCCCCTCCAACATGGGATCAGATAAGACCAACAACTGGAAGAGCATTCCAGTGACAAGGGAAACAATGATTGAATGATGCTTTCACAGAGAATCTCATAAAGACAAAGAAGGGATATAAAGAAAGCATGAGATTTACCAAAATCATGATGGAGTCACTTGTGTCAGCCTTACCAGAAGAGAAATAGGGCCGGTGGTATAGCTCAGCGGCATAAGAGCCTGCCTGGCAAGCACGAGGTCTTGAGTTCGGTTACTGGTACCCAAATACAGGAAACAAAAAAAAAGAGAAATGGGGCCAAGAGGTTCTTACACATAAATATATGATGATAACTTTCACAAAGGACTCTGTCAAAATCATAAGTTTATCTCTCCTGAGTCAATTTAAGTGTAACCTAACAGGGATGTAAATACAAAAAAACCCAACATTTTACAGTTATAATTTTTATTTAATATGCTTGTACATTTTGTCTCCACGAGGTTACAGTCCAACAAGTACAGATGGTGATCCAACCAGGACCTTAGTGTTTCCTGCTCAACCTCTCCTTCTATACTTTTTTAGACTAGACCGCAAAAAGATTTTTCTCCCAACCTGGCCCCACTTATCCCTAATGGCTCAACAAACAGTGTGCCTTCTTCCTCTCATCTTCTGCTCTCAGCCAGAAGCAGATATGTAAGATAAAAACTCTGCTCATATGTCAAAGTTTTGGCGTTGTTGGTCTGTCAGGGGGAAGATGTGGAGGCTGAACAGGCAGAAAACGAGTTAATGTATGGTTGCAGTACAGTTACAGCAAACCTATCCTCTTCTCCCACCAAGCATCTTTGAACCAGCAGGTATGAAGTGGCCGTAACATTCTGCACTGCTAAACTACACAAAAAAATTAGTAATAAACACAGCCTGGCTTTGATATAAAACATGCATGTTTCTTCCCATTGGTCATTTTCTTGGAGTTGATGCACACAGTTGTCCTTTTCTTGAACCTTAAGGACCTTCTGTGAGGACAAGAGTAGCGGATCGTGTCAAATTTGCCCCCTTAATGTATAACTCTTGACATAATACAGCTACTCCTGTGAAATAAACACAGTGCGAGCTGTCTTAAAGAAAGCATTCCTGGGATGTTTGTTTTGCTCATCCATAGCCCTCTCGCATTCTCAAACCTTTATAAAAGCTCTAGTCTTTCACCCTGATGGTGTGGTTCTTTCTTAGAACTTGTCTGCTGCTCTCTTGCAGTGTATCCATAAATTCTTACTTTTTCTACGTTCCTTGACTATTAGTAAATTCTTTTACTGCCCACAGTACTGGCCTTCTACATGCCATACCTCACATAGCGAGAATCACCTCTTTTCCCTCACCCCTGCACCCCTAGAATAAGCCCGGCGCTGGAAAACTTTTCAGAGCAGTTGGCTCCTGGGCTAGGGAAGATGAGAGCAATGAACAGGGACCCCTCTGTGCCACAGGTGTGCCAGGATGGCTAGAAGATGAGGGACTAGCAGGAAACCTGGGAAAGACCCTCTGTCACCTCAGCGCTCACTCTAAGAACCAGATCTCACAACTCTCACCTCTAAAAGATCCAGAAATTGTAATCCTTTGAAAGTAACAATGGCAATGACAGAACTCGAGCCCAGCTCTACTACTGACTGGACAGACCCAACCACAGACACTAATGCCCTAACAGAAGAAGAGGTAGGCCCATCTTTATGCATAATTACTATTTATCTCTGTCTGTGCTATTCTTTATAATCACAAATTATGATACCCACCCACAAAAGGGGGAAAAGCGTAGTCACAAGATAAAGCAGTGAACAGAGACAGACTCCGGGATGAGTCAATTGTTGAGATTTTCAGAGAGGGATTTTAAAATCATAGTGATTAATATAGTAAGCATATACAAAAAGGGTAGATAACATGAAAGAGCAGATGGAGACTTTCATCAAAGCAATTGAAACTGGAAGAAATTAAGTGGAAGCACTAGGAAGAAAAGTATTTTATGAAAGATCAAAAGAATCTTCCAGAAGGACATCTGTATATATCATCTTTAAGGGAATTGGAACTTAACACCACTTTATGAAATAAACACAATTACAAGTACTTTGAGATCTTAAAATTCAAGTAACCAAGAAATACTTATGTATCTCTAGAAGATTAATATATCAAAGGTAGTTATAGTTCTAAATAAACCTCCAGATTTAAGCTAAGATTCCACTAAAGAAATCTGTAAAAATTGTCAGAATCAAAATGGAGTCACTGGTTTCACCCCTAACCAAAAATACATAGAGTCAGGAAGCTAATAACAGAAGGCCATATACATACATATCTATGATAAAGATCATTACAAGGACTCCCTGAATGACTCTTGTGAGCACGTGTCTGTCACAGGAACTTTCCCCAAGAACTTTCCCAACTGCATCTTCCCCATCTGGCCTTAAGTACTAAGAGCTGATGTATAAGAACACTTGCCTGATATACTGTCTTCCTTGATGAACTGACCTCAATTCTTATAAAAATCTCCAATAACCAATTTTCTCTTTGTTTCAAATACTTCCCTCTTTTGCCTCTAAATAGTTTGCCTTGCCTCAGCATCCCTGGATATGTCCTTGGTTCATCATGACACACATATCCTGCATTGCAAAGCTACTGCTTATTTCAGAACAAACTCATTATGTTTTTTTTGAGGGGGGGTGTTGAGACAGTGTCTCACTATATAGCCCAGGCTGGCCTCAAACACGTGGTGATCCTCTTGCCTCAGCCTCCTGAGTGCTGGGATTACAAGTATGCACCACCACACCCAGCACAAACCCTTTATCGTTAAGGAGTCTCTTTCTGTCATTTTTAGGTTGAAATATAAGAGGAAGCATCCCTAATTTAAATGGACACTAACAAAGTTAGAGAAAGAACTGAGATAGAAAGCTCAGAGTACTCAGAATCTGTTACACCCCGAACAGAATGTAGTTATCTCTGTGGTTCTACTGGGAGGACAAAACCATCTTTGAGTATAGGTTTAATCTAACTTTAAAATAAGAAACTATTCCCACAAGACTAGATTCCTCTAATTTTGTGGACAATAGATGACACCAAATATGGAAACATCTGGGACAACTGTAACATATACATTCTGTAAAAGGAGATAAGAGGTATGAGCTATGGTCCCAGCCATTATACTCTACCTTTAATTAACCTATACATTATATGCAGGAAAGTACACATATCCTAAGTGCACAGCTTACATAACTTCTAAACTAAAAATATGTTTGCAATGAGTTTCAAGCTTGCCAGCTCATTGTAAACCTTCGTCGTCCCCCTTTCAGTTTCTAACCTCTCCCAAGGATACTTTTGTCTCTTTTGTTCATATGAAAATGGAAAAATACATGGATACTCTTTTCTGTGTGGCTTTTCTTTGCTCAACATATGTTTGTAAGTTGCATCCATATTGTGTATAGTTGTAGTTTGTTTGTTCTCATTGTTGGTATAGTATTCCATTCTCCTGTTTGTAGTCATTTGGGTTGTTTCCATTTTGGGGATATCGTGAATAAATTATGAACAATCTTGTACCAGGCATTTCATGGGCAAACATTCCCTTTCCTCTTGCACAAATACCTATGAGTTGAATTGCTGAGGCATAAGGTATGGAGATGCTGCCAAAATGTTTATGAAAGTGGTTGCACCAATTTACATCCTCACAGCAATGTGTGCGAGTCTGCGACTCCACTAGGGATATGAAATTTTAAGTGGCAACAAATAACATTATCAAATGTAAAGTACTTAATGCTGCCTTCAGACTGCAAAGGCTATACTGTTCAGAAAGGAAAGACATGAGCAAGAACAGAAGCATCACTGAAGTTCTTCCCAGAGAGGGATGAGGGGCACCTGAGAGACAGACTTCGGTTCAAATCCAGCTTCTACTACCGACCAACTGCATGACCTAGGGAAATTCACTTGATCCATTTGAATCTCGATTTTATCATCTGAGATATGGGGAAAATAATGCCATTATTTGAATTAAATGATATAAAGCACAGTACAGTGGCTGGCACATAGAAAGTTATTATATTACTCTATATAAGTAATGAAATGAGACAATAGTTGGGTGCTAATGGATGGGTAGGATTGGCTAGATGAGGAGTGGGAGAGCTTTCTGGAGAATAAGATAAGGGGAAAGGGGAAGAGCTTGGTGTTCTTATGAAATAATGAAGAGTGGAGACTGGCCAAAGCCCAGTTAGATATACACTGGAAGGTCAGCCTGTCAGGGTGGAGACAGGCCAAAATGAGGTCAAACCCCAAAGAATAAACTTGACATGATAAGAAAAAGGCAGCTATTGAAGACTTTATGGCAGGTGACACTATTTCACCCTGATTTACTTTTCTTCATCCCACTAACTGATGTTCCTTTATAAATCTGTTTAGTTGTTTATCTCTCTCCTATACCAGAGAACGCACTCCCTATGCATGGGAACTTTTGTTTTGTCCCATGTTGTACCTTTATCACTTAGTGCATAGCATGATGCATGGTAAATGTGTAAGTGTGTGTTAGGAAAATGACTGACTGGATTACTTAATGGGCCTATCATTATTTTTTTCTTTATAAAACAGTTCCCTATTAAAGGCTATCTAGTTGTCCCAGGATTTTGTAATTATAATGCTGCCAAGAATGACTTCCTACACATATTTTTTCTGAGATCTACAGTCTTTGGACTCTCCAAGCTCATTAACTAGATTAATGAGGAAGAAAGGATGAAAAAGGAGAGTTATTTGTGTAGCCCAAAATCATCTCCAGAGGCTTACTAGGGACCAAAGTGACAGAAGGAAATCCCTTTATCTGCCTATCATTTATGTTTAGCACAGGGTGGCCTACTCCTGGAAACTCCTCGGAAGTCCCCCCACCCCACCATACACCCTATGGGTATAAGGGTTATACTTACTATCTTAATTAAAAATATTAGTTTATGCCCTCTCTTCATCCAGTAAATGGTTGACCTCATGATGACAAGGCTTATGGCTTACTTAAAACCATGAGTTTCAGTGCCTGAAGAGGTGTATAATTTAATTTTAACAAAGAGTTATTAAAACACCATAAGCCAATCATGACATTAATTGACCTACAGTGTTGACAAGGGGACCAATTATAGTCTTCAGAAGTCAGCAAGTAGAAGTTCAGTTCTCAATAAGTGGTTGAGAGCAGAGACTTCTTTCTTCTATGAAATCTAAAATAGTTGTATTAACAGAACATAAAATGGATTGAACTCTGGGTACCCACATACAAAAAATAGGGCTGGTGATACCGCTCAGCGGCACGGGCGCCCACTGGCATGCGAGGTCCTGAGTTCAACCCCCGGTACCCACACACAAAAAAAAAGGATCAATAAGAAACACTTCAATGACATAAATGGAAAATAGTAATAAAGTGTAATTTATGTTGATTTACAGCCATAAGCAGGTTAAAGATTTCCAAGATAATAATTTTTAAGTAAAAATTAAGGTGATAAGCTTGAGTTGGATTAGAGACTGTGGCATGGCAATACAATTTATGCATCTACTTTACATCTTCCTTTCACAAACCTAGGACAGAAAAAAAAAAATGGATTCAATCTCCACCCAGAGGTATTCATTAGATTTTTCACTCTCCATTCCCTGGCTTCACTTTGGAACAACTACACTGCCTGAGGGTAAAGAGAAAGGTGTGATTTGGCAGGAGAAAATGGGGGAAATGAATGAACTTACAGATAATGTGCTCACACACATTTGAAAATAAAATATTCAGTAACTTCCAAAAACACCTAATATCTAACTTCCCTTGTGAATCCCCCCAAGGAACACAGGTCCTGTAGATCTTTAGGTCACTCCAGCACATCTTTCCTAGTCATATAAAACATATCCAAAATAGTCATAAGTTCAAAAGGAGTTCAGAGAAAGGAGACCCAGAGTTCTTGAAGTTGAAGAAGGGGCTGAGGCTGGCATAGGCTAAAATGAACAGTTGAAGGGCAGAGCCAGGAGCAGGCCAAATGTGGGGAACTCAGAGGCATCTGCTTCCAACTCTGTTTCTTGGGACCAAGCCTGGAGGAAGTAGCATCTGTGGCATACAACTTTCCTTTGATGAGAGAGCTGACTTCTTAATTTATAAAGTATGGCATCATAACACTGCTCAGCAGAGCCTAGTACACTCCCTACCCACAGAACATTTTACCAGTTATTCCTATTTGCAGGTGACAATTATGTCAGCCGTACAAATGCTCCTCTCAGATCTCCAACTGCCAGTGGTAGAGCCAGTGATGGTCCTAGCCGAAGGTCATCCCAGCACCCTTTGCATCATGCTTCCCACACACACTGCCCTTGGC
Organism: Erethizon dorsatum; assembly: GCA_028451465.1. NCBI lineage: Eukaryota > Metazoa > Chordata > Mammalia > Rodentia > Erethizontidae > Erethizon > Erethizon dorsatum. The sequence continues at coordinate 104,312,117 of CM051822.1, forward strand.
TATTGACAGGATGGTAGGAATTCTAAGGAAACCCATTGCTAGGAAGCCCAGGAATCTTCTGACAGGATATTTTGGTTGTGGGATCCCCTGTTGGCTTTGCCAATGTCTCAGAATGACTCTGCACTCTGAGACTTTTCCACCCTCCCTCCTTACTTTCATTTCCTCCACATAAACCAAACATGTGCCTTCATCTGTAGGCTATCCCAGCCTCCACCAGATCCCTCCTCACTTTCCCACCAAATCTCCTGTACATCAAATCCCATCTTGGTATCTGCCTCTCCAAAAACAATAATAAGCTTTCTGAAGGTAGTTCTGCTTGCATTGTTTGTGCATGAGGTTCTTTGTATGAAATGTTAGTGAGGTGAAGTGGGACAAGCCTAATGAGGAGCTTGGACTTAAGGGTTCTTAGTTGCTGTCTCACTGCTGAGACAAAATACCCAACATACACAATTTAAAGGAGGACGGGTTTATTTTAGCTCACATTTCATAGAGATTTCAGTCCATAGTTGACTGGTTCCAAGGCAGGGCAGCATGGCAGAAAATAAACAGTCCTCGGTATGGCCGGCATGAAGCGGGCTACAAGCCCACTGTTAGTGCCACCCTCATGCAGGGTGGAGCTTCCCTTTTCAGTAATTCCATCACCTAGGTTTTGGGGGACATTTAGATAGAGGCCACAGTTCAAAGACAGCTTGTGTTCACAGCGCCGCCCTGACTCTTCCCAGCTAAGTGGTCTTGATACAAAGTTTAGTCTTGATCCCTAGCAAAACTTCAATTTCTTTATCAGAAGAATGGGGAGAATAAGTTACCTTTCTCGTATTGTTATTATAACTAACTTAAAGATAGTAATACGTAATGTATTAACCATTGTTACTCTCCTATTATGTTGTTTTGAAAATTTGTTCTTCTTTTGATTTGTTTTGTTTTTTTCTTCTCTTTAAAATAAAAAAAAAGAAAAAAAAAGATTAAAAAGATAGTGAACGCAAGATATCAGTTCACATAACAGTAGCTGCTATTTACTGAGGGCTTCCTAGGTGCTTCATATTTCTCCCCAATCATCACAGTTTCCACATGAAGCATGTACTTATGATTCTCACTTTACCCATTAAAAACTGAGGGACAGAAGGACTAAAAGGCAGAGCCAGAATTTGAACCTAAGCTCTAGAGCCCAAGTTCTTTACCACCCCTATGTTCTTCAACCTTTGAGTTCTTTCCAAAGAGTAGTATGTGCTTAGGAAATGACTGTTGTACTTCTGTCACTAAATCTAGGGATCTTTACCACTTTCTACCCAGTGACGTCCACAAGGGCCCTCCACTGAAAACAATTTTGTGATGGCTTGAAAGTGAAATAAGGAAGTTTATATAAAGGTCCCGTACCAGGTCCTTAGAAGATGCTGGTGGAATTTTAGCTATTAGTGTAATTATTACTGCTATTAGGTCCAAAATCCAATCCCTCCTGTTTTGAAGCATAGATGGTCTCTCTGTGGAGAGTGAAGGAGTAAGGTGTTGTGTGTTCCCAGCTTTCAGATGCAGGTCTGCTAAGTGGCAATTAAAACAGACCATGAAGGAGCCAAAGTATAATCACCCCTCTGATTCCCGTGGAGGCACATAATCACTTCTGATATTTCATTATGCCCTCTGCAAGCCTGCATCCTTCTTTAGAAACTTTGTCCCCACTGATCCCTTTCTGGATCACTCTGCTGCGTGTTCAGAACCATCAATAATATGTCCCTGCAGACAGCTGAAAGGTATTAAAGACGAGTGGTGATGGATCATGCCCTCAGTGGCATCTGACTGTGGACTGTATAAAAGGCTGGGTCCAGAGTCACCCAGAGCGGCCCATCCATGACCTGACAAGAAATGGGGTCAACGCCACAGACAGCAATTGTTGGGCAGCTCAGGTGAGCACCTGGATGCCTCACCTTCATGCACTTGTGAGTTTAAAAATGAGTATATTTCTTTTCTTCCTAAAATAGGAAGGAGAAATAGGAAATGTGCATTGAATAATTTTTTTCTCTTCTCTCCATCTTTGTCATACTTTATTAATAAGGTCGAAGCAATATCAAACAGGTATTCTGGGACATCTTAAGTGAAATTAGCAGGCTAAGTTTGTTCTTTGCACTGTCATCCTCCTCTTCCCTTCTCACTGCCTACCCCTATGCCTCTTTCAGACAAATATGTTTCAGGTATCATTCCCCTGCTTCGCTTATACCAACAGTTATATGGGTTTTTTTTATTCACTCTCTCAAGGTTCTATTTGATTAGTACTTAATCTGTTAAATTCACACATAAATTTAACTGTGTGAATGTCTGATCACCAAAAGTGGTAGGCATATTGAAGGTCAAAGAGAAATATAAAATGGGGCACCTTGCAGGGATTAGTGACTCTCATGCTTACACCAGCACTAGAACCCCTTGCAGACTTGTTAAGATACAGACTGCTGGACCCACCTCCAGAGCCATTGACTCAATAAACAGGGAGTGGGATCTGATATTTACATTCCTAACAACTCCCCAGGTTATGCTCATGCCACTGGCCTGCAGATTCCATTTTGAGAATACTGAGCTAGTCTAAGACACAATTATCTGCAGATATGGAGGTAAGAGAGGTTGTATTGCTGTGTTGAAGAAGGCCAGTTTCTTAACGGGTCATCCCAGAGGAGAGGACATCAATGCCTGGCCAGAGGGGCCTTCTGGATATGTGATGATCCAGAAGTGGTTTCCATGAGGTGTATTGAGATGCTGTGGCAAACCAACAAAACATGCTGTGGTGGCAGGCAGCCGCTCTGGCATTCCTGATGACCAGTTACTGACTGTTCCCATGAACTTAGCTGTCCTAGCCCAGGGCAAGACAAGGACGTTTACGACAGAAAGTATTTTCCTCTTTCAGGGAGAGAATAAGCCCTTTCTTTTCTTCTTTAAGCAAATGTTCCAGAAACATCTGAGCCATTTGGCAGATCTTTCAATAAATAATGATAAACTATCAAGGTCACTCACGTTCATTCAACTGACATCCAGCGGAGGGATGAAAGGCGTACTCCATGGTCCCTGTTTCAGAGCTCCCATCAGCTAGGTCAAGGAACCTCTAAGGAACCCCAAGATCTGTAACACAAGGAAAGGCACTTAATGCATGCCACATGCCACAGCCTGGGTGATTGTCCCTTCCAAAGCTCATGTTGAAACTTAATCCTTAAAGTCATATGTTTATGGTATTTGGAAGTAGGATTTTGGGGAAATAATAGTGATTAGATGAGGCCATGAAGGCAGGGTCCCAATGATCATATTAGTGACTTTATAAAAACAGGAGAGAGACCTAATTTAGCAAGCTTCTTCTGTCTTGACACATGCTGCCTTGGAACTCTGCAGAGCAACCCACCAGCAAGGAGGACTTCATTAGATGCAGTCCCCAGGCTTTGGACATCCCAGCCTCTGCTCACTCAGTTGTGAACTCAGAAATCTTTATTCTTCATGAATCACAAATCTCTAGTACACAGTTGTAGCACAAGAAAATGGACTAAGATACCACATTTATTCATTTGCTCAATCATTTGCCCCATACACAAACATTATTTTAAGAGCATCTAACAGAGGAGAGGGGAGCAAAAATGAATATGATGCCTCCTTACAACTAATGTTCAAATTCAGATAAGTCCTTTGGATAAATTTGATGGATTTTAAGCATACATCTACTTCCATTTCTTTCTGTCTTTCTTTCTTTTTATGCGGGTACCAGGAGTTGAACTCAGGACCTTGCGCTTGCCAGGTAGGCACTTATGCCGCTGAGCTATATCACCAGCCCCTTCCATTTCTTTTAAAACCACATTAAAATGAAAGTCAAAGAATTTGTTTTAAAAGCATAAACCCCTAAAGACAGAGAAAATAGGAGAGGTGACAATGGCTAAAAAGTTGAAAGCTTGGAAATGTATTGACAAGAATAAAAACTAGTCTGAAACCTAAACCTGCAGTCTTAAGGCTAAAGCTAAATTCCTTTACAAAACCCCCCAAATACTCTAGAATTGCTGTATCAGGAATCTTTTAAGTGGAAGCTAAGGGAAAGGAATTAAAATAAGAATGGGGGACAAGTAACAGAATAAGCAGTTAATCCCCAGGTCCCTCATTCCTCCACTTGAAGAAGACTAGTCCCCCCCTCCCCCAGCTCTGGAGAGGATAAAAAAGGGGATTTCATACTTGGCTGGGGACAGAAGTATCCCCTCAAAACATGAAAAATAAACATGGAATACTAAATGCCAAGGCCTGGTCCTCTTTTCCTAATTTGACTACCAGAATGCTGATGGCTAGGAGCCTGCTTCCCTCACACATACAAAACAGAAGATAAGAAAAGATCTGCATTTCTTTTCATTAGAAGTTCTCCAATAATAGATGCCACCAGCTCACAACTTTGATGAAATTCACAACCAACTGCTCCCATACAGCAGAGCTTCCAGTCCCTTTCTTTTCCATATGAGCAGACAACTGCACCTCACCAGATATCTGAGAAAAGCCTCCACTGTGGAAGACAGTAACAAACAAACAAACAAACAAACAAAAAATGAAAAAACAACTTGGAAAAATAAACAATGCTTGGGGGAAAGGAAATTTTAGAAAATCTGTATTTAATATCCTTAGGGATATAAGGGAAGAGACTGGAAAAATGAAACAAAACAAGATGTCATTAGAAGGAACAGTCCATCCACAACAATAAACCACTAGCAATTTAAAAAAGAAAACTGAAAAGGTACTGTAATATTTAGAAAATAAAAAAGGAAACACAGAAAGTAGAGTATAAAAAGCCAAACAAAGAACTAAGAGCAGCCGTCTAGAGGTGCAACATCTAAATATTGGGAAGCCTAAAAAGGGAGGAAGAAAAAAAACAGAAGGAAAAATATTTTTTATGAAATTATTCAAAGAATCTTAGTGGAACTCAAAGGGACCAACTGAGTGTTCAGCACTGTGGATGAAAATAGACCCTCATTACTATATATAATGGTGAAAATTTCAGAATAAGGGGAACACAGAGTTCTCACAACTTCCAAGGGGTAAAAACCTAGTCACACATGAAGTACGGGAAGCCAGAATAAATCATCTCTCTGAAGCATTACTGAAGTGAGAAGGTAAGGGAAAGATACTGAAATTCCAAAGGGAAATGATCTCTGTATCAGACGTTGTCAATTTCCACCTGCATCACCAGCACCCCTTCTGTTCCTACCAGATCTATGGGAGTGACTGGTGGTATCTGTAACTCTGGCTGATGACTTTCTTGGAACTCTCTGGAAAGGAGTTACTGTCCCAGGAGCAACTCTCAAATTCTTGGCTTTCAGGTGAGATACTCTGAGGTGTCCTGAATCCAGCTTCCCAGAGGTCCCCCCAGAACTGAAGCCCACTGCCCACAATGATAACTGATAATTTATAATGATAATTTTGTTCATTATCACCACTCCATAGATATCCCACTTGTCTCTGTCTTAATTTCTTAAAACCCTATTGATGTCTCTTGGGATAAACACCCAAATAAACTCCTAGCACTCACTTCTTTGTCTCTGAGTTTGCTTTCTGGGAAACCCAAATGAATACATCTGCTAAACAACCAAGTATCAGGTTAGAACAAAGACACTTCCAGACATACAAAGTCCAAAAATTTATCTTTTGACCATCTTTTTTAGGAAGATACTGGAGAATATGCTTTACGTAAATGGGGCCATAAATCAAAAAACAAGCAGACATGAATATATAAAACTGCATCCAATGCAGGAGAGAGGTGAAGGAGATCTCAAGACTCCACCTTATTGCACAGGGTTATTAATATAGCCTGGATTGCAGCTGAACACTCTGGGAGAGAGCTTCCTTCCTTAGGACGAGCCTGAAAGACGAATTTGAAAGAGGGGTGGTGAATGCATCTGGGAGGATGTTCAGACAAATGTTTATGAGTTTGATTTTAAGTTAGTGATAAGAACATAGTGCACTATGCATATTTTAAGAATGGAAATGGATAATTATCAGCTCCAGGGAAAAACAACTTAGCTGTGTCAATATTATAAACAATGGGTAATGATACAGTCAAACCTCAGTAAAACTCAATGGTGAGGGAGAGGTAGAAAGGGTGCTCTTGGGCAAGAGCCGAAGCCTTATCTTCGCTAGTACAAAGTCAATAAAAAAGTGCCTAGAACTGAAAAATCAAGACACAGCAGTTTGAGCTTGCTATTTAAAGACATGAAGGTGAAAATGAAAACATTCAGCCCATTGGGGTAAACATGTCTGCCTTTAGATGAGCAGAAATGGTAGGGAGAGATAGAGGGATGATAGAAGGCTTTCTACTATAAGTCTTAAAAACAGTTGATGCTATACTATGTGAGTGTTTGTCTCCTTTATATGTCGCTCTGCCATGTTCTCTGTATGTGAGGAACACTGAAAGTGACTATAAACCTCATGTTAGGTTTCCTGGTTGGTCTCCCCAGGTAGACAGGAAGTTCCTCAGTCCAAGGGACCCAAAGACCATGCCAGTTCTGTTCTGTGTGCCCAGCCCCTCCCGACAGAGCCTGGCACACAGTGGTGCCCCGCTGGGGCTTGTTGAATGTGTGAAGGGAGGAAGGATGTCGATATAAAGAGATGCACCTGGGCGGCGAGGCACAGAAGAGAGAGCTCAGATGTGCCTGAGGGCAGTGCGGGAGGCTTTGTTTGCGAAGCGGTGCGGAAGGAGTCTCTGGGTAGGGATGGTTGAATGGGTGATGGGGAAGGGCTGCACCCCGGCAAGTGGAGCGGCTGTGTGAAGTTATGGGGGTGTGAGGAGACACTGTACACACACACACACACACACACACACACACACGTTTGTGCATGCACCTGTTTAGAGAGGGGTAAAAAGTACAAAATGAAGCTGTCTTAGTGGGCTTAAGTCAGACCAGGGCTGCCCAAAGCTGACTCCTCATCAGAATCACCAGGGGAGCATTTTTAAGATGGGTACCCCTAGGCATCCCCCCGAGACAGTAGAAACCACAGGTCTGGGACGGAGCCCAAGAACCCGCACTTGTCTGTAGATGTGCTAGGTGTCAGGGGATGAGCCTGGCTTGGTGACAGGCTTGGAGCCAGGGAGTGTGTGGAGGTAGCCAGTGCTAGGCTTCAGAATTAAAACTCATACCCAACTTTTTATGAAATCCAAAATGGATGTATTTCAATGAGAAAAGATTAACACCACTTTTGTTTTGATTTAAGGCATAATAACAAAAGAGTTATTTTGAGAGCCCTTCGTTACTACCAAATTGGTCAAGTTATTGCTGAAATGAGGTGATTTAAATAAGGAAAGTTAAGACCAATTTCCTACTTTCATTACTAGCTGACCAACTTTCATTATTAGAATTTAATAGGTTCTCTAATTTTCTTTCTTCCATATATTATTAACAGTGAAATAAGTCCTAAGGTAAACTTTATGTATTTCACACCTAATATGTGACTTGGTGCCATAGAAAGTATCCAATTTTCCTGAAGGAAAATGCTTTAAAAATACCCCAAGGAAGTGCCATTCCTGAAATAAGGGCAGTTTGATTCCCACTCAAGTGTTTATTTATTGCGGTTTTATCTTTGAAATCTAACAATGTCCTCTGAGTTCCTGCTCTGTGCAAGGTTTGGATTTGGGAAGCAACAGCTGACTTGCTGTAGGGAATATAAGAAACCGCAAGCCATGAGGCCTGTAGAAAGCTGGCTCAGAATAAGACTACGACATGGAAAAGAAAAATTACTAATGTTTCAGAGAACTCTATCTAAGGCAGACTGAGTGATGTAGAAAACACACAGCTACAGGAATTCAGGCGAGGAGGAGTGGGCCACAGACTTAGCTGGGCAGGAAAGGCTTTCTGAAGGAGTTGTGATCCATGCTGGCCTCAGAGGCTGGGTGAGATTTCATGAGACAGAGTGGAGAGAGACTTCTGGGTCTGGAGGCAGGAAAGAATACGAGTCCAGAAAGGGGAAGATAGAAGACATGTTAAGAAGACAGCGCAGGTCGAAGAATGGTCCTTACTTGGGGATCAGTGGAGGTGAGACTGGACAGGGTGTTTAGGGAGTGAGTATGAAGGACCCTATGTATCAAAGTTTCGAAACCGTGGCAGTAGTGAGCACTTTTGATTAGGTTAGAGAAGTGAAGGGTGAACATAGAATTTAGGAATGCTAACCTGGAGAAATGTCCAAAGGGTTAGGAAAACAATGAGACCAGTTAGGAAGCTATCATAACATGTCAGGTGAGTCTAAGGGCATGAGATTCTGAGTTAGGCTGTGGGGTTGACACACATCAGAGAGAAAACTATTGAATAATTGAACACAGGAGGGGATGGAGTAAGTGTTCGTATTTACTGGAACTGTTGAACAACAGTGGAACAAACAGGTTTGGGGATAATCAAGCCCACAGCATAGCTCCAGGGACCTTGGACCATCTTTTCAGTGTTCTCCCCTCAGAAGGACTTGGCCCCAGCAGGCTCCCTCCTTGTGGAGTTTTTTCCGAGTCAGGACAGAAAGCTGATGGGTTGGCTCAGGTCAGGTGTTCCTCCCTTGAGCCAGAGAAAAGGCCGCTGTAGCTGGCAGGGTCTCCAGATCACATTAGAGTCCCTGTCCAGATGAAGAGCTGGAGGCAGAGGAGAGGTTGTGAGAATGATGAGGAGGCTGTAGTCTGGGAAGCCTGAGTACAGAACCCAGATCTGTACTCTTTCTTAGAGTAATCATGAGTGCGAAGATTCCTCCCTGTAAGATGGGAATGCTAACTGGCTGGAGGGCTTGTGTAAGGATTCTAAGAATTAAGTGCAGGTACAATGTCTGCTTTAGTTCCTGGCATGAAGGAGGTACTATGAAAGGTAGATTTTGGTTGCAAGATAAAAATCACTGTAAACGTCAATTGAACCAAATTTCCTATTCCATATGATTTCTGGCCAGTCAGAGCTTTACATTTTAAACTTGTCTTAATTCTTATAGTTTCCAAAAAAAAATACATTCAGGATCACAAATAAAGCATTTTGAGATACTTCTCAATGAACATGATGCTAACTAGATAAATTGCCCTCCCATGGTTATGATCTGAAGGCTGACCACTTCCCAGTGGACCAGCTCCCAAGTGTGGCTCTGCCCTACTCCTGCTGGTGGCTTCTGGGACTTCAGACCCATTTACTTCTTGCTCTGGGTTGTACTTTCTTCCTCTGTATGGTCCCAACTAATGACTAACATCTCTATAACACTTTTCAGGAAGCAAAGTTCTTTAACATCTATTATGACATGTGATTCTAGAATAATAATCCTAGATCATAGTAGAAACTTGATTTAAGTCCCTGCAGCCCACCATTCGTTAGTGAGAACACCCAGTGTCTTGCTATTCTGATAGCCCTTGAGCATATGGCTTAGCATCATTCTTTTTTACAAGCCTGTGGATACTACAGCTTCATCTCAGTCTCTTAGAAAAGTCACTGAGGCAAAATGAAGCCAAGTACCCATGGCCCTGGAGAAATGGGTCTAAACTAATGAGCTTCTCATGTAGGCCTGCATCAGGAAATGAGGCAATGTTGTAGCATCATGGTAGAAAGCCTCTTTACGAACTACCCCCCACCAAAGTCATATATTCATTCATAACAGGATTTGTTTCTCCAGGGTGGAAAGCATGTAGCACCTAACATCTTGTTCTCTATTAAAATTGTGCTTACCACGTAGTTTTGTATACTCCTAAATTGTGCTGCTGGTGAATGGTGGTTTAAATTTGCCATTGAAGATCATTGATCTATAATTAATGTAGCTCATGAAATGTTTCAGTGGGCAAATATTTCCTCCTTCATGATCCATGATGCCTGAATGCTTCATTCCATTCTTACGCATTAAAGGGTTTTCAGTTTTTCCTATCATTGTTATTTGAAAACATTTCGTACTCTCCTTCTTAGGGTCATAGATTTGGGGGGAGCTATAAAGAATCCCATGGATAATCTACTCCTTTATTATTGCAAGAAAATTGAATTCCTGAGAGGTTAAGTGTATTGCTCCGGGTCACAGGGCTGAAAATTCAGGTTCTTGACATGGGCCCAGGACTCTTCACACTTGAGTGGTCTGCTCAGAAGGAAGGCTGCAGGACAATCTGATATTACCTCAGGTGTCATTCCATGCCAAAGTACTGATAAAGAGCCAGAAGTGCAAAAGAGTAGGGCAGGGAAGGACTGCATAGGAGGGAGGATAGTATTATAAAATTAGACTGGGTTATGAATTACAATAGCAAAGTCCTCAATACTCTTAGGGAAGTTCATTTTGTGACAAACTCTCACCCAAAATGGGAGTGTGGATGAAGATCACTTTAGCCCCAACAATCTGAACCTTCAGCAATGCATTTTGTATCTGCTCTGAATTTCAGCAATACATTTGGAGATGCATGTGGTGAGAACTGCTGGATTAAGCTAATGTGCTGGGCATCACCACCGAGATGTGTAAGGTCTGTCTTGGGCCAGTATATTTGTCACACCGAATGGAGAAACAGCACCTACAGTCTCTGTTTGGGTCCTACCAGGAAAGGACAAGGCATGGACAGTGCTGCGATGTTTCAGGATTGTTTAATGGCCCTAGCTCCATGGGAATTCATTCAGAGGAACCAGGGACAAAGGATGAAAGCAAAGACAAGTCCTCTTCTATGTGGCCCAGAATCACAGGGGCACCAGTGCCTTCACCTCAGGAACAATCACCACCCCAGCAAAGGTTTCATTCCCATTCCTTCCCTGAGCCACTAAACTCCCGAAGGAGAGCGTTGTGATCCTAGGGCCCTGTCGTCAAACTGGGAATATCTGGTTACTAGGCATTCTTCTACTGTGGTTACTTCTTGTCTACTCTACTTCTATTTTGTTAAATGGCACAGGAAATGAGTACAAGGTAAAATATCAAAGGTTTTTATGTCTTACAGTACATACCACTGACAAAGACCAGATGGGTTCATTTTTACCACCAGGGTGTCATTGGTCACCTCCCAACTCATGAAAAAGAATTTATTTTATTTAAAAAAAAGAATAAAATCTTACCGATTTAAAAAAAGCAAAGAAAGAAAGGAAGAAAGGAAGGATGGCAGGAAAAAAGAAGGAAGAAAGAAAGAAGAAAAAAGAAAGAAAGAAAGAAAGAAAGAAAGAAAGAAAGAAAGAAAGAAAGAAAGAAAGAAAGAAAGAAAGAAAGAAAGAAAGAAAGAAAGAAAGAACCCAGAGCCTTTCAGAGGCCCTTTTGGGCTGCTCTCCCTCAGTCTACCCACAGCTAAGAGGTAGTATGAGGTGAGCACTCCTACAGTAAGAGAATTTGGAGTCTGTCCACATGCCCTCAATGGTACTGTTACACTCAGTGTTTCCCCAGAAAAAAAATTAGATGTGATGAGAGAGAAGGGATGCCTGGTGATGAGGAGAGAAGCTGATCACCATCACTGTTGACTACAGATACACTGGATCTCTAAGCTTGCCACAGAAGTTTGGAAGGAGGAGAAGGAGGGAAAAGCCACAGCCTTAGGTACTGGGATTCAATGGGTAACACAGGTGTGGGAGAGATGAAGAGCCCCCAGGACTCCTGTGGCCTCAGGGCTGCATAGACTTAGCTTAGGGCTTATGGTGGGACAGGCCTTGGGAGTCATGCTTTAAGATCTGCTCATGGTAACTGCCAGTTCTGGTCACCCCAGTGTGATTCCTTTTCATGCCCTCCTTTTTTTCTTCTTGGGCACTTCAGGAGAGCCCTAGCTTACAAAAGAAACAGACTTGCCTGGTGTGTGCAAGGTCCTGAGTTCAATTCCTATTGTTGCAAACAAAAAGCAAAAAATAAATAAATTAATAAAATATCTACTTTTGTTTTTTGCAAAATAAACCTCTACAACCAAACATATACTTAAATACTTGAATCACACAAGAGACACTTCTAATCAAACTCTCTACACTTGTATAGTGGATTCCTGCCTGGACCCAGTTTGAAACTTCACATTAGGTAAAACAGTGTGTTTGGGATGATGAGACCTGCTGATGGGAGGCAGGCAACTCATCCAGGAGAAGTCAAGCCTGCCCAGCTCAAGCTTCCCATTCCTGTAAACCTGTGAGAGAGGAGGTGTCTACACAGAAGGCCACAATGAAATTGGGAGGCCTTTCCTTCTTCCCACCCCTCCCAACCATGACCCCAAACCCTCGTTGGCTCAAGCCGGTGGCAATGGGTCCTGATGGAGAGATCACCAGAATGTGTTCATAAAATCCACTCACTGCCTGTGTAATCTCGGCTAAGTCACTGACCCATCCTGATCCATCACCCATCTCAGTTTCGTTCTCTACAAAGTGAGAGCCATATGTATCTCTTGCTGGGCTGAGAGAATTACATGAGATGATGGATATTATGTCAGGCATAGAAGCCGTGCTCAATCATCAGTTCCTCTTGTTGTAACTTAATGAGGATGGGTCGATAAATTTTTTTCTGTAAAGGGCCAGATAACAAGCATTATAGATTTTGGAGACCAAACTGAATCTGTCCTGACTGCTCAACTCTGCACTTGTACTGAAAGCAGCCACAGACAATATGTAAACAAGTGGGTGCAGATACATTCCCATAAAACTTTATTTTACAAAAACGAGCAGCTCCTGAGTCTGGATTCTACATGTTACCCTGTATTTGAGAGTGAAAAACGATGAAGGAAGAGAAGAGGTATCAACAAGCCAGCCTCACTGCATCTACTCTAGCTTTTTACACATGGAACCATGAACAGTGGTTTGAGCGCTGGGTACCACTTTTACTTTACTTTATTTGTTTAATTCAGCAATAGATACCTGATTCCATTTATCAGCTACTCTTTTTTTTTTTTTTTTTTTTTTTTGTGGGTACCAGGGGGACGACCTCAGGACCTCACGCGCCAGCAGGCGCCCGTGCCGCTGAGCGATATCACCGGCCCCTTTTTCGTATGTGGGTTCCGGGAGTCGAACTCGGGCCTTCGCGCTTGCAAGGCAGGCGCTTAAGCCGCTGAGCCGTCTCACCGGCCCCTATCAGCTACTCTTGAAAACTCAGATGTTCTGGCCAAATGTATCTCTATTTCCATAGAACTGCAATTTCCTGGACTTGAGCACCATGGAGGCCCAGAAACACCCTGCTGTGGTCTCCTTCCTGTCGGCTGCCACCTGCCCTCATGCATGAAGTTACATTCTTTCTCCTGAGATGCTTCTTTCATTTGTGCCTGAACTACCTCATTCATTTGTGCCACTGAACTTGTTCCTATAGGCATTTGAGTTAGTCACTCCTAGCTCAGAGGGATGGCCTTTTTGTGGGCCAAGGGTCCCTTTTACCTTTTGGGTCACTCAATTCCTACCATGTGCTAAGTACTTTGGCAGAGAAAACTATCTGCCTATCAAAAGTGCCCTTCCTGGCTGAGAGGCAGTGGCCCTGCCCAGGGCTGCATTTTCCATCCTCCCTTCCACACAACATGGTCCTGACAGTATTCTCACCCATGCAATGAGTGTGCTATAACATGCAACCTTCAGGACAAAGTTCTAACTGTTTTTTTCCACTGTCTCTTTCTCCTCAAATAGTTTCAAATAAACCACCAAATCCAGAAATGGAAGCTCAGAGCACCTAAGGAGTCTAGGTGTCTAAGTGCCACACAGAGCAATGCCACCTACTGACCACGTGCTCCCAGGCTGGACTGATGGTGAGAAGTAAACTTGATAGATTCCCTATCAAGATGTTAAGATGTTGGAGTTTATTTGCTGTTGAAGTTAGCGTTACAGGATTCAACTCTTTTTATATACTATTGCACTTATCCCTTAAATAAGACATTCTTGGGTAGATATTCTTTTGTATTTTATAGATGAGGTGACCAAATGGGTAAGCCATGTACCTAAGGCCATAGTAAGAGGCAGAGGCAAGATTAGATTCACCTAGAAGCTAATGAAGTGTAAGTCTCAGGATCTTATTTTTGCATATGGTACTTCAAAATTCTGGAATGTGTTTATGTGGTTACATATTTTTATAAAAATTGCAAAAGTAAGAGATTTTATCTGCAATCAGTTAAGACCACTGCTTTGGTCAGTTTTTTACCAACGTATCTGACACCCAGAAGCTTAAAAGAAGACAGGTTAATTTTGGCTCATAGCTGCAGAGGTTTCACGCCATGGGTAGCTGGCTCCAAAGAAGGAACATCATACCAGAAGGGCGTGGTGGAGAAACGCTGTTCACTTCATGGTGGCCTGGAAGCAGAACACAGGGAAAAGCACCAGCCAGAGATGTGCCTGTAAAGGTGCACCCTCAGTGACTTACCTCTTTCAACTGAAACCTGTCTCCTAACAGCACACTCAACTGTGAACATTGGTGGACTTACCCACTAACAAGTATAGCGCCCCCACGATCCTAGAGTCTCTTAGCCAGTCAAGGTGACAGTCATGATTAAAAGTCACAACCACTGTCTCCGCTCCAGCTTCCATCCATCATGCTTCATTCTTCTTGGTTTGATGTTGGTGTGGCTACAGAATATTTGGCATCTGGCTAAGGGGATTGTGAAGTGGGTAACACTTGACTTTGTTCATGATGTATTTTTGTGATCTGCAGTCACAATTTGTTCATATTCCCATTTGATGCTAAGTTTACAGACAAGTCTGTTCATCTAATGCTCATTGGAAAACATCTGGTTGAGATGACTAAATACTCTTCTCTTCATGTTTCCAATCTGTTCCTGAAAACCTGTCATGGGACTGTTGTTTTGTTTTTTATAAAATCGTAATTTACTATATCCAGAATTCATGGGTACTAGAAAGACTTCGTTCTTCCTGCACTGTATGGAATTTCTCTGGGCAACCTCAGGGTTCTGCAGGCAAGGAAGCCCCTGGCAACCTCCTTCCTTCTCTGTTTCACTGTATGGAGCCCACCCTGGGTCCTCCAAATTTTACTCTCCTAGGTGCTGTCATTTGGGAAACAAGGAGAGGCAGAGGAGGTGTGTCATTCCCATTTTTGTTTTTAAATTTATGATTACTAAAATGACTTTTGTATACTTGATCATAATCCTGTCCACCCTCATTCTCTGCTTTAGGGGATTTCTTGAGATGGACAGTGAGTGGTTTGGGTTTTACTTTCTTGCTATTGCCTGGGTTTTATCTTCTTCAATATGAATATTTTCCTAGTTTGTTTGTCATTATTTTCTAGTCTGAATGAAAATTTTTAACCTTGCTTTTAATTCTTTTAAGAATATTTAAACTGGGCCGGTGAGATAGCTCAGTGGCATAAGTGCCTGCTGGCAAGTGTGAGGTCCTGAGTTCGACTCCCAGTACCCATATTAAAAAAAAAATTAAAAATACAGTTTATGAAATTGTCAAAGAGTGAAATCATGCCTCCTGACTTAATCAAATATGAAAAGAAAAATTAATTGTGCCTTTACTCACTCTATGTAGGTTTGATAATGTAACTGAGAGATGAGAACTGTTACTTAAAAATGCATTCAAATTCCTCAGATTCATTTTCTAAGAAATATTGTTTTCATAATTACATGAGTCTTTTGGTTGCATTTTCCAAAGTTCATCATATTTGCTCCTATCAAGTTTTCTGAGATAAAGCCCTCTTTCAACCTGGATCCCTAATAATCCATTCCTAGGTCCTTGAAACTCTGGCATAATATCAGGATGGCTGTATTCTTCACCTATTGTATAATGTGTGTCTGTGATATCTTCAAGAGACATGCACTGTCCTGCTTTTAAAAGACATCTTAAATAGTGAAGTCACAATAAATATGACACTTAAAATTATGAGGTTCAACTTATGTGAAGTCTATAGAGTAGTGAAATTCACAGAGACAGAAAGTAGAATGGGATTGCCAGGGAGGAGGGGAGTTGTTCAATGGTATGATTTCAATTTAGCTAGAAGAAGAGTTCTGAGGTTGGATGGTGGATGATGATGCACAATCATGTGAATGTACTTAACAAAACTGAGCTGAAACCTTAAAGAAGGTTAAGATGGTAAATTTTATGTTATATGTATTTTAGCACAATTAAACATGTCTAGTAATAATGCCTAGTGAATTTGTATTAGATTTATTTACCTTATTTTTTTCTGAGTACATCAATGAGTTGTATATTGGTGATTTTTAATCAAAAATTCAGATCTAGTAAGTTCAGATGGGGCCTAGGCATCTGAATGTTTTAAAAAGATCTTTTAAAACACTGCAGCTGAGAATCTCTATTAGATTATATTAGACCAGAAAGAACCAAGGTACTAAGAGTTAGAATATCTGCTATTATCTGATAGCAAATGGCACCATTAGTTTATTTTGTGTTCCACTCAATGGTGAGCTCCTTGGAAACAGAAATATGTTCTTGCCCCTTGTGTCCTCTGAAGCATCTAACACAGGGCCTTGAAAAAACTAGTGTTCAATAAGTAGCTGTTGGGTTGAGCTAGGAGGAAAAGCTAAATTATAAATATTCTGCATGTGGTGGCCTTACCCAGTGAAGTGTCAAAGGCTACTAGCCTTCAAGATCTAGGAAGATCTTGAAGATCTAATTTCAAGATCTAATTTCCTATAAGACATTAGCTGGAAACAAAAATAACCATTATTTTAAACCACTGTGTGCTGTGGCTACTGTAGACTTCCTGGCTTCACAGAATAAAATATATCTTTGATGCTATAGGACTTACAAGTTCTTACTGGCACAATCATGAGAGACTCTTCCTAAGTGTACAGCCTCACAGTTCTTTCTCTATGAAAGTTTGGGAAGTCACAGAACAAACCAAAACAGTTTCTTTCCTTTTATGAAATCCATTAGTACCTTGGCTGTCTCAAGTTCTTTAAAAATCATTGAGTCTGTTACTTTCGACTTGACTGTAGAAGGAGTAGTAAGGTCAAATCCTTGCCTGAGCAGGTTTGGTTCATCTATTAACTCATTCAACTAATAGTTATTGCATGGCTACTGTGTGCCAGGCCATATGAGATGCTGTAGACCTAACAGTCAACACAGCTTTATATCTCTGTGAGAAAAAAACACCTGACATAAGTACATACTATATTTTTTAAGTGAGCAGCTTAATTGAGATATCATTTTGCAGTAAGCTACACACATTTAAAGTGTTCAATATAATAAGATTTGACCTACGTATACTCTGTAACAATATCACCACATCAAAATACTGAATATACCCATCATCTCCAAGGGATTCTTCTGGTTCTTTAGTGTTATGGCTTGTATCTAGATGTCCCTCCAAAGCCTCATGAGATCACCATCCCCAAGTAACTGCAGTTCTACTTTCTGTCACTATAGATAATTTTTTGTTATTTTAGAATTTTATATAAATAGAATCAGACAGTATATACCATGGTTTCTTTTACTCACTTATTTTATTATTGTTTAATATATCAATTTTGTTGAATATATCAATAATTTATTTTTTTTAACCACTGAGTAGTATTTCAATGGATAGATATGTTACAGTTTGTTTATTCTTTCACATCTGTGGGCATTTTGTTTATTTCCAGGTTTGACTATTGTTTTGATTACTTTTCTCTTGTTGCTGAGACAAAATACCCGACACCCAAAATTAAGGAAGGAAAGGTTTATTTAGCTCACAGTTTGTGGAGGTTTCAGCCTGTAATCCTCTGGTTCTGAGGCAGGTTGGCATATGGCAGAGAGGCAAGAGTTCATGGTGGCAGAAGACAGCAAAAGCAACAAGAGCAAAAAGGGAGGAGCAGGCCTCTCTTCCCTCCCTTATATTATATGCACGCAATCCATCCTAGTGTAGGTGTAGCACTCACACTGCCAATCCCAGCACCAGACAATGAACTAATCACAAACTCTAAATTCAGCTGCCTCCAAAAAAACTGCCCCCATGACCACATGAGGCTTTTGGGGGACATCCAGACACAAACCATAACATTTTGCCCCTGGCCCCCCAAAGACTCATGCACATCCATTTATGCAAAAGGTATTTGTCCATCTCTAAGAGTTGCCAAAGTCTGAACAGTTTCAGAATTGCTGAAAAGTTCAAGTCCCAAGTCTCCTCCAAGATGTAAGGCAAACTCTTAGTTGTGAGCCCCTGTACAAATGAAAAGAAAGTTAAATACTTCCAACATTCAATGACACAAGATAGACATTTCTGTTCCAAAAGTTACAAACAGGAGAATACAAAGGATTGGGACCAAAACAAGTCCAAAATCCAGCAAGGCAAACATTAAGTCCTGTAGTTCCATGTGCAGCATCTGGCGCAATCCGTGGCAAGTTGTGAACTCCGAAGGGCTTGCATGGCTCTGCCCCTACTATGGCATGTCTGGTGGTAGTAGCTTTCAGGGCTTCTCTCTTAGGCCCACTTTCCTTCTTCCTTGTAACTTTCCCTAGATGATCCACATTCCTGGCTTCTCCAAACTTCTGGAATCTCCACTGCACCTTTGGCTTCACCCTCACAGCTTCACACATTGCCCTCTTAGGGGCACAATGCTTGGCCTCCCAGTCCTTCTGAAATTTGGGTGGAAGCCTTTTTAACCTCAGAACTCTTGCGTTCTGCATGCACCTAAAACCAACATCACATGGATCATGCCAAGGTTTGCTGCCAGCTGGCAGTAGCAGTAGCCAGGCTTCCCTCTCTTTTGGCTGTAGGGGTCAAGTGCCTGGATCGCTGAGCACTCTGAATCTAATTCTGAGAAACAAATTCTCTATGCCACCACCATTCTGGGACATGATGCTCTGTGGCTTTCTCCTCAAAGCAAAGTCTTTCACTTTTGCAATTTTGAGGCTGTGAAGGGTGGAGTTCTGCCACTTCCTGTGATGCCCTCAGGCCATCTTTTCTATTGTCCTGTTCCTTCTCAGCAATCAAGATCTCCTCTGCTCTATCTTTGCAGTCCACAGCTTTACTGGAGCTTCCTTTCTGCCCAAACTCACAATGTTTTAAATCATTTTGCTGGGCTCTCTGCTCTTGATTCTCAAAATAAATCTGGCTAAAAACTCCCAATGATAGCCATGCCACCACTTCAACATTCAACAGCTTGAAATTACTTCTGCCAGATTAATTAATCTGCCATGCATAATCTCAGTCTCAGGCAAAGTCTCTGGACATGAGCAAAATGCAGACAAACTTTCTGCCAAGGCATAACACACATCTTCTGGAGTCCAACAGCCAATGTGGACCAGCCAAGTTTCCAGCAGAAACTTCACAAGCCTGGTCTTTACTAGCAGGATTTCTACAAGGCTTCTAGTCTTCTGAGCTTTGACCAGAATATCCCATACAGAATAGCCTAAGGTGTTCCAGCTCTATTCTTTCAGGTGACATCTCTGAATCTTTCCAAACTCTTCCCACAAGCCATTCCCAAAGGCTTTTTAACCACATGGTCAGGTAATGTCATAGCAATGACTCCACTTCTAGTACAAAATTCTGTTTTGGTTATTTTTCTCTCATTGCTGAGACAAAATACCTGACACCCAAAATTAAGGAAGGAAAGGTTTATGTAGCTCGCAGTTTGTGGAGGTTTCAGTCTGTAATCTGCTAGCTCCAAGGCAGGGTGGCACATGGCAGAGAGGCAATGGTTCATGGTGGCAGAAGACAGAAAAAGCAATGGCAAGTGTAGCAGTCATGCCTCCAATCCCAGCACTAGATAATGAACCAATCAAAAACTCTAGATTCAGCAGCCTCCAAAAAGCTCACCCCTGTGACAGAAACTTCAGATTCAGCCGGCTCCAAAAAGCTGCCCCCTTGACTGCATGAGGCTTTGGGGGGACATCCAGACACAAACCACCACAGCTATTCTAAATAAAGCTAAAATAGACATCCATTTACAAATCTCTGTATAGATATAGACTTTCATTTCCATTGGGTAAATACTTCATAATAAAATGCCTGGATTGCATGTTATTTATGCATTTAACTTTTAAAGTACAAAGTGGATGTACTGTTTGCTTTCTTAAAATCAATGTATGAGAGTTCCAGTTCCTCCTTGTTAACATTTGATGTGGTCAGTCTATTAATTTTAGGCATTCTTATAAGTGTGTCATGAAATCTCATATGGCTTCAATTTGCATTTCCTTAAAGACTAGTGAATACAACCATTATTTAATTATGATTTTGAGACGCTTGTTGGAAACTGTGTTGAGCTTTTTTCTCTGTAAGGCTCATTATTATACAATTCCTAAAAACCTACATGGATCTTTGCAGTGGATTTGCTCTTTGGATAAATTTGATAGTTGGGAATAATTTGATGTTTGGCTACTCTCAGCTTTGTAAATATAGTCTAGTGATCTTTATTTGCCTATGGATATGCCTGAATATTTCTCTAAACCAAGCCACTTCCAGCTTAGTAAGTTTGAGTACTTAATGAATGGTTAAACTTTCCTGACCCCAATTCTACCCCTCATATTCCACCCATGTCTCCTTCCATAAGGAATGACCTTCCTTGACAACTGGGACACTTGGAGCCTTTTTTTCAGCTTGCAGAAGAACCAGGGTGAAAT
Organism: Erethizon dorsatum; assembly: GCA_028451465.1. Lineage (NCBI taxonomy): Eukaryota > Metazoa > Chordata > Mammalia > Rodentia > Erethizontidae > Erethizon > Erethizon dorsatum. Next base: position 104,332,522 of record CM051822.1, read on the forward strand.
CTGCCTTTGTATTTTACTGTTAATCACATAACAAAGTTACTGGCTCAAGGAGAGAGCTGAAAGGAGTGAAGAATATAAAAGTGACTCATAACTCAGGGAAAGAGCAGAGCACAGAGATACTGCATCCTGCCAGAAGCCTTCAGACTTATGCTATGGCATCACAAAGTGCTTGGCTCCTTTGTATGCAAGACTTGACCTTGTTTGCTTATAGGAAAAAGCAGGACACAGAGAGCTGGATTGTGAGTCTCAGAGACAAGGAACAAGACTGTTTTACTTCTGGGGACTTTCCTTGCTCCTCTTTTGAACTTCTGTAGTTCTCTAAGAAGCAGAAAGTGGGAGGAGAAAGTCACCATAGCTGAAGGCTGATTCTTCACTGGTTTTTATGGTTTCCATTTAATCTCTACAGCCTGTTAACCCTTGGTCAAAGTGAAAAAAAAAATTTTTTTTATATGAGTACCGGGAGTTGACCTCAGGATTTCGCGCTTGCCAGCAAGCACTTGTGTCACTGAGCAATATCACCGGCCTTTTTTTTTTTTTTTATGTGGGTTCTGGGAGTCGAACTCAGGACCTTGCACTTGCCAGGCAGGCACTTATGCTGCCGAGCTATCTCACCAGCCCCGAAGTGAAAATCTAATTTCTCATTTGTTCAAATATTGAAAAAAAAGTCTCTACTTGGGGGGAGAAGAAGAATGAGGAGGAGGAAGAAGAGCAGGAGGAGGAGGAAGAAGAGCAGGAGGAGTAGGAGTTCACAGTTTGTTGAGGTTTCAGTCCATAGTCAGCTGGCTCCAAGGCAGGGTAGCATGGCAGAGGGGCATCACAAAGGAGAAAGAGTTCATGGCATGGCAGGCAGAAGGCAGCAAGCACCAAGAACAGCATGCAGCCTGTCTTTCCCTTTTATCCCATTCAGGCTACCAGCCTGTTGGGTAGTCTCACCCAAAACTATGTTAATTCCAATCAGTAGGCTAATTAGTACCACTTGACATTTAATCTCTATAGCTTGTTAACCCTTGGTCAAAATGAAAATCCCAGTATCACATGCCCTAGATTCAGCCAGCTATGAAAAGCCTCACATAGGAGCACATGAGGCTTTGGGAGGTCATCTAGATACAAGCCATAACACTTGCCCAGGATCTCATAACCAATAACAGGTGGATCAAAATTCTACTCTGAATCCATCTTGCTCCAAGGCATAGGCTTTAAAACACCATCGTATGGCAGCTCTCATAGTTTCTTGATGACTCCTTTATGGATCCTTCACCTCTTAATAAGCCAAATATCTTTCTCCATTTGGCTGTGAAAATCATTTGCAGTAAATAGATCACATGTGGTACCTTTAATTGACTTCTCTAGTTCTTGATTCTCTGCCATAACCACTGTTGTCTCTGAACCATCGCTGTACTCCTAGAAAGATTTGAAAATCACTTGATAGCCATTTCCTAAGATCCAAAGGAAACAGAAATAAAAGAAGCCAAAGTTGTTGTCTGACACTCTGACAATAGCCAGTAAGAAAGATGAATTAAAAGCAAATGTCATCACAAGCAATTTCTGGAGCAGTATCTGAGTGTGGAGCCAAATTAGAATATTATAGTGTCTTCATTATGCTGTAATTTCTTTTGAAAATATTAAATACCAAAGCTTCCATTTCTATCTTGATTTTTTTGTGGGGGGTACCGGGAATCGAACTCAGGACCTTGCACTTGCCAGGCAGGCGCTGTGCTGCTGAGCTATACCACCAGCTCTATCTTGATTTGGGTTGTAAATGACTCTATTTAATTATTTACCATCATCTTTGCTGATACAGCTTTAAAAATTTTAGTGTCATTTTAGGGACCCAGTTTAATATTTGATATGATTTGTTCTTTCTCCAAAGAGAGACTTCAATTATTTGGGATATTTAAATGTATATCCCTTCATTTCATATTATAAGGAATATTCATGAGTAAGTTATCAATATCCAAACAGGATACTTTAGATTTTGTTCCTGGGGAAAAGCTTTGCAAGGGTCAGGCATGCAATTAAGATCTTGTCTGCTGTTTAAAAAAGATGTTGTTTTTTTTTTTTTTTTTCTCTCCTTCCAGGAAGACTTCAGATGGAATCCAAGATTCACAAAAGATGGAACTCCTCTCAATGTATTTCTTTTTTTAAAATTTTTATTTTTATTAGTACATGTTTGCAGTTCATAATGATTGTATTCATCATGGGAACTTAGTACATGTACATAACACTGCTCAATTCCTTTTCCATCCCTTTGCCCTCCCCTCTCTCCCCTCTCCCTCCATCTCTTGGACCCCTAAGGGCTGATGTTCAGCTCTTGTTAAATCCTAAAATGCTATTTCTCAAAGATTTATGATACTTCTGACTAATGTCCCCCTTTTTCTCCCCCAAATCTGGCAGGAGTAAGTGAATATTTTGTTTGCTAACACATTTAGAATGGATAACTGCTTCCATACCAGGCATTTTTTGTGAAATAAAATAATAAACAGGGTCTTAAATTCCTTGTTTCCCTCAAGTTTCATGAGCTTAAGAGAATTTCTATGGAGCATTTTATTTCTTACGCTGCAACTTTAATAACTTCATTAAGGCTCTTGCTTTTTTCCTGCTCCCCAGCTGTGTATATTTGGGTGTGGAATGTAATTTTCTCTGGCCACAGCAAGGAGGAAGCTTCTTAAAACATCCAACTTTCTGTGAAACAAAATCAAGTTTCTTTTGGGAAAATAATGAGCATTTATTGGCTTGCTCAGGGGTCTGCAGACTTTTTCTGTAAAAGGACAGGTAGTGAATATTTTGGCTTTGGAGTCCATACAGAGTCTCTGCTATCAGTCTCAATTCCACCCACATAGTGTGGAAGCACCTGTAGAGAATACCAAATGAGGATCCCTGTAATACTGGGGATGGCTGTATGTCAATACAATTTTATTTATGCACATGTATGTTTGAATTTCGTATCATGAAATAGTTTTACTATTTTACTTTTTTCCCAACCATTTAACAAGGTAACCACCATTTTTTGCTGAGAGTCCATACAGATAGACAGTAGGCCAGATTTGGCCCAATGGTCATAGTTTCTTGACTCGTACTGACTCGTTGAGTCATAAGTGTTTTTCAACATCCATTATCTATGCTGAACAAAACAGACATAATACCTACCCTTATATGGCTTATGGTAGAGAAAAATATCTGGGAAAATTGAAAATAAGGAAATATTCAAGCTTGAGAGAAAGGATAGCTTGTATTTAGTTATGTCCCAAGCAATGCTTCCAAGAACCTTGACTATGAACAGTTCTCTGCTGTTATTGCTGTCACTAACAACCGAAGAGTAATTGACTCAGTGTTGCTGATAGCCTTATCCTGAAGAAATGAAACTATTGCTCAGTCTTTAAAATACAAGGGCTTCATATATCTCAACAGATTCCTATTAAAGAGGATAAGCTAGTCGAGAGCAGAGCATACATTGTGCTTGATCTGTGTTCCTCTTATACTCACAGGTCAACCCCCTGGTAAGCGATCCATGAATAATAGCAGCAAGGTTTTCTTAGAACTGTGCTGTCTGCTATGGTAGCCATAAGTCATTGTGTCTAGTTAAATTTGGATTTAAATTAGTTAATTAAACACAATTTGAAATTCATTTTCTATTTTGCATTTGCCATACTCAATTGTTCAATGTATGATACAAAGATTTCTTCAACATAAAACTTCTCTCAGACAGAGCTGTAGAACATGGCAATATTTTTCTTCCCCATGTTGTTGCCTTCAAGCAAATTCATCATAAACTATGAATGCTGTAATCTCACCATCCGTCAGCATATGGTATTTGAGAATATAAGCAAGAAGGTGGTTGTACTAAAGGATAGCAGCTACATGGGAGATAGTCGTTGAATCTCCCTGAATCTCTACATGAAAAATAAATTAAAGAAACTAGATACTAAACCAGCAATTTATGGTCAGTCTGTACAAACACACTAGGTGATAAAGTATCCCCCAAAAGGCCATCATGCAAGAGGGTGGGGCAAAGCCTGTCACAGCTGTAATCCTTCCTGTCTGAATAGAAAGAAGTGGGAGTATCAGAATATTTGAAGGTCCTGAACAAAGAGATCCCCAAACACCCAACAGATAGTCACTGGAGTCAAATGTGGCTAATATGGGAGCAATAGATAAAGCTGGGAGTGGAAATGTGGGCGAGTTCATCAGCAAGTTCTGAAAAAAGATGAAGCAGTCCACATCAGCTGGAGACTGATGGGTGGGAATCCTTTCCAGCAGAGAAACTCAGACTGAGAACCAGCCAGGAGTGGGATAAAGACTGAACAGGATATGGATAATAGAGAACAAGGAAGTTAAAGTGGAGTGAGAGTTGGGTAGGAAATGATAGAAGCAATAGAAAATGTAGAAAGTGAGCTATCATATTTTTGCAAAATTTAAAAAGAACAACAAAACCCAGAAGAGGAAACTCTGAGAAGTTAGAAAAGTTTTTCTGAGACTTGCCTCCTACTAAAGCTGCAGAATAAAATAAGTTCATAGAAAAAATGAGCAACAATTCCAGGTAAAGACCACTTACAGTCATTTAGGGAAAAAATGAGGCCAGATGTGGTGGCACCTACCTACAATCTTAGCTACTTGGGAGTCTGAACAGGAGGACAGTGAATTCAAGGCCAGCCTGGGAAACTAGGTGAGGTCCTGCCTCGAAATTGAAAAAAAGAGCAAGAAAAATTTCAAGGGCTGGGATATATCCTAGTGCTTGTTGGATTCAATCCTTACTCCTGAAGGAAAGAGAGAGAGAGAGTGAGAGAGAAAGAGAGAGGGGGAGAGGGAGAAGACGTAGGAGGGGAACAGGAGGAAGAGGAAGAAGTGGAAAGAAAAGGAGGAGCAGCAGCAGAAGAAGAATCCTTAAAGACAGTGAAAGCATGCCAGAAAGCAAGCCCAAAGAATTGTAACCTATTATTCCAAAATGAGCAAAAAGACATTTGGAAAATGATACATTGCGTGAAAAAGCAATATACATTAGAATCAGAAAAACTGAGAAAGAAAACACCAACCTTAGGAAAGAATTAAACTATAAGGAACACAGGACTGTAATTCTAAAAATAAAATAAAAAAGAAACAAGAGGTAAAAAGAATAAATACTGAAGTCAGAAAAATGACCAATATACAGATAACAGGCTCCTTGAAAAATAAAATAAAGAAGGGAGCAAAACAAATATCAGATATAATTTGAAAAGCTTTTACTGAATTTAAAAAAGATTTAAAGCTGTATATTAAACAACCATAAGACATACCTAAATATCAACCCACAATGACCAGCATCAGGGTGTATTCTAATAAAATGAACAGATTTTTAAAAAATCCTTTGAGCATCTAGACAAAAAAAGTGATTTAAAAAAGAAGGAAAATTAAATTATCAACAGACTTCTGACAGCAATGCTTTATGTTAGAAACAAATAGAGTAACAATTTTAATACACTCAAGAAAAGAAAATGTGAGCCAAAGATTTTAAATACAGCAAAAGTGACTGTAAAGAATAAAGGGTACAATTTAGTTTAGCAAGAACTCAGTGAAAATTGTTTACAAGATCTTTTCTGAAAACTAGACTAGGGTATGAGCTTTAGACCATCAGAAGAACTACAGAGATTTTTTTACCTGAAAACCAGTCATGAACATTAAATATATAGTTATTTATAGAACTAAAGTTCAATGAGGTTAAAAAAGAGAGAGTATTGTAAGTATAGTCATATAGATACTGTAACACTTAGATATAGTATAACTATTTCTAAAAGGGTGAGCATGGAGACAGCCTATGTGAGAAATTATTTAACTTTTTGAAGTAATCATACGTTAGCTATAGCATTTCACTGTTATTCAGAAGCTGTTAGGTGTATGTTGTAAAATAAAACAATGAGTGATCTCCTGGTTCTGAGGATTTCATCAGGATTTGCACGATGGAAGGACATACATATGTAATATGTAAGAGGCCTCTACAGTCATGCATTTAAATTAGAAATATCAACTCACAAGGTAATATATGTTTTAAGTACATACACCATATCAGGAATGTCGGAAAAATAAGATATTTATACTTAAAAGCATAGAAACAATGACTTAAACCCCGAGGGCTTGAAATAACATTTCCTATTAGAAAAAATCATGGCTGATCTCAATTGTGGGGCAGAAAAAATGACAAATAAGCCTGCAACATATTGTCATATCAGATGCAGTGAAAGTTTTCAAAGACCACTAAGGTCACGTCCAAAGGATTTATCAGCTAATTTAAATAGACTCCCTCTTGCTAGAGATAGCACAATTTTTGCTTCAATAATGATAATAATTCCAATGACATAAAGTTAAGGAATATACCTCAATTCATAATAATAGGGGTTTTTTAATTTGTTTTTTGTTATTTTTTTGAAGACAGGGTCTTGTTCAGGCTGGCCTTGAGCTCACTATGGAACCCAGGCTGCCTCAAATTCATGGCCTGCCTCAGCCTCCTGAGTTCTGGGGTTACAGGCATGCGCCACCATGCCCAGGTTTAACAATAGTTAAAGAAAAAGAAAACTAATTGGTCATCTTAATAGGCTTTCATTATCTTGAATACTAATAAATAAAGGTAAAGAATGATGTAGTTATCCTTATTTTCCTATAAGAACTGTACCAATGGGTAACCAAAACATAGATAAGGGAAAATACCTCTGTATAAAAGCGCTCCAACTAAAAGAAAATATGAAATTTTGGAATTAGAATACCACCATTTTGGAGTTCCCACTAAATTAACAGGCTGAGGTATGGCGGACTAATACATGCCAACATCACAGAGACAATTAGGCATTGTCTGCCTCCTGATAGAAGAACATAACACAGCTATGGTTTTGCCCATAGAATCAAATTAGAATCTGATCAAGTCTTTGGATCCAGCTACAATTTGCAGGAAATACCTAAGAAGGAAAGGCATTCTGAGCTGTACAATGAGTATACATCAACAAAATTCAGTCTATTGGAAGTTATTGGTCAAAAGTCCTGGGTTTTTCAAAACACAAAAGAAAAAAAGAAAAGGGAGTAATCCTGCATACTAAAGATATTTAAAAATGTATTGAATAATTTTTTAAATGGCAAGGTAAAGTTAGTGTCCAGGAATAACCACCGGGGTGAAAGACCTAAAAAAGAACCAAAAGAAGCGACTACTGTAATAATCAGGTAGGAGGGCCTGTGATTGGAAAGGGCCCAGGGAGCAGCTGGAGGTGGCTGAGCATGCTTGATTTCCGGATGTGGCTGCTGTTTCCAAGATACTCGCCTTCCAGTAGTTCATTGAGCTACATATTTGTGTATTTCTCTGAATCTTTTTATTTTTTGTAAAGGTATTAAGATAATTTATTTCAGAGAGACCGGTTTAGCTGATGTGGGGACAGGGTACTCTCTCTCCTTTAGCTACAATCAAATCAGACCCAGCTCGTGTTTACATGAGGAGATCCCAATGCACAGTCATGGTTGAGAGGTACTAGTTGCATGGTTATTTCTAGTACTGGGCCAGAGGCCTCAGAATTAGCTGAGAAGACTGCAAGAAACTCATTTTCTCACCAGAAAACTTGCTAGAAATGCCAAGTCCCAGACCACACTCCATCTATTGAGTCAGAAACTTGAGAAGTGGAACCCAACAATCTATATTGTAGAAAGCCCTCCCTGGGATTCTGAGGCAAGCTTTTGTTTGAAAACTACTGAGGTACACCAGAGCCTTCTCCAATTTGTCAGTGCAAGAAGAAGACTGGAAGATGTACTAGGAGTGATCATCCTTTTGGATTGAATTCATTCATACGGAGAGGCCCCTGGCCTGCCTTCATAGGTCAGTGAGTATCAGAAGGAATGCAAATATATGTTTGAGCCATTTTTCAAAGTATGACAGTCTAGTGGGGCCTCTCTGCCTTGATAATATAATACATAGAGATGATGACTATTGCTTTAGAGCAGGCATATTTTCAACTCTAAGCCGGTTCCATTACTGAAACTTAATCAATCTTAATGAAATCAGTCACTGAAATTTGTGTGCAAGTCCTCCATTTTGAAAAATTTAACAATAATAGCAACGACAACAACAACAGAAAAACATGAGTCTGCTCATTTGAGTTCTGAGAGTATCACTGTGTCTGACCCACTTGCGAGGGAAACTCAGTGGAAGCACAGTCCTCACCCCCGGGCTTTTTGGGTTAGGCCAAGAAAGGCATTTCTTCCTTTTCAAATGCTGGGTCTGGTTTTCTATAGCCTTCATCTCAGAGTGTGTTAAGTGGAAAAGTCTGAAAATTGCTGTTGAAAGTCTGGAATTGCTTTGGAATACATGGCACTAAAACTAGGAAGCTTCATTCCATTTGATTATTTGCAAAGGGAGATATTTTTAAAGTGATGTCAGAGAAACAACATAATTGCTCCCTCTGGGTTGGCCTTGGCACTCTGTGGTGACTCACTTGTGAGGATTAGATATGCTCTGTTGACCACGGTCCAGGAGAGCACAGGCTTTGTGCTGCTCCTGCAGGTCCAACAGAGCTTTGCATTCATCTATCACATGACAGGAACTCTTCTAAGTCACAGATCTCCTGCCCTAACCATGGCTCTTAAGCTCCATTTCTTTTTTTTTTTTTTTTTTGTGGGTACCAGGAGTCGAACTCAAGACCTCGCACTTGCCCAGGCAGGTGCTTATGCCGCTGAGCTATCTCACCAGCCCCCTAAGCTCCATTTCTTGGTAAAGACTTCTTCATAGCATCGAAAGTTCCTAGGTGTCCATTACAGAAAGGATCATAGATTGGGGTGGGGGGGATGACTTTTTCCAGAACTATCCATATCTTTGCCTTTTGGTACCTGGCACAGGGCCCCAAATGGGCTGAATGCTAAGACTGCACTCAGGTGTATGGGTACAAAGATGAACAGAGATATTTCCTAACTGCAGGCATCTTGTAGGCAAGTGTAGACAGATGCTGGGAAAGGACAGTACATGCTTAGTGATGGTTTGTGTCTTCATTCAGAAAGAATAGGATGAAGTTTCTTTCAGGGGGAACCAAAGAAGGTTGAGTCACACTTGACTTGGAGCAGAGGTGTAAGAATAGGGATTTTGTGCAAAGACAGACAGGTAGTAGAAGGGTGCTCCAGATGGAAAGATCATACTTGGAAAAGGTTTGAAAGCATAGGAAGGACCTAGTCCTCTGGTTCTGCATGTTTAAATGTAAACTGCAAGGTGGAAGCAGTAAAAACAATGGGTGAGCAGGTCCTATAACTGAGTTAGAGTTGTTTTCATCTACTTGGAAGGGGAGAGTCTTTGAAGAATTTCAAGCAAGAGAAGAGCACAAAATTAATAGTGTTCTCAGCATTACTATTATTATTTAGTTCTATCACATGGTAAGTACTATACTAAGGAGTTCAGTTAAGTCTTATGGAGGCACAAGGCTGAAATCCTAGCACTCTGGAAGACTGAGGCAGGAGGATCTCACGTTTGAGTCTGACTTTGGCAACTAAGAGAGATCCTGTCTTAAAATAAAGGATTGGGGGAAGTAGCACAGTATGAAGGCCCTGGGTTTATTCCCTTGTACCACAAAATAATTAAATATATTCATTCATTTTTAAAATTCTATGAAACAAATATTACTCTCCTTATTCTACATATGAGGAAATAATTTCAGAAAACATAAGCAGCTGCCCTAAGATCACAACTAAGAAATAATCAAATCCTGACTGAAAGCCAGGTGGTTTGGCTCCAAAGGCTGGATTCAAAATTCTGTTGGCGTTTTGAAATATATACACAGGGTGAGTCCACAGAGCTAGTGGAACTGTCCTACAGGATGTAGGGGCAGAACTGAAGGTTCATATATGTGGCATTTGTTGATAAAATATGACGTGTTAAACTACGCAGGAATTACATCTATAGCACTTGTTCATGCGTTCCTTCATTTATCCAGTTATCCAGTCTGCCATATGCCAGGCACTGTGCCAGGTGCTGGAGACTTAGTGTGAACAAAGAGGATATAGCTGCCCTCACCCCCCCCAAAAGCTTACATATCTCAGCCCGCTTGGGGGGCCCAAGGGAGATTTTTGCAGGTGAGGTCCCCAGGTTAAAAAATGCAAGACATCAGCAATAACAGCAGCCAGCGTGGAGCAGAACAGAGCAGAGCGCAAGAGTGCAAGAGCAGCCTACATCTTTATTGTATAATTCTTATACAGGTTGTTATCTCATATTTACATTCTTACATAGTGCCATAACCAGCACATGTGTGTTTACCTGTGCTAAGTCATGGTTACAAAACTGTATCCCACTTTGAGTTCGCACTAGACAGTAGGGTCATGCCCTTAGGTGTCCTCAGGTGCCCCTGAGCTTTGAAACAGTCTGAGTGGTTCCCCACTCAGGGTCACCCATCATTGATCAAGCAGTCACACAAGTGAGGTTCATATTAATAACCATGACCTGTGCTCTGATGTCAAGTTTTTCTGGACTTTTTCATAGTCATGTAAGAAGACTGGGGGATAGACTCTAGTGCAAGACCCAGAAAGACTTCCCTACAATAAGATCAGAAGAGTGGGTAGAGGCTGAGAGCTGGCCTTGTTAGGTGGAGAGGAAAGGATGCTGCTACATGTCTCAGTGTGCTACGATGAGAAGGATGACAGTAAGCGTAGAAACACAGAGCTGAAGCTGCTAGAGCTGGAAGTCGGAAAGAGGGAAGGGAGGAGGAGATGGGGCAGGAGCTGGAAGGCAGGTGGAGGCTATTCTGTGAGGGCCTAGTAGCCCTGTCAAAACTTGGGTCATTGAATTAAACTATCAGTCATAACCTGGGTGCACATTGGTGTCACCTGGCAAACTTTAATGCACAGAGTCCTGGGTCATGTCTCCAGTGATCTGCTTTTAATTGGTCTTGGGTGCTGTCTGGGAACAGGATTTCAGAAGGTGTTCAGGTTATTCTTGTGTAAAGACACAGGAGAGCCAATGGATTAAAATAGTTTAGGTGCATATATATCAGCTGATTTCCATGTTGGAAGGTCAGTCATGTGGAGAATGGATGGATAGGATGGAGCAGATATGGAGGACTGCTCAACCCCAGTGAGCAGATGAACAGTGTCCCAGGCAGCCAGCTAGCCAGGCCCTGCTGGGGCATCTCATCCTGTTTCCTGGCAACTGGCAGTTTGTAACTGTTAGAAAGTTGGGAGGGATCATTTTGCTTCTGTTTTTTCCTTTTACTTAAGAAATATTAAGTCTAATTTGCTTTCTTAAGACTTAAAGAAACTGGTCCAATTTTTGCTGTTGGCACAAGGCAGAACAAGCCTTTTTCCTCTCCCACATGACAGCTTGACCATAGTGCGGGAGGAGGATTGTGGTGCTCTACAGCCATCTTTCTGTTCTTAATACTAGATGTTTGGGGTTTATAAACTATTTCTCATACCGTGGGCTCTAGACTCCTCTGCTGAATACTATATATTCTAAGTTGTCACTAGCATGTCCTAATTGCTATTTTTCCTAATTATTTCTTTTTCTATTTCATTTTAGTAAGATATTTTAGTTGCTAAGAAAAAAATGCTAAAGAGAAAATGTGCCAAGAACAAAGTTTTGATTTCAAAAAATTACCCATTTGTTTTCTGTAACTAATGATAGTTAAATGATATATACAAAAAGGCACTTAAAGTTTAACTCTTAGCCTTGGAAAGAGTCAAAGTCAGCATTTGAAAGCCAAACTTTCCTATTTGTTCTGAATGTGCAATTAACATAACTTCTTTTAGCAAGCAAGTAGAAGCCTCAGGGGAATTTCCCTTCTTTTTTTCTCAAAATTTCAAGTTCTTCAACTGGGGAACTTATAAAAATGCAGTATTTCTCTGCCTCTAGGTGTGGAAAAGCAACATAAACCAGCAGCACCACTTACTGAGCAGTCACAGCGGCTGTCACAAAACTCATCAGTTTCCACATTACTTATTTAATCTCCATTACAACTCAAGAGAGAAGCATGGTCACTATCTTCATTCTATAAATGAAGAAGGGAAATGAGTTAAAGAGCTTGTCCAAAGTCATACCAATAGCACCCCTGATGTCTGTTTCTCCAGTGTAGCACAGAACCCCTTTCACCTATGTCTTTAAGAGCAAGTTTATCTCATGATTAAAGAATGAGGGTCAGCCTAGACCCACTTTCCTTCCTGAAACTTTCCTAGATGACCCAGCCACCATGACTACACTCTTCTCTGGATGTCATAACACCTGTCTATAACTAAGAATGCATTTATGATGGGGCCTATTGTACCTACCTTCATTCACAGTTTTTTTTTTTTTTTTTTTGTGGGTACCGGGGGGACGACCTCAGGACCTCGCGCGCCAACAGGCACCCGTGCCGCTGAGCGATATCACTGGCCCCTTTTTCGTATGTGGGTTCCGGGAGTCAAACTCGGGCCTTCGCGCTTGCAAGGCAGGCGCTTAAGCTGCTGAGCCGTCTCACCGGCCTCATTCACAGTTTTAACCATTAAATAAATTCCTTATCTGTGATAGTTAATTGTGGTGTCAACTTGAATGGATTAAGAAGCATCAATTGGATTAGTAGAAAATAGCTCTGGGTGTGTCTGAATGATTGATTTATAAGTTATAGGCTGAGGAGGGAAGACCTACTCTGGATATGGGTAGCATCAACTAATAGGCTTGTAGCCTGGATGGAATAAAAAGGGAAAGAATACAGACCTACCTTTTGCTTCTTCAGGGGAGCTCCAATCTTCACCACTACCTTTGGACATTTGTCTCCAGTTCCTTCAGTCTTCCAGCACAGCCTCCAGCCTTCTAAAACATACGCTTTGGCTTTCCAACATGGACGTCCATTGGACTCTACAGTAAGCTCCAGGCCTTCTACTTCTGACTGGATCCTCCAGCTCTTCAGTGTGCAGATGGTCCTTTTCCATTCTTCTATTCCTGATTCTATACGCAGCCATTGTAAGCCTACTTGCAAATCCTTTACATAGTATATTTTAAATCCATTCCTCTAGTGAGCCCTAACTAATATATTCTCTGTGTGACTTTTTCTCCACCTAGACTACATGTTCCTTTGAGAATAACTGGTTTTTTTGAGTCTACTTTCTTGTGGTGCCTAGCACATTGTTCTCTCCATATGCAAGACAATCAGTTTATTGAATTAATGAATAAATGAATGAATGAAGAAAAGCCAGTTATTCTGGAAGAAATGACATATGCACCTTGGAAAATCTTGTGAAAAGCTAAGGGCAGAGAGAAAGAAGGCATAGTACACAGGCACAGGGATCACACACTTCTAACCTCCAGGGTTGGATCTGTCACTTGCCAGTGATCATGGGCAATGTCAGTCGCCTCATTTGTAGAATAGGGGCAATAACATAGTAGCAAGCCCAGAGGATTGTTGTGAGTGTCAAATAAGATAATGTATGTAAATCCTTTAATTCCTTATAGTTACACTCATATAAATTATAGCTATTACTGCCAGACCAAGCATCTAAACCTTGCTTTGTCATTTATTGTACTAGTCAGCTTTCCTTTGCTAGGACAAAGTACCTGACATACAGAACCTAAATTAAAAAAAGAAAAAAGTTTATTTTGGCTCATATTTTTAGAGGATTCAGTCCATGGTCAGCTGGCTCCAAGGAAGAAACATCATGGCAGAAGAGCATGGTGGAGGAAAACTACTCAACCCATGGGAGCCAAGAAGCGGAGGACGGGGAAAAGCCAGAGAGGAAGGGGCCAGGGACTACATGTAGCCCCCCAGGTCATGCCCCCATGGCCCACCTAGAATTATGCTTAACTAATCTCCTAGATGTCTTTCAAGTCAATCATGTTGTCAATCATGATTAATCATCACATTTATTAAGAGCTTTATTAACATTACCTCTTGTGATTATTGATGGATGTTTATAGAACACTGTGATTTGCTAGGTACAGAGGGGTGAACATGTAGAGATGGTCCCTGATGCCACAGAGCTTTCCCCCCAGAAACAGTGAGACCTATAGGAAGACTATAGAGCTCCCCATTCTCCTGATACAGACAGAAAGATTAAAGGGTGTGTCTGAGGCTGTCGGCTTGGTGGCCAGACACTGGAGTCATGCAGGAAGTTCTTGCCTTGGCATCCAAGTGGGCTATGACAGCATCATTCTGTGGGCATAGATGCTTTCTAACAGGGAAATGGTGTTCATTTTAAGCACGTTCATGTGCATGGGTGTTAACTTAGCTATAGCTATTAGGTCTAATTTGTTTGAAGATAAATAAATCTGAACAAACATGACACGGTATAAAATTAAGTATTGTTTGACTCCTTAATGTATTTGCTATTAATGAGTATCTATGAATGTCAAATTATAAGAGCTGCAAATGTATTATTTGTACATATATAAGTATGTCAGGATTAGTAAAAAATTTAAAATGCTATCATGCTGCTTAAAATATTGTATTACAGGTCATTCATTTTTAAGTATCTCTAAGAAGAATCCCATTACCAGCATCTTCCCAAGGTTATCTTCCCATAAGGATGCTGGATATTGATTTTATTTTCCTCCTTTTCAATTATTTTAATAATAAATCATATATTTTTGTGTCCCTATTTAATTGTGGTTCACACTGGCCTCTAGTATTTATGGTTTGTATAATTCTATAGATGAAATCTACCCATATTTATGTTTGATTTTAGGAAATGGCCCCTGGGAAAGAACTACAAATTTGGGCTCATTTCTCCAGATTCTGCCAATTTGGAATTTCCTTTCTTTCTGCCTAGGCTCTGATGAGCAACTTTATAACTTCTTCCTGGACAACTCACACACCAGGGCCTTTAAAATATCAATCAATCTCCATGAGAGAATGTTTATTTTAGGATCTTTGTGGCCCTTTATAAAGAAGTTTAATCCGGAGATAGGTATGCAGTGCTAAAATCATGACCTAATAGTCAAAAGGCACCCAGAAGACTTGGGACTCTGTCTCTGTCATTTACCATCCTGTAGCTGTGAGCAAATTCAAAGTTCTTTGGGCCTTGTTTTCCTTGTTTTTAAAATGAAGATAATGATGTTTTGAGGGTCTTTGTGAGGGTTGGATGAAATCCCACCATGGACACATTGGGTGCTGTCCCATACCTGTGACAGGTGAGCCAATTCTTACATACTACCAATCCCTTGCCTTGCCTCCTTCCAAAGATGGGAATGTCCCCAGGAATGTCCCCTAGCCAGCATTTGTCCCCAGAGCAAGTAGCACATGATAGATATTTATCACAAGTGCAGATTGACAGCCTCTGCAGAGATGAGGGAATTTGTCAAGCACAATGCTTATTAAAAAAGCAAAACAAAACCTCAACCAATAGCCCATGAAGTAAAGCAGGGCAAACAGTAGTCAGAAAGGAAAAAGATATGAATTTGAGATTAGATACTTGGTTATTTCCTCGATCATAGCAAACAACTGGAGAAGACCCTGAACCTGAAATATCCTCCTTCTTTCTACATCTATCCCAAATCTGGGGAGATTTATGGATTTAAGGGCTGTGTAATGGAGCATTCATGGCCAAGTATTAGTAGGCAAGCTGTGGCTTAGTTTTATGGCAGTGATAAGGATGGCAGCAAAGTGAAAGGACCACTACAACTTTCCCTCCAAATCTCCTCCCAGGGCTGCTCCACGCAGCACATTCTGCATGGTGTTGGGTTAAGGCTGCAGACTGGAGGTTGTGAGGGGATTGTGGCTGAACCTGGCAAGCAAGAATATGGGCAGGCCCAATGACTCAGCGACCATCGGGCATCGGAAACCAATGACATCTGCCTGGGATAACCCAATGTGAGGCTGGTATGGCCCACGCCAAGCATCCCTAAACTCTGATGATGGCCTAACTTGTTAAACATCTCAAAATAAATGGTTTGCTCTCTTCTCCATGTGATGTTTTAATATGGAGGGGTTAAAAGTTATAAACACCTAAGTATAATTTATGGAAAAATTTGGAAACTACAGAAAAGTAAGAAGAAAAATCCTTTGCATCATATTGCAAACCTTCGGCATTTTTTTCTATTGTCTATTTAGCCTTTAAAATATGCAGAGATTTTAAATCAGCTTTGGACTTACATTGCATTTTCAGTTTTCTATCCTGATTTTATACTTGTCACTTTGTCATAAACTGTCTTTCAAGTCATTAATCATTCTTTAGAAAGAAGATTTTTAATATATCACTGGGCTCCCTCATGGCAGCAGCCAGTATGGAATATAAGAACGTTGTTCTTTGGGCAATGCTATTTCCAAACCAGGGAAACAGTGTTTACTCTAAGTACATTTACATGGACAGATGTTGCTTTAGCTATAGCCGTTAGCTATCACTTATTTGATGCATAGGTATCTATTGTATGAATACGTATTTTTAACCATTTTTCTATTTTTCTCTATTGTTGGTATTATATATCTATTTTGATCATTTAGATTCCTTCATTTTTTGTCCTCATCACAAATAAATACTGCTATGTATTATTTACTATTATAAATGAAAAATTAAACAGATTTGGTCTTATCTTTTCTAACAGCAACATATATTTTAAATATATAAAGCTAAAAACAGCGTGGTCATGATGTAAAAATCAACCAATAGAGCAATGAACTAGAAAAGACAGCCAGGGAAAAGATCCTAACACATACCATGTATCAGATGACAAAAAATGCATCACAAACCAGTGAGGAGGGAATATTATTTAGCAAGTAGTGCTGGAAAATCCTAACTTCATACTGTATGATCACAATAAATTCTATGTGGTATAATGAATTAGGTCATTAAAAATCAAAACCATAAAAATACTTGGAAAAAAAAACTTATTAATGGTTTTCAGGGCTTAGAAAGACGAAGCATTAAAAAACAGAAAAATTAAGGAGGAAATAATAAATTTATCTCCATAAAAAGATGTAATTTAAAATAAATACACACACACACACACTGTTTCTGTAGATAGCATGAATGAATGGTGAATAAAACAAGCTCACATTGTAATGGAGGAAGGGAGTGAGGTAAGGGGAGAGAGAATGGAAATGCATTTCCTTTATCAACTATAGTTATCTGGTAGGTATTGATTCTAATTTTAACTATGTTTATTACCGCTTTCAAGTTTTTCAAAGACATACATTAAATTATGGTCCTTTAACAATGGAAGACAAGATGGAAGTGGTATCTTTTGCTCCTTCTTACACAAGATAGAGAATTTTCCTTCCCTTCTCACTCCTTCCTGCTTCTTGTTCTCTGTTAAAATAGGCTGTGACTGCATACCTGGATTCCATCATAAAATTATTGCTTTCCACTTCTTTTCAGTAAACACAGTTGA
This sequence comes from Erethizon dorsatum, assembly GCA_028451465.1. Lineage (NCBI taxonomy): Eukaryota > Metazoa > Chordata > Mammalia > Rodentia > Erethizontidae > Erethizon > Erethizon dorsatum. The sequence continues at coordinate 104,349,794 of CM051822.1, forward strand.
AACTCCTATTTTTATAATCAGATTTTCTTTTTGATTTAACTCTTAAGCTAACTCACTATAGACATTTTTTTTGTGGGGGGGTAACTAGAAATCAAACTCACAACCTCGCCTTTGTGGGGCAGGTGCTGTGCCACTGAGCTATATCCACGGCCCTTCAATATAGACATTTTTATACCATGATTTCCCCCATATTAAATATGGATAGTCTGACTTACAATGGTGGAATTTAGGATTTTTTATTTCACAATGACTCAAAAGAGATATGAATTCAGTAGAAATCATACTTGAAATTCCAGTGTTGGGTCTTTTCCAGGACTAGCAATAGGCAATTTGATCCCCTCTGCTCAGGCTACAGAGTAGTGGCAGAGAGCTGCCGGGCAGCCATTGCTCTAGAGAGTGAACGACGGATACCCTACAGCGTGAGGCGCTGCTGAGCTATGATGTGCTGGGTGATGCCCAAAAGAAATGCATTTTCAGCTTAATGATCTTTCCAACTCATGATGGATCTTTTGGGACAATACCATACATCTGTACTTAATTTTCATGTGTATTTCACTTCAAATTGAGGTACATCCTCAAGTGTTCTTTTTATTCTCAAAAAGTTAGAGTTTTTTGTGAGTTCTCGGCTTTGTGATAATGTCTTTCTCTTAGTTTTACACAAAAAATGACTCGGGGTTAGAAAATCCTTGGCAATCTGTATTTTGTGCTCTTATTTCTATAGTTGCTATTGCATTCTCTCTTGGTCTTTAGCGTTATAGAGGACAAAATTCACACCAATAGTTTAAAGACTTTATAGAAAACTCTATTTTTTTGTTTTAATTTTTGTGAGTGTGTGTGTGGGTACCGGAGGTCGACCTGAGGACCTCCCGCGCCAGCAGGCGCCTGTGCCGCTGAGCGATATCACCGGGCCTTTTTTCATATGTGGGTTCCAGGAGTTGAACTCGGGCCCTTGCACTTGCCAGGCAGGTGCTTACGCCACTGAGCCATCTCACCTGCCTTTTTTAATTTCTAATTTGATTTGTTTTAAGAGCTTGTGGAATTTTAACTTTATTCTTGCAATTCAAAAATTGCCAGAATATTTTAGATGTAGTTCTCTTTTCATTACTATTAATATTGTGACATGGTAAATTTGTATATAAGTATATGTTGTCTTGCACCACTGGAAATCTTGTTTTTTCTTGTCTTTACTATTTTAGTTTTTTTCTTTCCTAGGAAATCTTGTATTTCTTTAGCTTAATCTTTATTCTTCATCTTCTATATCTTGTATATTTTCTTGCATTAATTAATTTCCTCTGCTTTCTAGAACAACTCATTTTTCCCTGAATATCCTTGATTTAGTTTTTGTGTAAATTCCATTCTTTCTTGCCCCAATGCAGGTTTTCATTGGACCCTATATTTCTTTCATTGCTTATGTGCTTTACTTTCTGCCTCAGCTTATCCTCTACTGTGGTATTCTATATGTGCTTCAAAATGCCAAGTATTTTTGTAAATTATTATGTATGTTTAAATTTGTAAAAATTTCTTTTGATATCTAGAGCGAATTAGCTATGTTCTTTTGGGTTTTCAGAATGATTTTCCTTCTTATTCATCTGTAGTTTTAAATCATCCTTGTGTTTTCTTACATCTCTTTATGTGTCCTAAAGCAGGACAGAGGTGTCCAGAGCTGGTGTTCTATAGACAAGGCCTGTCATGGTTGCTGACTTTCTCCCCTTCACCTCCACTATCTGCTTGTGGTTTAATAGAATCTCTGTTCAGGACTTCAGACAAAGGTCAGAGTCTATGCACAGTGTCCTGACTCAGTGCGGGGTTTACTTGGCCGGGGTTTACTTGGCTTCCAGCTACAGCAGTCCTGCTGAGTTGAATAGTATCAACTATTGCTCTTATTTGCTTTCTTTCCCTTTGAAGAGACTAAAAAATCTGTAATTCCCCCTATATCGTGCTGCCACATCTCTGTCTGAGCCTCATAATTAGTGCTTTCTTCAGGAGATTCAGTAATTCCCAAATCCTATTTTTTCCTGTCTCCGTTACTTTGTACCTGGTTATATTCTAGAAGTTTTATTGATTTCTTTGACTCATTAAAAGGAATGTTGACAGTGAGGGCAGAGGAGAAGCCACACTCGATCACAGGAAAGGCGGCCCAACTTTCTGATTGGTATAGATCTTTCCTGCCCAATTAGCTACATATGGTGATGCAAATTAAATACACATGTATTACATTTAAAGTAGATGCAGTACACATAGAGCTCTTGAAAACAACAATCAGAACTTAATTCTTAAAAGATGAGTTCTCCACAATGTTCTTTCAGTAAATTAATTGAATGTTATAGCAAACTGAGAACCTTATGTTAGTTCATTTACAAAAGCGAGTTTCAAATGTTTCTTAATGGGGTGCATATTGGACCTTTAGATATATTCACTACACATGGAGGTCTGGAAATCATGAATCGGAATATGATTCTTCAAAGATGAGTTATCTATACTGTGCTTTCAGTGAATTAAGTATTGGGCCAAAATGGGCACCTTCGAGTTAATTAATTATCCAAAGTCTATTGCATAGTTTTCTCAATCAGGCACAAAGCCCCACTACACATGTAGGACTTGAAAAGATGAATTAGAAAACGGTTCTTAAAGGATGTTTTGAATTTTTAAAAATTCTCTCCATTGAATTTACTAACTATATTTCCAGTGTCCAATATCAATATATGTCTACTGGCTACTGTGTTCAACAGCACAGGTTCTAAAACATTTGAATCATCACAGAGGGTTCTGTTGCACAGTGCAGGCACAGAATTTGGTTCTGGAGGGGAAGGTAGGACACACAGGCAGTAAAGAATCAAGTATCTGCGGAAATATATTTTTAAGGTTGATGGGTTTTCTCTGTTTTATGTAACAAAGCATATGTTGGCTCAGTTCATGGTATCATTCATCTCTGTAGGTCTTGTAGATGGCAGAACATTCTCCAAGAGCCCTACAGTAGATTGACTGCCAGTTTGTTTTTTTAATGTGTGTTATGGGTTTTCGTTTTTCAGCTGTGTTTTCAATAGTCTTCTAGTAAGAAGTGGAGAGAGGCCGCACTGGGAATATTTGGCTAGATAGAGAGAGTATTAAAAAGAAAGCCCAGACATAAAGTATTTTTCTTAAAATTTAATAGTGGAAATTTGAAGTGGAAATTTGAAAACTAAAATAATAAATGGCTGCATGTCAGCCATTTCGCTAGCTTATTGGGAAATTTTCTATAATTTTTCACCATTATATCTTTATAGGGCAAGGACTTTCCTTCATGGACCCATTCTCACCAAGAATTGTAAATCAGTGGATAGACTCTGCGAGATGAGTGAGCAGGAGAGTTGCCCATATTCTCCAATATCTTGTCACCTAATTCTTTCTGTTCAGCTCCTGTGTTTTCAAGGCACAAAGTTAACTCTCTGGTCTTCCCTCCATGGACTCTGCTGCCCCAATTCCTCCTCCAACCATATCTTTCCCTCCCACAGCCCCAGTATTGCTAGTCTTTGAGGACAGAGAGTCAGGCTGTACAAGTTGACCCTGTCTCTCTTTGTCACATATTTACAAAGAGGATTCTTTGGGGCTTTGCTCCTCATTTGTATGGACTGGCAGAAGGAAAAATGGTCCTGTGGTACCAATACGATAAGAAAGAAGGGCAAAATATGTATAAACAGGGAAAGGCACACAGTGAAGTATAACCCTGCATCACTAGCCATTATCCCCAATCATGTTGCCTAGACATTAATAATGTATCAATATTTTGATCTATTTTCTTCCAATATTACATAATATATATCTTGTATGCTTATAAATCATCATTTTTACATGGCTAAAAATTATTACTATTATTGGTGAAAATGAGAAAAACTGATAATACCAAGGCTTGGTAAAAATATGGGTATTCAGAAAAAAAGTAGGTAGAATGAAAACTATACAACCATTTTGGAAAACAACTTGCAGATCATAGCTAAAGTTCTATTTAAATGAGCTCTTTGCTTAGTGATTTGCTTATGGGTTTACACCCAGAGAAACCTTGACATACAAACACAGGAACTACATACTGTCAAGAATGTTTTATGGAGCATTATTCAACGAATTTAGTGAGTGCCCACTATATTCCAGACATTAGGAATAAGGTAATGTATAAAATAGGCAAAGCCCTTCTCTTATGTCAAAAGATCAGGTAGAGAAAAGACAAATAAATGTGTATGGTGGTAAGTAGTAGTAAAATACATGCAGAAAAATAAGGCCAGCAAAGAGGCATGGGAGCGGGGGAGGTTGATTTTTTATACAAAGTGGAGAAGGCCTCACTGATAAAGTTACAAGTTGACATCTGGTATTTGGGGGACAAGTTCCCCTGGCAGAGAGAATCGCTGGTGCAATGTCTCTGAGGTGCTAATGTGTTAAGTGTGTTTAAGGAATGAAGAGATGACTCTGCCTGGGGAACAGTGAGGAGAGGGGGAAGAGGATGAAATCTAAAAGGTGATGAATATCTAATCCTGTAGGGTCTTATGAGCAACATAAAAAGACTTTTACTTCTGTTCTGTGTCAGGTGAAAAGCCATCAAGTTTATTACTACTTTACATAAAATTATATTACCTTACACAAAATTATACTACCATATATAAATGACAACCTCCCCCTGCTCTCCTGGCCTTATTTTTCTGCAGGTCACTTAGTAACGCTTCCTGTCACATGCAATTCTTTATCTCTTCTCTGCTTGCCTGTACATAGGGCAAGGGGTTTCCCTGTATGCGAGGGCAAGGGGTTTCCCTGTTTGCGAGGGCAGGGGGTTTGCCTCTGTGGTGTTGCCGTACTCCTGCCACACAAAGCCCATTCCTATTACTTTTAATAGGATCTCTGTGATGTCAAATTAAGAACAGAATGCATGAAAGTCCAAGGGCAGGGAAGCCATCTCAGAGACAAATACAACAATCATGGCGTGTTACCCAGCTTTCCATCACTATAAAAAATAACTGAGATAAGTAAGTTTATAAAGAGAAAAGGTTTACTTTGGCTCATAGTTTTGGAGGTTTTAGCCCACAGTCTATTTGCCTGTTGCTTTTGGGCTTGTAGCATGGGAGCACATGGGAGTGCATGGTGGGGCAAAACTACTCACTTCATGGCTAGAAAGTGGAAGAGGAGGCTGAACTCATCTCATCCCAAGAGCACATCCCATGTGACCTCCCATTAGGCTCCACCTCTTCAAGGTCCCACCACCTCTCAACACTGCCTTGCTTGGTCTGGGGAACAAATCTGTAATTCATGGGCGTTTGAGGGGGCATTTGAAACCCGAACCACAGCACAAGGTTAATGTTGGTGACTTAGACCAGGCTGGCTGCAGTGGGCATGTTAAGAAAAGCTTTAATTCAATCTTCTTTGAAGGTATGGTTTCAAGTCGGTGGAATGTGTGAGTGACTCCATAATCATACGAAGTAAATACCTGGGCTTGGTGGCAACTACTCTTTTCACATTCTAAAAATCTTTTTATTTGTTTGAAGTCTTGCTGTACTTTAGAAGACCAAGCAGTCAGGAATAGAACCATCGTCACATCAGTGTTGGATTGTGCATTACTTTATGTCTGTGGATGTATTTCTAGTTCTATTCACACTTTCTTCTTTTTGAGTAAACTAAGCCTTCATTTTAAGTCTCAGTGAAGGAAAGAGAAATCTCTCTTGCCCACTCACTTGATATGCTAGCAGATAGACATCGTCTGTCACAAAGCAGGTGCACAATAATTACCCAACAAATAAATGATTGGATAAGAGAAAAATAATTCTTCATTTTGGATGCAAGCTTTTAAAAATTCTTGTATATCTGGTTTTCTACTTAAAGAAGAGAGTTTCGTTGTTTGGGTTAGAAGCTAAACATTTCTCTGCTGATGGCTCAGAAAGAACAGAAAAGGTGGCTTTTCCTCTCCCTTCCTCAAATTTGCTTTCTGACACTTTCTATTACCAATTGCCATGAGTTATTAATGAATCTCAAAAAAGTTCAGGCCACCTGTCTTCACAAGCACCTGCCCTCTTTGTTCCCTGGACCACTGTTCCATTCCAGGCCTTGGACATGGCCTCAGACATTCCCATGGGCCTCAGCTTGGACCTGACACCAAAACAACCTGCATAAATAAGTTCTCTGTGACTTGGGCCTGAGGCAGGCTGTAAAACAAGCATCACCCTAGAGGCAGCCAGGAGGCAGTTTGTTGTTTGTGAGGATGAAGAAAGTAGCCAATGGCCTGCACAGGAGGCCCAGGAGTAGAAGCCATGTGTGCCTAGAGGGACTTGTACTGTAGTGTTTGTTACAGAAATTTCAAAGATTTGTTTCAAAAGGTAAGAGTCTTGGCAGAGTTCTGTTCACAGGGAGAGGCTTGTTCTGTGCTGGCACCTGTGCCTAAAAGTCTTCCAGTGTCCTTGAGGAGGTCTCCAGACCCTTTGCGGGGGAGGAAGTCACCTTGATCTTGTGGGAGAGAGGACCACGGTATGCAGCAGGGACCTCTGGCAGCTGGAGCATCTTATATGGTGGCTCCACAGATTCCTTTGCTCCAATCCCACAGCCAGTTTGGCATTTTGTTTTGACTAATAAAGCAGAGTTCTTTAACACAGGTTTGCTCTAAAGACAGATTTCTCATATGTCAAAAGGAAAACCAAGAATGGCTCCTCTCCTCCAAGGTATCTCAGGATGCTAGAAGTCAAATGATCCATGAAATCAAAAGAGAGGCTAGTAGATGTCACTATGGGACATAGCTTTCTAATCATCCTCTTACATTTTTAAGTTCAGGTGTTCTGGGGTTTTTTTGTTTTTTGTTTTTGTCTTTTTTGATGAGAGATCAAGTCTGCAGATGCTTGGGCTGGCTTCCTGATGGGCTTGAATGAATGATCACACAGAGCTCTCTGTAAGTGGCACATCAGGAGTGTAAGAGTCTCCAGCAGGGCTTGTAAACCTACTTTGGGTTTTGATTCTGGCTAAGATGCAATACTTCTAGCACTGGGCCAAATGGAAATTCATTGGCTCCCAGTTCTGCTCAACCTTCAGACACTGATCTGTCAGAGACCAGCAGCTACACTCAAGTTCAGAGAGGAGTAAATGCATCTGGGTGCCAGGATCTGCCATCAGGGACATCCCAGCCCTTGATTCTTGGTGCTCCCTTATATCCATATCCATTTTAATTGTCCATCCTCTTTTAAACTTTCAACCACAGCCAAACTGAGCAGCTAAGCACAACCATACTTTCCAATTTCCATTGTGAGTGGAATCGCGAGACTTTCTACCTGTTTCCTTGGCCTGGAATATCCTCTAATCCCTCCCCACTCAACCATCAAAATATTTCTTACCACTCCACACCTTTTAGAACTACCATATTCTAGAACACCAACAAAACCAATGGTGGAGTAACAGGAGCTCTCATTCATTGCTGCTGGGGATGCAGAGTGGCATAGTCACTTTGAAAAATAGTTTGGTGGGTTCTTACAAAACTTAACATGTGGGCCGGTGAGATGGCTCAGCGGCGTACACACCTGCCTGGCAAGCGCGAGGGCCCGAGTTCGACTCCAGGAACCCACATACGGAAAAAGGGCCGGTGATATCGCTCAGCGGCATGGGTGCCTGCTGGTGTGTGAGGTCCTGAGGTTGACCCCGGTACCCACCAAAAACAAAACAAAACAAAACAAAAACTTAACATGCTCCTACCACATACTCCATCAATCATGCTGCCTGGTTTCTACCCAAAGAAGTTGAAAATGTGCATCTACACAAAAAGGCTGCATACGGATATTTATAGCAGTAGTATTCATAAGAGCTGAAACTTGGAAATAATCAAGATGCCCACCCTTCAACAAGTGATAAATGAACTGGTACATCTAGACACTGGATTATTTAAGCATTAAAAAGAAGTAAGCTACCAAACCATGAAAAGCCATACAGAAATCTTAAATGCTACTGCTAAGTGAAAGAAGCCAATCTATAAAAGCTAGATCCTGTATGATCCCAACTCTAGGAGCTTCTGGAAAAGGCCAAACATAGAGACAATGAAAAGATCAGAGGTTATGGGAGCTTAGAGAGAAGGAGTCCTCCCCATTGCCAGTAGAGTTTGCATGATGTAGCACCTGTGCCACTCCCCAGCCACTGCCCCCACTCCAATCTCCAGCAACGCTGAACTTTCACTACTTGGATGGCTCTGTGCTCTCCCTCTCACCTCTGGATCTTCCACTCTACACTGCCTCTGCCTGGAACTCACTGGCAACATGGCCCCCCACACGCACACCCAGTGTTCATCTTTCAGATCTCAGCTTGATGTGGTCTCCTCCACATGTTTCCCAGATGGCTGGGTGTACACTGGATGTTTCCCCAGTGTGCTTTCCTGACAATTTCCCCTTCCTCCCAGCAAGTTGTCCTATGAGGTGAACAAGAAGACATTATAATTTCTAGCCTCTTGACTGATAGCCAGGAAGTCTGAAATCATGTTGGATGTCACATAACTTGGAAGAGAAAGACCTGGCTCTAGAAGCCAAGACTCTCTTGAGTCAGTTACTTAAGGAATAGTCCGGCACACACTGTCCCTTTTCTACCTCAGCTGCATGTTGTTCCCAAGGTGAAAGGATACTGGAAATCTGTCTACCCCGTGGAAACAGTATTGAAGTCAGGAGATCAAATTCATATGACATGTGATTAGTCAATGAATTATCTCTCCAGCTTAAGGAATGCATCAACAGTGATGAACTAATTCTGATTAGTCATTTTTGTGTGTACAAGCTTGTGCTCAAAATTGATTCTTGAGGTTGTCATGCTCCTCACTTAGACTGCTACAAATGCTGTTCCTTCTACTTGAAGCTTTGCCTTGCTATTGTAATATTTTGACCTTTACATATTTCTACATCTTATCAGTATCAGAGTCTCAACAAAACACATTAATTGTAGGGTGAATATTTGGACATCTATTCAGTTTCCTTGCTATTGCAATTGCAATGAGAAATGAGAGGTATGTGAATAGGTTTATCATCATTCTAGGCAGGACAGAAACATAGAAAAAATGATGCATTCACCAGAGATCTATAAGAGAAAAATAAAAATAACTATTATGTATTGAATACATACTAGTATGTGCCTGACCCTGTGTTAAGTACTTTGAGATATAATTTCATTTAACTTTCATGATAGCCACAGGGTGGTCATAGTAGTCTTAGGTCAACTGAGGAAAGCGAGGCTTCATTTCTGAGGTTGGACATTTATGAGTGGCAGAGCCTGAACTGGTACCTGATTCCACTAGCATAAACCAATATGTCACACTACATCTAAGTGTATAATACAGTTCTAAAATGTGGGGCATGGACAGTACCTCATATGTTAGGAGAAGAGGTAGAGAGAATACATACAACACAGACATGAGCTTCTTCCTCAGCCTCTAACATCTAAACTTCCTAACTTTTTAATGCATAATAAGAGTAGGTACCTCATTCAACATTTTACTAGTTCCTTCCAAAGGTAGATTTTAGATGTTTTAGAGATTGGAACTTATATTTGGCTTTTATTACTGGTGAGAAAATTCTCATTTACACTTCTAGTACCTTTTCTGGAATTTGAAGGATGTTGAGGATTCTTCCAATGTAGAACTAAACACGAATCAAGGGAAAAATCGGTAGTGGTGCACATGACGTTCAGTTGGAATTAATCACATATTTAATAAGAGAGAGATCGCAATATGATTTCAATTAATTTTTAATGTTAAAAAAAGATCTATCAACTTGTAGCCAGAATATTTGAGAGGAATAATGTCAGGCACAGGCGTTGCTGGCTCTCCTGGGGGAACAGAACACACCTCGGTGTCACGTGGATCTGTGCATCTGTGCATCTGTGTTTAACTCCTATGAACGGAGCACCTGCTGGGTGTAATGCACTAGGAAACACTCAGTGGAACTGATGGCCTTGCCCTGTCTTGTCTTATCTCATCTTGTCTCCTCTCCTCTTCTGTTCTTTCCTATCCTCTCTTCTTCCCTTCCCTTCCCTTCCTTTCCTTTCCATTCCCTTCTCTTTCTTTCCTTCCTCTCTGCCTCCTTCTCCTCCTCCTTCTTTTTCTTCCTCTCTTTCTTTCTCTCTGCTTCCCCTCCTCTCCTCACATACACATAACACAGCAAAAACATTATTCTAACCTCTTGGAGATTTTAATATTTGAAATCGGATGGATCTATGGAATCTTTCCACACAAAAATATATAAACAAATAAAATTTAACATACATCTCAGGGTCAGGGGTTACATTCTTCCCAAAGTGCATCCATGGACCACTATGATAGTGTTTCTCAATCTTGGCTACAGACTGGAATTATCTGTGAAGCTTTATGAAAACTGAATACTCAGAATATGCCCTAAATATTCTGGCTCAGTAAGCCTAGAGTCCAGGGTTAATAGGGGAATAAATAGGTGAAGGAACCAGTTTTAACTACTTAAAAACTACTCTAAGTGTTTATGGACTCAAGTAAAGTCCATTTCCAGTAGGAGACCTAGAAATTTGGACAGGACTTTGGCTTGGGGACAAACACTGAGGACCTCATTAAGAAGACAAGATTAGAGCTAAGATTTGAAATGTTTTTATCATGCAGATGGGAGGAGCAGAGAGAGAAAGACATAAACCAAGGTGCAGAGCTAGGGAATGGGAGACCAGATTCACTTAAGGAGCACAGGCGAGGATATTGTAGAAATGGCTTAGTGATGTTTTTTTGGTGCAAGTGTACATGATGGGTTAGAGCTGAGGGGAGAGTAATATTAGATTTCCCTCCCACTACTATTGACTGGCTGTGATGAGATCTCTGCCTAGTGACAGGAGAAGGAAGAAGGGTGCAGGTAAGTGTCAGGTTTCATAAGAGGCATCAGCAGGACCTGGTGATGGACTGGTATGCAAAGCTGAGGAAAGGGGACAGCCTGTGTCCTCAGTAAGGCTGAAAGCTCCATGAAGGTAGCAAACATGTTGGCTCTACTGACCATAAGATTTCCTGTACCTAAAAGACCTGTTATGTAAGGTATTTGGCATTTGACATTTACATTTTAGTGAAGGAATCAGTATGTGGAGATTAAGGATGAAAGGGTTCCAGAAAGCTCTTAGTTTCCAAACCTGGGTGCTGGGAAGAATGGTGGTGCTGTCCACTGGGAAGTGAATCCAGGAGTGGGATGGAAAGCGGAGCTGGCTTCAGGGGAGAAATGACAAGGCCCACATTGTACGTGCACTAGATCAAGTTTGCCAGTGTCGGGTGACCTGGGACTTTTAGTCTCCCCAAGAAGGAGGACAAGAGATGGGTAATAGGTGAGAGAAAGAATAGAATAGTCAGAGTAACACTTGAATGGACAACAAGAAACCTGGTTTTGATTGATTTCTATCTTAGTCACCAACTTCCTTCCCCTTTCCAGCATTTTCCTAGTGTTGTATCCAACTCTTAGGATTTCTTCAGGGCTAGAGTTGTATATTGCATGAGATTCTGTTGTCAGGCTGTTAGGGATGCTGAAAATGACACTTGGGGACCAGGCAATGGGTGGGTTAGACAGGTGAATGTCTTGCAGACCAACAAAAACAAGCTTCAACCCACACATTGTGGGACCACGCACAGCTCCTTCTCCTGAATGGATCTAACTCAGTATCACAGAAGTCCTGAGATTGCTGATCACCTGAGCCAGGATTTCTTTCCCAAGTATGTTCTGGAGGGGTGGTGTCCATGGGTACTTCACATAGATACACACAACGTTTTGTGCTCAAGTAAGTTTGGAAAATATTCTAATAAAGTTAAAGGATTTCTATATAGCTGGACTTTTTAATAGCCCTTAATATCCTCATTTTCTCTCTGGGATACCAATGGATAGACTTCCTTTCACAAAAAAAGATGGAAATTGTAATCAGGCAAATCTCAGCATGCAGAATGGGGCAGCTGACTTCCTGCAGGGTTGTTGAGAGCCCTCAATGATGTCTTCCGGTGAGATGGCTCCTGGTAGAGTCATTGAGGATGAAGATCAGTACAAAAAGCAGTTGTGTGGTGTCCTGGACCCCAGGGACCTCTCAAAGGCTAAAGAAAGCTTATTTTTTACTCTGGTATATACCTCTGCCTCTATATACTGGGAAGAGGTCTGCACACATATGTGCCCTAAGTACATTTGTCTCTCACTGGGGAAATTATATTAACCACTTTATTTACCTCCACCTCACATCTCAACCTGCTTCTTCTTGTTCTGTGGGCACTTAAATTTTTGTAGTATAAAATAATGAGGACCCTAAAGACTTCCAGCTCTAAAAGCTAGGATTGATTCAAACAGTTTGTCACCAGCAGCAAAATCCCAACATGGTATGATTGCTGTCCGCTCTCATTCACCCAAAGTCATGCTCAGGAAATCATCTTTTATGCCTTAGTGCAGGGGGTAGACAGGGCTACATATTTGCTTGCTGCTTGACTGCTGATGGTGTCACTGGTTCCTGGTCAGTTTTGGCATGGACTGAGCACTATTAGTCAGAAGTAAAACTTCCCAGTGAGCATTAGCCATGCACTCACTGGAGTGGATCCCTCCTATTTTGTTTCTCTTTTGTCTTTTTCCTCTGTAATGAGAGAGAGGAATATCCCTCCTCCTGTCCCTCTCCCACTCCATGCAATCTAAAGCTATTTATCATAATTCTCATAGGACACTAAAAGGAGAGAAAACCCTCGGATAAAAGATTTTCTGAGTATGGTAGAGCAGACAGCATTTACAGAGAGAGGTAAGCAACTGTGACATCCATGTGGAACACTGAGTGTAGGTGGAGGACCGAGGGAAGAAATCCTTATGCTTGCACTGAGGTGAGGCCTAGTATCTTACTCCCAGGGAGACGCCATGTCTTAGACATGGTCCCCACTTGGTGACAGTAGTCTTCCAGAAAGGACAGCTGTATCTGATTCATCTCTGTGTCCCCCAGCTCCACCACATAGTAGGAGGTCAATGGATATTTAAAGCACCAACATATAAACCAACAACGAATGACTGCTGTGCATACACTGTGTGCACCTTTCTTTTCATCCTCATCCTGTGCAGTAGGCCTTAGCATCATCTTTTCTGTTGTACAGATTAAAAGGAGGGGCCCGGGAGCTCATGTCACCTCTTGGGGCAAACAGCCAGCAACAGCAGAACTAGAGAGAAGTCAGGTATCTATGCATAAAGTGAGTGCTCTGGACCCCAGGCTTTAGAGGGGGTAGGTGGTGAGGAAATATTGGGACACAGGGTTGGGTGGAGAGGGGAAGCATCTTTCTTAGCCTGGGCTAGAAGTCACTGGTAAGAACACAATGGCGAGGTAGTAAATCACCATCATGAGGCATATGTCTGAATCACTACCTCCTTTTGAAAATTGTTGCCTCAACCTGGAACCCCATTATCTGTGTGCCCTGGCATATGGCACACTTTTCCCCAGCTGAAGTCACAGGGTATTTTGTACTTAGACACCAGAATTTGTAAGACTCAGTCCAAGGCCAACCTTCCCTTGTTTCACCACGGGAGGCAGGCGGTATCCCTTCTGGAGCTCAGAGGCAAGATTTCCAGAAAGAAGGCTGTCAGCAAGCCTCTCTGAAATACTGATGGATGTCTTTATTCAGCTTTGATGTAGTACATTTCAAAGGCAATATTTTCAACAACAAATATCGATATAAGTTCCAACGAAACTGAGATTTCCACTTTCGGATGTAGTACCTGTCAGCTGGCAAAGATCTCTTGAATTACACAAATAAAAATTCAGTAATTCAATTTACTCCACTTAAAATACAGTAATGACAATCAAAAGTGTTTCATTCATATTTTCACTAAGTTCCTATGAGGCATTCCAACCAGGCAAAAAGTGAACTTACTTCGCAGCAGGCCTCATCCACCTTTGAGAAGCATCCTCAAGTGTTTTTCAGTTATTATTTTCATGACACTTTTAGTTTAACTTTAGCTTTATTTTCATTTCATCAGATAAAATAATCCCAAACCACATTTAAAATTTGTGTTTTAATTCCATTAAAACTTTCAGTTTAGAGTAATTTATTAACACTTTTAGTTAATGAAGTCCTTTCCCTAGTGGGGAAAGTAGTTAAAAGTGCTCACTAAGACCCAAAAGATAAAATAATGAAAAGATAATGCAGAGCAATCATCTTGCAGGTAAGTCTAAAGCATAATGTGGATTTTCCTCCTTTTTTAAAAGGAGTTGGCAGCAGCAGAATATCATTGCAAAGTGTTATCTTTTTCTATTAGCATCACCTTCTTAAGGTAAAGTTTCTCTGGTGTTCTCTGTGCAGCAGCTTCTTATTTCACAAAAATTATTTTGAAAGAAAATTATTTTGATACAAATATGTCTCTGCATTTTAATTTCAGTGTATGCGTCCTATCTTGTTCCTACTACAAAATGTATTTTGTTCAGGAAGACACCATCAATATGAATTACATGGATTCGTCTTTCTGGAAGGGGGTATTTCTAACAAAGCAATTGCAGATTTGCTCGGATTAAACATTCATTTCGATTCCATCAGTAGCCTCTTTCACTTTGCTTGTGAAATGGGAGATGTGAGATTGGCTATCTTAATTCTGAGAGCAGAGGATGTGTTTAAATTACATAAAATATCCTGCATGCCAAAGCATCTAGACGGACAACTACACTAGTAAACCACCCAGAGGAAGGACTTCATGTTGGACCATTTGCCATCTCAGAGTGAATTTTATTCTGTTCCCACTTCCTTATCACAATCTTTCTTATGAAAACAAGTCTACTGATCTTACTGTATCCTTATTCTGATTGTGTGGTATTCTCATGATAGAAAAATTAACACAAGAGTAACAGGAGTCAAGTATATATTCTTGTTTTATAATACAATAAAAGACAGAAAATAGTACAAGGTGATTTAGTTTTTAACACATTTTAAAGTATTCCCAGAAGCATGAATAAGATGAAATAAAATTGATTGGGGGAGAATATAAAATCTGCATTACATAGTTACCATATACTTGGAAAATTGTCCCATGGTAATAGCAAAATTAGATTTCACCACTTCAATGAAAAAAAGCAGTAGGCTTTCAACATTCTCTGGCCTCCACTGGTTGGGACCATAATAAAGTACAATTGGACTTTCCACAATTACTGCTTAAAGATATTAAATACAAACTTTTAATTATCTTTGTCAGGTAATGACACTTCCCAAGTATTAAACTTATGACACATTATTAACCCAGAACTTAACTACCAACTTGGAATTAAAAAATAAAATAAAATTGTGAAGAAGCCAACTACATCCCTCTTTACCAGCTTACCAAGTCTAGAAAGTATAAGCCAGAATTGGGTAAAATTCGAAATTTTAAAATCGGAAGGGACTGAACTATTTATTAACAGCCAGTGATCAGAAAAGCTAGTGGATCTTTGCATGACATGAGGTCATCCACGAAGTGAAAATGGGTCCCACTGTACTACTCAGGGGTAAGAATTAGTTAAAATAAAGTTGCTTTTGGCTTGCCCTTAATTAACTCTAGCTAATTAAATTAATCTGCTACACAAGCTAATAATTTAACATAGAGTAAAGGATGGATTTAATGGTTAATAAAGTTTAACTATTATTATGAGATACAGCATATATCTTTATTTCGGCTTATATCTAGATGTTCCCCTAAATAAAGACTCATGTGCTCATAGACAGAGCTTTGGGAAGGTGATAGGTCATAGGTAATAGACATATGATACTGGATTAGTCGGCTGATTGGGTTAGCGTAGTTCTGGGTGTGGATGATGGACTTACTGAAGAGGGAAGACCCACCCTGGGTGTAGGTGGCACCAACCAATAGGCTTGTAACCTGGATGGATAAAAAGGAAAAGAAGAAACAAGTCTCACTTCTTCCTGTCTGCCACACCATGAACTGTTTCTTTTTTGCCATGCCCATCTGCCATGCCAACTTGCCTTGGAACCAGCCAACTATAGAGACAGAAACTCTACAATGTGTGAGCTAAAATAAACCTTTCCTCCTTCAACTTGTGGGTGTTGGGTATTTTGTTCCAGCAATGACAAAGTAACTCAGACAATCTCACTAAGTCCATAAGTATTTTATTGGTTTGGTTTTGGTTGATATCATTTGGTTTTCTATAACCAGTGGGTTCTGGGGACAGGGTCACACTTCATACTTTTATTAGTCAGGATAATACTCAGGTATGCTGCTATAACAAAAGATGTCAGTGGCTTAAGCCAAGTTTCATTTCTTGCTCATACTTGCCAAGTATAGAATGATGGAAAATAGTGAGTTAGTGGGAATTACTTAGGACTCAGGTTGACAGTTGCTGTGTCAGTTTGACAGATGCTGACATCACCAGCTCACAGTAGTTTTCAGAGTCTCTGGGGAAGGCCAGTGAGGCCTCAGAGATCTCGTATATGACTTCTCGACACAGCCCATTGCCTAAAACCAGTCCCTGGCCTGTCTTGAACAGCATATCCCTCCTATATATGTCCAGACAGGAAAGGCACAGTCACCTGGGCCAAGGTGAGCCCTAGAGGGCTTAAATATAGAGTGGTCTCCCAATCAGAACATGTCTTAGTTACTTTTCTCATTGATGAGACAAAATACCTGACACACTAAGTTTAGGGAGGAAGGGTTTATTGTAGCTTACAGTTTGTAGAGGTTTCAGTTCACAGTTGGCTGGCTCCAAGGCAAGGTGGCATGGCAGATGAGAATCGCAGAGAAGGGAGCAAAAAAGCAAAGTAGCAAAGCAGCAAGCAATGACAACAGGAAACTACTCTCTTTCTGTCCCTTATATCCTATCCAGGTTACCTATCCTGTTATGGCTTGTGTCTAGATGACCCTCCCCCGCAAAGCCTCATGCAATCGTAAGTGAGGCTTGCAGAGGTGGCTGGATCTAGAGTGTGTGATGCTGGGATTAATTCATAGTGCAATGTTAGGATTAAGGGTACTAGGATTAAGGGTGTGAGTGCTACTCACCCTAAGGGACAAAATAAGGGACAGAAAGAGGCTTGTCTTGTTTCTTGCTTGCTTTGCTAGCTTCTACCAACCCTGAATTGTTTCTTCCCTGTGATGCCTGTCTTCCATGCCACCCTGCCTTGGAGCCAGCTGACTATGGACTGAAATTTCTACAAACTATGAGCTAAATAAATCTTTCTTTCTTTAACTTTGGGTGTCAGTATTTTGTCTCAGCAAGGAGAAAAGTAACTAAGACACACCCTAAGGGCAGGTTACCCTTGCTTTGTACCATGAATCAACCCCAGCGTCACACACTTAATCCCAGCATCACACTCTAGATCGAGCCACCTCTGAAAAGTCCCACCTATGACTGCATGAGGGTTTGAGGGGACATCTAGACACAAGCCATAACAGAACCGTTCCCCCAATATTTCAAGTGCTTGATATAATGAAATTGTAATCCCCTCAAAAGCAAAGATTTTTTCAAGATATTTAACCTACGTGAATGTTTAGGAAAGGAAACGTCTCTTTCTACTATTTCTTCTTGCTCAGTTCTGTGGATCTGGAGCAAAGCTTAGGAATTTAAATTTCTCCTCAGAGAGATGTTTCCTGGGTCCCCCATTTAAACTGGGTCCTCCCCACAGGCCCCAGCCATTCATTATTTCTTAGCAACTGAATTGCTTCTTTCAAAGCATTATTTTAATGTGATTGTTTTATTTACCTGTTTATTATTATAATGATTCTAAATTTTGACTTTTTTCCTCACTAAATTGAGGATTCCAAGATGTTGGGGATGATGTCTTCCTTGTTCACTGTTTCATTTCTGGAGCCTTGAAGTATACCTGCTACACAGAAGGAATCAATATACTATTTGCTCAATGAATAAATAAATGCCTGTATTTAAACAAGCTTTTCAGGTGATGCTGATGTAATTTAACTACACTTTAATAAACACCAAAGTGAATTTGTTTGCTTCTTTTTGAAATCAATAGTCCCCAATTTAATTTAATTTTATTCCATTCAGTTAAATCCACATTTTCAGGGGATTCCCCCTATCAACCTCCAAAATAGCAAGGTTCCTGTTCTCTTCTGCTTCATCCACCACACTCACTCATGCAGTAAGTTGCGGCTCAACTGCGCACACATTCCAACCCCAGTGTCTCAGCACTACAGGTGTGCAACAGGTGTGAATATTCACCATTCATGGCCACACGACATCATTCTCCTTTCCTGACAGCATCCTGAAGTTGGGGGTCTGGGACAAATGTCTTCTACAAATTTGCATGACCTAATTTGGTAGGGGTATCAAAGTGCCATCTGTGTGATCCTAGAGCAGCCTCTCCATCCAAATGTGGCTACCTGGTCTCCTTTCCCCATCTTGAGCTGAGCGGGATGTGGAATAGCAGAACCACCCAGGGCCTCCATTCCTGCAGTGGGTGCCAGGAGACATGGCTGAGATGTTCTTCCTTCCTGCTCAGACACCCAGATCCCATTCTTGTCATTGAATTTTTTACTGAGTCTAGTCTCCAGTCTCCATAAATCCTCATTCATCCTCTCTCTCTAGTGAGCCCCAGTAACTGCTTTGATTTAAATCGGAGTGATATATACTACTCCTAAGAGACATTTTCCTACTTTCCTTGCTACGTGCCTCAGTTCTATCCAATGAGATATAAACAGAAGTTGTTGGATAGATTTTCTAGCAAAGTTTATTGAAAGAGGAGCCCTGTCTCACTCGAATAGTTTTATCTCAGCCTCATTAAGGAAAGGTCTCTGGGCAAAGACAGATGCTATTTCTTCCTCAATGCCTAGGCCGAGTAGGTATGTTCTATCATGAGAAAACAGATGGGAAAATATTAACTAATGCAGCAGATAATCTGATTCATCATATTACAAAATGTTTCATTTTTATCCAAATTACTGTTCACTTGATTTCTTTAAATGTTACAGATCTCTCCTTCGTGTAACTCAGTTGCATTGAAAATGAAATTTCAGATGCTTTTTATTTCAATGCTGCACAGTGGTCAAGAACTTGAGCTCTAGATATAGAGATGGATTTGAATCCTAGAGCTGTTATTTTCCTCAAGCAAATAAAACAACCATGCTAGGCTTCAGGCCCCTCATTGGGAAAATGGGAACAAAAATGCCATCACTTGAGAGGCTCCTAGTGAGGAGGAAATGAGATAATCCTTCTGAAATTCCTGTCTTGTAGAAATGGTAGATAGTGTGAGCTATCATTATAATCAGTGCTACTGGATGTCCCAATACGAACTACATAATGATTCAGCCTGATGGACACCCTGAGAGATTTCATCCAATTTGCACCAATAGGACAGTATTAATGGTGATTTTCCAGCTCCTATATGCATTTTCAGGGTCATATTTGGGAAATAAAAACACTTTATCGCTCTTGCTTTCAAATCTTATAACTCCATTCCACAATACTGCAAACAACTTTGTCAGTAGAAACCCTAATTAAAAGTATAATAGTTTCCAGAAGAGATTTATTTTCATTTTTTTTACAAGATACGTACAATAAAATGTACCAATAGTAAATATTCAGTTCAGTGAATGTTGACAATTGTATAAACACGTGTAACCACAATTCAAACAAAATATAAAACTTTTCTGTCAGTCTAAAGAGTTCATTCATATCTTTCCAGTTAATTGCCCCCCAAAGTAACCCATTTCTGATTTGTATCATCACTGAATAGTTTTATCTTTTCTAGAACTTCATACAAATAGAATCATCCAATACGTACCCTTGTTTTCTGACTTGTTTCCTGTGATGTGTGTTTAAGATTCACTCATGTCCTGATTGTGTGTTTTAGGGGCCCACTCCTTTTTTGTGGCTGAATTGTGTTCAGTTGTAGGGAATATGAAACAATCCGTTCATTGACATTGATGAACATTATGGTTGTTTCCAGATTTGGGCTAAATGAACATTTTTATACAAGTCCCAGGGTGTTCAAGAGTTTTCATTTCTCTTAGGTAAACAACCAAGAGTATAGCTTGTGAGTCACAAGTAGAAGTATACTTAACCTTATTAAGAAGTATCCTAATACATAGGTCTTCAGAAAGCATTGTTAGTTACTTTCCTTCTCACTGGGACAAAAATTCCCAACACTTGCAACTTAAAGGAAGAGATATTTAGTTTGGCTCATGGCTACAGTCCACGGTCAGCAGGATCCTGACAGAGACAGAATGGCAGAGGGGCATAGTGGAGAAAGGCTGCCATCATTTCAGAGGTGACCAGGGAGCAGAACTTGAAGAGAGGCACCAGGGAGGGAGCTTTATCCTTCCACATTGCCCCTGGTGAACTGCCTCTAACCGGGCCCCACTTCCTAACAGCACTCTCAGCTGCTGAAATCCTTGGTGGATGAATCCGCTGATGAGTAAGTAGACCATCCAATCATTTTCCAAAAACCTCACTTCTGACTAAATGAGAGTTTGGAGGACATTCTGGATCTGAACAATAATAGGCACATACCATTTTATACTCCCATTTTATACTTCTGCTGCTTTATATCCTTGTTGTAAACAGACTTTTCTCCATAAGCCATTCTAGTGGACTGACCTATTCTTACTCTTTTTTTAAATTCTTTTTTGCTTCCTTTCCAGTTAATAAAATATTTCTATTTTTCCCCCAACCCCCTTTGCTGGCTTCTGTATGTGGGGTTCTTCAATGTGTATCTGTAATGACAACTTACCTTCAAATAATAATAATACACCTTCAAAAGCAACGTAAGAAATTATAACAGTATCATTTCACTTATGCCTTCTTGTGTTATATACTTTCTTGTCATATATTTTCCTCCCATATGTGTTATCACTCCTATCATCCAGTACTATTTTGTTTTAATATTAATAGTTTTTTTTAAATAAATGTGTTTATCTTAAAATAAAAATTTTTAAAGTAACAGATATTTGTCTTCTCTGAGGGTCTTAATTTCTATCTGCTGACATGAGCATCCATAAATATCATTTCCCATTAGGTTGAGGAAATGCCCTTAGCATTTCATGTAGTTTAAGTTTGTTGCAGGTATCCCAACCTCACTTGTTGAAAATATCTTCATTTTTTCTTCACAGTTTATTTCCTTTTCTAGTGTTAACAATTAAACCCATGGCCTCACCCATGCTAATCAAGTGATCTACCACTGAGCTACACCCCCAGCTACCTCCTCTCTGTGTTTACTCTTGGTGGAGTTTTGCAGAATAAAAATTCTAGGTTAACAATACAGTATTAGTTTGTTGTTTTTCTTTCCTCCTTGCCATTTGAAAGCAGAACTTCAAAGATGTCATTCTGAGTTTTGACCTTTGTTTCTGATGAAAAACCAGAAACAATGCAGCCTTCATTTGTATTGGTGTTACCCTGTGTGTAATATATTTTGTTTTGTCTAGTTGCTTTTAACTTTTTTTTTTTTATGTCTTTTTGAGACAAGGTTTCACTGTACAGTTCAGGCTGCCCTTGAACTCATTTTGTAGCCCAGACTGGCCTTGAACTCATGGTGATCCTCCTGTCTCAGCCTCCTGAGTGCTGGGATTACAGGTGTGCACTACCACGCCCAGCTAACACTTTTTTTATCTTGATTTTCAGCAGTATGATAATAATGTGTCTAGGTGTGCTAAATTAATTGGTGCTTACTTTCAATCAATTTTAGAAAAATTTCATTTGCTACCTTTGAAGATATATACGTGTGTAAATATACATATATTAGACCCTTACTGGGACAGAGAAACACAGTTTAGTTCCTGCTAAAAAGGAGCAAAGAAGGGGAGGGAGGAAAGAAAGGGGAAATAAAATGAGAGGAAGCATAAGTTAATCTCTCCAAAAAATCATCCAGTTTTGTACATTATGTTACATATAATAGCAAGTAGTCATTAAAATTAATAACATGAGGATATATTCAAGATTTATAAACTATGAAAAGCTGGGTCAAATGAGTATGTATACTGTGAGAGCATTTCTGAAATATACAAGTATATGCACAGAGAAAAGACAGGAAGGAAAACCACCCAAGTGTCATACAGGTAGTAGGATAGAAATTTCTTTATCCCATTTAATTTATCTGTATTATTTTTTTAAATTTCCATGATGAGCTTTCTTTAGTTGTGTGAACAAATAGAATTTTAAAGGTAGCTAAACATATGCATTAGAGCAAAAAGAAAATAATTATATGATACCTAGTCTCTTTATTTTGCTCCCAGCCCCTGGTCTTTTTAGGAAGGGATGCAGGAAGCTGGGGATGACCTGAACAGAGGCAATCCCAGTGGATCCATGCCCTGCTCTTTGGGGACTCTATCTCTGAATGTAGAAAAAGGCACTCACCAAGTTGCCCAGGTCTACAATGTTCTGGCTACTTAGGGAAGAATTATCACCCCACCCCAGACTCTTCCAGGTGCACAGACCATGAAAAGTGGGGTGGGGGGTAGGTTTTGTTGCCCTTGGTGGTGAGCATTCAAGTGCTGAGTCAGCCGGACTGTCAAAATAAATGCATGGTCTGCCTTTGGTGCCAAGTGTGTTTAAAATCAGCCTCCAGGCACCCTTGGCCTCCAAGGCAGTAAGACTGCTGGGCTGAGAGCAGGTGCCTGCTATGCAGCTGCTCTTCAATCTCCTGGTGATCTCAGAAAGCCATGCAGTGAAATCCTGGCTCCTGCCCCATGAACACATTTTCTCAGCTAAAAGTAAAGCAGCCTTTGAAGGAGAGTGATGGAAAAAAAGGCAAATGATTCTTATGCTATGCCTTGGAGCAGGGGCCACTAGTGAGTCTAATCCATCCACCTTCCAGATTCCCTAGCTGTCTGTGCCTCCCCTCAGAGAGAGAGCCCACATATTCCCCTTCTTTGGATGTCCATTCATTTACCTGCCGCTCCATCAAACTCAGATCCCTGGATTACATTTCAATTGATGGAGTGCTCCAGAATACTCTGTGCAAACTGAACAGGCTTTGTAAATGTGAGAGAAGATTGTGGTTGGCATCTGTAGCTAAGAGGGCTCATTCCCAAGTTGTAAGTTTTCCTCTTTCAGTACAATGTTGTGCTCCTCCATGGTGGCCTGGCTGCTGACTGCAAGTACATGACTAGTGGGAAGTTTGGATGGGAAGTAATTTCTTCAAGAAACAACAGGATCCCTGTTTCCTCCATCTTGGACTAAAGGGAAAAGAAGGCTGCAGCTAATTTCCCAAATGTTTATAGTTCAGCATCTTTGTGATCTCTCAGCACTGATTTCATTCCACCTTAAACCCAACCCCTTCTTGACAAATCAATTCCAATAAGAAATCCAACTGGGTAGCCTGGGACATGATTGCCCACATATAACAGCAGCGCCTTGGAGTCTCCAGTCACTGCAGCTTTCAGACCATCTCAAGAAATGGCCTGAATTGCCCCATATTCCAAGTCTCCTCAAACCACTTTACTAGGAATATAACAAAGTAAATAAAAATTAACTCCACAGTAGGAGAGTTGGCTTCAGCAAATTTGCTTTCCTAAAAAGAAACAAATGGATCCATAACAGATTTCTCAGTCATCCAGGGAAACTGAAAGTTGTTTCTGGAATGTCTACAGTTGAAAATATCTGCAGATTCCCAAAGTACATGTAGGTTCTGGGGATTACGTCATGAACTCCGCTTTACGTGCCACCTTGAGCTCAGTTTGGGTGACCATGGTGTCTGTACCTCTGTGGAGGGGAAGGGATCCCACCAGTTGTTGACAGGACTTTTTGGAGCAGCTAGAATCTGTAGGGAAGACAGACCACACTGGCATTGCAGTCCCACTACCACTGGCAATATACATAATGCACCCAGGTGCCTGCAGTGTCAGAAAAAAGGGCTCCTTCATGGACAAATTCCAACTTCCACTCTTTCACACTTCAAACCATGGACTTAGGATCCTCCCTTGAGTATCCTTGTGTCTGTACCTGTTTGCCCAAGTTGGCTCACAGGCCCAAATTACAGGTGTTCAGCTTATACTTATTCAAATTACATGATGAATTAAAGCAATGTTTATCAGGTGTATTTTTTAATCTGGTAGAGCTCTGTTGTATTCTTCTTGTGGCTACACCAACTCATGTTGTAGATCAAGCCATTTCCGCCAAGCACACATGCTGTGATCAGAGGGAACTCAGGGGCACTGAGCAGTCTGGGAAAGACTCTGCCACCTTCTCGATGACTTGAGTTGGAGGTGATAGATCAGCCTATTGGACCAAAGAGAAGACCATTTCAGAATGCAGATGGTTGTGATAAACATCCTTTTGTGGTCGAGAAGCCTCAAATCAGGTTTATTACTTAGTCTGATTGAGCAGGATAAAGCAGTGGGGAAGAGAACAACACATTAAAACATGCTTAGGGGTTCAGCTGAGCCTAGTGGTGCTCAGCAATGAGCTTGGAAGGTCAAGAAACCTAGGAACGTGAGAAGAGATTGTTGGAAATATGACTGCCCAAGGACTCTGGCTGGGTTTTTTTGTTTGTTTTTTTGTGGGTACTGGGGGTTGAACTCAGGACCTCACGCACCAGCAGGCGCCTGTGCCGCTGAGCGATATCACCGGCCCTTTTTTCGTATGTGGGTTCCGGGAGTCAAACTCAGGCCCTCGTGCTTGCCAAGCAGGCGCTTATGCCGCTGAGCCATCTCTCCAGCCCTCTGGCTGTTTTGTACACTGATTACCAAGAGACTTTCAGGAGCAAAAGCCACTTTCCATTCATACTTTATTAAAAGGACTTTTTTCTTCAACTCTAAGAAGCAATTCAATTTTTCCATTTAGATTAATACAAAGGAGGATGAGTGAGAAAGAATCACAATATAACAGGTTAGAGTTTTTTCATTAAATTTTTCTGCTTCGCATAGTTTATGACAAAAGAAAAAAAAATATATATATATATATACCTTTAATTTTTCTAGCAAGAAAACAAATTTAGTGCAGAAGTTTTAACATGTGGTTGAATTCAGTTTCCAGAAGATGACTTTTAACAAAGCAGCAATAATAGTAATTGTTCCTTTAGGATACTGGAGGATCCAAAGCAGAATGAGCTGATACATGTGGAACGCTTTATTAAACTCTACCATACCACACAATGTGAAGGCTTATTTTTATGCTACAGAGACAGACCCTCTTCTGTGTGGTTCAGTTTTTCTGGCATCTCTACAAAGGGAGCTCCTGTTTGACTGTGTGTTACCAGAATGCAGAGCCTCTTCCTGACTATTCAGTGGTTAACTCCCAGGCATTCCCACACAGGTAGAAAATCACAGAGCTCTCTCCTCTGGCTGAGATTAATGAACAGCTTCCATGCTCCCTTAAAACAGTGCTTGTCAACCAGGAGCACATTTTTCCACAGGAAACTTCTGGCAATGTCTGGAGACATTATTTGTGGTCACATTTCAGGGAGGAGGTTGCTGTTGGCATTTAGTGGGTAGAGGCTAAGGATGCTACTGAACATGCTACACCCCATAGCAAAGAATTGTCCAGTCCAACATGCCAACAGTGCTGAGGTAGGGCAGCCCTCTCTTCAGGATGTGACACTTTTTTTCTAATAGACACTGGCCTCAAAGAGGTGGAGCTCTATGAGAATCAAACCTCCTCCTGAGAGCAGCCTGGATGGCTGTGCTGCAAGAGCATAAGAGCAGAGAACAATGTTTGGGGAAAACAAACACAAAGATCAATACTAGCCTTTCCATTGACAGGTGCAACAAGCCAGCCATCAGGGAGCAAGGAGACACAGGAATTGCTTAAGAGAGATGCCAGGCTTAAGGGAGCATATCTGAATAAGCAGCTTATTGTAGCTCAAAAGGTACCTGGCCTGTGACGCAGCAGGAGTACATTCCCTGAGTAGGGGGATGACTGCCAGCATGTGGCACACCACGGAAGGTATCAAAAAGCAAGGTGGGGAGTTGGTAGTCCTTTTTAATGGAGTATTGCTGAATTAGCAAGAAGGAGAAAAGACTGTGTCAAAAGAAAAACATGTCAGCTTAGCCAATTCTGCATTTTGGGATTGAAAATATTCCTGCCAGGAGAAGTTGCAAAGTTAACCTCAAGGAAGAAGCTAGAAACTTGAAGTTGCTGCAGGCTATTGACTATTAAATTATGGAACTTCCACTGAGTCTTGAACCAGAGGAGACGAGGGCATTGAATAAGATCTTCTAGCACGCGTTTGCTGAAGAAAGTTGGCTGCTCTCTTGAGCACCAATATCTTCATTTATAAAGTGGAGTGTTGAAAACATTAATTCAGAAAGCTTGTTGTGAACATTGACCTTATACAAGAGGGACCACGAAGGATGCATACATGAGAAGGCTCTCTTTCCACTTCATATGATCTTGAAGTCCCCAGCTCTTGAAACACCATTTATGATTCCATTGTCAAACACTCTAAGCAATTTAGAATTCATTAGATCAGATATTTAATCTTTAAGAAAGCTGATATTGAACCTTACAAAAAGGAAAGTGGGTGAATGGCAATCCAAATCCAACAGTAACAGGAGTGAGATGACAAATGTTCACCAACAGAAAACAAAGGAACAAGCCATTATCAATGCATGAGGAATGTGCAAGATATGCAGTGATCCCCTTGCCAGGAGCTCAGACATTCAAGACTCTGAACCCCAACAACCCTTCAGTGAAATGCAGTATCAGGAGGTTTGGGCAATTATCACATGGGATCAGGTTCTTGGTAGAAAATTACAATCACCTGTCAAGGTAGATAGGATGAATTTATGATTATCATGTTGGCTTTTGGCCTCAGAGCTGTAAAATCTGTGAACCTCAATTACACTCAAAGATGAAAGGCAAGCCCAATGAAAGAGGAAATGACAATCTATTATAAGGGCAAAATAAAACTGAGCATAGTGGTGCCTGCCTGTAATCTCAACACTCTGGGAGACTGAAGCAGGAGGATCACAAGTTTGAGTCCAGCCTGGGCTACTTAGCAAGATCCTACCTCCAAGAAAAAGTAAAAATCAAAAAGGGCTTGGAATATACCTCAGTGTGAAGGCCCTGGATTCAATCCCCACTACTACGAAAAGAATAAAACTGAGGACAGAAGGGGAGTGGGAGGGGGAAAATGAAAGAGAGACACAGAGACAGAGACAGAATGAGTGAAAGGAAGAAGAGAGGACAAGAGAGGAGAGGAGAGGAAAGAAGGGGAGAGGAGAGGAGGGGAGAGGAAATGAGGGAAGGAAAGGAAGGGAGGAAAGGGAAGGTGAGGGGAGGAGGGGAAGGGAGGGGAGGGAAAGGGAAGGGAAGGGAAGAGAAGGGAAGGGAAGGGAAGGGAAGGGAAGGGAAGAGAAGAGAAGAGAAGAGAAGAGAAGAGAAGAGAAGAGAAGAGAAGAGAAGAGGAGAAGAGAGAACAGAAGAGAAGGGAAGATAAGAGAAGAGAAGAGAAGAGAAGAGAGAAATAAAAGAGGCAGTTCTAATTTATGTTAAGATGAAAGTGAATTGAAGGTGGGCTAGAAACCCTGCACTTGATTCCAATTAGGGCCTCCTAAGACTCATGGTAAAATTGGTAAGTTTTCCTAATTTTTTTTTTTTTTTTATATGCCGGGAGTCAAACTCAGGACCTTGTGCTTACCAGGCAGGTACTTATGCCGCTGAGCTATATCACTGGCCCAAGTTTTCCTTTTTTAATGAATTAAAAAACTAAAACAGTGCATTTTGACCATTGAATAGTTTTATGTGAGTCCCACTGAGACCTGTGTACACCTCTCTTTGAAGTATAAATTTCTCATTATTGCAGTAAATAGAGCATGTGATGCTTGCAAAGTTCCTATGTGAAATCTTTGACCTGCAGTATGCCAGCTGTCTGTCAGGAAAAACAAAGCAGCACCTGTCCCTTCACTGCCTCAGATGAGGCCAGAGAGCTGCCATGTATGCCACGTCCAGCACCCAACCAGCGCTCCAGTCCCCAACAACATGAATGAGTTCAGTTCTGCTGGGCTGTGTGAAGAAATTTACTTCAGTCCAAAGGTCTGGAGTTTGTGTGGTATCTCTAGAAGTTGGATTAGATCGTTTTTATCAAGAAAAAAAGGGGTGCTAGACTAATCTTAGATGATTCTCTGGTGTCACAGAACTTCCTTCTTCTCTGCTTATTTCAACAGACAAAAAAATATAGATAGCCCAGAGAAAGAAGTCAGTCCTGACTTTGTCTACTGCATGACATAAGAAGATGAAAGGTCAGGGTTCTGTTGGGCTGAAGTTTCCAAAGGCCTTGATCCATGCCTCAGCATCCTTGAGTCTCCTCTCTTTTGCCCCTTAACAGCATCTGCACATGGAAGGTACAGCATGCATTAAGGGCAGGTTTTCTGTTTGTTTGTTTTGTTTTGTTGTTTTTTGTTTTGTTTTTGTTTTTGTTTTGCTATGCACTTCAGGCTGGCTTGGACTCACTATGTGGCCCAGGCTGGCCTTGAACTCATGGCAATCCTCCTGCCTCAACCTCCTAAGTGCTGGGATTACACTCGGGTGTGCACCACCATGCCTGGAGACTTTTTCTTTTTCTTTTTTTTTTTTTAACAATAGGGAAAATGGGGTGAAAGGATGGGAGCCTGTAGAGTAGATCATCTATTATCCAAATTAGGGATGTAGTAAAAAGAGGTATGTTGTTTTATAGAGAGGATTCTAAGTCTCTGGAAAGGGCTAAAAGAGAAATATTGAGTGAATTTTCATGATTTTTAGATAACAGTTGGTTAGGTGATGATTTATTTCAACTGTAGATTTTAATATATCTCTATAAGAATCTTCACACTGGAATAATGTTAGATAGCCTTTACAGCAATGTTTAATTAAAGTGAATACTTTATAAAATTCCATCTACAAACAAATTACATTCGTATAAAAAAATCAAAAATGTTAAATGCAACCATATTGATAATTACATTAAATGTTCATGGATTAAACACTTTGATTAAGAAAGAGATTGTCAAATGGATTGAGACATGAAGAGAAACATTCTTCTTAAGAGGGTCAGTCCAAGATCAAATAGAAATTCTAAGTGAAGGGAAATAACAGTAGAAACATTTCAATAAACTCCAAACCAAAGAGCACTTCCTAAGCACAGGAAACAGAATAAAACCACATTCAATTGCCTAATTTTAAATATGAATTTGTATTGCTGATGATTTTTATATGACCAGGTAATGTATTTTCTTTTTAACAAGAAACAAGCTTTCTTTAAACTGATACAAATTAGATAAAACTTCTCTAAACTTATTCTACTCTGAATATGATGCATATGTTAGGGAAGTAAGGATTAAAATAAAGGGACTCTGAAGGTAGATTTTGGACTCACTGTGTGTGAAGAAGGGCAGAAGCCCCCCACCCCCAGCAGTCTAAAGGTACTAAAAAAGCAGAAAATACCAGAAAGAAAGGGTTTTCATTCCGTAACTGAAATATGAAAGGTGAGAAAAAGTGGAATGCTTTCTAGGGAGCTGTCCTGAAACCAGTGTTTTTCCAACCCATTGAAAAGACTTTCTGGAGGATTGATGGACATTTTCCTTTATTAAGGAAGTGAATGAAGTCCTTTAGAACAACAATAACCACAAATTCCAAAGTGGCTATGGAAGAAAATGGCAGCCTGGGAGCAGATTCTAACAGATACACATGGAAGTGTGCGACAAATGAGAATTCAGTGCTGGGGAATACAGAAACAGAGAGAAATGGAACCCCAGAGCTGTGGAGGAAGTCCAGGAAATAAAAGCATCAGAAAGCTGAAGAAGTTCTGAGAGAGAAAGGCCAGTAGTTGTCAAAGGCAGGAGAGTGGGTGGCAACAGTGTGAACACACAAGGGACCATAAAGCTTGTACCAGTTCAGGATTGACGAGGGAAATGAAGGACTGATAAGATCCCATAGGAAGAAACCATGACTGTGACAAACAGCCACAAACTGGCTTAAGACAATGGAAAGTATTCTTTCTCAGCTCTGGAGGCCAGAAATCCCAATCAAGATGTTGGTAGATTTGGTTTCTTTTAGAGAGAGAATCCATTCCACACTGCTCTTCAAGTTTTGGGTGGCTGTCAGCAACACTTTGCAGTCTTGGTTTGTGGATGCATCATTCCAGTCTCTGCTTTTGTCTTCATAAAGTCCTCTCCCCTTTACCTCAAATCCCCCTCTCCTACCTCTTATGAGGATATCAGTCACTGGAATTAGAGCCTGTCTCAAATCCCAATGGTTTAATCTTAAAATCCTTAATTCCATCTGCAAAGACCTTTATTCCAAATAAAGTCACATTCTGAAGTTCCGAGTGGACATGAATTTAGAGCATGAGGAGAGGGAACTGATCCAAGCTTCCTAATGCTCTACAGCAGTGTTTCTCAAATTTTAAGATGCATATGGATGTTGTTAAGATGCAGCTCCTGATCTAGAAGGTTTGGGGTGTAGCTGAGAATCTGCACTGCTGCAAGACCAGGTGATGGTGATGTCACTGTCTGGAGAATCCTGAGGAGCAAAACATCAGTCCATATAGTATATGGAAATTTATGCAATTATTTGGCCACACTTAATGTAACTCCTGCTAAAGCTGAGATGGCCATGAATCATTTGGAAAACAATTCCAAGTGCTTACAGGTGAAAAGTAATACATAAAGAGAAATTTGGGTGGGCGGCAAACTGTTTCTCTGGAGTAAAAAACAAATTGGGAGAAGGCTGTTTGATGCATGTTGTGTCCCTTCAATATAAACTCAAATTACTAAACTGGCACAATGTACCATGTATATGAGTCATACATAAACTGTGAAAGCACAGAGCTTTGAGGCCAAGTTGGTATAGAAAGGGACAAATGTCTATAAGACCAAATACCCTGAGAATTTTCAAAACTTAGGAGAGAGGAGGTATCAGGGCTCACTTTATTTAAACCAAGTAAATGAAATACTGGAGAGGTGGCAAGGTACCAGCTGATGTCTGGGTAATGGGTACTAAGGTCCCACAGAATTGGCCTTCTAGGATCTCGGACACAGTGCCTTGAGCATAGCCACAGAATAGAGCCTTTTATTCATAGGTCAGAAAAGGAGCAACCTGAAAAGATTGGATTTTGAAATAGTCAATTGATAGAAATAGTGGGTAGCATGTCTTGGATCTCACTATTTTGAAATCAATATCCTGTCTCAGTTATCAGGAGGAACATTGCAGCCACCTGCTCAACTTTTAGAGTTGATTCAATAAGACAAGTCCTGCAAAATAAATTTCTCTTTTTAAAATAAAGCACTTTGCACAGAGAGGGTTGTGGGATGGGAAATGCGGGGTTGGTTTTAGAAATGCTAACATTGGGTACCTCATTTACTCTGACAATGCTGAACTGAGCTGTGGGATCCCAAATCAGTGACTGTTTAGACCCCCTCCTCTATCCTTTTGTATTCTAGAACCATCTTACTACAGGGAATCCTCCTTCCCTGTGTGACTTAGGCAACCTCGAGGATGCCTCCTTGTTCACCTACGACAAGGACAGGCAGAGACTTTCCACTCTTCATTTCCACATGATTAGCTGAACTATCTTGGACCAATCCAAAGTAAACTCCTTGTTAGCCAAGTTCTGGTTAAGATCAACCACTCCCATTTATGAATTTTGTTTAGCCCTCAGCCTAAGTCAGCAAACAACCCCATTTTGCTGGCTCCTCCCAAAACACAGGCTGACCTCAGAGCAAAGCATTTCTGATCTGCTGACCAGTTACCACCCTGTCACTCACATCCCTCTTCCCCTCACTGTCAACCTCTTTGCTTCTCCCTGTAGAGCTCTGTTCTGGCTGAAATTTGAGATGCTTATAGATTTCATGATCAGAGCATTCTCCCTATTGCAAGAGTAACCTTCCCTCTATTGTTGTAGCCCCGACCCTTTGCTTTAGCATCTTTTTGCTAGCATCTCTTTTTGGATAGCATCTGTCTTTACCCAAGTCTGGATTTGATTTGTATTTGGCAGTAAGAGAAACAAAGAGAATCATATGGTGGGTTATTGTTTGCCAAATGGCTTTGAAATATTAATCCAGCCTGTTCTTTCCTTTCCTGGGTTCCTGAAAGGAACCTGTGGTCTTACCCCATGGACCTGCTTAGGCTAGGACAGGCACAACTTCCCTGGCCCAACTTTGACTTCCTGGGCCTCAGCAGAAAAAATACGTTAAAGGAATGTTGGACCTTTTGTTTTAGTTCTAACAGCTGCAGCTTTGTGATTGATTGGATTTTTCCAATCAGTAACACTAAATTTTGGTCTGAATTTGTTACCTTGGCTCATATCAATAAGCTCTGCTGCTGTCTGACTGTCCTGTGTGTGCTGGTGTGGCTGTGTGTGCGAGTGTGTGGGTGTGTGTATGTGATATCTGGAGTGTCTGTGATGTTCTAGACAAAGCATTCAATTTTCTTTCTTCGTGCCTAGGGCTTCAGTTATGTTGATTTGCTTTCTTTGGATTCCGTCCCTGATGACCAAGCACAGTTTGCTGATATGGGTATGGAGGGGTATATTGTTTGTGTGGATCTGTAGTGGCTTCTAGATGATTTCCCAGTGTGCAGAGAGATGCTCTCTTTGGCATCTGAGGCATTTATACTTTTTTTCTTTAAGCCCAGCCCTGTTCACTAAGTGTCTTCATGCATTTCAGTGTTCAAAGCAAAAGCTTGGGTCATAACATGAAAGTGCTGACTAATTTTTAAATGTAGGTTTTTAAAATTTTCTTTCATTTCCTTTATTTTTTAACAAAGTAAGCTTCTGACTAACAATACCATAATCTGGGTCATAATCTATCTGGGTCACAGAACAGAAGAGAGTAGAGATTCTCTGTAGGGACAAGGCTGAAACTCTGCCCATGTCTGCCCTCTGATATCTTCTATGGCTCCTGAGGTGCAACCATGTATGAGGTTGCTGACCTGGACCAGTCACTTATTCACTGACAGGGAAGTTGAGACTCAGACAAGTTTCTTGTCCTTGACCACCAATATGGTGACATCGACACTGCTTTGTCCATGACCATGAAGCTGGGGTTCTTGGTCTCAGGTCCCCCTCAGAAGACCTACTTCCTTTCCTCCAGAAAGCAGCTCCATTTTCTCATCTCACCTTCTTCACTTGGTACCTAATCCTTCACCGGAAAGCCACTGTGCAGTCCAGGTGCATCTTTTTTGTGGGGGCCTCTGGTCCCATTGGCTTTTGGACCAAATTATCCTGGAAGGAAGGAATGAAGAAAAGAAGGAAAAAAATTGATCATTTTTAAAAGGTGCTGAAAGCAGTAGAAATTCAACTGTCCATGACTCACAAACAATTTCCAATGCAACTCACAGAAATGTGATAGTGAATATTTGCTGTCTGCTGACTGACAATATGCATTCTTTCTTTTAGGGTCAGACTTCAGTCAGTTTAAAATTTGATTTGCTTTCTTTAAAAATCCTATTTCAAAATTATCAGCATCTCACTGAAAAATACCAGAACATAGATATGTAAGAATTTAAATACAAAGTTAAGCTCCAATCTACATGATTAGTAATACACCCCTGCAGGCTACCTTTACTTGGTAGCAAAACATACATCACTGCCAGGACCTTAAGAAGTGAAGAAGAGGCACAGATTTTTGTAGACCAGTGGATTAAAGAAATCTGTCAGACTGATGTAGTACTGTGCCCAAGAGAGACCTGAAGCCCTAAATATTTAAGCTCATTCTATTTGGCTTAAATATACCAGTTTTACAAGATAGTCACTCACATTCACTTCCACTCCCAAAACCCAAAGGCAGCAGAAGCACATTTTTCACCACACTCTCCATGAGCTCCCCTGCACTTCCCTTTTCCTGTGTGGTAAGTTTAGGACTATGGGTATTTTTGGCCAAAGGGCCCTAAGAGGAGATGGCAAGTGTACTTCCAGTATGAGGCAATGCAGAGCAAGGAAGACTTTCCACATCCTTTCCTCCATGGGCCCTGTGGAAGATGAAAACCCAAAAGGTAAAGTGCCACTTTCTTTACACTGTAGCTGTCCAACACCCACGACATGAAGAAAAGAGGTTTATTTTGGCTCACAGTTATAGTCACTGTTCAGTTGACTTTCAGACAAAATGGCATGGAGGAAGGGGCTGGGTGGAGGAAAGCTCTCTCATCACAGTGGCCAGAAAGCAGAGTGGGAAGGAAGGAGAAGGGGAGGGAGATGCATCCTTCCTCCCAGGTCACCCTCCCATGGCCTGCCTCTCCTGAGTAGGCCCCACTCCCAACAGCAAGTCAGCTACAGCACTGCTGTGGTCCGATTCTGTTAGAAAAGCTCCCCCATGAGTGCATGAGACTTTTAGTTGACATTCTTGATCTATACTGTAAGGGGTACGAACTGTAAACATGATATCATTATTAATATTATTATTGGATCCCTTGGCTAGTGAAATACTTGCCAGATTCCTCCACTGTAAAATTACTTTTTTCCCTCCTTTATATATTTAGTGCTTTGAAAGGAAGTCACTGTGTAGAGCCCACATTCAAGGATTCAGACATTATGCTCCTCAAAAGATGGGAGTAAACGCAGAAATTACTTGGAGATCTACATAGATTTGTCTACTCTGCCTTGATTATTTATTCATTAACTCATTGATTCATGTAAGTATAGACTTATGGTTATTTTATAGTTTGGGCTACACTCTAATACCATTTCTTGTCTTTTTTTTTTTATTTTTTCTCTAAATTTTCTAACTTTGGCTGTTAAGAACTCTTTAATTGGCTCATATATCTTTTGATATACCTCTTCACTGAAAGGTGTTTGTTAGTTAGTTTGTTTGTTTGCTTGAATTCTTCTTCACATTTTTTTTTAACAAAGAATGTAATTTATTAAGAACTTAACAGGCAGAAGGGATAGAAGTCCGTCTTGGCCAGGAGCAACACAGGATTCTTAGATTCAGAGACAAGAAGAAGGGGCTTATATGCTACATTAGACAAAGTGATGTATGTGGGCTTTGTCAAGAACTATTATAGTTCTTCTTCACATTTTGGAATTTTAAAATATTTCAGAGCTGGGCATGGTGCCGCACGTCTGTATTCTCCTGGCATTCGGGAGGCTGAAGCAGAAGGACTGCTGTGAGTTCGAGGCCAGCCTAGGCTACATAGCGAGTTCAAGGCCAGCCTGCACTACATAGTGAAACCAAAGCAGAGATGCATGAGAATGTCAAGATAATAATTTTTTAAATACCTTGAAGAAGATAATTTGGATATATTCAGAAATCCTTAAAGCAGAGGTTTAAGTGATAACTTGTGAGTCAGATATATTTTCCCTTTATTTTATGTTAGGTCTTCTGTTGCCAGAATTGTTGCCAGAATTTAAAAATTGGAATATTTTATATGGAATGAAATCCATATTTCTGACTTCTCTTAGAAAATTGGCAGGAGCACACCAGCTTTCCTTATATGACAATACTAGTTGGGAGCTTAATAAAAGTTATCATCTATCTTAGTTTCCTAGAGCTGCCATAACAAAACACCACATAATGAATAGCTTAAGTAACTGAAATTTATTGTCTCAGTCTTAGAGGCTAAAAGTCCAAGATGAAGATGTTGACCGAGTTGATTCCTTCTGTTGGGTGTGAGGGAGAATCTGTTTCATACCTCTCTCTCTTCCTCTGGTGAGTTGCTGGCCATTTTAGGATCCATGGCTTGTTGACAGGTCACCCTGATCTCTGCTTTAATATTCCTGTGCCTGTACGTAAAGTTCCCCTTTTTTAAATAATACCAGTCATATTGAATTAGGAGTCCATCTTACTCCAATACAAACTCATCTTAATTGCTTAAATTCACAACAGTTCTATTTCCAAATAAGGTTACATTTTTGAGTGCTGGGAAGTTGAGACCCACATAAGAATGGGGGGGAGGGGGAAGTTCAATCCATACCACATTTACAAGGAACATCTAGCTGATCAGTGGTAGAGTGCATGCTTAGTGTGTGTGACACCCTGCGTTCAAGCTCCAGGAGCAAACAAAACAAAAAGCAGATGAAAAACGACATGCATTTTCGTGTTCCCTATAGTTGCCACTGGAGTCACATTAATTTCTGTTTTATATCTGGTCAATTGAGGCATTTAAATTATGACTGTTGTGCTAAATTCCATGGGTTTAGGATCCTGTGCATCTGACAGGTGGACCTAACTAGTACAGACTCATTGGATCATGGAATATCAGAAAGGGAAAAACCTCAGAGATTAACTATTGTTATCTTCTTCCTTTATTGCAGAGATGCAAATCTAAGGAATGTTCTGAAATAGTTTTCACAGTGATGACCAAAATTCTTACTATTTTCCTGCAATTTTTAGTTTCATTGCATTGAATTTATTTGAAAAAAGACACAAGTTTGACAGGGATCTCCTTTCTGAGCCACTGTACAGGATGTAAATCCCTTTCCCCTCAGCTTTTCCCAGGGACTGGCATTGCGGGATTTGGTTCATACTGCAAGGCCTAAGTATTACTTTTTGTTTATTAGATATTTGCACTGTATGCTTGTTCCTCAGAAAATAAAGAACTCTTCCAAGTAAATAGGGCCACTGTGTACAAATTAGAGTTGAAGAAAAGATGCTTTTCAATGGTTCAGCTGTCTCGTAGGCCACTTAACATACAGTATATGTAAACATGAGTCCCGATCTACAAACAGTATTTCTAAATTTATAGCTTCTAAACAGCCATTAATTTTGCTACCATCTGGGTAACAAGAGGCAAGCTGATAAATCTTTCATCTGAAATGAAGCATGTTTTCCCATATGCACATTTATTTTCAGAATCCATGTGCATTTCAGCCAGGGTACAACTGATCTCTCAGAAAAACTATGCTAGTACATGAGAAGAAATCAGTAGTATCCTGTGCCCACCTGCTCCCGATCATTAATGATGGCTTAAATTTTCAAAGAAGAATCCGAGAGGTCCTAATTCTGCATAGCATCCTATGTAACAAATTATTCTAAAAGTGATACATAATCAAGTTTGACCTTTTAGCAAACAACGATCGACATACAAGTCAGTGAATAATGATCAAACTTTAATCAAATGCTATTATAAAACTCTTCCCCCCACCCTCAGAATATTTTCATTTTCTTCCTGAACTACAATGGGATTGAGTGGTTTTTCATTAGCCTCTAATAGTAGCCTAAATCAACTCCTTGTCTTTGATGCCAGTTTAGATCTTTTACACAGTAAATACTAAATTACATAGTTTTCTGCCCAACACATTCATCACTGACTATAATTTGCATAGCATAATGTGAATGTAATTTCAAATATTTGGTAAAACAAATATAACAAGAACCAAATCACACCTGCCTAAAGACAAAAGGGTTTATATAATCATTACTATACTAACCCCTCTAGGTGTTTGGATATTTCATATTTGGAGGCTCTCATTTTTATTAAAAGTAAATTTAAAATGTCTTGCAATTCAAATGCTATGGTTTTCCAAATGCTTTCATGTTCTTTATTTCATGTTCTTCAAAATGAATGATAGCGCTAAGATATATTAAGGCTCTTAACACTTTTTAGGAGAAACAGATGCTCAAGAAAGTTAATGACTTGTCAGGGAATGAAAACTGTCAGCACAGGGCTGGACTCAGGCTCAGGTTTTCTGCCCTTTCATGCTCAGTGGTTTTATTCTATACTATGTTGCTTCTTCCATATTGTGCTTGGGTTTTTCTTTACCTCTTTTTACAAGCCCCAGTCAACGGCATTCTGAAAACACTGCCAAGCACTGAACACCACTGACTATAGTCCCTGTTCTACCATTTTAAGACAACCAGTCACATGCTGAGATTTTTCCCTGTGGTCATGTAGACGACTTCCTGGGATACTACTTCCAAAAGTCACTGGCTGCTGCAGATATGAGTGCTCTGTCCTAGGTCAAGGTGAGAAGAGGGTTTGGTGTTGAGTTCCTAGGAAGAAGGAAGCTGCCCTCTCTTTATCAGAAGCCTAGAACACTCCCCAGTTGTCTTGCTCATGTCTGTACCTTTCCTCGGTAGCTTCTTCAACAAGACAAATTAAATTCTTACAGGAACATCTTTAAGTAAATCATACTTGTGTTGGCTTCCTTGTATTTGCCTAGAAATTAAAGGAAGACAATATTTTTGTTATAAAAATAACTTCTTAATAACAGCTTGATATGAACTAATTGCTTTCATGGCTTTGCAAATGCTGGCAGGAATTATTACATAAAGTGTGCACTTAGGCTGCTGGCTTGGGCATATTTGAGCAGGGGGCTCATCCCCCAGGAAACCTTCACAGTTTTTATATTTACAGGTAGATGACCTCAATGCCCCTTTTGCATTAAGTGTGAGAATGGCATAGGCCCTCCCCACAAAAAAACTGGTCGGGTTGCTTTTAATGATGGCATCAAGAGTCATTATACTTATCAGAGCATGGCTGTGCCAGGCATTGGACTGAGTGCTTTCCGTGCCATCGTTCCCACACGCTGAAGCCAACAAAACCACCTGAGGGTTGGTGCCCCCCTCACTAGATGTTTAACTGCATTTGTGTTACTTAACCATGTGGTGCCTCAGTTTCTACATCTATAAAATGAAAACCGTGAGAGTGCCTACTTTAATCGTTCTGAGGGTAAAATGACTTCTCGAAGTTAAATGTTAAGAATGACAGAATAGAACAGAATGAAAAGTAGGTACCATTGCCATTACAGTGAGGTGGAAAAGGAAGACGGTGAACTCTAACCACCTGAGGTTAAGAAATATATTTACTTTGACTAGTTTTCTTCTAAATCTCAACTTCAGAAAACTGAAGGATTAGACAAAATTTCTGCGACTTCCTCAAGGTCATACAGCTAGTAACTGGCTAAGCCTAGAGAAGAACTGCTTTTCTGGCCCTGGCACCTTAGCTGGTGGGATGAGCCAATTCACTGGCTCAATTTTATTGATAATTTAAAATCTATTCATTTTTGAGATTTTACATAATGATTTTTATTTTATTTAACATGGTTGTTAACTAAAATGACCGAATCACTTGGCTACTGTCATATATATAAACTCTTATCTAACAGCTTCTTTCACCTATAATAAGCACACAAATCAGCTTTGACAAAAAGGTAGGAAAAAGTCTCAACTAATTTTTATGAGACCCTGGCCCTCTCCCCTGGGATGTTGTTTGCTGTTCACCCATTGATTAATTCCTCCATTCATTCATTTTCCTCCCTTCTATGTGTCAGGCATTTTGCTGGGTAACGCAATGAATAATGGACCATCTTTACCCTTAGGAAGTTAACCAACCACGTAAGGCATTTATCATTCTCTGCTTTACTAGGTAAGTGCAGTACTAGATAACTGGACTGTGCTAAAGAAATATTGATCTTGGAAAGGCAGTCACAGAAGCCTTCTTAGAAATGACATTTAAGCTGAATCTTTAAGAAAACAAGTTTTAAGTAGTTAATATATGGTTATTTTTTGTTACTCTCTAGGGGCAGAGAGCAATACTTGGTTGATGGGCTAACTTCCATATAAACTGAAGGCCTGAAATAACTGAAGAAAACTGATGAGTTGGCTGAGAATGTCCCTCAATACTCTCCTATATTTTCTGTTTATAGAGTATAAGTGCATGTTTGTAAACCTGACCTATTTAACATGTGACATTTCTACAATAGACCATTTTTTCTTTAAAGAGGGAGTAAGACACTTTACTCTTCTGGAATGACTATAAAGAAGCACTCCCATTTATGTGGTACAGCTCAGGCCTCAGGATGAATAAGAGTGAACTCAGATGGAACTCTTCCAGGCACTAAAAGAGAATGAAGGAAATAAAATAAGAGCAGAACTCAGGGGAGTGAAAATACAAATTTCTACCTACAAGAAATTGTCTTGCTATTATTTTAAATGATTTTTGAGTGGGAACTCCATATGTGAATTGTACCATAAATACCCTTTAACATGCAGTAAAAACAATTGTGCTCATACCAGTTACAAGTTTAAGTTTCTTAAAACAAAGGGCTTGGGGTATTAATTTGGATAGAATAAAGGAAAGGACAGGATTAGAGGAGAGACAAGAGCATCATGGTCATACCATATACTGCATAGATGGGTGGGCCAGAGCTGGTTCCACTTCCCATCTGCTTGCTTAGAACCCCACAAGGAATGTAATGATTATGTACTGCAAATATGTACTAATAGAAAAATTTTTAGAAAGTGGGTTGAACTTTTTGCATTTTCAGATTAAGAGCTACTTGCTTGTGTGAGTAGATAAATGTACCTCTGAAGCCCAAAGGTGATTTGGAGTGTGTTAGATGGGGTGAGGGGACTGAACTTCAGACTCAGAGTTTAAGATTAATCTTGTAGCTGCCTCAAGATCCTTGACATTTGATAATGTAAGGGAATTTATACTCTGAATATTCATAGCCTTGATTAGTATTTGCACTGTAATAGGTGGTGAGAGAACTTGTTTGTAATCCTTATGAAGAAATTGTACTAGTAATAATACAAGCTTTAAATGATGTTTGTGTAATGAGTTTACTTGCGCCATCTCGTGGATGATGGAGACATTTTCAGATTACTATCCCTGCTAAAATGTTTGAGGCTTGACATCAAAGAGCCACTGGGAATAAAATAAAAGATAGATAATAGGAAGTAGAGAGATAGATCTTTCTCAAAGGGGAAGTGAATCAAGAGTTGGAGGAAATGGAGAGAAAAAGGAGGGATTGGAAAAGAAAAAAGGGATTAAGATATATTATATACATGTACCAACTCCCCACAAGGAATGTAAACATTATGCACCACAAACACATACTAATAAATTAAAAAGAAAAAAAAGAGTGATGGGGGGGTAAGCAAGAGAGTGCAAGTATCAGAGCTGAGCTTCAGAAAGATAGCTTAGTACCATCCAAGGAGGGGACAGGGGCAGGACATCTGTATACTGGGTATGATGGTGGTCCAGCCTTAGTCTAGGCCTGAATCAGACACCGAAGTGGTGATGGGGAGGGACAGGGGCTGCAGCAAGGACTTTTGTGATGGAATCTGGAGGCTGAGATGACCAGTGAGATGCAGAACATGGCAGTAGGCAAGCTAGTCTTGTCACTCCTGTATCAACACCTTGAATGTGGCAGCCACATTGACTTGTTGGGAAGTAAGGAACAGCCAGCAAGAGAATTTCTTGCCTGACTACGTCTGTTTTCTTAGTGGGAAAAGAATCATCCACCTAAGGGGAGGAAGAATGTGGGGAGAGGAGAGCAGCCTGTGGTCAGGGGTTGGGGAGCAAAAGGAAGGGAATCTGAGAAGTGAGAGCATCTCAAGTTGTACTGAAGTACTGAAGCTGTGTGCAGGCTGAAACCTATGTATTAATGTGGATGTGTGTTCAGTAGAGCTTCAGGACAAAGAAGGGAAAGAGTGAGGTTTGTACAAGGCCATCAAGAGGGAGAACATGTCACTGTCAGCACCATCATGTTATCCTTTGATAATCCAGCTCCTTGATAGCTCTGTGGTAAGAACCAGTCCATTTCAGCTGCCTGCGAGGCAGTCTTTAACCTCTCCAAGCCTCAGCGGAGATGAGAACAGACCCTATCTAACATACAGTGTGTATATAATCAGCACAGGGATTCATACAAAATGTTCAACAGAGAACCTAGCACATTGCTAGTGCTAATTTAATAGCTGGTGTGATTTTTTTCCAGAAAAAGTATCCCTCAGAACATTCCATACATGACTTCTAAAGAACAAAGAGATTGACCTCAAGATGGCGGATGAGTAAGAAGCAGGCAGCAAAACTCTCTCTAAAAGTTACCATTGGAACACGGGAATATAGCGACCCAGAAAGCGCAGGAGGGGGGGAGCTGCCTCCCCGAAACCCAGAAAAGTTCTGAAGCGCAATCTGGGACCCCCGGCACCAGTGACGGGTGACTTCCAACAAAGAAGAAGGAAAGAAGGAGCAGACCGCGCGCGTGCACCTTCTGGTATCCCGGGAGTTGGGGCGCCGGCGGAGGCTCAATTCTACGGACGCACGGTGGCAGCTGGCGCCCAGGGAGCCCCCACAGAGGATCCTGGGGCAGCGGCGGGGCGGGGGAGCGGCGGAGAGCGGCGCTGACCGGCGGTGGGTGTCTCTCAGCCGCAGCTGCCCCGCGCCGGAGAGCGACCGGCCGGGCGCCATTGTGGGGGGTGTGGCGAGGCTCAGAGCGGCTCGGAGACTGCTCTGGGAACTTGTGCTCCGGACGGGGCAGCACAGGGCCTCTCAATTGAGCCCACGGAAGTGTGCTGAGGTCAGCGGGTGAACGAGACTGGACTCTCAGCCGCGCCTGTCCCGCGCCGGAGAGCGACTGGCCGGGCGCCATTGTGGGGGGCGTGGCGAAAAACCAGAGCAGCGGGAACCACTGCAGGGAATCCGCGCTCCGGACAGCGCGCTGAGCCTCTCAGGCCCAGGGACCGTGAAAGGGCGGCGAGAGCGGAGGCGAGCTAGACTGGTCTCTGCCTGAAAGTACGCGCCTCTGCTCACCGCCCGCCAGAGGGCGCTTCTGGCTTACTGGGACGGACCTGCACAGAACAGGACTTTGTCACAAGGTACCTGCCTACAACAGAGTCAACACCTGGAACTGATTCTTTTTATATTTTTTATTTTTATTTTTATTTTTTATTTTTATTTTTATTTTTATTTTTTTTTCTCACTGATTTGTTTTTTTGTTCTGGCGAAGGGTTTTTTTGTTTTTGTTTTGTTTTGTTTTGTTTTTTGGTGGGGTTTTATTTTTGATCTGTCTGTTTTATTGTTTTTATCTTTGTTTTTGTTTCTGTATGTGTATTTGCTCTTTCCTTCATTATTCTCTCTGGTTTTTTATATGAGTGTAAACAGCGCCTCTAACTTCTTTGTGATTGTGGTTGTGATCTGTTCTTCCTTTTATCCCTTCCTTCTCTTTTTACCACCTGTCCTCTGCACTAGTGTCCCAATTTTAGTGGGATCCCTCTTGGTCCTCTAACCTTACATCTAATTTCTTCCTCTTCTCCCAATACTCTATTTCCTCCTTAACTCATCTTAAATTTAAACTCCTCAAGGAAAAATTGACATACATAGGACTTGTATACTGCATATAATTTTTCTGGTGTGTTTTAGATTTTGTTATATAACCGCAACTCTATACAGCTAAAAGTGGTAAATAACTGGTTAGCTCAGTCTGTCATTTTTTAGGCTGTGTTTGATGCTTTAGTTAACATTATAGCCAAATGTGAAATAATTGTTCTAAACATCTTTCCTTCCTGATATTTCATGATTGAGATTGACTAAGGGACACAGAAAATACAGTGGCACAGTACCAAAGAATCAAGGACTGGGCCAAACAGGTAGCAACTTCGCATACCCAACGAATTGAAGAGGTAGGATCTGGCAGAAAGCTCAAAACCTAAAAGCAAGCTCCACTTGGAAGATACTGCAGAGAAGTAGTCATCTTCTAAAGATCTTAAACACTAGCAATAAAGTAACCTACTATAGGTAATTTGCAAACATCACCCCAGGAATTTAAGAAAGAAAAAATGAGACGACACTTAAACAAGATGCAACCACACACATCCAATTCACCAAAGGCAAACCTAGGGAGCAACGAGGTGGGACAATCCGAAAGCCACCCACCTGGCCTATCTGAAGTGGTAACAACAAAGCAACTGAATGAGGTTCTGGAAAAAATTAAAACAGAAATAATCTCACAGATAACTGCAGAGATAATGTCTACAATGAAGACCATGCTTAAGGACACTATAGCTGATACAGACAAAAAAATAGATGAACTTAAGAAAACTATAGAAACCATGAATGCTCAGCATAGGAAAGAAATGGAATCTATAAGGCAGATTCAAGCAGATATCCAAGAGATAAAAAATTCCATTGAAAGTATTTGTAGCAGAATAAGCCAATGCGAGGACAGGATCTCAGATATAGAAGACAGGCTTGCAATTAGTGATCATGAAATGGAAAAATTCTTAAAAATAGCAAGGGACCATGAGAAATCAATTCAGCAGCTGCTAGATGACTCAAAGATAAACAACTTAAGAATAATTGGAATAAATGAAAAAGCAGGAGATAGCATCAACGACATTAAAACCTTGTTCAAAGACATAATCAGGGAGAACTTTCCTGGAAGAGAAAAGGAATTTGACACCCCTATAAGTGAAGCTTTTAGAACACCAACTAGACATGATCAAAAAAAAACTTCAGCCAGACATATTATAGTCAAGATCCCAGAAATTCAACAGAAGGGCAGAATCTTAAAAGCTGTTAGGGAGAAGAGACAAATCACCTATGAAGGAAAACCCATCAGAATCACAGCTGACTTTTCAGCACAAACCCTCAATTCAAGAAGAGCTTGGAATGATGTATTGCAAGCTCTAAAGGAAAATAATTTTCAGCCCAGATTGATGTACCCTGCAAAACTATCTTTCAAAATTGATGGAGAAATAAAATACTTTCATGACAAAGAACATCTGAGAAAATTTATGACCACCAAACCAGCACTCCAAAACGTTCTGAAGGACATTCTAGAAAGAGATAGGAACCCCAACAGAAGGAATCCACCAGGCAGGGCAAATAATTAAATAGCCGGAAAGCGGAAAAACAAAGAGTGGGAACCAACAACAGGAAAATATCATGACAAGTCAATACATATCAGTTTTAACCATCAATGTTAACGGTCTCAATTCACCAATCAAAAGGCACAGACTGGCGAAATGG
The DNA here is from genome assembly GCA_028451465.1 of Erethizon dorsatum. Taxonomy (NCBI): domain Eukaryota; kingdom Metazoa; phylum Chordata; class Mammalia; order Rodentia; family Erethizontidae; genus Erethizon; species Erethizon dorsatum. The sequence goes on from CM051822.1 coordinate 104,394,287, forward strand.
ATCAAGAAGCAAGATCCAACAATATGCTGTATACAAGAAACACATTTAATTCAGAAAGAAATTCATAGACTGAAAGTCAAAGGATGGAAAACAATACTCCATGCCACAGGAACCCAGAAAAAAGCAGGGGTAGCTATTCTTTTTGCAGACAAAGTGAACTTCAAGCCAAGAAGGATTCAGAGAGATAAAGACGGTCATTACATCCTTGTAAAGGGAACAATCCAAGAGGAAGAGATAACGATCATAAATATATATGCATCAAATACCAATGCACCCAGCTATATAAAACAAGTACTAAAGGACATGAAAAATCAAATAAGCACTAATACAATTATATTGGGAGATCTCAATACTCCACTGTCACAAAAAGATAGATCAACTGGACAGAAAATCAATAATGAAATAGTAGAACTGAACCAAACTTTTGAACAAATGGACTTAGTAGATGTCTACAGAGTGTTCCATCCCACAACATCAGAATACACATTTTTCTCAGCTGCACATGGGACGTTCTCCAAAATAGACCACATACTAGCTCATAAAACCTGCTTAAGTAAATGCAAAGGAATTGAAATTATCCCATGCATATTATCAGACCATAGTGCAATGAAATTGGAAATCAATGGCAAAAGATCCCACAAAAACTCCCTAAACACATGGAAATTAAACAGCATCCTCCTGAACAACCAATGGGTCACAGATGAAATTAAAGAAGAAATTAGTCACTTTCTACAACTGAATGATAATGACAGTACAACATACCGGAACTTATGGGATACAATGAAAGCAGTCCTAAGAGGGAAATTTATAGCATTAAACACTTATATCAGGAAAATAGAGCAAGTGCAAATAAACAACTTAAGGGTGAACCTCGAGCTTCTAGAAAAAGAAGAGCAGGTTAAGCCAAAAGCCCGTACAAGGGAGGAAATTATAAAGATCAGAGCAGAAATTAACGTATTGGAGAATAAAAAAACAATACAAAGAATCAATGAAGCAAAAAGTTGGTTCTTTGAAAGAATAAATAAGATTGACAAACCCTTATCCAACCTCATTAAAAAAAGAAAAGAAAAGACTCAAATCCATGCAATTGAAAATGAAAAGGGTGATATCACGACAGACCCTGCAGAAATCCAGAAGATCATCTATACCTATTTTGAAAATTTATATTCTACTAAGATGGAAAATGCAGAAGAAATGGACAGATTCCTAGATTCGTATGAATTACCAAAGCTGAATCAAGAAGATTTAAAAATCCTAAATAAACCAATATCAGCCAATGAAATTGAAGATGTAATTAAAAACCTCCCAACAAAGAAAAGCCCAGGCCCTGATGGATTCACTGCCGAATTCTACAAGAAATTTAGAGAAGACCTAACGCCCCTACTTCTCAAACTTTTCAATGAAATTGAAAGGGAAGCAATACTCCCAAATTCATTCCTGGAAGCAAGCATTACCCTGATACCAAAACCAGAGAAGGACCCAACTAAGAAAGAGAACTACAGGCCAATCTCCCTAATGAACATAGATGCAAAAATCCTTAATAAGATACTGGCAAACAGAATCCAACAAATCATCAAGAAGATTATACACCATGACCAAGTTGGATTCATCCCAGGGATGCAGGGATGGTTCAACATACGTAAATCAATAAATGTAATACAGCATATTAACAGAACCAAAGACAAAAATCACATGATCATCTCAATAGATGCAGAAAAAGCTTTTGACAAAGTCCAGCACCTTTTCATGATAAAAACGCTACAGAAAATTGGAATAGAGGGTCTTTATCTCAATCTGGTAAAAGCTATCTATGACAAACCAACAGCCAATATTATACTAAATGGCCAAAAACTGAAAGCCTTCCCTCTAAAATCAGGAACAAGACAAGGATGTCCACTGTCCCCACTCTTATTCAACATAGTTCTGGAAACTTTAGCCAGAGCGATTAGACAAGAGAAAGAAATAAAAGGAATAATGATTGGAAAGGAAGAAGTTAAATTATCATTATTTGCAGATGACATGATACTCTACACAGAAGACCCCAAAAACTCCACTAAAAAACTGCTAGATTTAATAAGCAAATTCAGTAGTGTAGCTGGATACAAAGTCAATACTCAAAAGTCAATAGCCTTCCTGTACACAAATAACAAACTTACTGAAAGAGAAATTAGGGAAACAATACCTTTCACAATAACATCCAAAAAAATGAAATACCTAGGAATCAACCTCACGAAGGATGTAAAAGACCTCTATACTGAAAACTACAGTGCCCTGAAAAAGGAGATTGAAGAGGATATCAGAAAATGGAAAGATATCCCTTGCTCCTGGATAGGAAGAACCAATATAGTGAAAATGGCCATACTTCCAAAATTGTTATACAGATTTAATGCAATTCCAATCAAAATTCCAACAGCATATCTCACAGAATTAGAGAAAACAATCCTAAAATTCATTTGGAATCAGAAGAGACCTAGAATAGCAAAGGCAATTCTGGGCAACAAAGGCAAGGCAGGGGGCATCACTATCCCCGACTTGAAATTATACTATAAAGCTACTGTGATAAAAACAGTGTGGTACTGGCAAAAAAACAGACCTGAAGATCAATGGAACAGATTAGAAGATGCTGAAACAACCCCAGACATACTAAGCCACCTTATCTTTGACAAAGGTGCCAAACACATTCGCTGGAAGAAAGATAGCCTCTTTAATAAATGGTGCTGGAAAAAACTGGCTCTACACATGCCGAAGATTAAAACTAGATCCATATCTTTCACCATGCACTAAACTAAATTCAAAATGGATCAGAGATCTAAATATTAAAACAGAAACATTAAATCTGCTGGAAGGTAGGATAGGTAAAACCCTTGGAGACATTGGTGTAGGCAAAGACTTTATGAATAAAAACTCAACCGCACGGGAACTATCCCAAAGAATCAATAACTGGGATCTCATCTTATTAAAAAGCTTTTGCACAGCAAGAGAAACCACCAACAGAGTGAAGAGACAACCCACAATGTGGGAAAAAATGTTTGTCAGCTGTTCCTCAGACAAAGGATTACTATCGAGAACATATAAAGAACTCAAAAAAATCAGACCTCCCAAATTTAAAGACCCACTCCAAAAATGGGCATCTGAGATGAATACACATTTCTCAGATGAAGAAATACTAATGGCAAATAAATATACAAAAAAATGTGCAACATCACTAGTCATTCGAGAGATGCAAATTAAAACAACACTGAGATACCATCTCACCCCAGAAAGAATGGCTACTATAAAGAAATCAACTAATAACAAATGCTGGAGGGGCTGTGGGGAAAAAGGAACCCTTCTTCACTGTTGGTGGGAGTGTCGACTGGTACAGCCACTGTGGAAGTCAATGTGGAGATTCCTCAGAAAACTAGGGTTGGAGGTCCCATTTGACCCAGCTATTCCCCTTCTGAGCATCTTCCCAGAAGAATTAAAAACATCGTACCACAGCGATATATGTGCACCCATGTTTATAGCAGCACAATTTGTAATAGCCAGATCTTGGAAACAACCCAAATGCCCATCAACTGAGGAATGGATAAGAAAGATGTGGTATTTTTATACAATGGAGTACTATTCAGCCATAAAGAAGGATAAACTGGAGACTTTTATAGGTAAATGGATGCAACTCGAGAAAATACTCATAAGTGAAATAAACCAGAAGCACATGTGTAAGCATCGTATTATCTCTCTAGTATGAGAAACTGAAAGAGTAAATAAGATCCAAAATGTACAATAGACATGGTGAATCAAAAAGAAACTGGTCAAAAGGAAAGAGAGACTGGAATAGGGAAAAGAAAGAAGGGAAAGGGAAAAAAATTGTATATATATATATATAAGATGGTTAAGATAGATACACTACCATTTTTACTTAGTTCATTGAAGAGTAAGGTTTGTGCCAATAATGTTTGGACAATTGAATGCTAATGTCTGGTGTCCTGAATAACTAACTTAAAGATAGTAATACGTAATGTATTAACCATTGTTACCCTCCTATTATGTTTGTTTGAAAATTTGTTCTTCTTTTGATTTGTTTTGTTTTTTCTTCTCTTTAAAATAAAAAAAAAAAAAAAAAAAAAAGAACAAAGAGATTCCAAATCTTTCCAGAATGTAACATTTCGTCTGCCACTTGAGTCTCTGGGACTAGGATGGAGCCAGTGGTGATGGTTCTACCACTTTCTTCCTCTTTTTAGTGTTCAACTTAGACAATTACTAGTAGAACATTCTCATTCTAAATATTTAGGTATGCTGCATTTAATCTTATCTGCTTTTATTCAGTAGCTGGATATTTTTGCACTGAAGTAATCTACAAAACCAAAAGTAAATAAATAAAGTAAAATTCAATCATGGCTAATTTTTTTTTTTTTTTTTTTGTGGGTACTGGGGGGTCGACCTCAGGACCTCGCATGCCAACAGGCGCCCGTGTCTCTGAGCGATATCACCGGCCCCTTTTCCGTATGTGGGATCCAGGAGTCGAACTCGGGCCCTCGCGCTTGCAAGGCAGGCGCTTACGCCGCTGAGCCATCTCACCGCCCCAATCATGGCTAATTTTGTAGTTAATTAACAAACTTCTTTAGGCTCTTCATAAAGGAAAAGAACAAACCACCACTCCGTTTTTTCTGCAAGTGCCTGTTGGGATGATGAGAAGGCATTACTGTAATTAATGCTGGGTTTAAAAATACCAGCATGGGAGCAAGCTAGTATCTTCCACACAGAGATGAGTCAGGGCCTGGGAGATGATAAGGTATTTAGATGAATGTGATTTATTAAGTGAGCAGAAAGAAAACATTAGGAAAGGCAACAAATGAGTCAGCGAGGCTGCGTGTCAGCATGAAAAATGCAAGCCACACTCCTGAGCACTCTGTTGGGTGCAGAGGGTTGAAACTTTGAACTAATTCTCTGTAGTGCCACCGAAAAAAGGACAGGTTATGATGTTTCTCAGTCATGACTTTTGGGGTTTTATTTGGCTTTTCACTTTTCTGACTCACTGCAGTTTCCACTGGCAATGTTTTGAGAAAAACTGGGGTAACTTAATTCACTGGATCTCTCCTTGATGATTCTTATGGCATTCTGGAGAAATAAGAGTTGAAGAATCTTCCGATTCTTCGGTCACAGAGCTCTGCGGACCACTCTCCAAGCAGAGGACTAAATCTTTGTTTTGTTCTTTTTCTAACATCAGTTTTAAGGGCCATCAAAACATGTTTCAAGAGGGAAAAACTCCCACTGGAAAAGTACAAGCTAAAGAACTAAATACAAGACAAAGAATGTTAGGGAAGACTGGAAATAAATCATAGAAAAGGTCCAATTCATCAAGTTTGAAGAAAATACTTTTCCCACTGGTTCGTGGGCTAGTGATTCATGGAAAAAGACACAAAAAGAGATACGAAGCCCAGGACCTGACCCAGCAAACTTGTTACCCATGTGCTGTCTGCAGTCTTGCCTACAGGAGGAGTGGGAACAGAATGCGGTCTCTGAATTGAGGACAGAGAAATTAAGCACCACATCAACAGAGAGGCTTTGATCCAGGGTTGCTCAATCTTTTATCCATTATCACCTCCCCAGTGAGTACTGTTATCTTAACCACCCCTCCTCATAATGCCACAGATATATAATAAGCTGCCTGTGCAACTGGCCTTTTTTTGGGGGGGGGGTCATTGACCACAGTAACTTGTAAGTTTTTGCCCCCCAGAACCAAATTTTATCACCTGGTACTTACTATGACTTGCTTAGTACATCAGTCTTAGGTACTTACTATGAACCTGGCCCTGACCTGCATTATTTCATGGACTCTTATTCCCATTTGCTGCACGAGTCTTAGAACTGTTGAGTAGGTTGTTCAAGACAAAGAAGGATTTGAACTCATCCTTCAGTCTCAGTCTTCACCTCTACACTCCTGCTTCAATCAGGATCCCCAGCTGCCTTACCATATTCTTTTGCCCCTCATTCTGTGATGTCAGTCCATCTCAGCTGGGATACAAAAATAAGGCATCTTGCTGGTGCCAAGAGGTTTCAAGCACCTTTTACTAGCATAAGAGAAGTGGTTATGAAAAGAGATCCAAAATGTAGCAGCTGGTCACTGAGCACTTAGTCTTAAAGAGATTCTGTATCCTGCTGTGCAGACAATGAAGGCAAGTGAGGCTAAAGACCTGCTACTGGGACAGACACATGTGAGGGGTGCAAGGCCCCAAGGATATCAGCCCTGATATCAAGGGGCAGGGAATGGCACAGTAAGCAGGAAGCACAGGGCTGTTGGCAGTTGGAGCATCATGGATGGCCCGGTGAGGCAGGAGATACAGGAAACAGCACTCAGCTTGTCACAGGAACATTTCTTCATCCCACTTCCCCTCTTCACCCTTATGCATCTGGATACAAAGATGCAACTAATAGATGCTGGACATAGTCAAAATGGAATGTTACCCACATGGTACTGAATTAAGTTATATGGTGTAGAACTCAGACGTCGACAACATTATTAGTAGTAGTATAGCTCTGGGGATCGAACCCAGGAACATGCAAGTACTCTACCACTTAATTATGTTCCCAGTCCTGATGTTATTATTATTATTTTAATTTTCAAGGACATTTTGTTTTCAGCTTGAATTAGGAGTCTCCAGACTAAACCAACTTTTCTGCTTCCTGAAACGTAGAACATACTCCTATATGTAAAACAGCTCATTTCAGTGATCCTTACGGTGAAAGGGTGAAAACATAGGAAGCTTTTGAAGGAAAGTCTATTGATCATAAATGTTTTTGACCACAAATAAAACCACTAGCCAAAGAGATGTACACATTTGTGGGATTATTTTTACTGGCTTATGCACATTTTAAAAAGTCCATGGATAGGCAGTGGTTGTCACTTATTCTAATCACACCAAAATATCAGCTCCAAGATGTTTAAAATTCTCTTGACTTTGATTTCATGGTTGCAGGGTAGCTGCTGCAGCTCATCATCATTTTTATACTTCAGCAGAACAAAAGAAAAGTATCTGCAGACAGACTTCCATTTATATCTATTTGGCTACAATTGGGTCATAGGCTGCTCATAGCAGTGAGAAAGGGTTTGAGAATTGCTGACTGATCTTGGCATCTGGCACAGAAGGCGGGAGGACGATCCTTATATTTAAAGCCCCTCTTGTTGACTCAGATGTACTTCTCCCAACCAGTCCCTAAGAAAGAACAGTAACTGATATTCTAAATCAATGGGTCTCAACTAAAAGCAATTTTGCACCCCACCCCTATCCAGGGAGGCCATTGGCAATGACCTTTTTGTTCTCGTGACTGCAAAGCTGGTACTGGTAACTGAAGGAGAGAAGCCAGGGATGTCGATAGTCATCTTGGAATGCCCAGGCAGCCCCACACGACAAAGAGTTCTCTGGTCTAAAATAACAATGGCGCTAAATTTAAGCCCTGTTCTCGACCATTACTGTAACCTCCAATTGTTTACCTCACTCTAGAGTTCTGTATTACAAGCATCCCACATGACACCACTCTTCCTGAAGTACTGCTCTAATCCTCATGACTCATATACATTTTACCATGGTAAGGAATCCAGTGTGCATTCTTAAATCCTACTGCAAAACTATCTTTTTATACCATTCCTAATGGTATACCCATACCCTGCCTGGACACTTTGAGTTTTGGGAAACTCATTCCATTTCTTTCCTTATTCTCCTCCCTGCTTCTTCTCTTTCTCTTTTAATTGAATTATAACCTAAATAAATTAAGTCACACTGTTCTTCAATGTACTACTCAATGACTTATAACAGGTGCATGAGCCTACACACCTATGACCCCTCATGACATTGAACATCCTATCACTGCCTTGGGCCCCTTGCTAGTCCTCATCACATTTGAGAGGTCACCACCATTCTGAGTTCTCACTAGGTATGTATATACCATCACTTATTAACCCATTGTACTGTTGATTCACTTTTGAACCTTTTTTCCAATCTGGAGTTAATATGCATATTGTTGTGCATTGTCTGTTATCATCTGTACTGAATGTTCAGGCACATCCCTGGGAGGAGAATACCTAGGTAATACTTTTTCCAAATCTCACTCCCAACACCAGTATATGTCATTGTTGCAGTTGCTCCACATCCTTCTTAACACTTGGTGCTGTCTTTTTCATTTTAATTATTTTAATGAAAGTGTTGTGCTGTCTTGTTAAGAAATTAAATTTTTTCCTAATAACTAGAGATAGTGAGTGCCTTTTCTTATACTTACTAACCATCTGACCTCCTTTCATGTGAGCTACTTGAAGGTTTTGCTCATGTTTAATTGGTGTAATGGTGGATACATTGTGTCGACTTGAAAAGTCTAGAGGCTTCTTATGGTTTGTGTCTAGATGTCCCCCCAAAGCCTCATGCAGTCATGGGAGCAGGCTTCTAGAGTTTGTGATTGATTCATGGTCCAATGCTGGGATTATGGGTGTGAGTGCTATATGCGCCCTGGGGTAGATAGTCTGCATGCAATATAAGGGAGGGAAAGAGGCTTGCTCCTGGTTCCTCCCCTTTTGCTCTTGTTTCTTTTGCTGTCTTCTGCTGCCATGAATGGTTGCCCCTCTGCCACACCACTTTGCTTTGGAGCCAGCTGACTATGAACTGAAACCTCTACCAACTGTGAGCTAAATAAACCTTTCCCTCTTTAACTTTGGGTGTTGGATATTTTGTCCCAGCAATGAGAGAAAAGTAACCAAGACAAAGCTTAACTAAGTAATTCAGCAGTTCTACATCCTAGGGTATAGAGGGCATGCCCTTACTGCTCTAGGGTGTTGTTCATTTTGTCAGCTTGAGAAGTTTAGAAGTTTAACTAAATGACTCAGCAGGGCCCCAGGGTCCTCACTTTGTAAACATCCTGAGCCTGCAGCAAGAGGAAGGCACAGAAATGGTGTGAGTGCTACACCCACCAGAGGGCAGGTAGCCTGCATACAATATAAAGGATGAAAAGAGGCTTGTTCTCCCCCCATTTTGCTCTTGTTGCTTTTGCCATCTTCTGCCACCGTGAGCTGTTGCCCCTCTGCCATGCCACCCTGCTTTGGAGCCAGCTGATTATGAACTGAAACCTCCACAAACTGAGCTAAATAAAGCTTTCGTCCCTTAATTTTGGGCATGGGGTATTTTGTCTCAGCAATGAGAGAAAAGTAACTAAGACAATTGGGTTGTTTGTACTTTTCTTATTAGTCCTTAGGAATTCTTTACATATACTTTTAAAAATCCTATTATCTTACAAATTTTATTTACAATTGAAAATTGCCATACTTTCTTGCTATTTTTATCCTCATTGAGAAATTAGAACCTGTTTATAAATGCAAACTATCTTGTGCAGAATGTCTCATTGCCAAATTCTAAGCTCTCATGTTGAATTATGAAGTTTGCCTTTTTGTAGGACTATGAGGGCAGCGGTTCATATTACGATTTTGACATAATAAAAGACACTCAGTGTGCCTTATAAACATCACTTCTTTGTGAGGCTATAGTTTAGATTTTGACAAATAGGAAAAGAAAACATAAGGGGAAAATTATCCATTTTGTAATTACTTCTTCTGGACCAAGAAATTATTCAAGTCACCCATTTTAGTATAACTGATTTTAACTGATCCAAGATGATAACAGCCACTGGTCACCTTCTCTGTACTAAACACTTGGCTAGGCCCATTGAATACTTCACCCCCACTTAATGTGCACAAAAGTCCTGCAAGGTAAAGATGAAGAAACAGACCCATGGGGAAGTTAGAGATATACTCAGTCTCACAAGCTAATAAAGGTAAAGACTGGATTTGAAATTCAGTCTAACTTTTAAACCCATAGCCCCAAGGAAAAGATTATAATTTTACATGTGATGAAGTTTATAAATTAACTGTAGCTAAGAGGAAATTTTTAAAAAATATCCCCATCCTGCTGCCGTGTGTCCTATAAACTTCGCTTTCCAGCAGAGTAACTTGGAATCTGTGGGCTGTGATGAGCATTTGGAACTTCTATGAGTTTCCAAATTAATTCTAAGGGTGACCTGCTTGCAAACGCTTATTTAAGGAGTTCCTACTAGTGACTGCGCTAAGATTGCTCAAGAAACAGAATGAAGCAGTGGAGAGGTGGCCACTCAGGCCAGGTAGCATGCTGGTCCCTCCTTCTCCAGCAAACCCTATATACTATGATTTTCCTATACCTATGAGGTACGATTAAAATACATAATGAATGTTTAATTTTATAAAACAAATATTTTAGTAAAAGACACATAGCCATTAACTCCCCTCCAGAATACTCCCCCTGACTTCAAACACACTTATCCCATCATTCTTAATACTTCATGCAGCAGCTCTGGAAGTCTTCTTTTCTGAGTGTCTTTAGAAGGTGCGATAAAAAATACAGTGAATGCTGCTGACTAATACCATCCAATGAAAAGGTAAACTCATAAAAACATCACGGTGCATCCTTACCCACCTTATTCACTAGATCTGGCACCACTCGACTTCTGACTCTTCCCCAGTATCAAACTTACCATGAAAAGTAAATGTTTTGAATTGATTCAGGAAATCAAGGCAGCCACCACAGTGCAACTGAAGACATGAAGGAGGACTTCAAGGGCTGCTTCAGAAAGCGGCAAGAATGAGGGGTGTGTTTGAAGTGAGGGGAAGTATTTGGAGGGAGTTTAATGGCAGTGTGTTCTTTACTATAATAATTTTTTTTAATTTAAACATTCACTATATTTTTATTACATCTCATCCATACATGTGTTCAAATTTAATTTATAAACCAGGCATTGTTGTAGATTAACAGCAATAAATATCAATAAAATAGAATAATCCTAATAATATACTATAATAAAATTGTCAGCCTCACTATTCTTCCTCTTTGGGGCCATTATTAAGTAATGTAAAGGTTACTTGAGCAAAAATACTCTTATACTGCAACAATAGATCTGGGAACTCAGATGGCTACCATGTGACTAACCCGAAGGTACTGTGTATACAAAGTGGATACACTGGACAGAGGGATGATTCACTTCCTGGTTGGGATGGAGAAGGATTGCTCAAGATTTACACAGAACCACATGCAATTCAAAACTTATGAAACTTTTTATTTCTAGAATTTCCCACTTAATATTCACAGAACTGCAGCTGACCATAGGTAATTCAAACAATGGGAAGTAAAACCACGAATGGGGGAGGGGCAGGTTCTATAATGCATTTAATAAGAGATATTCTAGGGGTAAACATATTAGGGATACTTCATGCTTCATGTTTCACTGGTGGAAATAAAATGTGTAAAGAAGTGGGTGACATTCAGCATGACATTCAGAAATGCAGATACAATAAGGAGGCAGAGGCAGGGAATGATTACAGAAAAGAAACCAACCACATGTGGAACAGAAGGTCCTGCCAGAATGCAACTTCTCAGCTGCACTTCTGGTTTCCCTATGTTCTCCTTCTAATGTTAACAAAGTAATTATGAGGGGGAAAGCCAAACAAACAAGAAAATAAGGACATAATCAGTCTGAGCGTCATGTGGTTGAAAGAGTTTCATGCTGAGGAAAAGGTGGCTGAACACTGAGAGGGATGTGAGTGGAGGTCATTGCTGGGTACACATGGGGACGGTGTTACTGCTAATAAAAAGATCATCTTCAGCCCATACAGGGAGAGTATTTTGGGCAGGGCCTGCTGTCATGTAATGTCCAGCATAGGTGACACTTCGCTCATGGAGACACCTTGTCCCATCTCCTGCTATTGTTGAAGGGAGGAAGCCCTCACTGGGAAATGGAGGAGCTAAGCCTGTCGGTGGCATTGTCATCTATGTCGCAGATTGAATCAAGAGGGAAAAAGCAAGGGAGGAAATAAAAAGACTCTGAAAACTATAAAGGGCTGTATAGATGCCAATTATTATTTTTTCCCAGCTGGCTACATTCTTTTTACTGAGATGCCTTGGGTTCATTTAATTCATGAAATATCAAAACATGAATGACTTGTAGATATTATCTGTTCAGTTGTTCAGTACACATTTTCTGTATGTCTGTTCTGTGTTTGACTTAGAGCTCACTTTGTAATGGCAAACTTATAGAAATTTCATAGCAGAAATTAGAAATCCATTAGTAGCCTCTGCCTATGCTCATGCTGCCTGTCATATAGTTCGACTCAGCTCGCCTTGACCACCATGCCAGCTATAACTCAGAAACAGTTTGACTCAGCCTTTTTTGATTACATCCAGCTGCATTGCCTGCACTTTCTACCCTATAAACATATTCTGTTTTGCTTGCCTATTCCAAGAACTTTCCACCTAGGACAGAATAACCCAGTCAAGGACATGCTTGCCTGATTTCACCCACCCACTCAGACAGCCCCCTCCCTAGCAGAGCCTGCCCAGAACAAATCCTCCTGACAACATGTGCCTTAGCCTATGTAACCAATCATATAATAACCTGCAATCAGCTTTGTATTTCTGGCTTGCAAATATGTATTTAAGCTAACTTCTAAGCTGACTCTACACTGATGATTTGAGACCTGATTCCCATCAGCCTGCTAGCATTAAAATAAAGGTTGCCTTCCAACTCAGGTGCAAAGAGTCTTCCATCTGGTTTGATATCAGATTTCTGCAACAACCTCAGTCTCATTGCTCTCATGGGAGAGAATAACAAGAAAACAATGGAAGGCAGTGGGACATCTGCTCTGATAGAGGTATAAATAAGTGCTTAGGAAACACAGAAAAGGCTATTTTATTCAGATAAAGGCTCTGGGTGACAGTCAATGACAGTAACCTTGTTTTTAAGCTAAGTAAGAGTTACCCAGGCAGAGAAAGAAGATGACGCTCCAGGATGGGGAGGGAGGAAGGCATGGAAGGATATGGTCTGTCTGAGAACTAGCTGAAATAAAGGATACATGTAGGCAAAGTGGCCAAAAGATGAATCTGGATAGGTTTGCAAAATATAATCAGTTGAAGATGTCTCATACAAATGACTCTGGCTTTGATCATGGAAACAGGTGAGCCAAGCAGGTACATTAATGTGGGAAGGATGAGGACACATTAGTTTTCATAAAAATATTCAGCCTGTAATATAGAACACTAGGAACAAACTTGGAAAGAAAGAGTAATTCAGGCAAATAAATGAGCAAAGTCTGCACAAAAGTGTAGTCATGGCGGTGGGCCTGGAGAAGAACAAGGTCATGAGCTATTCATTGAATAGAAAGACTGGGCTGTTTTATGCTCTGGTTTTATCAGAGGAAAGATTTTTTTCCCTAAGCACACTCCTGGACTTATACTTTTTTCTTCCTCTTCCTTCTTGAGGGAGATAGAATGACATTTAATTAGTGAATTTGATAAGTATAACTGAGCATGCTCAGTTCAGCTCAGGTCAGCCCTTTTCCCTTGAGAGTGAGCATATTTGTGAGACCACCAGTTCTCCTCTGCTTCACTATGCCCTAAATCCTACCTGGACAGGGAATCCATGTGGGATTCCTTCCCTGCTGCTATGACCAAGTAGGTGACCCTAACAAATTATGAGACTCAGTGTTTGCAAGTCCCCTTGGTCCAAAGGTACAAAACCATGTCCTCTACTGAGCCTATTCCTGGAGGATAGAGTAACATTGTGGTGTCATCTGCTACTCTTTATTTCTCGGTTCACTAGCAAAAGAGTGCTAGTAAATGGTAGACTTTGAATAGCCCAACACTGGCAATGAATAAGGGAGGTGCTGAGGAAGACACAAGACCTAAATAGGACTCCCAGTTATTGCTTGGCTTCTTCCCATCCCTGGGTTCCTATGAGGAAAGATGGAGATGCATGATCCCAGATTGAGAATATAAGAGAAATTGGGGAAAGATGATGGCAATGTTAGGTTTTGCCACAGTAAGTTCAGTGTCTGTGGATCAAACTTGTAGCTATGCTTCTTCTAGTTTCTTCTTTCTTATGTTAGAAATGCCTCTCCTCTGGGCACTTACAGTTCAGTTATCTGCATACCTGTCTGTATTTTGTCTTTGAGCTCCCCAAAGATATGATTTGTCTGCTCAAACCTCTTCACCCGTATAGCTAGGTCTTTTCTGAGCACCAGAAGTCAGTCAATCATGCTCGTTGAATGATGAATGAATTCAATTGACTCGACCTCACCAACATGTTGGTTCTGACACATTCCTTCACCCTGGAGCAGCTGGCAATGCAAGGGTCAGACAGATGGGAAAAATGCTTGATGGGAGGAAATGTTTCTCCTCGGATCAGAAGCTTCCTCGCTAGTCTCTCCTCCTTTTCAATCACACCATACTTCACTACCCAGTATCTTGGTGCTTCACAATTTTGAAACCATAGTCTAGAGTTTAATGTAAATCTTGCCACTGTTTCCAACTCACATTGTCATGGAAGGGCAGCTTGGAGCTTCACTCTGGCCCTTGTCAGCAGTCCTGGGAGCCGTCAGTGGGCTAAGATCTGTGCTTACAGAGTCACCCCCCAAAGAGATGCTGATCATTTAAGTACAGCTGATGGGAGCTGACACTGGAAAAGAAAGTGCTTTCCTGACAGCAAAGAGGGCATCATCAGCTAATTGTTACTATCTTCTAGGGCAAGAATAAACACAGCAGCAGATTCTGAATGACAGTGGGGAGATAGCAAGACATCTGTGCTACAGAGAAGCCTGTCTAGAGTGGCCCTGACAGGAATGGCTCAAAAACACTGGAAGATATTTCCAAGATAAGGATATCACATTTTCTTTATTTGAAATACAACAGACCTACAGAAAAGTGCATCAAAACCCAGGTACATTTCAATAGTCACAAATGAAATGCCTTTGTAAGTATCTCCCAGGCCAATATTGCCTGTCCTACCCCCCCAAAAGAATATTGCCTACTCTCCACCAAAACACATGCGCTTTTCCCTAGTCATATTCAGTATGATGGTTTTCATAGTAATCACTTTTGTGACATCCTTTATAGTTTTAATACCTGTCTATGGATCTCTAAACAATATGGCTTAGTTTGCTTACCTTAGAACTTGAGATGAACACATTCCTACTGTGTATGTTATTTTTTGATGTGTATTTTTCACTTAACATAATATTTGTGGAATTCACTCATGTAGATGTGTATAGCTGTGTTTCTCCTTTGATTACTAGAATGTCCCATTATGTAACTATGACACTTTATCTATGCTACTATCCATGTATTCAAGCGATTTGTGTTTTCTGTTAGAATCATTCTTATTCCTGTATTCTGGGATACTGATGCAAGAATGTCTCTGGTGTATTTGTTTCTGGATCATTAGGAATGAGTACCTTCCAATTTAATAGAAACACCAAACTTTTCCAAAGCAGATATGTCTGTTCACAGTGCACCATTAATGGAACATTGAAGACACCTGAAGTGCTAACTTCAGGGCCTCAAGATTACCCCTGTTGTCCTCAAACAAGGAGCTTTGGCTAGTCTCTGGAGATTACCTCACACCTAGAAATGTGGTATTTTGTCTCACTTCTAGATTTTAATGTTTTCCCCTTCGCAGAATGGAAAAGCATCACACATTATTTGTTAGTGAATGTATCACTCATCTAATTTGGAAAGGCAGAAGGGCAATTTAGTAGCTATCATATGGATACTTTTCTTTCTCAAGTTATTCATACAGAAGTCCATTTGTCACAAAACAATAAATAGAAAATGGAATGACTGAAATAATACCATGATTTCTTTCCTGGAGTTGGCTGATTTGCTCCCTGAACCTCTGCTGAAAAAATGAGAGTTCAATAATATATTCTATTCAGGGTCTGAACTGAACACCTGTTGCTTCTCACTAGCAATACAGTAAGATTAGCAAGAAATAAATCCTGAGAAATCCAGCATTGTGCCTGTTTAGGAAAAGAGACAGTATAGCTTTTTTTGACCTTTTTTACAAAGCACAAACAAAACCAAATATCTTACATGTTGGAAGAATGCTAGAGAATTATGATATTATCATTTGTTCCAGTAAAGCAGCCAAGCAGTGCTTATCTATTAGTTGTCTCTCCTTCACTCTGTACCCACAAGATGTACCATAGGCCATGCATGTAATAGGTGAGCAATAAAAGTTAGATGGCTAGAAACGAAGTTTGTTAAAAATCCTGTTCTTTAACACTCAATCCCATCCTCTTACTCCTCCTCCAAAAACATGTTGTAGGTCTCAAGAAACTTTGCAATTCATTTTTGTAAAGAAACATTAGTTGTAGGGCTAATTATGATCCTTCTAAACACCAGTTATTAAATTTGGTTAAGCAAAAATGCACAAGTTTGAAAGTCTCCCTCACCTTTCCCCAGTCTGTTATCATGAGCACATTCTTGTGTGATTCCTGACTAACTTAGTATTTAGATGTTAGTGATACCACTGAGCACCCCAGGATGCAAAATACCTTTCTGAGTGGGAGCCCAGATTGCAGGAGGCATGAAAACATAGGCATGAAAACATAACCAGCTCTAATGAGGACTTCATAACAATGAGGGATATTAGTCACTGAACAGGCAATAAATCCTCTCTCCTCAACAATTCTCTGATGAAAAGGACCATGTGATATCTCAGTGCTGTGAACATGCAAATTAAGTCACAGGTGATAGATATCTTGCGGATTGATAGGTACTGCAGGTAATCAGATAATCGACCTGTCATGGACTGATAATGAGATACTTTTGGCTAATTGGAGGAAGACAAATGAAGTGAATTCACATAAAAAAAGAAAAGCTGCATATAAAAGCCATTGTACAGAAAAAGGAAGGTAACCAAAGAGCTGGGGGGAACTGGTAGTGGGGGGTGGAAGTTATACATTCTAGGTGATAAATCATCTGCTTATTCATTGAACAAATGCCAAAGGTTGTGGACACCTCCCTGGGGTGATTTGTAATCCAAAATTTATTGTCCAGAAGGTGCAGGAAAGCAGAGGATTGGAAACCATATCCCAAAGATGCCTCCATTTTTTGTATTCAATGACCCATAAATATAACTTGAGTATAACATGGTTAGATTTTCATTGAAAGCCATTGGAAAGCACACTTTAAATTGAACAGGAATTTCAGAAATTATGCCCCAGAGGAGACTCATTTGATTCAAAAGGACATGATGTGAATTTCATGTGTTCTGTAGACTACACTGGACCCTAGAACTATGACTGGCCTCACATATGAACAACTTGGGTCATGACCGGAATTTTAGATTTCACTTACAACCAAAGTCTTGACTTACAACCTGAATTCTGGTCACTTATGTGGTTATAAACAAAGACTCATGATACCAGAAAGGCATCCGTAAGCATATGTAACCATCAGCTGAGCCCAGATGCATGTGTTTGTGGATGTGATTTTGGTCAGTGCTTTATATAATCGCTACGATTACTGAGATCAAAATGTCCCCAAAAAAGCTAGAAAAGAAGCTAAGGAAGGACAGGAAAGAAAAGAAAGCAATCACAATCAAAAAGAAGAAGGAAATTGTGGAGAAATATGAGAGTAGTGTTTGTGTGACCAATCTTGCTAATATGTACAGCATGTCAAAATCCACCATCTCAACAATCTCACAAAGAAAATATTTGTATAATAAAGCTAGTGTTGCTGAAGGTGTTATTCAAATTAATAAGTCATGGATCAACAGTGTTACATGAGATAGAAAGGCTATTATTAGTGTGGATAAACGAAAGGCAGATTATAGCCTATCTGAGTCTATCATTTGTGAGAAAGCTTGGACTATAAATGCAGATCTCATAAAGGATAATCCATCAACAAGTGATAATGATGAAACACTTCATGCCAGTAAGGGGTGGTTTCACAATTTTAAAGTGAGAACTGGGGTTCATAGCATAACTAGGTGTGGTAAAGCATCTAGCACTGATAAAAGGGCTACTGAAAATTACATACACCACTTTGAAATGATGACACAGAGAAATGGCTTTTGCTGTCATCCAGATTTCAACTGTGATGAACCTGGCCTTTTCTGGAAGAAAATACCCAGGAGAACATACATTACCAAGGCAGAGAAGAAAATGCCAGGCCACAAGCCTGTGAAGGTTAGGCTAACCTTATTGCTATGTGCCAATGTGAGTGGTGACCTCAAGATAAAGCCTCTCTTGATTTATCACTCTGAGACCCCTAGAGTGTTCAGAAAGCATAAAATCATGAAGAATAGGCTAGGGGTCATGTGGAGATCTAACGCAAAAGCCTGGGTAACAAGAGTACTTTTTCTTGATTGGAAGGATTTCTGTCCTACTGTTAAGAAATATCTAGAGGATAGAGGTTTACCCCTCAAGGATCTCAACATGGACCATGCTTCTGCTCACCCACGAGATTTGGAAGAAGAATTGGCTGAAGAATTCCCATGGCTCTCAGTCGAGTTCCTCCCCCATAATACAACTCCTCTACTGCCCTAACCTATGGACCAGTAGGTTACAGCTAACTTTAAGAAGCTATACACCAAGGGACTGTTCTTGAAGTGCTTTCAGATGGTCTCAGATACAAATTCAACCCTTAAAGAGTTTTGGAAGGAACATTACAACATCCTTTCCTATGTGGGGTTATTGAGAAATCCTGGGCCAATGTCTGTCTAAGGACACTGAGGTCTGCCTGGAGGAAAGTGTGGCCTAAAATTATACAAGAGAGAAACTTTGTGTAGAGGAGCCTGAGCCTCCAACTGACCCTATGGTTGATGTCACTGTCACTACAGCAGAGTCCCTAGGCTTGCAGGTAGACAGTGGTGATGTTAAGGAACTGGTGGAGGAACACTCAGAGGAATTGTCCACAAAGAACTTCAGCAACTTCTGGGTGAGCAACAGAAAATAGCAGCTGAGGAGCTTTCTGAAGAGGAGGGGAAGTATCAACAATCAATGCAGCAAAGTTCTTCTTCTGAAATAAAGAAAATCCTGAAAAAATGGATAGAGTTACAAACATTTGTAGAGATCCACTCAGACAGAGAAAAAGCCAATTGTTGCATTCACTTGTTTAATGACAACGTCATGTCATACTACAGAACAGTGTTAAAGAAATGACCGAAACAGATAACCTTAGCCCAGTTTTTAGTCCTGCAAATGTTGAGACCTAGTGACCCAGAAGCAGGTCCTAGTGGGCTACAGACTCTTCCAAGGAGACAAAGGACACCAGAGAGCCAGATTCCTGATGCTCTTATGGAAGGGGACTCTCCTTCCAAACAGTAACCACCTTCCATTTTATCCTCCCTTCCTGCAAATAAAAGATGTCAACTTGAATGGTGAGTACAGTATGAAATTGTTGTTTTTGGTAAACAAGACACATTTTATAACTTTTTGGTAAATACACTAGGAAAATAATTGGTGTTTCTGGTAAGTAACACACATTATACAACCCTTTTTATTATGAAAAGGCTCATTAACGGGTGTTTTGAGAGGTTTGGGACACATTACGGTTATTTCCACTATTTCTTATGGGAAAAAGTCTTAACTTACAACCAACTTGAGTTACAACCAGCCCCCACAAACTAATTGAGTTTGTAAGTCAAGGGTCCACTATGTATGTATTAAAGAATATATTTTTTGCTTCAAAGATTAGTAAGGCAAAATCCCATTATATCCCCTCTTTCACTGTCAAAATACATGTTCTTCTACTGAAACCCCCTCTTTATGCACCAATAGGTCAAAAAAAGGAGGAAACCCACAAGGGCAGTGGCAATGAGGACGCCTGGATATCTGTGTTTCTCCCCCTCTCCCAATGGCCCTTTCTTTCTTTGTTCCTTTCTTTCTTCCTGCCTATTTCAACTATAGACTCACATAAAAATTCCATGTACATCATAGTTCACAATATATAATCATAATCAAACAATACATAGTTCTTACTGCACTGTATTATATTTTACCTTGTTAAACAACATACTCACACTACCTTCCCTACATAGTGACTCACTTCACTGGATTGAATTTGTGTTCTTCTATCCACTTTCTCTTTGTTTATTTAGATATCTGTATCATCATAAAGCATATTGTAGGTCTGTTACCTGCGTTGCAATTCACACTACATATAGGGTGTTATAATTCTTGTTTCTTCTTTTTCTCATTCAACATTGTTTTTGAGGATTTTTTTTAGTTTAATTTTTGAATCCTGCAGTTATATAAATCTAGTTCATTATTCCCATTGCTGCATCTGGTTCTAGTCTATGGCCTTTTATTTGTTAAGTTGCAGGAATATCTAGTATATCCTTAAGAATTTTAGGCATGAACAACATCTTCCTCTTGTCTATTGTCACCTCATAGATTTGCTGTGATGCCCCTTGATGAGCAGAAGACTTTAAATTTGATATACTGTCCATCAGTGTTCTTATTATGGCCTCTGTTCCACGATTTTGTTTAACAGCAGTTATAAAGATACTATCTTTCCTCCTGTTAGCTTTGTGTCTTTACCTTTTACACACAAGTTTCCAATCCATTTGAACTTAGTTTTTACATAGTGAAAGATAGGGACACAACTTGCTTTTTAGCATACTGTGAACTATTTTCCCAAAATAATTTGCTAAATAATTCATCCAGCCTGCATGGATTCATGGATTTCTCTCTAGGTGATTCTGTTGCTATCAGTGTGTCATTAGTCCTCAATCTTTATACCCCTCATATTGCAATATGTCTTGATAGTTGGAAAGGCAATTCTTCCCACTTCTTTGTTTTTCTGCTTCAGAAAGATCTTGTCCATTCGTGATGTTTTATTTCTCAGTTCAGAGTTTGGCATCAATTTATCAAGTTCCATCCACTTGAAGTAGGATGGCAGAATAGGTAGAAAGAAATAAATTGTAATAAAGAAAATTGTAATTTTAAGACTGTACTTTAAAGAAAAACTGCAGCTTCAGGGCACAAAGTTACCCAAGGTTACAATGCCTTTTTCCCTGCCAGGAAACTCACTTTAAAACAAACAAGCAAACAAACAAAAAATTCCTAAGCCTTTAAAGTGGGCTGATGATTTTCACCTGTAAATTGAGCCTGTGCTTTTCCACCATAGATAGAAAAATGCAGTGAATTTCTATTTTTTTTTAATTACTACAGTAAAAAAACACTTGGCACTAATCCTTCTTAAAATACTCTCTCTCTTGGGCCGGTGAGATGGCTCAGTGGCATATGCACCTGCCTGGCAAGCGCGAGGTCCTGAGTTCAACTCCCGGAACCCACATACAAAAAAAAGGCCGGTGATATCGCTCAGCAGCACAGGTGCCTGCTGGCACGCGAGATCCTGAGTTTGACCCCTGGTACCCACAAATATATATATATATATATATATATATATATATATATATACTCCCTCTCACTCTAAACACACTTATCCTATTGTTCTTGTGACTTTCTGATGCAGTTCTGGAAGTCTTTGTCTTAGTTACTTTTCTCATTGCTGAGACAAAACACCTGACACCCAAGGTTAAAGGCGGAAAGTTTTATTTAGCTTGTAGTTTGTAGAGGTTTCAGTCCATAATTGGCTGGCTCTAAGACAGGATGGCGTGGCAGAGGGGCAATCATTCATTGCTGTGGAAGACAGCAAAAGCAACAAGAGAGGAGGGGGGAGACAAGCCTCTTTCCTTCCCTTACATCGTATACTAGCTACCCACCCCCCAGGGCAGGTGTAGCACTCACACACTATCCCAGCATTGGACCATGAGTCAATCACAAACTCTAGATTCAGCTGCCTCTGAAAAGCCAACCACCCATGACCACATGAGCATTTGGGGGGACATCCAGACACAAACCTCACATCCTCTTTCCTGTTTATACAAGTTAAGTTAAAAGTCGGAGTGAATGCTGCTGCTGTCATCCAACAGAAAATCAAGCTCATAAAAAACATTACTATGTATACTCATCAACTTTATTCACTGAATCTGGCACCACACAAATTCTGGTTCTTCCCAAAGTCAAAATAACAATGAAAGGTAAACATTTTGAATCAACTGAGGACATAAGGCAGACACAACAGTGCAACTAAAGACACTAAAGAAGGAGGACTTCCAGAACTGCTTCAGAAAGTGGCAAGAATGTTGGGATAAAAGTGTTTAAAGTGAGGGGGAGTATCCTGGGGAGAATTAATGGCAATGTGCCTTTTACTGTAATGAATTTTTTTTTAAAAACACATACATTTTTCTATCATACCTTGAACATATCCTGGATCACCATCCTTGAGGACATCACCAAGACCATATAAAAACCTTCAACCCCTGACCATAATGCACCTCTCTCTTGAGGGCCTGCATTCTATTCTGAGTGTGTACTTCTTTAACTCTGCCTATTACACATTTCTATGCCTCTCACTGATACCTCCTGCAAATATTTTGTGATGTGAATCAGCAAACCTATGACCTGTCCTACGGAGGTGGGTAAATTGAGGCCCACATGTCCTCTTTGAGGGGGCCACCATGGACCCCCATCCAATTACACAATAACTGTTAACGTTTCACTTGGAATTGTACTGAATTCACAGGTCCACTTGGAAGGAACTGAAGATTTTATGATATGTTTCTCATTCATGAGGGTTCCCACTTACTTAAGATTTTAAGTATATACCTCAAGAGAGTTCTGTATTTTTCTCAGAAATACTTTGTATATTCTCTACTAATTACTACAAACTTTGGCACTGGAGCTACGGTGATGTCTCATTTTCTGTTATATTTTCTAATTGGTGACTGCTGATTTAGCTAAATGTTATTGATTTGTATGTGTTGATGTTTTTATTTGGAAACTCTGGTAAACTGTCTCACTAGTTATCAGGGTTTACTCTGTTGATCCAGATAGGATTACTTTGTGGATGAGGAAATCATCTATAAATAATGATCTTCAACATATTCTTCCTTTTCTTATTCCTGGCCTCTTTCCACATCCTTATTTGCTCCTCATTTTGGAAAGGTGCTTTAGCTGACTCACCAATTTAGAAGAAACTAGGTGTATGTCACTCAGACTTTTCTGTGCAGCCCCTTTGGGAGCCAATCTTCCCGCGGGAAGCAGATCTTCCAACCTTCCAGCCCTCAGCTATAGAGGGAGGTCAGCCTGACACTCTATAATCTGTGTAATTTGGAGATAAGTTATTGGCAAATGCACTGGACTGCACCATTCTTCCATATCAGCTTTATCAGTGATAAGGCAATCTTTTTATTGCCTCTACCTTTTTCTTAATTTCTTCTGACTTCACGTGACATAAAGATGGTATTATTTATTATCCCCCTAACACCTATACACCTTCTGATCATTACACTTCTGCTGTGGTTTGAATTTCTGTCTACCTCCAGAATTCATAATTGAAATTTAATTTCCAATGCAGTACTAAGATACAGGGCTTTAAGAGGTGATAAGGCCATGAGGGCTCCTCCCTTGAGAATGGCATTGAGGACCTTATAAAAGAGGGTTCATACAGTGCCCTTTTGTCCTTCTGCCAGTCTCTGTCTTCTCCTGTTATAAGCTGCCACCTTGGGATCCAACCTCTTTCTATGTCACCACGGGCTCTTCATGGTTTTGGTGTTAGTGCTGGAATTCATTCACGTGTCTTTTGTTTCTTTCCCTAAAATCTCCCAAGTCGAACTTGAGTAAGGGACACAATGGTTTATGTTGACTTTTCATGAGATCCAGAACTGAAATTCCTCCTGAAGATTCTGAGTGTCAGCCAGATGTGGTGGCATATCCCTGTAACCCCAGTAAGAGGGTGGCACATCCTTGTAACCCCAGTGATCTGAGAGGCGGAAGCGGTAGGGTCACAGTTTGAGTCTGGCACAGGGAAATCAGCAATTTAGCAAGACTCACTCTATCTCAAAATTTAAAAAAAAAATTAAAAAGGACTGGGGATATAGCTCAGTATGAAGGCTCTGGATATGATTCTCAGTACAAAAAAAAAAGATTGTAAGTGTTAACAATAGTGGGGGAACCATGAGGCTTATATCCCCATTAAATGCGCAAAGTCTGGCATAGAGTAAGTTTTCACTAAGCATTGACTCTGTAAATAGATTCATTCAGAGGTGTTTTAGATGATGTGTAAAGTCATGGTCTTTATTTTAGCTTTTATCTTCGTACCTTGAGGAAAATAATATTGCCTCAGGTGGACTGAAAACGCAGAATGATAGCATTTTAATGATCTAATCTCAAGGAGAGCTCCCAAACAGAGTTAATGCCACACACGGATACAAGGCTGAGTGAGATTTCTAATTAAATTTACATTTTCTTTCTGATTCTCAGTTTCCCTGGCTCTGGGAGCCACATCCACGCCACATATCATCATGTTAGTACTGTAAGGTTTCAACAATTATTAGTGCTGTTATTTTCATGTATCCAGCTTCCACTTCAGAAGAGCTCATAGTGTTTCACAAGAGCCTGCAGAATAGACATCAATTATTTCAGTCCCACAAGAAGGTAGAAAACATTGAAGAAGAAATTTAGAACTCTTTCTACTGTTTATTACCCTTTAAAGAAAGAAGAAAAGAAAAAGAGGAAGAGGGAGTAAGGGACAGAAGAATAGGAAAGACAGGAAAGGGAAGGACATAGCAGAAATTCCTTGCCTCTTCTTCCTCCTTCTCTGCTGTCTCTCTCCCATGAATCCCTTCTCTGTCCTCACCAACATGTTAGCACTGCACCCTAGTCCCTGAACTCATTTCCCTTTTTATTTCAAATGGGCGGTGGTGAATGCTCTGTAATCCACTTATCTGTTCCATGAAGCCTTTATTTATTTATTTATTTATTTATTTATTTATTTATTTATTTGTCTTTGAGACAGGGTTTCACTATGCAGTTCAGGCTGGCCTTGAACTCACTTTGTAGGGCAGGCTGGCCTCGGAGTCACAGCAATCATCCTGCCTCAGCCTCCCAAGTGCTGGGATTACAGGAGTGCACCACTCCCAGCTGTGAAGTCTTAGTCTATGTTTTCAGGGGCATTTCTGGGCCCACTGTCCTGCTCCCACTTCCTGCTATTGCCTCACTGAAAACCATGGGTCTTGAGGAATTTGGAAATGTCCACCAACTTTTTCCTTTCCTCCTTGCCACTATAGAGCATCTCTCTTTTCACACACCCATCCACCCTGTCTCCTTCCATTACATTTCTAGCTTCTTCAATATTACTTCCTTTACCACCTCCTCTTCCCCCTTCTGTTGCTGTTTTGGCTACTTTACCCTCTTCCTCCTCCTACTTCTCTCAGTGAATCAACATTTTGTTTATTGATCACTTAATGGATGCCAAGCACTATGTGAATCTAAGCATGTCATGAATCACCTCATTTAATAGTCAAAACATCCCAATGAAATACAGAGTATCAATACCCCACTTTTATAGAAGACTCTTTTAAGACTCTGAGAAGTCAAGTAACTTGTCCAAGGTTACATAGCCTATAAATGATGGGTCTCATTAGATCTTTCCCCTTGGCCTTGAAATATGGGCATGGTTGGATATGCAACAAAGAAAACAAACACATCACCTCCTCGGAGGCATTGTTCTATTCCTCTCCCTTTCTTCACTGCTAACATGTCTGTCCAGCAGATGGGTATCTATGCTTCTGTTTCCTCGACATCCAAACCTGCTTTAAATCTTTGCATTCTCACTTCCACTTGTTGCCATTCTGTCCATGCAAGAGTGACCTCTCCAACATCACTCTAACTAACAGCAATGGCCACCTTCTCTCTAAACAAATGGGCTTTATGATCCTTCTCCTTGACCCCTTGTAGCATTGATGTTTTTGATGATCCTACCTTTGGCATTTCAGCTGCCTGCCAACAGGGCTTATTAAACAGCCTTGCACAGTCATTGGACTATGATGGGTAATGCTGCCATCTTAAGCAACTGGCCGAAACACTAATGTGTGGGCCCCAAGGCCATGGCCATACGTTTTCATTTCTTTTAAGGGTAGAGTCATGCACTATCATCAGAGCTCTCCAAAGATCCGAAGAGCTTCCAAAGATCCTTGGAAGGATCTTCTATAGATTTAAAGCTATTTTTCAGCAAACATTTTTCATTTTTGTTAGTATTTGTATTACATAGTGCAGTATTTTTAGCACATAATACAAATATTTGTATTACACAATGTTTACATTCCTTGTGGGGAATTGGTTCTATACATAATACATCTTAATTCCTTTTTTAATTCCCTTTCCCTCTCTCCCTCCCCCCTCCATCCATCTCTTGGTCCTCTTTCTTTTTTTATAATTTCTGTAATAAATAATATTTATATTCCTTATGTGGCTTTACCTTTTATAAGTGTAACATCTAATCATTTGCAGTGACACTACTTGTATAACTCTTAAATATTAAAGGCCTTGATAACTAGATAATATTGATATTTGCAGCAAAATATAAGTAACACTGATAATACTACAAATATCTTAGGACTTGCGGGAATGAGGTGGGCGGGAGGTAAGGGGGAGTTGTTCTCATCTTTATCTAATGGTTCAGTAGAAAAATGAATCTCCTGAGGATATTTTGTATATAATTTTGTCTATGAGATTCTCCTAATTACTCTCACAGCAATATGTGTGAATATCACTGAATATTGATTTTCTTGGAAGATTTCGTAGCATCTAAAAGGAAAGAAGTAGTTCATACAAAGTAATTACAGATTTTGTTCCTCTGCCACATGGCCCAGAGAAAGTGGAGTCTCTGCTTGATTCGAAGTCTGATGCATGTGGTTTAACACACCCAGGAGAATGAGAATTGGCAGATTTAAAAATGGATAATATACTTAACATTTATATAGAACTCTACAGCATCCAAAGTATATTCACACAAATTATCCCATTTGCCTTCCCCCAAATCCTTGGGTACCATGGGCATTCTGATCCCAGTTTACAGATCAAGAAATAAAAGTCCTGACAATTGGCACTATTTCAGCAAATTTTCATTAGCAGTAAACATAGGCCGAGGGCTGGGGACCCTGCACCCCTGCCACACACACACACACACACACACACACACACACACACATGAGAGTAGCTGTGTGTCTATAATATGACCCTGCTCTTCCACCTATCTGTGACTGGAACAGCTGTGACCCACGCTAGACCATTCAGCTCTTCTCTTTCCCTTTTTAGAACTGAAATCAAGAGTCAAAACAAGTAGGAAAAGATTGCTGAGTAATGTGAGGAGGCTCTAGAAAGAAAGTCTAAAACTCAGACCACAAAAACTTCAACTTTATTCCTCCCTTCCCAGATGCTGGTCATTTGGCTTTTCCTTTGACTTCATAAGCTACTGCCTCAGAACATTTTTATTAATTTGAAGGGAGCTTCTGATATTCACAACTGAACGCTCTAAACTGAGGGAGCCCCCAGCAAATGATAAACACTGTCTCTTCACACTGCCTCTGATATTCCCCACGCTGTCATGGTAGAGTGATTGATTAATTAACTAAATGATCAGTCAATTTGTGTAAATAACTATCTTAAGTTTAAATATGTATGAAACAGTGATCTCTTTTCTTGGTGAGTTTGGGAGCCCTTAAACAGCAGCATTTCGAAAGTATATAAGCTCTTTACACTTAAAATTATGTGTGTGATAGTTTGGATACATGTAGGTAGACACTAATGTCTAAAAAATTAATTGGATTATTAATTGTGGAATGTGAAACAAATTAAAGGTCATTTTTGTTTTCATCCCTGATATTATTTACTCATTACAGAAAATTTGGTATTACCTAACATTTAGGTGCCAAGCATTATGCTAGAGGGGCTTGCTTATATTTTATTTGATCCTAACCACAATTTGTAAGATAATTATTATTCCTGCTTCGAGATGAGAAAATGTGTGTGTGCATGCATCCACATGTGTATGGCTGCCCAAACCATTAAAATAAACAGAAGTTTATAGTGTGAACAAACCATAAAAATATATGGAATAGTGGTAACTATATAGTGATACATAATATTTATAATCATGTGGAACTAAACCATTCTAAAAAGAAAAAGAAAGCTTACTTTGGATAACCTGTTCAGATTTATCTGTGTAGCCAACATAAATATGAAAAAGATTCTAAACACTTGTGTCATATCTGGCAAAAATGAGTAAGAATGGGAGATCATTTGGGTCATACTTGCTACTCAGGCAGGCAGGAGGTAGTGAAACTTTGCAGATGTCTTTGATGTGAAAATGATACGCTTTCATTTGTCAATAAGTCCACAGCTTTGTGTCAGAGGGAAAGTCTTTTATAAAAATGTGAGCAGATACTGTTTTATCTGTCCAAGTGGAAGTGAACAGGGGTATTATAACCCTCTCCCCATTTACTAAATTGACATTTGGGAGTCATTCTTTTATCATTTTTAATTTCACAAGCAATCTATATTTACTCAAAAAGTGTGGGCTTACAACTAACAAAAATAACTACACAAACCTCTCCTATTAATATCAGGGTGAATATTCTTCAATATTTTTTCAATATCTACATACACAAACTTATAAAAATGAAGTCATCCTGCCCCATCGTTTGCTTCATTTTATGCAACAAGATATTTCAAGTATTTTGTCATGGTGGGGAAACAGTTCTGCATGAATCTTCCATGTTCCTGTAATTACTGCAAGAGAGGCATTCCTGCCTTGGTCCTGGTATATCTTTTTACCAATATCGATATAGTGAGAGATCTTGGAGAACAGACATGGTCTTTCCCTAAGACGTAGGTGTATTAATCACCTTTCCTATCACTGAAAAAGAATACCCAGCACACACAATTTAGAGGAGGAGAGGTTTATTTTGGTTCTCAGCTTCAGCCCATAGTTACCAGGCTCCAAGGCAGAAACAGCATGGCTGAGGGGCCTGACAGAGGAAAGCTGCTCACTTCATGGCTGCCAGAAGCAGAGAAAGGGTAGGGAGGAGCTGGGCGCAAGAATACAAGCTTCAGATGGCTCAGCCGTGTAAGCGCCTGCCTTGCAAGCGCTAGGGCCCGAGTTCGACTCCCGGAACCCACATACGAAAAAGGAGCCGGTGATATCGCTCAGTGGCACGGGTGCCTGTTGGCGCGCGAGGTCCTGAGGTCGACCCCCCGGTACCCACAAAAAAAAAAAAAAAAAAGAATACACGCTTCAGCTTTCACCCCATGACCCACCTCTTCTGACCGGGCTCCACCTCTGCACACCACAATCAGCTATGACATCATCGGTGGACTAATCCACTGAAGAATATAGTGCTCCCATGACCCAATCACTTTTCGAAAGCCCCACCTCTGAACATGAGACTTTTGAGGAACATTTCAGATATAAACCATAACAGCAAGTTTCTTTCCAGCATTGGAAAAGTGATCATATCCCCCTCCTGAGAAAAACACGGGTATGTTGATTGTTAATTATACATTTAAAAAGTGTGTTTTCTAAGCTCAGAGTTCCTTTCCTGTAGTGCGACCCACTATTGATGTTAGGGCAAGTGTCACTGGCCCTCTTTGGTCATCCTGTGTGAAATGGGGCTTGGAAAACTAGTAGAAAAAAAATCCTGATGTTCTGGCTACTGCTTTTGCTGTGAAATTGTTCTTGTCCCTGACCTGAGTCTGTGTCTTCTGTCGGCATTCATTCAACAGTGGCAGACTTGCTATTTAAAAGTGGAGTAAAATCTGGGACTCTTCTTAGCAATCATGTCCTAAAACCATTGCTCAATATTACCATTTTCAATAGCTGCGTTTTATCAGGTGCACTATGATGTCTTTATCCAATTCTCTATTTTTGGAATCTTAAACAGTTTCCACTTAAATGGTCTTAACCTTAAATATAATACTTGTATACTCTGTAGTTATACTTTTACTGCTTACAAATGACTGTTTTTAGATAAAAATTCAGAAAATTTTTACTTTTGATGGGCCAGAGATACAATAGATTTTCTGGACATTTGGACATAAACTTCTACCAACATCTCATCTGTCACTGGCTGAAAGTGTCGTACTTACCAGGGGAGGATGTGTCACCCAAGAGCAGCTGGTGGGATGGGCCCAGAGGTGAGAACCCAGTCACTGTGGACTTTGTTGTGAAAATAAGAGGAGGCAAAAGTTCACAAACCCAGAAGGATGATTATGTGACTCAAAAATAAGTTCCTGGGCTGGTGAGATAACTCAGCGGCATAAGCGCCTGCCTGGCAAGTGCGAGGTCCTGAGTTCGACTCCCGGTACCCACATACAAAAAAAGGGCCGGTGATATCGCTCAGCGGCACGGAGGCCTGCTGGCAATTGTGAGGTCCTGAGGTCAACACCCGGTACTCACAAAAAAAAAAAAGAAAAAAAACTCAATGGAGAAATAAGATACTTCCATGACACACAATGTTTTTAAGAGCTCGCCTTTCCATTGAATGGCAACCAGCAGCATCCAACATGTTTTAATCACACCTGATAAAGTCACTCATGAAAGAGGAACTCCAGAACTGCTTCAGGAAGTAGCAAGAACAATAGGATCAGTGCGTTTGAAGCAAGGAGGATTAAGGGGGATTAATGGCAATGTGTCTTTTACTGTAACAAAATTTTTAAAATTTAAATAGTCATCATGTTTTGATCAATTAGCGTCATTTTGATTTAGATAGTTCCATGATTTATCCCATCACCAAAATGGATGACATTGAAACAAAAGAGTTTGGATGACTGCAGCCTTATTTATGGGACACTCTCTTATAGACTTTGGCTCAGCAGTTTTGTATTCTGCAGCTCTGATTTGAGGGTGAGATAATAGGGCAGGAAGTTCAGCACCCAGAAGTCCGAAAAACTGATGTGTGAGTGTGTCCTGGTGTAAGGAAGGTGAGAAGGAGATGAGGTATTGCAGCCCCCCAACCCACCCCCTCTGCTCCTGCTGTGGGAGTGTCACAGGTATTCTCGCACTGAGATTCAGATGAGCTGCAGCCATCACAGTGGCCTGTATGGATGATGTAAAATTTCCAGGGCACCATGGTAGAACAACTCCTCTACTCCTTTCCATCCTCTATCTTCAAAACCTCTCCCCCTACACTGACATCAGCTGTTGCACATCTTCTGGACATAGGCCTCACATGCCAGCAACTGTGCCTGACAAAATGTGAACATTTAGTATCCCTTTTCCTCTGTCTTATACTGCTGAAGAAAGGTGCAGCTATCTGTTCATGTTTACTTGGCATCTTAATGTGTTAATAATCATAACAGGCTGAGAGTCCAGCATCGTGGGTAGTATTACAGGTGCTCCTCAACTTATGATGGGATCCCATTCTGATAGACGCATTACAAATCAAAGCTGTATTCAGTTTAACTAACCTACCAAACACGCTAGCTCAGCAACACAGTGTACTGCAGAGTGTTGGTTGTTTCCTTCATGATCATGATGAGCTCCTTCCCCGGAGCTGCAGCGACTGCTCAGGATCATGAGAAAGGATTGGACTACATATCACTAGCCTGGGAAAAGATCCAAATTCAAAATTTGAAATACAGTTTCTACTGAATGTGTACACTTTTACACCCATGTAAAAATATTAGGCCATAGGAAAACAGAGCAAGCCCAAATAAATAACCTTATGAGAAATCTTAAGATATTTGAGAAACAATGAGAAACCAGGCCCAAACCAAAATTAAGGAGGGAAATTATAAAGATGATAGAAGAACTCAATGAAATTATGACTTAAAAAAAGTACAAAATATCAATAAATTGAAAAAAACTGGTTCTTTGTAAGAACAAATAAATAAAGTAGCAAATCCCTTAGCCAGATTTACCAATAGAAAAAGAGAAAAGACTCATATTGATGCAATTAGAAATGAAAAAGATGAAATCACACAGACAGTCAAAATGCAGAAGATAGTAACCACTTTGAAAAGTTGCATTCAATAAATTAGCAAATTTGAAGCAATGAACAGATTCCTAGACATATACAAATTACCAAAGCTAACCCAAGAAGACAGAAATATGCTTAATAACCCAATAACAAGCAATGGAATTGATACAGTAATAAAGAATCTACCAACAAAAAAAAAAGCGCAGGATCTGTTTTATTTACTGCTGGATTCTATGAAACATTCAAGGATGTTAGATCACAAATACTCCTCAAACTCCTCAAAGAAATTGATTTGTTTTTGTTTTTTTTTTTTTTGGAACTGGGTATCAAACTCAGGACCTCACAATTTCAAGGCAGGTGCCGTGCTGCTGAGCTATACCCCCAGCCCCAAAGAAATTGAAATGGATGGAGTGCTTTCAAATTCATTTATGGAAGCCAGTATCACCTTAATTCCAAACCTGAGTAAAGACACAACTAAAAAACAACAACAACAACAAAAAAAATCTACCGACCAATCTCCTTGTTGAACACTGACACAAAAATCCTCAACAAGATATTACCAAATAAAATGCAGCACATCATCAAAAGAATCACACATCATGACCAAGTAAGTTTCATCCCAGAATTGAAAGGATGGTTCAACATTATTAAGTCAATCAGTGTATTACATACATAAACAGAAGCAAGGTAAAAACCCACATGATCATATCAATAAATACAGAAAAGGCTTTATCATCCAACACCACTTCATGACAAAAACCCTGAAGAAAACAGGTATAGAAGGACCATACCTGAATTTGATAAAAGCTATTAATGACAAACCAACAGACAGCATCATAGTAAATGGGGAAAAACTAAAAGTGTTACCCCTAAAATCAGGAACAAGACAAGGATGCCCACTATCACCACTTCTATTCCACTTCTATTCAACCTGAAACATTAGCCAAAGCAATCCGGCAAGAGAAAGAAATAAAAGGGATACACATAGGAAAGGAAGAACTCAAATTATCATTATTTGCAGATGATATGGTACTCTACATAGAAAACCCAAAGAACTCCACCAAAAACTATTAAAAGTAAGAGTAGCAGGATACAACATACAAATCAACATACAAAAATTATTAGTATTTGTGTACACCAATAATGAACTTGATGAGAAGGAAATTATGAAAACAAAACCATTCACAGTAGCTTCAAAGAATGAAATACCTAGGAATTAACCTAACCATGGGAGTGAAGGACCTCTACAAAGAAAGTATAATACTCTGAAAAAGGAGATTTAAGAGTACATTAGAAAGTGGAAAGACATCCCCTGCTCCTAGATAGGCAGAACAAATACTGTCAAAATGGCCACATTCCCAAAACTGTCATAGTGATATAGTGCATTCCCAATCAAAATACCAACAGCATACTTAACAGAACTAGAGAAAACAACCCTAAAATTTATATGGAACCAGAGAGATGCAGAACAGAAAAAGCAATTTTGGGCAACAAGAGCAAAGCAGTAGGCCTTACGATACCAAACTTCAAGATATACTACAAAGCAATAGTGATTAAAACAGCATGGTACTGGAACAAAAACATATACATGGATCAATGGAATAGAATAGGGGATACAGAAACATCCTTAGACACATTCAGCTATTCGATCTTTGACAAAAGTGTCAAAAGCATACATTGGATGAAAGATAGCAAAGAGTGGTGCTGGGAAAACTTGTTATCTGTTTGTGGAAGATTGAAACTGGACCCATATCTCTCACTGTGTACTAAATTAAAATAAAAATAGATCAAAGATCTAAACATTAAAACAGAAACATTAAACTTGAAGACAAAATAGATAAGACACTCAAAGACATAGGTGTAGGAAAGGATTTTCTAAACTGAACTGTGGAGGACCACCTGGATGACTCCTTGAAAGAGGAGCAATTGTCTCCATTTTGACTAAATCTGGCCCTATTTCTGTATATTGATATGCACAGAGATGGCCAAGTTTTGTCTTTATCCCCTCAAATGGCTTTAAGCAATGCAAATGGGTCTAGCTGAGGTGCTGATGTGTAGTTGTTAAAGCAATATGACAGGTCAGTGACGTCCCACCTACAGCTCCCAAGTATGTGTGAGATAGGCCAAGTGAAGCCAGGCTGTCGGCTGAGAATGAGACTCAAGAAGAGAGGCTATGACTTCTCAGAGCTTGAAAATTGCACATCAAAACTGAAGCACCAACCCCAAAACACTAGATACCGCCCCAATCTGTGATATGCAGATTACTCTTTCTGCATATCTCTCTCTCTGCATATTACAGAGGTGATTTCAGGCCTCCTACCTTGCCCAGATCACAACACTCACATACTTCCTGCCACTCTCACAGTCACTCATCCCTGAGCCACTCCCCTCTTCACAAATTAATACAGAACCTCAGTTGCACAAGAAATAACACCAAGAACCAACAAATGGGATTATATCAGACTAAAAAACATCTGTAAACCAAAAGAATCAATTAGTAGAGTGAAGAGACAACCTACAGAATGGGAAAAAATTTGCCAGTAACTCTTTAGAAAGAGGACTAGTATCTAGAATATACAAAGAACTCAAAAAAACTAGACCACCTAAAATTAAAGACCCAGTTAAGAAATAGGCAAGTGGGCCAGTGAGATAGCTCAGCGGCATAAGCTCCTGCCTGGCAAGCATGAGGTCCTGAGTTCAACTCCCGGTACCCACATACGAAAAAAGGGCCAGTGATATCACTCAGCAGCACAGGCACCTGCTGGCGCATGAGGTCCTGAGTTTGACCCCCAGTACCCACCAAAAAAAAAAAAAGAAAAGAAATAGGCAAGTGAAATGAAGAGACACTTCACAGAGAAAGAAGTACAAATGGCCAACAAATATATGAAAAAAAAATGTTCAACATCTCTGGCCATTACAGAAATGTAAATTAAAACAATGCTAAGTGTCCATCTTATTACAGAAATAATGCCAATCATAAAGAAATAAAAAATAAAAACTGCTGGCATACCTGTGGTGGAAAAGGTATGCTTTTACATTTTTGGTGGGAGTGTAAACTAGTACAACCATTATGGAAATCATAATGGAGATTTCTCAAAGAACTAAAATTAGAAATTCCATATGACCCAGCTATACTGCTTCTAGATATCTTCCCCAAAGAGCTTAAGACATCATACTACAGTGATACCTGCATACCAATGTTTATAGCAGCACAATTCACGATAGCTAAATCCTGGAAACAGGTTGTATAACCATCAACAGATGAATGAAGAAAGAATAGTATCTATTTATGGTGGAATTCTGCTCAGCTATAAAGGACAAATTTGAGACATTTGTGGGAAAATGTACGCACGTAGAAAAGATAGTATTGAGTAAAATAAATCGAACACACAGCTTAAAATCCGTATAGTATGTCTCATCTGAGTAAGGCAAAGTACAAACTAAGAAAAATAAGGAAGGATATGATGAGTCAAGGGATGGATCTCTTTCAGATGGTAAAGGATCCAGCAGACCAAAGGGGCAGGGTGAGGGGGAAGGGATGGGGAAATGTGTAGAGTGAAGATGTGTCAGGTACAAGGTCCTAATAACCTCAATGAATGTGGACAGTATATGCCATAAACATGAACTAAGATTAACCATATCAACAAGAATGAAAAGGGAGAAAGGGAAATTAGAGGAAGAGGGAGGGAGGGGGAGAGGGAGAGAAAGGGATTAAAAAAGGAAACAAGCTGTATTATGTACATGTACCAATTCCCCAAAATGATTATAAAATGCAGGTACTGCAAACATGTACTAATAAAATAAAATTTTAAAAAATTAAACCCAACCACGGTGAATCAAGGACCATCTGTACACAAGTTTAATGCAGCAGAGGGAGTGGTTAGGGACCTTTCCCAGAGTTTTTTTTAGCTTGGAAGTACCAGAACAGGATTCAGTGCTTTTGATCCTTCACAGGACATACTACAAAGCTGAACACATAGGAAATCATCATCAAATGTCTAGAAATTCAAGCCCAGTGAGTTAGTGGCTTCAAAACACACTGAATCCATGGTCTTGGATAGTCAGATGTAATAGTGGATGCTAAGGCAAACATGGTCAAAGAAAGTAAGGAAAAAAGTACAGTCAGTGTCAGAGACTCCTCAACCTGAATCCTGAGTCCTTGGCTGGTAGAGTGGAGACTGGATGTGTCTCCTGGAAGCTCCGGTAGGGAGGAAGGGTATTGTCCTGGAAGGAGCACAGCAGGCCCAGGACCCCTTTTGCCACTCCTTCTCTCAAGACCCCCTTGTCCAAGCCCATTTTTCACTTGGCCCATTTAGTCCCACTCCTTTCACCCTTTCAGCCTGACCAGGCCATCAAATGGGTATACTCTGGTCTGACTATGGCTTTCAGAATTCACTGTGAGACCAGGAGGCTACTATGGGTTGACTGAGCAGGCTCATCATCTATTTGAAGTTTCCAGGCTGTCTAGAGAAGAAACATCTTTTGAAACATTGCAATGATATCTATGGTAGAATTTGAAATGATAGTTGTTGTTTTGCTAAGGGTTCCTCTCTGACAGATTGCAATGGTTCTTTTCTGTCAATGTGGAAGGTGACAATATGCCTATGGCTTCTACCAGCATGTTTTGGGTTGGTGGGTGGGAGAAAAACAATACTTTAGAAATAAACTTGGGTTTGCTGCTCTGATGAGCCCTTCTTCCCATCCAGGACCCTCACCAGCCATGCTCAGGACACCCCACCCAGGTATCTTCCTCTTTAAAAATTTTGCTGTGCAGGGACAATATGGCACTGAGATTTAAGCACAGGGGCCCTGGGGTTGGGCAGACAAGGTGATGAGTCTCAGCTCTTCCTTTTTTGACAGACTTTTGCAGCCCTGAGCAAGTAGCTTTGCCTCTCAGAGCCTTTACTGCCTCATGAGCCAATGGGGATAAGAAGGGATTCTACCTCATAGGATGATAGAGCCGATTTGATTTTTTTTAAATGTATGTCCAAAGCTTATTAGCATATATGGCAGGGAGCAGGATTTATTACTGTTGCTGTACTGTGGTTCTTAAATTTGTGGTCTATGCATATACTGTGCCTGGTCAATATGAGGCAGGCTGAGAGTTCTGCTGCAGGTGAGCCATGGGTGAATGTATGGTACTGGGCAGTCTTCTCCCTGGGGAGCTCAGTTCTCCACCAGACTCAAAAGGCAGCTACTGTGCCAGAAAGCAGCAATGCTGAAATCCTTATTTTCTTATTCAACATTGTATATAAGAAGATGCAAGAGTTCTTTTTATCTGACAATAAACTGTGAAGATGAGTGAGTTAAAACTATGAACCAAGGAATGGGAATGCTATTTTGTACTGTAACCTTCCAAGGATGAAACCATGAACCTTAGATCTAAGTCATGAGCCCAAATACAGGAGAACTGCTATCAGATAACAGCCCCGGGAATTATCCCCAAGTGATAATGTTCTGTGACATCATAGCACTGATATATTTGCCAGTCATTCTCATCTGATCTTAGGGACACCTGTGCTACTTTGCATTCAGAACCTCTGTTCCAAGCACTGTATTGATCTTGCTATCTCCACCCCACCCCAATACTCTGAAATTGGAAGATTAATTGAATTGCTAAGATGAATAGTGTTATGTGCACCAGCTCATTTTCCAGTGGTTAGTATGACCTTTTGTAAAAAGTGTTGGTTCAGCGTTTGAAAATGTTTCCCAACATTTCACAATGAAATACGTATCAGAAAGTAAAGCTTTACAATGATTTTCTTTTATGCTGACAAACTGAGCAGTATGTGATGTTCATTTGCTCCAGAGTCAGAAAAAAACACAATGAGTTATGAAGTCTGAGAATATCACAATTGGCTTGTAACAGCAAATAGTCATGACTATATAATTCAATTTAACTGGTTACTCAGCTCTTTTTGAAAGGCATTATTAAGCTTGCTACAGAATTTCAAAGGGAATCAGCTTCATTAACCAACTAAACAATTAAACCCTGGATTATTAAAAACAATTACAGGCAGATGAAAAATACTGCAAAGTCGCCCTTAAAATGCATCTGAGATCTTAATCAATGGAAATAAAGATTTGCAAAAAATTTTTTTCAGATTGTGTTATTTTCTAATTATCTTTAATTGGCTATTTTCTAATGCAAGGCATTCGCTATATAAATATGTTATGTATACATATTATTTTATAATGTTTAGATAATCTAAAAGAAGAAAATGACTCATTTCAAGAAATAACCATTGTCAATATTTTGCCCTAGAGTCAGAGTAATTGGATTTATAAACTAGTTCCAACATTTATTGATTCTGGGATCTGGGGAATTCACTTAAACTTTATTTGATTCAATTTTCTCATCTGAATAATTGGGATTTAAAACAGCACCTTCCTTACATTTTTTTGGATAGAACAAATTAGGTAATATGTGTGAAATCTTAAGTCAGGTCCTTGTATTTGATGAGTCTTCATCAAGTATTAGCTATTTGATATATCTTATATAATTAAATGAGGCTTTATTACATGCACTAGTTTATAATCAAGTTTTTGTCGAATAACATATGGTAAAATTTTTTGAGCAGGCAGTACCCGAACACCCCATCCAAGGTCACAGAAGACATGTGCAGACCAGGGAGCACTGACTGGAATTTGTCTGGAGACCAATGTTCAAATGAACCAGATGGACTTTTATCCAAGGATAGGTATTGGCTTCCTTTTTTTTTCTTTTCTTCTTCTTCTCCTCCTCCTCCTCCTCCTCCTCCTCCTTCTTCTCCTCCTTCCTTTAATCTCTCCAAGAACTTGGTGTGCTTGGACCTTTAGAAACTATGAAATGTATTTGAGAAAAATGTGGAAATGAAAGGAAAGGATGCTTTACTCTCCACGCCTGCTGCCTGGGTGTGGTCCCCTCTCCACAGACTGCTGGTGGCAGCACACTTGGCCACTGCACCCTGGTGACATGGATGGCTGTGGATGTGCATGTAGGTACGTGGTCTCACCCACGTGAATCCCGGCTGGGATGATAATTAAATATATTTAATTTGAAGCAAAAAAAACAGCTATACGTCAATAGTTGCACCTCAAAAACTAGTTGCACATCTCTTCATTGTTTATAATGCCTGTGTAATATTCCACAATAAGGATGTTTGGTAAATTTACCAAGTCAGAGACTAAACAGAGCTACATTTCAGACACTTTCCTGCCTTATCCCAAGTCATTCCTGTTCTACCAGGGCTCTCTTTACATTTGTTCAAACTCCATGCTCAAGCTTGAGCTCTCAGCATGCACAGCCTCCCTCATGGTGACACAGTGCCCTGCTGGAAGAGGCCCTGAAGATTCCCATCTCGTAATCTTCCATTATGCCATTGGATGCTGCCCAGGGAAGAGAGCCTCTTTCTTTGTTTCTAAAAAGTAGCACTTTTGCCATTCACATGCTTAGGACTTCTGAAAAAATGTCAGCTTGTCTGAGGAGGAGGCTTGTGTCTTTCTGGAGGCAGCAGACACTTAAATAACCAAGTAAATCAACTCCAGAAGTCAACACCATATAAGATTTTTTTTCTGCCATATCCCTAGCAGGGAGCTTAGTGAGCCAACTGCAGAATGTTAGCCTCTCTACACTCAGTCTGTGAGAGATGAGCTGGTCCTCCTTCACAGAACAGCTATGGAAACCCTGTCACAGGTCACATGGACAGAAAAAGGCAGAATAGGTGGAAAATCCAGATTATCCGGGGGTCAGGCCCAGAGCTCTGATGCTACCACAGCCCCTCATACTCATAGATGTCTGAAGGGTCATCCCAGAAAATGTAGTTGCAAAGAATAGGACAAAATGGTTCATTTTACCCCCTCAAGGTCCTTAATGTTCACTGCTTATACGAGCTGATGGATTTGGAGTTTGTATGAAGCAGTTGCCTGTGTTGGTTGTTCACTTTGTTGGCTAATCATCAGTATATTAGTCCTCAGTTTAAGACTCTTGTACATTAGCTGGTGAGGAAACCTTCTGGGTAACTTAATGGTGGAACTTCCTGCCTGCCACCAGTTTGATTTAGATGCCATCTTTTAACATCAATCTGTACATAATTCAATTTGTTACATTTTAAATCAGTAACATAAATAGGTAGAAATAAAAACCTATAGGCCTGATATCACTGATAAGAATTATTCATTTTTAAAAATTCATTACAACTGAGACAAAAATGGAAAGTATTAGCATGTGAACAATATATTTGATTTTGAAGAATATGTAAAAGATAGAAGGTAATATGTCGACAGTATTTTTCTATGCCTAAAAGACAACTTCTAGTACTTTCCCATTACTGGGATATGATACCCAACACAATCAAAGGAGGAAAGCTTTACTTTGGCTCATGGTTTCAGGGGATTCAGTCTATGGTTGGCTAGATCCAAAGTAAAAACATAATGGTGGAAGGGCATGGTAGAACAAAGATGATTAGTTCGTGGCAGGCAGGAAGCACAGCAAGGAAATAGTGCCAGATGAGGGAACAAATATAAACTAAGGTCATTGGTTTGTAACCCACCCAGACACAACCAAAAGTGTGCTTTACTAGTCACATCAGCTACTCCCAAACTAATCAAGTTGACAATCAAGGTTAACTGTCACATTTCACTTCTTGTCAACTTGAATCTGAACACATCTCATTAAGCCATACTTAATCCCCAAATAGACACAAGGTCATAATTATACATAACATGATACAACTTGTATCATATAATTGAAGCACAATAATCCTTTCCCCCGAAGTCTCAACACAGATGACACTGCTAAAAAGTCCAAGTCAACATCTCTTTTGAAACTCAAGGCAAACTTTTAGCTCTGAACCTCTGTAGAAATAAAAAATAAATTATGTAATCCCAACACACAGTGGCACAGAGTAAGTATCCTATTCCAAAGGGAATAATAGGGGATAGAAAAGAATAGGACCAGAACAAGATCTAAACTCAGCAGGATAAACATGTTTGTCTCTCCATGTCCAGCACCTCAGCATGGTCCTAAGATGTGAGTTGCAGGGTATTTGAGCACTGCTATGGTTTTACTTGTTGCAGGCCAAAAAGCCTCTCTTTGGCTGTGTTCACTCCCTGCTTCTTTCTTCTGCAGATGTTTCACATGTCTGGCATCTCCAACTTCCTGGGGCCTCCACTGTATCTTTAGTGTCATTCCCATAGCTTCATGCACTGCTCTCTCAGGGGCTCCTTGCCTGGCCTCCCAGGCCTTCCTTTGAAATCTGGTTGGAAGTACTCCTGACTTCACAGTTCTTGCATTCTATGTGCAGTAAGACCAGCATCACATGGACAGCATCAAGGTCTGCTGTCAGTGCGGGCAGTAGCCAGGGCCCTTTGAAACATAGCTGCAGCACCTCTCTGAGTGCCTGACTGGCTGATCACAGTGAAATGAATCCTAGGAAACCAATTTTCTAGGAGGCCCTTCCTGAGCAAGGCTCCAGGGACTCACTTCTTAAATGAAAGATTGACAATTTTGCATCCTTGAACCTATGATGGGTAGGATCTTGCTGATTTCTAAAATGCCCTCAGGTCTTTCTTCTTAATTCTGTAAAAAACGTAGTACTTGATTTCTTTTTGATGGTGTTGATCTCTTCTGCAACCACACTCTATTCGGTCAAAACTTTACACACGATTTCTTTTGAGCCAATATTTAAATTTTTTCAAATTTTTCTGCTCTGCTTTTTGCCCTTATTCTCACTATAAATCTGGCTAAAAGCAGCTAACAGTACCCATGCCACAGACTAGCCATTAGGCTGCCTTGCAGTTTCCTCTACCAGATCGATTAATCCATCATCCTTAATCTCAGCCTCCTGCAAATTCTCAGGACATAAGCAAATCATAGACAATTTTTTCCCAGAGTGTAACACACATGTACTTTAGACCATGTGGTGGATTAACTAATTGTCAACTTGTAACACCCAGCTGAACTGAGTCAGTGTGGTTTGGGGTGTGGAAGATCCACCCAAGGATTGTTGCCAACAGCATAAAAGGAGAACTGGAGAAGATGGTATGCTGTTGATTTTTCTGGAGAAGCTTGTCACACTGGTTTACCTGATACAAACTCAACTGTTCTCATCATTGGAGGAGCTTGGGTCCTCACTGTCACTGAAGATGGCTGCAGTTCTTTTCAGGGGAGCTCTAATCCTTACCTTGGGTATTGCTTCCTGGCTCCAGTGCAGATCTCTCAGCCTGGTGGCACAGATCCCTCACCCTGCTGGCTCAGACTTTCTAGCTTCCACCACTGACCTTTGGGCCTTTCCAGTGTAGATCCTTGATACAGACTTGCATGAGACATTGTCATGGGCTCTAGGCCTCCAGCTGGACTTGTGGAGGACATTACCATGGACTCTAGGTCGTCAACTGGACTTGTGTAGGACATCACCATGAGATCCAGCCCTTCAGCTAGATTCTTTGGGTCTCTAGTGCATGGACAGATCTCTTGCACTCCTCTGCATTTGATTTTTTTGGGTGAATATTATAAAGTAAGCCTATAAATTATGTGACCTGTATTAAATCTCTCCCTTGAAAACCCTGACTAAAACAGACCAATAGAAAATGAAGTCCTTGCCCCTAACAATAAAATTCTGAGCCTGGCCTTTACTGTCTGCATTCTTATCAGAATTCTGCTCTTCTGAGTTCCAACCAGAATCACCCATCTAGTACTGCTTACAGCATTCTAGGACCTCTCTTCCTCACACCTCCAAACTTTTCTAAACTCCTCTCACAAACCACTTCCAAAGGCTTGTGAACCAAAAGGTCAGGTATAGTTGTGCCAACAACCCTAATCTCAGTAACAATTTTCTGTATTAGTTGGCTTCCCTACCACTGGGATGTAATCCCAAAACACACAATTTAAAGGAGGAGCGGTTTAATTTGGCTCAAAGTTTAAGGAGATTCAGTCCATAGTTGGCTGAATCCAAGGCAAAAATATTATGGAAAGGTGTAGCAGAGGAAAAATGCTTAGTTCAATGGTGATTGGAAAGCAGAGCAGAAGAGCAGTGCCAGAGAGGAAGAGGTGAGTGATCAGGTATAGACCCACCCAGATACATCCAGAATTGTTTTTATTAATTGCCTGGACAGCTCTGAGGTCAATCAAGTTGACAGTCCAGTTTAACTGTCACACAAATCTAAGTAGAATTTTCATAATTTATCTTTATCTTCCAGAGAACAGAAGCCTTCTTTTAAAACATATTTATTTTCTGGTTTCATATATTTGACTGGTATTCATAAAGTCACCATTATATTCTGGGCTCATCATCATTTGAGAAGAGGAAATGTTTAGGAGCACATGGGAGCCCAGCATAAAGGTCTGTATGCCTGAAGATTGATGGAAAGTTAGGGCAGTGATGATTTCTTTAAAATATCCCTGTCTAAGATTCTATTGTTGGAAAGACCATAATGATCCACAAACTCTAATTACTGAACACCAATGGCCTGTCCCATGAATACTGAGAGACCAGGTATGTTGAGAGGGCTAAGAGTGAGGTGTGTGCAAGAGGCAGTCAATTCTTAGGCTTGATAAGAGATGCCTCAAAGTCAGTAATGTGCTGTGGGA
Source organism: Erethizon dorsatum (assembly GCA_028451465.1). Taxonomy (NCBI): domain Eukaryota; kingdom Metazoa; phylum Chordata; class Mammalia; order Rodentia; family Erethizontidae; genus Erethizon; species Erethizon dorsatum. The sequence continues at coordinate 104,437,509 of CM051822.1, forward strand.
TGAAAACAGCTTCTAACTTTCATTCAAGGATGAGGACAACAGAGCCACAGAGTGTAGAGAATAAAGCTCTACGTAAGTGAGACAAAAACATCAATGAACCTAGTGTGCCTAGCACACAGTAAATCGTCTTTGAATATTGAGTAGATTAATGAATGTGGCTCCTACTATCAAGGAGAGGAAATGGAATTTATTGTAATATATTTGTGCTGATACCCTGCTATCTACAAGCCACAAAACTTCCCAGCTTGCAATATCTTCCTCAGCAATATGAGAATGAAGACAGGACCATGCCCATTGGATCCTGGGTATTAAATGAGCCAATACATTATCCACACAAAGAATTTAGAACATGGGGCTGGGGCTGCTGCATATGATCAATCACGCAGAGACACTCCTGACATTGCATAGTGCACAATCTGTGCCGCTGTTCAAGATGATTTTGGATGTTGAGTGGCTCCTACATTTACAGTCCTGTGCTAGGTTTCATTATCATATCAGATTATACTCATAAGAGGCCCCAGGGGTGGGAATTAATCCCATGTTTCAACTAAGGAAACACTTATTCAGAAACATTGAAGAATGTTCCAAAATTGCAGAGTCAGGTAGGAAATGACAGCACTAGAATGAGAACTCTAGTCAGACTCAGCTGCCTCTCTAGTGTCCCAGAGAACTTGCAGCTGAATATGTTTAAATGCAAACTGGACATCCTTCCCCAGCTCATAATGTTGCAAAATTTATGCAGTGGATTAATCCACCGATGAGATTAGCACCCTCATGATCAAATCACCTCCCCAAAGCCCATTCAACTGACTTTTGGGGACATTTTAGATCCAAACCATAATAGTTTCTTTCCCTCATCTTCTTTTCTGGTTCTTTTCATCTGTATGAGAGGGATAGGAGTCCCTCTATTAATGCTCAGTGTCTTTCACAGCTGGTGCTAAAATTCTAAAATTGAGCTACTAAAGCTTCAAAAACAGAAGGAAAGCTCACTCCTGATCAAAAGCAAAGGAACTACTGGAAATTCCTTTAGGACAAAGGCACAGAACCACCAAAAGGAAAGTGCACAGAGGAGCCAGCAGCCCCTTCCTTCCCTCCTGCAGAAGGATGTGCTCAGGATGCAGAAAAATGCTCATGGGTCTCAGGGGAGAGATGAGGTGTAGAGAGGTGAGAAACCAAATGTTATCTAAATCCATGGTTAGAAATTTAATGCCAAGAGGGATAAGGTAGGCACACAGGTGAGTGAAGTAGCTGGTGGGACCCATGACAAAATGAAGTTGTCCTGATCTAAAGGGGTTCTCCTTAAACACAGCTCACACAGGTGTGAACATGTGCAGCCCTTATCTCATGTACTACCACTTAAATTCAAAGAAAATCTCTGGGCTCTTGAAGTTTTCTATTTTTATTAGTACATATTTGCAGTGTGTAATGATTACATTCATTGTGGGGAGTTTTGTCCTAGGCTTTTTACATGTTCAAGAAAAAAATTAAATATCTAGGAATTAGCATAACCAAGGAAGTGAAAGACTTCTATAACAAAAACTGTAGTGCTCAGAAAAAGGAAATCAAAAAGGACATAAGAAAATGGAAAGAGATCCCCTAAAATGGCCATACTTCCAAAACTGATATACAGATTTAATGCAATCTAATTCACAGAACTAGAGAAAACTATCCTAAAATGTATAAGGAACCAGAAGAGACCCATGGTAGCCAAAGTGATCCTGAGCAATAAAGGTAAAGCAGGAGACAGCAGGATTTCAAGTTATATCACAAAGGTACAGTGATAAAACAGCACGGTACTGGCACAAACAGCCATTTAAGTCAGTGAAACAGAAGAGGATGCAGAAACAACACCAGACACCTTCAGCCATCTTATCTTTAGTAAAAGGGTACAAAACTATATTCTGGAGGAAAGATAGCTTCTTTAACAAATGAAGCTGGAAAAACTGGCTATGCACATGTACAAGATTGAATCCATATCCATATCTTCCATCATGTACTAAAGTAAAATCAACATGGATCGAAGTTCTAAATATTAAAACAGAAATACCTAATCTGATGGAAGATAAAATAGGTAAAACTTTTGAAGACATAGACATAGGCAGGACTTTCTGGAAAGAACTCCAGTTGCATAAGAAATAACACCAATAATCAATGAATGGAATTATATCAAAATAAAAATGTTCTGCACAGCAAAGGAAACAACCAACCTTGTGGTGATAACAAACATCTTTGACTTGTTCCTGATTTTAGAATAAAAGCTTTCAATTTTCCCCCATTTAATAAGTTGTTGTCAGTAATTTTGTCATGAATGGTTTTTATCAAATTGAGATAAGGTCCTTCTATACCTACTATTTTCAGGGTTTTTATCATTAATGGATGTTAGATTTTGTCAAAGGCTCTTTCTGCATCTATTGAGATGATCATGTGATATTTGTCCTTACTTCTATTTATAGGATAAATTACATTTATTGATCTGCATATGTTGAACCATCCTTGCATCCCTGGGATGGAGCCTATTTGGTCATGTTGTATGATCTTTTTAAAGATTTGTTGCATTTTGTTTGCCAGTATCTTCCTGAGGGTCTTTGCATGGTATTCATTAAAGAGAATGGCCTATAGTTTTCTTTTGTAGTTGAGTCCTTGCCTGGTTTTGGAATCAAGGTAATGCTAGCTTCCAGGAATGAGTTGGCCAGTACTCCTTCCCTTTTAATTTTATTCAAGAGTTTGTGGAGTACTGGCATTAAACATTCCCTGGAGTTCTATATTTCATCAATTAATCCCTTTTTGTCCTAGGCTTTTCTTAGTTGTTTGTTTTGTTACTATCTCAACTTCACTTCCAGCTTTCAGATTGTTTGAGATTTTTATACCTTTTGGTTCAGTTTTGGTAATTCATATGTACCTAAACTATATCCATTTCTTCTAGATTCTCCTATTTATTGGAAAATAGGTTTTCAACAGTAATATCCATTATTTTTTCTTTCTCATTTCTAATCACATTGATATGAGTCTTTTCTTTCCTTTTTCTTCTCTTTTTTTTTCTTTTTTTGGTGTTAGTCAATTTTTTATTCTTTCAAAGAACCAGCTCTTTGATTCTTATTATTGTTGTTTTAGTCTTAATTTCATTAATTTCTGCATTTATCTTTATTACTTCCTTCCTTTTACTAACTTTAGTTTGGATTGTTCTTCTTTTTCTAAGACCTCAAGGTGCATCATTAGATTATTTGTTTGGACTTGCTCTGTTTTTCTGATGTGGGCATTCACAGGTATAAATTTCCCCATTAGGATTGCATTCACTATGTGCCATAGGTACTGTTGTTATCGTTTGATTCTATGAACTGTCTCATTTCTTCCTTGATTTCTTCTATGACTCATTGACCATTTAAGACAGTATTGTTTAGTTTCCTTAATTTATATAATTTCTTCGGTTTCTTTTCCCATTGATTTCTAGTTTCTTTGCAGTATGATCTAATAATATGCATGATACAATTTTATTCTTTTGCATTTATATAAGCTTGCTTTATGGGCTAGCATGTCATCTTTTGGGGGGAAAGTCCCATGTGCTGCTGAGAATAATATATATTCTATGGTTGTTGTATGAAATACTCTGTAGCTATCTATCAAGTCCATTTGTTTGAAGACTTGCTTCAACTCTGGTATTTCTTTGTTGATTATTTTGGTCTAGTTGATCTTTCTATTTGTGACAGTGAGGTATTAAGGTCCTCCACTATAACTATGTTGATGTTTATCTGATCTTTTATGTTCAGCAGTGCTTGTTTTTGAAGTTGGGTACACCAGTGTTTGGTGCATGTAGGTTTATAATTCTTTTATTTTCCTGTTGAATTGTTCCCTTAACCAATATGCAGTGACTTCCTTTTCCTCTTCTAATTAGCTTTGTTTGAAGTCTATGTTGGCTGAATATAGGATAGCTACTCCTGCTTGTTTTCAGGCACAATGCAAGAAATACTGTTTTCCATTCTTTAATTTTTAGTCTATGAATTTCTTTTTAGATTAAATGTGTTCCTTCTATACAGAATACTGTTAGATTTTGTGTTTTGATCACATCTTTTAATCTGTCCTCTTTTGAGAGGGGAGTTGAGACCACTCACATTAAGAGTTACTACTGAATCAGATAAGGAAAGAAGCTGTTGTGGAGGAGATTAGGGCTATACCGAGTTCCACATGCAGATGAGTTGCAATACTCATGTAAAGCAAACCCACTACCCAGCTTCAAATATGTGGTCTTGCCGGTCTTTCCTAGATTTGCTCTAAATTCAAATTAGTAGCCTAAATAATCGGAGCCAGAGGGGGTCAAGGAGGAAAAACTGTTGAAGATCTTTCTTCTGTGAAAGATAAATATATGCCCTAAGCTGTTCCAACACCCTTGATTTCTGATTTTTTTGAACATTGAATATGTTTTAAAAGAACGAGATTGGATGACACTTGACTGCAAAAAATGTTTATAAGCAAATAGCCTAGCCTTCTTATATTTTCATATAAAGTTGTGAACTTCATAACTTGTAAAGCAAGATATAAAGCAAATGGAAAAGGAAAATAATGTACTTTTACTAATGACAAAATAAAAGAGTTACTACTGAAAGGTTTTGACTTATTCTTGTTTTACTATGATTGATTCATTTTCTTCCCTTCTGCTTAATGGCTCACCCTATCTGGTATATTCATTCCGTTAGGCTTTTTGTCATTGTTTACTTTACTGTCTCTTTCTAGGCTACCCTTGATTATTTTGTGGAGTGGTGGTGTGGTGGTCATGAATTTCTTATCTTTATCTTTGGAAATACCTTATTTCTCCACCAATTTTGAAAAATAGTTTTGCAGTATATATTAGTCTGGGGTAGAAGTAGTTTCCTTTTATGGCTTTAAACACTTCACTCCATGTTCTCCTGGCCTTTTAGGTTTATGTTGAGAAGTCTGCTATAATTCTAGCGGATTTCCCTTTGTAGGTGATTTGTTTCTTTCTTCTACCAGCTTTTAAGATTCTATCCTTGTGTTGGACTTCTAGGATTTTGACTATGATGTGTTGAGTAGAAGTTCTTTTCTGATTGTGGTTATTTGGAGTTTCATACATCTTACTTACCTGTATGTTAAAATTCTTTTCACATACTTAGAAAAATTTTCTGCTTTTTTTTTTGTAAACAGCTTTTTTATGCCATTCATACTGTCTTCTGATATTTCAATTAATCTTAGATTAGTTTTCTTTGCATCATATGACAGATTCTGTATCAATTTTTCATGTCTGTCCCCTTGTTGTTTTTAAGATTTCTCTGAGCATATGATCACCCAAATCAGTCCTGTCTTCTAGTTCTGATACTCTGTCCTCATATTTGTCTCTTCTGCTGCCCATACTTTCAGTAGAATTTTTTTTACTCTCCTTGATTTCTGTTTAGTATCTTTTCATTGACTCTAGTCCTTTACCAAATTGGTCATTCATGTTTTGTGATGGTTTGTTTAGCTCAGCTAGCTTTTTATTAGTGTCATCTGTAAGCTCACTGTCTGTTTTCTTTATTAAGTCCATTATCTGTTTAGTGATATCATCTTTGAGCTCACTGATCACCTTATTAATCTGTGTCTGTTTCCTCTTTTATCATTTTATATAATTTGCCTGTTTAACTTTTGATTTCCTCCCCAGTGATGACCCTTGGATCACCTTTGAGGGAGGAGGACATTATTGGAGGCATTTTGTTGCATTGTTTTCTCATTTTTCTTGTGTGTGTGTGTGTGTGTGTGTGTGTGTGTGTGTGCGCTGAGGGTCATGGGTTGATTACAGCAGAAAGACTTTGCTGCTACTGTGGATAACTCTTTAGTTAGTTTTTCTGTTCCACTGATGCACTGTAGGCATGGCTAACTGTAGACTTTTGTCCTTTTCCTAAGATGCAATCACCTTTAAATTTGTGGAGGGGACGATGCAGTATAATTGGCCTATCACTCAGTTCTCTGAAATTAACCACAGTATTGTTGATGCTGCAAAGACAAACCAGATATTGAAATACATAAAAACCAAATAATAGCAATTCCCATGCCACGGCAGCAGCAATAGTGATGAAATCAACAATAATAGAGTCAAAGATAAAGTAGATATTTATATACTATAAGAACCAATAGGAGCCAGTGAGATGGCTCAGTGGTGTAAGTGCCTGCCTGGCAAGCGCGAGATCCTGAGTTTGACTCCCAGTACCCACATAAAGGAAAAAAAGGGCTGGTGATATTGCTCAGTGGCACCAGCGCCTGCCGGAAAGCGCGAGGTCCTGCGTTCAACTCCCAGTACCCACATAAAAAAATAAAAATAAAAGCTACCACTTTACCAACCTTAACAATAGAAAAGAGATTTGTAATAATAACATGGACAAAAAGATAAACCAAATATTGACATACAGCAAATATCTACTAAATGTGCTGACTATACCACTGTTAGTATTAAAAGGAATTCAACAATAATAGCATAAAACCAAATAAATACCTAAAGCTTAATAAAGCATAATAGTAATACTAGTAAAGATGGAGGGTTGTGAAAGGGGAAAATAAAAAAAGTAAAATTTGAAAAATAAAGAAGAGAGGGGCGGTGAGATGGCTCAGTGACATAAGTGCCTGCCTGGCAAGCACGAGGTCCTGAGTTCGACTCCCGGTACCCACATACGAAAAAAGGGCCGGTGATATTTCTCAGCAGCACAGGTGCCTGCTGGCACACGAGGTCCTGAGTTTGATTCCGGTACCCACAAAAATAAATAAAGAAAGAAAGAAAGAAGAGGAAGATAAGATGGAAAAGAGAGAAGTGAGATAAAGACTCTTATTAAAGAGTAAAAGAAAATTAATAAAATTAAATAAAAGTAACAGAAAATAATAAACAAGAAGAAAAAAGAAAAAACAGAGAGCAAAATAAAAACATAAAAAGAGATGAAAAACCCTCAAGTCCCCCAGAAACAATAAAGAATACAAAAAATTAATTCAAAAAACTTCCTCCATGCTTTAAATGAGTGGTTTCTTTCCAGGGTCTGGAGTATTGGAATCCACCAGATATGGAGGAGTGATAGTGAATCACTAAGACCTATTTTGTTTCTACACTGACATTTTTGTGTGTGAATGTGGAATCCTGCCTCATCTTTTCTGCTGGATTTAGTCAGTCAATGGCATTAACTTTAAGGCTGTATTTGCTGTAGCCACTCCCAAGTTCTGTGTCCCTCTGTGTGCTCCAAGTCATGATTTTCTCCACCTAGCTATATGGCCTGGGGGTTCCCGAGGTGCTCCTACTGCTCCACCAGCCCCTCTGTCCACTGCATTCTGTGTTGAGTGTAGGTGGGGAGGCAGAGGGGTAAAGCAGCCTGATGGACTTAATGCCTTCACTTTCAGGTCAAACCCTCCCTGAAAGCCACACGCAACCAGACTGGATTCTCAACTCAGAAGGCAGGTTCCTCATGTCCTTCCTGGCCTGACCTTAAATTTCTCAGGGGGTCTATCTAGTCCGTGCCTTTTCCATGACTCTCTTTTGTGGATGCCCCTCCAGTCACCGTGGTAAGGTGACCCCAGAAACCCCAAAGCATAGTTGTTCTGTGGTTGTTGTGTATCTTAGCTTTAAACAACGAAGCCCTTTTCAAAATAGCTCCTGACTGAACACCCTCAAATATGAGATGCACCATATTGGATTTCTTCTCCAATTTTAGCCTGCCACGCAGAAGGAATCACATTCAGAGTAAAACCCCACACTTTTTGCAGTTTACAATAGCCATGGGCTTTTCTTGGAGCTGGCACTGCCAGCCCAGTATGTGTTTCTCTCTGGTGCTGCCGACCCTGTCCTGGCTTTACTTGTGTTATCAAAAACAGGCCCCCTCACCAGAAGCTAGAGTTAGATCTCTAAACTGCTTCATTCTTTCCTCTGCACTGTGCTCCATTTCTCCAGCTTCTCTGTAGTCTGTAGTTTTCCTGTCAGTTCCTTCCTAATTCCCAGATATCTACTTTTTCCCTCACAAAATTGTTTTTGAAGTGTCTTGATTCCGGGTCCTCAAAAGGCTGTATTTGCTGTCAGTCTTTACTCCACCATTTTTAATCCTCTTGAGCTCTTGATTTTTAAAGAACAATCATAAGAGCTAACTTTGATCACACACACACAAGGCTGAGGGCAGAGCCTTGAAACTCTCTGTATCTGGAGGATGTAAAAGAGCAGAAATTAATGGAGGCAGAGGGAGATATCAGGAAGCAAAAAGCTAACAGAAAGCCCATCTGTGAGATGCCAGGAAAAGGGAGAGAGGGAGGCTGCAGTCTGCAGTGGTAACTTACAGAGAGCTAAGAACACAGGGTGGCCTCAGAAAGGCTGTTCAGGGGCCGGTGAGATGGCTCAGCTGCATAAGCGCCTGCCTGGCAAGCGCAGGGCCCGAGTTTGACTCCCGGAACCCACGTACGAAAAAAGGGCCGGTGATATCGCTCAGCGGCATGGGCGCGAGGTCCTGAGGTCGACCCCTGGTACCCACAAAAAAAAAAAAAAAAAAAAGGAAAGAAAGGCTGTTCAACTTGGCATACAGGGTGTCACCAGTGACTCTAGAGGGAAATTTTGGCAGAGGAGGAGAAATTAGACGCACATCTTCAGGAGTTGAGCAATGGTAGGTGGCAAAGAACAGGTGCAATTAGCATATACTATTTCCAAAGTTTGGCCAAACTCCTTAGAATTCTTCAGTTCATATCCATTCTCATTAGTGCCATCAGTTTCAGTAGACATTTTTAATTAGTCCCACATGCAGACATTTCAGCCTCTTCCATCCCACTGTTCAGGGCTATTATCAGAAAGACAAGAGGAAACCACTCAGTTGGGATCCTCTTTCTAAATGCTCATCAAGAAGAGAAAATCAACTAACCTTCTGAACTTATTACAAGTGCAGCTGCATAGAGGCCATCCATAGAAATGAGCCTGGCCAGAATCTGCAGTGGGGGAGGGAGAGATGGGATGCTCATGCTTCAGTGAAGAGCTCTTCAGATTTATGTGGAGGTGGAGAGACATCGAGACCTCCATCACGATTGCATTATCCCATGACAGTCATTCTTCTAAGGCATAGAACTTCTCCTCTGACTTTGGCTAGAAGGGTCTCTCTTAGACTTGCTGAAACTTCTTTGGAGCTGCGTGGAGACTCACTCTGCCACCAACATTTCTCCCTACCCTCCCACATCCACCACTGTCAGCATTGCACTGCCATTTGCTAGCTCTCCCAGATGCCCCTCATACACACACAAAGATACATCCACTAAAGAGTCTTTCACAGCTAATCCTATTTTGGCATCTGCTTTTGGAGGAATTGAACTACCACTCATAGTTTAGTAGAAGTAGAAGATTAGCCATTAGGTGTTGGAACAATATTTCAAGGGGCACTAGGGGCAATAATGATAGATTTGGAGTCACAAACTCTGAAATAAATAATTTATTAGCTTTATAATACCAAGCCTATAAAATGGAGTTGAAACAATACTAGTAGGTACTAATAATATAAGTTCACAGTGCTGTAAGCATCAAATGAATTTGCTTGCTTAGATATACTTTGTAAATGATTTAAAAAAAAAACTTTACAGCAGGGCATGGGGATGCCTATCTGTAGTCCCAGCATTCTGGGAGGCTGAGGCAGGAGGATTGCAAGTTTGAGCCCAGGCAGAGCAATTTGTAAAAAATAAAAAGGTCAGGAGAGCTGGGGATGTTGCTCAGTATGAAGGTCTGGGGTTAAAGACCCAGTACAAAAAAAAAATCATTACATCCAGGTGAGGTGGCACACGCCTATAATCCCAGGTCCTTGTGAGGCTGAGGCAGGATGATCAAAAGTTCGGGGCCAGCCTGGGCAACTTAGCAAGACCTTGTCTCAAAATTTTAGGGAGGGGGCCTGGAGATATAGCTTAGTGGTAGAGGGTACCTAGCTTCACTCTCTATTGTGGCCAAAAAAGAAAAAGAAAAATAAATAAAAATTTCATATGCTCTTCCTTCATAATAACACACACTAAAAATGATGATGACACTTTGATGCTAAAAATATTAAATATTCCGTTGCCAGAAACCAGATTGCAAAACAGATTGATACCTATGCAAATCAATTTTGTGCATAGATTCTCTTCCTAGTGTTGTAAAATAAAAATGGAGAACCTACTATCAATACAAGGATTGAAGGAGAAAGGCTTAGGGCAGAGTACTTGGGGGCATGCAGTTCAAATTTAATAGGTAGGTTCTTCTTGAAATCTCATTCTAAATCTTAATCTCTCTCTCTCTCTCTCTGTCTCACGTCAGTGGACATGATACACTGTTCAAGATGGACCATTCTCTGGCTTCTTGGACTTTGGATATTATCTAAGAGCCTCAGCTAGATCCCTGTTGGTCTCATAGCCTTATATATTCTTCCAAGAATAGCTGGTAGCCAAGCTGATATATGATAGGTTAGGAAAGATTTACTCTGGCAGTGAAAGTCCTCTAATCAATGATGTTCACATGGCACTTTCCTGAGACTCATCGGTGAGTTCACGAACTAAAGGTCTGGGATAGTGGGTAGTTCTGTTAAGACACAGAGCAACTTGCAGCTTTGTTGACCTAAAACTGGGCTGACATTTCATAGCTCCTTCATTAGCCCACTGGATGTTCTCTGTCAGCCTCTAATCTTTAGCCTGACACTTCCCTCTTCCATTCACATCCCACTGACCAATTCTCACTGCCCTCCTCCTCTGTTTCAACTTTCACATACAGTTAAGAAATGGCCAACTCGTGCTAGGATTTTTTTTTTTCAGTGCAAGGGATTGAACCCATGCTAAGCAAGTGTTGTACCACTGAATTATATCCCTTGCTCTGTATTCCATGTTTAGACAGGGTCTTGCTAATTTCCCAGGCTGGTTTCAAACTTGCCACCCTCTTCCTACTAAGTAGCTCAGATTACAGATGTGTGTCAGCATATGTGGCTTCAGCCTTTTTTCTTTTTTTTTTTTTTTTTTAAAACAGTCTCTCCTTAAATTGTTGGGTTGCCCAGTCTGAGCTGGAACTTGTGATCCTCCTGCCTCAGCATTCCTGAGTGCTGAGATTATAGGCATGTGTCACCATGATCATCTAACAACATTTTTAAGTCTAGAAATTGTTTATATGCATACCACTTAAGAAAATTTCATTAATTCATTAATTTAAAAAATAATCAAATTGCTAGTTTTTTTTAAGTTGAGTCTTTTAAAAAGTTGGAGATTGTTATTTTATATGTTATTGGTAGAAGGAAAGCAGAATTAATACAGAATGATAAAATTTCCTCTGTCATATTCTCTTTCTCCCTCTCTCTTTTCCACCCTTTTTCAGATTTTTTTTTTATTGTATGTGTTTGTCATACATAGTGATTACAGTTACCCTGGGGGGTTGATAAAGACATGTATCACATCTTGATCACTTTTACTCCCCCTGATTTTGTTGTTTTGTTGCTCTAGTACTGGGGATGGAATAAATTGTGTCCATCCCAACAAAACTTGGGAAAACTACTGAAAGCACCTAATGAGTGGTTTTCAAACTTTTTGGAGTAAAGAACATATTAATAAGAGTGGTCACTGATTTTGATATTATTTACTGAGTTTTAATTTTTTTAAGTTTTATTTTTATATTTTGCAGTGCCGGGGGTTGAACCCAGGTCCTCACACACCTAGGCAAGTGCTCTAGAGAGTGAAAGTTTAGACTGACACTGTCAAGACATTAGCCACCAACCATTTGTGGTTAAGCAACTGAAATGTGACTAGTTTGCACTGAGATGTACTGTAAGTAAAATACACTCCACCAGTCAAAAACTTATCAAAAGCAGGGGCCAGTGAGATGGCTCAGCGGCTTAAGTGCCTGCCCGGCAAGCGCGAGGGCCCTAGTTCAACTCCCAGAACCCACATACGAAAAAGGGGCCGGTGATATCGCTCAGCGGCACAGGCACCTGCTGGCACGCGAGGTCCTGAGGTCGACCCCTGGTACCCACAAAAGAAAAAAAAAAAACTTATCAAAAGCAGAGTGAAAAAGTTCTCATGAATAATTTATATTGATTATAGGGAGTGAGAATATTTTGGATATGTTGAGTTACATAAAATATGTTGTTAAAACTACTTTCACCAGAAAAGAAATGGCCCTATATTCTAGTTTAGCCTTACTTATTAAGCAGTTACTGGCCAGACATGTTCTGCTACCATCATTACACCATGCTCTTATTCATTACTATTAACACACACACACACACACACACACACATACACACACACATATTTACAACCACGGAGATGGAGAAAGGAACAAGATCAGTACATTAGCCCAGCTTTCACAAAAGTATTGACTGATTTTGGAAAAAACAGTGGGCATTTATGAATAGATAGGTTGCTGAACAGGATTTCAGAGGAAATTCATGCAGGGAGCCATCTAGGAGAGACCTAGGGAAGTGGGTCCAGAAAATGTAAGTGATTTGTAGGTCATATAGTAGTTTCCTAGAGCTACCATCACAAATTACCACAAACTGGGTGGCTTAAATGACAGAAATTCTTTCTGTCACAGTTCAGGATTCCAGAAGTCTGACAGTGAGATGTCAGGTGGACCCTCTGAAGGCTCTGGGGAAGAATCCTTCTTCGCCTCTCCTGGCTTCTGGTGGTTCCCAGAAATCCTTGTCCTGCATTTCACTAATCTCCTTATCCATCATCACATGGCCTTCTGCCCTGTGTGTAACCCCATCTTCAAATTTCCCTCTCTTAAGAAGGAGACCAACCATATTGGATATAGAAACCACAATAATCCATTGGGACATCATCTTAACTTGATTTCATCTACAAAGACCTTATTTTAAACATCACATTCATAGGTACCTGAAATTAGGACACAAATACATCTCCTGAGGAACACAACTTAATCCACATAGGCTATACAGCCAGATAATACCAAGGCTGTCACAGAGACCTGACTCAGTCCACACACGGAAAAATGAAACCTCACCAACAAGATGATTTTTAAAATATTAATCCATTCCTCCTGACCCTTTCCAGAGAAATTATTGCACTTCTAATTTAATGTTTTTTTTTTGTTTTGGGGGGGTTTGTGGGTACCGGGGGTCAACCTCAAGACTTCGCGTGCCAGCAGGCGCCCGTGCTGCTGAGCGATATCACCGGCCCTTTTTTTTTCCATATGTGGGTTCCGGGAGTTGAACTCGGGCCCTCGCGCTTGCCAGGCAGGCACTTATGCTGCTGAGCCATCTCACCGGCCCCTTAATGTTTTGATGTAATAAACATTTATGCAATTGAGCACTTACAAATTATTTATATTGTATTTAGGGGACTGGATATGATGCATTTCCTGAAAAGAAGCCTTACAGTGACTCACTACTTAGAGTCCGAAGAATAGTCTGAACATGTGATTGTTTCCCCTGCTCCACACTGGGTGCCCTCTGGTTACTGACTTTCATTCCAGGCTCCTTCCCTGCCCTTACTACCATGCTCTCCAGAGCTCCTTTCTCATGCTTGGGTTTCTAGCTGCATCCCAGAAGCAGAATTCGGGTTCTCAGCATCACATCAGCTCCATCTGGAAGAGGAAGTAGCAGGCGCTGAGATAAAGGAGCCATGACCCCTTTGAATTCTTCAGACTTGAACCTTTAGGGGACAAATTAACTCTTCTCTAGCTAAATGTGCCAGCTTTTACTCAGCTGTGTTTTATGCCACCCCACCCTCAGTTTTTCCATTGTTTTTATTAATCTTGCTAAAGACACCCAGGATATTTGCCTGGAGTGATGGAGGTAGGGAGAAAAGAAGAAAAAAGGAAAATAAACCCATCTTGCCACATGTAAAAAGTTCTAGGCATCGGGAGATAATGAACTAAAGTTATAGCATTTATTTAAACTTCTCCCATCTGAAAGAATGTTTAAAACGACTCTTCTCTGAACTTCACAGAGGGGGGTGGGAAGAAAAGATGTTCTGATTTAATTCCTACATTATAATGAAAGCAATTGTCCTGTGTGTGTCATTATTTTTCCATTATCTTAATGCATCAGTTAATGAAGATTCTTAGAGCCCATTCATGCAACTCCAGGAGCTGAGCAGATTCCACCCTCCACCTTGTGGATGCAGAAGCAGTTTCACTGCAGACATGATTCTCTCTCTCACATCAAAGTCTCCTCAGGGCCAGTCATTGACTGGGCTGCATTTTCCACCCTGTAGGGGCAAGGCCACTTCTATGATATCCAGGTGGGTTTCTCTCCCCCATTACCTTTCATTTATGAGATCACTGCAAGAGGCAGCCATTCAGAAGGGCCCCACTGCGTTGATGATGGCAGATTAATAACTCTTGGGCAACAAGGGCACTTGGGATGCTAGACAGCTCATGAGTGACACGGAGCATAGAGCACTCCCTCTGTGAAAGAAAATATTTTTAAATAATAGGGATTTTCAGATATTATCCTCTGCCTGAAGATAATAATTTCAGAAAGGCTAACTTTGCTTTTTCTGTTTTCCACACTCTGTCCTTGATCTATGAGAGCAAAAATAGCAAATGTTATATAAAGCTTCCTCAGAAAAGAAATCAGACAGAGAAACATTCCCCCTAAGTAGGTTCATAGGGAAAGAAAGATGGAACTGGTCAAGTGGGTCATGATGGGGGACAAGATACTAAGGTGCCTGGTGCATGACTAAGGATGAGGAAGAGGGGGCCTAGACCCTAAGAGAGTAAGACAGTCCTGAGTACTGAGGGTGGCAGAGAAGAGAAGAAAAGAAGAGAAGTTGCAGTTATTGTAGACTTGTCCCTTGGGGCCTGAAGGGCTCTGATCACATAGACCTCAGGTTCAACTTATTGCCAGGGTAGAAAGTGTGGTTTCCAGGCATTTTCAATGGCTGAGTTCTTGCTCCCCAAGTCTCAGATCCCTTATCTGGAAAAGGGTCACAGCAGTCTCTCTCTTAGAGTGTCAGTGAGGGGACAAAATAATGCAATGAATTATTGCATAATGCAATGTGGATTGCTCCAGAAAAGCACTGCAGATTCTAATTATGATGTATGTAGCCTTGTGGCTCAGTGCCCTGGACGAAGTCTGCACTGAACACATACCCAGTTGGGTCAGGAAAGTCCAGTGTGGACACATACATGAAGTAAGCAATCTGATGGGGTTTTGGTTTTAAAGTAAGTTCTGGTGACATGCTAATACCCAGCTACGGTTAACACATACTGGGGAGTGTTTTCAAAAGACTGCCTATGCCAAGTGGACAGAGATCCTTGGAAAGCCAATACTACTCCGATCATAATCATTCCATGTGTAGTATTTTGCAGCAGCTATACTAAATACCTTTCCATTTAAGTGTGACTTCTAAGTAAGAATATATCTAGGAATTGGGATCTTAGAAAATCTGATAGTAAAGATAGAGAAAAATTATTTAAGTGTGGAAGAACTAAAGGGGAGTTTATTTTTCTTTCTGCCTATCAAGATTTTCTGTAATAACATCATGATATCACCTTAACAATAAACAGTTATGTTGAGATACTACTTAGCAGTTTAGTCCATAGCTTCATGTGGGCCTTTCTGGAAATTATTTCAACTTTCACTTCCTCAGTTTTTGCATTTTCAAAACAAGGGAATTCAAATATGTGCAGAATAAAAGGCCTTTCTCAGAGCAGTCTTATTATTCTAGAGTGTAAAAGTTTTACTTAAAGTAATAGATTTCATCCATTCAGAAAAGCTTTTATCTTAACTGTCAGATGATTTTCCCACAGAAAACCCACACATTTTAATGACTGCCTGAGGAATAATAAATAAAAGAATGACAGGTAGATGTTTTGAGTCTTGGACATTTTTGACTAATAGAAGAGCTATCACAATACAACTTTGGCCATGAAAAGATGAGTGCTATTATGCAACATATTTATGCCTGGTTTACCCAGTGAAAAGTGGTACCTTTCAAATGAGGTAGGGTGCACTGAGCCACCCCCTTTCTCCAGTATCAACCTCACTGCCATTCATTGGACACACTGACTGCTTTTTCATTCCAAGGTGGCTCTAAGTGATGGATTAAGCCACACAAGCCACTGTGTAAACTGAAATGAGCTACTATACACTGAAATGCCTTTGTAATTTGCATACTTCTTAAATATCAAACTACGTCTCGCATGCAAAATTCATGAAAAAATATTCATGAATGGAAGTTGTTACTGGGTCTAATACACATAAAGTATAGCCCACAGTATGTATGCAAAAGTAAGAATTTAAAGAAAATCTATATTAACATTTAGAAGGTTGGATTTCTGTTGGGTGTCATAGTGAAGAAAACAAAATATTTGGGGCAAGACAGACCAACTTGCTAGCTCTGCTGCTACAGTTACTGCATCTGTAAAACTTATGTGTAGTAGATTTCTTTGTTCTTCCTTCAGTGACTTTGGCCATCTTTAGTTCTGTGGCATAGTTTATAAATCTGGAAAACATTTGGTATATTTTTTACTTGTTTGTACTCTATTTCCTTTAAAACAGTATCTGGTGGCCATGATATCAATTCATCTTCATCTTAAACTGGGCTGCTAGCCTACTGATGAAAGCAATTAGGAAGAGGGGCTGGAGTTTCTCACTACTGTGGTTAATAATTTGCTAATGCATTTAAATTAATAGCAGGTTCAAAACCCTAATCCTTTTATATCCTAAAAGGATAAAGGCATTTATATTCTACCACCAGCTATTTCTACAGTTATTTCCATGAAAATGAAGCTAATACTTACAGACATAGATAGCCCGCTTTTGACATCAAGTTCTCATATATGTCCATGTTAAACTGTGCTGAATAATTTCATATGTACTGTTAAGATAAGAAGAAAATGTGTAAATTTATAAAAAAAATTCTTTTTAGAGTTTATGGGGAGACAAGGAGGAACAAAGACCCAGTAATGCTGCCACTCAGCTCCTCATGAATGAGTGTCCCTCCCCAGGTGTTACTGTGTCTCACCTGTCCATCAGTGCCCCTACCTGTATTTCTCCACAGGTTGAACTTCAGTCAACAATAAATAGAAGCCCAATGACCATAAATCCATGCTCCATCCAATCTTGAGCCACTGGCAGCATAGGACTTAGTTTCATCCAGAAGTGTTAGTGGAAATACACTGGGGTCCTTGTGGGAGGATTTTTCTCCTAGAGTGATATAGGATGCAGCCCCACCGTGTCTTGCTTTCGGAAAACTCAGAAAATAGGGGAGACACCACTCCAGTATCTAGACAGCTGACTGTCTTGAGCAAACCCAATAAGTAGCTCCTTTTGAACGTATTAATTGACATAAAGTTGTCCTGATTTTTTAAACTCTTTTGAGTCCACTTTTAGGTAATCTATTCCTTGCACCTGAAAACATCCCCTGAGAGTGTCTCTCTCATCATTCAGCCCTTGCTCTGAGCCTTCTTTCCCTAGTCCTGGTGAAATCTCTATCATGCATATTGCCAGAAATATGATAAAAAGTTAACCTTTTCTCCATCCCCTTGATGCACTGCTCCCTTATATCCTAACTGTGCCTGTTCCTTGGGAGGCACAAAGTTTGCCTCTTGCCGCTCTGCAGGAAATAGGAGCTGGGAACTGCAGCTCCTCCAATTCCAGAGATGACCTCTATGGAGTTAGGCAGAGTTTTTCAATTGTCTGAACCCTGGGAGGTAGTAGCAGAAAGAAATACCATCAACAGCTACTGCCAAGTGCTATTCTTGGTGGCTGCAGAGGAATGGCAAAAGAAGCCACAGGGCACCACCCCTGCTGCCTTTGCTTTGATGGATGGTGCTCTGGAGGGCCCCAGTAAGACACTGGCCCAGGTTCCATGAAGGACTGAGCTTTACACAATTGCTGAGTTGTCACCTGAGGAACACTGCAGTTCAAATGTCCCCACCCTTCTTTACTCTTATCCAGTGCTATCTGTGCAGAAGAGGACGAATTTGTTTCTCTATTTTATTTGTTTATTGCTGTGGAAGGAAGATAACTTTCTTCCCCAAGGAGATCAAAAGAAGTAAAGCTCCCAAATCCAGAGTTGATCTGACTAAAAAGACCAAATTTCCATTACAGCCTTCAGGTGCTGCCTGGGTAAATATGTTCCAGCCTTCAGTGATCATCAAGTTGTGACCATTCAGGAAGATCGCTGACTGGCTACTTTGCCAAAAAGTGAAGCTTTTCAAACAATGGGCTGCACAGCCTATACCTTATTTATGAACATTGGCAATCACAAGTTTTCTGAAAGGTTGGCGTGGTGTTCAGGCCTTTAATAAATTATAACTTTGTCAATTCTTTGCGCTTAAATGTATTTACACAGCACAAAACAAAGAAATCTAGCAAAGGAGAGTCAAGTTTATCACACCCCATTTTTTCACTAAGTTTTCTAATAATGTTTACTATTATTTATTGTGATATTTCAACTTGACCTGAGTAAGAACCAGCTAGCACCTAGCAGATTAGTAAAGCTCTGGATATGTCTGTGGGTATTTAACATGTGGGTCCCAGACTGTGAGGGGAAGACCCACCCTGGATGTGGATGGCACAAACTAATAGGCTTGTAGTCTGGGTAGAATAAAAAGGGAAAGAAAGAACTCTTCTCTTTTTCTTCAGAGGAGCTCTGGTTTTCATCGCTGTCTTTAGACATTTGTTTACAGTTTCTTCAAGCTTCCAGTGCAGACTGCAGCCTTCCAAGGCAGGTCTATTGGCTTTCCTACAGACACTATGGGGCTGCAGCAAGCTCTAGGCCTTCAGCCTTCAGCTGGATCTTCCAGCTCTCCAGCACATAGACAGCCATTTTGCATTCTTCTGCCTCTGATCCAGCACATGGCCATTAGGACTCTTCTGCACCTGTTTCCATAAGCCTACCGAGCAAATCCTTTATATAACCGTACATATATTTCATATTAAATCTATTCCTCTAGTGAAACCCTAATGTAATAGCACTAATCTCAAACCCTGGCTAAATGTCCACAGAGGTGTACCCAAGAACAATTATGGCAGTAACTAAGGTAACATGATTTCATTTCCACATTACAGAATATACCAGACACTGCGCTCATGCTTGGTGCCATAAATGGCACTTTGCTACCCTGTGCAACAGGTACTTACTACCTGCGTGGCTTTGGACAAGTTACTCAATTCCTCCAAAATCTTAAGTGACAGATCCAGGACTCAAACGTGGATATGTCAAACTCCAGGACCTGGTTTTCAGTACTGTACTGTGATTTCTAAACAACACTTAGGAAACCCTAATTTTTCCTACCTACTCTTACACCTCTCGATGATAGACTTCATTATTTTTCAGGTGACTTGAAAGAGCAAACACAGACCCATTAAAATCCAACAAGTTCACAGAAGTTGGGATCCCTCAAAGGATAGTAGCAATCGCACAACATCAAAACATCTGCCCAGCAATGGACAGCTATGCAGCTGCTGGCTCTGTGCTCCCTACTCCTGTAGTACCAAAGCAGACTGGAGTCACGCTTGCCAGTGAAAGAGGAACAGTCCTAATTAAATCTCCCAGCAATGTGTGTGTGTGTGTGTGTGTATTCAGTGATTTTATAGAAATATAAATGAGAAGAAAGGGAGTGTCACTACTTTCTGGACACATAATTCTGTATGGCTATCCCACCACTGGGGAGAACTGTGTTCTAAGGTCTAATACATAACTTTGAAGTCAATAAAGTTACATAAATTAAGCTTATATCTAATATCAGTCCTCATGGCTGGCTATAAGTTACAGAATTGAATTCCAGTTAATGAGACACTTAAAACCCAGATCAGAGACCTTCCTAGAAAGGAAATTGGGTACAAGAATTACACAATCAAAAAAAATTGTATATATATATAAGATGGTTAAGATAAATACACTACTAATTTTACTTAGTTCATTGAAGAGTAAGGTTTGTGTCAATAATGTTTGGACAATTGAATGCTAATATCTGGTATCCTGAATAACTAACTTAAAGATAACAATACGCAATGCATTAACCATTGTTACCCTCCTATTGTGTTGTTTTGAAAATTTGTTCTTTTTTGATTTATTTTGTTTTGTTTTTTTCTTCTCTTTAAAATAAAAAAAAGATAAACAATCAATAGTTAATACTTTTCACTCAAGATCTAATATGCATTGCTGTATTGCTTCAGTCTTTGTTGGAACTGGATTTTCAAGCTAGACAAAGAACATGAGAGAATCTTCAGAATAATCTTGTAACAAAACTTAACTTTCTAGGCTTGAACTATTTTTATGAATTGTGTGCATGTGTGGGTCTATGTGTGTGTGTACCACATGCATGAGTGTATTGGCAAAGCTGAGGCAGACACTCCAGTTTATCAATGCCAAGAGAATTCTGATATAAATTTAATTTTCTTTCATGTGTTGCCTCAAAAAAAGCCATGTAAAGTAAACATTCTGAAGATCTAAGCACTTAGTTTAAAAACAAAAAAATTAAAAGAACTTATGGGACCACACCCTGGTAACTCAATAATTTCACTAGGAATTTCTTTTGTATTAGTATATATTTATGACACATAATAATTACATTCATCTTGGAGAATGGGTGCATATACATACCACATCTTAATCATTTTTACATCCTCTCCCCAGCTCCTGTCTCTTCCATCCCCATGTTCCATTCCATCTCCCTGAAGTCTGCTCCCTCTTTCCTATCATCTATATTTTATTTTGTTCTTTAAACTATTTATATTTTGGGTTTCTTACATAAGAACCACAGTATATTAAACATTCTCTGTCTGATTTATTTCACTTGGTATTATTGTCTCAAGTAGCATCCTTTTTCCTACAAATGATTCACACTTACCCTTCTTTATGGTTAAATTATATATATAGTTTTCTTTATCCACTCATGTGTTTAGGGTCCTATAGGCTGCTTCCAAGTTTTAACCATTATGAGCTGTGCTGCTATAAACATGGATGTGCATGTATCACAGTGGTGTGATGTCCTTAACTCTCAGGATGATACTCAGAAGACATATGCTGGGTCAAACGGAATTCTAGTTTTAGTGTTTTGAGGAATCTCCATGCTGATTTCCATGGTGGTTGTACTACACTAGTTTACATTCCCAACAACAAGATAAAGTGTTCCTATTTCCTTACAACCTCACCAGCATTTGTTGTTTTTTGAGTTCTTGACGACAACCATTCCTTCTGAAGTAAGACGGAATTTCAGTGTTGTTTTAATTTTCATTACTTTGCTGGCCAAAGATATTGAACATTTTTTCATTTAACTATTGGCCATTTGTACTTCATCTGAGAAGTGTCTGTTCATTTCAATTGCTTATTTTTTCACTGAATCTTTTGTTTTGGGGGTAAATTTTCTGAGTTCTTCATATGGAAGAACTGCCAAAAATGTATACACACTTCAGAAGTTCACTGTACTAATAAATCTGTAAACTAATGGCTACTACTTTAAGCACCTCTTTTAATTGTAGAGGCCAAAGGCAACTTGTATTAATGTCATAATATCTCAATAAATTTAGTATTAAAATATTTATACATTTTTTTTCCTGATATAGATTTTTTGGCAGATTCTGCTAGATACTAGTCATCTATCAGAGTAGCAGGCAAAAAATTTTCCCATTCTAGAGGTTGTCTCTTCACTCTGTTGGTTATTTCCTTTGCTGTGCAGCTTTTTAATTTGATATAATTCCATTTGTTGATTCTTGGTGTTATTTTTTATGCAATTGGGGTTCCATTCAGAAAGTCCTTTTAATTTCTTCCCTGATTTCTTCTGTGAACCACTGATTATTCCATAATATATTATTTAATCCCTATATGTTTGTGTCATTTCTGTGGATTGTTTTGTTGTTGATTTCTAACTTCATTCTACTATGATTGGATAGTATGCAAGAATTTTAATTCTTTTGTATTTATTTAAGCATGCTTCATGGCCTAACATATGGTATATTTTGGGAAAAGTTCTGTGTGCTGCTGAGAAAATATGTGTTCTGCTGTTGGATGAAACATTCAGGAGGTAACTGTTAAGTCCATTTGTTTAATGGTATGCTTTAACTCTGACATTTCTCTATTGATGGTTTTATTTTTTTAATTTTTTGGTTTGGTTGGCCTCTCTGTCTGGAAGAGTAGGGTATTGCAATCCTCTGCTATGACTGTATTTGATGTCTATCTGTCCTTTTAAGTCCAGTAGTTTTTTTGTTTTATGAACTGCAGTACATCAAAATGTATTGCATATGTATTTACAATTATTGTCTCTTCCAGTTAATTTGTTCCCTTTGCCACTACGTAGTGGGCATCTTTGTCTCTTCTGATCAGTTTTGGCTTGAAGTCTTCTGTGTCTGAAAATAAGATAGTTATTTCCTGCCTGCTTCTGGGCTTCAGTTGCATGCAGTATCACTTTCCATCATTTTGTTTTCTGTCTATGTGCTTCTTTATGGATGATATATAGCTCTTGCAGGCAACACATAGTTGAACCTTGTTTTCTGACCCGATCTGCCACTGACTAGGAATTTCTATCCCTTCTGCATTTGAACACCATAAGCTAAGAATTTATTGTAAGCTTCCTAGGTTGTCATTATAATAGATAATTATAATAGATAAACCATGTTAAAAAATACATGTGTGTGCCCAAAACCTTACAATTTAAAAATTCGTTGTTTTATTTTACCTTTTCTTCTGTTTGTATCCCATCAATGTGACCTCATTTTATTTAATTTAAGATAAAAGATATGAATATCCCATTTACTAAGCAAGGGACCAATCTTTTTGAAATCACTAGTAATTATAAAGAGCATACATATTTCATTATGAGAGATTGGCTATAAACTCATTTTCTAACTCATCCATTAGTGAGAAATATTGGCTGTACATTTTAGTGGTTGTGTTCCATAAATGATTTATATTTTACAATTAATTTTTACTTCTCATAAGCACTTTAGAAATGATTGTTTTGTTTGTGCTGAAAGCTGTTGATCATTTTACTTCTACATGTTTCAGATGGCGTCACCTGGCTGAGCTGGCACACTAACTACATGTTGCCTATGTTTGAAGGACTCCAGTGTTTCTTACTATGCAGACAACAAAGCCATGGGAAATTTCCTTTGCTCTGTACTATCAAAAGTAGAATGAAAAGTAGGACTCAGCTATTATGGGCTGAGCTGTATCTCCCCAGAATCTTACGTTGAAGCCCCTACCTCTAGTACCTCACCTCCTGAAAGTATGTCTGGGGATAAGCTCTTCTGAAAGGTGACTAAATCAAAATGAGTCTGTTAAGGTGGGCCCTGTTCCAATCTAGCAGATGTTCTTACAACATGAGGAAATTTGGGCACAAAAGGGGTCACCAGGATTGTGTCTGCCCAAAGGGACAAATGTGAGGACATGGTGAGAAAATGGCCATCTGCAGGCCAAGGAGAGAGGCCTTAGAAGAAATCAAACTTGCCAATACCTTCGTCTTGACTTCAGCCTTCAGACCAATGAGAGAACACATTTCTGTTAAGGTACCCAGCCTATAACACTTTATGGCCATAATATAAAACTAAGACATTAGCTTATTTATCTGATGGGCACAGACAGATCTACAGTTAAGCTGGTGATTTTCATAACCTAATGAGCTTTGAAGGTCAGTGTCACCTATACCTCTACCCCAGTGAAACAGAAACATCTTCTGTGACTGATTTCACCAAGAATTTCCCTTACTAGTTAACTGATTAGGTTATATCTGACCCATGTTGTGGAGGACCACCTGGATGACTCTCCTTGAAAGAAGAGTAGTTATCTCCATTTTGGCTAAACCTGGCCCTATTTCCATGTATTGAAATGTACAGAGCTGGATAGGACTTTTCCTTATCCCTTCAACTGGCTTTAAGCAATGCAAATCAGTCTAGCTGAGGTGCTGATGTGTAGTCTTTGAAGCAAGGTGACAGGTTAGTGTTGCCCACCCCCATAGCTCCCAAAAAACATGTGTGAGCCAGGCAGGAGGGAGAGCCATGCTCCATGCTGTCACTGTTGGATGGGATCTCGAGATAAGAGGCTATGACTTCCTGGGGCATAAAAGATTACACATTGGAGCTGAGCACTGACCCCAAAACATTAGATACTATCTTGAATTGTGTTATGCAGATTACTTCTTCTGCATATCCTTCCCTCTGCATATTGCAGAGGTGATTTCAGACCTCCTACCTAGCTCAGCTCACAGCACTCACGTACTTCCCACCATTCTCACAGTCACTCATCCTTGAGCCACTCCCTTCTTCATGAATAAATAAAACCCAAGTTCAGCCCTGGGACGGGGCCTTTGTTCCGGTTAGCCATCACTCTAGCTGGACTTAGGACCCCCTTGGCTCCCCACAACTATAAATATGCTTTAGTGTCTTTATTCTCACCATGGGTTGCACTGAAAGTGGTATACTGGAATTAACTTATTGGAATTCCAATAACTTTTCCACGGGATCACAAATATAAACTTCCTGGACCTAGATGAGGAATGGGAAGGGCTCTCTATACCATGTGATTATAGTAACTGATCGTGCCTTTGATTAGTAAGGAAAGTAACTATCACCAGAATTTATTGGAAGTTTATGTGCCCAGCTCTGTAGCACACACTGTGTAGATTATCTGATCACCATCATCACAATCATTTTAGGTAGATGATATTTGGGTACAGAAAAAGATCTATCTTGTCCATTGTTGCATAACCAGAAAGCCCAATGTAGATAGGTAGCTCATTTCTGGAGCTGGTGCTCTTAACTTCTAATCTAGTCACTGGAGATATCAGTGATCTTAAAATACAACACCTGAAAATAAAGTGAATGAACTTTTATTTGAAACATGGATGATGGTATTATGTGGCAGGTACTCAAGGAATTCACCTTCTGTGGCTTTCATTTATTTTAAAGAGGTTACATTTTAGGTGGCTATAGGGCAGCAAGCAAATTTGTCTGAATATAGATCATGAGTGTAGCAGAAAATGCCCCCCGGCTAGTCTGTTAGTTACCCACGTAACAGTTCCTGCTACAAGTTCCAGTTGCTTCTGTCTTCCAGGAACGGCTGGTCACTGTGATGCACAGCTGGTCACTATGATGCATATTGTAAGAACCAATCAAAGACAACCACGTACTCTACCTCTGTACTTCCCCTTTGCAATCCCATAAAAACCTCCCTCCCTGAGCCTTTGGGGCCTGACATTTTGAGGAACACTTGATTCCTGGTCAGTGCCAGTCGGATGTTAAATAAATCTGCCTCCAAATCCTGGGTGTCATTTCGGTGTTTCTGCTTGCCGTTGCAATGAGGACCAGGGTGCACCAGGACTCCCTTTTTCCCTAGGAGTGGGTAAGGGTTTGAGCATCCTGAAAACACCATGCATGTCAGGTGGACAAATCAATTTTCTCTTGCGTGCTGACAAGGCTGGCTGCCTAGAGATGCCCACTGAGAAATTTACAGCCTGTGTTCCATTGAAAAGAGTTCTCCAGAATTACTTAGAAGCACTTAAAAAAAAATAAGAGCACTTAGCCCCTCACCCAGAGACTGATTGAATCAGTAATTTTTGGAGGATAAGGTGTCAGAGTCACTGTGTTTTAAAAGCTTCCCAAATGGTTCTAACACAGAGAGAAAACTCCCCCAACCACCACGACCCGTGATTGTGACATCTAAGGAAAGAAGAGAACCAGTTGATTATGTGGAGCAATGACCACTCAGTGGATCAAATGCCTGTTCTCATCCTCCTTCTTTGTATAGACACTACTATATGGCTAAACAAGTAACAGAGACTCAGTAGGTGCTGCCGATTTATACATATGTCAGCTCAAAAAGAAGAAAGATCTTCACCTGTTGGACTGACAGAGAACTCAAATGAAGCAGAGTAACCAACCTGTCCTGGTTTTAATACTGAAAGTACCAGGCAAACCATGATAGTTGACGCACTTACTGGGGAATTTTCTATAGCATCTGTGCCTCCTACCTAGAGCACTTAAATTCAAAATAGGAGGCCCTCAAACTTCTTCTCATAGGCAGTCAGAGCTGACAGGAAGCTATCACTTTCCCAGTCAACTCTTCACTGTGACCTTGAGCATCTACCCAAGAAGATGAGGGATGTCTACAGCAATTAAGAGAAGCTACATAGATATGTCAGCACCAGCTGCAACAGATAAAAAGCTCAGGGGACTATCCACCACCCAGGCTTAAATATTCAATTTGACTGGCTTTACATCCAACCTGCAAATCCCACTGCTGAATTGTAGATATGTCAGATATGGCACTGACATTTGGTTTTGTTGTGTTTTGGCAATGAGTTTATATTGTGGCCACCCAACCTTCTTCTGATTATCTGTGTGAGGACATACTGCCAAGTGCCATTTTCAGACAGATTAGCTATTTTTTCCCCATGGGCAAGAATTTCAAAAGATAATTTGACCAACTATAAATGACACTTTTGGAACAACTGAAGAAATTTGAATAAAGATAGATGATTAGATGCCATTAATTTTGTTAGATGTGATGATGGTGGTATGGTTAGCTAGGAACACATCCTTAGATTTTAGAGGCACGTACTGAAATTTTTAGGGATGATATAATATCTGTAATTTACCTTATAATAATTAAGAAAAATGGTAATATAAAGACAAAAATATTCAAAGTGATAGCAATTAGGATATTATACATGGAAGAATTTCCCCCACTCCTATGTGGTGAAATATGCTGATGAATGTTCTTAATAAAGACCTCAATAAGGCAGAAATAAATAATGTCCGACTTGTTTACTATCAGGGAAAGTGTGTGATTTTTAATTTTCCAAGTCCTTTATTCAAGAAATGTCTTATATGTTAAAAATTGTTGTAATCTTTTGAGGTCCGAAGGTCTCTAAGGGCTGGCCTACTGCAGTGGGTATGTTTGAATAAGTGCAGGCTTTAGAACTAGAGGACTACAATACTATTGCTTAAGTGGCAGGACCATGAACAGGGGACAGAAACTCATGAAGACTCAGGCTTCTCTTCCGTAAAGTGGGGTTAATAAACCCTGCAAATCTGCAGGAACGGGGAGCACATGAAATGCTGCAGATACAGAACTGGTCTGTACACATAAGATGATCAATAAATGGAATGGCCTCTAATGGAGAAGGTGGAAATTAATTTGATTGTTTTTCAATGTAAAACAAACAAACCTCCAAAATGGCCTGATTCCCAAGTTTAGTACCTTCCCTGCTATGACCTTGGGATAGATGATGTACCATGAGTATTGATAGATGTACCATGAGTATTGATAGATGTACCATGAGTACTGATAGATGTACCATGAGTATTGATAGATGTACCATGAGTACTGGAACCCACAGTCGTTCTGGGAACTGTATCACAGAAAGTAGCCCTGTGATGCTTACCTTATAAAAAGTATTTTAAAAGAAAAGCAATATATTTAAAGGAAAATCAAGTATATTTATACTTTTAATTAGTCAAACCTGTACTTGTATACAAAGAAAATGAACTTGATAGAAGTTGGGCTCAGGTGCCCCCCATTTCCTTAAGCCTAAGTGTAATGACTCCGTTTATCAAACAGAGAGTATGGGTCAAGCATCACCAGATGCTATTAATTTTCATCTTCAGCACAACCTAATGAAGTAGGTATCATTATTCAATTATGCTCCATTTAACAGAACTAATGGATATCAGAAAGTTGTGGTCTCATGCCTGAAGGCCATAGCTGGAAAGGCAACCGAGCCAGTGCAATGACAAGAAGCACTTTCACCTTGCCACTATACTAACTCTTCTCCTCTGACCCTGCTACCTACAAGCCACAGAGCTCCAGGTCTCCCTGTCCTGTTTGGCAACATGAGAACAATGATAGGACCAAGCCCATTTGGCTAATGAGCTAATATATTAACCCACACAAAGAATTCCAAGGAGCTTTCCAGCATTTGGCCAATGTTCTGTGACATCAGGTCAGTTTATTTAGCAAGTAAATCCTAGCCAGGTGCCTTCCTAGCAAGTAAACTAAACTGGTGGTGCACCAGGTATCATTAATAAGAGATAACTGGAGAAATTATTTCCCTCCACTTCTGACACTGTTTAGTGAGGCTAACCCTGACCTGTTCCTGGGATTCTGGTCTCAAAGGCTATCTTTCATCCCCAGCATGTCCTTTTGTTGGTTTTGTCACAAGCGTGGCTCAGTGAACCATGATTGAAATGCTGTATCTTTCTAGTCACACCTTTTAAATGTCATCTGTGCACTATTAGATTGTCACATCCATAAAGCTGGGCAGGACAGGCATTGCAAACTGTTGCTTGGGTTTAATGGTATTTTGTGATCCAGACAACAAGCTTCATCACATGTGAAGAGGAAATGTCTGTGGGTGAAAGTATCCTGACAGCCAAAAACACTCTCAAGGATAAACAAGCATTGAACTATTATGTTGTAGGTGCACAAGCATCATCCCCTTCCACATATATTCCAGCTGTACCATGATGGATGCACTTCAATTGGTTTAGCATTTGTGTTTTGTTTTGTTTCATTTTAATGTGGGTACTGGAAGTTGAACTCAGGACCTCGCACTTGTCAGGCAGGTGCTTATGCTGCTGAGCTATCTCACTGGCCTGCATTTGTGTGTTTTTAAAAATGTTTTTGTATTTGTGCATAACGCAAGGATTTCAGGCTACATTGGAATATAATATGTGAGGGCCGTTGTACATTGCATTGTCATACAACACAGAAGACATTATTCAAAGAAATGAAAAGACTAATTCCCAAAGTAAAAAGGGGAATTTCTTCCAACCACAGACATAAACTGAACAAATAGTTCATTCATTTAGTCTATGATCATTAATCCATTCAACAAATATTTCTGGGTTTCTTGTGTTACCCCAGGCTATAAGCAAGGTGGTAGGCAAGACTCGGTTTCCTACATGCGAGTCTCCCACTTCAGTGAGTGATGACGTCTATCAGTGATATTTGACCTTTGCCAGCACCTCACTGTCCAGGACCTGTCTTTAGCCTTGGGTGGATGAAACTGGGGTGTAACATGTTGATCACACTGGGCCGGTAGTTGTATCTCTTAGAGCTGGTGAGATGTTTGAGACCCTCCTGAGAGTAAAAATGAGACCATCACCCCACTTACATCCCCACCCCCAATGCTTTGCGATGATCCCACCAAGGTCCTTCTTGCTGGAAATGTTCTGAGGAGTTACAAGATAGGGGGCACTTCTGGGAACTTTATTTCTCATTTATAGTCTTTTCTTTTTTCCTTTTCTTCTCTCACTCTAGAGAAATGAATTATACATGCCATAAGAATATATAAAGAATATATAATTAAAGAAAGAAAATTAAATCTAAGATATCCCCAGTCCTATGAAGGGCACATAGCAAAGAGAACCCTGTTGTCCTGTCCCATTAATCAAGTGCCCATCTAGGAACCCCAGACTCAGAATAAGCTAACACTTAATCAGAACAAGCCCCCCACCCCAGTGCTCACGTGGGCTATTTTTCCTGTCCCAACTAGTTTCCATTTGCCTATGTCACCCTCCAGAGTCTGAGGAATCCCTAATCTAAACCAGGGCATTTCAACGCAGCTGTATTGACAGGGTTGCTTTACTTTAGGGGATGTTTTATGACAATTGCACTGGTGATCTGTCAAAATGTAAAATAATTGCTGTCCGTTACTAAGGCTTATGCACAACAAATACTTCCAATCTTTATTTCTTCCTCATCCCCACCCCTTCATCATGGGACAGTGTATCTTTATATTTTTTTGTATTCTCTAAACAATTTTTGAATTATCATCTTTTATTCAGTGGCATTTCCTTAAACATCTATTACAATGGAATTTGTCCCTATGGGCAATATTCCCTACTTCCAGAAAGTTACTATAAAGTAGGTTAATGATATTAACTATAATTTATGTATCCTACTGGACACTGAGAGAACAATTTGAAGTTTAGCTGAGGCTTTCCTCTACTATTAAAAGAGTAAGTACTCATTATGAGACTGAAGGACAATGAAAGTCATTGCTGACACGGTTGAGCGTGAAGGCCAGGGGCTCTTGCCCAGTACAAAAGTAGGGTGTGACGGTCTGGAGCCTTCTGAATTTGTAGGAGTAGAAGAAGCTTCCAGCACTTATTGAAGTGTAGTCTTGACCAAGTCTCTCAACTTCTCAGAACTTCAGTTTTCTTATTTATAAAATGGGCATGATGCTGAAACAAGGAGATCTTAGTAGAGAATGAATGCCAGGATCTTTTAAAGCCTAATGAAAAGAGCCTGAAAAGCAATAGGACTGAACTTGGCTCAATCTTGCCTGGTTTAATGGTTTCCAAACTCTGGTATCAGTGGTGGCTGGACAACTCAGAAACAGAGCATGTGTGCTGCAGAAATACTGCATAGCTCCCTTACTGAAGCCAAAGAGCAGTTCACAGCCCTGTACATGAGGTTAAGGGTCCCCCTATTCCTCATTTTAAGAAGAGCTCAGTCTGGCAATTCAAGACTCAGAGGTACCGCTTTACACTTTTGTGGAAAGACAGAATTAAAAACCAACCTCCTTCATCATTTTGATCTATCCAAGGGGCCCTTGAAGATACCCAGGAACTGCGAGGCGGTCAGGAGTAGAGAATACCTGGAGAAGGAGGTAGGATGATTATTCTCTCTGCTCTAAGTTCCTTCTTTTCTCCAAACCTTCAGTGAAGGCTATTGCCTGGTTTAACTGAGGAGCCAAGTTGTGAGGCAAAATAGAAACTGGTTTTATACTATTCTGTCCCGGCGGTGCCTCCCTAGGCCTTCTTTCCTTTCTAGAGACCCCCTCATTGTCAGTCACTTCCATTAAAACAACCTCTTCTCAGTAATAGACCTGGCCCTGCCCATTTTTTGAAGGTCAGTCTCAATTTAAGTGAAAATTTTTAAGGTACATAGCTCCAAGCTCAAGCAGGTTTAGAGGAAGAACCATGGTTGCCTACTTATTCCCTTCTGCCCTAGAGTTGAGGGGATGGGGTGGGGAAAGAGGGATGAAGAGCAGACGTCTCCTTTTGATGGCCAGGAATTAGGTGCTTACTGCTTTTGGACCTCTGCTGATAGAGCGTGTTTCCTAGGCTCTGCAAGAAGTCTCCAATTTCTAGCTGCTTTCCCAGGTTCTGATAGTCCCTTACATGGTTTGGCCTTGTATTCTGGTGATGAGCAGCTGACCTCTTCACACCTTTCCTTTGATGTCAAGGGTGGGGGCTCATGCAAGTCTCCAAGGACCAATCATATCCATCCCACGGGAAGTAAGATTTCAAGGGGCAGCCCCTACCCCTCTACTGGGCAGCCCACCATATCATCATCCTTCCCCCAAAGGAGTTGCTCCCCTACTCACTGCACCAGCAGTGCTGGATGAGGTCAGAGGACAGTTTCCCCCTCTCATCGCCAGGCTCAGTCTTGCCCAGTGATCCCCTTGTAGTGTTTCTATTTGGAGGAGAACAGGTAGCCAAGCAGGATCCTCCATTTCCTTTCCTTCAAGAAGTGAGAGCTGTGGCCCAGTCCAGCAGCAGCCCTGGGGAAGACAGCACCCTCTGCCGAAAAGTCACTGCCCAGTAAGCCCTGCAGGGACATGAGATATCCACAGCTGGCTCATTTTGCTTGTTTCTTCTTAGGTTTTTGTTTTGTTTTGTTTTGTTTTTTTAGTTATAATTCATATTCAATAAAATTCATGATTTTAAAGTGTATAGTTCAGTGAATTTTAGTGTATTCACCAGGTGCAAATATCACAGCTATCTAATTCCAGAACGTTTTTATCACCTCCAAAAGAAACACCAAACTCATTAAACAGTCACTTTCCATTTCCTGTTCCATCTAGCCATTAGCAACCTTAATCAACTTTCTGTCTCTTTTGAGTATTTGCCTTTTTAGCCATTTCCCATTAATGGATTGAAAAATATGTAGCTTTTTGTATGTGGCATCTTTTACCTAAGTGATATTTCCAAAGTTCATCCACGTTGTGTCACATATAGTCCTTCCTTTTTCTTTTCCATGCTTTATTTACCCATTCATCAGTTGGTGCACATCTGGGTTGTCTGGCTGTTTTTCAAATTTAAATTATGGCCCACTTTTTGAGACCTTTATTTGAGAAGAGAGGAAAAGCTCAATATGCTCACATGACTATATTATTGATTAAGATACAACTGAAGTTCTTTTGCAATAGGCAGATGAAAGAGTCAAGTAGGCAGGTAAGGGGAGATCAGGTCCCCACTCCTCCAGTGAGCCTATGTGAGGTATCAGTGCATTTAGTGGAACAGTTGAGGCCACAGAAAAAATCCTGCATAAATTGTCAGAATCAAGATGGAGTCACTTATGTCAGCCCTAACAACAACAACCAAAGGCAGGAGGATGTGAAGAAAGTGTACTTGTGTATAAATGCCTGATGCCTGACAGTAACGATCACAAAGGACTCTATTAAAACCACTGCAACCTTGTACAAAACGTGCATCTCCAAGGTTATCTGTCGAGCAAGGCTGTTTAACGGCAGATGGATATCATCCTTGGTATTAAGCACTGAATGATCATTATTTCATAATATCTTATGTACTTCTCCTCATTTTCACCTTTAAAGACTTCCCCTTGCTTGAGTCTCTTTGAGTCCAGTGTTGGTTGACAATGGCATGTGCATTTCCATTTGCATGGCTTTGCTGTTCCCAAATAAAATTTCATTTTGCCTTGATTTTAACCTCTTTGTGTTTCTCTTGGTTAACGGGCCCAAGACAATATGGGCAGCAGAAAGTGTTTTGTGTTAACATCTCTGGAATAAGTGGCATGGGCTAAGCCAGCCCTCAAAGAAAACAAAATGAAACAAAACAAAATAAAACAAAATGCTCTGTTTTGTAGTATTGGGTGGTTCCACAGAATAAATACTACCATCAAGACCAGTTTCAAGCTACCAACAGGAAGACACTGAATTTGAGAAGAGATGGCTCTGGGATTTGCACAGGTAACTCTGGGTCATCACTGGCTGGACCCCAGGTTTCTGAACATGCATGAAGTTGCAACTCCCTGGAACCTCTGAGAAACAGCTGGGGACTCTCTGAGGGGGCTTGTTTCCACCAATAAGGCACCTGGCACTGTCCCTAATGTGTATTCCCCTCTCTGAACACCACCCCCAAGTATGTGTCACCTTTTTGAATTAGCAAAAAGCCAGTGTATCCTTAGCTACTCACTCATAGCTACCCTAATGCTGCCCTATCATGCGGGGTAATATACAATGTCTCTCCTTCTTCTCATTTCCTTGCCAATGGAGGAATGAGAACAAGTGCAGTGTGTCACAGCCCAAATATGGATCCATAGGAATCCCTTTTGAGAAGGCATAATAAGAACAATGATAGATCCATGTTAAGCAAAAAACCATTGTATAATAATTCAAAGTCCTATGATAATAGTTCATTTACAGTAATTACATCTTGAAATATAGTTTTTAAATATTAAATTAAATTGAAATATGTTAATAACTTATGCACCTTTTTACTTTTTTAATTTTATTTTACATTTTAAATCAAACATGTGACTCCCATTCTAACTTCTGTTGGACAAAAGGTACTATTGTACCAAGTCAGTTTAAACAAAAGAAGGTTCTGTTTATTAAGGTTCACTATGTGGCCAACAACAGATAAAGCATAATTTCATACATACATACATACATAATTTCATCTATTCCATACAACAACTTCTTGATAGGATTTGTCACTCTGTGTTATAAAGGAGAAAACTGAAGGTCAGAGAAGTTAAATAATTTACCCATGGTTTCACAGGGAGTCTCAATTCAAATAATCCTTTCTGTCAAAACTCTGTGTTATGATTTTTCCTTCCAAAGAAAATGAAGGATTTCCCAGTATCTAATAGACATGTAATATAATGTGGAAGTGAATTTCTTAGTGCTTTCTTTGCATAGCTTTATACTTCAACATCGTTTTATATTTAGAGAAAAATTGTGCAAATAGTACAAAGAATTCCCATATATGTTGCCCAGTTTCACCAACTATGTATGGAATAGGGATAGAGAGGTTTTTGTTTTGTTTTTTGGGTTTTTTTTTGTGTGTGTGTGACTACCAGGGGTCAAACTCAGGACCCCGCATGCCAGTAGGCACCTGTACTGCTGAGCGATATCACCAGCCCTTTTTTCATATGTGGGTTCCAGGAATCGAACTCAGAACCTCGCGCTTGCCAGGCAGGCCCTTATGCCACTGAGCTATCTCACCAGCCCAGGATAGAGAGTTAAAGAGATTTTTTTCTCTAAATCATTTGGGAGTAAATTGGAGACATCAGGTCCATTTACCTCCTTAAATATTTATGTATGTATGTTTCCTAGGATATTCTTTTATTTAACCACAATCCAATGATCGAAATCAGAAAATCTAATAGTAACATAACAGCACTATCTAATGACAGTTCATATTCAGTTTTCGTCATTTGTCCCAATAATAACATTTTAAGATATTTTCCCCCTTGGTTCTGAGTTCAGGCCAGAATCATGCAGTACATTTAGTTATCACATTCTCTTAATCTTCTTTCTCCTCCAACAGCCCCTCAGCTTAATGTGCCACTTGATTTTAACACTGTTTATTTGTTAAACTTGGCAGTCCAGCTTTTACTAACATGTTCCTCAGTGCAGTTTATCTGAAACCCCTCATGATTGGGTTCAGGTTTTGCATCTCAGTAGCAATACCACAGAAGTGCTCTTTGTCTCACCTAGAGTATATTTGTTGCTTTTAAATCTAGCTTACAGGACTTTGGCAAAAAAAAAAAAAAAATTCACAGATCATAAAAGTGAGAAATACGTCTTTCAAAAATATTTGTAGACTTAAAATTGACCCAAATAATCACTGTGCAGAACAAGTGTAAACCTTACAGATTGAAATACATGCAGGTTATATATAATAATCATCATAATAACCATTATTATTTAATTTGCATATTTTTGTTTCTGTAGGAAAAAAAAACCTTTAACTCATTCTAGCAATTTGAAAGATTAGAATATACAGTTGGCGATAGATAGGAAGAGAGCAGATACATAGGACATTTAACTGCTAAAAATTGTTTAATTTCAGGCACTGTTTCCTTGGAGTGGAATATTGTTCTTTCTTTTCCTTTTCACCTCAATTCACATGATAAGTGTTTCAGTCAGAGTCAGCAAATGGCTACTGGTAGATGCCCTAGGATGCTGCACAATGATGGTGCTTGTTCAGAGTTAGCAGTAAACTCTCACGATCTCATTTCATTCAAATGATGTTATTATTGCAAAAGGTAACACCAGCAGCCTAAACCATCTCTGACAGTCTCATATTTCTCTTATTTAAGAAGCAGTTGTCAGAAGGATCTCTATGAGCTGAGGAACTGACAAATTATGGGGAAATTATATTTTTAATCAATCACTTGCCTAAAGTCATGAAAGCTAATATTTGGTTTATAGTTACCCAGACATAATGCCACTCTTTTTTCATTACAAGCCATCTAGTAATTTTTTAATCATTTTTCCTCTTATGCTCTGGGGAAAAACACTGTCTAAAAATATATGCTTTAAAGATAAACACCCAGTTAGGCTGGGGGAAAAAAAAGGAGAAATAAATCATGCAAAGCATAAGAAAGATGGCATGGTGTGGCTATATTAGTATCAGTCAATATAAATTTCAGGAAAAGAATTATTAATAGTGATGAGGCTGGTTTCATAGTGATAGAAAAGACAATTCATCAGGAAACACAACAATACAAAATGCACATGATCTTTAAAATCAATGCAAAATATATAAGCAAATGCAAATTCACAAAGAGAAAAATGACAGTATTAAACCAATAAATAGACCTAGTTGGAGATTTTAACACCTGCTGTCAATAATTGACAGGAAAATTAGGCCTAAAAGACCACAAGGTCATAAAAATTTGGCTATTAACAAATTTATTAAACACTGGTAAAAAAGACATTCACTTTTCAAGAACACATAGAACATTCACCAAGAGTGACCATATGCTAGGCTATAAAATGTCTCAATAAATTTTGAAATATGAAATCTTTACAAGCATATTTTTTAAAAAAGCATATTTTTGAATCACAAGAACATTAAATAGAAATCAACAACAAGACGTCTACAAAGTTTCCAAATGCTTGGAAAGTAAACAACACATCTATACAATGCACAGGTCAAAGAAGAAATCATAAACAGTAAAAAAAATTTTGCACTGATAATGAATGATTTTTAAAGCCACGCATATCATCCCCAACACTACAAAACAAACAAAAAAACATGTTAAAAATCAAGATTCTACATTGATTTAAGAGGAATTAATTTATAATTTTTAATTTCAGATCATTGATTTGAAATTATTCTTCTTTTTGAATATAAGTTTCTATATTATAAACCTATGACTTAATCCAAAAACACTAAGAAGGGAAGAATCAATAAAGATAAGTGCAATAATACTGAAGAAATAGAAAATAAATAAATAATAGAGAAAGCTAATAAGGACAATAAATGGTTCTTTGGATAAAATGGTACACTGATAAACTCTTAGAAAGACTGATTTTGTCACTAGGGTGTTGATCTCAGACTTCAAACCCATATAAATGATTTAGAACGTAGTGTTTATTGTAGGAACTTGACCTCATGCAATGGGGGGAGCTGGCTAAACAGTCTGTGTAAAGCAATTGCTCCTGTGCCCAAAACCTACAAGGTCATCAGTCAGGAACAAAACCCACACATAAAGTGGAAGAGTCCAAGGATGAACTAGAACATTCCAAAGAGGACCAATGGGAATGCAGAGGCATAGACTGGAGCCTGCATAGGTTTTCACTGCTTCTAAGCACTCAGCTTCAACATCACAAATGATCTGCTGATGCACACGTCTTGCACCTCGGAGCTGCAAAGCACCTGGACCAGGAATGGGAAGAGCTGAAGGAGGAATTGCTATAGAAGCTTGACTGGCTGCTGCTCCCACCTACAAGATAAGCCAGCAGAGAAACGTAAAGGGCAGGGGCTCAGCAATCCCAGTCCTCTGCTGGCTGCCACTTTGTTCTTTTGCTTTGCAAATCTAATATAAATTGTTGTTGGGCTGACCTTGACCCAGAATCAAACAGGAAAGGAAGTTCTGGAAAATATAATCTGGTTTCAGCAGGTAGATAAAATATCTAGCTGCAACAAATGAGGAAACAAAGATAGAAAATATAAATTATGAATATCGGTATGGAATGAGGGATGCCACTATAGATTTTTACAGATATTTATAAAAATCAAGCCCAGGCTTATTTATTGCTTACCATCAACATTTCCTAGTTGCGTGTGCTCCCAGAAGAAAACAAAGACATCAAAATGTCTATCCTATTCATTTCCTTTCTGAGTTAAATGAATCGGTGTATTAAAGCAAAACCTTATGCAATAGATCAATTAGAGCATCGAGATTCACTTTGCTGGAGAATTCTTCAAGTAGCAGAGGACATGTTTCATGGTGGATCATTATCTCACTGATAAGTTCAAGGACAATGACAATGAAAGTTAAACCATTTCTGCACATTAACGATCAATGAGAGAGGGGAATAACATTTCTCAAATGAAAATTGATTTGCCCACTATGCTTTCAATAAGAATTGCATAAAAGCTTGAGATCCATTTATTGCCTAAAATGAGCACTCTTTGTACATGCTCCATCTCCTTTGTTTCCTTACAATACAGTTTCTTTGCTTGGCGTGGTCAGCAACACATATATGACATTTTTCCCTGTTCAGAGATTTGCCAGGTAGGGCTCATGAGAAAGTGGCCCACAAATAGGGTTCCTACTTTCTCTGACTACACGGAGAACAAAGGCAGCAGACAGCAGAGTTCCCTTTGTAGCATTATCTGTCATACTCGCAGCATGTGCTGAAGGCTGTAATGAGATGGACAAAGGCTTGATCAAGGTCCTCTGTTCAAACCTCCCATTTGCCTCTATCTCTCCCACCAGAAAGGATCAATTAATTCACACAGGGATACAGAGGTGCTTTTAAGAGTCTTTGCTTTTTTCAAAAAGATAGCTGGAGGAATCAGCCACAGTATGGATTTGTAGTGGTGGGATTTCAGGCACTGGCAAGGCTGGGTTGGAAGAGATTTGGATGTTGGGAGGGATTTCGGACTCTGCTGAATCCCTGCTTTCTCCTTCTAGAATTTCCTCCCTCTACTTCCTTCACTGTTCCATGAGAGTCTATGGAGGGCCAACTATTTCATAGGCAGGTGGGTTAATACAGCCCTGCCTGCATGCTTGTTATCATTAGCTCCCTGGCTTACAATTTCTTTTTTGCATCATTCACAACAGAGCCATTGTTCTAGACCTCAAATAAAACTGAAATGCTGGTTGCCTGATGGTGTGCCCTGTCAGATTTCATGTCTTCTGGCAGAATTTATGATGTGGCATTGTTCAAATAGAAAGTGCTAAAAACATCTCCCAAGGAACGTAATGATGTATAGTCACAGAGTCATAAAGCTACCACCCAGAAGCTAGGATTGATTATGGATCAGAAGAATCCAGGAAAGTCCTGGGAAGGGGAGTGGGTCACATGAGAGGAATTTGTTCAAGCATTGCACCAAGGAAGCTGCCAGAATAGTATAATGAGCCTTCTCTTCTCCTAGAATTAATTACAATTTTAAAGCCTAGCAGCTTGATTTTATATTACAGCTTTCTTCAATTAAATCTGCATTTTGTCAGTCTTACTTCATGTCATCCCACTAATTGGTTTCAGCATCCACTTTTGCCAATTGCCACCACTCCACTATTTAAAGAAAAAAGCTGTTTTACTGAAAGAAAATTAAAAATGTAAATGTATCCTATCTCACATTGCTTCTTTGTTTTCTGGGGAGATGGGTGCCAGAAAGACAGGAAAATAATTAATTGGCAAAATCCAAAGACATCCACACTGGAATTAAAGTTTTGCAGCTTGCTGGAGACCCCTATCAAACCAGGATGTATCTAGTATCCCAAGTTAATTCTTATTCAGCCAGTGCATACTGAGCATTCACTGTGAGCCAGCTTGTGTTTCAGATGCTTCAAGGTCTAAACAGACCACTTGAGAGTCCATGAGAGCAGCCCCCAGTTTCCCAAAGATAGAAGAACCATTCTTTGCACAAAAAACTCAGTGCTTCTGGTGACCTTTCCCAAGTGGCTTAAATTGTGGCAATGTCATATGAACCATTGTTTCCTGATTTTCTTTCAATAAAGGCTGGTAGCTACTATGTTACCTTCTCCACTGCCACCTCCTATTTTGAAAATGTTGGTAACTCAGGGAAAAGCATAAGAAGAAAAACAAAGGAAAACTGTTCTGCTTTATTAACAGCATTAAAAAAAAAATGCTATGGGTTTGGAAAAGGAGCTGTGTTATATCATTCAGGAGCCTCTGGAAACCAAGTCTTCAGGGAAGTCCTCCAATACTGTGCCATCCACCAGCACTGGCAGGGTCGTTGTGTATAAATAAGGGCAGTAAAAGAAAGATCATAAAACAAGAAAGAGATTTCAAATCTCATGTCTACTAGCTGTCAGTCTAGAGCCCAGGACCCCTAGTTCAAGGTGATTCCACCAAGCCACTAGGAGGAGCTGTACAGAGTGGGCTGGGGGTCAGACAGACAGAAAAGCTGAAGTACCCCAACCCAATTTCAACTGGAAGGGCTTCCCTTTCACTTGTCCATTGTCCCTTCAGTCATTACACGGAAGGAAAGGACGTACAGCCTTAAAAACAATTGGAAACCCTAGCCTGTGACCCACTCCAGCATGGCGGAGAGCTATATTCTTTGTGGGAACCAAATAATTTGAAATAGCAAACATTTTAATGAATGATGGAATTAGATCTTGGTTATGGTCAACACTGTATGTCTGTTCTTTTCTTCTTCTGCCTGGAGCCTCTTCTTTGCCTTCAATGGCCTATGCTGAGGGCATGTGCTTGGTGATTAGAGGATGTTCTTTTCTTTCTGTGGTTCCTCACACTTTCCCTTTAGCCTCACATGCCTAAGGAAGCCAAGACAGCATAACACAGCCCTGGATACTTTCAGATACTCAAGCTCATGTTTCCATGCAGGTCTTCATAAGGTAAGCCAGTCTCAACTTACTGAAAAATAGATCTTCCCAAGGTTAAGTAACACACAGATTTTATTGCTGCCATAAACCAGGATTCAGTGGACCTGTTAGCCTTTATTCTTGCTTGTGCTTTTCCTCATTTCATGAAACAGCAAAGTAAGTTTTCAGGGACAAGTTAATAAGAATATGCAGCTAATGGTATTGTAAAATGTTTACTTTACAATGTTGGATAAAGCTATTTTGGAGAAATCCTACAAAGCTACCACTGCTGGATGACCATCAGGGTGGAATGATACCTGGAACCTAGAAGTGAAGCAGTCCAACCCTCCAGCAGAATCATGGGTCTACACTAAATCGTAAATAATTCTGCCACTTGTTGGACATTTAGCATGAGCCAGGGACCCTGTAATAGCATGTCTTATCCTCAAAACAACATTCAAGCAGTCCCAAATTGTACATAAGAAACTAGGGTTATGAGAAGTTTAGTACTATGTCCAAGGCACTGAGCTAGTAATTGATAGGATCAGTTTCCAAATCCAGATCTTCCATGCCATTCCCTTCCTGGTCCCTACACTGCAACACTGCACAGTCAAGGTCACACAGCTGTGTACTGGAATAAGCGTGCACCTGTGTACAGAATAGCACTGTGTTTTAAGTGAAATCACTAACTACTACTATCATCCCTAGGGCCTGTGTCTTCCCCCTGAAGCCACGTAAAGTTAAGTAAGTTAACACAAATCAGTCTTCCAAGTCCTTGGACAGTGAAGTCCCACTCCTTTTTAAGGCCAAGCATCCCGGATTGGGAGTGTAGGTTCAAATAAGTGGGTTTAGCGGTCAATCTGCCAGGGTTCAAAACCTTACTACTGTGTGACCTGGGATGAATATATCAAATTTTGTTATCCTTACTATCATCTGTGAAAATAATAGCACATGCTTATTTGGATTTATGTGAATTATATTCAGTAATCTGTAGGAAGCACTTGATATAAGGTATAGTGCCTTATACACGGCAGGAGTTTAATAAATTACCTTTATAATCATTATTCATGGCTTAACTCGTGACCATTTCTCCTGTGGACCATTTCATATTAACACAGGGGCTTCTTGAAATGTGATATGGGGACAGCATGGAAGACCCATGGATAGGCCTGAGCAGCTTGCGGGAGAATAGCATCACCACCTTTATTCTGAATGTGATGCTTGCATTACTGTTACAGAAGTGTTAGTTTGCAATGTAACCACATCCTACTGTTAAGCTATAGTGAACCTGGAGATAATGAAACCCCCTGGGTCTCTTTCGTGCTGCCCTCCATAATCTTTTTCAAGAGATCTCTGAGGTTTAAAGCTGAAAGGTAGGGCCGGTGAGATGGCTCAGCGGCTTAAGCGCCTGCCCGGCAAGCGCAAGGGCCCGAGTTCGACTCCCGGAACCCACATACGAAAAAGGGGCCGGTGATATCGCTCAGCGGCACGGGCGCCTGCTGGTGCGCGAGGTCCTGAGGTCGACCTCCTGGTACCCACACACACAAAAAAAAAGCTGAAAGGTGGCTTGCATGAGTTGATAATTGTTGCAGCTGACTGGTAGGTAAATGGAGGTTGGTTATCATATACATACATATGTACATTTATACACATATATACATATATATATATACATGTATATAAATAAAATTTCAAATTTCCAAGACTTAGGTGTTGCTCAACTTAGTGGGGATCAACTAAAATTTGTTGACTTGACAGATGGAAAGATATACTAAGGAATTTTCATGGATCTTATAACCAGCCAAGATTAGGACTGATATCAGTGTTGAAATCTGGAGACGGAAACTTACATTTCTCATTTTATTTAACTGCACCCCATGCCAGAGTCTTTACCTATTTTTTCTTTATTAATCTTCATAACCACCATATGCTGATGAAACAAAGGTCCAGGTGTCACACAATACTACACGGTGGGTCTCGACTACAAATCCAATGTGTGTGGATAGACCACACACACTTCTCTTTCCTGCTCTGTGTTAGTCTACACTGTAGTTCTAAATGTAAAACTATCTATTTACCTTAATAATAATAACTAGCACTTAACAAGTACTAGGAGTTGGATCCTCTTCTAAGTGCACTATATGATATGTATCAATTCACCGAATTCTTGCAGCAGCATTGAGAGATGAAGAAACCAAGCAAAGAAAAAACTAAGTGCCCTGCTCAGTTTACATGGTAAGCAAGTAGAACTGAGATTTGAAGTGAATTGGTCCAGCTCAGAGTCTGTATATTTAGTAACCACATCCTACTGGTCTTTGTATACAAATATAGAGTTCAGAAATACTTGTTTTGGGTAAGCATCTTCCAAAATTGTTTTGTCTTCTCTTTTCCAATTATGCCTCTTTTCCCCAGAATATCGCCTCCATTTTTTTCTATCATAAATGATTATTTCTTTTCAAATTACATAAAGGAAAATTGGTGGGACAATCATTTAATTTGCAGAATAATCATGTTAATGTTGATGTGTGTCAAACACATTTTTTATGCGACCAAAGATGCTGATCCTGGTTTGTTTTCTCAATTCCCAGTTCTAAGACCTCTAAAAGGAGCATGTCTCAAATAAAATATGTTCTGTAGTTAAGATGAGTGAAACTGTAGTTTGTATTGATTTTGGTAAGGCAGCCAGTTAAGAACATCTTTAGTTACCTGGTCCCAGGAGTCATGTTTGAATTAACTAGATGTTGGTATCTTTTTATCCTGGAACATATTCTCG
Organism: Erethizon dorsatum; assembly: GCA_028451465.1. NCBI lineage: Eukaryota > Metazoa > Chordata > Mammalia > Rodentia > Erethizontidae > Erethizon > Erethizon dorsatum. The sequence continues at coordinate 104,480,191 of CM051822.1, forward strand.
ACTCATTTCATTGATAACAGTAGGATCGACAGGTAAATGTGCTTCTAAATAATAAATAATGCTTGTTTAGATAATAGTTCCCACTAATTTAAGAGAATAAAACATTTTCATTGCTTATATTATCAACAGCAGTAGTTACCAATCAAGGGCAACTTGTCTGCTAGTGGATATCTGACAACACTTAGACATGTTTTGATTGCTTTAACTACTAGGGTGAAGTGTGCTACTGGCATCTAGTGGGTAGAGATCAAGATTCCTCCTAAACATCCTACAATCCTCAGGGTCACTCACGACCAAAAGAATTATCTGGCTTAAAATGTCAATAGTGCCAAGGTTCAGAAGCTCTAATCTATAAAGATACAAAAAGAATGCAAATGATAATGTGAAAAAGTTATTGATTTCACAGTAAAGAAAATAATTCATAATAATAGATTGATGATATACCCACTGTGGTGGATTGACAATTGGTGGTCAACTTGTAAAACCCAGCTGAATTGAATCAGTGTGGTGCCTGGTGTGGAGGGCCCACCTGAGGACTGTTGCCAACAACATAAAAAGGAGAACTGGTGAGGAAGAGTTGCTGCTGTCGGTTCTCCTTGAGGAGCTGGTCACGCTGGCTTTCCTGATAGGAACTTGGCTGTTCTCATCGTCGGAGGAGCTCGGGACCTCACTGTTGCTGAGGATGGCTGTGGTGACTTTCGGGGGAGCTCCAGTTCTTACTCTGAGCGTCACTTCCTGGCTCCGGGATAGATCCCTCAGCCTGCTGGCACAGATCCTTCATCCCACTGGTGCAGACTTTCTAGCTTCCACCACTGACCTTTGGGCCTTCCCGGTGCAGATCCGTGAAATACACTTGCATGAGACATTGCTGTGGGCCCTAGGCCTTCAGCTGGACTAATGAGGGCATGGTCATGGGCTCTAGGTCTTCAGCTGGACTCATACAGGACACTGCTGTAGGATCCAGGCCCTCAACTGGGTTCTTTGGATCTTTAGTGTGTGGACAGATTTCCTGCACTCTTTTGTATATGACTCTTCGGGTGACTATTACAAAATAACTCTATAAATTATGTGTCCTGTATTGTATTGTTTCCCTTGCAAACCCTGACTACAACAAAATTGGTACCAGGAGAGTGGGGTCATTACTGTGATGTTGCCTGACCATGTGGCTTAAGAGCCTTGGGAATTAATTTGGAAAGGTCTTGAGAGACTGGCCTAGGAGCAGCCCCAATATGCTGTAAACTATTTTGGAGACTCTGGTTGGAGCCTGGAAAATCAGAGTACTGATGGAAATGCTGCCGATTAAGATGAAGCTTTGGAGGCTTCTATTGAGACAGACTGCATTGGCTGCTGGATCCCAGGTAGTATATTGTGCTTTGGCAGGAAGTTGTTCTGCAATTTGCTTGTGTTTAGAGATATTATCTGGGTGGCAGAAAATTTTCAATGTTGTCTACTGTTGGGATGGTGGCATGGTTACTGTTGAGAGCTTTTGACCAGATCTGTGTTTAAAATTAAGACTAAAGAGCCAACAAGGTGATTTGAAGCATTTGGCCAGAGGGAAGACTCCATGAATTGTGGGTTGCAAGGTTAAAAAAGAGAAGAACATGGTTGTTGGAAAAAGAAAAAACAGGACAATGGAAAAATGAACTGAAACCTTTCACCTGAAGATAAGAGTGTATTTAAATTGCAGGAGATCCTCATTTTTTAGTCTTGCCATGCCGTGTAGTTAAAAGTTAATGGATGCAAGGACTGTGATTGTAATGGTTCTTTTAATTTGATTTTAAAGTAGTTTTTAGATATGTTTGTAATCAGGTTAATTTGTCAAAGTATTGTCGTTTTAACTTTCAGTTTTGATCACCCTTTGTATATTTTGTTTTTGGTGCAGAAATGAGTGCAATAAGAATTGTATATGTGTAATTGTTATATTAATGTAAATCTGAATAGATCAACACATGTTAACTTTTCACAAATCTGCCACTAGAGACCATTGGTTTAAGGAAATGTGTGTGGTTATCAAGTTGACCAGGGGTGGATTGTGGTGGATTGACAATTGGTGGTCAACTTGTAAAACCCAGCTGAATTGAATCAGTGTGGTGCCTGGTGTGGAGGGCCCACCTGAGGACTGTTGCCAACAACATAAAAAGGAGAACTGGTGAGGAAGAGTTGCTGCTGTCAGTTCTCCTTGAGGAGCTTGTCACGCTGGCTTTCCTGATAGGAACTTGGCTGTTCTCATCGTCGGAGGAGCTCGGGACCTCACTGTTGCTGAGGATGGCTGTGGTGACTTTCGGGGGAGCTCCAGTTCTTACTCTGAGCGTCACTTCCTGGCTCCGGGATAGATCCCTCAGCCTGCTGGCACAGATCCTTCATCCCACTGGTGCAGACTTTCTAGCTTCCACCGCTGACCTTTGGGCCTTCCCAGCATAGATCCATGAAATATCCTTGCATGAGACATTGTTGTGGGCTCTGGGCCTCTAGTGGACTCGTGGAGGCATTGTCATGGGCTCTAGGTCTTCAGCTGGACTCATGCAGGACACTGCTGTAGGATCCAGGCCCTCAGCTGGATTCTTTGGGTCTTTAGTGTGTGGACAGATTTCCTGCACTCTTTTGTATATGACTCTTCGGGTGACTATTACAAAATAACTCTATAAATTATGTGTCCTGTATTGTATTGTTTCCCTTGCAAACCCTGACTACAACACCCACCATAATATCAAATCCTTTGAAATTAATTACAGTGGATCATGATTTAGTTAAAGATAACACTGAAGCAGTTATCAGTATCCAATGGAAATATTCCCAGTTTCCTTTTTTTTTTTCTGTAGAAGTCGTTGCACAATGGCCAACTGGCGTTGTATTTCTGTGGCTCACAAACTCATGGATAACATGTAACAGGTTGCCTTGGTACTAATATAACAACTATGGAAGAAGATTTTACTTTTAAACCTAAAAATGAGGGAAAGTTCCAGTGAAGGTGTCACCTACTATTAACAAGCTTGTGGTTCTGAGGAGATAATTTATTTCTCATGCCTTATGCTGAAAATAACAGAAAAATGTTTGATATATTAAGATTATATCAAATATAGCATACATCCCCTTATTAAGTAAAAATTGCTATTCTAAAGGTTTTACCAGGAGATCCATTATTATAAGTGAAAACAGACACCTCACACAGCCGTAGGAAATTGCCCAATAAAGTTTAAATGCTTAATAACAAGCCCTAAAACAGTTATGCTCAAGTCTATTCAATCCAAGACTTAGTCATTGTTTCCTAATCAAACACAATTATGCGAATTAGATGCTGTTAAGAAAATCTCAAAATTAGATAACGGTCCTGCACCTGGAGCTTTCTTATTAGCAACAGAACAGCATCTATTTGAGAAGCAGAAATGGCTCAGGGGATTCTGAAATGAAAATAAAAGGAATGGAAACAGACATTAAGAAAAACGTATAAACAATCTTTCAATTAAGTAAAACCAAACAGAAGGAAAGAAGTGTTTAGATCAAAATTTCAGGTACAGAATATTCTTCCCTATTGTTTTGTGACATTAGACAACTTTGTCATGTTTCAAAAGGACAGGAACATAACTTTACTAAAACAAAGGCTGTATTGAATAAAGGCATGGCAATAGAAGAATAAACATTTTTTAAAATAAAAGATAAACAGAATGGCCCAGAGGATATCTTTGAATAAATAATTTTATTTCCTTTTCTATACCCCTATGCCAAACTAAGTAGAACTATAGTGCATATAAAGATTTTAGGAGCAGACGACCTTTTAATTTGTAAAGGAATACAGTTGCATGTATTGTATATTTAGAAATTGTATTTTTAGGAATTGCATGTAATGAAGGATGAAGGCTAATTTCCCATATCAAATGCAATGAAGTTCCATGTCAAATGAAATAATGCCAGATTAATCTTCTCCAAGAACATATCTGATTTACTCACTTCCTTTACTACATACAAACTTCAAAGCTAGCAGAAGCTCCTTACAGAGTTTCTAGCCCTCCCCTCCATTTGCTTTTACATATGCTTTTCTACAAAATATCAAATATGATATAATTATATAATATGAAGCAACTAAAGAGTTGATGGGGTGGACAGGAGCTGCCAAGGGGTATAACACCAAGAGCTAAACACTAAAGACTGAGAGCCACTAGAAAAGCCCAGAGACAATAACATCAAAGGAGTTAACACAGCCAACTCATAATTTCTAGCTGGATTTATCAAAAGAATCCTTATCTGTTGGTGACAATATAACAGTGTGATTGTAGCATTTTATATATCCTATCTACTTTTGTTACAAATCACGCACACAATATATTGTTACTATTTTGGTTTTAAACAATTAATTTTCTTCAGAAAGTTTCTTTTCTTTTTTTTTTTTTTTTTTTTTAAGCTGGGAATTGAACCTAGAACCCTGAGCATGCTAGGCAAATGCTCTACCACTGAGCTATATCCACAACCTCTAAGAGGCTCTTAAAATAAAAATAAAATAACCTTTTAAATTTACCCACCCATATATAAGCCTGGAATCTGACCCCAAGCTTTGGTTTCTGAGGCAACTACTTATCTTACTTAGTCACTCATGCACTAGTTGTGGTGGCTGTCTCCTGAGAGAACTTGTGTGAAAATAATGTGCAAAATTGTGAAGGGCTTGGGGTTGCTTCTCCTGCTGGACCATACACAACTCCACAATTTAGGTATGCATATTTTAGTGACTGCAAAGGAAGCAGTGAAGGAAATCTTACTATATAGTGTTTGTATTAATCCTTGTACAATTGCTTCTCCAAATCCTTGTCCTTCCAAATGCAGTTGAACAGGGAGAGGAACTGAGCTACCCTGCAGGAGCAATGGCTCACAGACACCATGACCTTGGGGGCCTAGCTCTTGGGACTTATTGCCATTGCCAGCATTTTCATTCTGCCCCATGTCCTGCACCCTAAACCTGGTCAAAGGTAAGCACAGGTGAAGAGAGCAATGAGGAACTCCAAAGGCTGTGCAACAGTGCCCTGCCTCCCTCTCCCCAAAATCTTCACCCCTAAGACTGAGGATTCTCTTAAATAGCCTGCCTGTCCATTGTCCCTTCCTATGAGAATCAGAAAAATCACACACCGGAATTCTTGGGAAGGTAACAATGTACTTCTTCCTCATCTTTCCTTCTTTCTCTTCTCCTCTTCTCCTTCTTTTCCTTTCTTCCTCCCTCTCTCTCTTCCTTCCTGCAGTTCTTCCTTCCTCTATCTTAATGAGTATAGATTGGCCACTGTGGTAGGCTGAATAAGATGGCCTTCAAGATGTCCCTGTCTTAATACTTGGAAACATGAATGTGTCACCTTCTGTGACCAAAGTGACTTAAGTAGCAGATGTGATAAAGAATGATGCAAGCAGAAGCAGAGACATAGAAGAGCCCATAACAGCAGCAGAAAGATATGTCAAGATACTAGTGGCTGGCTTTGAAAGGGCCTAAGTGCCAAATGATGAAAGGAATATAGCTCTAGAAGCTGAAAAGAGCAAAGAAGAGGATTGTCCCCTAGATTCTAGAGGTAGTGTGGTCTTGTCTGCACCTTGGTTCCAGCCCAAACCCATCATTTCACATCACTGTCTCCCAGAAATGTAAGAAATTTGTGTTATATTAAACTACTAAGTTTGTAGCCATGTGTCATAGTGGCAGTAGGAAACTAGTCCAAGCATCAAGACCTAGGTCTGGTAAGACTTGAGCTCAGAGTGCTGTGACCACTGTCAGGAGGGATAACTGAAGGCACAGGAGTGAATGGGGCAGGAACACTAGAAGCCATGGACAGACGACCAAGGAGGGTTGGACATTGTGTACATAAGAAAGATGGGAAGTGTAGCTAGAGAAGAGAGACTGGGGCATTAGAACTCTTCAGAAGTAAACAAGAAATACAAAAGAATTGGTTTTCCCTTCTTTTCCCTGGTATTTTGTCACCCTCTTGTCTGTTAAAGGATAGGTGGAAATGGAGCCTATCAATAGAGCTTTAGAAGGAAAATACCCAAAACCATGGAGGCAAGGAATAGATTAGTGGTTTCCAGGGACTGGTGGGGTTGGGGAAATGGGGAATGATTGCTAACAGGTATAGGGTTTCTTTGGAGGGGCATCAACATTATATGGAATTAAGTGGCAATGACTGTTGTACTCGATGAATGCACTAAAATTCACTGAATTGTACTTCAAAGGGGTAAGTTTTATAACATGTAAATTACATCTAACTAAAAATAAAATAAATAGATAAAAACCCAATGTCTAGTGCCTCTCATTACATGCAGCAGTTTCAAAGAGTACCTAGAGGCCTCCAAGCCACAGGTGCTCCCTCCCACAAAGCGATCGCCTAAGCTTGTCAGCTTTCTCAGATTTCCTTCCCTCGTGCGAAGGAGAGACAAGTGACAATGGACAGCTGAATGAAGTGTATCACCTACAGTACTCTTAGCCAAATGAAGGTGCTTCTGCTTCATTGCATGAAACAGAACATGGCATCAAGACAAAACACCAGTTAGATCCTCAGGGTTGCCTTCCAAAAGCAGGTGGTGATTGCTAATTAGAAAGAAAGGCATGTTGTTGTGATTTAAAAACCAGAAAATAAAAAGTCAAATGTTCACTAATAACCACTCATTAAAAAGAGCATATTATGTAGGAAGAACACCCCAGGGAGGGGAAGCCATTGACTACAGGTGTCCAGGACCCTCAGAAGATGTCAAGTGATGTACCTCTTTATACATGCATGGGTAGATATGGCTGGAGCCCTGGAACTCCGAGGCTGCAGTAGAGATGACTCTGTCTCTCTTTAGTTCCCTAATTACATTTCTATGAGGCACTGCATTTTTCTATCTGTAAAATAGGGATCCTGATCACCGTAGACCAATTCTGATGATGTTTTCATTAGAAGGAGGGATTCTGTCTTTTAAAATAAGGCTGCTAGCAATATGGACGGGCATAAACTACTGAAAATGGAGGAAAGATTTATTCTAGATATAGCATTTGGAATTTGTAATGGTTGATACATTTTGTCAATTTGAGAATTTAGAAGTTTAAGGAAGCAACTCAACATGGGACAGGGGTCCTCACTTTGTAAATATCCTCATCCTGTGCAAAAGGAGGGCGCGGAAATGGTGTGAGTGCTGGACCTGCCCAGGGGTGGGGGGTAGCCTGCTTACAGTATAAGGGAGAAAAAGAACCTTGCTTCTCCTCCCTTTTGCTCTTGTTGCTTTTGCTGTCTTCTGCTGCCTTGAACTGTTACCCCTGTGCCATGCCACCCTGGCTTGGAGCCAGTTGATTATGGATTGAAACCTCCACAAACTGTGAGCTAACTAAACCTTTCCTCCCTTAATTTTCAGTGTAGCGTATTTTGTCTCAGCAACAAGAGAAAAGTAACCAAGACAGAATCTCTATATAAATCTTGCTCTATTCCTAACTGTTGCTTGAGAAATAGTGTTATCAACCAAGTGTAAACAAGAAAATGTCTCATCTGAGCTGTGGTATACCTCTGGCCTTATGAAAGACCAATAAATATACTTACTAAGTATATTTAGGTGAGAGGAATGGGGAAAAAAGAAGAATCAAGATATATTATATACAGGTACAAATTCCCTATGATGAATGTGATCATTATGTATATCAAAAGAGTGCCAATAAAATTAATTTTTTTTTTACGTGAGTACCAGGGGTCGAACTCAGGACCTCGCGCTTGTGCTGCTGAGCGATATCACCGCCCCTTTTTTCCTTTTTATGTGGGTACCGGGAGTTGAACTCAGGACCTCGCGCTTGCCAGGCAGGCGCTTATGCTGCTGAGCTACCTCAGTGGCCCTTAATTTCTATAACGTATCAAAATCATACCTTTTCTGAAATTATTTCTCTGCTCACAATTTTTACATAGCCGTAGTAGTGTTTTTGGTGAAAGAGGACTTACTTTGATCCAGGGAGAGGGAGAATTTAGGATCTGTGGCAAGGAAAAATGGAATGCAGTGGAGGAGAAAACTCCTTTACAAACTCTCTGAGGAGCCAAGATTATCCACCCACCTCTTCCACTTTTCAGTGGTCTACTCTCTGGTTACAGCTGCCATCAACCCTGTAAAGGACAGAAAGAGGCATAGCACAGTACACTTATTTCCTACTTTTAATTGCTGAATTAGAGGAATAGGTGATAGTCCCCTATATCAATCTCGCAACCTAATTTTTCACATTATCACTATTATGGCCTCCAGATTGGTGGGGAAGGAAACCCACTCCATTTAAAAGATTTCACTTCTCAATGTAGCCTCTTTATAATTCATGAGTAAACTCTGTTCCCTGGAACTTCTCTCTGTGATTAGTTTACACTTGGCCAGGCTTAGACCTCTCTACTGTACAAATTATGTACTGTTATCTTTCCAAAACTCATGAGCTTTAACCAGAGGATTTGATGTTGAGATAAAAAGAGAAATAAAAAAATTATGAGATCATGCAGTGTTTTATTTTATTGCTTGCTGTTTGTCTGTGTTTATTTACTCAGAGAAAGCACTATGGAGCGGAACCCCTTTTCCAGGCATGGTGCCCCACACCCTGGTGGGTCAGAGTGGATTGTGAGCTAGGTCACAGGCAATTACTATTCCCAATTAAAGCCTGTGAATCAATCTCTTTCCAATAAAGGAGAGTTTATCCAAGGATATCATTACAATAAAACTGCCTCTACTCATTTACATTCAGATATGAGTGGAAGAAAAGAGGATAGGGTACAGATAACACACCCACCTTGGCCACTGCACAAGTAGGGAAGTTAGAAGTGGTTGCAGTAAAGATATTTTTTGGTTATCCTCAAAATATAGTTCATTGTTGGGGGGTTTAGCATGTGACACCACCTGTCTGCTGACTTTTGACAGAAAGAGTAATCACGGTTGCCACGCCTAGAAACTCAGCTTCCAAATCTACCTACCTATTTTGCTGCCAGAGCTTCTTTGTGTCTCAGTTTACACCTTTAAAAATCAACCATCACACATGACCACCCTCATGGGGTATTCTCCAGAATGAAATGAACTGTGGAAGAGCCTCAGCATGACAAAGCTCAAATGAGGAACTTTCAAAAATAGCAATGAAATTGGCTGCCAACCAAAAGCATTCAGCTCTGCCCAACACCAGCAGATGGCAACACCACTGGTCGCTTGTGTAGAGGGCAGAGGCGCCTACAGAGTCTTCAGAGATGGACTTCTTTGTGGAGCTCCTGGAGGAAGATGCATCTTTAGGTTGGGAAGGTTTGAATATTGCAAAGACATTGATGCAGCATTTGATTATTTTGCTGCCCTGGCCTCTGACATTAGAACATTTTTACAGTGAACTCCACAGAGGGGTGGAGATGTTTGGTCAGGTTTATGCCAGTTTTCATGGAGTAACTGTAAATAACATCTCCCTTCACAGTCTCCTGTTCTGTATTATAAGATATCTGGTCTCCTACCCAGTGGAACTCTTGAGAAGTCATTCATTTCAGAGTCAGCCTCTGGTGGCTGCATCCACAATTTACCTTGCTTCCTCGGTAAGCAAGGAAATGCCAGACTGTGTCAAAAAGGGGCAAAATAATATAATTGTTCTATTTTGACTTGGGACCTTAGTGGGAGTTTATACGATACCTGTGGAACTATTGACATTTGGGCTGAATAATTTTTTGTTCTGGGGGAGCTGTCCCTGCGCTTTGTAAAATGTTTAGGAGCATTTGTGTGGTTTCAATCCACTAGATGCCCTTAGCATTTCCCATTTGCTCCTTCATTTGTGACAACAAAAAATATGTTCAGACATGGTCAAATATCTTTGGGGAGGCAAAATATTCCCTGTGTAAGAGTCACCAGTTTAGTGCTTCTTACAAGTAGGATTTTGTGTATAAATCTGAATCAATACAACCTCAGTCATGGGACCTGAAATAGCTCCTGAAGTCAATGTTGAGAAACATGCCCTGGAGCTTGGAAGAATAAAATGGTGATTCTGAGCTCAAAATTTATTACAGTTAGACATGTTTGAACTTGAATATGACTTCCATTTACTGTGTAACCTTGTGAAGTTACTCAGTCTTTCTGAACCTCAGTTTCCTCAACTGTAAAATGATTTTTTTTAAAAAAAGAGAGTTATGAGGAATAAAAGAGACATGATATGTAACCACTTAATATGTCCTTGGCACACAACAAGTGCTCACTGATAGTACAGCAGTGGGGAGATTGATGTTATTAGACATTGGGCAGAGCCCCACAGTGATTGAATGGCTGTTATGTTCTGAAAAGTACTGTAGATACATTAAGTTTTTTTAGGAACAAGCCCTTTATAGGAAAAGTAATCCCACATTGTTTATAAATATTTTGAGCTGTCCTGCAGTTCTACTGGAAGCCTGCTTCCCTGGTACAGAGCTTACTTTGATAAACAAGTAGGTACATCTTTGTCAAATTAAAAGATTCTGGGGATCCATATTTTCCCAGAGCCCATATATCCTGGTCTTACTAGTACATCTTTACCACTCTCAGAATCTACTTATGCCTCAAAAGGGAATAGTTATTACATGCCCCATAAGCCCAGGACTGAAAGTGCCCTCCTAGGATCAGATATGATGGCCCATGCTCCAGATGACAGTGCCTTTGTAAAGGTCTACTCTCTTCAGTATTGGTTGTGGTACTCTGAACTGTGGCAGACTCCAGATGCAAAGAGGACCTAAAGCATTTATGGCCCTAGGATATTCCTGAAATTCAGAGCACCACAACCAATTCTGAGATTCACCTCTATGTCTGGCTGTGCTTATTCACTTTTACTTAACTGCCTCTGAACATCAACGTCATGACCTGTAAAGTAGGCTCAAAGAGGACCTACATAAAGATGACTGTGAATATTAAATAAGCTAATTACAGTGTTCATTATACAGCCTGGACATAGGAAGGACCTTACATATATTTATTAACATCACTTCTCAGTCATGAATATAAAATGAAGCAATGCTTGGGCTAATAACCAACACACTCCGATAAGATCATGTGTCCCCTTCTGAGGTAGGAAATTAGGGCTGGGGGCAACTAACTGGGCAGTTTGTGTTAAAGGTCACAAAAACCCATGACTAGAAGTTGAGTGAGATGTTTCCTAAAAAGAGAGGGCATGCACAGAACATGGGACCCTAAATAACATCAGGTTTATGGGTAAGCAGTGTGAACCAATCAGAAAAGTACTATTTTCAATCCTACATTTGAAACTGGTGCTGTTTGCAGGACCAATCAAAAGAAGCACTTTTTGGTCCTTCATTTGGATGTAGGTACAACCAATCAAAAGACATTGTTGCTGATCCTTCCTTTACGTCTGACAGGAAACCAAGCAAGTTTTTGATAGGACAGCATATAGCTGATATAATGCTGAGTGAGTTTTTGATAGGACAAGTATCCACTGCCTTATTTGCATGAGGGAGAAGCCAACCCAGGGATTGTGAATACTAAAGAACTCTTTTTCCCCTTATCCTTGGGGCCACTGTGTGCCTTTTCACTGGCCTGCTTTCACCCTGTAGAGTGTACCTCTGTTCCATTTTCAATAAATGTACATCCTCCCTGCTTTTTCTGTGTGTCTTGTCCAATTCTTTGTTTGGGACACCAAGAATCTAGAAAGAAGCCCCGTGGAGTCCTCCCTCTGGTAACATTTCCACCCCTTCCCGCTCCAGCCATCATTTGATCCTTATTCTTTGGATAACCTGTTAGGAGTTTTCTGGAAAGCCCAGCTTTCCTAAGCTGAACTAGGACAGGGGAACCAGCTACTGCACTATTTCCTTGGAGCAAAGGGAAAGGGGATGGCAAGTTAAATCCACCACAGCACCAGCCTTGCTATGTGCTGGCACTGAGCACTGAAAAGGACTATTTGTGAGAGAAGCTTCAGAGTGGGAGACCTCTCTTCACTGGCTGGAGAGCCCATCTCCCCTGGATATAAAGCAGGATGAATGTATGTGTCTCTTACAGGACAAATGTAATTGATGGGCAAGGCAGGCACAGTGCTCATCATATTTTCAGGACTTCATAAATAAGTTTTAATTTCTTTTAAAATCAGAAGAAAAAATATAATCTAATTGATATTATATTTGTCATAAATATATTTTTAATTTTTTGGTTGGGGAGGAAGTGGCCTATGGAGGCAAAATTTTCTAGGTCCCACTGAAGTCATAATGTGGTCCTGCCTAACAGTTAACTATTGAATTAGTCCTAGAGAGTATGTTAGTCAAATTTCTGTTACTATAAAAATACCTCAAATAAGCCAGACATTGTGCCACCTGCCTATAATACCAGCACTCTGGGAAGCTGAGGCAGGAGGATCACAAATTTGAGGCCACACTGGGCAACTTAGTGAGATCCTCTCTCAAAATAAAAAAGTGCTGGGGATACCGGTTAGTGCAAAGGCCCTGTGTTCAATCCGCAGTATTAGAAAAAATGAACAGAGATAAATCAGTTATAAAAAGAAAAGATTTATTTTGGGTCACAATTTTAGAAGTTCTGTCTGTGGTTGATTGGCTGCATCGCTTTGGATGAGACAGCACATCACAGAAGCAGGACCTGCCAAAGCCATTTTTCTCATGGTCAGGACTCATAAGACAGAAAGTAGAAAGGATGGAATCCCACTATCCTCCTTCGGGGTACACCTCCTATGACTGGAAGACCTTGCAGTAGGCCCCACCTCTTAACGTTTCTACCACTTCCCAATAGCACCAGGTTGGAGAACAAGGCTTTAACACATAGGCCTGTGAGCAACGTTTCAAATCCAAACTACACCATGAAGGAAATAGTGTTTATTAGGGACAAAACAATAATAATCTTCTCGGGGTAGAACGTGAGACCCTGGGGTCAGATGCTTAAGCAGCAAAACAATAGCTAAGCTTTCTTCACGAGAAGCTGCAATTAATCTATTAGGAGAGGATTCATGTATTCAGCTTATGTAGGGAAGCTGAGAGATCAAGGAGAGAATGACAGAGAGAAAAAAGAACAGTTGTAAGATAGAAAGAGAAGCCAGAGACAGGCAGGCCTAGGCCTAAGGAGGTGCAGGAAGGATGGCAGAATAGTTCCCTGGTGGTGGGAAACTAAGAGCAAAGAAGCTTGGTGTTAATTTAGGAGCTGTCTGTGGTGCTACAGCATCACCTTTATCTCCCCATCAAATAATCACCAATGTTGATTTTATTGGTAAACTTTTGTGTCAGCGGAGTTTAAAGGGAAGAGTTTTAAAAAAACAGATCTAAGCTCTCAACTGACACAGGCATAAGAATCAGTTCCCTAAAGTGGAATAGGAGGAGGGGTGACACCTGGAGATCCTGAGCCCATCAGTGATTGCAGTAACCACAGGAAAGGCTTCTGACGGGGATTCCATGGCAGTCTTATCTAGACCACAAGGAGTAGCAAGGTCCCACCTACCATCACAGTTACATGTCACCCTATGTCTCTTGTTGCCCCTTTCATCATTGATTGTCTGGTTCCTAATTATGTTTCTATGTAACAAAACAGATATCCCTGAGCCTGCATCAGCCTTAAGGAGAAATGATCTTCATAAAGACAGCTTCCCAAAGCAAGGACGGAAACCAGGGAGATGATGCCCTGGAACCTGAGTGTGAAGGATGAGTTTTTTTTAATCTATGAGGAACAGAGTGCTGATTTGGCCATGTGCTGTCAAACAATTTTCTAGCCATGGTCTTCCCACTTTACAAGTAGAGAAGTTGAGACACATGACAGGTTTAGAGTCAACTGACTTTTAATGAGCAACTGATATCTGGTCATATTTTCACATACATTAATTTCTTTGAATAATTTCAAGGAATCTTTTCAGTTGGGTACTACCTCTGCCATATCAATGATAGGCCAATATTTTTCCACATTTTTAGCTGAATTAAATTGGTATAATGAATGACAAGAGGAAAACCAATATATCTTGCCATAAATAACAGGTATCCATGAAAGTAACAGGCAAATATAGCTGCCTGCCAGTTCCGGGTCTCCAATCTACTTTCTCCATAAGAACAAGGATATTGGCAGAATCAGAGAATATGGCACATGCTTATGCTATACTGAAGCTTCCTCTGAGAATCATTTCAAAAAGATATAAAAGAAAGTTTATGAAATCACCATCTCACCGAAAGGCAATCTTTTTAAATAATGTACCAATTAGAAAAATCTCAGCTAAATTCACCAGTGATATGCATCGTATTATTGTAGAAATACCCCCTTGATTTTCACTAGACTAAGAAATATTATCTCAATTTTCAGGTGAGAAAGCTCAACAAGTTTTTAATGATTAACCAAAAACTGAGCTAATAGGTGGACTAGCAGGGATTTGAATTGAGATAGCCTCGGGTAAAGTCCAGTATCCATTGCATGGCCAACAGAGAACTAAGGGAGGGTAGTGACAGTCACTGATGGTGTTTGCTGATGATTGACTTGGTGCAGAGCTCTGGTGTCTCTTAATTCATATCCTCTAATGACTGTATCTAGTTGTGCACAGACGCATGCATTCACCTGTTTTAGTGGGTATTTACTCAGTTGAAGAAGGCAATCATTTATCACAAACAAAGGCAAATATGGAAATTTTAGAGTCATATAATATTTACTCTAAGATGCACCATTATTTTATGTGCCACTAAGAACAAATGCTCAAATTAAATTACATTAAACTATCTATTGGGGCTGGTGAGATGGCTCAGCGGCGTAAGCGCCTGCCTGGCAAGCACGAGGTCCCGAGTTCGACTTCCGGAACCCACATACAAAAAAAGGGCCGGTGATATCGCTCAGCAGCACGGGCGCCTGCTGGCGTGCGAGGTCCTAAGGTCAACCCCCGGTACCCACAAAAAATAAAAAAATAAAAAAAATAAATAAACTATCTATTGTAAGATACATTCAATTTTAAAAGTGTTAAAAATGAAATGGGGACTTCTGGGAAGATGGTGGAGCTGTAAACACCTGCAAATTAGCCTCTCTGAGATTTGGAATCAGGACACTGGAAGAAAAGAAGGAAGGAGGTGGATTCCCAGAACTCAGGAAGGATCTGAAGGGAGAATTGGAGCCAACAAGGAAAGTGAAGAGACAGACCTCAATGCAGAAAAAGGAGATACAAAACTGCACTTTCTCCCAGACTCCTGTCTCTCAGTGGGAGAGGAGGAGGGAATCTACAGAGACACAGTGACAGTGGGTTACTCCAGAGGCCTCAAGGGAGAGGTGCACTAGTGGAGCTAAGCAGTGGACACTGTGAGCTACAGCGTCTGGGGAGTAATTCCAGTCCAGGCATCTGCCGTGTCCCCTGGGGAGGGTGCTTGGAATTTATGCCACTGTAGGGAGGAGCCACATGAACCCAGGACTCACAGTGGCCATGGACTGGCTACATCTCAGGGCCCTTAGTGACTGGGTAAGAGACAAACATGGGTGGCATGCAGGGTCAGGGAGCCGAGGTCAGACTGGCAAGAGACACCCAGAGTTGTGGGCTGAACAGCTCAGGTCCTATAATGGTTGATATATTGTGTCAGCTTGAGAAGTTTAGAAGTTTAAGTGACTCAGCAGGGGGCCAGGGTCCTCACTTTGTAAACATCCTCATCCTGTGCAAGAGGAGGGCAGGGAGACGGTGTGAGTGCTGCACCCGCCCTAGTGAGGGGCAGCCTGCTTACAGCCTAAGGGAGGAAAAGAGGCTTGCTTCTCCCCTTTTGCTCTTGTTGCTTTTGCCGTCTTCCTCAGTCATGAACAGTTGCACTTCTGCCATGCCACCCTGCTTTGGAGCCAGCTGACTATGGACTGAAACCTCTACAAACTGTGAGCTAAATAAACCTTCCTTTCCTTAATTTTGGGCATTGGGTATTTTGTCTCAACAATGAGAAAAAAACTAACCAAGACAGGCACCAACCCCACAGCCAGAGGCCAGGATCAGCCTGAACTTCTGTGGAATTGAAAGCACCAGAATCAGCATCCTGCCCTATTTCTACTGCAGGCTTGCTGGGATCATCCAGCATGGATCTGGGCTCTGTCTGCCTCCTTTGTCTACCAGTGACTGTAGAGGCACACCCTGACTTGGACACTACCAAAAAACTGTAGACCCCAGAACCACAGACTTGAAATCACAGAGAAATCTCTTTTTTCCTTTGCTTTTGCTTTTTTTTTTTTTTTTTGATTGGTTGTTTTCCTTTTTTCATGAATATGAACATTGATTTCAGTTTTTTATTTTGTTTAGTTCTTGTTTTTGTTTTTTCTTTCTTTCTTTCCCGTCTTCTTCACCAGTTCCCTGTAGCTTGGGTAATCTTCCTTTGTTCTTCAGCCTTGCTTCTAACCTCTTTCTCTTGTTTTGTTTCTCTATTTTTTCCTCTTGTTCCTTTTAAATTTTCTTCCTTGAGGGTAAAATTACTCTATTAAGGGGATATTTAATGTATATAATTTTCTGATTTGTTTTAGATCATGTCCTATAACTATAAATCTTGTATCTATGGTTAACCATATGGAACCAGAAAAGACCTAGAACAGCAAAAAAATTCTGGGTTACAAAGGCAAGGCAGGGGTATCACAATCGCTTACTTGAAATTATACTACAAAGCTACCATGATAAAAATAGCATGCTACTGGTGCTATGGTTTATGTCTAGATGTCCCCCCAAATTCTCATGCAGTCATGGTTGGCAGTTTTTTTGGAGGTAGCTGAATCTAGAGCTTGTGACTAATTCATAGTGCAATGCTGGAAATAAGGGTACTGGGATTAAGGTTGGATGATTCCTGGATCATCACTGATTAGATTGGCACTGCCCTAATCCCAGCAGTCTGGATAAGATAAAAAGGGGCAGAAAGAGGCTTGTTTCCTCAATTTTGCTCTTGTTGATTTTGCTGTCTTTTGCCACCATGAACTGTTGCCCTTCTGCCATGTGCCACCCTGCCTTAAAGCCGGCTGATATGGATTGGAACCTCTATAAACTGTGAGCTAAATAAAGCTTTTTCCCTTTAACTTTGGGTGTTGGGTATTTTGTCTCAGCAATGAGAAAAGTAACTAAGATAGAATTTGTTACCAAGACAGACTTGAGGATAAGTGGAACAGAATAGAAGATACAGAAACAGCTCCAAACATACTCAGTCACTTTAGCTTTGACAAAAGGGCCAAATACCTTCACTGGAAGAAATATAGCCTCTTTAATAAATGGTGCTGGGGAAAGTGGCTTTACACATGGTGAAGATTAAACCTAAACTCATATCTTTCACCATGCACTAAACTAAAATCGAAATGGATCAAAGATATAAATATTAAAATTGAAATACCTAATCTGCTGGAAGATAGAATAGGTAACTCTCTTGAAGACATAGGTGTAGGCAAATATTTTATAAACACAACCCTGATAGCACAGGAAATATTAAAAGAATAAATATTGGATCTCATCATATTAAAAAGGTTTTCACAGCAAAAGAAACCAGAAATAATGAAGAGACAACCCACAGAGTGGGAAAAAATTTTATCAGCTATTCCTTAGATGAAGGATTAATATCTAGACTATATGAAGAACTCAAAAAAATCAGGCCCCCCCAAATTTAAAAACCCAATCCAAAAATGGGCATCCAAAATGAATATACTTCTCAAATGAAGAAGCACAAACAGCAAAAAAAAAAAAAAAAAAGAAAAAATGTTCAACATCATCACTTGTCATTCAAGAAATGCAATTAAAACAATACTGAGATTCCATCTCATTCCAGAAAGAATGGCTGTCATCAAGAAATCAACCAATTACAAATGCTGGCAAGACTGTGTGGAAAAAATAACCCTTGTCCACTATTGGTGGGAGTGTAAATTGGTACAACCAATATGGAAATTAGTGTGCAGATTCCTCAAAAAACTAAAACTAGAGGTTCCATTTGACCCACCTATTTTCCTTCTTGGTATATTCCTGAAAGAGTTAAAAGCATCATACCACACTGATATATGCCCACCCATGTTTATAACAGCACAATTTGTAACACCTAAATCTTGGAAACAACCCAGATGCCCATCAATGGATGAATGGATAAAAGAAAATGTGGATTTTTAATATATGATGGAGTACTACACTGTCATAAAGAAGGATAAACTTGAGACATTTTTAGGTAAATGGATGGACCTCAAGAGCATAATTTTAAGTGAAATAAATTGGACATACATGTTTAAATATCACATTATTTCTGTTGTGTGAGAAGACGAAAGGGTAAATAAAGACTAAAATGGATGATAGATATTGCAAAGTAGGAAGAAAATGCTATAACAGCATGCCTGAGATGGGATAATTTACAAAAAACAAGACTTAATTTCTGTGGTTCTAAAAGCTGGAAAGTTTAAGATCAAGCTGCTAGCATCTTGGTAAGGGCGTTCTCGCTATGTCCTCACATAGTGGAATGTGAAAGGGCAATAAATAGTGAAGTCATTCCCACAAACCTTTTTATAGCAGCATAATCCATTCTTGAGGACAGATTGCTCTTGACCTAAACCTGTTCTAAAAGGCCCAATTTCCCAACACTATTGGGTTACAGATTAATTTCCCAGTACATGCATTTGGGAGACACATTCAGCCCATAAGCTGGGATGTAGCTTTTTCAAAGACCTACTTAAAGAATTGTCATTATCTGACTTTTCTGATGGTTCTCTGAAAAATCCACTTACAAGGATATCTGTATTTGACCTATTTCAGTATTTTACAGTTATGAAAAACCTTTGCCCAGGAGACATTGTTGAAAACAATTACAGGGAGGTGTTTAATATTGTAGCATTCTGAGGCAGCAAGTAATAATCTAGCAAACAATCCATTAAACAAAAAGTAAAAAAAAAAAAAAATGGTAAGTGTTACCAGAGAGAGAGAGACAGAGAGAGAGAGAGAAATCAAACTATGAAAATTAGAAAGGAATAAGGGGCTCTTACTACTTACAGAAATAAAAATGATTCTAAAAGTTGTATGAAAATTTCATACCAACAAATCAGAGAACCTAGATGAAATGAACAAATTCCTAAACACAAACTACCACAGCTGACTCAAGAAGAAATAGAAAATCTGAATAAACAATAACAATAAGAGTTATAACAATATAACAATAAGAGTTTGGATTAGCAATCCAAAAATTTCCAGAAAGGAAAGCTTGGGACCAAATGGCTATAATGATGAAGTCTACTAAACATTTTAAGAATTAACAATCTTTTACAAATCTTGCAAAAAACTAATATCAAAAAATGGAAATTTAAAACATTTTTCAATTCATTCTCTACAGCCAGTATTTCTTTCATATTAAAATCAGATATACATTATGAGAAAACTTCTGACCAATATCTCTTATGAATATAGGTGCAAAAACTCTCAACAAATATTAGCACACTGAATCTAGCAGCATATAAGTACTTATATGCCTTAAATAAGTAGAATTTATCCCAAGAATACAAAGCTTATTTAACATACAAGTAACTAATGAAAAAATAAATTGAACATCAAAATTAAAAGCTCTTGTGTGTCAAAGGATATTTTTAAGTAAATGAAAAGACATCACAAAATAGGAAGAAATTTTGCCAATCAAAATCATAATGCGATATTACTTCATACCACAGATGGCTATAATAAAAAAGACAGAGAACAAGTGTTAGTGAGAATGTAGAAAAATTGTAATTTTCATACACAGCTGGTAGGAATGTAAAATGGTGCAATCACTTTGGAAAATAGTCTGACAGCTTCTCACAAGTTTCATCAGTAGATGATGATAAGCAACATGTGGTATATTTATACAATGAAATGCTATTGGGCCGTAGAAAGAAATGAAGTACTGATGTATGCTACAGCATGGATAAACCTCAGAAACATTATGTTAAATGAAAGAAGGCAGACACAAAGGCCACATATTGCATGATTTCATTTATATGAAATATCCAGAATAGTTAAATATATTGAGATAAGAGCTGGTGAGAAGGGTAAGGGGAGGGTACTAAACAATACAGGGTTTCTTTTGGATGATGAAATTTTTCAAAAATCAGAGAGTATTGATGGCTATACATCTTACAAAAAGCCACGGAATTGAAGCATTTTTAAAGTGAGACAAGTGTAATGCATTCTTTGAGAATGACGGAATCTAGGGTTTCAACAATATCATCAGCCCAAACCTACCTCTACCTACAGCTCTGCCTTCCTCTGGGTGGCTCCACTCTCAGGCTGCCTTCTCTACTTGATAGCCCCAGGCTTATATTCTCCCGGCTTTGACTAGATCCCAAAGAGAAATTTTCCTTTGTTAATAGTGTATATATTTTCAGCTTGATTGTGTTCATAGCCATCCCTGAACTTGCCACTTTGGCCATGTTGGGTGGAACACATTGACTAACCTAGATCTGAATCACATAACTATTGTGGACTGATCAGGCCCACAACCTCCCAAAAGAGTGGACAGCAAAGGCTTAAATAAAAGGGACAAGTGATATGATTTTAGGGCTCTAGGAGGATCAAAACCCTCTAGCAGAATTCGAGATTCTCTGGGGGCTGAGACAAAGAACTTCTCTGAGCGGCCTATATTTATTTGGTTTTCAAACAAAGAAGGGGATATGGTGGAAAGCCCAGGAAACTGAGCAGGACCTTGGAAGCCAGTTTGAAGACTTTCCCAAGTAGTAAATTATGCCGATGAGGAGAACCATCTTATCTCTAGATTGACATTTATTGCAGGAGTGTGGAACCTGAAGCTACAGTCTCTATTTAGTTAATTGAGGTTGGAGCCAGGCGTTGTCAGCCATGGTTTTATCTTGTTCTTTGAGGTGTCACGGCATCACAGGCTAATGCAGGCCTCAGCCAGGACCAGCAATTCATAGAGGTTCACATGAATCTGCTGCCCATCTCCAGACAAGGGGCCTAGGCCTGGAACAAACTCACAAGTAAATGTAGAAAGCCAATTGATTAATTTTAAATCCTGCTCAAAGCTCCTTCATAGTGGTCTCCATCATATAACCTCTCCAATAGCCCTAGGAGGAGGGGAAGAAAGAGTTGGTGATCTCAAGCAAACTACAGGCAGTAAGTGTGAGGGGTAGGTAGGTGGTTCCCCAAAGATGAATGGGGCATTTTTGCCAAAAGCAGATACAAATATTGATCAGGCAAAAAGAACAGTCATAGCTAGCCACATGACCTTAAGGTAAACCTCTATGCCTTAATATCCTCATCTGTAAAATGACAGGAATAGCAATACCTGTCTCTCTGGTAGTTAAGACTTAAAGGAATTAAGTGCTATAAACCACTTAGGATATAGCAAGCACTATGTAGTGTTAACTACCATTATTATTGCATGCAATGTTATCACTTCCTAGATTTCTATAATTAGCCTTGTTATTACTTTGACTATTTACTTCCTCATGAAGATTAGTCTTTCCTTAGTTGTCAGCAATTTTTGAATGCTATTTAGCAATAGTTAGCTCGTTTCTCTGTATAAAATGACTCTAAGCCATTTTGCAAAATTTCCACAAAGAAATTGAAGCAATAATAATAACAGCAGCAGTAATTTCTATAAAAATACTAGGATAGGGCATTTATCCTGGCCAGATTTTCTCCTAAATCTAATTTTCAGACGTTCTTTGTTTTTAAAAGGTCCTACAAACAGATCCAGAATCATGCAGAAAGTAATGTTCTAGACATGAAATCTAAGTATACCTAGACAATGAGAATGTAATCTGGCTCATTCCTGCAATTCCTTAGAGATCCATCTCCATGAGAAAAGAGGCCATATGTGATTTTCACTGATTCGAAGCAGTTTTATCTGTTTGTTTACTAGGTGCTCATGCCAAAGAACAAAAGGCAGAACTCCAAGTCCAAACAGGTCATATTGTATTAGTTCTTATATCTAGAGACAAATGGCTCCATTAAACACTGGGAAAGCCTTCTTACACTTGGACAGCCAGCTGAAAACATATAAATTGAATGTCACATTCATAGCACAAATTCATCTTTACAATACAGTCCTCAAAATACTGCAGGTAATTTTATGTGTAGAGTTTCAGGTATATGATTATAAGATATGACTACTTTAGGGAAAGGACAGTTGGGAGAAGAGCTATTTTATTAGCACTGTCAGCTTTGCCACAGGTGACATTATGAAAGAATTAGCAACTCTGTGGACTATTAAGGGAATAATGCATTATTATTCCTTGTGTGCTGCAAGAATTAAAAAGGACGAAGAGTGTGAAGCACTGAGCCTAAGGCTTGCCTCAAGTGAGTTGGCCCTAAATCCTCCTCTATTCTAACAGAAGGAAGGAAGAGATTCTCAATTCCTGTTCAAAGATCAGTAACAAGTACCATAGTCTACAAAGACCTACATGTCATGGAGACTGTAAGAAGTTGAGAAAGACATTTTGAAAAGAAAAAACACACTCAATTTTTCCTCTACAGTTTCTAGTATAGAGAGAAAAGCAAAACATTGCAATGCTAAGAGGCCAAGGTACTAGTTTCCCCTCTCTTTCTCATTTGTTGTCTCACTATTGTCAGTTTCTGGTTGACCTGATTCCTGGTTACTTGGAAAAGGTAATCCTTATAGTGTCATGCAACTTTGATGTGTGCTGACTGATTCTCCCATCTCGCTGAGGTTCTGTTCAGTGAACTCTTCTGGGATTGTTTGCCTGAATCCCTCCTTTCTATAGAAATGTTTTCCACATAGCCATGGATATGTGGGATCCCTGGCTTCCCTTAGCTAGCTGGGATGCTTCCAGGCACCTGATCTAAAAGGCTGAGGCAGATTTCTTCTCCATGAATTGTTCTGGAATTGGGAAAAAGTGATGGAAGCAATTAATTGCAGCTCAAAGCCTGCTGTCTTCTACTTTGTTATTCATTTCATGAAAATTTACCTGTAGTAATAGAAAAAAAAGCCAAGAAAGATGCATCAAGAAACATGCAGAGAGGAGAGGTACAGAGAGAGCCTCTTCAGTCTTGACTCCCTGGCTCCATCCCTGCAGTTTGCATGTCTTTTACTTGGATATTACAAGGTAAAGAATTCCCTGTTGGCCAAAGCTAGTTTGAGCTGTGTTTCTGTCACTGGCAACCAAAAGTCCTGACTTGGAGCCCTTTTTAAAATTTTATCTAGGGCCAGTGAGATAGCTCAGCGGCACAAGCACCTGCCTGGCAAGTGCAAGGTCCTGAGTTCAACTCCCAGTACCCACATAAAGGAAAAAAAGGGCCGGTGATATCGTTCAGTGGCACAATCGCTTGCTGGCAAGTGCGAGGTCCTGAGGTCAACTGCCAGTACCCACGTAAAAATATAAATAAATAAATAAATAAATAAATATAAAAGATAAAATAAAATTTTATCTAAACATTCCTCATGGTCATCCAGTATTGCCCGGTTTCTGATATATTAAACCTACTAATATGCTACCAGTAGTAGTCAGATTTCCTTTTTCTGAGACAAAACACCCAATGTCCACAATTTAAAGGTTGGAGAGGTCTAATTGGCTATTGGTTTGAGGGTTTTGATCCATGATTGGCTGGCTCCAAGGAAGAAATAGCACAGTGGAAGGTCATGGCAGAGAAAAGCTGCTCACCTTGGGGTGGCAAGGAGGCACAGAGAGAAGGAAGGAACCAGGAACTAGAATACACCATTCCAAATTCCCCCAGTAACCCGCTTCCAACCAAGCCCCACCTCCTGACAGCACATTCAGCTACTGAATTCATCAGTGGGTGAATCTGCTGATGAATAGTGCACCCGTGATCCCATCACCTTTCAAACACGTGAGACTTTGCAGGGACATCAGAACACTATCCTTCAGATTCAGTTCTCTTCGCAACATGTTGTGACCTTGGGCAAGAACTAATAGTTCCTCAGTGGTGTATAATCTTAACACCTCCAGGCCCAAAAAGTATACTCTCTGTGAGGGTGTACAAGAGAGGGACGTGCCAGACAGCAGGTAACCAGCCCAGTGATGGGACAAAGCTGTCTGGAGCTCCTCAGAATTTCCTACTTCCAGTTACTATCTGTCCCATGGAGTCTATTACAGAGGAGACCTGACTTTCTAAGAAGAGACTGTGTTTTTTCCTCTGGCAAATTTGAAATTATTTAGACAAAGTAAAATGTCAGAGCTCTTGGCTCTGAAGCTCTGCCTTCTCGCCTGGCAGGGCAGGGTTACCCTGGTGGCTCAGCTCTTCGATGATGTTCATCAAAAATTCAATGCTTCTCAAAAAGTTCCAAGAAGAATCTGGTTTCCAAGACAATAGTGTTTCATTTGTTTTCCAGCTGGCTCCCTGCAAATTCATCATAACCATGAATGAAAGAACTACTCAAAAGAGTGGCCACTCCCCTACCTAGCCTGTTGGGAAAGCAGGGAGAAGCCCAGCACAGATTGTATTATGGAAATCAATGGAGAACCCAAGACTGCGTGTCCAGGCTACAGCTGAGTGGCTGTGATGCTGATCCCACAGGGGCTGTCAGCTGCAGCACTGCATGAGCGCATGTGACCTTGCAGAGGGCCTGATGCGTTCTGAGTGGAGCAGTGTGTACCTTCTGCATTGATACATCCCTGATTGGGAGTGGGAGTGGGAGCTGGTCACTGGCTTTGTGAAAGAATGCCTTCCAACATCACTTAAAATACTTTATGTTACAGTTTAACTTTTGGAGGTTATATTATTTTCAATGTCAAAGTATATCAGACTGGGTGCTTTAAGTTTGGCAGGAAACCAACTCAAACTGGATCGAACAATTTGAAAATCCATAGCTTACATAATAGGAAGCCCAAAGGGAGGATGGGATTCCCTTTGGTTGATGTAAATAGGTTCATGTTCTACAGAATATCCAAGTTTTTTCCATGACTCTGCCATGCTGTCCAGAATCAACTGCATCCTGAAGCTACCTTTCTTCTTGGCCATAGGGTGGCTTTAACTAGCACCCAGGACTAAATGTCCCCTTGTTCATAAGCAACAGGAGAAAAGAAGAGTTGCTTCTGAATCCTTTGAAAGAGAAAGGAAGAATGTTCCCAGATATTTCCAGTAAAACACTTCTCATGTCTCACCAACCAGAAGCATATTGCAAGCCAATTGTGGACCTAGCTTAAGTAAAGAGGAAGGGCCTCTCTTGGACAGTCAGTCTCATGCCAGATCCAAGAATAGTGAAGTGAACTCCTGAAGTATATGGATTATTTGGGAAGGGATAGATAACCAAATCAAATCTGGCTTCTATCCTACAGGAAACAGGAGAAAGTCATGGCTATACAGGCGCACAGTAATGTTAACTAGCCCAAAGTTAAGTAGGCCACCTTCCTTTCTAATATGCAGTTTTGACTCAAGCATGCTTTATAGGTCAATTTTTCAACTTCCACTTTTCAATCCCTTATCCTGTAGGAAGTAGCAGGCACACTCACCAAGAGAGACCGGATGGGGAAATTGCTCATGTGGTCTTATGAGTTCTGTCTGGGCTTTTGCTCATAAATCCCTAATGTGGCACAGTGAAGTCCTCATCTGGAAAAGAACATTTGCAAACTCTGGGTTCTGATACTTTAGGGCGCAGAATAATCTTGAGGTAGGAGATTGGCCTTGATCAAAATGCTGATCTCTGAGTTCCTCTCCTAGAGATTCTAACTTATGTCTGCACAAGACTCAGGAATCTGTACCGTAGAAAACTGGCATGAGATCTGGGCACAAGTCTTTTCTGGATCACACTGAGAAGAAATGGCTATGGGCCACATGTGGTCTCAGCATGGGCTCCCTTCAAACAGACCTAGAGAGAAAGACGTTTGTGATAACAATCAACTAGAGTCTCCACAAAAAAAAATAAATAAAATAAAAATAAATAAATAAAAATAAAAATAAACAGTTGGG
Organism: Erethizon dorsatum; assembly: GCA_028451465.1. Taxonomy (NCBI): domain Eukaryota; kingdom Metazoa; phylum Chordata; class Mammalia; order Rodentia; family Erethizontidae; genus Erethizon; species Erethizon dorsatum. The sequence continues at coordinate 104,505,944 of CM051822.1, forward strand.
AAATGAGATGTGGGAACAGGAGAGAAAAGAAGCCAAGTTAGGGTGTAAAATCAGCCAATTCCTACAAAGTTAAGGTTTGTTCAATCCCACAGAATATCTCTGAAAATGGAAGTACAGAGTTGTCCCAGGCAGTGATGAAGGGAGTTGGGGTATTGTACTCCACTCCACCCTGTAACCTCAAGTTGTTAGATGATGGCTGAACCCAGGGTGCTGGAAGTTGGGTGTAGAAAGTCTATATCGATAAGCATTGTCCACAAAAATGGTAAAGGTGTTGGAGGGGTTATAGGAAAATACCCACATTGCCTTCTGTACATATTATATGCATATTCAAGGACACTTAAAAAGCATGATTTTATGATATGTGAATTATATCTCAGTAATGTGTTCTTAAAGTATCTTTGAACTATAGATTCAAGTTGATACATATTGAAGAACTCTAATTCTATACCCTGAGTTCCACAGTAGTCACGAACATTTATGTAACATTCAAAGGTTGCAGACAGCCACATTGAACACTGGCCAGGCTCAGGAGGTAGGCTGGTGCTCACCACTGACCTCCGCTTCTCATGTAAGGCTACAACATTTGGATATAGAATATTCACATACCACCACGTAGATCTTTCTAAATATGGGTTAATATGGGTTCAGATATTTGTCTGTGTCTAAAGAAATAAAGCATTATGGATGATGTTAAAATTCCTTTTCCTATCCCAATTCCATTACCTTCTTCCCAGAAAAAGTATTATTATGAATTTGATGGGTACCATTCTAGCTCATTACTTTATATTTATATACATAGTCTTAAAAATTACCTTTTGAGGTTCATGTAACTTTTGTGTCTTGTTTTCTCTATTCAGCTATAAGATCTTTGAGCCCAGGAAAACATGTACTGAAGGTTTATGACCTGCCAGAGACCATCCTAAGCCCTTTGTATATGTTATATCCTTTAATATTCATAAAGGCCCTGTTTTGATGGCTCTACCATTATTTCACTTTTACAGATGAGGAAAGTGAGTATCAGACAGACCCAAGGTCACATAGCTAATCAGTGATTAAAGAGACCCAGCTCATTCTCGCCCTCATGTCCTGACTTACCTCTTTTGTTCCTTCCATCCATACCTCATCAGGTCTGAGGCCAACATGAGGAGTGAAGGCTGACAGAGAATAGCACTGGTCAAAAGGGATCAGAAAGGATCGATAGTTCAAAAGGAAAGAGAAGCTGGGATGGGGGAGTGGAGAAAAGAAGGAAGGGAAAAGAAAAAAAAAGAAATATAGATAGATAGATAGATAGTTAAATAGATATACTACTAATTTCTCTTAGTTCATTGAAAAGAAAGGTTTGTGCTAATATTGTCTGGACAATTGAATGCTGATATCTTATACTCTGAGTAACTCATTTTTTTTTTTTTTTGGTGGGTACCGGGGGTCGACCTCAGGACCTCACGCGCCAGCAGGCGCCCGTGCCGCTGAGCGATATCACCGGCCCTTTTTTCCTATGTGGGTTCCGGGAGTCAAACTCGGACCCTCACGCTTGCCAGGCAGGCGCTTATGCTGCTGAGCCATCTCCGGCCCTCCAAGTAACTCATTTAAAGACAATAATATACAATGTATTTACCATTGTTACCTTCCTATTATGTTGTTTTGAAATTTTGTTCTATATTTTTTTTTCTTTTTAAAATAAAAAAAGAAAGGATTCATAGCCATTTCTTGCTGCTGTACTCAGTTACATCTAGAAGCATTGTCCCCTTATCCTTGTCTCTGGCACACTGGAAGCAATGTTCGTATTGTGTTAGGAACATGACAGTCTAGTTAGGAACAATGCCTACATGCCCAGTACGGGCTAATGGCCATTATGAGGAGCCATGGGGATTAAGAAGACATAGCCTTTACCTAAAACCTAGCTTTAAAAATATCCCTGACTGAGGGAATAGCAATTTGATATAAATACAGGTAAGGAAGGGTTTCAATTATGCACAATTTTCTGACATCTATCCTGAATTTTGTTGGCTATGTTTGCTGTGTGCTACAAGTGAACATTGTGCAGTCAGCAGTCTCCTTAGGCCTGAGTGAGAGAAAACTCTGAAGATGCTGAGTCCTACCTGGGAGACTTGAACTGGCAGCAGATTCCACTGTGTGCTCTTCCCCTCGCCTCTTTCAGGTGCCTTCAATCCCATGGTTGTTCTGGGTCATACAAAACTCAGACAAAAACTACTGAATGATAAATATTTGAAAAACTTTGTATGAGAGTCCCACTACCAGGTTTTGGCTGAGGCTTTAAGTTGAAGATTGTAGACATAGCTGTGAGAAAGGAGGCTCTTTTAAGATGCACCAGCAGAAGCCAGTGGGCCACTGGGGAGCAGCAGAGTCCTGGTATAATCCTGAGAATAAATTCCTGATTCCATATTGGTTATACTCTGCCTCCTTTTCATTCCTGCTCAAAACAAGATTGTGTATAGAAAACAAAAGCCTAGGGCCCCACCTGGGTCCACAGTGCCTTGGTAACTCCTGTGTGCTACCTTTTCTCCCTTGGGCCATAGGCTCTGCAGTCAGCTTCATTTAGGCTGAGAAATCTAGCTTTCATCCTCTGGGAGGAAACTGTGCCCTCTCGGAGCCAGGCTACTTCTTAAGCATCTGTGTTCAACCCTGGCAGGCATCTGGGACAGTAGGCTGTGTATGGACACATTAGTTATTATTAGGCCTGCAGCCCAGTTCCACTTCTCTCATTGCTTAGTCCTGCTTCCTCTCATTTCTTTATGCAAGTGTTGGTCTCTGATAATAGAACTCCCAACCCTATATCAGCATCTGATCCAGGAAAACTCAACCTACAATGAGCATCATAAAAGAAGTTTTCTTTGAAGTGAATGTATTTTCAGGTAAGTTCTGAAAGAGCAATACAAGAATTAGAGACACGAATGAGGGAAGGGACTCAGTATGTGATGGTTAATAGAATTTCCATCCCAGTTTCATCTGGGGCCTCTACTATTCTACAGTATTGAGGGCTGTTTCCATATGAGAAAAAATGTAGGTCACTCCTTTTCTTAATAAATATTGAAATGGTGTCACAAGGAGAATCAGGGGAGAGATATGCAGGTACCTCTTTGACAGGATTCAGAATGTGAGAATATTTGTGCCATATGAGAATTGTCATCAAAATGTGACCAGGGTGATAGGGGCTCTCAGTGATGGTGATGGAGTGGATAGCAAAGATCTCCTCTGAGGGTGGCAGTTGACCTCCTTCCTATAGAATTTGCTCATTAAGCACTGGCTCTGCATCAGCTCCATGACATGCACTTCCTCTCTTAAAAATGAACTTGGTATCGCCATTGCTAATCACACAATTTGATAATAGCCAAAACCCTGCCAGAGTATAATAATCTTGCAGTAGGTTTTCCGTACCAGACTCTTTCCATTATGGAAGGGCAGAGATTTTCCCTCACTGGTCTAGGCTCTCTTTTCTGGATTTTGATTTGATTTCATCACCTATCATTGTTTTTCCAGCTTCTCTGTACTTGCCAATTTCATCATGGCAGCCTACAAAACATTGTGTGTCCCAGGAACTTCTTTCATGGTAAGACAAGTGTCCATCAGTGGCACTGTTCTCCCGAGCCCACCAATCCATCCATAACTCTGGGTTTTGCTAGAGTAAAGAAACTGAAACAGAGTACAGCCATGTTATGTTAAACCATATAAAATGATGATATTTAACTACTTTTTAAATTAGTACATGTTTACAGTACTTAATGCTTACATTTCTTGTGTGGCATTGTTGCATGTACACAGCACATCTTAATTCCTTTTTTCATCTTCTTTCTGTCCCCATCCCTCCACCACTTGACCCCCTTCCCTTTTCAGAAAGATCTATCTTCCTAGTTCCTATTATCTGTCTTTTATCTTGGTCTTTGTTCCCATGTAAAAGAAACCATGCAATATTTAAACTTATGTGTCTGATTTATTTCGCTTATCATTGCAGTCTCAAGGTGCATTCATTTTTCTGCAAATGACTCAAGTTTATCTTTCTTTATGGAAAGGTAGTACTCCATTCTGTGTAAATACCACATCTTCTGTATCCATTCATCTACTGATGGACATACTATCTTAACCTATGAAACTGGAAGTTTCAAATGATTCAACCCAATAGGTGATGGATTTCCGTGAGCCTTTTCTAGATTAGAGCCTCTCCTACTGCATTTTGAGTCATGAGTAAAATTCTTAGGCAAGAGTGGTTATCTGGAAGTATACATAGGAAGGATCATACATGAGCACCTAAATGAACAGACTATTGTAGATATTTCTCATTTTTTACTGTATAGAATCCAGGCATACTTTCTACATTGTGGGAATCCCAAACTCATGGTCAAGCATAGCCAAGCAGATGTTTCTGCCTGGGACTTTGAAGCTGGAAGGAGGGAGACAGTCAGAAATGCTTTTCATGTTACTGTAGAGTAGAATGAGGTGGTGTGGGGATGAGTCTTGCATCTGCTGGAAGGGAGATGTGCCAGCAGAAGCCAGTGGCCACTGGGGAGCAGTAGGGCCCTAGTATAATCCTGAGAATAAATTCCTGATGTGAACTTAGTTATGTTCTAGTCTTTTGCATTCTTGCTCAAACCTAGTTTTTCAGTTTTCCCAGTGAGTGAACCACTTTCAAACCCTCTTGGAGTAAACCTTCTGATTAAGCTAATGAGAGTAGGTTTTGTTGTTTGTAACTCAAAACATGAATAAATACACTAAAGATTTACAATGGTTTTTATATAATTGTATTTATCATTTTCTTGACAGTAAAAGAATTCACCTGTAATTTAAAACATTAATAAATACACTACAGCTGGACGTGGTGGTGCATGCCTGTAATCCCAGCACTCAGGAGACTAAGGCAGGAGGATTGCCATGAGTTTGAGGCCAGCCTAGGCTACAATAAGCAAGTTCAAGGCCAGCTGCACTACATAGTGAGACCCTGTCTCAAAAAAACAAATAAAAAAATAAAAAAAAATTAAAAGATATAAGTAAATACACCATAGATTTACAATCCAGGCCAGCAGTGGGTAGCAAGGTGGAAAAGAAGCAGGTGTATTATTTTGATTCATTTTGCTTAGTTACATGTTTTTCACATTAAAAAAAAGTTTATTGTATTTTTTTGAAAAACTTAACCATTTCACTTAGTCTTTCAAATGTATAATATACAGTTATGTATGGTACACTGAATTTTTAAAACATTTCTATTGGTATAATTCCTTCAAATTTCTCAATATTATTTGTAGATTTTCCTTTTTTAAAAAATATTTGCTGAGAAATCACCAACAGAGTGAAAAGACAACTCACAGAGTGGGAAAAAACTTTAGCTAGTTGTTTCTGAGGCAAAGGACTAATATCTAGAACATATAAAGAATTGAAAAAAATCAGACCCCCCGAATTTAAAGACCCAATCCAAAAATGGGCATCTGAGATGAAGAAATATGAATGGCAAATAAATATATGAAAAAATGTTCAACATCACTGGTCATTCGAGAGATGCAAATTAAAACAACACTGCAATTCCATCTCACCCCAGAAAGAATGGCTATCATGAAGAAATCAGCCAGTAACAAATGCTGGTGGGGCTGTGGGGAAAAAGGAACCCTTCTCCACTGTTGGTGGGAGTGTAGACTGGTGCAACCACTGTGGAAATCAGTGTAGAGATTCCTCAAAAAACTAGGATTAGAGGTCCCATTTGACCCAGTTAAACTATCATACCACAGCGATATATATGCACCCATGTTGATAGCAGCACAGTTTGTAATAGCTACATCCTGGAAACAACCTAGATGCTCATCAACTAATGAATGGATAAAAAAGATGCGGGTTTTTTTTTTAATGCAATGGAGTATTACTCTGCCATAAAGAATGATGAACTTGAGACATTTGTAGCTAAATGGATGGACCTTGAGATCATACTCTTAAGTGAAATAAATTGGAGACATATGTGTAAATATCACATTGTCTCTCTGGTCAGAGAAACTGAAAGTGTAAATAAGAACCAAACTAGATAATAGATATTGTGAAATAGGAAGAAATTGTTCAAAAGGAAAAGGGAATGGGGGTGGGGAGGGAAAAGAAAAAACTGAGAAAAGAAGGATAAAATGGAAATTAAGCTTTGTAAAGAAGGAGGGGAAGAGGAGTTGAAGGCGGGGAACAGGAAAAAAAGAGAAATCAAGATATATCATGTACAGGTATAAATTCCCTATGATGAATATGATCATTATGTACATCTAAATGGTACCAATAAACTTAAAAATAAAAAAAATTGCCAGAGAGTAATATATTTCTTATTGTTTTCAAAAGAATGATTCAATTTATTAATTATACTCTTTTTATACTTAATTTCTTTTTTGCATTTATTATATTTGTTTCTTTTCTAACAATAAAATTTTTAATTTCATCATTTTTTCTCTTTATTGTAGTTTTTGTTGTTTTTTGTTTTGTTTTTCTTTTTTTTTCCTTTATTTGTTTTTTCTTTTTGAAGACAGGGTCTCACTATATATAGTCTATGCTGGCCTTGAACTCATTATGTCATCCAGGCTGGCCTCACACTCGCAGTGATTCTCTTATTTCAGCCTCCCAAATGTTGAGATTACAGGGGTATTCCACTACACCCAGCCTTCTTTTCTGTAGTTTTAAAATTATTTCACTGAATTGGTCTTATCTAGTTCAACAAACATGTACTGAGGGCCTAATAGGTGACAGGTAGAGAGCTAGAGAGAGAAGGGCACAAAACAATTAAGGCATGAACATGTATCCCTAAGAGGTCTGCAAAAGGAACAGGCACATGAAAATATATTTTTAAAATAATACGTATTAGCACAACAGCTGCTATTTGATGGGATTAATAATAGTTATTTTTCTCTTTTACACACTTTAATATTTGACAATATTTTGATGATACATTTTTAAATTTACATGATGTTTCATTCATAAACATGTGGCAATATATAATCAGAACACAGAAAAAATTTTTTAAGAAAAAAAGAATATGACAGTACTTTCCCACTAACGATGCAGAGGGGTTCATTTTTCTCCAAAGCTTCACCAGGATTTGTTATTATTTGATTTCTTGATGAGGACATTCTTTCTGGAATAAGACAAGATGCAGAGTTGTATTAATTTGCATTTCTCTAATGGTCAGAAATGTTGAACGTTTTTTCATGTATTTGTCGGTCATTTGTACTTCTTCTGAGGAGGAGTTTATTTACAATGAAGTACTGCTTTGCCATAAAGAAAGAGAAACTTGAGTCATTTGTAGGAAAATGGATTCACCTTGAGACCATAATGTCAAGTAAAATAAATCAGACCCACAAGTTTAAATATCACATGGTTTCTTTTATGTGAGAAACCCAAAGTATAAGTAAAGGGAAACATAAAAGATAATGGAAAATGGGAAGATCTTTTCAAAGGGGAAGGGGACCAAGAGCAGGAGGGAGGAGACAGGAAGAGAGCAGAGGGGATGAAAAAAGAAATGGCATATGTTATGTAATATACCAACTCCCCATGAGGAATGTAATCATTATGTACTGCAAAAATATACTAATAAAAAATAAAAATTAAAAAAAAAGAATATGACAGTACTAAACATTAGTGGCATTTAATCTTAATCTAAAGGTTTTAGAAAGACCACCCGGAAAATCTTAGGTGTAGCAGAGGAAGAGCCAGTCAAGAAAGACAAAAAGATGAGGATGTGGCATAAAGAGGCCTAGAGTTGGAGGAAAGGGGCATTGTTCTGGTCAATATGGGGTCCATGAAGCCTGCCTCCACATCTGCCTGAGTCAGTGCTATCCTCTCACCAACCAGCGATGGACATGTGCACTGTAGGAGGGTCTGCAGTGCTGGACCCAACAGCCATTCCATGACTTGTGTGACATCGAATGAGGATGGATGGGTGAGGGGGAAGGAGATGGGCAGTGCTCAGGGAGAGCACCATTTGATCCTGGAGACCCTTGGGAGTCACTGTGGTTTTCAGAGGTAAATGAAATTTTTACTGTATCTGGTATTTCTCTGTTTTAAATAGTTGCCACTCAAGGTGGACAATTTCCCCAGAGTTGAAAATTGATGTTGCATAATTATCTCCACTTTGTGTCACTAAAGTTCATATTAAGGCACTTCCTACCTCCTGTGATAGATTAATGAGCCTTAATGCAAATTCTGCAATACCCATATACCTCTGACGTGGATATGTTACCATGTAAAGATGCTCTTATGGGCTAAATAAAGCCGAGTACCAATGGGTTCCTTAATCACAGGCGCCATAAATGTCTTCAGTAATGGCTGCTCTATTGGCCTATTCTGCCCTAACTCTGAGTAGTAACTCACATCCTCTACTCTCAGAGCCCCCCGAGGGCACTCAGCTAGGAAAGGCAAGACTTTTGAAATGAAAACATTTTAACATCACTGTCATTTTACTGCAAGGTAAGTTATAGTGAGAACTAAAACATTTTATATGTAGTTTTTTATATATGTGATTTTATATATGTGATATACATTTATATATACCTACAGACACACATATAAACTATATAATTTGTATGTATGTAAGTACAAAATACGTATGTTAAATATATAATCACAAATGAAAATTTTCATTTATTGTACTGCTTCCCAATATACAGTATCATTATTCATCTCGCCAAGTTTAATAGGATGTCCTTTTCTACAATTATGCGAGAATCCTAATGGTTTTCCCTTTAAAGGACATAAGCAAAATTTAATTACCCACAGAGAATTAATTTTTATAACCACTACATTCCGCCATTAATGAGGATAATTAATTACTGTTTTACCTCTCTAGTTTCTATCGAAACCCTCATTGGTAAAGAAACAACTGTGAGGAACTTGGCACATAGAAAAGTAAGGTATGACTTTCCTGATTAATTTAGCTGGAGCCCCTAGGCATTACACTTCACCCTCAAAAGAGCATCCTTTAAAGGTAGGAGCCAAACTCTCAGTAATTGGCTTGTTTGGCGGCTACGTACTGGGCCTTGGATGCAATGAGATAGATGAGTGGGTTTGGTGGCTCTCTGGAACAGCCTGGAGCAGTCACCCAAGTGTTGGGCTAAGTAACTGCAGCAAGTCATTAATGAAGGCCGGGGGCCCTGGGAAGCTTCAGGTCCCTTCTGGGCCCACCACATTGTGAGTACAGATTCTGTGGGAGCAGCCCTTGCAGAGGTGCACCCCTGCCACAGAGAACAGGCCAGGGGGAGGAATGCTGAGAGGGGTGGAGGATAACACCTCCAGGGCCTGCCTGGCACCTGGCTCAGCTCAAATTTGGAGTCACCTATGCTCCAAAACTTGGAATCACTTGGGCCTTCAGAAAGTTTTTTCCTTAGCTTCTGTGACTGACACCTGACCTATAGTCAGAGACATTATCATAAATACAAAACACTGTTATCAGATAGTCTGTAGTAGAACGTAGTCTGGCATTCAAGTGATGAAAGGCATGCCGAAGCAAAGGGCAGTGCATTTCTTCCATTAAAGGGTTAAAATTCGGTATTAAAAAAATAAATAAATAAATAAATAAAGGGCAAATGGCAAATACTGCAAACAATTATATCAGCTTATCAAATGGAAAGAAGAGAGTAAAAGTTGTTCAGTGTATAACCTCAATTCATAAAAATAATTCATTTATGCATTTTAAGGAAGACGTAGTTACTTTAAAAAGCAATTTTTGTGTTTTTGTTTTTGAGACTTCTACGTTGTCTACAATTAAACATTTATTCTTTAATTTAGAAGTTTTCAGTTGAAGAAAGATAGCTATACTCACACCTGAGAATTTACCTTAATGAAATAATAAATTTATAGCAATATAAGCATATTTACTGTGGCTTTATCTTTATTATTTAAAAATTAGAAATAAATGTTAGGTAATAGTACAATAGCTAAATAAGTTATTGCATATCCCACTCTGCCAAATATTATCAAATCTTTTCAATGACTACTATAATGATTATATAAAGATTATAAATATAATTATGAAAGAATGTTAAATGAAAAAGATTAATAAGATGGATGCTTATTATACAACTATATAAAATATACCAGTTTGGTCAAGAACTGGGAAAATACATGTAAATATAAAATAAATACATTAGCAAATGAAGATTACGTATACATTTTTTCTTTTTAATAAATTATTAGGCCTGTGGGAGTAGCGCCATGGTACAGTGCTTGTTTAACATGTGCAAGACCCTGGCTTAATTCTCAGCACCACACATGCACACAAAACATTTTTATATTATTCAAAAGAATGAAAAGAGGCAGTCAGTATAGGTCAGGGCACCATAAGACCCCAGCAGTGGCCAATGGTAACTCTGAGGTCTCCTTCTTCAGTCTCCCCACACTCCAGTATGACTACAGGGCAGACTTTGAATGACAAGTCCTTTTAATCCTACCCTGAGTGGAAACACAAGTGTGACACTTAGATTCAAAGAAACAGTGGTAGATTGTCATTTATTTTTAATCACAACTCTCGGAGGATTCTGTGAAGATACAGACAATGTTATCAAACTCTTAACCCTGTTAGAATGCCTCACAGATTATTTCCATCAAGGTTCGGCTAGTTAAGAAAGAGAAATCAATATATTTCCCCCTCAGAAGTCATGATCACACTAAATACAGCCTTGTTAGTTTAATCTAATGTACAAAATGTTATTCCAAGAAAAGTTTTTTTTTAATTTGGACTAATAAAACTCTGATTAAGAAATCAAATAAGAACTTCTCCAGCTTACTTGCCACTTAAAAACAGCCAATAAGTGGGAAAACACACACCAAAAGAACCTAAGTAGCTCCAGGAACGAGGCATGCTGGTATCCCCACTCATGGCTGAAGGAGTAGGGCTCAGTTCTTGATGTCAGGTGCAAGGCTCGGCCTTGGTACAAGGATCAAGCCACAGAAGCATAATGGCCTAGAGTTCAGGGTTAGGCTTTGTGTCCACGACCACAGTAAAAATATTGACTGAGCACTTGCCCAAACCTCTGTTTGCCTACATTATCTCATTTAATCCACCCAACAATTTCAGCAGGTGGAGAATGATCAGGCCCATTGTTCAGATGAGAAAACTGAAGCTTAATAAGGCTGAGTTGCCTTTCCAAAATCACACAAGAAGTGTGAATGCTCTTGACCTAGTACCCACATCACCTGGGTCCCAGCTTGGTATTCTTTCCTCCACTTTATTTTTTGTTTGTTTATTAGTCTTGTTTTTAGTTGTCTGCCTGTTTGTTTGTTTCCAGTGTCTTCCTCTCTATTCCAGGCTGGCCTTGAACTCACTGTGTAGCCCACACTAGCCTGGAACTACAGTGATTCTACTGCCTCAGCCTCCACTTTATCTTAACTGCAATTTATCAGTTACTGACTTTAGGTGTGTACCTTACATAAAATATTTCATTTAACATTTACTTCAGTTACCATGTCATAAAGTGCAGCAACTGATCTACTGTACATATTGTAGTTATTGCCTATAGAGACATAAAAAGAGATTAATAGTGAGTGAATTAAGGAGTGAGAGAAAGGTGTTTAAAGACAAACATGAAGAAAGAGAAGTCAGTGTGAGACCTGAGCTGTAGTTTCAGTGCTTCTGCCCATTCAGCCTGCTTCCCACACACTGCTGGCTTTGCCTTCCAATTTTCTGGGTAATGTTCCATTAAAATGCTTTATCTACACAAAGAGTGCATGAGTGGTCCCTATGTCATCCCTTATAAGAACTTCACACCACTCCTAAATCTCACATGGAAGCAGCTCTCTATCCTGAACAAAGTTCTGGCTTTGCAATAAGAAACCCTGGCCCAGGTTTGTCTCTGTCTCTCTTGATGTGGGATCTTAGGCAAGTTGCTAAACCTTCCTAAGGCTGAGTTTCTTCATCCAGACAATGGGACGGGTGATGTTCACCACTGACAAATAGAGTGTCTTAAAATGCAAATATTTTTGCTCAAATCATAAGGAAATGGACACTAGTCTAATAAATGCAGCAAATATCTTGACACTTTGGTACTAGAGTTGGTATGAATGTGAGAATCAAGCACCAGGAGAAGGTCCTGGGTGCAGACAAGACAAGAAGAGAGACTTAGTGGGGGCCAAACTGTGAAGATATGAATCAACATCATGGTGAAAGGTGCATAAGTGGCCAACACTCTCCTTTAAAAGTTATCACCTATAATCAGCAGAAGTCAGTCCCCAGAAGCATCTGCTGGAGTCAGCAGTAGGATGTGACTCGCAGGGTGGCTGTCCCTGCTCATGGCTCTAACAGGGCACTGGGTGGACCTGCCTGGCTGTGTGTGAAGACAGCCTTACCTCATAGGAAGGGCTAAGTTAGCCCCTCTAGGCCAATATCAATAGTGATTTCCCAAATCATGGGATGTGTTCACTCTTAGGATCCCCAGATCCTTATTTTACAGCTGGCTACAGAGGTTTCAGTGTCTTGGTGATTCACAAGAAAAACGCTCTTATTTTTACCCAAATCCTTATTACTTCTTTCCCTGCCAGTCACATCTTAAAGAGAAAACATCTTTCTTCAAATTCAAGGGGGTAAAGTTCAGAGGGCTCAGTGCTAGTCATCAAAACAGGAGGCCAAGATTTTTGTCCCAGTTCTAAAATCAGTAAATAATAAGGTACTGTAGAAAACAATGTGCTAGATTAAGGTCTTTTTAATATATTATTTAATCTGATGCTTTTACTCACTCAGGAATAGTTACTCCTCTCCCCTAAAAAAAGAAAAACTAAAGAAGGCTTAATGAGGTGATAGCCTGCATGAAGTCACAGTGAATGCTCTTCTGTTACTAGTGCTAACCTTCCATGATTCCCTAGAATATATTTGGACACATGTGAAGTTTACATAAATTTTCACACATGTAGGCATTGAGCAGGGCTATCAACAGTTGCCCAACATTTTACAACTTCAGGTAAAATAAATTAAAACAAAAATACAAGTAAATGCTATAAAAATAGTAAAATATATTTTAAAACAATACACTATATTCCCCTTTGACTCATTTCTTTATTCAGGGAGTTTCCCCTGTTCCTGTACACAATGTCTCAGCATCAGAATCACCTTCCTTTTGCTTTCCACAATCAGGCCACAACCAAACCAGCATTATCTTTATTAGTTTTAGGAATAAAACCTTGAATGCAGCCCTTGATCACACTGGGAATGTTTGGTCATGAAGTAGCTCAAAGACCATGATGCCACCTAAGGAACAGGAGAAATATTTTATAAGTCATATATTCGAAAAATAACTTGAATTTAGAATACATCAATAACATTTATAACTCAATATTTAAAAAACACAGAGACTAATTTCAAGTTAGCAAAGGGCCTGAGCATATTTATGAAGAACATATACAAATGGTCAATGTGTACGTGAAAAAGTGTTCATCATTAGCCATCAGGAAAATGCAAATCAAAATCACAATGAGAACCACTTCACATCCACTATTAGTCAGCTTTCCTTTACTTACAAATACCTGAGATAATAAGCTTATAAAGAGGAAAGGTTTATTTCAGCTCACAGTTCTAGAGATTTTAGTCCATAATTGTTTGGTCCCATTGCTTTTGTGCCCATGCAAGGCAGCACATGGCAAAACCTTTCACCTCACGGGCATGTTGAGAAAGAGACCAGGATGCCACAGTTCTCTTGGAGGACACCCATGGATGACCTAAACCTCCCAGTAGGCCCCAACTCCTAAAAGCTCTACTAACTCCCAATAGTTCCATGGGCTGGGACCAAGCCTTTAGACTGGCCCTTTTTTCGTATGTGGGTTCTGGGAGTCGAACTCGGGCCCTCGCGCTTGCCAGGCAGGCGCTTACGCCGCTGAGCCATCTCACTAGCCCAACACATAGACTCTTAAAAGACACTTATCCAAATGATAGCAACAAGAATGGCTGTTATCAAAAAGACAGAGAATAAGAAGTGTAGGTGAGAAATTGGAATCCTTATACACTGTTGATAGGAAGGCTAAATGGTGATTAGAAAACAGGTTGAAAGTTCCTTCAAAAGTTAAATATAGAGTTACCACATGAACCAGCAATTACGTTCTTAGGTACATACTCAGAAGAAATGAAAATCAAGTTCACACAGAAAATGCATAGGAATGTTTATAGCAGCATTATAGCACTATACTCATAATCACCAAAAAAGTGGAAAACAACTCGAATGTCCATAAACTTGATGAATGAATAAATAAAAGTGGTATATTGAAATATTATTCATCAATAAAAAGGAATAAATTGGGCCGGTGAGATGGCTCAGCGGCATAAGTACCTGCCTTGCAAGCACGAGGGCCCGAGTTCGACTCCCGAATCCCACATACGAAAAAGGGGCCAGTGATATCGCTCAGCAGCATGGGTGCCTGTTGGCGCATGAGGTCCTGAGGTCGACCCCCCGGTACCCACAAAAAAAAAAAAGGAATTATAGATATATACTACCTCATGGATAAAACCTGAAAGCACTATACTAGGTAGAAGAATCCAGTCACAAAAGACCACCATAGTGTATGATTCCATTTATATGGAATGTCCAGAACAGGCAAATCTATAGGGATTGAAAGTAAATCTCTGGTTGCTTATGGCTGAGACAGAGATGGGGAAGTGAGGAAATGGTGAATGAGTGCTAATGGGTACAAGGATTCTCTTAGAAGTAATGAATGTTCTAAAATTGATTATGATGATGATTGCAAAACTGTGACTATACTAAAACATACCACACTGTACTACTAAATATGTAGATGAATTATATAGTACGTGAATTATGTCTCATTGAAGCTGTCATTGCTTTTAAATCTCATGCTTCCCAGGCAGCTAGAGCTTATTCCATCTGGGATGGGGAGTAGATAGTGATGTGGAGGGAAATGTGGCACTATTAGCAGTCAAAAGCATAAGTTTTAGAATCACCTACTGATTCCAGGCCAACACTGGATGTACCTTTTCTTAGCCATCTGGCCTTGGGCAACTCTAATTCTTGAATTTGTCATATGTAGCATATTTGTGATAATAGTCTTTGTATTTGAGTATATTAGATGATGCAGATAACGTATTCACTGTAGTACCCAGCATCTTGTGAATACTCAGTAGTAGGGTGTTGACCTCATTATCTTCATCTTCCATGTATCTACCCTTGCTCAGACATATTTATCAGTGCTGTCTCTGAGTAACCTTGGAAAGTTTCTCTGAGAAGTGATTTATCCAGATATATATTATTTATCTCTTCATCATTTTTTCTGCTTTCCTCTACACAATCAGAACAGGAGTTGGAAATTCACGTATTTTTATTTCCACCAACTTTTTTTAAAAGGGGGAAAAAGTTGTCCCATTTTAGGGACGTATATGATTTAGTGGTGATAGGATGCTCTGAGCCCAGGTTACCAGGCTTTGGAGTTCATGACATTAGGCATGGTAGTTTTTCAGCCATTGAAGAGGAGCATACTTTTGTCTTATTAAAGAAATAATTGTTCAGTGTGTCCAATATTCTGTCTTCCACACTGGACAAGACAGATGCTTCACAGAAGGTAATAAAAAACCATGAACATACCTAATTGCACATTCTTTTAACATGGGAGACATATTGCTGTCCCAACCCCAGCTGGTCCATGCTCTGAATATTCAGCATTCATATCCTCAAAGTGACTCATAGATTTAACTAATTAACCTCTCTTTCTCCAGGGGGCTTTTTACCACCAAGAGGATGGGAAGTCTGTTTATCTGCTGCCCATGCCATCTGTAAGCTCCTGCATGAACCTCTTATTGTCACTTTGTGCCTCTTTGACCTTATCTTTAATGGGCATTTGAAACCCCTGCACAATCATTTATTTTTATTTTTTTATTTATTTATTTTTTGTGGGTACCGGGGGGTCGACCTCAGGACCTCGCGCGCCAGCAGGCGCCCGTGCCGCTGAGCGATATCACCGGCCCCTTTTTCGTATGTGGGATCCGGGAGTCGAACTCGGGCCCTTGCGCTTGCCGGGCAGGCGCTTAAGCCGCTGAGCCATCTCACCGGCCCCTGCACAATCATTTATTGAGGACAAATTTTATGCCAGGAAGGGTGCTAGGCACTAAATAGGAAGGAAGAGGAGGATTTGGCTGCTTTATGAGAGGAGTTCTATGTCCACTAGAGTACGTTTATTCCCTTATATTTATGGTTACCTAAATATATCTTGGTCTCCTTCATGACACAGGAATATCTATATATGACAATAATGTAGGGTGTAAATATTTAAATGGCACAGATGAACACAGAAAAGTGATTTTTAGAGGTTACTACACAATCTTCTACTTACATTTAGTTGGCAAGAATTTGTTTCATGGCCTGGCCTAGTGGTAAGGAAAGTGGGTAAGTGTACTCATTTATGGAGTAACAATGTACCCAGATACAAATTGCTGTTCTGTCCATATGAAAAAAAAAAAAAAAGGATGAATTTGGGGAGCCAACAAATCGCTGTTACAGAGACATGAACAATTTTCAATAAGGAATTTATAAATTCAGACCTGTGCTTATGAGCATCTGTTGTGGCTCTGAAAGCACCAGTAGGGAAGAATGTGGGGCAAGGGAGAGAAAGGGAAGCGGTAACAGTGACTATTTTCAAAAGGACAACTAAGAAGCAAAACATATTCACTGGTGTTATTAAGTAAGATATTGGAAGTGATCTTTGACAAAGCTGATTTCCAAGACTGATAAGATAAACACAAAGAAATTAACAATATTTTGTCTCTTTTGTTAATCAAAGAGCTCACTAGTATTATCAGGGGGAAAACAAACATCTGTAGATATCACTGCTGATGTGAAACAAATCTGGAAGCTGTCCAAATAAACATGGAGTTTCTTGTGCCAACTCCAACCAAAACTAAATAAACAAACAAATAAATAAATGAGGATAAATTAAATAATGCCTGCAGATCATAAAGAAAGCATACTTTGCTTGGCTGCCTGGTAGTAACTGTCACTGAAGACTGCCAGAATTACAAGCTTGCACAGAGGCCATTAGCACCCTACACAAAAAATACTTCAAAGAGAAATCTGTTCAGCAACTATTCAACCTTGGACTGACACTACTTTTGGTATTAATAATTGTGGCCCATGATTATAGCTTCTAAATATCTGATGTAATACTCTTTATTTTTGCCTTTTCCTTAACTTTTTTGAATATCTCTATAGTTTACTATGACATGCATAATCCTATTGCCGTGCTTTTCTATTCCAATATATCGGCGTGCTTTGAAGAACCTGTCTCTTGCTGTTTTCACTTAGGTTAACATTGATTAAGTGCTATGATATAGACCAAGTGCTGACAACAAAGAAGGAATGGTTCTAACTCGAAGGAAAGCAGCAGAGGAGAGGCTACAAATGAAAGCTAGCCCTCCAAAACAGGAAAATGGTCACTGCACTTCTTTTCAAGTGTAAGGGGAGTATTTCCAAGACTAGATATGGAGTGATTTCTGAATTTAGAAATTGTTTATATTTGGGGTAGTCACTTCATTCATTTTTTCTCCATTTCATTTAGTTAATGTCATTCATCCATTTATTCTCCCGATAATTTGTGTCTTCTTCATCCCCAAGGCCTATAACAATACCTGACACAGGTAACGGTCCTAAATAACTGATCAAAAGCAGAGAAGCAAATTGGGACATTTATCCCCTGCTTTTCACAATTTCCAGCAATCTGTTCCTCACCCTGACGAAAACAGGTATGACTGTAGGCAGCGCCTCTTCTAAACCTGGAACTATCTGGGCTGCAGAATTCTGGAGAAGGTGGAACCCAGGCGCGGTGGAACCTGAAAGCAACAGAACCTGGGGTGGCGGAAGCTATTTATGGAGGAACCTAGTCTCTGGCGGAACCTGGCAGTGGCGCCTGAGGAGCTACCCGGACTGTGGAACGGAAGCACTTTGTCCGCCGCTTCCTGGTTGCCGGTCTCCACGGAGGGCGGCAGTTGCCGCCGCGATGTTACCCTGCACCGTGAACTTCAAGGTGTCTGCGCGCACCCTTACGGGGGCCCTCGGCGGCCACAACAAGGCGGCGGTGGATTGGTGAGGAGCCAGGCGTGCCGGATGGGCCGGGAGTTTGTGAGGGGAAGGGGAAAGAACAAGAGGTTTCACTCCCTGGTTAGTTTGGCCTTGCTAAAAGGTACCGCCCTCACTCTACTACTATATTTTCTGTTAGATGAAGCATTTTTGTTGTCATTATAGAAGCAGCAAATGCCTATGTGGGAAATTCACCGTGCAAATACATTCGCCCGCGTTCTCTTGGGTTTCTCCTTTTCTCCGCACCTCATTCCTTTACCGTGTCATTCTCTTCTCCAGCCTCCAGTCTTTCTCTCCGTCCACTCTCAGTTCTCTGTCCTCTTCCTCATTTTCATCCTTTTCCCTCCTTCTCATACTCCTGTTCTCGCTTATTTTCATTCAACAATGTTCCAGACCCTGTTCTAGGCATCTACCTGTTCTTTCACCTTTCTTCACCTTTA
Source organism: Erethizon dorsatum (assembly GCA_028451465.1). Lineage (NCBI taxonomy): Eukaryota > Metazoa > Chordata > Mammalia > Rodentia > Erethizontidae > Erethizon > Erethizon dorsatum. The sequence goes on from CM051822.1 coordinate 104,524,407, forward strand.
TCTTTTTCTGGCTTCTCCCTGTGGAAGACGTGCCAATCCACAACAGGTCATCCCTATTACTCGTTGTCTTTCCACTGTAAAATAAAATAACACAGCACCTCTGAAAACTAATAATTACGGTAATGTAAAACAAAATTCTGAAGCCGTGTCGCTGGGAACATTGCCAAGAGGACTGAAACCTCCTGTCTTGCGTTTGTTTTTTATGTGGTTAGAAGGACTGGGACTTGTCACAAATACTTATCCTAGGCATATTGTGGGTTCTAAACATTGGAAGCTGAATAAGAAAATAAGACAAGACATATGCCTACCATCAGTATAAGTTGCTTTATACATCCGCATAGCTCCACATGCACATTCCTTAGAATCTTTTTTTATCCACATGAAAACTGAATTTCAACAAGTATTTGTAAGCCTAGCTAGAACTTTTATTTAAATGGAATGTTACATATGGGCTTTTGGGCTTAAATAATAATTTTATTAGTGGTTTTATATATGAATTAGATTTTATCATTTATTTCAGACGGCAAGAGAGAAGTTGAGTCTTGCTTTGTTTTGTGTTTAAGTTTTAACATTGCTGTTTTGCTAGGGGCTGGCAAGGTTTAATTGCTTATGGATGTCATTCGCTTGTGGTAGTGATTGATTCCAATACTGCCCAAACTCTTCAAGTTTTAGAAAAACATAAAGCTGACGTTGTTAAGGTAAGTGAAATCCCACTTTGACCCCAGAACACACCATCTAAAGTTTAATACATCATTAGACCTCATTAAATAATACATATAAATGTTGACTAGCTTTTAAATACAATCTATTTGTGCAAGCCTAACATTTCTATGTATATGACTTAATGTCAATTCAGGATGAGTTATTAAATGGTAGTTCTTAGGTCATATTAAAGCTGTGGGAAAACATATCAATTCTGCTATTTTTCTGGCCACTCATTCTTGCATTAGTTTTGAGCATGTAGTGTATACTGTGCTAAGGATATAAAGATGAAAGCCCTTAGGCGAGTCATTGTCTTGTATGGAGGATTCACAGTGTGGTAAAACTTGTTCAACATGGTGTAGGAAGAAGAAGGAGCTACATATCACCTAGTTTTAGGGAATAGGGGAGGGTTACAGAAGTCTTTCAGTTTAGGGACTAGTAAACAGCCAAATGAAAAATCAGGGAAGATTTCTGCAGAGGAAGTGAAGAATTTACACAGTTATAAGTAATAAAGATGGCTAAAAAATAGGTACACTTGTAGAACTGATGAAAGAGGAGGCAACCCAAGAGATTCTGCTGTTTATCTTGAGAATTTTGTAAGATTAGAAAGAAGTTTGGATGTTTAAGTAGGAGATTGACATGCCTGTATTTGTGTTTTAGAAAAACTCTCTCTGGCAGCATTGGAGGATCTGTTGGAGAAAGGCAAGACTAAAAACAGTTGAAATCTTTTAGGAAACTTTTGCTGTAGTTTTGGCAGGAAATTCTTAGATCTTAAGGCTGAGGCATGAAGGAATTATTTAGGAGTTGTGTAAGAGGTAAACCAGTGGCCTTTATGTGATCAATATAAAGGAGAGTCAGAAAATAGAATGACTCTAAGATTTCTGTTTGCGTAACTGAATAACAGTGTTTGCAGTTATGAGTACACGTGAAGTTTAAATTTTCAACGTGCAAAGTTTGAGATGTTTAGGATATATTTTATTATCTGAATTTAAGAGAGATGGCAGGATTGGAGATAGATATTTGGGATCTTTTTTTAAATAATAGCTATTTTAAAATAAACCATATAATTCAGCCATTTAAAGCACCCAGTTCTGTGGTTTTTAATAGCCATCACTGTAATCAGTCTCATCACCTCCAAAAGATAACTGTGTCCATTAGCAGTCACCTCCCATTTCCCCCATTTCCTTCATCTCTGGCAACCACAAATCTTCTGTCTCTGTAGATTTGCCTGTCTGGAAATTTCATATAAATAGGATCAAATAATATCTAGGTTTTTTGTGCTGGGCTTCTTTTACTTAGTAAATGTTTTTAGTTTCATCCATGTTGGGGCATGTATTGGTGCTCTTTCATTTTTATTGCTGAACAGTATCCTACTGTAAGGATATATCAGGTTGACTTTATTGATGAGCATCTGGGTATTTCCCAGTTTGGGCTCTTATGAATAATGCAACTACGAACAGTCCTGTGTAAGTTTGTGTATGAACCCATGTTTTTATTTCTCTTGGATATATATATCTAAGAGTGAAATTACTGACTCATGGTAACTGTTTAACTTTTTGAGGAACCATCTGACTGTTTTCCAAGTTTTACTTTCTCATTAGCAGTGTGTGAGGATTTCATTGTCTTCAAATCATTACCAACACTCATTGTTCTCTATCCTTTAATTATAACCATACTAGTGGGTGTGAAGTGGTTTCTCCTTGTGTTTTTGATTTGCATTTCCCTGATGGCTGATGTTGTGGAAAATCTTTTCATGTACTTATTGGCCATTTGTGTATCTTTTTTGTAAAAATGTTTATTCAGATCCTTTGCCCATTTTAAAATTGTATTGTTTGCCTTTTTATTGAGTTGTAAGATTTCTTTCTGTATTATAAATACAAATCAGATGTATGCTTTGCAAATATTTTCTCATTCTGTGAGTTTTCTTTTCACTGTCTTGATGGTATCCTAATAATTTTGATGTAGTACAATTTGTTTTTTCTTCTAAGAATTTTACTGTTTTCACTCTTTCATGTAGGTCCTTGATCCATTCTGAATTAATTTTTGTATATGGTAAGAGGTGGGGAAAAGTACAGTTGATTTTTGTATTTGTATATTCACCTATGTCCTGTGATCTTGCTAAGCTCACTTATTAGATCTAGTAATTTGGGGGTGAATTTTTCTACATAGATAATTATGTCACCTGCAAATTATTATAGTTTGATTTTTTTGGTTGATAATTGATATTTATTCAATTTTTTTTTTTTTTTTTCTGGCTGTATTGCATTGGTTAGAACCCGTATTATAATGGATGGGAGTGGTGATAGGATACTCTTCATTTTGTTCCTAAACGTTTGCGGTGAAGCATTCAGTCTTTCCTCATGAAGTCCAATGTAAGGCACGGTGTAGAGGTTTTTATTTATGAAAATATATATTTACTTTATTGTCTCTTTTTTTCTCCCACAGCATTTCTGGAGCTTTCATTCTCTTGTGTAAAATTTCAGACTGGATTACACTTCCTTTGCCTGAGGGTTTACTATAAGGTCTTGAAGCGTATATCTTGGTTGAATTTTCTCAGCTTTATTTGTCTGAGAAAGTACTTTACCTTTGTTTTTGAAAGATATTCTCAAAAGATCTAGAATGCTGGGTTGGCAGTTTTGTTTTCTAGTGATTGTCTTCTACATTATATAATCTCTAATAAATTCTCCTTTTGGTTTCTCTGTATGCAGTTGTTTTTTTTTTTTTTTTTTCTTTGAGTACCTTCAAGATTTTCTCCTTATCTTTGGTTTTCAGCAACTTGATTATGATGTGGAGGGGACTTTTTTTCCTTAAATATACATTGCTTGGAGTTTACATAAATGGAATTTACACACACATTCATACATACATATGCACCATTTCTTGTCATTTAAAGTAGGTATAGTCTTAAAATCACTGTAAACACTGACTTAGTAAGTACAGAAACATTGTTTACTCCTAGCATTTAGGTTCCTGTGAGCCTCTGGTCACAGCACTTTCATCAGTTGATCAACACATAACCTTGTTTTGTATGTGTTTCTATTTAAAGACAGTTTATTTAATATATATATTGTTGATTTGTTAACATTGAATTCATGGCCAACAGTACATCCCTGAGCTATGCTCTCACATAAATTTTCTCTGTAAGGCACATTAAACATTTTGCACTTAGGAACAGTAGGCAACACTGGGCTTGGGGACCATTTCAAACAACGAAGTCACCAACAAAAAGCACAAAAATCCAAAAAACCTCATACGAAATAGATGTGAAATGGACACTTGTGTGTACTATGAGAGCTGAAGTAATAATGTCTCATTTGCCCTCAGTTGGATGTCTCAAATTTTTTACCACTCTGTGCTTGACTGGAAATGTACTGAAAATACTAGTTTTGAGATTACAAATAAATATTAATGAGTAGGGAAACTCATATGTGCACAATCTGCAAATAATGAGAATTCACTCTACAGTAGACACATATACACATAACCCTCCACACATTAAAATATATACATGTGTGAACACATATATACACATGCACACATTTTATTAAAAAGATTTTTTTCCTGAGGAGATTATTATGGTAAAACCTTAAGTGTTAGTAACATTGATGTTGGGGAAATTTTTGTTTATGTTTTTTTATAAATACTGTTAGTATACTTTTCCACTGGAGCATTAATATATGAATGTGCTTATGTATATGTACACGTGGTTATGTATATGTGTGTTTAAAGCTTTTGTGGTATTTATCTATTAAACATACTAAATACCATCTTTGGGCCCTATACAATAGTCCTGGACTAAACACTTGAACAAAACCTGTGTTATCTATTCTATAGAACTGACAGTCTGATAAGTTAAAAAAAAAAATAGTAAATTACACATTGTGTAATAAATGCTTTAAAGAAAATAAACAGGATGTTGAGACAGAAGAAAGCGATAGTAGTGACCAGCTCAGGAGTGAGGAGAGGAATGAGTAGCCAGGGGGAGGCTTTGCCCCATGGTAAGGACTGTGTGATTTATCTCTTACTCTGTGAGTATTCATTGATCAAAAATTTAATCAGATTTACCCTGGAGTTCTGGTAAAATTCTGTTCTAAAAATTCTAAATGTTGCTGGAGATATGAAGCATACTTTTTTTGCAGCGTGGAAAAAAATTACCTTAATGAAAGAGGCACAGCTTGGGTTTTTTGTTTGCTTTTTTCCCTCCATTTTTCCCTGTGCAAGTTTTTTGTGTATATGTGTGTATGTCTCTAAGTTGTCACCTTTTGATTATGAGAATAAAATATAGAAAAATATTGTACTTAGCAATTTTACGATTTTAAATATTTTGTCACAATTACATTTAGAAAAGCTACATTTTAAGATATTGTGGAGTTTGTTTACCAAATTATTATTATTTTTTACCAAAGATTGGCTTTTTTTTAAACCTGAATTTCCCACAATATTAAGGCTGCACATCATTTTTCACATTTTAAAGGCAGGGACATTGTGATATTTTCAAAAATATTTTAAATGCAATATTTTTAATACATAAGTGATAAAACATTTAATTTCAAAATGAGTTTCCATTTTATTCATGCTAAAATTTTACTAATATAAATGTAATATGGGTTTTGGTTGATGTTTTGTGAAAATGATGTTTAATTTTATCCAGTGTAAGTATTTACTTGATCGCATTTCTTTTTAATACTAGGTTAAATGGGCGAGGGAAAACTATCACCATAACATTGGCTCACCATATTGCTTGCGCTTAGCTTCTGCTGATGTCAACGGGAAGATCATCGTTTGGGATGTGGCAGCAGGAGTTGCTCAGTGTGAGATCCAAGAGCATGCCAAACCTATCCAAGGTGAGGAAAGTGTGCTCTGCTCAGAGCTTATATTGATATATTTACTCTTGGATTGCCAACCCCATTGATTTAATTTTGTTTCCAGTGTTAACTATTAAATGTTTTTAGCATTCTACAGATCTAAATCTAGCTTTTTTTTTCCCTTATCTGTACACTTCTGGGTATATTGCCTGAAATTGTGTTTTGGTAAAACCATTAGTTTCAGTATCAGTATTAGTCAAGCATGAGAAAATTAAGCTACTACAAATGATCTTAAAGTCTAAGCTCTAGTGTGACTAAATTTTGTTGAAATGCTATTGTGAATAGCTAACAGGGCTTGCTTTACATTAATAGAGATGACCGAAAATTTTATTATTATTTTCATATAAATTGATCATCTCTTTCTTTATGTTACTCTTTTAGAACCAATATCACAGTCTTTAGACACAAGTCTTTGAGAAGTTCCCTTGACTAAATGAGTTTTTAAATGATGATTTTCAAGATATTTATTGAGTACTTTCTATTTGCTAGGTACTAATCTACATCTTTATTATTTTGAAAAAATCATGAAGAACTGCATTGTCTTATTAAGTAATTCCACGAAACACTGGGGGAGTGTGACGTCTTGATCATGGTTAAGCGAGTCTCACATGTTGATTTTATAGTGTTTTCTTTTTTCATTCTTTTTTTCTATACTGGAGAGGAACCCAGGGCCTTGTGCATGCTGGGCATGGCTACCACTGAACCATACTCCAAGCCCCTGATTTTTATACTTTTAAGTAGTGATTACCAGTAGTGCAAAGTTGCCTTTTATTTTCTTTGAAGTTGTATTTTAGATTACTTGAGATTTTAGCCAAAGAACTCATTTAAACTTTTTTTGTTTTTATTTGTATTTTTATTTTCAGGTGGGGGTCTCACTAAGTTGCCTAAGCTGGCTTCAAACTCACAATCTTCCTGCATCTCCCTCCGAAGTAGCTGAGAAGACAGACATATGGCACTGCACCCAGCACAGACCACTTATTTTTATATAAAATTATTTTTCCTCTCTAATCTTGAAAAACACATATATATCACATTGGGAGAGGTTAATATTTTAAGGATTATATTTTAAAGATCAAGTACCAAGGACAAATGAGCCAAATGTTTTGAAGTAAATGTTTTCTGAGTTTTCCCTTTATCTGTCCTTTACAGATGTTCAGTGGTTGTGGAATCAAGATGCTTCCCGAGATTTACTGCTTGCTATCCACCCACCAAATTACATTGTGCTCTGGAACGCAGATACTGGCACCAAACTGTGGAAGAAAAGCTATGCAGATAACATTCTTTCTTTTTCTTTTGACCCTTTTGATCCCTCACATTTAACTTGTAAGTAGTGATTGCTTTTGGAAAATGAGTTAAACAAGGTACTAATTATAAGGCTGTATAGATACACTACACATATCTATAACATCTGTAATGTTAAAATGATTGAAAAATAGGAAAAGCACATCTTGTCCATATATCTGCAGGTCCTAAATTCTGTATCTTAACACCGTATCGTTTGCACATATCTTCGTAGTTAGGAATTTAAGCCCAGCAGATCTTGCCCTCATTATGTTGAATTTGTGAATAGTATTAGTACAGCTGGGGACAGAAAGTTACTGTGATATTCAAATTCAACTTAATTAAATTTGATTTTCTATGAACATTTAAGGAACTTGAATCAAAAGTTTCATTTAGTCTGTGATCAAATTAAGTTCTGGCTTTTTAAAAAAATAATTAAGGCCACTCACTTTGAGTGCCCTGAACAGATACGTGTAAAGAACAGAATAAGCCCAGGGGATTTCTTTCTTGTAAAGATGTTTTTTGCCAGTATTTGATGTTTTTGATGTTTTATTGATCAAATGATCTAAAACTGAGGTTTTTTTTTTTAGACATATATTTTTGTGGTTTATTTAGAGAATACTCTTTTTTTCAGTTATCCAACAAGTATTTCTTGAGCTATTGCTACTATTTTGGAAACCAAGACAAAGATTTCTGCCTTCAAAGAGTTAACATTCTAGTGAGAGGGAATCAGATTATAAACTATGAACTTAATTAATATGTTCTGGTATATTAAGAGCTTTATTAAGAGGTGATATAAAGAAAAAATACCATAAAGAAGAAAGAGAGGAACTGAGGATCAAGTGGTCAAGTTGTATTAGATAGAGTGGTTAAAGTTGGCGTTATTTTGATGATAATCAGAAACTTGAAGGAGGTAGGGGAATTAGCTGTGGTCAACTGTGCTCATTAGCTGGATTTTATTTTAGTTGAAATTCTGGCTTTTATCCATCAACACTCATTGAAGGGGTGTGTGTATGTGTGTGTGTGTGTGTGTGTATTTGGTATGTGCTGAAGAAGGAAGAAAAAGACAAGTAGATATTAAAATGGGAAACATGGCTGTACATTAACTGCAGTACAGTGTGTTTGGGCCTTTGTGTGTATAAGTGTTTATATGAGTTTGTGCATACATACACTTGCTCACTCACCAGTTTGCTGACATGAATGCACTGCTGTGGGAACACAGAGGAAATCTGACTCAGAGCAGGCAGGGAGGGGAGCTGTCACAAAGAAGGGAAGGCAATAGGACCTTGAAGGATGAGTTCTGAGACCTGAAAAGGAAACAAGGCTTTAGGCTAACTTGATTACACCAACTCTTTACATTTCTGTGATTGAAAACACTATATATTTCAAAGCATTAGTTGCCCTAACCTTTTTTATTTACTGACACGGAGTGTGCTCTGGTTGTCGTAATCTTGAATGCTTCCTTGATCCCTGTGTCTGTACCAGCCTCACTAACTGCCAGGACTCAGGGCAGATGAGCTTTTCCTGCCTTCTATCCCAGTAGTAAGTCAGCCTGGTGTTGAGGGAAGGTTTTGTTTTTTTTTTCCAGTTATCAGAAAGCATAATTTATACTGCTTAAATATGATGCTGAAATAATTTATTTCATGGATACTTAATAAGTCTTTATTGGCAGTCTTTTTCAATATAATGGAAAAAGAATACTCTTTCTTCATCCTAGGGTTCAGTATGGTGCTTGAGAAGGAAAAGGAAATACATTTAGACTGAGTAATTCATGATAATCATAAAAAACTTAGTGTCATCCAGTAGTTGAACTTTAGTTGTGATATACAGAACCTCTTACATAAGAAATTTTTTTTTCTTCCTGTATGAATCTTATATTCTTAAAAGTGTTTGTATTTTGAAATGATGAGATATAATGAGTAAAAGTTTTTAATGAAAGTCTATGGATGGACTTTATCTGGAAGAACAAACATTTGTTCTTTCTTCCAATAACCTAGTATCATTTTAATATGTGACATAATTTAGAATTCTGAACTTAGAAACCTTCGATGAATTCTAATGGACCACCTGTTTCTCAACTTGGAGAATATTCCTATCATGTTCTGACTGTATAACATTGCCATTTCTGTGTTGTTAAAATTATTGTTATCTTGCTCTCAAATTGTATTGGAATAAAACTCTATGTTAACTTGATTAAATTTTAATCAGAGTTTTGCTTCTCCCAATGTAGTGCTCACCAGTGAGGGCATTGTATTCATCTCAGACTTCTCTCCATCCAAGCCTCCCTCAGGCCCTGGGAAAAAGGTGTACATCTCCAGCCCACATTCCAGCCCAGCTCATAACAAGCTGGCTGCAGCCACAGGCGCCAAGAAGGCTCTTAATAAAGTAAAAATTTTAATCACTCAAGAGAAACCTAGGTAAGTTAACAAGCATAAGACTAACAATATTCATTTATTTCATATGAAATGGTCATTTTTGAAGTTGTACTAAGAAGATAAATCTCATCCTTCTCATTTCTACTTTTAAATTTATTGGAGAAAAGTATTCTTTCGTCTTCTTTAGGAGGAGATCAATTCATTTAACATAGTCCTTTTGCTTCCATTATTTGCTTAAATTCTCCCATGGAATTTTACAGATTAAAATCTTCACTTCTGATTTTTCGTTCTGAAAATATAAGGTGATTATAAAGTTATAATTATTGAATACGTGAAAAATTAAAAAACTAAAGTTGGATTTTCATTTCAGTACATTTTCTCTATTTAAGTTCTGTGCGGTCTCATTAGCCAGTAAAGTATGGGTGTCTTTCTTATGCAGTTGAAGAGGTTTCCTATCCTGCTGAAGAACCAAGTTCTGGGGTTAGCAGTAGCTGGATGACTCTGAATAAAGTCCCTTAATCTTGTGCAAATTTTAGTCTACCCTCTCTAACATGGGGCTTTAAAGTATTTCATAGGATTATTACAAAAATTAACAGATACAGTAACATAAGTATGTACTTAATGTAGTGGTTGTAACCACTCATTCAGAAAATGTGAGATATTGCTGTTCAAGAAATTGCAACTGAATGAAATTTCAAGTAACTAATTTATGCTTTAGAAATAGATTTCTGTCTTTTTCCTACCATATTTTTACTGGCCGGGCTTTTTGTGTGTGTGCATTTAAGATAGCCTTTATCTTTAAGATGCTCAGATTATTCTATCTAGACTTTTGTGGGTAATTACTTAATGATATATGGGAAAAAACCAATTTATGTTATGAATACATTCTGAATTTGTGGATAAATACTATTTTCATATATTAAGTCATAGGCTGGTTAAATTTACTAGTTAATTTGTTTCCCATGCTGTCAAGATGATTTATGATTGGTTCTTAAGTATCTTGCTAGACCTTTCTATGTTTTGTGCATTCCCTATCATAAATAATTATGTGGCAGGAGGAATAGTTTCAAAGTTAATGACTGTTATGTCTTCTGTTATGTGAGTTATATGTGCATCTTGAATTATATGTACATTATTTATCCCTTCAAAGAGAACTGGTCTAAGTACTTTCATTACCAGTACATTTATTCCATCCTTTGTAGTAATATCCTTCCCATTTTACAGATGAGGAAACCTTAGTCCTATATTGTTTTAAATTCACTACTCGAGCTCACCAAACTAAGAAACAGCAGTCAGAATTTTAATGCAATACAAATCCCTCTATTAACTATTTTAAATATCAAAACTTTTCAATAAAACTTTTCTGTAAAAATAAAATAGTGCTTACACTATTTTATAAAAACAGTGTGTCTGTTTTTATTGAAATTTATATAAAAGGTTGTGATTAAATAGATGCAGTGATCACAAGTTACTAAAATGGTTTTTGTCTCTTTACAATCCTTATAGTTACATCTGTTTTATTTACACAAAAGGAAATGATGTGATATAAGTGAATGAAATACCCTAGTTTGTTTGAAAAGAGATTTAAGACAACTTAAAAGTGAATGAGGTAGGTTGAGGATGTAGCTCAGTAGTAGAATTCTTGCCTAGCGTGCATGTGAGGCCCTGAGTTCAATCCCCAGCACTACCAAAAAAAAAAAAAAAAAAAAGTGAATGAAGGTCAGGAAGGTGACTTGCTATGGTCATAAAGATACAGTAATTCTGGCACAGTGGTCCTAGCTTCCCTAAATGTTTATGTTTTAATCCTGAGTCTTAATTTCAACAGTCTCTACTTCTGTTTACAAAATAAAAATCAAATAAAACTATCTTACAAATGTTGGTATACTGCTGTCACTTTATCTCGTTTTACAATAAATATATCAAAAGTCTAGAAACAATGGTGCCTACTCAGTATTGTCATAGTATTTGTATTCTGGTACTTAGTAGAAATCCAAGCTTTAGATGCTAACCCAGGTTGCTCATTTCAGGAAATAGTTGTACATTCTCACTGATGATTTTTATGTGGAGAGTACAAAATTAAATCCTTTATTAGATCTTTTTCTTGTAAACTAAATCTTAATACTGGTATTGATACCAGTTTATCGTGATACTTTTTCAGTGCTGAATTCATAACTCTCAATGATTGCCTCCAGTTGGCATATCTGCCTTCGAAAAGGAATCACATGTTGTTGCTGTATCCTCGAGAGATTTTAATCCTTGACCTTGAGGTGAATCAAACAGTCGGTGTAATAGCAATAGAACGAACAGGAGTTCCATTTCTACAGGTATCTACAGTTTATAAACTACATCTCTAAAAGTTATTATGAATTTGGTTTAGAGAAAAAGTGTAATCTTGCAAAAGTGATTAGTCCCACTTTTTTGTTTATTGAAAGATTAATGGCAATGTTTTGTATTTCTTATTTTTGTGAACTTTTAATTGGTTTGGTTTGCCCTACAAATTCTTCTAATTGATCCTGAGATGTTTACTGAAGTATTTAAGTCACACGGATAAAGGTAGTTTTTTTTTTTTTTTAGGATTATTAATGGATTTTAAAAATGTTCATTTTGTTTCAAAGTTTGGGGATTATGTGTATATTTTCATTTATTGTGAGGTTTTTTTACCCATATTTTCTAAATATGAGTTTGAGTTTCACAATATATACTTCAATGATCTATTGCATTTTTAAAAATAAATATATCATCTATTTAAAGGTAATACCCTGCTTCCAGCGTGATGGCTTATTTTGCCTACACGAAAATGGTTGTATAACCCTACGTGTTAGAAGATCTTATAATAGTATTGTTACCACTTCAAATGACGAACCAGGTGGGTTTAGATCATACGATGATGCTAATTATATTTTTCTTCAGAATTATTTTATAAAGCTTCTTGTGGCAAATGCCAGCCAGAGCAATCCTTCCCTTAAGAAAGTGTTAGAGGCCGGTGAGATGGCTCAGCGGCATAAGCGCCTGCCTTGCAAGCGCGAGGGCCTGAGTTCGACTCCCGGATCCCACATATGAAAAAGGGGCCGGTGATATCGCTCAGTGGCACGGGTGCCTGTTGGCGCGCGAGGTCCTGAGGTCGACCCCCCGGTACCCACCAAAAAAAAAAAGAAAGAAAGTGTTAGAATATGGTTACAACATGAGGTGTAAAAAGTACAAGCCCAGTATAAACAGTATGTGAGCCATGGCTGGGTTCTAGAGCTTGGAACCCTCTGTAGTTGTTTGCAGCTCCTATGGTCATTTGACGATTTTCCTTCCTTGTGGTTGTTGGACAGGAGTCCTGTTTCCTTGCTGTAACTCAGGACTGTAATTCATGTGGCCCTCTTGTAACATATGACAGCTCACTTCTTCAAGAACTGCAGGAGAGACTCAGACAGTTAACATAGAGTCTTATACAAGGAATGATGGAAAAATATAATGAATGTTTAAATTTTAAAAATTTATTACAGTAAAAGACACATTGTCATTAATCTCCATCAAAATACTCCCCTTTGCTTTCAACACTTACCTCACCATTCTTGCTGCTGTCTGAAGCAGTTGGAAGTCCTTTTTTCTGAGTGTCTTTAGTTGTGCTGTTATGCTGTCTTGATGTCCTGAATCAATTCAAAACATTTATGCTTCGTGGTCATTTTGACTTAAGGGAAGAGCCAGAAGTTGCATGGTGCCCATTTCAGTAAATAAGGTGGATGAAGACACACCGTAATGTTTTTATGAGCCTACCTTTGCATTGGATGGCTCTCGGCAGCAAGCATTTAATGTGTTTTTTATCGCACCACGTAAAGATATGAAAGAGGACTTCCGGAACTGTTTCAGAAAGTGTCACGAATGATGGAATGAGTGCGTTCTGAAGCAAAGGGAAATATTTTAGAGGGAGATTAATGTGTCTTTTACTGTAACAAATGTTTTAAAATTTAAACATTCGCTGTATATTTTGATCACACCTTGTATAATGTAACCTAGTCAAGGGAGTGACTGTTCCATGGCCTTTGCCATATTCCGTTGGTAGAAGCAAGCCATGGGTTGTGCCTGCCCTTAAAGAGAGGGGTTCATACAAGAACATGACTCATAAGGTGTGACTCATAGGAACTATTAATATAACTGGTGAAATACACATTGATGATGGTACATAACTGAGATTGAGTGATAAAGCAATAAAGAAGCATTTTCTCACATTAAGAAAAAAGTACAAGCCCAAGATCAGTCTTTTAAGGTTACAACAGTGCCCCTCCTATATGTAACACAGACAGTAGTATTTGTAATTCTTCCTTGATTGTGTCCATGTTCAAAGTAGATGTTATCTTTTATAAATCTTTTTTCTGATCTAAGTCCAACCTTGTATACCTTTAGTTTTGACTTTTCTGCTTCAGGGGTGTCCTTTGTAGTGATAAATGTTCATATGTCTCCAGGGCATTCAACTGTCAGATCAGTCTTATTTTTGGAGAATAGAAATAATGTTTTTGTGAAATGATGTACTGAATAAAGGGAAAGCCGTTTTCACATCTTTCATAAAGTATAGGAATTTTCAGATTTACTATAGACCACTGATAGTCTACAGTGCGCTATTCTTAGTCTGTAGTGTACTATTTATTATTTAACCATGTTTCACTGGTGACCTTTTTTCAAAGGATTGTTTTTTAAATATTTTTAAATAGGATATATTCATTATGGTTAATTTAGACATTAAATTTGTGTGCAATCATAAGTGAATTATTTTTATATTCTGAAGAAATTAGTAGTAGTTGTAAAAGGTGAAGTTATTAAGAGTTTTCACTAGTAAAGGAATGATTTCCTTCTACTTGAGGGTTTATTTATATGGGAACCAATAGCAGTGATTTTGATACTTAAAACAATTTTATGTTAAGATCCAGATCCTGTTCAGGAGCTTACCTATGATTTACGAAGCCAGTGTGATGCAATCAGGGTGACAAAAACTGTCCGTCCCTTCAGTATGGTGTGCTGTCCTGTCAATGAGAATGCAGCTGCTCTCATAGTGAGTGATGGCAGGGTCATGATATGGGAACTCAAATCTGCTGTGTGCAGTCGAAATTCAAGAAACAGGTAAATGACCAATGGGGTTGTATTTTTGTTTTCTGTTACCTTTTTTTAAAACATTACCAGAATCAGGGGCCGGTGAGACGGCTCAGCGGCTTACGCGCCTGCCTTGCAAGCGCGAAGGCCCGAGTTCGACTCCCGGAACCCACATACGAAAAAGGGGCCGGTGATATCGCTCAGCGGCACGGGTGCCTGTTGGCGCGTGAGGTCCTGAGGTCGTCCCCCCGGTACCCACAAAAAAAAAAAAAAAAAAAAAAAAAAACATTACCAGAATCAGATAAAAGTAGGCCATTTTTCTGTAAAAATATTTTAAATAGATAATTAAAGATTTAGATTATTAAATAATTATGTAAACTTACCAGAGCTCTTTAACCTATGGCTAACATTAATAAAAGTAGAATACCATGATCTGGAATTAATATTTTAAGTTCTTACTATGTTATGCTGGTTTTAAATATGTGAAACCATCTAATTATTATGTCTTCACAGTAGTTCTGGCATGTCACCTTTGTATTCACCAGTGTCTTTCTGTGGAATTCCTGTAGGAGTACTACAAAATAAACTCCCAGATCTTTCCCTAGATAACATGATTGGTAAGGTTTTTTGTTTTTTGTTTTTTTCTCTAACTTTCATGTTGCTTATTCTTTTTGAGGGGAAAAATTACTAGAGTAGAGTCACTGACTTGCAATTCTTATAAAGTGAGAGTTAATACTTGAGAAAATAAAATGGAGAATTATTCTTTTTTTAAATCAGAAGGGTACGAAATATTTAAGTATGGAGGTGCCTAAAGTAGCATAGATAGCCATTATGATTGTTAGGATTAGCAAATGTTCATTCCTGAGAAACTGATTGAAATAAAACATGATATCAGGCATCTGGATTCTGGATTTAGAATCCTTGCTGAGCAGCCCCCACCTTCTCAGGGCCTACGTGTTCACTGGCCCCTTGGCTTGGAATTAAATGCTTGCCTTCTCTTTCTCCCTTTCTGATGATCCCAATTCAAAATTTAACTCTAGTGTTGCCTCCTTTAATCTCTTTGGCCTGATTTCAGTGTAGTCCCAAAGAGTTATCAGCTGTCTTGTAATTGTATATATATATTTTTTTAATCTTTTTTTTCCTCCAACAAATTATACACTACAAATGTGGGATGGTGTTTGATTCAATTTTGTATACTCAAGCATTCTGCACAGGGCCTCATGTAGTCTAGATGTGCAGTTAATATTAGCTGGAGGAATAAAATAGCTGAGCAGTATAAGAAAAATTATTTTAACTTTCTGGTATGAACTTTTAAAATTTTTTTGACTGGGGATTCTCTCAGCAAATACTTGTTTGCAGATAGAATATTCAGTTTTTAATTATGGGCCTATACATACATACATACATACATATATATATATATATATATATATATATATATATGAATGAAGATTTGTGATTCCAAATATTATGCAAGTTGAAACTGTAAGACTTTCTAAATATGCTAAGTAATTTTGACGTCTAATTCTTTTGAAATTGTGGGTGTAGTTTTTAAAGAATGTTTTTTATTATTATTTATTCTTCCATAGTGTAATTGAGAATGAATATTATTGAGTAGGTCTTTTGTTTAAATGCTATGTAGGTGATATACTAAATACAAAGAGTAGGGTCGGTGAGAAAGCTCAGCAGCATAAGCACCTGCCAGGCAAGCGCAAGGTCCTGAGTTCGACTCCCGGAACCCACATAAAGGAAAAAAAGGGCCGGTGATATTGCTCAGCGGCACAAGCGCTTGCTGGCAAGCATGAGGTTCTGAGGTCGACTCCCGGTACCCACATAAAAAAAAAAATAAATAAATAAATAAATAAATAAATAAATAAATAAATACAAAGAGTATTACCTTAATCGTATCAATGAAATGACCTTGAGTGCGTAATTCTGCCTTAAGTGCTATCATAAATAGCTTACATAATATCTCACTGCAACCCTGTAGACAGTATTATCTCCATTTAATATTTGTAAGAACTATGGCCCACAGAGATTCAAAAACTGTCCCAAACCTCACACCAGTAGACTGAAGAGCCAGAAGGGGTTCCCAGTCCTCATGCCTCTGGAGTTGGCCCCATGGCTTGGCCTCCAGTTCTGACTGTTCCACTATCATTTGGGGGAAGACCATAACCTCTCACGGCCTTGGTTTTGTCATGATTCCCACCAGCTGTAGAATGCTTTGCTTAGTTACACCAACCTTTATGTCTAAAATTCTATCTGTCATCCAGACATAAATCCATAAGAGGAAGTTTGGGCATTTGCTAGTTTTGCAGAATTCATTTTATCAGTAACATAATTTTCAGAATTAATTGACCTTATCTATTTTTAATATGAAATATTAAAGTGAAAAGAATTACAAATATAAATGAACAGAACTAATTAGTAATCATAAGCCTGTAGGAGTTTGAAGTTTTATGCTATTTAGGTATTTCAGTGATATAAATTACAGTATTTAAGAAACAAAATGAGGGGCCGGTGAGATGGCTCAGCGGCGTAAGCGCCTGCCTGGCAAGAGCGAGGGCCCGAGTTCGACTCCCGGAACCCACATACGAAAAAAGGGCCGGTGATATTGCTCAGCGGCACAGGCGCCTGCTGGTGCGCGAGGTCCTGAGGTCGACCCCTGGTACCCACGAAAAAAAAAAAAAAAAGAAACAAAATGATTCAGATTGTATAGCAGTTCTTGACAATGCAGCAGATTTAAAAGTGTTAAGCAAATAAAGCTTTGTCACTTGAAAACATTTTAATTAAAACTTTTAATTAAATTTTTAATTTGAAATTCACTGTGTACTTAGTGGTAATTGAAAGCAATTCAGTTAAATACAGAGGTTGATTTACATTCACTGGATAAAGGCAGCTGTTTATTAGGGCCTAATCTACCCTACCTCATGAAATGCCTCTTATGGAAAATACTTGAAAAATGTGGCAGTTCCCAGGAGTCAACTGTAAGCTGATAGTGTTGGTATATGTCGTACCTACCTGTTGAACTTTCCTTTTCTTAACATCCCATCAGTTGTTACCAAAGTAAGTGGCTATCAATTGTATTGCCAGTCTAAGGAATCATTTTAATTAGATTAAATTTGTGGCTTCTTTTAGTATTTATTTTAAAGATCTTAAAATAACATTATTACTAAAAGAACTTTATAGTCTCAAAGAATTATATTCATAGTACCATCATCTCACCTTTCAGAGCATATACATATTTGTGTTTGTTAGTCTATGTATGTATTCACACATATTCTTTGTTATATATTTTTGGCAAGTTAATCCCAATATTCGATAGTGATTTATAGGAAAGAAGTTTTTTTAGGTGAATAGTCTTGATTTTACTGTACTTTTTATATTCAGTTTCCTTAGAATGGTTTCTATTGGAATCATCTTTTTAGTTTGAGGCTTTATAACCTTTCTAAAATAATTTATCTGAAAATAACATGATTTAACTCTTGTTAGTGACAGTTTATATATACTGTATTATTAATTTTATATATTTATATATAATATTTAGTTATGAGCTTATGCTTTGTTGGCATATTAAAGCTTCATATTAGGTATCATAAATGAGTTCTTTAAATGTGCTTTTTGTGATTCCCAATTTTATGTACACTTTACAGAGTCCCTCAGATTAAAAAAATGACCCTTTAGAAAGGTAGCAAGATGGGGATATTTTGCAACATCCCACTTCACAGGAAGTTTTCTCTAACCCAGGTTCTTTTGATGTGTTCTGAATTCTCTGTTCAGGACCCTTATACCAGCAACTTTAGCTAAAACTGTTTCTTAGAAGACCTAGCTTCTGAATTCTGGATAGCAGTACCACGTAATAATCTATCCTTCGAAGTGTAAGCTGCTGTGAGTTCCACAGCCAAGTGCAGAGCCATAGTGACCCTGCTACCTGTAGCATCTAGAGTGCTGTATCACATCTTTGCTTCTAGAACTGAAGAGCGTGTCTACTAAAGAGTTTCTTTAGTCTTTAAGGTCAGCATACTTTATATTAATATATCTCTGTTTTTTATACAAATTAGGGCAAAGTGCAATTGCTGGGGAGGAACATCCCAAAGGCTCCATTCTGCAGGAAGTGCACCTGAAATTCCTGCTAACGGGACTGCTTTCAGGACTGCCCTCCCCACAGTTTGCCATCCGTATGTGCCCACCTTTGACTACAAAAAACATCAAGATGTATCAGCCGCTGCTTGCTGTTGGTGAGTATGTGACCTGCTCTTTTTGTAAAACTCATTTTGTAAGATATTTGGTTTTCAAATTTCTAGAAAATCCTTTATTCTCTTTAAGGATGCTTTAAAAGAATGAACAGGCTGAGTGAAGTTGTGTAAATACTCACCTTGAAACTTTTCTTTTGTCCTTTTACTGCAGTTACCTTATTTTTATTTATTTATTTATTTTTTTTGTGGGTACCGGGGTGTCGACCTCAGGACCTCGCGCGCCAGCAGGCGCCCGTGCCACTGAGCGATATCACCGGCCCCTTTTTCGTATGTGGGTTCCGGGAGTCGAACTTGGGCCCTCGCGCTTGCCGGGCAGGCGCTTAAGCCGCTGAGCCATCTCACCAGCCCAGTTACCTTATTTTTAATCTCAGTGAAACTCATCCACCTGGGACTGGACTGTCAAGTCTCCGATAGTAGCAGTGCCTCTCTGAAACATTAAGGGGCTGGTCCCTGTATGATGATGAATCCAGGACTCCTTGTCTGTTTATAGATCAACCCAGTGCTTATTATTTTGTATTGAGTCTTTGTTAAGTAATAATGTAGCCAGAGTTAATTAAGGCAGTTTAATAATAGTGATCATCTTCATTTGCTAAGAATTGTGTATTGACCATTGTTTAAATAGGCTATAGTTTCCATAAACTCACATTTGCTTTTTGGTTTGAAATTGCAAGTTTTTATAATATAGATATAAAAATAATATGTCTGAGCTTCAACTTGCTGTCACATTAATTTCATAGTAACAGGATGAACCTAATTTCCTTTACAGAGAAAAATCAAAAAAACTTAGTTTGTTCTCACATATGTGAAGTTAAAATACATTTCTCCAAAAATTAAAAAATATTTTAAACATTTTATCTTATGATACTGTTGGTTGGCTTCTTTCTTCCCACGTCTTATAAACATGTGACTTGTGATTCTTTTTCTTCTTTTCTAGTGAAAACCTGGCCACATTTGTTTTGTGGCCAACATGTCTTACATAGCTTGATAGCTAACTTGTGGGTACTCATGGCTCCTTTGGGTATTTCTTTTGGAGTTTTCATGTTTTTCTGTGGCTATCTTTTGAATTTGAAGATTGAATAATCTGTGTGTACATGTGTCCAAATTTATATAAATGCAGAGAGTGTTTAATTTTTGCTCTAGAAACTATTCATTCATACTTAACATTTTATAGAGATTTTAGTTAGGACTCATCAATGTTCATTACATGTACATGTGTATACAATGTCAATGTACCTGATTTGTCAATTGGAATTTTATCAATTTCTTGGAAAATTATTTCTTATTATAGCTGTATAATAAGAACTATGTAAAAGTCTGAGAGTTCCATTGTTGAAATAAGTTGTACTGTACTAGTGTACAGTGAACATCATCATTTATTAAACTTAATATAACAAAATAAAAATGAAAAATATAAAATAAAAGCCTAAAGTCACTAGGCAAGATAAACAGAGTTCAACTATGGAACTGCTTCTCCTTGTGGTGCCTTAGAGTGTTAGATCATAGGTTCAGCATCATCAAAACTTACAGAGTGTAGAAATCATTTGATCATTATGAAGATTCGGTAATTGAAAATTTTCAGTATTCAGCTGCTGTGTACCAGAAGTTATTATTATGAAATAGCTGATAAATATAGGCGATTGTATGGTATTTTTTTTTCTAGAATAGTTATGTAGATTTCTGGAGCTTTATTCAGCAAGTAAGATAAGATTGGATTTGCTTCCATTCTGTTGCTTTGTTGGATACATTAATTATTTAATACACATTAAAAAAATGATTGTTCAATTATACTTTTCACATTTCTTGCTTAATTTTTGTAAACACTTAAGAGACTAAAACTTGTTTAAGAATGTCCATGTCTTTTCTCCTTATACTGTCTGAGACCACAGAAAGCTTTAGGAGCAATGATATCAAATACTCACTAACTAAGTTAGTACTAGTTAACGCAATGCTTACTTTGTGTGAAATGCTGTGGTTTACATTTATTTTTCTGATTTAATCATGAACAAGTAGATTTTCTATTATTCTTGTCTTAAAGAGATAAAAACATAGATTTAGTGTTGGACAAGTAACTCACCCAAGACTATAGACCCAAATTGTGAACTCAGGCTTTAACTACAAAAGCCTCATTTAACCACCATGCCTTACTATCTTGCTACAATTTATTTAATATGAGACAAGACAAAAGTAATAACTTTGTAAAAAAAAAAAAGAAAGAAAGAAAAATCTGGTTAATGAACTTTACTAGGTTCTGTTTTGTCAGGACCAGCAATAATAAACATTCCGAATTTCAAATATATAACTCCCATGTGTGAAAAAGCTTAGGGAAGTGCTGCTTCAAATAGTTATGTGTACTGATTTAGTCTTTTAAAACCTTTTTGTGGAAATCTATCCCTAGAGTTGGTAAAATTTCAGCGTATACACGATTAGGCCCATTTTTGATATGGAAGAGATCAGAGAAATGCATCTTGTGAGTGCATAAGTTTGGTCACTTTCACAGAAGATAAATGTAAAATGATTAAAATTTTGAGAAGAGACTTGTTTGTTGGAAAGAATTAGAATTACCACTGAACTAGTACTCCTCTGTTACATCATTTCGGTAGGCACAAGTAATGGTTCTGTCCTGGTATATCATCTCACCAGTGGCGTGCTGCACAAGGAATTAAGCATCCACTCATGTGAAGTCAAGTGAGTATGTCCTTGTGACTGACATTAAAAACGTAGGTAATATCAGAAAAAACTCCTCATTGACTGCTGCAATGAATACTTTCTAATGGTATCTGCAGTGGTAATTATTTGAAAAATTTGAATAATAAATATTCATGTCTAGCTAATGGCTGTATTAATCAAGAAAGAGTACTAATTGCTTGCTTTGTAAAGCACATAGGAAATGATATCTTTGTTGCTGCATGTTATTTATTTTTCCTGAGGTCCAGGTTACTTTCTTATCCAAAATCACTGTCACCTTGTTCAGGTTTTGTTATTTTCCAGTTTGATGAAGATTGATCATTAGGATTGCTCATAACATATTTGAATAAAGTCATTTTAATTATTAACTAACCATATTCTTTTGTTTAAAAACCACCAGAAAAGCCCCAAAATTGTATAGCATTTATTCTTTAATTTTGAGTGATGTGGATATGAGTGTTGTGTGTACACAGATGTATGAGAGAAGCCTAAATTGATAGAAGTGTACCTCTTGTTTCTGCATACCTGCTCCATAGCATTATTTTGCTGAGCACTATGCTTTTTTCTTCTTTTGCCTTTTCAGTGATAGATTATAGATACACACAATATAATGTCATTTTTCAGTGTTTTTCAATGATCTTTAAATGAAAGTACAAGGAAGGCCGTTTTCTGTCTTCCGTATGTAATTTTAGTTCTCATGTGTACATTAAGATTCTTGGTGAACCTTTAGTGAATACACTACTCTGAGTAAATACATTTTCTGGATGGAGAAGGGTTAACCCTTTGAGTATCACAACTTTTGTATTGAAAATGCCTGAAAGGTTTACAAGGCTTTATTCTTTCAAGTGAATTGTTTTGCAATGTTTGGTGCCTGTTTATTGCCACTTTATGCTGTTTCTCTCCAGTATCTTCACAAATACATTTACATGGAGTAGTAATATTTTCAAAAGCATTGTGCTTTAGGGGTACAGCAACAAAGGTATCTCTTCAACTCCTTCTAGGCTGTTCTCTTCTTTCTCCTCTGATACAGGATTTGTAGCTTGCCACTCTGGTACATACTTCCTCCGGTAGTCTTTGCTGCTGCTGCTGTTCATATCTCTCTCCCTTTCTTTCCTGTCTACATTTCTGTCCTTGAGATTTCTTCACTCTGGCCATTCCTATGTGGTGGTTTCTTTTATGGCTAATACTAACCAGTCAGAACTCTTCATTTAACCAGTTCTTGTCCCAAGGATTATGTTAATATTTTGCATGCATCACTTCACTGAATCCCCATTATACTGCTAATGGGTAGCCAATATTATATTTCTAACTGATAGAGGAAGAAACTGAGAATTACAGAGTAATCTATAAAAGAACTACATGGAATTCATTCTGGACCTTTCAAGCTTCAGAGCCTGAGCTCTTACGGTACATGTGCAAGATCTACTGCTAAAAATGTCTATAGATCAGTAGGAATCATGTTGACAATAAAAAAAATGGTGACTGAGGCAAGATTCATGCTAAGAATTTGATGCATACTTCTGGAAAATCAAGCACATTGTCATTTTGTTTCTGAATACTGAAACCTTCAATAGCTAGTTTATCAGCAAAGTATTAGTGTTAAGTAAGATTTGTTAACCTAGATAAGTCAGGTTATAAGTATCACTACATAAATGACTTACACATGCTATATTGATGGTTGAGTAACACTACAGTTGTTTATAAAGTGTGAATTGGATACATAACACTCTAAGGGATGTGCTACTCATACAGATTAGCACTGTGTATGATCATGCACAAGCCCTCCATTTTGCATATGAATTTCCATTTTTTAATTCCCATTTTGAAGATCTCATTTTATATTCAGAGATGCTACTCAAGAGGAGCTAAAATCCCGCTGTCTTTGTGTTTCAATTAATGCAGTTTTAGTATTACAATTAAAAGCCATTATGAAGATTTCACAGATGTGTTATAAAAAATTCAGAACTGATTAACAATAAACCCAACACATTCTAGATTTTTATGTGCAAATTAAGGCTAACTTCTAGAAAGTTGTTTTTCTCCCTTGTACATGAATCTTGTGCATATATGTGGCCAGGGACTATACAACTACAGATAGGAGTGTGTGTCTGTGTGTGTGTGTGTGTGTATTAAAAACCACGATGTTTTAACTAGTGATACAGATACCTATTGAACATTTTCTATATACCTCTGAACAAATACTTTGATGCTTGTAATTTAGTGGACAATACCTAGAAGTAAACAAAGTGGAGTGGTACATGTTAATATTCTTAGATTATTAGTTTGTGTCTTTTTTCATGGCTGAATTTAAAATAATATAGCCTGGTACTATTTTTGATATCAAAAATTATTAATAGTATTTTATATGGATATTAGAACATTGATTGACCCAGTATTGTTTTGATTAAATTATTTGTAGAAAGTAAAATTATCTCTGTTTTGTCTGTCTGTAAGTTTGCAGAAGAATCTTAAAATTTTAAGGCTTTCAGAACTGTGGGTTCCCCGCTAACCATCCATGTTGAGAAGAGGCCTCTGTAGTGTACTCAGTAGGTGGTCAACAGGCCAAGTGTGGGAACCCCTAGGAGTCAGAACCCCAGATATCTGCTGATAAATTCAAAGGTTACAATTGTTCAGTGGTTAGGAACCTGGTAAAGTAAGAAATCCTAGAACAGAAAATGAGCTGCCATTCTTAGTCCTTTAGAGCACTTGAGATATAGTTAAACCTAGATAGTATTCTAATCCTGAAGGCAGTAGAGCTCAGCTATGTTTTTTTTTTTTTTTTTTTTTTTTTTGTGGGTACCGGGGTGTCAACCTCAGGACCTCGTGCGCCAACAGGCACCTGTGCCGCTGAGCAATATCACCAGCCCCTTTTTCGTATGTGGGATCCAGGAGTCGAACTCGGGCCCTCGCGCTTGCAAGGCAGGCGCTTATGCCACTGAGCCATCTCACCGGCCCAAGCTCAGCTATGTTTGACAAGAGTTTTCATTCTTCTGAGGAATAATCCCCTCCTTATCTAACCCACTTAGAAGTCCAATTTGATTTTTATTTTCTTCATTAGGAATGGGGCATTTAAACTGCTGCTATAATCTTCAAAGGCAACATGCTTATACTGTAGATTACAGAACATAAGCAGCCAGCTCGTGTTCTGTTATATCCTGTACTCCGGGACATCTTAAATAGAGGGAAACAGATTTCTGTGAATATGCATGACACTTAATACAAGGAGGAGTGCTGGGCTTTTCTTGGCCACCATTCATTTAATCTAACAAAATTCCTGAGTGCTATCACATGCCTGGGGAGATGTGACGTGTTGCCTACCTCCCTTCAAAGAGAGTGCAATCTAACAGTGTTTCTCAGTCCCTTGTGTTGTCTCAGTAATACAGGCTTAGATTCAAACCCTATTTGCCCTTTGAGTCTCGGCTCTAAAGGAGCTCTAAAGGAAGCCCTGCCTTCCTCCTGAGACCAGATTATGAGAGACTCTCAAACAGCTCCTGTTGAACTTTGTAGCAGTCTGTTTTCTCATAGATAATACAGAATGCACTTCCATAATGTCTCTCCTCTGCTAGAACGCAAGCTTCGGAAGGACTCATTTATGTCTGTATTCCTAGTACTTAAAAAGTCATGAGCTTATACCTGATGCTTAACAGATGCATTTTTGAAAATACTGAGGAAGGAATAGGAGGACAGAATTCCTAGTGTCCAGAGATAGTGATGCCAGTTAGTTAATTTGGATTGCTAGCAGCAGTGTTAGCAGGGAGAAAGGTCCTAACAGGGCCAGGTTTTAACATTTCAAGAAACTGGCATTATACCTCCACTCTTTGTGTCTTTGACAGAAGATTTTAGACAAGTCATGTAGGCCATTGTCTAGAGTACAGATAGAGTTTATTGCAAAAATGATAGATTTTTCAGAGAGACAAAGAGAATACGCCTTCAGGCATGAAGGTTGGCAAGGGCAAAAAAGGCAGTTGTTCTGAATGAGGTCTCAGGTTATATTTACTGTATATGATTAACTGGGTCTTTTAAGTAGTCCTTTCCTTTTTCTGAAGTCATTGTGTAAATAAAATGGGCTATGTTTACCTCTTTCAGAGAGAAGTAGGTCCCTGTTTACTATGTAGGTGGATGTCTTCCTTTAGTTTGTTTTGTGACCTTGAGGACTCTTTTTTTTTTTTAACCCGTCACACATGGTATGAACTTTTTACAGGCCCTGGACCTTATCAGTTCATTCAGAGGATGTTACAATCTCTTGAGCTAAAGTTTGAAACTACAAGCTTGGGTGAATTTTTTCTATTTGTAGTGATTAGAAAGCTGCTTGTCTCCAGGCCTGCTAATGTCTGATTTTATGACTGACAACAAGACTTGGAGGGTGAGTCTTAGGGTTTTCTGTGGACAGACAGAGCTGACTGAATCTACAAGACTTACAGAGATTAGGATATGCTCCAAATGACTCTGCTATTCTGTTGTTCACTCTAAGTAGAAAAATTAGTAGTTACTGTTACCTGTTATGGAAAGCAGAGAAGAAACGAGAAGGAGGAGCTTTTCTAGTGAATAATTAAGCAAATTTTATGGTATTCATTGTGGGTGTGATTTGAGTTTAGTGAGTCAGGAAGGCTGATGAAAATAAGGCTTTAAGTAGCTCTCGAAATACGAATAATAAAGAGAGAAGAGCATTGCGGCCTTGTCATTTCAGTCTTGAGTTTACTTTTGGAGGAAAATCAACCTTTTAAAATATTCTGTCTTAAATTGGTCCCAAGTTCATAAAATATAACCTGAAGGTGACATTTTGGGGATATGGAGTTATCCATAATCATAAAGGATTTACTACCTGTCAAAAAAAAAAAAAAAGAAATACGAATAATAATCACGATATAGCAATTACCAGTACATATCTATAGCAGTTACAATAGGGCCAGTCTTTCTGTTTGCACTATTTGTCCTGCATCACAAATGAGGAAATTGAGATGCAGAGATTCCAGAGCTAGTTAGTGCTGCAGCCAGGACCTAACTCCAGTAATATCTGAAGAGGGAAGAGAGAAGTCAAAGTATGGACATTACCTGGAGCAGGGATTCTGTTAGGTGCCAGGTCACACAGTAGGTGAGCAGCCCACTAGGGAGCAAAGCTTTATCTATATTTACAGCCACTCTCCATCGCTTGCATTACTGCTTGCATTACTGAGCTTTCTCCTGTCAGATCAGCATCAACATTAGATTCTGATAGGAGCATGACTCTCCTACTGTGAACTATGCATGCAAGAGTTACCCATGCCTTTGAATCATTCCGAAACCATACCCCTCCACTCTCTCCACCCACCCACCCCCATCCGTGGAAAAATTGTCTTCCAGAAAAAGTTGGAGACCACTGACCTAGAGAACTCAGTTTTAAGCAGCCATTAGGCTGTGTGTCTCAACACAACTTTATGTTAAAAGACTCATAATCCTAGATTGCTACAGCAGTTGCCTTCTGTCAGAAATAATGTTTTTAGTTCTCTTTGGATTATCTTTGTCTCTCTGCCAAAAGACATGGAGGAGTGTATACAGGGATCAATGAGGAAGATTCTTTGGCTTAAAATAGCAGACAAAGTTCAGATGACTGGCTGGTGAGCTCAGTCAGGTAGGGCAAAGCAAACGGCTGGATGGCCTTGAAAGCCACATAGAGGAGTTTAGATATGATACACAAATCCACTTTACATGCTTGGGCAAATTAGAGAGGCAGTCCCTTTATGTTAAGTGTAGCGGTTCCTTGCAGATCAGTGCAAAAATGGAGAAATTAGATCAGGGATCAGTAAACATTTTCTGTAAAGAACCTAATAGTAAATATTTTAAGCTTAGAATTTTAAGCCACGAAACCTCTGCCATCACTTCTTAGCTCAGCCCTTGTATTGTAGAGCAGCCAGTGACAATATGTGGTTTTTAAAAATGGCTGTCCTATAAATGCTGATAAGCAACTACATATAATAGAACCAAGGTTTAACCTTCCCTCTCAGCCAGCCTCTACTCCATGTAAGCAATGCTCGTGACTCTGAGAAGTCTGTTGTCCTGTGCCACTTTCATTTTTCCATTCTTGCACATTGTGTTGGTGTGCATTGTCAAGTTTTGTTAGTGGGGCAAAAAAAGTGTCATCACCTATTGTCACATACCTCCTCAATGGGACTTGCAGGGCTTTCAGTTTTTGGGTGGTTATGAGAAGACGTGTCTTTCTCTTTGAGGCTTGTCTTGCTCTTTTCTCTAATTGGTATCCCATTTGGAACTTTCTTCTACTTCCAGATCTAACAGCTTTGTTCATATTCTTTGCTTTAAGAATTTCTGCTTCCTCAAGGGCGAGGGGTGGGGAGGATGGGAAAGGGTAATAAGAATAAAGATATGCCATGTACCCCAATTAATGTAAACACTATATGCCATAACACGAGCTAAGACAAATAATATCAACAAGTATGAGAAAGGGGATAAGGGAACTGAAGGAGGAGGATGAAAGTGAGGGAAGGGGATTTAAAAAAAAAAGAAAGAAGCTGTAACATGTACCTGTACCACTCCCCAAGATGATTGTAAATCACATGAATTGCAAACATGTACTAATTTTTAAAAGAAGAATTTCTGCTTCCTAATCAACTAGGAATGTTCATAAGATTCCTAAATGTACCCAGCTTTAAGCATTCTGCTCAGAATATTTCTGTAGTACCTTTTTTCAAAAGCAGTTAGAATTCATGGAAATTGCTGTGATGTGACTTGCCTTGGACAAATTTTAATTGTCATTATAATGATGGTATGAATCCTGATAACTGCACTATCTTATCACACACTAGGAAATAGTTGTAATTAGAAAAATTTTGTGTGTGTCAGAAATATGTGGTAATACAGTCTCAATAAAAGGTACTATTTCAAAGTATGTAATAAAGTTAGGTCTTAAGAAAACCTTATTTTTAAAATAAACTTTTCCAACACAAAAGAATATTAAATTAATATTTGTTTATTTTCCAGGGGTATTGAATGGACAAGTTTGACAGGTTTTCTTTCCTTTGCTACCTCAACACCAAACAATATGGGTTTAGTGAGAAATGAACTCCAGCTGGTTGATCTTCCAACAGGTTTGTGTATTTAGACTGTTAAAAAAGATTCAAAATAGTTTTGTCATGTATTCTGCTATTTATAAAAGTGTTCCAAGTACTTTCTTTCACCTTGGAGTCTTTTCTTATGTTCTATATTTATATATCCATTCTTTTGTTCTATAATAATTGCCCTAGAAAAGTCTTATCGTTTGTATGGAAATACTGTTAACACAATTATGTGGTAAAATGATGACATTAGCGTGAACAGATAAATTCATAAAAAATGATAACTCAGTCTACTTTAAGTACATTGTTATATATAAACAAAAGATCAATTTTTTTTTTTTTTTTTTGAGGCAGGGTCTCACTATGTAGTCCAGATGGGCCTAGAACTCGCTTATGTAGTCCAGGGTGGCCTCGAATTCACAGCCTCAGCTTCCCAAGTGCTGGGATTACAGGCATGTGCCACACACCCAGCAATCAGAAGATCAATATTAAAATAATTCTTTGTAGTTAGACTTTTAGATTCTCTGTTTAAAGTTTGGGCCTTTGTAGGAAATCCTTAAAAACTTTATAGATTAAGGATGGTTTTTAAATGTTCATATTTAGAACACTTGATATTCTAGCTAACTAAATAGGGAAACAATTTAGGAGCTTGAAGCCTTCAATAGAAAACATTTCAGTAAAATAACTTCTTCAGAATTATCTAAAATTTATAACCCAATGAGTTTCAAAATAAAAAACTTGAAAATATGAAAGGGTGACAGTTTCAAATAATTTTATAACAGACAGTGGATTCCATTTGATGGTGTTTAGCAAAAAGGCATTTAGTTATCTTTGAACTGATTGTATTCTCTTTTATTCAATTTAAACAAAAATCTAAGAAAAGGTATTAAAATAGATTTGTTCAGATATAAGGTAGAATTTATCTTTTTATTTATAGAAAAACATTTTGCTTCTTTTTGGCAGAAACTAATTCTCGTACAGCATGCATAAATATTGTAGTTATTGTTCCCTAATGTCAGTTTATAGAGACATTTTGGTAGAAACGTGTTCTGAATATTTTAGGCAGTGTTTGGCACAGGAGCCAGAAAATCCTAAATGTCTGTATCAAGAGTTTTTTCCCCACTACTAAGTATTTGGAAATACGGGAATGTTTTATAGTTCTTTAAATATACAGGTAGTTTTTACAGTGGATAATTGCTTTACTACCATAGACACTTAAAATTTAGGAAATGATATCTAAATTTCTAAAATTGAATTACAGAATTTAAGAAACCACAAGAAATGAAAATGTATTTTCATAAAACATATTTAAATATATGCAATATATTATTGATTATTAACTTGTAATATTTTGAGAATTTCTTTTTAATTATCACAAACAGCTTAGAAGTGAATGTAGTAGTGAATAGGAGGGCAAAGAGTAAGACTGATCAAATTACATTGATATGGCTTCTTATTTCTTATGTGTTTTTTCACATTTTCTTTAATATTTGCAATTAAAGGTAGGAGCATTGCTTTTCGTGGCGAACGAGGCAATGACGAATCTCCCATCGAAATGATTAAAGTATCTCATTTGAAGTAAGTGTCAACCTAAAGAAATCTGTGGTGTTACCATAATGGAATCTCATGGCTTTAAAAATAAATAAATAAGACAATGGGAATATGCGAAAATATGTGAACAATTTCATAGTGATAGCAAATGATGATATGCAGCAATATTAAAGCAAATATCTAACTACAAAATTAAATTGCTGTCACTTTTATCTCACTTCTAAAAAAGAGTAAGTAATCTTGGGGAATCTTAGCATGTCATAAGATTGGTAAAACCAGCAACCTAATTTTATCCTGTGACAGCTGTATTGATATAAACACTTCCCACCTACTTTAAAAAATTATTTTACAAAATTCTTTTTACTTCACTAACCATGGGGCTACTGAGTGAAATGACTTAATTTTCTTACTTATAATTTAGACTCATAATTCCAGAAATTTTTGAATTTTTGTTACAAGAGAAAATACAGGTAAAGCAGGATTCTTAAAAATAGAAGCTGAACAAAAACAATCAAAAGAAGAAAGAAAGAGTAATGTTCCTAATAATTTTTCAGAATTGTTTTGGCTTTTTTAGGGTCTTTATATTTCTATATAATCAGCATATCAGTTTTGCCAAAAGATCTTGCTGGGGCTTTGATTGAGGAAGTTTGTGCAAGTTCAAGCCCAACCTGGGCAACTTAGTGATTTAGTAAGACTTTCTCAAAAAATGTAAATTAAAATTAAAAATACAGCATGACCTCAGTACTGAACAAACAAAAAGGAAAAAAAAAGATTGCATTGAATCCACATATCAGAGTGGAAAAAAATTGACATCTTAACAAATTTTGCAATTCATAAACAAGCTGTATCTCTCCACTTATTTAAGTCTTCTTTAAGCTTATTTGTTTCAGCAATATTTTATGGCTTTCAGTGTATAAGTCTCAATGTATCAGGCATAGTTCCTTTTCTCATTGCTGAGACAAAATACCCAACACCCAAAGTTAAAAGAGGAAAAGTGTATTTTGGCTCACAGTTTGTAGAGGTTTCAGTCCATAATCAGCTGGCTCCAAGGCAGACAGACATGGCAGAGGAGAAACAGTTCATGGCAGGCAGAGGGCAGGAAGCTACAAGGGGCAAGCCGTGACCCTTTTCCTGCCCTTTATATCTTATCAGGCTACCTGCCCTTAGGGCGGGTAGCACTCATACCCAGGGTGGGACACCCTTAATCCTACTCAGAACTATGCCAAACCAATCAGTGGACTAATTTAGTAATCACACACCCTTAATCCCAGCATCATACACTGTAGATCCAGCCACCTCTGAAAAAGCCCCACTTATGACTGCATGAGGCATTGAAGGGACATCTAGATATAAGCCATAATAATTGTATTTATTTTTGTGTATTTTCTTTGTTGCCATTAAAAATGGAGTTTTTTCTTTTTTCAGTTTCAATTTCTAATTATTCATTATTTGTATACTGAAATATAGTTACTTTTTTGATATTGGCCTTGTACCTTGTGACCATGTGAATCTTAATTATTATTCTAATAGCAGTTTTGTAGGTTCCTTAAGATTTTCTTTATAGACAGTTTCGTTACTCTCTAATAAATTTACTTTTACATCGTTCTTTTGTATATGTATGCCCTTTATTTCTTGCTTTGCTACACTGAATGTAATGTCTCGTAAGTGTTGAATACAAGTGGTGAGAGCTAACGTATTTGCTTTGTTCCAGGATCTTAAATCCTGGAAATTTAATATAAACATTTAATGCTATAGAAACATTTTTCCTGTAACCTATGGTTTTTTGATATGGGGTTTTCATTTTACCTCATAATATTTTAATATTTCCACAGGGTGTTTGTAATATTTTTTTTAACTATTTGGTGTTTTCCAGATACATCTTTCTCTTATTTTCTAGTTTTTGTTGAGACTAGAGAGCATATTTTACTTTATTTCAGTCTTTTTAAATTTCATATAATCTGGTTTTTGACCCAGAATATTTCGTGGATGTTCTTGTGCACTTTAGAGGTTGTGTATTCTGCTGGTGTTGATTAGAATATTCCGTAACTGTCAATTCTAGTTGATAGATATAGTTATTGGAGTGTTCTGTACACATACTGATTTTCTGTCTATGTATTCTATGAATTACTGAGAGATGAATGTTTTAATATCTGACTTTGGTTGTTAATTTATATACTTTGCTTTTGAAAAACTCAAGTTCTTGCTTTGGGTATTTTGAAACTATTATTAGGTACGTACATTTTTAGAATTGTTCTGTCCTTTCAATTCTTTGATTTCTTTACTATTGTGAAATATCCTCTTTGTTACTATTCTTCGGAAATGTCTGATTTGTCTGATATTAGTATAGTCACTTCAGCTTTCTGATGGGTAGTACTTACATCATATATATTTTTCCATCTTTTTAGTTGTAATCTTGTATCTTTATGAAGTTGGTTTCTTATAGACAGCATATAATTAGAGCTTGTTTTTATTTTTAGTCTCATAATCTCAGACTTCTCATTGAAGTGTTTAAATTATTGATATAGTGTAACGATCAGTATGGGTCATATTTAAATCTGTCATCTTGCTACTTGTTTTATATTTTTTGTTTTAATTTTAAAAGAATAAATATTTTTACTTTATTAATTTCATTTGCTGTAATTCACATAAACAAGAGTTCTTTGAAGTCTAATGGTACTCCATTCTCTTCTGTTTTCAGTCTCAACTCTGCACATTCCTGCTGAATTCACACATCTAAAACAACTGACCTCAGTATCCCCTACTTCAAAACTTTTAGTATGATTCATTGTTTTTTTGTGGAAAAAACTCCTGCATAACCTAACATAGCATTTAAAGTCTTTATAATGTGATCCAAATTTTATATTTTATTCTTCTTTTTTATGATTTTTCCCACAATCTGTTCATTTAAGGAAGTGTAGTCCCCAATTACATTGTGTCCTTTCATGTCTTTTGTCATTTGTCACATTTGTAATTCTGTCTGGAATTTCATTTCCCTGTTGTCAAAATCAATCTTCTCTCTCACAGTGAATCTTTATAGCACTTAACATATTTTGCTTGTATATAGATGCCTTTATATGAGATATAATAAACAGTATATCATATTATGCTTGTATAATCTGTCATGGTGTGTTCTGTTCTTACCCTTTAAATTAATCCAGCATTTTGTGAGGAAGACATGGCTAGCATTAATACCATTTTAAACAGAGTAAAACTCAAAAAGGTTACACAGTTTATCTAAAGTCCCATGATTATCAAGTGGCAGACATGGTCCTAAGTGAAAGAATCTAAGTCCTTTAATACATTGAGTCCTGGAAACTTCCCGCTATATTGTGTTTCTTTGATGTTAGCCAGTGTTTATGAATATTGTTTTAGTTCCTCACTGGTTACTGAGATATCAGCGCTCAATTCACCTTTCTTAAATTGCATAGGCATGACAGAGAGTGTGTAAAACATACTTGCTGTGGTAGGATGATAGAAAATTTGCCTACTTTTTATTTCATTGTTACCATAATCTGCACACCAATTCATTGATATAGAGGGTAGTATTTCCGTGTCAGATAGGAGAAATTGAGGCTCCAGAGGGTTAAAATGAGTTGTGGCACCAGGATTGGAACCCAGACCACTCTTCTGAGCAGTCTCCACATCAGATTTGAGATTGTACATGCTTTCAAAGGTTATCTGAGAGCTTTAATCATGGGATCTGAATGGTGGTTTAGGTTGTCTGTGCTTGGAATGTGTCATCTGAGTTTTTTTAATTTGCTGAGCTTTTTATTTGTACTAATTTTTGATAAAAGTTTTGTAAAACATGGGCTTAGTAATTTTGTTTATTTCTATTTTTTTGTTTATTTTAGGCAGTATTTGGCAGTTGTTTTCAAAGATAAACCTCTGGAATTATGGGATGTTAGGACTTGTACCCTTCTTAGAGAAATGTCCAAAAACTTTCCTACAATAACTGCTTTGGTAAGTTATAGTTTGTGAACTAGATTGTCTAAGTATGTATGTATGTGGTGAATGTTTTTCTTTAAAAATTGTCTTTTCTTAAATTGACATCATTACTGCCATGTGTTTTCTTATTAAAAATATGTATTCAAAGAAGGTGATCTAAATAAATGTAAATAACTCTTGGATAGGTCAATTTAATATTATATTAGTGCAATTCTTGCTAAAATTTTATTTGGATACTTTGAGGAGCACCATAAACATATTCTAAAATGTCTATAAAAGAATAAAGGCCCTACATAGCAAAGTCACTCTTGAAAAAAGAGGAGTAAAGGTGGTAGGTACAGGTGAGATTGGGGCTGGCTTACTCTATTGATATTAGGATATATTATAAACTATGGAAATAATATTAGTGTTGTATTGACAGAAAAATAAAAAATGGCCTAATATAATAAAGAGTTCAGAAACAGATCATGAATATTTAGGAAAGCAACACACAAATCAGTGGAACAGACTGTTTAGGAGACAGTATTGGGGAAATTGTCTCACCTTATGGAAAAAAAATACTGTATCTAACTAATACCGCTTACAAAAGCCGTTTCCACAAGGTTAAAGACCTAAATGTAACAAAGAAAGCTATGAAATTTAATATAATTTAAGAGAGTATTTTTGTGACCTGGATGCAAAAGTGGATGTCAGAAGCTCAAACCAAGAAAAAAAAATTGATTATATCACAATTAATGATTTATGTTTGGTGAAGAGTGCTATTGTCATATAAATTTTCCAATGTCTTAAAAATAACAAGGCACTCCTTCAAAATAACAGTGAAAAAACAAGATCACCAGTGGGAAAATGAACAAAGAATGTGAACATTAGTGAATAGCAGAGAAGCCTGAAAGGCTAACAAGCATATAAAAATGTTTCACTCATCAGTTTTCAGAGTTGTACAAAGTAAAATAAACATATGTCTTTTAGACTAACAAAAATTGGAAAGGCAGATAGCATCAAGAGTGGGTAGAATATAAGGCAGGGAATCCTTTTGCACTGAGGACTTAGGCAAACACAGACATTCTGTGCTGCAGCTGCTGAGCTCTAGGCCACAAAGGAATGTTTGCAAGGATTTTCACTGCAGCATCATTTGACATGATTGCATTCAGAGGAATCTGGGTGTCTTTTGCTGAGAGAACAGAACAAAAATTGGTGAATATATGTGTGGAGTGTTATATACCATGCACAAACAATAGGGAGAATACATTACTTAAAATACATTAAAATACATTAAAAGCAATGAACAGAAAAAGAAACAGGATGATACATAAGCCCAGTACTACTTATATAAATTAAAAATACATGTTAAAAACTTAATAACTACATGTTATAAGAACTTCTGCATGTGAAAAATTGGATTAAGATTGGATCATTAATCTAACATTGGATTAAATACATTGGTATAGGTATGAATATAAAAGAATAAATAAAACAAGTGGTTTGGTGTGGATCTATTCCTGATAATGCTTCCTAATTGGAGGAGCATGATTCTCTTTCCTGGTACAGTTGAGAGCTAGACAAGGAGGTGGGGAATAGGAGATGTAGTAATTGAATTCATTCTTTTCAGTTTGTTAAAAAGAAAGCATCAAAACTTCCTCTTGTAAGTTTTCCATTAATTTTTTTTTACCTTAAGGTCTAACTAAAGTACATTCATTCAGCCTTTCAATAAATAGGTAAAATCTAAAAAATTCATGTGCAGTAATAGTAAGTGGTGCCAGGCAATGGTGAATCTGTCCTGTTCTGGAAGGAAAAGAAAGAAGGAAACTTAGCACTTCTAGGTTTGTCTGTCTTTGCTTCACAGGAGTGGTCACCGTCTCACAACTTGAAGAGCCTGAGAAAGAAACAGCTTGCTACCCGAGAGGCCATGGCCCGCCAGACTGTTGTCTCCGACACAGAACTGAGTATTGTTGAGTCATCTGTGATCAGGTAGAGTTTGCTGTTCCTGCCAGTATCATTTATCCTGTCAGTATCATAGCTGAGAATTTGACAAGTGTCATCCAAAGGCATATTCTTTAGAAAGGTGGACACCGCTTTTGAACATACAGTACTTCATGTTTCAGTACATACCCCAAATCATTGAAGTTTATGTAGTGGTTTGTGTACTCAATAACATATGCAGTGCTGTCCATTCATCAGCATCCATGAGTGAATATGATCGGTGAAATGCCCTTCTGTCCCATTTACTTCAGTTTCTGAAACACAAATGAATATAGGATAAACAAAGATCATATTATCACTTGTGCACACCAGAGAAAATGTATTGGGAATTATAAATTTATGTACTATCCCCAGCCATACCATTTACAAACAAAAAGCTTCAGCCACAATAGTAGATCATTGTGATTCCCCACTGCGTTGAGTTCTACAGCAAAAATAGCTTGTGTTAAGTTTACATCAAGCGCCCTCCCCCCCGCAATACCAGGTAAACGTCCTCCCATTTATGATTATTTGGAGGTGATTTATATTTTTACATTATTAGCTGGGCAAGATTCATTTCAGACTTTCCAAAATTGTTTTGGCCCTCCTATTAATGAATCCTATGGATGGGTTAATTAATTATGGCTATCACTCTAGGGGAAAGAAATATCTTTATCTAATTTTTCTCTATCCCAAAGCTTATTGCAGGAGGCAGAAAGTAAATCTGAGCTCAGTCAGAACATCTCTGCTCGGGAGCATTTTGTATTTACAGATATCGATGGCCAAGTTTTTCATCTCACTGTTGAAGGAAACTCTGTGAAAGATAGTGCTCGGATCCCACCAGATGTGAGTCTAACCCTTGGTTAAATCTCCCTTATCAAGAATTTTGTTCATCTTTACCTAGTGAAGGCATAGTTAAGTTGTAAAATTTCTTCAGAAAAGCTTAATATAAATAAGTTTTACTATTTAAGGAGACATTATCACTAAC
This sequence comes from Erethizon dorsatum, assembly GCA_028451465.1. NCBI lineage: Eukaryota > Metazoa > Chordata > Mammalia > Rodentia > Erethizontidae > Erethizon > Erethizon dorsatum. Next base: position 104,561,130 of record CM051822.1, read on the forward strand.
TAAACTTGCTCCTTACTGCTAGAGTATAGTTTTGTAATTATTTTGATTAAATTTTCACTGTGTACTTATGTTTATCCCCATGATAGTCCACAAGGGAGAATAAATAACTTTTTCAAGGTTACCTGGCTCAGTTATATGATGGAGAGGTGTTTGAAGTGTAGGTCTCTCTGACTTCAGTATCTAGCCTTTTTCCATTTCAAGTATTTCCCTGAAAGATTTGACTTATAGTATGATATTATTTTGGGGTAGCAGAATCAGGTTGTAGATATAATAGTATTAATATTTACTACCTCATGTATATCCCTTTTTTTGGCCTCGTGGGATCCCTTAACTAAGGTTTTATAGTCAATAATTTGCATCAACTTGTGTGTCACAGGTTGTATTTATTTATTTTTATTTTTTTTTTTTAATTTTATTTTAAAGAGAAGAAAAAACAAAACAAATCAAAAGAAGAACAAATTTTCAAAACAACATAATAGGAGGGTAACAATGGTTAATACATTGCATATTACTATCTTTAAGTTAGTTATTCAGGACACCAGACATTAGCATTTAATTATCCAAACATTATTGGCACAAACCTTAGTCTTCAATGAACTAAGTAAAAATCGTAGTGTATCTATCTTAACCATCTTATATATATATATACAATTTTTTTTCCCTTTCCCTTCTTTCTTTTCCCTATTCCAGTCTCTCTTTCCTTTTGACCAGTTTCTTTTTGATTCACCATGTCTATTGTACATTTTGGATCTTATTTACTCTTTCAGTTTCTCATACTAGAGAGACAATACGATGCTTACACATGTGCTTCTGGTTTATTTCACTTATGAGTATTTTCTCGAGTTGCATCCATTTACCTATAAAAGTCTCCAGTTTATCCTTCTTAATGGCTGAATAGTACTCCATTGTATAAAAATACCACATCTTTCTTATCCATTCCTCAGTTGATGGGCATTTGGGTTGTTTCCAAGATCTGGCTATTACAAATTGTGCTGCTATAAACATGGGTGCACATATATCGCTGTGGTATGATGTTTTTAATTCTTCTGGGAAGATGCCCAGAAGGGGAATAGCTGGGTCAAATGGGACCTCCAACCCTAGCTTTTTGAGGAATCTCCACACTGACTTCCACAGTGGCTGTACCAGTCGACACTCCCACCAACAGTGGAGAAGGGTTCCTTTTTCCCCACAGCCCCTCCAGCATTTGTTATTAGTTGATTTCTTTATAGTAGCCATTCTTTCTGGGGTGAGATGGTATCTCAGTGTTGTTTTAATTTGCATCTCTCGAATGACTAGTGATGTTGCACATTTTTTTGTATATTTATTTGCCATTAGTATTTCTTCATCTGAGAAATGTGTATTCATCTCAGATGCCCATTTTTGGAGTGGGTCTTTAAATTTGGGAGGTCTGATTTTTTTGAGTTCTTTATATGTTCTCGATAGTAATCCTTTGTCTGAGGAACAGCTGGCAAACATTTTTTCCCACATTGTGGGTTGTCTCTTCACTCTGTTGGTGGTTTCTCTTGCTGTGCAAAAGCTTTTTAATAAGATGAGATCCCAGTTATTGATTCTTTGGGATAGTTCCCGTGCGGTTGAGTTTTTATTCATAAAGTCTTTGCCTACACCAATGTCTCCAAGGGTTTTACCTATCCTACCTTCCAGCAGATTTAATGTTTCTGTTTTAATATTTAGATCTCTGATCCATTTTGAATTTAGTTTAGTGCATGGTGAAAGATATGGGTCTAGTTTTAATCTTCGGCATGTGTAGAGCCAGTTTTTCCAGCACCATTTATTAAAGAGGCTATCTTTCTTCCAGCGAATGTGTTTGGCACCTTTGTCAAAGATAAGGTGGCTTAGTATGTCTGGGGTTGTTTCAGCATCTTCTAATCTGTTCCATTGATCTTCAGGTCTGTTTTTTTGCCAGTACCACACTGTTTTTATCACAGTAGCTTTATAGTATAATTTCAAGTCGGGGATTGTGATGCCCCCTGCCTTGCCTTTGTTGCCCAGAATTGCCTTTGCTATTCTAGGTCTCTTCTGATTCCAAATGAATTTTAGGATTGTTTTCTCTAATTCTGTGAGATATGCTGTTGGAATTTTGATTGGAATTGCATTAAATCTGTATAACAATTTTGGAAGTATGGCCATTTTCACTATATTGGTTCTTCCTATCCAGGAGCAAGGGATATCTTTCCATTTTCTGATATCCTCTTCAATCTCCTTTTTCAGAGTACTGTAGTTTTCAGTATAGAGGTCTTTTACATCCTTCGTGAGGTTGATTCCTAGGTATTTCATTTTTTTGGATGTTATTGTGAAAGGTATTGTTTCCCTAATTTCTCTTTCAGTAAGTTTGTTATTTGTGTACAGGAAGGCTATTGACTTTTGAGTATTGACTTTGTATCCAGCTACACTACTGAATTTGCTTATTAAATCTAGCAGTTTTTTAGTGGAGTTTTTGGGGTCTTCTGTGTAGAGTATCATGTCATCTGCAAATAATGATAATTTAACTTCTTCCTTTCCAATCATTATTCCTTTTATTTCTTTCTCTTGTCTAATCGCTCTGGCTAAAGTTTCCAGAACTATGTTGAATAAGAGTGGGGACAGTGGACATCCTTGTCTTGTTCCTGATTTTAGAGGGAAGGCTTTCAGTTTTTGGCCATTTAGTATGATATTGGCTGTTGGTTTGTCATAGATAGCTTTTACCAGATTGAGATAAAGACCCTCTATTCCAATTTTCTGTAGGGTTTTTATCATGAAAAGGTGCTGGACTTTGTCAAAAGCTTTTTCTGCATCTATTGAGATGATCATGTGATTTTTGTCTTTGGTTCTGTTAATATGCTGTATTACATTTATTGATTTACGTATGTTGAACCATCCCTGCATCCCTGGGATGAATCCAACTTGGTCATGGTGTATAATCTTCTTGATGATTTGTTGGATTCTGTTTGCCAGTATCTTATTAAGGATTTTTGCATCTATGTTCATTAGGGAGATTGGCCTGTAGTTCTCTTTCTTAGTTGGGTCCTTCTCTGGTTTTGGTATCAGGGTAATGCTTGCTTCCAGGAAGGAATTTGGGAGTATTGCTTCCCTTTCAATTTCATTAAAAAGTTTGAGAAGTAGGGGCGTTAGGTCTTCTCTAAATTTCTTGTAGAATTCGGCAGTGAATCCATCAGGGCCTGGACTTTTCTTTGTTGGGAGGTTTTTAATTACATCTTCAATTTCATTGGTTGATATTGGTTTATTTAGGATTTTTAAATCTTCTTGATTTAGCTTTGGTAATTCATACGAATCTAGGAATCTGTCCATTTCTTCTGCATTTTCCATCTTAGTAGAATATAAATTTTCAAAATAGGTATAGATGATCTTCTGGATTTCTGCAGGGTCCGTCGTGATATCACCCTTTTCATTTTCAATTGCATGGATTTGAGTCTTTTCTTTTCTTTTTTTAATAAGGTTGGATAAGGGTTTGTCAATCTTATTTATTCTTTCAAAGAACCAACTTTTTGCTTCATTGATTCTTTGTATTGTTTTTTTATTCTCCAATACGTTAATTTCTGCTCTGATCTTTATAATTTCCTCCCTTGTACGGGCTTTTGGCTTAACCTGCTCTTCTTTTTCTAGAAGCTCGAGGTTCACCCTTAAGTTGTTTATTTGCGCTTGCTCTATTTTCCTGATATAAGTATTTAATGCTATAAATTTCCCTCTTAGGACTGCTTTCATTGTATCCCATAAGTTCCGGTATGTTGTACTGTCATTATCATTCAGTTGTAGAAAGTGACTAATTTCTTCTTTAATTTCATCTGTGACCCATTGGTTGTTCAGGAGGATGCTGTTTAATTTCCATGTGTTTAGGGAGTTTTTGTGGGATCTTTTGCCATTGATTTCCAATTTCATTGCACTATGGTCTGATAATATGCATGGGATAATTTCAATTCCTTTGCATTTATTTAAGCAGGTTTTATGAGCTAGTATGTGGTCTATTTTGGAGAACGTCCCATGTGCAGCTGAGAAGAATGTGTATTCTGATGTTGTGGGGTGGAACACTCTGTAGACATCTACTAAGTCCATTTGTTCAAAAGTTTGGTTCAGTTCTACTATTTCATTATTGATTTTCTGTCCAGTTGATCTATCTTTTTGTGACAGTGGAGTATTGAGATCTCCCAATATAATTGTATTAGTGCTTATTTGATTTTTCATGTCCTTTAGTACTTGTTTTATATAGCTGGGTGCATTGGTATTTGACGCATATATATTTATGATCGTTATCTCTTCCTCTTGGATTGTTCCCTTTACCAGGATGTAATGACCGTCTTTATCTCTCTGAATCCTTCTTGGCTTGAAGTTCACTTTGTCTGCAAAAAGAATAGCTACCCCTGCTTTTTTCTGGGTTCCTGTGGCATGGAGTATTGTTTTCCATCCTTTGACTTTCAGTCTATGAATTTCTTTCTGAATTAAATGTGTTTCTTGTATACAGCATATTGTTGGATCTTGCTTCTTGATCCATTTCGCCAGTCTGTGCCTTTTGATTGGTGAATTGAGACCGTTAACATTGATGGTTAAAACTGATATGTATTGACTTGTCATGATATTTTCCTGTTGTTGGTTCCCACTCTTTGTTTTTCCGCTTTCCGGCTATTTAATTATTTGCCCTGCCTGGTGGATTCCTTCTGTTGGGGTTCCTATCTCTTTCTAGAATGTCCTTCAGAACGTTTTGGAGTGCTGGTTTGGTGGTCATAAATTTTCTCAGATGTTCTTTGTCATGAAAGTATTTTATTTCTCCATCAATTTTGAAAGATAGTTTTGCAGGGTACATCAATCTGGGCTGAAAATTATTTTCCTTTAGAGCTTGCAATACATCATTCCAAGCTCTTCTTGAATTGAGGGTTTGTGCTGAAAAGTCAGCTGTGATTCTGATGGGTTTTCCTTCATAGGTGATTTGTCTCTTCTCCCTAACAGCTTTTAAGATTTTGCCCTTCTGTTGAATTTCTGGGATCTTGACTATAATATGTCTGGCTGAAGTTTTTTTTTGATCATGTCTAGTTGGTGTTCTGAAAGCTTCACTTATAGAGGTGTCAAATTCCTTTTCTCTTCCAGGAAAGTTCTCTCTGATTATGTCTTTGAACAAGGTTTTAATGTCGTTGATGTTATCTCCTGCTTTTTCATTTATTCCAATTATTCTTAAGTTGTTTATCTTTGAGTCATCTAGCAGCTGTTGAATTGATTTTTCATGGTCCCTTGCTATTTTTAAGAATTTTTCCATTTCATGATCACTAATTGCAAGCCTATCTTCTATATCTGAGATCCTGTCCTCGCATTGGCTTATTCTGCTACAAATACTTTCAATGGAATTTTTTATCTCTTGGATATCTGCTTGAATCTGCCTTATGGATTCCATTTCTTTCCTATGCTGAGCATTCATGGTTTCTATAGTTTTCTTAAGTTCATCTATTTTTTTGTCTGTATCAGCTATAGTGTCCTTAAGCATGGTCTTCGTTGTAGACATTATCTCTGCAGTTATCTGTGAGATTATTTCTGTTTTAATTTTTTCCAGAACCTCATTCAGTTGCTTTGTTGTTACCACTTCAGATAGGCCAGGTGGGTGGCTTTCGGATTGTCCCACCTCGATGCTCCCTAGGTTTGCCTTTGGTGAATTGGATGTGTGGGGTTGCATCTTGTTTAAGTGTCGTCTCATTTTTTCTTTCTTTAATTCCTGCGGTGATGTTTGCAAATTACCTATAGTAGGTTACTTTATTGCTAGTGTTTAAGATCTTTAGAAGATGACTACTTCTCTGCAGTATCTTCCAAGTGGAGCTTGCTTTTATGTTTTAAGCTTTCTGCCAGATCCTACCTCTTCAATTCGTTGGGTATGCGAAGTTGCTACCTGTTTGGCCCAGTCCTTGATTCTTTGGTACTGTGCCACTGTATTTTCTGTGTCCCTTAGTCAATCTCAATCATGAAATATCAGGAAGGAAAGATGTTTAGAACAATTATTTCACATTTGGCTATAATGTTAACTAAAGCATCAAACACAGCCTAGAAAATGACAGACTGAGCTAACCAGTTATTTACCACTTTTAGCTGTATAGAGTTGCGGTTATATAACAAAATCTAAAACACACCAGAAAAATTATATGCAGTATACAAGTCCTATGTATGTCAATTTTTCCCTGAGGAGTTTAAATTTAAAATGAGTTAAGGAGGAAATAGAGTATTGGGAGAAGAGGAAGGAATTAGATGTAAGGTTAGAGGACCAAGAGGGATCCCACTAAAATTGGGACACTAGTGCAGAGAACAGGTGGTAAAAAGAGAAGGAAGGGATAAAAGGAAGAACAGATCACGACCACAATCACAAAGAAGTTAGAGGCGCTGTTTACACTCATATAAAAAACCAGAGAGAATAATGAAGGAAAGAGCAAATACACATACAGAAACAATAACGAAGATAAAAGCAATAAAACAGACAGATCAAAAATAAAACCCCACCAAAAAACAAAACTAAACAAAACAAAAACAAAAAAACCCTTCGCCAGAACAAAAAACAAATCAGTGAGAAGAAAAAAAATAAGAAAAAAAATAAAAATAAGAAAAAAAAAATAATAATAAAATAAAATAAAAAGAATCAGTTCCAGGTGTTGACTCTGTTGTAGGCAGGTACCTGTTCTGTGCAGGTCCGTCCCAGTAAGCCAGGAGCGCCCTCTGGCGGGCGGTGAGCAGAGGCGCGTACTTTCAGGTAGAGACCAGTCTAGCTCGCCTCCGCTCTCAGTGCCCTTTCACGATCCCTGGGCCTGAGAGGCTCAGCGCGCTGTCTGAGCGCGGATTCCCTGCACTGGTTCCCGCCGCTCTGGTTTTTCGCCACGCCCCCCACAATGGCGCCGGGCCAGTCGCTCTCTGGCGCGGGACAGGTGTGGCTGTGAGTCCAGTCTCGTTCACCTGTTGACCTCAGCACACTTTCGTGGGCTCAATTGAGAGGCCCTGTGCTGCCCTGTCCGGGGCACAAGTTCCCAGAGCAGTTTTCGAGCCGCTCTGAGTTTCGCCACACCCCCCACAATGGCGCCCAGCCAGTCGCTCTCTGGCGCGGGACAGGTGTGGCTGAGAGTCCAGTCTCGTTCACCTGCTGACCTCAGCACACTTTCGTGGGGTCAATTGAGAGGCCCTGTGCTGCCCTGTCCGGAGCACAAGTTCCCAGAGCAGTTTCCGAGCCGCTCTGGGTTTCGCCACACCCCCCACAATGGCGCCCGGCCGGTCGCTCTCTGGCGCGGGGCAGCTGTGGCTGAGAGACACTCACCGCCGGTCAGCGCCGTTCTCCGCCGCTCCCCTGCCCCCCCGCTGTCTCAGGATCCTCCGTGGGGGCTCCCTGGGCGCCCGCTGCCACCGTGTGTCCGTAGAATTGAGCCTCCGCGGCGCTCCAACTCCCGGGATATTAGAAGGTGCGCGCGCGCGGTCTGCTCCTTCTTTCCTTCTTCTTTGTTGGAAGTCACCCGTCACTGGTGCCGGGGGTCCCAGATTGCGCTTCAGAACTTCTCTGGGTTTCGGGGAGGCATCTCCCCCCCCCCTGCGCTTTCCGGGTCGCTATATTCTCGTGTTCCAATGGTAACTTTTAGAGAGAGTTTCGTTACCTGCTTCTTACTCATCCGCCATCTTGAGAAGCCACAGGTTGTATTTAGTGGATTAAGAAAATGGTTAAATGGAAGCATGAGAGGATTTTTTAAATATCTGTATTTATTTAAAATTGCCATCTAAAAGGGGAATGTTCTAATGAAAGGCCATCCCCCACACCCCCACATGAGACTCAGGATCATATGCTGCAGTCAAGGTGTTGGCTGTGGGAGTTATTTAAGTTAAAAGGGGCAGGCAGGTGTGCTTCAAAGATGGCTCATTCACATGGCTGTTCTGAGTTAATGCTGACCATAGGGAGAGGCCTGGGCTCCTTTCCACAGGACTGCTTGAGTCTTTTCAGGACTTGGCAGGGGGCTTCCCCCAGAGTGAGTGCTCCAAAAGACAGCAAGAAGGAAACTGTGGTGTCTTTTAAATGACCTAGTTACAGAAGTCACACCATCATTTCCTCAGTATGCTGTTGGTTTTCATATCAGCTCTACTACTTATGGCAGGTGATTACCAAGGGCCATGAATACCAAAAAGGAAGAATTAATGAGGCTCTCTTAGAGGCTGGCTAACAAATCTTCTATATTAATAGCTGTAGAAAAATTGAGGGCAATCCACCCCAAAATGTTGGAGGTAACAAGTGAGAGAACTTTTTAAGTTGTAATTTAATTTTTACTATTATATGAATAAATCACATCTGAGACAGTAGTATCTAATATTGCCAGGCATTTTCAGATTTTTGAAAGGATGAAAATAATGTGAATGTAGAAGTTTGATATTTGGTAGTTATAATTTGAAAGAAATTTAAATATGTAGAAAGTAAATCTGTCTTTTGAGTTCAGACAAATTCAGTGTAACACTGAATTCTTAAATCTCAGTTTCTTTCATAGCACTCTTTATGTGGGAGTTCCTCTTTTGAAGCCCCAGAAAAGATCCCTGTCTCAGCTCTTTCAGTGCCACACACATATAGCCCGGGAGCTTTGCTTTTTCATTATTGCACACTTAAAATTGAAAGTGGAAATTATCTGAGCCAGTAATTTTTGGGATGCCAGTTTCCCCAGCTACCCCCAAATAAGTTTTAAACTTTTGAACATTAGACATATGAGTGTTCCTTTTTATAAATGCTCTTTTCAGATGGTAATTGCACCATACAGCTTTTAAGATTCCATCTCTTTGTGGAGGCCTGAAGTCAGGATGTACCAAGTCTTTTCTGCCAGGTATTTTTTTTCCCCACTAGCTATAGCTCTGTGAAGGAATGACCAGCTTAATGAGGATCCAGTGAAATTAGTATGTATTTTAGAGTATATTACTTTTGGGGAAAGGGAATTAACATCTGTATAGTGTGTGAGAAATTGTTTTGGTTTATTGTTTTTACTTTTTGGAATTATTGTTTTCCAGTGACTATCAGGTAAAATGTAGGTAGAGGGTTTATTTTAATTAAATATTTATCTGACCCTTGTCCCAAATGTAAAGTATTAAACATCTGTTTTGAGTTGAAGGTTTCTCTGGATTTTGGCCCCTAAATTGTAGAGTATATAAAAATGGTAAAAGAAAGGAGAAAATTTGATATATTTTAAATTATGGATATGTGGAAAATGTGTAGTTGACTGCTATTTTTAGGAAACTGGAACAAATGAGAATGTATTTCTGACTTGTGCCAGCCTTACTTCTGACCATTTGAATGTCCTATCTTAAATGTAGGGAACAGATGCTCTGTATGTGACTAGTATGCTCTGTTGAAGTTTGGTTTTGCTTTGGTTCTCTTGTGATTATTTAAAACCACAAAGTATTTGCGCACCACATCCTCAGAGTCCGTTGGTATCTCCACATGGTTTGTGTCCTGTCAGTGCTCTTAAGTGGAAAGTCTGCTTATCTGTGCAGTTGTATTAATGTAGTTCTAAGCTGGTAACAGTGATTTCTAGACTAATAAATTAATACTCTAATTGTTTAAAGTTAAGAAGTGGGATTTAAAATTTGAATGTATTCAAAACTGAAAAATAAATTTAAGAGCAAATTTTAAATATTCTATTAGTAAGGTCAGGAAAATAGAAATAAAATCTGAGAGCATTGTTTCATATTATACAGAATTTCATTTACTTAGTATAACTAATTTTTTTATTGAACTCATTATAATATTGATTTTTTTTTTTAATTCAGTTTTTCTTTTGTAGGAGTTTGCTACTAGGATTTTGCAATATTTGGTATGGGTCCCAGTCTGTTAATGGTCAGTTTGTCAAACATTGACGCTTTCCTACTCCTGACCATAGATCCCATGTGAATTTTTATATTATACAATAAATGAAAAAATAAGATTTTTTGTAATAGAGTACTTGAGTAGTGATATTATTTAATAGCTAACATTGTATTGAGTTTTTGTAGTGCGACAGGCATTGCTTTACAGCCTGTACCTTTATGAGCTTATTAACACTAATACCAACTCAAGTTTCATAAGCTTATCTTACACTATTAATGATAAATACAAGACACAGAAGGCGAAATTAATGTTCCCCAAATCCCACATCAGTTTAAATGGTAAAGGTGAGGTTCAAGCCCTGGCCATGTGACTCCAGAACCTGGGCTGTTGAGGGGTCAGTAGCACTACCTCTTATGTGTCTGTCAGAGATGCAAATTTTCTTCCTCCATTTTGGTTTTATTACAATAGTATCTCATTCTTACAGTTGTGTTTCTATATGTAACTTCTTTGCAGAGCTTCCTGTATAGCCAAACTATGGTCTTTTAATAAACCCTATGTTTTCACCTTCATTATTTCAGAAGTTTCCAGCACATATCAGTAAAGCTCTGGGTCATCTTTCTCAGTAGAAAAATTACTGCACAGTTAGTTCTGAAACTAATTGAATTTCCTTTGGGATGGATTTATTTATCCTTTTATAGTGAGAGATAAGTTAGTCAGCTCTCTAAAAAGGCTTCCCTTTCCTTACTTTTTCTTTTTTTCTTTCTTTTCTTTTTTCCAAGGTATTTCTTCCTCAAAAAATCTCACTCAGATAACCTAGCTCAGACTATCAAACTGAAATGGCTGGTTTCTTCATAGTTGAAAGTGATGTACTGTGTGGCTGTTAGTCTCTGAAGTCATAGTTTAGAATTCATAACAAAACCCTTTATAATTAAGCTTTATTAAATATTTTTATTTCATCATGACCATTAAATAAAAATATTTCTCTATTCCAATGGCTTATCTGTAGTGAAATTTATTATTTGTTGCTGTTGTTTTCCAGGGAAGTATGGGTAGTATTACCTGCATTGCTTGGAAAGGTGACACATTAGTGCTTGGAGATATGGATGGAAACCTAAATTTTTGGGATTTGAGAGGCAGAGTATCCAGGTATGACTGTTCAACCAAGAATAAAGTTTTTGTTTAACAAAAATATTGGAGGCTTGTGATTTGTAAGCAAGACCAGTAAATAAGGCCAAGTGTAGCTTGGAGCCTTGGATCTCTACTCTCCTGAGGAAGGGATTTGAGCCAAGTTCTAGACCCTTTTCAGTAGACCCTTACCTACAAGTGGCCTATGCAGAAACCCTGGGATGTTACTCTAGTGCATATTAAAGGGTGGGACCCTCTGTCAGATGTGACCCTTATCCCAGAATGTAAAATGGTTGTGCCATCATCAGACCTTCTCAGAAGCAGAACTAGGCAGAGATGTGGGACATAGTTTCTGCTGACTACATTCTGTTCTGCCTAATATTGTTGTTTTTGTTTTTGTTTTTGTTTGTCCTCAGAGGAATACCTACACATAGAAGTTGGGTGAGGAAGATTCGTTTTGCCCCTGGCAAAGGAAACCAAAAACTAATAGCAATGTACAATGATGGCGCAGAAGTGTGGGATGCTAAAGAGGTAGGCCCAGCACTGTGAGGGTGAGACATAAATGAGGCTACTGGTCACAGAAACTGGTTTTGTTTTTCCCTTTTCCTGACTTGGAAATGAAAATTGTATAATAGGACCAAGAATTGGAGGGAGGGGCAGGGAAGGAATGGGAAGAGGACGTAAAAACAATTAAGATGTGGTATGTACATGTACCAGTTCTCTATGATGAATGTAATCACTGTGTACTGCAAACATAATAAGAAAAATAAACTGTCAATAAACTGTGTAAGTTCATGAAGCTTCTTACAACAAATCATTTGTTTTGAAAGTTTTTACTTTTACAGTATTTCTGTTCTAAAGGTGACAGCTCCACAGGTGATTCATTGATTCTCTAATGTTATTGCTATGGTATTGCTATGGTGGAGACCTTTAAAACACAGTTTGCATGCAGAAAATAGGTTTTTAGAGGCAGTGCAATTCTACACTTCCTCTGGGCCTTTGCCACAGCACTGTCTCCCACGACCATTTAATCCAGAATGATAAATAGACATCTTCCTTTTCTGTCTGACAGTGATGACAAAATTCATTCTTGTAGGTTCAGATGGTGAGCAGTCTAAGAAGTGGAAGAAATGTGACCTTTCGGATCTTGGATGTGGACTGGTGCACATCAGATAAAGTGATCTTGGCATCTGATGACGGGTGCATCAGAGTCCTGGAGATGTCTATGAAGTCTACGTGTTTTAGAATGGATGAACAGGAGTTAACTGGTATGGATTCTCATGAAAGGATGCTCCGAAGGCAGTATTTTGTCACAAGCTGCTCTCTTCTGGAATGAGAGCTGCTGCTTTTTCATTTCAGTCTTATTTTGAATCTGAGTTTTTGAAATAACATGTTCCCACTGGCTTGAACCAAACAGTTCATGCATGACCATTCCACTGGACAGCTTATACTACTGGTGGTACAAATGCATTTGTCACTTTTATGCATCTTTTTACTAGTAAAATTAATAAAAAGCCGCCAGTGAGACAGTCCAGCATGTACCACTGTTGGTTCAAGCTGCCTGGCAGCAAGACATAGGAATTATGGCCCCCATAGTGAATGTGTTAAAGCTCGAGTGTTTATTACAGCCAGATGCTTTGTAATTGCAGGTATCAGTCATTCCCAACTCACGTTGTGGAAATGGCCCTTTTTTCACCTTTTTCTGAGTGGGTTGCTCACTAGATGGATGATGTAGCTGCTGGCGTTTTAATGATGAGCCTTACGTCTTTTGCAACCAATATATCAATGAAAAGTCAGTTTGAAAAGTATGTTCTGAATATCATGACTTTTGATGCCTATGACTTATTACATGACCAGCCAAAGCATAATTGGTGATTTCAGTGTACTTGTTGTCTTGTGATTTTATTGGGGGGGGGGGGTAGGGTGGGGAGGTTTGAGATTGTTTTTTACCAGAATTAAAAATATGGCAGTAAAATAACTCCATGTGTGACTTTTTAAAAAAGAATGCATCCATCCATCAGTTTAAAGGGGAGCTTTTGTCTGATGAAGTGCAGTGTTCATCCTTGGAAGATACTTTCAAAGGGAGTCAACTATAGTCTGATCTTAATTGAAGCGGAGCAAGAACTTCCCGCATCGTGTACTCTCTTGGTATATGTTTGGTACTCATTCCAGATGCTCTGATTTGTAGAAAATTTCTTGAGAAACTCATTAGTCATTTACCGAGTTACTCTAGAATTTGTGACTTTGTCGAGTCGATATTTTGGCACTTGCAGAAACAAAACCTTACATTTCAAACACCTGCCATTTTTCTGAATGTTCATGCTTAAGGCACCACCAAGTTGCGGCTGGTGTTGGTTGGGCTGCCTGTCATTTACGTGTGGTATGCTTTGGTTTTTGTCACTGCCCCACCCCTGCCCAATGTATTGGGTGCCAGTACTTCTTACTTTGTAAGAAGTAAGATTTACTCTGACTGCCATCAAATGAAGCTAGATGTCAAACACTGCAATCCCACACTTGATCTTGGATCATTTGCCAGCTGTGCAGAGCTGTCAAGACCTCCCAGGAAAGGGCAAGCAGATTTTAAGCCTGAAGTTAAGGAAATTGGGGAAACTTGGGGGAAGTCTTTTTTTTTTTTTTTAATTTAGTTACTAGTTCTAGGTAAAGAAATATAAATGTTTGTGGAAATATAAGTGTTTGAAAAGCATTTCTTTCACCTTTAAAATTATAGTCTGAAAAGTTCCAAAGCCATGGTAACTTGCTCTTAAATTAAACTGACTACAGACATGGAGTCCATGATATTAATCCATGTTGAATACCATACTTGTATCTGGCTTGCAGCCAGATATTAGATGCCATTTTCTTTTAAAATTTTTCTAATATCCAGTGTCTAGTAGTATAGCCTCAGCAAGAGTAGGGAAAAAATCTTAAATAGTAATGAGAAAGGTCATTAAAAGTTGTGTATACATTGTACAGATTGATTGAATTTGTGGGGGGCGGTACTGGGAATCAAACTCAGGACCTTACTCTTGCCAGGCAGGCACTTGTGCCGCTGAGCTATGTCCCCGGCCCTGATTGAATTTTAAACTGAGAACATTCAATAAATGTCAAAGAATAAAAGCGGATGGTAATGTAAATGTGGAGTTAAGTAAAAGATGTCTGCGTGTTTATCACTGTATACATAGTAGACATGACCTTGGAAAAAAGATTAATCTATTTCCATTCTGGGCTTATTGATGTGGGATAAAAATAAAATCACTTTAGGACATATACATTGATAATCAGTATTTTATGTATTTTCTTCAATTTTCCTTAATAACAAGTAGGAAGTGACATAAAATACTCTGTTAGAAAAGTTTAGATAAGCCTTCTCTTTCAATCAGGGAGAGGGGGGCAGTCCAACAGATTTAGAAGACTGGAATTTTTATTGTCTGCTGCTTCATTTATCAAGGACATAAAGTGGCATAAGAATAAATCTTAACTGCTTTTAGCAGCATCTAAAAGGAATGCAAAAATGTGAAACTTGTTTAGTAATACTCCAGTATGATGCAGTTTCCATAAAATTGTATTGGCTGATATCAGACTATTCAATGTAACTTTCCCCCCAACTTTAAGGGTTACTGCTCAGAGCATTTTTCCTAGTGAACACATACAGAAAGGAGCCTTGACTAGATCTTAAACTCCCTCCCATCTCAGCCCCCCAAAGCTAGGGATGGATCCCATTATCTTGTGAACGGTAAGCATACATTGTACCACTGAGCCACAAACCCAGGCTCCAGACCCTAGATTTTTAAACTGAAAATAGCTATTGGAGTATTTGGAGAATAACCAAGGACTTTTGAATATGGACTGCATTTTAAGTGATTTTTTTTTTTAAGCACTAGTAAAATACTTGGATGTAAAAAAATAGTATTAGAAATATTTCTACTTTCTGACTGTTAAGTTGAAAATTAAACATTTTACTTAATTTTTATTGAACTACATGGAATGAAATTTTATAAAGCAGCATTGCTTAATAAAAATATAATATGAGCCACATATATAAGCTGAAATTTCTAGTAGTCACATTTAAGAAAGTAAAAAGAAAGCGATGAAACTGATTTTGATAAATATTGTATTTTAGCCAGTATATACAAAACTTTATCATTTGAATATATAATCAGGATTCAAAGTTATTGATAAGATATTTTACATTTTTAAAAGCTCAATCTTCAAAATCTAGTGAGTATTTTACATTTATTATAAATTGAATTGTTGGGCTGGTGTGATGGCTCAGTGGCTTAAGCGCCTGCCCGGCAAGTGCGAGGGCCCGAGTTCGACTCCCGGAACCCACATACGAAAAAGGGGCCGGTGATATCGCTCAGTGGCACGGGCGCCTGCTGGCGCGCGAGGTCCTGAGGTCGACCCCCCAGTACCCACAAAAAAAAAAAAATAAAAATAAATAAATAAATAAATTGAATTGTTTTCTGAATTCAGGGGACAGATTTTCAGTGAAAATGTTTGAACTCTATTTAGATTTTGTAGTTTTCAGTTGAAAAAGTAGCTGTGTAGTCAGGTTGTTCCAAGCATACTTAAAGTTGTGACTGAATCAAGTATCAGTATTTTTATTTATATTAAATAAAATAAACAATTTCTTTCATTGTCCTGACCATCTTTCAAGTGCTTAGTAGCCGCATAGGACTAGTGGCTAGATATTGTGTAGTATAGTCCGAGGTCTATGTATGTTACTTAGGGAAGGCAACACCGTGGATGGATTTGGGCCATTTTAAGTAACCCTGTCTACTCACAGGGTCATGAAACAAAGGCTCTGCGGGAGCTGGAGGGGTGGGGAGGCTGAGTTGTAAAGGCCAGTGGGCCCTGGCACTGGATCAAAGATTGGGAGTCTGGTGGAGTAAAGGGTGTCAGAGCATAGTTGCTGGGCATTGGAGGCTTTGGGCCCTGTTTCTTTGCATTGGAACATGTTGGAAAACATGCAGCTCTTGTTTTGTTAGTGTCCTAAGTAAACCAGCCCCTGAATGAGAGGGATGCTAGGACTCCAAGTCTAGGAAGATAGCCCCTTGTCCTAGGGCTGCCTTCGTAAGTGACTCCTGGGAAGTCCAGCGATCAGAGGTCACCTGATCCCTTCAGTGACAAGCTTGAAGTTGGTGGGCCATGTCAGTTGAGTAGTTTCAGAAAAGCAAAGATATCAAGTGGTTTAAGAGATACAGGTAAATAAAATTATGTTTAATATTTTTAAATAATAAGCTATATTGGTGAGTTGAGTAGTAGTTGAGTCAGTCAGTTGAGTAGTTTCAGAAAAGCAAAGATATCAAGTGGTTTAAGAGATACAGGTAAATAAAATTATGTTTAATATTTTTAAATAATAAGCTATATTGGTGAGTTGAGTAGTAGTTGAGTCAGTCAGTTGAGTAGTTTCAGAAAAGCAAAAATATCAAGTGGTTTAAGAGATACAGGTAAATAAAATTATGTTTAATATTTTTAAATAATAAGCTATATTGGTGTCTGTTGAGTCGTTACATTGATTGTTTTATTCAAGTAGTAGCAGTTTTATACACACAGAATATTTAAATTTCAAGAAGGGGACGGAGACTGTATTGATCAGACTTGAGCACGGAGAATCTCTCTATTGTTAGCCTGTTTCCCAGGCAGTGAGTACACTGAACACACCCTCCCAGTTTCACCAGATTTATGCATTGTTCTCTGCTAACTTCTCTGTAAATAGCCATTAGCTGAAGCTTCATTATAGTATAAAATTTGATTTTTTTAAAAATCTTTTTTCTTTTATAGAGCCTGTGTGGTGTCCATATCTCCTTGTTCCAAGGGCCTCCCTTGCTCTGAAAGCCTTCTTATTACACCAGCCTTGGAATGGGCAGTATTCATTGGACATTTCTCATGTGTAAGTTCTTGCTTGCCTGCTTGCTTTTTTTTTTTTTTTTTTTTTTTTTTTTTCTTTCATAATGTACTTGCATTGAAGGATACTCATGAAAAGCAGCCATGGGCTATACTCCAGGGCTTTAGAGGAATGGAGCCTTAAAACCAGTCTAAGAGAAGGCAGTGCCACTAAAAGGATCTCCAGTCTGCCTTTCATTTCCACCCCTGAGGAAGTGTGACTTGTTGAGCAGCTGTGAGTTTATAGGCTGCTCTTGAGTGGCTGGGTGGTTATCTTATGGTGTGAACATGGGTGCATCATGAAAAAAGGGAAAAGTGTGAGGAGGACTGATGGAGGCTGAGGGGATTTGGGGCCAGGCCTAATTCATTTTCAAAGCAGCATCAGTGGTCCTGCTTCAGAGGTATCTTATATTTATAAATGCCAGTGTCTACCTCATCGCAAAAAAAAAAAAAAGTCACAGAAATTATCAGTGGTTACTAATTAAATCCAAAAATATTTCTGAACTTATGCCATGTGGAGGAGACAAATAGGTATGGGGTGAGGACTTTTTTTTAAATGTGATGAAATGTTTATTGCTGAAGACCTATACTTAGAGAAACAAATGGCCATTCTCTGTGGCAGAACAAATTCCTTTAGTTATTGTCAGTTCCCTCTCTGGGAAGCCAGAGACTTTGTTTACTCATTTCTTCCTTTTGACTCAAAAAGATAAAAACAAATCTTAAAGATGATGGGTGAGTCCTGAGGACATTGTTGCTATTTTGGTCTATTAACCACCAAGGGCTGCAGAGATGTTATTTCTACATTAAAACAGACTTTTTTTTCTGGTAAGAAAATAACATAGTTGTAAACAAAGAGATAATGTATTCATTCCAAAAAAATTTTTACAGTGATTATCCAGAAAATGAAGAAATAAAGAATCTCCTTCAAGAGCAGTTGAATTCATTGTCAAAGTAAGTGCTTTTTTACTAGAAGAAAAAAAATTAACATAGAATTTTAAAAAATCAAAATAATTTATGGTTTAGAGAATGTTAATGGCCCAAGAAGAGACCATTCTGTTCACAGAGATTTGTTTCCCTTTAAATCTTTGTTGTGTAGTGAAAGGAACTACTTAATAGTCACAGGGATAGAGCATCTTTCCTCACCAAGTTTACACGAGGGTTCTGATCTCATGTTCGGGCAGAACTGAGAGCAGTAGTACAAAATCTTTATAGTTCACTTGTCTCCACCACGAATTCCCTCTGAAGCTGCATGCTATGAACTTGGACAGGCAGTTCTTTGGTATCCACTTTCCTCTTCAGGTATTGAGTGGGTATAGTTCTGGCAGAGAAATTAATACATTCCCTGGGGTCCCATATGTATTGAGAATAATATTTCAAAGGAAGGAGAAATACATGGGTTCACAAGGAGTTTTTGATAAAATGTAGCACATTTGCCACATAAGATAATATTTAACAATTTACACATTAAAGAATGTTTCGTTGACAAAATAAAAATAATTATTTATTGTTTGTTCTATCCGAAATTAACATTTATCTTTATATCTTTCTCTTGGCTTATGAACATTCCATTTTAGCTATTTTAGAAACATCAATTTATAAAAACAGTAGCCATTCTTTATTATATAGTTTCAAAATAAAATCTGAATGTCTTCTCTAAAGTATACACTATTTCTGATGATTAGCAAAATAATTTTTATCAACAATGCCACCCTTCTTCTAATAATTTGGTGTCTTAGTTACTTTTCTCATTGCTCAGACACTTAAAGTTGGAGGAGGAAAGGTTTATTTCAGCTCACAGTTTGTAGAGGTTGCAGTCCGTAGTCAGCTGGCTCCAAAACCGGGTGGCAAGGCAGAGGAGAAACAGTCCATGGTGTGGCAGGTGGAAAGCAGCAGCAACAAGCCTCCCTTTCCCTTTTATTCCATTCAGGCTACAAGCCTTTTTTGGGGGGGGCTACAACCCAGGGTAGACCTCATTATTCACACCCAGAACTATGCTAAACCAGTCAGTGGACTGATTTAGTACTGCACACCCTCAATCCCACACACCCTCGATCCAGCCAGCTCCCAAAAGCCCCACCTATGAGCACATGAGGCTCTGGGAGTACATCTAGATACAATCCATAACATTAGGCAACTGTTCATATTTTTGAAAGCACAAGTTGAACTGTAGCAAGCCTGCAGAGTTGAATCAGAGCCCCCAGCTCTGGGTGGTGGGTGACAAGTACTACTTATTCAGGCCTAGGTGCATTCTTAGCCTGTTCAGCTTTTGTAATGTCAGAGTCTTAATCAAGTAACTTTGCTTTTGTAAAATGTGAACATATCCTTTGAGTGGATTTTCCATTTCAAGAGTATATCATCTCATTGCTGTAGTTTGATTCAATACGTTTATCTTACCTCTCTCTGAATTCCTGTCTGCAGTGACATAAAGAAACTCCTGCTTGATCCAGAATTCACTCTCTTGCAGAGATGCCTGCTTATTTCCAGGTAACACTGTTTGAAGTATTTTATGTACGAGACAGAGAATTTCAAGTAAACTTATTTCTCTTGTTAAGGGATTTTGTCGAAGTTACGACCAAACTCATAAGATACAGAAAAATAATGAGATCCTGCTTTAAAATTGACTTACAGTTAATTTTAAGAGTAGTAATACAAACAAGGGAAAAATCAAACTACATTTTAATCATGAGATCTAAGTCTAATATATTGAAAGGGCTTTTTAACAGCTTTCTAAAATATGTGTTTTAAAAAGTCAGATACAAATGGCATGTATTTAAATATACTGATAATTCATATTTAGAAGCAATAACCTGTACTTTCTCACTGTATGGTAGAGTCATCACTTCTTTAAAAATCCTCTGTGCTCTAGAGAGTAAATAGAAAATTACTGTCTTGGTTACTTTTTGCTAGTTGCTGAGACAAAATACCCAATGCCCAATTAAGGAAGGAAAGGTTTATTTAGCTCACAGTTTGTGGAGGTTTCAGTCCATACGCAGCTGGGTCCCAAGCAAGCAAGGTGGCATGGCAGAGGACAACAATTCAAGGTGGCAGAAGACAGCAAAAGCAACAAGAGCAAAAGAGGGAGAGCAAACCTCTTTTCCTCCCTTATATTGTAAGCAGGCTACCCCTGCTACCGCGGGGGTAGCACTCACACCATCTCCCTGCCCTCTTGCACAGGCTCAGGATGTATACAAAGTGAGGACCCTGGCCCCCTGCTGAGTCACTTAGTTAAACTTCTAAAGTTCTCAAGTTGACACAATGTATCAATCATTAGGATCCACCCCTTTTCAACTTGGCAACCAGACACATTTCTTTAAACCCATCTCCAGATACAAAGACATGCTTATTTTATCATTTCACAACTTGAACATTATAACATAGATTTAACAATCCTTAAGAACCAGTATTAACTCTGTCAACATTATATTACATTAGAACCATAACATTTCGCCCCTAGTCTCCCAAAGACTCATGCACATCTCTTTTGCAAACGGCATTTAGTCCATCTGCAAGAGTTGCAAAAGTCTTAACAGTTTCAAGCCTTGCTGAAAAGTCCAAGTCCCAAGTCTCTGAGATTTAAGGCAAACTGTTAGCCACAAGCCCCTGTACAAGTGAAAAGTTAAACACTTCTAACATTCAATGGCACAAGATAAACATTTTCATTTCCAAAGTTACAAACGGGAATACAAGGCATTGGGACCAAAGCAAGTCCAAAATCCAGCAGGGCAAACATTAAGTCCTATAGTTCCACGTCAGCATCCGAAGCAATCTGCGGCAAATTGTGAGCTCCAGAGGGCTTATGTGGTTTCACCCCTATGGCACTTCTGGTGTTTATAGCTCCCATGGCTTCTCTTTTAGGCCCACTTTGCTCCCTTGTTGCAGCTTTCCTCAGACGATCCATGTTCCTGGCTTTCCAAACTTCTGGGGTCTCCACTGCACCTTTGGTGTCACCCTTACAGCTTCACACTCCGCGCTCTCGGGCACACTGCCTGGCCTCCCAGGCCTTCTGAAATCGGGGTGGAAGCCTTTTTAAACCCATAACGCTTGCATTCTGCATGCATCTAAAACTAGCACCATGTGGATGATGCCAAGGTCTGTTGCCAGCTGGAGCAATAGCCAGGTTTTCCTTTCTCTTGGCTGTAGGGGTCAAGTTCCTGGATTGCTGAGCACCCTGAATCCATTTCTGAAGAACAAATTCACTATGCCACTGCCATGCTGGGACATGGTGCTCTGTGGCTTTTTCCTCAAAGCAAAGTCTTTCACTTCTGCGGTTTTGAGGCCACAAAGGGAGGAGACTTGCTGCTTCCTCTGATGCCCTCAGGCTGTCTTTTATATTCTCCTATTCCTTTTCAGCAATTGAGATCTCCTCAGCTCTCCCTTTGCAGTCCACAGCTTTACTGGAGCTTCCTTTCTGGCCAAACTCAACATTTTAAATCATCCTGCTGGGCTCTTTGCTCTTGATTCTCAACATAAATCTGGCTAAAAGCCCCCAACAATAGCCATGCCTCCACCTCAGCATTCAACTGCCTTGAAATTTCTTCAGCCAGATTAAGCAGTCCACTGCCCTTAATCTCAGTCTCAAGCGAAGTCTCTGGACACCAGCAAAATGCAAACAAATTTTCTGACAAGCCATAACACACATCATCTGGACTCCAGTGCAGTCCTTCTTCCCAGCAGAAACCTCCTGAGCCTGGTCTTTACCAGCAGGATTTCTATCAGCCTTCTGGTCTTCTGAGCTCTGACCAGAATCTCCCATACAGAACAGCCTAAGGTGTTCCAGTGCTACTCTTTTCAGGAGACATTCCAAATCTTTCCATACTCTTCCTACAAGCCATTCCCAAAGGCTCTTGAACCAAATGGTTAGATATAGTCACAGCAACGACCCCACTTCTCTGGTACCAAATTCTGTCTTAGTTACTTTTCTCTCGTTGCTGAGACAAAATACCTGATGCCCAAAATTAAGGAAGGAAAGGTTTATTTAGCTCACAGTTTGTGAAGGTTTCATTCCATACTCAGCTGGCTCCAAAGCAAGGTGGCATGGCAGAGGGGCAACAGTTCAAGGTGGCAGAAGACAGCAAAAGCAACAAGAGCAAAAGGGGGAGAGCAAGCCTCTTTTCCTCCCTCATATTGTATGCAGGCTACCCCCACCTAGGGTGGGTGTACCACTCACACCATCTCCCTGCCCTCTTGCACAGGCTCAGGATGTTTACAAAGTGAGGACCCTGGCCCCTTGCTGAGTCATTTAGTTAAACTTCTGAAGTTCTCAAGTTGACACAGTGTATCAACCATTACAATTACCTTCACCCTTCATCTACCAAGTTATTCCAAAGGAACTTCCTACTGTAAAGCTGTAGCCCAAATGGTGTGCTCATGGCAAACCAAGTAGAAAATTGATCTTAGCACAGAACACAGGTACTGGGGTCTGAAAGAACCTTATGGAGTCGGGCCCCATGCTGTTGGAGACCCAGTAGCTAGAGAATTTGCCATTTCCCTTCTGAGGACCCATGACAATGTCCAGTGAACTTTGAGGTGAGTGTGTCATATTCCCAGCACTTTAGGCCACCCACAGAATCCCTGTCTAGGCCCAAGCTTGCTCAGTGAATTGTAATCTGGGTTTCACCGTTCTCAGGCTTTATGGTGATGAGTCAGAGCTGCATTTCTGGACTGTGGCAGCCCACTACTTGCACAGCTCGTCCCAGGCCAAGTCGGGAAGCACGGTGGCAACCAAAGAAGCTACACCTTGGGACAAGTTGAACAATCCCCTGGATATATGTTATGATGTACTGTGTGAAAATGCCTATTTTCAGGTATCATGCTTTATACAGTAGAGTCTTGAAAGTTATCATCTGGATTAATTGTGTCTTTTGAATTGCTTAAACTTGGAAAACTTTCACACTAAGTTAAAGTCCATATCATAGGAATAAATCCATGGCACATTTGTATAAAAAAGATCTGATTCCAGAATGCAAAGCTCATAAACACTTTTTAATAGATATTAAATTTTATTATTAAAATCTTATTTTTGTCTTAAATTTTTGACTTGGAGGGTTCATTTTTATTCTCTCACTTAATCTTCTGTTAATGAAAAACTATTTTATTCATTTGGTTTAAATTTATTATTCAAGATATGTAAAGATAGCTTCATAATTTTTATTAACCTCCCAAAGGATTTTTGTATCCAGTTTTATTCAGGTGCCAGTTTCTATAATCAGGTAAACATACACACAGATAGTAGTACATTTCAACAAATTTTTCCTTCCAAAGTTTTATTAAATTGTTGAATTTCTGTAGTTATATAATAACCTTACAAGTCAAAACAGTGTTTCTTAAAATGGCTTTATTAAGTATAATCAAATTTAAATAATTCAAAAATCTTACACTCCAGGCTCTTTCTTTTCTTTCCCCCCACTTTAGAAATTTCAACTGGAAAGGGTTAATCTACAGGAAGTAAAACGGTCAACTTACGATCACACAAGAAAATGTACAGACCAGCTACTACTCTTGGGTCAAGTATGTCAGTTTTTATAATTTTTTCATGCCTGTCTGTCTGTCATGGTATTTCCCTCTTGAATGTATCTCCTTCCCTGAAAATTTAGGCTTCCTTTAAAAATAAAACCAACAGACATTGTGAGAAAGCACAAACTTGACTTGTAATTTGGCTTCCATAATGTTTGATGAAACTCAGCTTTTTTTGTGTGTGTGTGTGTGTCTCTAAAGTGACTGGTAGAAAGCTAAAGTAGACAGTTACTTTAGGCACCTATCCACCAGACTGTTTTTGTGTGCACTTTTATTTAATTTTTGTTTATGTAAACAAAACATTCATGAGCATTTTTTAAAATGAACTTTCCTTAAGGTATAGATTAGTGTTCCACGGTATAAGTTTTAAAAGGTTTTATTGGTGGAAAATGTTTTTGTAGTTATTAAAACTGTTTCTCTCATTAGACAGACAGAGCTGTGCAATTGCTATTAGAAACAAGTGCAGATAACCAGCATTATTATTGTGACTCACTGAAAGCCTGTTTGGTCACCACTGTCACTTCCTCAGGACCCTCTCAGAGCACCATTAAGCTGGTGGCAACTAATATGATTGCCAATGGCAAGCTGGCAGGTAAGGCACATAGTGTGGCTACATCTATCCATGCTATGGAAAAGCAGACCTGTGCTCAACAAAATATTTTATTATTGAGGACATATCTTTCTCTCCTATATATGCTAAAGAAAAATAAAAAAATCTATTACTAGTTTATAAGATAACTATAATTTATTCATTTAAACCAAAACATGTTTAAAGAGTGGGAGGGAAAACTGATAGTAATTGCCAAGACAGTGGGCATAAGTTAGACAATCCTGCAAAAGTAGATGATAAAACCTGTGAGTAAGATATGTTCTACCTGTTTATTTTTTGGGCTGTGTTCATGCTTATTTTACCCTAGTTATTTGAGTGGTAATGTTATAGAACTCTTCTAATATTTTATTTTAAAATTCAAGTCAAGAGTACTTTCTTTGGTCCAGATAAGTGTCCCTTATCTGAAGTGCTTGGGAGTACAAGCATTTCAGATTGTAGATTTTTTCAGATTTTAGAATATTTGTAGAAGTATAATAAGATATTTTGGGACTAGCACCCATGTCTGCTCATGAAATTAATTTTTTCTATATATACCTTAATCATATAGCTTGAAGATCATTTTTAAAAATTTTTTAATAATTTTGTGCATGAAGCAAAAAGTTTCACAATGTGAAATTTTTTACTCATAGTGTCATGTTGGTGCCCTGGAAGTTTGAGAATTTGGAGCATTTTGGATTTTCGATTTTTGCATTAGAATGCTCAACTTGCATAAAATGCACAAGGCTACATGAAGTCAAGTGGCCATTTTGCTTTCTAATGACTTGTCAAAGAGAGTGCTGTGGTGCCATGTGAGGGGCTTGCTCTTCTGTCTTCCAGAGGGCGTTCAGTTGCTCTGCCTAATAGACAAAGCTGCAGATGCCTGCCGCTACCTGCAGACGTATGGCGAGTGGAATCGGGCGGCATGGCTTGCAAAGGTTGGTGATTGTAGTAGGTGTCTTGAGCATTTGGGATAGATGGCTCAGTCTTGAGCCTCTGACCCATGATTTGGAAGCCTTTTTTGCCCTGCAATGCTGCTTTGCAAATGTTTTCTTGAAATGCTCCTCCTGCCTCCTGTTGTTTATAAGCCACTTTTCTTACTGGAAAATGGAGCTTACATTAGTAGCAATTAAGTGAAAGTAGCTATCTCTTCTCTCTGCTGGGGTCTAATCCAGCCTGCGGCCCAGACGTGTTGCCAGGCTTCCCAGTCCTGCAGGCACAAATCATCTTACCATTCACAGTAAATAGTAGCTTCGGGGCAGTATGTTAGCAAAGCAGACCTGAGTGTTTATTTCAGAGAGACAGATCCTACTTTTATTTAATTATTTTTTTTTAGAGTCTGGGATGTTTTGTTTTTAACATGGGTATCTTTCTTAGGTCCGTTTAAATTCTGAAGACTGCGCTGATGTTCTGAAGCGGTGGGTTGACCACCTTTGTTCTCCACAAGTTAATCAGAAGTCAAAGGCCCTCCTGGTCCTTCTATCTCTGGGCAGCTTTTCCAGCGTGGCAGAGATGCTTCACAGGTAGACGCTGAGAGCCCGTGGGCTGCTCAGTATTGCCCATGATTAATCGCTTCAGCTTTGCTGAAGCTTTACTGGATTGTAATACTCAATAGGCAGAGGAAAAGGAGAAGTATGTATTTTAGGTTTACTTGAAAAAAATAACCTAAAGGAAAATAGAGCTGTCTATATTCATTAATTCTTCATTTGGTCTAGGACTTATGATATTTTCCTATCAATATACTGGTCAGACCTAATAGACACCTATTTAAAAAGAAAATAAAAGAAGTTTTCAGAGAATTGGGAAGGATTCAGCTTTGACCAGAACAGCTGAGAGAAAGCACAGAGAGTACTAAGAGGGAACGGAAAGTATGGCAAGGTAGGATGTTCCCCCTGAACTTCACAAAGAAGGGACCCATTTCTTCTCATGAAACATTTATTTGTTGAGAAGCAAAGGAGAAAGGTTGAGGCAAATATGTCTAAAGATTACCTGTTAAATGTGGATAGCAGTGTGTGGCCCTGGTTGTACCACTATAGATTTCTGTGTATTTAAACTATTTGACAGTGTTCTTAAGTATCAGTAACAAAGCTTGGGGCTGGGGACATGTGTAGTCTCCCTTCCTTTATAAACCAGGGCTTAGGGCCAGTGAGATGGCTCAGCAGGGTAAGCACCTGCCTAGCAAGCGCAAGGTCCTGAGTTCGACTCCTGGTACCCACATAAAAAAAAAATAAATAAATAAATCAGGGCTTAGAGAGATGCCGGAGTAACTCACATAGCACTCAGTTTCCAGGGAAAATGTGTACAGGTCTTCAGACAGAAATCACCCTTAATTGCTTCTGCCCAAAAAGATGTAAATCACAAAGGCTAACTCCTACTTTGTTTTGTTGAGCAGCATGAGGTACTTTGATAGAGCGGCCTTATTTGTGGAAGCTTGTCTCAAGTATGGTGCTTTTGAAGTCAGCGAAGACACAGATATCCTTTGCAAGGACGTTTATGCTGAGGGGGAAGAAAGTGACATCATTGAGGTTTGGAATTTCTCTTGGTTGTGCTGTAAGACAGAAACATACTGTACTGAGAAAAGTTTAAGTTCTGTTTCACCAAAGCCAGGAGAGAGGAGAAATTGGAAGAGAAATAGAGCGGAGGTCACTCACCTTTGGTGTCAGGTCTCACTGGATGGAGAAGAAGTGGGAAGGATGGCAGAGGGAGGAGCCCTAGGTTAGTAATGTTCTCTTGAACTTAAAGATGAAGGAAATAATTTAAGAGAGGTATAAAGGCCTGGTACTTAAAAATAGTGTTCTTTCAAAACAAGGCATTCCACCCAATAAATTATATATATTTATCTGGAAAAGATTACTGGATAAAGTATAAAAGAAAATCATCTGCTGTACTCATAGTGTGATATGGAACAAATAGAGTCCTTCAAACAGATGTGTCACATAGGCAACGGTGGACCACCCACAACTAAATCATTTCATTCTTTTAGGTGTCACTCAAATCACCTTTTTTTCTCCCAACTCCTTATGTTTGCATAGCCTGCTTTTTTTCATCGCACTTTTTGTTGAATTATTATGTTTGGCCTCCTTTCTGCATATCAGGTATGTGGTTCCATGTATATATGTTTTCAAAACTAAAAATCAAAAAAAATTTTTTTTAATTATAGCCTGATTTTACTTAAGATTTACTTACATTCCTGGTTACTGGTGAAATTGACTGGTTCAAAGTGCCCATTTCAGATACAAGAGTATAACGAACAGAGCTGTCTGTAAACCCAGCACCCACATATATAGAGCCACCAACCTCTCAGAGACTTTCGTGTGGAGTGGGTTGCGTTGAGTTTCTCTTCTCCCATCTTTCTCTCTCCAGTCTCCAGGTGAGTGTAGGTGGTAGGAGACTCTGGGAGGAAGGTGGTTGGGTCTTCTGGGAGGAGAAGCTTTGGACTCAGCTGGTACAAAGTGCAGTGATGTTATAGACTGAGACAGCACTTCGCCCAGCAGAGACACCTGAACTCATTGCACTGCCCACAGGTCCCTGGAGCAGAGCTGGCTCTGCTGGCCCCAGAGCCTGTATGAAGCACCAACCCAACCCTTTCTATTCCTCTTTTCCTTAACTGCTGTGTACAGAAACTCATCTCTGCCATATATGTAGATTATGCTCGAAGTTTGAAGAATCTTGGTTTTAAACAGGGAGCTGTTCTTTTTGCATCAAAAGCTGGTGAGGTTGGCAAAGATTTATTGAAGGAACTTGAATCCCCCAAGGTATCACTAACTGAGGACTGATAGATTATGTGCCAGGGAATCTGAGGTTGAAAGCGGGGTGTGAGGGGGAAATGACCTGGCTGTGGTCATGGTCATGGTCAAGATGCAGACTGATGAGGAGGACACGGTCCTTGTGAGCTGTGTTACCACCTTCCTGAGGCTCTCCTTGCACAGCAGTGTGTGGGCGTATATATTAGGAGCAAGTTCTGTATCTTGTATTGAGTCAGAGAAAAATGTGAGTGCTTCAGAGTTTGAAAGTGTACATACCATTTTATATACTTTTCAAGAGAGAGCTTTAAGATCCCTGGAAATACTTATAATTTTTTAAACTAAAATTTAAGAAATTGAATTGCTTTTGTCATTGACTAAATTTAAAGATGTTTGAGAAATCTAAGAAGTTTATGAGGTGGATTCTCAAATACGTGCTGTGCCTGTGTTTATGTACAGTCATTCAAGGTAGAGACAGGGCAGAAATATTTAAAGATAGCTTACCAAAGCATTTTTTGTTTTCTTACCATGAAAATACAGTTGATTCTTTGGTTTAGGCAGTTGACGAATTTTGTAATTTTAGGGATACAGGCCCATTGGAAGGTTTTAAGCTTTATTTCAGTTTCAGTTTCAGTTTGTGAAGGCTTTGATATTTTAAATTTTAACTCCTATAATGCATTACAGCAGCCTCATTTTTGAAGTCTCTCGTCGTATACTTTAATTGTCTGTCTTTGTGTTTTTCTAGTAGTTGAAATATATGAAATACAACTGTTATAAATTATTGCTGAAAATGTCAATGTCTATAACTTAACAAAAATGATAAATAAAAAGAAAATTCCACTGGGGCCTTTGTATTTTCTGAGTTCTTCATGGGTAAAGGGCTGGGTAAAAGGCTGGCTGCTAAGGTGTCATCTTGCTGCCCAACCTCCCGCATCAGCACAGAGCAGGACTGACATGGGGCACATCTGCCCAAGTTCCTGAGGGGCCTGTGGTTTCACATATGGCTCTTACAGGCAAGGGCCTGGGCCTGCAGGGTGACACATAGCCTCACACCCACCAAAAAGTATGATTTTTAGGTAGAATCACAGACTCTTTCTACCCTTAGAAATCCGTCAGTCTGACCCCTCTGCCAAGAAATAGCTGTACAGAGAGGAAGGGCCTGTCCGGTAATGCTTATTCCCAGACCAGTGCTATGGCTAACAGCTCTAGAAGAAATCCACAATTCATTCTTTTTTTTTTTTTTTTTTTTTTTTTTTTTTTTTTTTGTGAGTACCGGGGGTCAACCTCAGGACCTCGCGTGCCAGCAGGCGCCCGTGCCGCTGAGCAATATCACCGGCCCTTTTTTCGTATATGGGTTCCGGGAGTCGAACTCGGGCCCTCACGCTTGCCAGGCAGGCACTTATGTTGCTGAGCCATCTCACCGGCCCTACAATTCATTCTTGATCCTGTACCAGGCTCACTTTACTAGTTCTTTCATCACCTAACCAAGTTACATTGGAATTTCTAAAGGCTCTCTTTATATTGTGTGTTATTTTAAATGACTCTTCAGATATATTTTGTTTATTCAGTCTTAGCGCATGGTGCTATATCCAGATGCCACAGACTGGGTGGCTTAAGTAACAGACCTCTATTTCTCATATTTCTGGATGCTGGAAGTTTAATCAAAGTATGTGCAGATTTGGTTTTGATGGAGGCCCTGTCTCTTGGCTTATAGAAGCTTGCCTTCTTGTTGTGTCTTCATTTGACCTTTCCTCTGCATGTGTATAGAAAGAGAGAGATTTTTCTGTCTTCCTATTCTTACAAGGTACAGACCCCATCATGTATTTCACACCCTCCTCTAAACTAATGTAAACCAAAACTGATTTAAGCCTACTCACTTCCCAAAGCCCTAGCTTCAAATACTATCACATTGGGGGATGGACCCATTCATTCAGCTATAACCACCATCAGCTAGCTAAAGAAACAAAATGCCAAGCTTAGGGAGCAGAGAGAGAAAAGGTAACATTTTATTCCAAAGTAGTGGGTCTTGAAAATTAACATTCTTTGAATTGGAACCTGTGGTGTATTAACTGATGGTCAGTTTGTAACACCCAGCTGAATTGAGTCGGCATGGTTCACCTGAGGATTGTTGCCAACAGCATGAAAGGAAAACTGGAGGGGAAGATGGTGTGCTGTTGATTCCCCTGGAGAAGCCTGTCCTGCTGCTTTTCCTGATACAAACTCAGCTGTTATCAGAGGAGCTCGGGTCCTCGCTGTTGCTGAGGATGGCTGCAGTTCTCTTTAGGGGAGCTCTGGTCCTTACTTTGAGCATCGCTTTCTGGCTATAGTGTAGATCCCTCAGCCTGCTGGCACAGGTGCTTCATCCCGCTGGTACAGACTTTCTAGCTCTCACCACTGGCCTTTGGGCCTTCTCAGTGCAGATCCTTGATACAGACTTGCATGAGACATTGTCATGGGCTCTAGGTCTTCAGCTGGACTCATGCAGGACATTGCCATGGGACCCAGGCCCTCAGCTGGATTCTTTGGGTCTCTCGTGCACAGACAGATCTCTTGCACTCTTCTGCATTTGACTTTTTGGGTGAATATTATAAAATAATCCTATAAATTATGTGTCTTGTATTAAATCTGTTCCTTTGCAAACCCTGACTACAACAGAAGCCAGCGAACAAGCAACGAGGCATTGCCTGATCATGGAAACAGAAGTGGGACCAGACACAGCAGCTGGGTAGGAACCTAGTGGGTAGACAAGGACAAGAGCCTGGGTTTGTGTCACAGGCCAGCTGGTTAGTGCAGTAGTCAGAGACCAAGTCTGTGTCAAGATACAACTGAAAGTCTGTTTCAACCACAACACATGGCTCCCTTCCTTATGATCTTGGCCGCAAAGCCAAAGCTGCTATACTCAGCTCTTTGAAGCATTAGGAGTCAAGAGCTTCTAAAAACAAGTCTAAAAACAAAGCCAAATTGTTTTTCACATTCAGTCTTTCTGAACATAGTTTATCTTCTCATGAAGAATCTTTAAGAACAGTGTCATCAATGCATTATTAATAAAGAAGGCTTCACATGTGAAGCCTGCTGCTGGGATTGGGAATTAGAACAGAGAGAGTGGCTTCAGGGCAGCAACCTTCCCTCTGCCATAAACCTGGGTGGTGGCTGGAAGACCTGGGCAGCAAGTGGGGCTTCTTCAGGAGAAAGGTCCAGTGCTGGATGCTCCTCTTGCCTGGTCTTGTTGGAGCCATTCCTGCCATTCACTCCCTGGGACATTTTTCCTGCTTTGTTGCTCATGAGTGACTCTGCTAAAGGCGAGGTATCTCACCCCAGTTTTGCTTTAGGTCTTCCCATTGCTTTGAAGGTGGCAGCAGGACATTTTGTCTTCTAAAATAGTTGTCAGAGTGGTGTCGATATAAACTTCATGTTCCTCTCACTTTGTAGTCAGAAAGTCTCAGGCTAACAGACACAGGTAAGGAGATAATTCCCCTCTTTGCTGTTTACTTCCTGGAGCGTTCCTCTTACAGGAAGATGCTGTTATGTTTCAGTGAATCCTGAGTCCTGTGGTTACCCATGACAGTTCATTCTCAGCAACAATATGTGATTGAAGGAAAGCATCAGATAAAAAACTGTAAAGAATTCTGCCAGGTGGGAATGAAAGATGGGTGAAAATATTCTAAACAGTGTTCTAGCTCATGAGGCTGTTTCTGTGGGAGGCTGCTTATTTTGATTAATTCAAAACAATTTATGAATGAATGAAATCTTCCAATTAAAATGTAAAGACATATTTACACTTTGTATTTGGCTACTATTTTAACAGAAACAGAAATTGCTAGACCCTCAGATTGTAGTTCTTAAAACCCTGTAATCCAATGAGATGGGTAGGAAAGGAACTTGAAGAAGGAGCTTGTCCAGCCTCCTTCCTTGTTATTCAAGGCTCCTAGATGATTTATTTCCTTGCATATGTGTGTTTGTTCAGCCATGCAGCACAGAATAGCCTGTGCAAGCCCCACCTCTCTCCTGTTCTGGAGATTTTGAGAGACTGGGGCTTTCAAATAAGACCCTGCAGACAGCATCAGGCATTCTCTTCAGTGTTTAGTTCTCATGCCATAGAAATGACCACCTCTCCTTTTATCTTTTTTTTCAGGGACATTGAGAAACTTGACTTAAAAGCGATTGTACTAAGTACGAGAGTAAGAAGAACCTTCTGGGTTTAAGACAACTAGGGGTGGTTTTAGCTTTCCCATCTTCCATATTTAAAGTTAGCAAAGTTGAGAGCAATGAAGGAAGAAAACTTGTTCCAGACCCTTCAGAAAGACTGGATTTAGACAAATATTTGAGAATTGGAGATGAAATACAAACACATTTCTCTGTCACTATCCTAAAAATGTAGGTTGAGGTACGTAAGCTTCCTTGCTTCAGTAACCTAATTTCATGGGTAGAGAGCTGCAGAGGGAGGTCTCTCCAACAGCAGCTCTAACAGGTGATGTGCTAGGCTAGGGATCAGTCCAGTCAGACTCCTATTTCTGTAAATAGTTTTCTTGGAACACAACCAGATCCTCCTGTTCGTTGTCCATGGCCACTTTTGACAGCAGAGTTGAATACTTGTGACAGGTCAGGTAGCCTGAAAAGCCTAAAACACTTACTGTCTGGCCCTCGACAGGAAAGAGTTTTCTAACTCCTTCTTGAGAGTTTTCTACTTGCTTCCTTGTGTTGAAATCTCAGATGTCCAGCTGCCCCACTGGTTACATGTTGACATGAGATTCTTTGGGACTTTTCTATGACTAGGTACACTAGACTCTACCTGTTCATCCTACCCTTCAGACAGGACAAGAGATGAAACTTAGCTGTGTCCCAAACCAGTAGTGTGTATTAATGTTGCAGAAGAGAATTCATAAGTTTTAAGGATTCATGTTCTACCCACTTGGGAAGAGAAGCCCTGTCAGGGAATCCTCCAGTGCTTGATGACTAGGGCTTCAAATAATCCCACAGAACAGAAGCGAGAAGTGGAGCAACAGTGGGAAAGTTCAAAGAGGAAAGTGCAATACAATCCAGTGGAAGACATTCAGGAGGAAATTTGCATACTGTAAGTTTGTGTAGGTGTGTTGTGGAAGAGAAGGGGGAAGCCTAAGAAACAAGATTTCTTAGGGTTGACTGGGGGAAGTTACTTGAACAATTTTCTAAGAACTACCTGTCCAACAACAAAATCAAGTCCTCCAGACTTGTACTTATAGTATTCTTCAAGACTATATTATTAATTAGGAATTTAATTGCATGACAGCTCCTTGGTTGTTTGAAGTTGCTGATCTGTCCCAAGTGTAGGCCAAGGAAAATATTCCTTATCCTGTTAGGCAGCCAGAAAGCTGTCCTGGAGGACATAGTGTAGCAAGACTCCCATAAAAGTTCACTCACATGATGCTAAAAAAAAATCTCTTCTGGGCTTGTACTTTGAGAAATGCCGTGGCACATGTCAGAGCACCTCCTGGGGTCACTGCAGCTCACAGTAACTGTCAGCCACAACTTGGTTTTTGCTTTTTGCCTCTGGAAAGCTGCTTAGGAAGGACTAAATACCAGTGCCAGAGATAGTAAGCAAGGGAAAAAGGAGTGGAGCTTAGGACAGCTTCTGACAAGCCAGGTACCTGACCTTGAGTAAATTGTCACCTGGCCTTATTTGTAAAATAGTGGCAATAGTTTCTACCTTGGTGGCCGAGAGAAAGTGAAGACAACTGCAAGGGCTTGTCCATGCAAAGCATGTGCTAGTCCTTGATAGTTAATCAGGCACATGTATGCCCTGTCAACTGCTGCTCACGGGGAAGGGGGTGAGATTGTCACATTGTCAGCCTTCATTCAGGGAAAGACTCTTGCTAAAGTGGCATAGACAAGCCAGAGTAGGGACTGGAATGGGTGGGAGTGGGAAGGAGAGAGGAAGGAAGAGAATAAGAGTGACTCCTGAAGTCTTTGAAATCCTCCACTATGATTGCAGAAAGCTTCTTTGGGGTAGAAAGAACTTAATCTGGAGGCTGATGGGCTGCTGTCCCTCTGGAGGCACCTCTAGAAGCAGGCTCTGTCTGCTTCCAGCCCTTCCTTCCTGAAAATCCCACATACTCAGCAAGTCTGCTTGAGAATCAAACATCCCTGACTCCTCTCAAACCCCTTATTCCTATCCTTAAGGACCACAAGCACCATATATTTACTGAACTCTTCCAGAGCCCCCACACCCTGTGGGAGACAGCTTGGAGGCTATGAAGAGCCAGACATCCAGGTTGTGAAGATACCAGAGTTGGAGGAGTGGTATGGAGACCGGAAAGGCAGCGAATAGGCTGGGGGTGGGGGAGAGGATGGGGGAGGTGGAACAGGAAATAGCCCTGTAGGAGGGGCCTGCCAAAGAGGACACCCATCCAGGCAGAATGCACAGCATCTCAGAGCCTCACAGGTGTAGAGAGCTCACCATTCTGGGCCTGGTATGAACTCAAGGAGGCTGTGGACAGGGGAGGGCAGGGAGCATGTGGGCAAGGAGGCTTAGAGATGGAGCCTCCTCAACAGGGTAGAAGTTGTTCCCCTTCCCATTATAAGAGCAAAGGCAAGGATCCATTTGTGACAGCTGGATGTTGCTTCTGCTCCAGTCCAGGGCAGGTTCTGAAGGACAGCAGGAGTAATGGGCCGAAGTGGTGCTTTTGAGGATATGCAGCACCACTGCCCTGCAGCCCCAGGGCTCCAGGATCTGCCTGTAGGAAGACAGGACCTCTCTCCATCTATGGCTTCTTCCTGTCCACTTCTTGAATATACCCATCCTGGTGCCACCTCAGCACCTTCACACCCCCTGTCACTTGTCCTCTGCCTTCAGCCATTCACATAGCTCTGCCCTCTTCCAGGCCTCTTCTCAAAGGTCACCCCATCATCAGAAAAGCCTACCCTGGTCTCTAAGTAGTCCCCCAGCCCTCCCTTCCCTTACCTCACTTCATTTGGTCTCTGCAGTCCTGGCATCGGTCAGTGTGTTTTTTGTCTGGCTTGGTGACCAGATCGTAGTTCCATGAGGAGATGGTTTGTCTTATTCTTTCCTGGGTCCTCAGATCCCAGAATAAGGTCTAGCACCTAAAGACACTCAGTAATATATGTTGAATGCATGAGGGAGGGCCTGGCCTGGTGGGGAGGGAGAGAAAAGGGGACCAGCTAGTTTTTCCCCTGAGTTGGTAGGAAGCTCAGGCCTATCTCCTCTTCCTAGAGCCCCAGCCCCTTAACCTCCTGGGGCAGTGGGAGGCCAATTTTCTGATGGTTCCTTCCTGTTTAAAGAGCTCACTGGGTCTTTTTCCTATGTCTCCTGCCCTGGAGCCTTGGTGACACTCCAAGCCAGTGTCCCCAGGGCCTCAGACCAGGTATGGTCTGCAGAGGCCCATCTCTGAGCAGAAAACAAAGTGCTCAGGGCTGGGACTGCCCTACCCTACCCTGTTTCAGAAGAGGCTGTGCCCAGGAGCAAGAAACCACCATTTCTTGTCAGAAGTCTGCAATTTATTCAACCACTCATTTTCCCCTCCACCCATTTCACAGGTTGAATAAACCCTGCTGAGCATGAAAGTGTACCAGAGTCTATGTCATCTTTGGAGAGGAAAGGTGTAGAGATTCCCCTGCAGAGCAACCAGCTTCAGTTTGACCCAAAGTGTCCCCAGGAGCCTGAGAAAGGGACAGAATCACTGGGGGCAGAGTAGGACTCCTGTGGGGAGGGTCCTGGAGGCAGCAAGAGGCAGGGGTTCTGTAGCAGTTTCCCTTGTGACTGATGGGCAGGAGGTGGAGAGAATCTGCTGACAGTTCCCAGCATGGTGAGGGTTTGCAGTTGGAGGCTGGGTAAGGCCTGCATTGCTGGGGAGCAACCCTGAGCAACCTAAAGCCTCCAGCATGTTCTGGAAGGCCAGCTGGCCCCACCCCACCACCCACCCAGCCCATCCACAGCCGTGCCCTGGAGCTCCCTTAGGAGAAGACACAGATAATGAGGATTTTTCTTAGGAGTGCTAGAACTGTGAGATACGCCCTTTCCCTGGGACACCACAGTTCGTTAATAAA
Source organism: Erethizon dorsatum (assembly GCA_028451465.1). Classification (NCBI taxonomy): domain Eukaryota; kingdom Metazoa; phylum Chordata; class Mammalia; order Rodentia; family Erethizontidae; genus Erethizon; species Erethizon dorsatum. Next base: position 104,596,819 of record CM051822.1, read on the forward strand.
ATGAAATCCACCACATGCTTGATGTGATTGGGTTTTGGGGAAAAGCCAGAAAGGGAGCTGAATTTTGAGTCAAAACTGAGGCAGCCTTAGCATACATAATGAGTAACAGCCACACATTTAGGTCCACAAGGAAAAGACCACTGATGAGGGGCTGAATCTGGGCTATAGCTATCTGGATTTGTTCACCCGCCTGCCATCAAAAGCACAAGAAATGCCTATAAAAATAGAAACATGAATTTATTCACAATATAGCCAAATTGGGAGGGCAGCTAGTCTGGCTGCCCTCACACATAGAAGGGGTAGAACAAAAGCCAGGAGATAAGAATATGTAGATTTAAGAGAATTGTCCTTGCACCAGAGCCAATGGGGGAAGCTTCTCTCAACATGATGAAGCTGAAAAAACAGCTTATTTTTTTTAAAATCCTCATTTTTAAAGATGCATTTTAACTTTTTGGTTTCAATGAGGCCATATGGGTCTGGCCTAGAGAGGGCTCTGCTGTAGCTGCTGCTGCTAAGTGAGGCCACAGGAGAGTGGGGGATATGTCAGACCAGCCAGTGCCAGCCTGAGTGCTCACCCTAAAGCACCAGTGCCTTCCTACCTGATTGTAGCCACCACGAACTCAGCGGTATTCTAGAAAGTTTGCAGACAGGTGTTGGGTAACCACGCTGCAAAACAATTCCTGTTTTTCCTTTTTTTTTTTTCCTGACACATACAACAGTACTATCCCCCTCCCTGTTCTCATCGTATTTCACTTTCTTTAACAAATGCACGTGGTATTTTATTTAAGTGCGAGTTTAAGAAAATTTCATACCTGCAGTGTTTAGTCTAAAAACATCCTCTATTGTAGTTGATAAATACAGGAAAAAGTATGTACTTCCAAAAAAGAACAATGTGTCATCATTTTGCATTTTCTCTTCTGTATCTGGAGACAGGTGTAGAATTAAGAGACAGCCTCTGACGTGAAATCCAGTATTTCTGTTCCCTGTGTGTGTGCACGCACGTGTACATGTACACACTTGGGGTGTAGAACAACCTGCACTATGGTCTGCTGGCTCTGCCACTCCACGTACCCTTGGTGGGTCTGTAGGTGCCTGCGCTACTGCTCTCCAACGTGATAAAGAGCCAGACTTGGGGCTCTCTCCTGGCTCTGCCATTTCCAAGTTTCTGAGTTCTGACAACATCTGCATACCTGTTTTCTTATCTGTAAGACAGAATTAATAACAGTGCTCTCTTGGTCAAATTGTGGAACGTAAAAAGCTTGCCATAAAGAATGCTGGCTTTTTGTAACTGGTGCTGCCAAAGCCCCACTACTGGTCTGAACTGAACTCTGTGAGCCAAGGGAAGAGAGGAGTCCCTTCTGAGCTCTTTCTAAAGGCCTATCCAGACTAGATAATCAATAAATATTTGTGGAGAGTAAAGGTTATAATACAAAGATGATAGTTTAAACTTAGACTATTATTTGCAAAAGGAAGTGCTAAGAAATGCTAGTACCACAAGGTATTTCTCAGAAGAAAAAAAATAGAAGGGGAAACTAAATGGGATGGGAAAATAAGACATTCTCAAGCCTCCTGGAGATTCACAATGCATATGAACACTTGGAAGGTTCTGAGAAATCTTACAATTAAAAAAAAAAAAAAAAAACTAGATTAGCTAGGCATGACGTGTGCTTATTATAATCCCAAACATTCTGGAAGGCTGAGGCAGAAGGATTACAAGTTCAAGCCTATTATGGGCAATTTAGTGACTTAGTGAAATCCTGTCTCAAACAAAGAAAGGCTGGAAGTATCAATCAAGGTGAAGGCCCTGGTTTTAATTCTCAGTGCTGCAAAGGAAAAAATAAAGAAGGGAGGGAGGGAAAGAAGAAATTGGTTTAACTGCTTCAGCCAACACTAACTAAACACATTTGACCAGGAATGCCCTCCTCCCCTCTTTGCTCACTCTCCTTTCTTTCTCTTTCCCTCCCTTTCTTTCTCTCTTTTATGCTGTCTATTAACACCCCAAGGAGTCCATGTCCAATGCTTGGGAGTGGCAGGCACCTGAGATACACAGGGACTTCCCAGGTATAGGTTGATATTCTAAGCAGGAGACAGAGCAATGACACCACACTTTTACCAAGATTTCTGGAAAGCCTGGTACTGTGGCAGCAGTGGTAGCCCAGAAGTCTATGCCTTGCAGGGGGCTGGCACTTGAACTGGGGGATGGAGATTTCATTCCAGAACACAGCCCCAGGGCTCTCTTTGAATTAATCTAACCTTGATCAATCCAAAAATATTTACTGTCTCTTCCAAGAGAGAAGCTAAATCTTTTTTACATAAGAAAATAGACTTTAGGTAATCAAGAAATTTTTTTCAAATCTAGAAGTTTCATGAATAAGGGAAAAAAACAAAAATACTTAAGCTGAACAAAAACAGAAACAAAAACAATGCTGAGAAGTGAGTACACAGAATGAGGTTTCTTAGTCTTTTCAGGCTTCTGAATAGTATGTGCCATTACAGCTTTCCTCTATCCCTGGTACACGATCCACTGTGACACGCTGCTCACACATCTATGGTAAAGGGACACTCACGAACTCCCAGACTATTTTATGTATAATATTCTTGCTTTCTACCACCAGAATGTCGTATAGGTAAAAGCAAGATGCCTCTGGAAACACCCAGGCCATCTAAGGTAATAGTTGAGGCCTGGACTCAGAATCAACTTCCTGGGCTAGAGTCCCAACTCCAGCTTACAAGCTGTGAGTGTCTCTCACTGAGGGAGAACGGTGGAACTTCCAACCTGCTCTAGAAACACCATCACTGCACAACTTCAAGAAAATAGCTGAGGCACCAAAGAGCAAAAAGATAGGAAAACACACTCCTCAAAGAGATTTGCTGCCAAATTTGATTTCTCCTGAAATTTCAGCCATTCACACATCTGCCCTCAAGCCTGGGTGAACATCCTCAGTGCATGCTGCTCAGACAGTCTGGCAGACCGGAAGTACTTCCGGTCCCTACAGTAGCTTCTGCCCAATTCTGTTGGCAGTTCCTCCTGGAAATGTGCCTGGGAGCCAGGGTCCACACTGGAATCCACTAGATCAGTGATGGGGAAACTTTTAGCACTTTCTAATGATAATAAACAGCCAGCTGCAGCATGCATGCCATAGGTTCACCACCACTGCACTAGAAGGTAAATGGGGGACAAGGACACAGGAAATATATTAGGCTGGGAAAAAGAAGATCAGGATGGAAAACATCTGGATGCTCCTAGTGGAACTGCCTAGGCGAGTAAGGGTCCTGCTGTTGCATCCTTCCTCCTTCCCCAACCTCAGCCTTGAAACTTTCATCAGCATGTGTTTGCCAAGCCCTGCACCATGTGATTCTCACAGCTGCATGGGAGGGAGGAGTGCACATTTCACTGAAGAGAAAACTAAAACTCAGAAAGGTTAAGAAACAAGAATGACAAACTCTCCTGAATCTCCACAAAGTGAGAAGATTTCCAAGACCCCAGACTTTCGATCTTAAAACTAGGATGGTCCTGGGCAAACTGGAGTGGTCGAACACTGCACTATGAAGTCACAAGGCTGGAATGTAAGACTCAGGCCTGCCTGACACCTGGGTGCCAGCCACTGCCATTCTCTGGAGCTCTCCAAAGGAGGGAGGAGTGATCTGGACCAGAATCCTGAGCTCTCTCTTCATGTATCAGCTCACAAGGCAGAGGGAGGAAGGCCTGGCCAGAGCCAGCAAAGGCCAGAATCAGAGGACTGTATTGTTAGGCATGGGCTGCTGGAAAGAATGCAGTTTTCAAAACATTTCCACAACTTTTTGTGTGGAAGAATTTGTACATTCCAAAATTTATTTGCAAAACTGAAACAAGTTATACCATTTTTGTTCGGGGTGCTCTCCTTTCATACAGGAATCATTGATGAATGTCATTGTTTTATCTTCCATCTTTATTTTTCTTTTAAATGAATAGCAGATGGCTCTGTTTTCAATTACGAGGCCAGCCAACAATGGTGCTTGCTCCCAACAGTAGCAGTAGGAACCATTATTCACATGTACAGGGCCACAGTGGTCATTAGTCATTCAAACCCTCGTCTCCGAGATTCTCTTGCTTGGGCCAGCTTCTACTGTTGGGCCTCCTCAGGAGCCTGGTGGGCTTATTTAACAAATAAACTAAATAGACTTATGGTAACTTTGCAGGTTGAAGCATTATGGACAAAGATCCACAGAAGACAAGAGGCTACAGTTTGTAAGCAGTCAGGACATGGCCAGCACTTGCGAGTGGGTGAACCCTCAAGAAGCTCCAGAGAGGATGCTCAGCTTACCTGCTTTGCCTCTAGACCCACCACTCCCCTTTTCATCTCCCCTTTCCTTTCTAGCCTAGAGCATTTTGGCAGCTTCCACTCCTAGATGATGCTGCCCAAGAAGACTCTTGCTAGGTATGAACTGAGCAAGGTAGAAATCACTGGAAGCCATTAGAATGTTAAATGAAGAAGCAAGTCCAGACCAGCCAAGAGTGAACTGAGCTTGTTGCACAACTCCCAGAAGAAGTAAAGGCTGGTCTGTGAGTGAGCTGACCCACCTCTGATCTGAAGACACAGTGACGTGCAGCTTGCTGCTTCCTCGGTAGACCCGTTGACATGGAGTAGAGTTCTAGGAAAACCACTCTTTTTGGCTTGGGCCTGTCACACAAATGCCAATTTTCCCCTAGTTCATCAGGCTGCCCCTGCTGCTAGAGCTGCAGACCTTAAGATGTAAGCATTTGTGGCAACCTATTGAGAAAGCAGGAATGTAAAAGAAAACGCTGCATTTGGAGGTGAGAGCTTAGTGGCTTTTCACAAGGAATCATGATGCATGGTGAATCTCAGTGTTGTACAGAGATCCCAAGCACTGAGCTCCTAGACAGACCCTCCCCCACCCATCATCATCTGGCCCAAGCCGTGAGCATGTGCAGCAGACTGTATGATGTCCCCCCAAATTCATCAGCAGCTGAAATCTCAGAATGGATCTTATTTGGAGATAAGCTCATTGCTGATATAATTTAGTTAAAGCATGTTGAGATGACATCATCTTGGATTTAGGGGGACTTTAATTTCAGTGGTTGGTGGTGACTTAATGAGAAAAGGAGAGGACATGGAGACACACAGGAAAGAAAGGGGCTGTGTGTGATGGAGAGAGAACCATTGTGGTGTGACAAACCAAGAAGCACCAAGGCTGGCCAGTGACCACCAGAAACTGAGAAGAGACAAGGAGCCTCATCTAGAGCTCTGGAGGAGCAAGACTGCCCACACTGACTTCAAACTTCTGGTTCTAGAAGGGTGAGAGAATAAGTTCCTGTCGTTTGAAGCCACCAAGGTTGTGGTAATTTGTTACAGAGAGGCTGCAGGGTGAGTCATGTGGGGTTCAGGGTGAGTCATGAGTGAGCAAAGCCTGCTGCAGCCCCAGGAAATGTCTCCTAGAGCAGCTGTGGAGCATCTGATATAGCCATAGCCAGTTATGAGGTATCGGGGCAGCCATGGTGGAAAAGTACCCGTCCAAATAGACATGTCTCAGAAAAAGAAACACCAATGGCCAATAAACACATGAAAAAATGTTCAACATCTCTGGCCATTAGAGAAAGGTAATTAAAACAACACTTCAATTTCATCTTACACCAGAAAGAATGGCCATCATCAAGAAAGCAAATAATAACAAATGGTGGTGAGCCTGCAGTGAAAAAGGGAGTGGTGGGAAGGTAAACAAGTATGCAAACTAGTATGGAGATTTCTCAAAGAGCTAAAATTAGATATTCCATTTGACCCAGCTATTCCCTTTCTAGGTATCTCCCCAAAGAGCTGAAGACATCATTTATACATTTTAATGTTTATACCAGCACAGTTAATAATAGCTAAATCTTGGAACTAGGCTGTATGTTCATCAACAGACAAGTGGATAAAGAAAATGTGGTATCTATACACAATGGAATACTACTCATCTATAAAGAAGGATAAATTTGAGACATTGGTAGGAAAATGGATACACCTGGAAAATCTAATATTAAGTGAAATAAATCAGACACACAAGCTTAAATACATATGGTGTCTCTCATTTGAGACAGGCAAAGTGTGAAGAGCAAAATAGGAAGAAACAGAGAGATAGATCTTTTGCAAATGGAAAGGGACCTAAGAGGCAGAGAGCGAGATCGAGGTAGTAAAAATGTGTAAGATGGGTCATGTATATGTACCAAATACCTACAATGAATGTAAACATTATATGCCATAAATATGAGCTAAAAATAACAATATTAACAGTAATGGGGAAAAGGGATCTAGAGACAGAGGGAGGGAGGTGGGTGAGGATGGGAAGGAGAATAAAAAAATCAAGATATGTTATGCACATGTACCTACTCCCTAAGATGAATGTAAATGTCAAGTACCACATCCATGTACTAATAAAATTAAAGGAAAGTACCTCTCAGGAAGCTGCAGCCCTACTCTCCCATCTCACTAAGAAACGGATACACCTCTGTTGACCTATAACAAGGACCCAGAATTTCGCAGGGACTTCAAGTGTAGGGGTATTGCTGCCCCTGCTCTTTTCGCTGCTGGAACAGTGATAATTCTAATACTTCTCTCTTGTGATCTTTTGGCTGGGACAGCGGGGAAGGGACCTCTGCTTGCCCCTGTCATACTTATAGTCAGCCTTCTCAGGTAATAAGAAAGAGAGAAAGGGAAAGACATTGTTTTTTCAGTGCTGGGGATGAAGCCCAGGTCTGGCACATGCCAGGCAAATGCTCTACCAATGAACTATCTCCCCACCCACAGTTTCTAAAAAGAAAAGAATGGCTTCCAGTTGTGCCCATGGACCTAGACCAGATTTACCCCACCAGGCTGTCCACTTTCTGTTCTCAATATCATTTTCTGAGGCCTCACAGCACTCTGTCTGGCATTTCTTTCTGCTGCCCGCTGCTGGCAAGAGAGAGTTACGGGCACCGACAGTTTTTAGCTTGTCAGTGCCTCTGGACCCATGGCAGTGGTTGGGGAAAATTCTGGAGTCAAGCATTCTCTGTGGTTTTACCTTTCCAAGTTTCTAGAGCCAAGAATCCTTTTTGCTAATACTGTGTATCCCAATTGTGTTCCTTGGAACCATAATTTCCTCTAAAATATTAATATTTTTAAAGTATTATGGTCAAGTAAGTTTGGCAATTGCCAAAATAAATACAGGTAAGTAAATTTCTTTACTGCAAAACTTCTCAGGGCCCTTAATAGGAAAGTATCGGTTGTGCCCACAAGAAATGCATATGGTATTCAGGAGCTTTCAGATCTATTACTTGCAGATTTTTCTCTATGTTCTGCCTTCTTCTGTCTGACTGTGCTTTTATGAACTTCAGCACTGAAGGTATCCCTCCCATCCTTCTCATCCAAGTTTTAAGAAAGCCACTCTCTCCACCACACCCCCATCATACCTATAAATCAGCAGAACTGTGCAGCTTCCTGGCCCAGAATTATTCACCGGGTCTCTATTCCCCAGGCACAAATTCACTTTTGAATGTTATAAAAGACCTTCTGGAACCCAAGGATAGACCACCTAGCCTCTCAGAAACTGTCATTTGCACCCTAAGACATAGCCTGAAATACATGTGCTTCTGAACATGCAGCACCATCGTACCTTACTCTTGCTGTCTAATACACCTTTCCTGCCTCAGCTGCTTGGGGAACATCAACACATCCTTAAGGTTTGCTGCCTGCCTCTATTTACATCTCTCCAACTCCTCTCTCACCCAGAATCAGGACCCCACCTCTGAGCCCCATACCCTGAGCTTACTGTAAGACCTTTACTGTACATAATAATGGGCTGTTCACGGACATGTCTCCTCTAAGGGGCTCTAAATTCTGGGTGGGTCTCCTTACTGCAGTATCTCCAGCATTCCCTGACTCAAGGGCTCTCTGGATTTTCATGCATTGCTTCTTCATTTGATGATTCAGAGTTCAGGACACTCGCGGGCAATGTTTTAACTAGCAGGTGAGGTTGCTCCAGGGCAAGACTATTGGGGTCCAGGTGTCACTGATTCATGAGCTCTTTACTTCTTCCCTTAATAGCTACTCTGATATTAGCACAACTACAATATTTTTTCTCTTATACTTATGCTGTTTTATGTTTAGCCTTCTATATTTTTAACTTACGTCTCTTCTAATAACATCTAGTTGAGTGTTTGCTTGTTTGTCTGTTTTTTTGCTGTCTTCCAGGTAAAATATTGGGCCTTTTACGTATAAAGGTATTACTTATGTGGTTCAGTTTAAATCTATCATTTTATTATTTGCTTTCCATTTTACCCACCTATTATATGTCCTTTATCCCTCCTACTTTATGTTCTTTTGGATTAGTATTTTTTCATTATTCCATTTCTCTTTTTATTATATTGTTGCCTATTGATTCTTTTCTGTCAATTTAGAAAAGAATCATCTGTGTAATTACATCACTTGCTCTTGACTTATTATTAAAGTCTAATGTAAATTAGTACTTTTAACAGTTTCTAGAGAACAAAAAGACTTTCAGACAATCCAATTCTGTTTATCTGACTTACACATTTCAATTTTATGTGTATTTTAAATCCCATCTTTCCACGTGGTCAGTGTCCATTTAAACTTGCTCCCATCAGTGCCCTTCCCACTCCCGCCCAGTCCTTCCTGCGTTGATGAGATGTCATTTGAGATCACTTTACTTCTGCCTGAAGAACAAGCGTCACTATTTTTTTTTATATGTCTACTGGTAATGAATTTTCTCAGTTTTTCTTGTCTTTACTGTCTTTATTTTGCCTTCATTTCTTTTTTTTTTGTGGGTACCGGGTGTCGACCTCAGAACCTCGTGCGCCAGCAAGCGTCCATGCCGCTGAGCGATATCACCAGCCCTTTTTTCGTATGTGGGTACCAGCAGTCGAACTCAGGACCTCGTGCTTGCCAGGCAGGCGCTTATGCCGCTGAGCCATCTCACTGGCCCTTGCCTTCATTTTTTTTTTTTTTTTGTGGGTACCGGGGGGTCGACCTCAGGACCTTGCGCGCCAGTAGGTGCCCGGGCCGCTGAGCGATATCACCGGCCCCTTTTTCGTATGTGGGTTCCGGGAGTCGAACTCGGGCCCTCGCGCTTGCCGGGCAGGCGCTTAAGCCGCTGAGCCATCTCACCAGCCCCTTGCCTTCATTTTTAATGGAAAGGTTCAAGCATACAGACATAGGGAAAATAAGCTTCTAAGTACTCATCACCATAAGTAACTATCTCTCACTTCTGTGTTTTAAGGACAGTTTCACCAGATAATCTAGATTAGCAATTATTTTCTTTTAACATTTGAAAATATTCCATCATCTTCTGTGGAGGACCACCTGGATGGCTTTCCTTGAAGGAAGAGCAATTAACTCCATTTTAGCTAAACCAGGCCCTATTTCCGTGTACTGATACGTACAGAGCTGGCTAGGACTTTTCCTTATCTCTTCAGTTGGCTTTAAGCAATGCAAATCGGTCCAGCCCAGGTGCTGATGTGTAGTCTTTGAAACAAGGTGACAGGTCAGTGTTTCCCTGCCCCCGTAGCTCCCAAAAAATGTGTGAGCCTGGTGGGATGGAGAGCCATGCTCCATGCTGTTGGCTGGGATCGAGCCTCAAGATAAGAGGCTATGACTTCCCAGGGCATAGAAGATTACACATCAGAGCTGAAACACCGACCCCAAAACATTAGATACTACCTTGAATCTTGTCATGCAGATTACTCCTTCTGCATATCCTTCCCTCTGCATATTGCAAAGGTGATTTCAGGCCACCTACCTAGCCCAGCTCACGGTACTCACAAACTTCCCACCATTCTCATAGTCACTCATCCCCAAGCCACTCTCTTCATCGAGAGTTAATAAAACCTGGGTTCAGCTCTGGGTTGTGGTCTTTGTTCCGGTTAGCCATCACCCTAGCTGGACTTAGGAGACACCCTTGGCTCCCCACAACTACAAATATGTCTTAATGTCTTTATTCTTGCTATGGGTTGCACTGGTAGTGGTAGATTGGAATTAACTTGCTAGAATTCCAATAACTTTTCCACGAGATTACAAATATAAACGTCCTGGACCACGAGGAGGACCGGGAAGGACTTGCTATAAACTTCCACCTTCTTCTAGTTCTATAGAGAAGTCAGTTGTTAGTTTAATCAATAATCCTTAAAGTATACCTGGTAATTTTATATTGTATGGTATATATCTACATATCTTACATACATCATATATATGATATATATGTCATATATTATTTGTTTATTTACATGAGCACTCTTCTACCATTTCACCATAGAAAACAAGGCTTAGATGGATCTTCCATAGGTTTTCACAGTGTTTCTCCTCCACTAACAAGTTAGAAACACAGTATATAATGTAAATTTGGAGATGACTAATAATGTTAAGGTTAATAGCTTTTTCTTCCTAGATATGTTTGTGGTTGTAGCATTTTTTAAAGTAAAGCACTACTGCTATATTTTTGGGTAGTTGGTTGGTGTAGTTTGGCTAGCTCCTGGGATAGAATGAATGTAGACATCCCTTCATCTCTGTGGGTTCTGAATGAGAGGATTCAACCAACCACAGCTGGAAAATAGTTGAAAAACTGTTATGCTGTTACTTGACCCCATGCTGTGTTGTTAGACCTTGATAGTTGAGTTTGACAGAACAGGTACCGTCTTTCTGTTTGATGTCATTGTTCTCTAAGTGATACAGTATGATAAGTATTTACAAAGCATTTATGTTGTACTGGATAATATACTATAGATTTAAAATATACAGGAGGATATGTATAGGTTATATGCAAATACAACATCATTTTGTATAAGGACTTTGAACATCCACAATTTTAGTATTGAGGATGGTATGAAAAGTCCTAGAACCAGTTTCCTGTGTACCCTGAGGCTTGACTGTGATATAGTTTAGAATCTAAAATGTCCCCCAGGAGTTCACAGGTTTGGCTTTCATAAGGTGAGTGGTTCATGACCACCAGATTTCATCAGTAGATTAATCCCTTGATAAGATCATAATTTGATGTCATTATTGGGAGGTGATAAAAATTTAAAAGGTGGAGCCTAGTGAGAGGGTCACAGGAGATGACCTTGGGAACTACATCTTGTCCCTAGCCCCTTCCTTTCTGACTCTCTCACCCTGTCTGCTTCCTGACCACCGTGTGGTGAGCAGCTCTGCTCCACCACACCCTTCCTCCATGATGTTTCTGCCTCACCACAAGCCCAGAAGCAACAAGGCCAAGTGACCGTGAGTGGAAATCTCTCAAACTATGATCCAAAATAGATCTTTCTTCCTTTAAGTAGTTTTTGTTAGGTATTTTGTCACAGCAATGAAAAGCTGATCAACACAGACTGTGTGTATATTTGTGTTATCACAGAAAGAGCCCAGCAGCTTGTTGATTTGTTGGTTGGTTTTAGTCAGAAAGTCAAATACCGTCAGGGGCAGAGCAGCCCTAGCCTAAGGGTCATGGTCAAAGTGTCTCTTGAATTCTGCCCACCCTGCGTGAAGGGGTGATGTCTGGGCCATGAGCTTGGGAAGGAAAGTCAGTCATCTACTCAGCTCTAGCTGACTGTTAACATAGACAAATAGGGACCCTGAGTGTCAAATCTTTTGATGTTTCAAAAGGAACTGGAAGTTCAAAGAACTATGTGATATGTCCAAATTTTAAAATATTGGCTTGACTAAAAAGAACCCAGTGCAAGCCAAACAAAATATATTTCTGGGCCAAAATCAGTCCTTGCATCGACAGTTTGTGACTTCCATAACCATAAAAGAAAGCATCATTGTCATGCTTCATTTTCATTCCCTGAGTTAATAAACAAAGAAAGTTGAAATACATTAAATGCTTGGAAAATCTTGGTCTCGCTGCTTTCCAGGGCTTATTCCGGACACATGCAGGTTTCTAGTCCTGGTCATCTGAGTTGTATGTATAATTTTTTAAAAAGTTACACAACCAGCTGGGCATGGTGGTGCACACCTGTGATCCTAGCACTCTGGGAAGCTGAGGCAGGAGGATTGCAAGTTCAAGTGCTGCCTATACAATTTAGCCAGACCCTGACCCAGTACTAAAAAGAAAAAAGGAGTGGGTATGTAGCTCACTGTTAAAAACCCTGAGTTCAATCTCCAGTATCAAAAAAAAGTTATATAACAATATTTAGCTAGAGTCTTGAAAGTGGGATGAGGCCTTAAGCCTCAGAGGTTCAAACAGTACTCCAAGCAATTTTAACAGGCTGATTTGCCTCTGATGGACGGCTGCCCCATTCATCAGTGTCCCCAGTGGCATAGAGAGGACCATCTCCCTTGAAAGATGTGCACAACATCCTGGCCCACTTTCTGGACCCGTCACAGGGACAGGGAAAGTATATAAACTGTGGCATCTGTCTTCTGTCCCTTACTGGCCAGACTGGGCACTTTCCTATTGGATTTCCACCTCTTCGCTTTTTTTTTTTTTTTTTGTCTTTTTGAGACAGAGTTTCACTATGCAGTTCACGCTGGCCTCGAGCTCACAGCAATCCTCCTGCCTCAGCCTCCTGAGTACTGGGATTGCAGGCATGTGCCACCATGCCCAGGCTTCTTTACTTTTAACAGGATAGTGGAAACCCATGCTACACTCTTAATTCTAAAAAGCAAATTACAAAACAATATAGAGTATCACGGCACATGCGACATATTATAATGCAATATAACGTGGCATTGACTGGCATTAAAAAAATCCAGAAGGCTCTGCATTAAACGCTTGTCTATATTTTTTATATATATATAGATAGATAGATAGATATAGATATATATGTTATATGTGTATATATATATATATAAAACATAGTCCTTGCATATATATATGGTGGCATTATATATGGTTTAAAATGTTCACCTTATTTTCTGTATTTTCCAAGTTTTAAATAAATTTTAACAGTAAAAACTATCCCATAATAAAAAGTTGCACTTAATTCTAACTGTAAAAGCAGTTCCCTTTGATGTCCAGGCCTCGTGCAGTGTTTTCCCCTGGCAGGGCTGAATTTGAGGTACCTTCTCCCTCCCGCAGCACTTGGACCGCTTCCCTCACCCCTCCACCATGTGTCATCACACTGTCTTATATTTCTCCCTAGTCTGTGTCCTTCTGCTGTCGTAGCACCCAGAATGTGTTCATCACTGCATTTATTACAGTCGTGATTAAATTCATTTCATGTGTAACTTCTCACCTGCTATCTGTCTTCCTTCTGGTTTGTAGCTTCAATAAGGGGCATTTCTTTGCTTTGCAGTGCTGCGGATGGAACCCAAGGCCTTGTACATGCTAAGACAAGCACTCTGCCCTTGAGCTACGGCCCTGGGATGTTTCTAACAAACTCCCTTGTGCTGCTGATGCAGCTGGTCTAGGAACCACACTTGGAGAACCGGTGGACCAGAAGACTGCCTGGCTGATGAGGGACAAGGAGCCTTGCTGACTTACTGTGCGACCTGGAGGAAGTCCCTGCCCATTCTGAGCCTCAGGTTCCCTGTGGGTGAAAATAGAACTTCACAAGATGTGTTTCGGTGGGGCCCTTATCCCAGCCAGCACTGGGCAGCAGAGGGCAGTAGAGATCAGGAAATGGAGCTTAATCAGGGAGCCACAAGCCGGTCTCTGAATTCAGGGTCACTGAATGTCTTATGTTTGAACACCTGTCTGGCAGCTCAGTGCTCCAAAACCATAAGCCAAAGGAATAAGAAATTTCCTAATCCATTTGCACTCTCTTTTTTAACTAGGAAAGTGAATTTATGCTTTACGTCAAAGTTTATTTCTTAGAGTCAGATGGTCCTAAATCATCTCTATAGACCTTCTCCCTACAGCGAAACTGAAACCTGGAGAAGAAAGAAAGGGCCCATGGCCACACGCTGGGACAGGCTTGGGACAACGCACAGGCCTTCTCACTCCATGCCTTGTAAGTTTTACCTTCCTTCCTAGAACAGAGGCTATTGCACATGGGGCTGGCTCCCTTTCTTGGTGCCCTGGGTCTCCTGAGAACTCAGAGGCCTGTGAGGAATGTGAGTGGTTTCCAAGATGGCCCTGTGAGCTTAGCTTCCTCTCCATGTGAAGTTGGAAAAGGGAATTCCCTACAGATAGGGAACCCTGGTAGTTCTCACACATTTGTTCAGAGACACCAGGTAATTCTGTCTGCACCTCTCTAGCCAGTCCTCAAAACCAGAGCACCTTCCTTTACCCAAATGTGCACCCTCAGCTGTGCAGTGCCCACACCTCTTCCAAAGCTGTTGTTTACACACTTCTGAGTGTTCCAGTCACCTGGCAAGCCAGCAGCTCCCCAGCCCTACCCCAGTCCCATTGCTCAGGTCTCCTGGAGGCCCTACAGTTGCCTGCTACACCAGATCCCCTATGATGCTGAGGCTGGGGTTGCCCAGCCGTCCTTGGTGGGTAAGACAGGGAGTCCAGTCTCCGTGCTCAGAGTGGTGGGAAGGATTCCTTGATTCTGGTACCTTCTCTCTAACTGGCTGAAATCTCCTTAATATGTTGTTAGCCCCGGATAAGAACAAAAATAGAGACCCTTGCTATTTGTCTATTTTTAAAAAACTATTAGTGCAGTAAGCTGTTGGATAAAATGTGTAATTTTTTTACCTTGAAAAATGAATCTTCCTTGCCTAGAAGGCCAGGCTGAACAAGGCAGTGCAGAAGTGGGCTACAGCCTGCCCCCTTGAGCCTCACCAAAGCTCTTTACTGCACTGAGGGGCTTTGCACATGTGTGCCCACATGTGTGTGTACCCACCAGCCCTGAGGGTCCCCATCCCCACCCCTCTCTTGTTCTGCCTGAGCTGTCAGCCACAGGAGAGTGAATGGGCCATGGGGAGGGGCTCTAGAGAGAGGGTCATATCCTGGCCCTGGAAACCCTTATAGATCCTGCCAGGCAGCACAGGCTCTGCCTTTGTCCACCTCTGCCTTCCTGGGCCTCGGGACAAGGCTGCTTAGTAGTGGCAGATCCAGCTCCTTCTGCTCTTGTACCACCTGACAGCTCTGCATTGACTGCCAGGCCCCACGAAAGGTCAGCACTGCTCCCCTAGCCTGCAGTGTAGGCCACACCTGGACAGGTGGACTATCATAGCTGGGGGTATCAACTACAAAAGACCTAGAATGTGGGCCCCAGCTGATCTCTGCAGTGGGGAGTCTCTGATGGGACATCCATGGGCTTTCAGAGGCCCTGGGGCCTTAGGAAGCCTCCAGGAGGGTGAGTGTTGGTAAGACCCACCCCCACCCTCAGCCCTAGGAAAAGTTCAGGAACCCCTTGGAAAGCAAGGCCAAGCCAGGCATGATGGCACACTTCCCTAATCCCAGCACTCTGGGAGGTGAGGGCAGGAGGGGCTAAGGCAGAAAGAGCTGGAGTTTGATCCCGGCCTGGGCAACTTAGTGATTTGCTGCTGGGGATGTAGCTCAGTGTGAAGGCCACCTACAACTTCCCTCATTTTGAATACCCTCTTTCTCCAACAGGCGCCTGCCCAATTGCCCCATTATTGGAAGAGGCAATGAATCACTGAACAGGAGTGGTGCTGAATGGGAGTGGCTTTTAAGAGGTTCAATCCCCAGTACCACAAAAGGAGGAAAAAAAAAAAAAAAAAGGAAGGACAGTTCTACCTTCCACTTCCAAATGGCCATCTGGGCAGAGGAGCCACAAGGGGGTTGGACCACCTTAGCCAGGCTGGCCTGGGACTTGTGCCTCCTTCCCTGGCCTGCCCTGGCTGGTGATCAAAGTGGCAGTCCCAGCTTATTTATGAGCTCTATGGGACTGAACTCCTGAATCTTCACTGCCCTGGGGCCAGAGGCTGGCTGCCTGGGTTTTGTCCATTCAGAGAGCCCAGGCAGGACAGAGATACAGCAATCGGGTCCAAGCAGCAGCCTTAGAGATGGGCTGGACAGGGGGTACAGCACAGTCAGGGTGAGCTTTGTGGAACAGGAATGCTATTCAAGTGTCACTCCCTGGGCCTCACGCCACATTTCAGAATACCCAGAGCTGGTAATCTACCTTTTCACCACCCCTCTTCCCCCTCTCCAGAGGATTCTAACACACAGTGAAGCTGTGTGTGAGAAGCACAGCTTGGAAAACCTTTTCGTTCATGCAGATATCTACAAAGCAGTTCTTCCTCTGGCACCATTGGACTCCTGTCCGCAGTGGCTGTCAGTTTGCCCAGACAGATCCCTTTCTTCCTCGGGTCTCAACTCCAACTTCTCTTCCTCAAAGGCACCTTTCCCAGAATGGCTGCCACTTCTAGGCCCTCTTCACTACATCCCTCATTTAGGTCCTCTTGGCTTTCACCACAGGCACAAACAAGCTGCTTCATGTATTTGTTTTATGCATTCTGTTTACTTTTTGCAGCATGTCCCCCACTAGAATACAGCCTCTTCTCCAAGGCAAGGGCCTTATGATCACCCTTTTATCCCCCACACTGCTGAGACATAATATGCTCAATAAATAATAAATAAAGCCACTCCCATTCATTGACTCGGTGCCTCTTCCCATTATGCAGCAATGGGGCAGGCACCCGCTAGAGAAAGAAGGTATTTGAAATGAGGGAAAGGGTAGGTGGCAGAAGCTATCAAGCTCTGAAGCCCTCCATGGCTGGATGCTCACCGTCTCCACGGAAGGAGCAGCTTTCTCAGGAAGGTAGAAAGGAAGAGAGGCCCAGAGACCCCCCCTGCCCCGTTCTCCCCAGTAAGGATGGATTGAGGGCTCCACACACTTCCAAAGCTGGCTCCCCACAGGCAGAAGGAAGAGGCCCCGGGCAGCTCCCGGGCCGGGCAGTTCACAGGAACTGCACTGCAGAACATGCCTGTACCTACTTGCTCTTCTGGCATGCCATGAATTGCTTTTTGCCTGTCTTGTTAGGAGATTAACTTTCTTTTAAAAAGATGAAAAATTCTCTAGCCAAGGCTTGACTAGAGCTGACCCCCGAGGAGGAGGCAGCAGTAACTGACGGGCACTACATTTGTCTAATTAATCTTCTTGTCAACAAAGTTGTTCTTTGCTGGTGCCAGCGCTGACATCATCCCCCAAGCTTGGCACCCTGGTTTATACCCAGCTGCAGAGCCACCTCCCACCCCACCCTACATGCACCAACCATCCCAAATTGCTGCTATGGTGCTACCACTGGGCTCTAGGGAGGAGGGGAGAGATGTCACTTAGACGCCACCTCTGAAGGGGCCCTGGGGAGCTCCAGGAAAGGTGGCAAAGACCGGGAAGGCTCAGGTGATCTCATGCTGAGGAGCCTGGTTCCCACCAAGAATTCAGAGACACTGACCTTTTGGCCAAGTGAATCTTTGAGGGGCTCGGTGCTGCAAAGCACATTGCTCTTGCCGTGGTTGAGTTGCCCCAGGAAAATTTGGGTGGCAAAGTTGCAAAATCAAGTGCCTTCAGGGCCTAGGCAGGGATGTCAGGGATTCTTTAGGAATCTGGGGACACTGTGATCAGAGAGTGACTCCAGGTACTTTAAGTCAAAATTCAAAGTTTCAAATGACTGTGTAGGGTTTATGAGGTGAATAGGGGGTCCCTAGCAGCTGTATTTACTTCTTTTTTTTTTTTTTTTTTTTTTTTTTTTTTTTTTTGTATTTACTTCTGTATGGGCTTCTAAAAGTCAAATGTCATCTGGCCAGGATTTCTAGACTGGTGACGGTGAACCTTTTAGAGACCGAGTGCCCGAACTGTAACCCCAAACCCACTCATCTACCGCAAAGTGCCAACACTGCAATTAAACCTGAATACTGAGGTTTTAGTTTAGAAAGAACAACTTATATATTAACATTTTTTTTTGTCTTAAAAGAAAAACAACACATGTGCCATAGGTTCACCACCACTGTAATCTAGACCATTCCATTTAACCCAAACTGTCCCTTCCAATCTTATTGTTAGTACCTCATCCCTTTGATGTTCCTTAAGCATTCGTCACCATTCACATTCATCCTGTTTATTTCTGCTCACCAATCAGAGTCCTTCTCCTTCTCTTTCTCCTTTTTTCCTCCTCTTTCTCTTTCTTCCTCTCCTCTTCCTCCTCCCTACCCCTTCATATTTCTCCTCCTCCTTTCTAGACCGGGGATTGAACCAAGGGCTTTCATAGGAGCTACACACTTACCCCTTTTTTAAAATTTTGAGGCAGGGTCTAAATTGTCCAATCAGGACTCAAGCTTGCGATTGTCCTGCCTCACCTTCTCACAGTGCTGGGATGACAGGTGTGTATCACCATGCCTGACTGTGATCAGGCTTCTTAACGAAGGGAGTCTGTGAATAGTCCAGGAAAGGGGTCTGTGAACTTGGATGGGGAAACACTGACATCATTATTCTCACTAGCCTCTAACCGAAATTCAACATTTTATTCAATTACGAATCCAGGCAGTGTGCCCCAGTGTATTAGCAATGTCTGTGATTTTGTTGCCAAAAGAAATCACAGCTATTTTCATATCACATTACAGCTGATGCACTTATCTTAAAATATCATTTGGGCTCATCACTGTTTTGAAATGACTGTAATTAATAGACCAGTCTGCGGATCTGGTTACATCTCTATTTAAAAAGAACATATATGATTATTACACATTTAAAAATATTTTGATAACTGAATTTCAGTACAGTGGGTTTCTTTTGCAACTTTCTATATCTTATTTTGTGTTTTTTTCAAACATCTCTGTAAAACAGCCTAAAGGCTTCACCAGACCAGCAAAGGGACTCATGCAACGGCAAGACAACTCCTCAGCGCGTCTGCACCCTCTGCGCTCATTTTGGGTCCCAGCACATAGCAGGGGTTTAGTACACTTTTTGTTGACTGACTGAACCACAGAACAATTTGACCTCGCTCGAGTTCCAAGGCCCATGTGTCCCTGAACAAGGTTCCCTAGATCCTTGCCCTTAGAGAGGTTGGGGATCTTGCCCTCTCCCCCTAAGAGTTCAGGCCTGACCAGGATCCCCAGGCCCCTACCAGCCCTTCTCCTTTGTTGCTGCAGCCACCAACGCTCTGAGCTAAAGACTCCCTTTGTTCCCAAAGGGACCCAGTGGTGCTTCAGCTTCTGCGGCGAACACCTTGGTCCCGCGGTCAGAGCCCAACCCGGCTACGTTGCCCACTATGGCCACGCGATGGCGCTGCGCGCCCGACAGCGGAGCCTGGGCGCGCCCGGACGGAGCTTGCTCACTCCCACTTCCGGCCCCTAACTCAGAGTTGGTTTTGGGGTTCGGTTCCAGGCTCTGCTACGGCCGGGCTATGCACCGCGGAAGGGCGTTCCAGGGCCGCTGTGTGGTTGATCAGCAGCCGGTCAGGTAGTCATCAGTGATGCCTCAGTTACCCATCAACTCCGCAGGGCTGGACATCGTTCCAGGGCTGAGGAGTGGGAACGCAGGACGCCCCGGCCCTGGCAGATGGGGCGAAAGCGCAGAGTTCCCAGGAGCCCGCTTTGAGATCCTCCAATTCCCCACATCCCGTATCCTCAGAGAGGCTTGAGCGTAGGCCACGAGCCCTGTCGTGAGAGCCAGACCGGCTTGAGTGCGAATTCTGCCCTGCCTGTCTGCCATCAATTTGCCTTGCGAACTGTGGGTAAAGATGGTCGGGACCAGCCGGTAGGATTACAGCAGACGGCGCTGCTGCCGGGCTTTTAGCGAGGTACCCCGCGCTCCCTGCGCGCGGCGAGGCTGGGGCGGGGCGGGGGTCCTCTGCGGTACAGACTTAGCCGCGGGGGCCTCGCCGCCCCCTGCAGACGGTAGACAGTGTCGCCCACCGGGATGTAGTGAAGGGGAAAGAGCGCAGCGAGCGCAGGTTACCCAGCCCCGCTGTCTCCAACAGTGTCGCAGGCCCTGTGCCAGGGAGACGGGGGTGCACGCCGGGCCGGGGCTGCTCGTTTCCTAGATGGAACTTGGACAGCAGGGAATGTCGCCTTTGGAAGGCAATTCAAAGATCATGGCGACCTTTCACCCCGAGTCCTTCGAAAATGGGGAGAGTCACCCCTGGAAATCCGAGTTCTGGTCAGGACAAAGCTGCTTAGCAGAGCAAGGGGCTCTGCTGAATCCCAGCCTCGGTGCGAGCAGAAAGCGGGAAGACAGCGCGGTTCCCGGGCGCACCAGCTCCACCCCTGTCCTTTTGCGAGGTCACTGGTCACTGGGGCGTGCAGGCCCCAGCCTGCTCTTTCTGAGGCATGGATAATTAAGAGACACGCGTCAAGAATGTAAATTCCTGTGGTTCCCAGCCGGGGGAGGTTCACTGGGTACTTCGGGACAATTGCAAGCCTGGGAATCTGAAAGAGGTAGTGTGGCCAGCTAAAGAGTTCTCAGTTTAATGAACTGCTTATGAAGTGTTAAATGCGTGCAAGTGTAAACGCAGCATCTGGACCTGTGTTTTATTTGTAGACTTCAAACCGAGCGTTTGGTGTTTTGAAAATGCCAATTAATGGCACAAAATCAGAATTTCTAATGGGGAACAAGGAGATTCTCCTGTAATCTCTCCCTGAATTATCTGAAAATACACAAACAATGCAGCCACAAAGACTTAAAAGATTATTATTTTAATTAAAGAACCAGGAATCTGCTGCCCTGTTCTGAGTTGTTGCATGATGATTTGGGGGGCAGGGCTGGAGGAAAAAAAGAAGAGCTTAAAATTCACAGGTACCATGAACGCAAATCTCCCAGAAGTTGTCCTAGGAAATTTGTCATTTCTACCTATTTCTTGCAGGCGAGAAAATAGACTGACTTCAGAAATATTTACTGTGTTTTCATGAAAAAAATTTCCAAGCTACTCCTTGAAGCAATGGAAGTTGGACTTAGAACAAATGGAAACATGGTGAAATTGCTTATTTTCTTCCAAAATTTGTTATTTTACTTCCTTATGTCCTGTTAAATCAGTGCCACTCATTAGCAACCATATTTTTGCACTATATACTAGGTAGAATTTTCACTCCATGACTGCATTCCAAATTAAACTTTTAAGTTTCCAGGGAAAGTGTAACAAGTGTTTAAATCGGTCAGAATTTAAACTAATGAGAGGAAAGGAATAAAAGCCAACCTCTTTTTTCTCTTGTACAGACGTTGCTTTTTATCTGCTTCACGCTTTGGGGACACTTTTATCCCTGGATCTTGAAAGGACTGTGCACAAGCCAAGAAATCTCAGGAAAAAGCGGAGGTGTCTGAGTGTGGGGCTATTGAAGAGTTCTGACAAACACTGGTTGAAGGGAAAGGAAGGCAGAATCGGAGGGTTTTGTTGCCTGGTTTGGACATGGTTGCCTGTGAACCAGTTGTGCTGTGTTAGAGCTGGAAGGGCATCCAGCCTCCTTTTGCAGATGGAGTGGCAGAATTCCAGAGCATAAAGCAGCACACCCAAGATAATTCAGTGATAAAGTGCAAACAGAGCCCATACTTATTGTTGAGGGTTCTTTCATGAGCAGCTATTAGGCTCACTTTTGGGTGCTCCTCAGGCTCCATGCAATGAAGACAGTTAAATGAAACTTAGTGCTTTCTGGCCATAGTAAATCATTCCTTCCCGAAGAAGAAGGTGACCACACAAATTAATTTCCTGCCAATGTGGGTCAGCAAGGCCCAAGCTCTTTTCTTCTGCTGCTGCTCTTGTTTGCTTCTCCAGTGCAAAACACAAAGGCATATGAGTGGGGGCGGGGGATCAGGAGAGCAGTTCCTGGCGGAAAGTCATAAACCTGACTATTCCCAGGGTAAAACAGTGTCGGCTGCTCTGCTCAACAAGACTTATATACAGAGCAGGGCTGCAGTAGCCTGGAATGCTCCTTCTAAGAAAAGTTTGGTAGCTTGATCCAGCCCAGAATATTTTGAGAAAGTGTAAGTTTTATATCATTGGGAGCAAAAAAGAAAAAGAAAAGAAGGGATTATAAAACTTCAATGCCAAATTAAACCATGAATAGGTGAGTCAGTATAACCAAATATCTGAAACACAGACTGTAATAGAGATAATATAGATAAAAAATTAGTATCTGGTAAAGACCTGTGAGGAAAGGGAGATTAGTCAATAAAGGATGTTAGGACCGACCATGTGGAAGAAATTAGAGATAATCCCTAGCTTTCCCCATATACCAAAATTAATTCCACGTGCATTTAACAGTGATCTGCAAAAAAGTCATGAAAGTAGAAGACACAGGTAAATTTTTGATCTTGAAAGAAGGACTCTGTAAGTATAAAAACTTTGAAATAGGTTTAAAAATAAGCGGTCACTGGGTTTGACAACAGGAACATTAAAATTTATAGCTATCAGTGACAGTAGAAAGATATTGGTAGTTAATATCACAAAGGTTAATCTTATTTTTATGTGAGAACTATTGCAAAATGAGAAAAGGGCTAACACGATAATAATAAAGTAGATAAAATAAACCATGACTAATAGCAAAAATACAAATGTTCAAGAAAGATGTAAAAATTTTTAAATTTGTTAATCAAAAATGTAAATCAAACCAGTGATGAAAATTCACTTTGCCCGTCAAGTCCCCATAAGATATACACTTCTACGCATTGCTGGTGGAAATCCACACTGTTAGGAACATTTCACAAAACAAAAATGTTCACTGAGAACCTTACGAATGGCAATATCCTAACATTATATCTCCCTATTTCTATACATGTTCTACAGTCAGATAAAAGAGCAAGGACTTATTTACAAGGATGTTTGTTTGGAAGATTACTTAAAAGTTTTGGGAAATAGTTTATATATCCAGTAATTAGTGTTCTTTAGTAATTACAGTTGTAGTTCAAATAATGGAATATTACCCAGCCATTATTTTTTTAAAACTCTAAGGATGTGAGGACTTGACCATGATGCAATGTTAATGAAAGACTTTAGATACACAGTGTGTACCTACTGCACATGGCAAAAGACAGGGAGAAAATGTAAAAGTTTTTCATGAGGTTAGTAAGGTTTGGTTATAATTTTTATTTTTATTTCTCACCTAATAACATACGTTAATTTATGGTAGAAAACAACATGATCATCTTTATCTGATTTCCCCTGTTGGTGAAGTGTGGACTGATGTTTCCCCTGGTGGTGGGAAACTTGACCTTGTTCTTGAAGCAGGCCTGACTCTCCCCCAACTCCCTGTGTGTTTTTATTTCCCAAATTCCTCAGGGCAAATTTCCCAAAGTGGTGGAGGAACACAGAGAACAGGGTCTTCAATCCCCTCAGGGGCTATGTCCTAATCACCCACAGAGACCTGCATATCTATGAGGGGTCTGCTCCCTACACTTTTCTGTATCATGGAAAGGTGCTGTCTACCAGGAAGCCAGCAGGGTCTCATTCTCAACTGTGCCAAAGCCAAGCCCAGCCATGCTTCGACCTTCCCAAAACTTCCTGGTGCTGGGCCACATCACATAAGTCAGGTGAGGAACTGCAAAACCTACTCAGATCAGTTGGCCTTCAGACTGTCCTTGTGCTGTACCCAGGCATGTGCTGTCCTAGTGCTGTCAATCTGTCACATGCATCTCTTCTCAACTCTGGCCATCATATTGGTAGCTTAAGATAAGCCATTGCTGGAGTTATTTACACAACAGAGTTGG
This sequence comes from Erethizon dorsatum, assembly GCA_028451465.1. Classification (NCBI taxonomy): domain Eukaryota; kingdom Metazoa; phylum Chordata; class Mammalia; order Rodentia; family Erethizontidae; genus Erethizon; species Erethizon dorsatum. The sequence continues at coordinate 104,620,325 of CM051822.1, forward strand.
CAAATGCTGCGGATCGGGGCTGCGCTGCCTTTATACTTTTTCCCCTGAGAGAGTCCCATAACAAATAAAAATCTACCGGCACACCGCTGGGCTCAATACAACTTTTTATTATGTTTCCCAACTTCTGCAGGACAGGAAATTGCAAGGGCCCAAGTGGATGGCTTTGGGTCTCTCCTGGTGTTGCAGTTTGATGGGCAAGAGCGAGGAGAGGGAGGGCTGGCTGGGAACCACTCACTCTTGGGGTCCACAGTTTCTGTGTGTGGCTTCCTCACAGATGGCTGCTTGAGAGCTGTCAGATGTGTGGTGGTACAGGACTCGAGTGAGATTCTCGGTGCCCACGGTGGGGTGAAATTGCTCTAAAATCTTGTCATGAACTCAGACAGTGTCACTTCCACTGCTTCTCTGTTATGACAGGTGAGTCAGAAGCCCATCTAGGGCCGGTGAGATGGCTCAGTGGCGTAAGCGCTTGCCTGGCAAGCGCGAGGGCCCGAGTTCAACTCCCGGAACCCACATACGAAAAAAGGGCCGGTGATATCGCTCAGCGGCACGGGCGCCTGCTGGTGTGCAAGGTCCTGAGGTCGACCCCCGGTGCCCACAAAAAAAAAAAAAAAAAAAAAGAAGCCCATCCACTCTCCAAGGAAGGAAACGAGACTCCACCTGTTTATGGGTGAATGACATTGTCTGGAAAAGCATGGAGGACAAGAGGTGTTGTTTTTGAAAGTATCATCCACCACAGAGTTTTAAAATATATCTTAGGATTTGCTAGAGCACAATTTTCTAAATATTTGGTGGGTATGGCTACTCTTCCACTGTTGAGCATATATTTAAGTTCTGAATAATAGATAAAAGGCATTGAATGCCAACTTCAGGGAACAAGGCAGTTAATTCTGCTGGATGGTAGTCCTACCAAAAAGGAGCAGTTGCCATGGTGACAGAGTTTTCATATGAGACCTTGCCTGTGGTCTGAGGACATCTTCTAAGGAGCCCTTTACTGCTACATCTCAGAAACAAGTGCACAACCTTCTAAGAGGACTACTATGACGGGCAAGGAGTTTTGGAGCAAAATTTCAGAGATGGAATGTTTCACTACAAAATCTGTCTTATTGCCTTTCAGTCATATTATACTCTTCTTTGGTAACTGTCAAAATATTCTATAGAGAGCCCTCCCGGTCCTCGTCTCGGTCCAGGAAGTTTATATTTATAATCCCATGGAAAAGTTATTGGAATTCTAGCGAGTTAATTCCAATCTACCACTTCCAGTGCAACCCACGGCGAGAATAAAGACACTAAGACATATCTATAGTTGTGGGGAGCCAAGGGGGTCCTAAGTCCTACCAGAGTAATGGTTACCGGAACAAAGGCCTTGACTCAGAGCTGAACACAGTTTTTATTAATTCTCGAGGAAGGAAGTGGCTCAGGGATGAGTAACTGTGAGAGTGGCGGAAGTCCGTGAGTACCATGAGCTGGGCTAGGTAGGTGGCCTGATATCACCTTTGCAAATGCAGAGGGAAGGATATGCAGAAGGAGTAATCTGCATAACACAATTCAAGATAGTATCTAATGTTTTGGGGTCGGTGCTTCAGCTCTGATGTGTAATCTTTTATGCCCTGGGAAGTCATAGCCTCTTTCTCCAGGTGACAGTGTGGAGCACGGCTCTCCATGCCGCCAGGCTCAACCATGTATTGGGAGCAAAGGGGAGGGGAAACACAGGCCTGTCACCTTGCTTCAAAGACTACATATCAGGACCTCGGCTAGACCGATTTGCATTGCCTACAGCCAATTAAAGAGATAAGGAAAAGTCCTAGCCAGCTCTGTACATATCAGTAGGTGGAAATAGGGCCAGGTTCAGCCAAGATGGAAATAATTGCTCTTCTTTCAAGGAGAGCCATCCAGTTGGTCCTCCACAGTATTCAGCATTGTATCAGGCACATGACAAGGACAAAGTGAATATATGAGTGACTGATTGATACAGCATCCAAACAAAAGTTCAAGAGGGTCCTTAGGTACGGGCTGAACTCTGTCTTAGTCACTTTTCCATTGCTGAGACACAGTAACTGATACCACAGTTTAAAGGAAGAAAGGTTTATTTGGCTCAGTTTCCAGTTTAGTCCAAAGTCGACTGGAAGACAGCTGCTCATCCCATGGCAGCTAGGAAGGAGAGAGGATAGGAAGGGAGAGAGGGAGAGAAAGGGAGAGAGAGAAGGAGAGAGAGATTCTGGGGACAAGAATATACCCTTCCAGGTCATACCCCCAGTGACCCACCTCCAACCAAACCCCACCTCCTAATAGCACATTTAGATATTGAATTCATTGATGAATGAATCCACTGATCAGTATGGCACCCCCATGATCTACTTATCTTCCGGCACATGAGACTTTGACATTGTAGATCTAAACCATAATGGATTTGGCTAACCATAAAAAAAGAGAAGTTGACTCTTTTTCTTCAAAACTATTTGAAGAAATACCTATGTGGTTAAATTGGAGGACTCTGAGTACAAACAGAAATGTACCTTTCTCTGGATATATACTGTTGTGTTCATCTTCCCAAACCTCAGAAATCTGTGTACCTGCTTTCTCTTATCCTTGATGGTGGCTCATGGAGCATATGGAGCAGGTAGGGACCACAGGTGTACTTTGGGATTGATCATGGTCTTTGAGGCAGCACAGATGGACCAACTGGCTTATTTCTGTTCAGATCATTGTCTTAGTTCCCAAGTACAGTTTGACCAATTTCTCATCACCATCAACTATCTATCAAGATCCCAATCTATTTTGTTACGAGGACAGCCACATGGAGTCCTTATGCATCTGGGGTTGCTCATTACTGGAAGTTTAGAATTTCCCCACTTGTTCCTACCAAAGACTGAGAATATATTTTAGTAGGAGTCACAATTGTAGACATATTTATGCTGCCATGAGATAGCAGAGACATTTCCTGCTCCACAAATATATTACCTACTTCCTGTATTTCTTGGCCCCTTGCAGATAGATGGGGCCATGTGACTAGTTCTGCTAATGGGATATGAGAGGAAGTACCACGTGTTACTTCCAGGTTGAAGCATAATTCCAGGTTGGGGTGGGATATCCAAGTGCTGTCTTCCCTTTCCATGGTAATCATGGAGATCATGTATTTCAGAGAATATAGCTGCAAGATGCAGGGTCTGCTATTAGTCTGTGTTTTAAGTCAATATGTTGACCATGGCTCCTTTGACCATCTTACAGCCCCTGACCATCCACACTGGGCAGGGAATAACCCTTTGTTATATTAAGGCCCTAAAGATTTAGGGTGAATTAATTATTGCAGGACAGTATAGCCTAGTCTGACTGGTATAAAGGTCTGAAACATTGGAACAGGGACCTGTACTGGCCATGTTCTCACACAAGCCTGCCTGGGTGTCCTGTCTATGCAAGACACCACTTAGGTGGACCAGGTGTAGGAAGCTACTTCACTGATAGAAAGAAGTTCCAACTAATTTTTGCTTTAGGGAAAATAAACACTGGGGTTTACAATGGTTAATAAATGATGTTCCCTTTGGACCCATTAGAAGCATGATAAATATTTGATATTTGACATGATTGTTTAGTATGGGATATTTTGGTGGTTTCAGGGTCATGATCATTTATAGAGGATCTAAAAGCCAGTTTCTGATGAGCTGGGTAGATACTCAACATGTCACCCTTATGTCTCGTATGTGTATGTGCATGTATGTACACACATGCCCTTACATACCCTTGAGTTCAGAGGGGTTAAGAATAAAATAGGGATTTTTGTCTATTCTAGTTTGTAGCTGGCTACCTGGTAGCTCTAGAAGCCAATGTCAAGCAGTAACAGATTTTTATAAACAGTAAATGGAGCCAGAAAATCAACTCTTAAAGGACGAAATCCAATCACACATTGAAATATTAGGCAGTAAACATCGTTGTCAAAAGTGCAGGCTTTGGGGCCGGTGAGATGGCTCAGCGGCTTAAGCGCCTGCCTTGCAAGCGCGAAGGCCCGAGTTCGACTCCCGGATCCCACATACGAAAAAGGGGCCGGTGATATCGCTCAGCGGCACGGGTGCCTGTTGGCGCGTGAGGTCCTGAGGTCGTCCCCCCGGTACCCAAAAAAAAAAAAAAAAAAAAAAAAAAAAAAAAAAGTGCAGGCTTTGAACTCTGCCTGGTTGGGCTAGAATCTTGGACGTGCCACTCTTCCACTTAGGAAGAGAGAAAGTAAAGGCAAAGGGCTCATCTCACTGACCAGAAGTTGGTCTCGTGACTGGGCCCACATAGAAGGGAGGCTTGCAGATATAGTCTCCATGCTGGGAGGCCATGGGCCCAGCCTCAAATCATGGATTCTACAATGAAGGAAAAAGAAGAAAGCAGACATTAGGGTATAGTTTTCAGTCTGTGTCCCAAGCACTTAAGACAGTTGGGGAAACTAGTGAGCAGACAATGAATGCGGACCAAGACTCTCATGGGAAGTCTGCCATACTGGATGGAGCTGGTCCTGCTCTAAGAACAGTGTAGACCATGCCACCATGCTTGGAACAGTTTGGTTTCATTTCATGCTCAGGTTGAATATACAGGCTGTCCTTTTGCTTTAACGGAGTAGCACTAGCAATTTAGAAATAAAACGAGCAAAAGCAAGCGTGAGAATGAAGTGACTGAGTCTTACATTCCTGGAGAAATGGTGCCAAGGGCATTGACATGTGTCACCGCAGAGAGGAACCCTGGAGAAGCAGCCAGAGGAGCAGCAGCTCCAGAGTGCATGGAAGGCACTCCAGCTCGTGGGGGGTTCAGACAGACGTGGGGAAGTGGAATGCAAAAGAGAACTGCTCTGCTTCTTCCCAAGGTAGCTTTCCTTCCCTCAGCTCATGGGTGAGGGCAGAAGGAAGGGGAGGCCATAGGGAGGAAAACAGGGGAGGCTTGTGGAGGGCTGGAGGCTAGGAGGGAGAACTGCCACTCCCGAAACACCCCCAAAACACAGTTGCTGGGATATCAGGTGAGGGAGTGGCTGTATCCCAGGTGTGCATGACAAATGAGGCCATGGCAGGTGTTGTCCGATCCTTTCCATCTCTGATACTCTAGTTATCTTGCTGAAAGGAGAGCAAGATTCACCCTGTGAATGAGCCAGAGTGTCTCAAAATGTGGCTAAGGAAGCTCTGGGGTTCCTAAACCAGCAATTGTGACTGAAGCAGCCATTTTTAGAGCGTGTCTATAAATCAGTGATTCTGGAAGTGTGGCTGAAAACCTCTGGAGTTCCCCGGAGAGTTCCCAAGAAACTTTCAAAGGGTTCACTAGATCAAAATTATTTTCATAATAATACTACAATTTTATTGTTATTTTCATTTTTATTCTCTAGTACGTGTATGATGGAGTTCCCCAGAGGCCGTGTGGTGTTGAGATATCTCTCAACAAAGTGAACACAGAAGTAGTTCTGAGAATCACTTGTCTTCAGTTAACTCAGACTTTACAGAGATTTTCAAAAATGTAAATCAATCCCATTCTTCTCAGCTGATGTATTTTTTGAAAATAGTTATTTTTCAGTTATTTCAGTGCACAAAAATGTACTATATATGTAAACAAACTAGGGGTTTATTAGGTTACTGTAAACCAATTAATAACTTTTAAACACTCATAATTTTAATTTCTAATATGACAAATAGCAATATATATAACTTACCTTAAACAAAAGCCCTTTGGGGGCCTCACTGATTTTCACGATTAGAAAAGCGTTTGAAGACCAAATAATTTGAAAGCCACTACTGTAAACAAAAGAACATTTGCAAATATTCGTGTTCACGCATACACATGTCCACTTAACAGGATATTGTGATCAAATATCCTTTCATATCTCCAGGTCAACAGTTGGTCAACTTTTTCTCTAAAGTGCTAGAGAGCAAATATTTCATGCTTTATGGGGCTGTATGGTTTCTATAGCAACTGCTCAACTCTACCTTGGCATTGAAAAACCAGCCACAGACAATAGGTAGCAGATGGGCGTGGCTGTGTTTTAAGAAAATTCTTTATGAATACTGAATTTTGAACTTTGGAGTCACAAAATATTATCTTTCTGCAAATATTCCTCTTTTCCCACATGAACACATTTATAATGATAAATGATATTTTTGTTTCCTACTTTTGGGTTTGGGAAACGAGATAATTCATGCCACATCACCCCTCTCAACACTATCAATGGCCTTCACTCTCAGTGGGTGGTAAAGGTCAAGGGTGTCATGTGGAGTTTGCTTTTGGGTGAGGGGATGTGTGAGCTGGGTGCCCTCAGAGAGATGCCAATGAGGAACCCAGCCAAATGCAGGGCTACACAAAGAGGAAAAAGAGAAATGCGTTATGTTGCGCCGGAGTCCAAATCATAGCACAACCTCTGACTTTCTTTTTTTTTTGTGGGTACCGGGGGTTGACCTCAGGACCTCGCGCGCCAGCAGGCACCCGTGCCGCTGAGCGATATCACCGGCCCTTTTTCGTATGTGGGTTCCCGGGAGTTGAACTTGGGCCCTCGTGCTTGCCAGGAAGGTGCTTACGCTGCTGAGCCATCTTACTGGCTCTCAGCCTCTGACTTTCAACACACACATTGTGTTTACTGGGTGCTTTTCATATACCAGGGGGTCTAAAAGTTAAAACATTAAAAATTCGTATCCTATTTGCCATAGAACACTTTCAGGAAAGCCTTTTTGGGAAGAATGAAAGTGAATAAAGAGGCTCATATTCTCTGGCAAGACTTCGGGTGTTTGGGACTCATGGGGTTAAGTTCGATGCAATAACAGTGAGTACTGAATTAGTAAACACTAAACCACTGCTTCTAGGGAAAGTACAGGGTTAAGTTCCTGTGAATCTCTGATCAGATTTTTGTTGACAGATAAAAATAATAACCTGTATTTTGTGCGTTTCTACTTAGAAGCACATTATTTAATACACACTGCAGATTCATTTGCATTGAACTTGCCGCCCTATTACTTGTGCCTGAACTAAGCTTCTCTAACCCACAAAGCACATCAGAGCCTCCTCGCGCTTGGGAATTCTACAAAGTACTTCCGCACTGTGCTTGGGGGCTGGTGTGGACAGAGAAATCACCACTGCAAAGTTCAATGATGCAAAGAGCACAGCACTAAGGAGAGCCAAGAAGGACACTTGACAGTCTGGGCACACCCGGGAGAAGGCAGAATGTTGCCTTGTTCGGCCGCAGGCGGGAGCATGGGCTCTGGCCACTCACAGACTTTACTGCTCCACACTTTGTGATTGATTTGGAAAGTGCTGTGAGTCCCAATTTTGAGTTTAGAAATTAATTTTATGGCTTAGATGAATTTGCAGAGAGTTCACGAAGAAAGAAAATTAACTGTGTATATATTGTTGGTATAAGTAAAGATCTCAGGATGAAGTCTGTTTTGAAGGGGATTTGGGTCATGTGCATCTAGAGTTATTGATTCTGAGAGTTCAGCTTCTGAGACTTAGCCAGAGAGAATCATCAGGCAAATGAGTAAATAATTATGTACAAGGATGTTTATTGAGGAGCTGTTTATAACACAAGGGAATACTATGCAACCATTAACAAAATAAATTGGTGAACGTCTGTTAATATGAAAAGTTTACAAAACGTGGTAGTTAAAATACAGTCTGCCTTCCACAACTATGGGTTCTGTATCTGTGTATTCAAACAGTTGCAGATTGAAAATATTTGAAAAGAAATTACATTTGTACTGAACATCCTGGCTTTCTTTTTTTGTCATTCCCTAAACAACACAAAATAACCACTATTTACTTAGCATGTGCATTGCATTAATTATAATAAGCAATGTAGAGATGATTTCACAGTATACAGGAGGGTGTGCGCCAGGTCATATGCAAATACTATGACATTTTATATACAGGCTTTGAGTATCTTCAGATTTTATTGTATCTGGGAGGTTCTGGAACCAATCCCCACTGGATATGGAGGAGTGACTCTGCAGTTAGACAGTACCCACACCACAGTACTGTTTTGTGAATAAATGTCTCGTTTATCTTGTATGATATAGACCTACTCAGTTTGTGATTTAGCGTACTCAGTGAATCTGGAAAGATATATATGTCATTGCAGTATTGTGTCGATGAATTGCGATGACATGAACATAATTTTGTTCTTTTTCCATGTTTTCTAAATCTGTTTACAATGAGAGCTGCCTTCATAACTAAAAAAGTCTTATTTCTCTACTGAACATCTGGGGGGTGCTTACTCTATGCCAGGCACTGGGCTAAGTTCTTTAACTCTTGAGTTTTAATTAAAAGTCTATAAAACAATAGTTGCTTATATTTCACAATTTTTAATAAAAGTGGAGAAAGTCTGAAGATCCACTTGCTCCAGGAGGGCCTCGAGGGCCTGCTCCCTCTGACATGTCTTGCTGCCATTCTGTGAACAGGAATCACAGAGGTGGAGTCTCTGGCCCAAGTCCCCACTGCTCAGAAAAGTGCTGAGGCCTGAATCTGTACGGCCAGGGCAGAATTCCTGGGGCTTGGCCACAGCGACAAGGCCAACAGTTTCAGGCAGGAATTTTGCCTGTCTCCTTCTCCTTCTCTGTTTTTAAAAGAAATAGGCACTGTCTAAGCTGAGTTGAGCCTAGTATTATCTGGTTTTCTTCAGAGCCCGAGCAGAGAGGAGCTGCTGCAGTTCAGTTAGGCGGGGCTGTCTGGGGGACAGAGTTTCTGGGAGAGAGAATTCTCTGCCCAGAGCCAAGTCAATTGTCAGCAGTGCCCCTGACCGCACAGGATGAGCTTACCAGATGTAAGTTACCACATGTAAGCTCATCGGCGTGAGAGATTTGTATGTACTGTATCCTTTGGAGCATTGCTCTATAACCAACCTGTATTTTCCTAACAGTCAACAAATCAAAAAATGACCAAATGTGATAATGGGAGGCGAGTTCAGGCTCCAGCCCTTTCTCTCTGCCTGGCACTGTTCCCTAGTTCCAGCCTCTACACTATGATGCTTCACGAATCCTTAGCTTCCCAACTTTTTCCTTCTGCTCCACTATTTGAAACCACACTATCTACTATATTTGAGGGCAGAGGACTTGGATGCCGGCCCCACAGTGCCACATCTGCATGTGGGCCCTTGACCAATTCACTAATCCTTTCTGGCCCTCAGGTTATCCATTTGAAAAATGAGGTCTAAAAATGTCATGTTTTGATTTGTTGACTTAAAAAATGCAGGTTATGGACCTAGCAATTAGATCCCAGCCTGCATATTGGAATGTACTCCTTCCTGCTACATGTACGTTTCTTATGGCAAATCCCAATGCTTGGAATTTTGCAATGTCAACACAAACAGAGGACTGAAGAGCTGTTCCATCCCAGCATCAAGGAGCTTTGTCAGGGAGGTAGTCCAGCGGGCAGGAGCAAGAGGACCTTCCCAAGTCACACCACGCAGGGAGTACCTTGATCTATGCAGAATGAGTCGGTCCCCCTCAGGGTCAACTGATTGGAGCTCCAGAGATCACGTGGCAGTATTAGGCACAGTTTATGGTTCTTTTCAGGGAGCCAGATCCTCCAAGAATGGTATAAATGTCGGTTTCATGAAAATCCATTCTAAAAGCCCCAATCAACTTCTCAATCATCTGCCCCCCTTTTTCCTCCCAGCTTTCCCAGAGTGCCCGAGGAGATTCTGAGATCAGAGAGCATAATTACAAATGAACTGGGGCTCTGGGACAGCTTACAGCTTAATTAGCTCTCCTCCCTACACTGTCTCTGTGGCTCAGCCTCACTCTTGCTGGGCACAAGAGAACTGACTGCCAAAGAATTCCTAGCAGGAGCCACTCAGCCTGTTAACATGCTCTGCTTGGTCCCTCCTGACACTCACATCCAGGCTGCAATTAGGCCCAGCCAAAGAGAGGGAGAGGCCTGGCCTGGCATCTCCTGCCTCAGCTTGCACATCCGGAGCTGGCTGGGGTGGCTGCTTGTCTGGGCCAGCCCAGAGGGGAGGTGCACAGGAATGTGGAGTGGCAGCAGCTGCAGGAGCCTACACCTGCTGGGCCCAGCCCAGGTCAGGAGGCTGCTAGCTGCAGATGTGTTTCCAGGGGCGTCTGGGGCTGAAGTGACCTGTCCCTCACACTGCCAGGACAGTACCTGCGAAGGGAAAGGACATTCAGAGAGATAAGGGCTGGCACAAATCCTGGGTAAGAGTCACTCTGGGCCATGCACAAGTCAGTGCTTCCTAAAAAGGACTTCGGGGTTGTGAGATATCAAAAAGACAGAACTTTACAGTTGCATCTGCAGGAAAAGTACAAACCCCTAAATTGATTTTGAGGTCCTCATGACTTCCGGGTGGCTTAAAGCTAGAGTTATCTGGGAGTTTCCGGCTTGACGTAAATGACTCTCCTGTAAAGTGAATTTACTTCCCTCTCTCCCAGAGAGGAGGAAAGTTGGAGGAAGAGTCTTGAAGGTGGAAAAGAGAGGTCATTATGGATGCCTGTCCAAGAAGACAAGGGGAGAAAAAAGGAGTGCTGCCTCCCTGCTCCCACCTCACCCTCTCTGCTGCCAAAAGGGTCTGCCCAGGCTGACTGCAGGACCCCAGACCCTCCCAGGAGGATGGAGGGTCTCCCCCTCAGAGGCAGGGAGTGAAAAACCAAAACTACAATGAACACATGTTGAATTTAATGTCTCTAAAACCCAGTATGCTGTCTCAAACTCAATCATCACTCTGCTTCGGTTGTCTAAAAATGTGTTTGCATGTCACCCAGGATATATATTAATCTGTTTGCTAGAATAGGGAGTGGGTTCCCCAAAAGCAAGTGCCCCAGGGCCATGGGCCAAGAGATGGAAAAAGCACAGATCTGTCCAGTAACCACCAAAGTGCTGAGACCTCATACAGAACACAGCTGGGGGAATAAACTTCCTTGTCAAGGGCATCTTTGGTGCTCACGCCCTCCGATTGACACTCACCTGCCAGGTGCACAGTCAGAACCAACCAAGGATGCCAAGTAGCCCAAGCACAGGGCAGCCAACACTGCTCTCACTTTCTCCTTCAGGGAAGATTAAGGGGGAGCCCTTGAGTGTGAGAGGAAACTTCCCTCTATCCCCTCTATTTTTTTTTTTTGTGGGTACCGGGGGTCAACCTCAGGACCTCGTGCACCAGCAGGTGCCCGTGCCGCTGAGCGATATCACCGGCCCTTTTTTCGTATGTGGGTTCCGGGAGTCGAACTCGGGCCCTCGTGCTTGCCAGGCAGGCACTTACGCCGCTGAGCCATCTCACCCGCCCTATCCCCTCTATTTTGGAAGGATAATGTTTTACCAGGTTTTCACCATCCGGAAGTGTCCTATGTGTTTCCTTTGGCTGTGAGCATGGTGAATTTTTGTTATATTGTTAAATTTGCATCCAATCTGTTCACAGAGTGAAGACAAAACGACCAGGCCCTCATTGCATTTATATTTTAAACAGGCACTGACTGAATGCCACGTGCCTGGCAGGTGCTATTTTTGATGTGCTCAGAGACCAGTGCGGGACTTAATTGTGGAACAACAAGGAAAGCCCCAGAGCAGGGGAATGTGCAGTGTGAAGAGGCCTGGGGATGGGGGAGCACAGAGGACCTGACTGCTGGGCTGGACCTCTGACAGGACAGGGGTGTCCCTGGGTGTTGGTCTGAAGGAGGGTGGAGGATTAGGAGGCAGGGTCTGGGATGCTGGGCAGGAGCTCAGAGGTGGACTGTGATCAGAGAAACGGACCCTGCATGCTGCCCTGAGAAACTGGGGCAGCATCTCCAAGCTACAAGAAAAGTCAACAGTGGATATTTGTGGTTTCTGCCTGTAAAGTATAGAGTAGAAGGCAGGGAAGGGAGAAGGGAGGCCTCTTCTGATATGAATTTTTTAGCAAAGTCATCCCTGTTTGTCAGCCACAACCATGAAGGCTTCCAGCGCAGTGCTGTCCTCCCCGTGTACCCCAGGTTGCCTTCTGGAGCTTCTCATCCCTGTCCATATACTGGGGATGACTCCGTGAAGGCCCCAGCTGACTCTGGACCTAGGTCAGGCCTGCTGGAAACCCCCAGGCCTTGTTACTCAAGGAGTTGTCCAGGATCCAGAAGCCTCAGCATCACCTGAATGCTCTTTGCAAATGCAGGGTCCCCGCCTACTGACTCATGTTTCTCAGCTCATCAGGGTCTCATGTGATGCCCTGAGGTTTTCTGGACTGAGGATCACTGCCTAGGGACATGAGACTGAGGGTGGACCCTTCTGTTCCCAGGTCATAGAGGGCAGGACCAAAGAAAAGCCAGGGATTCTCCCCAGGTTCTGAGCCAGCCTCCAGCTTAGTGCTGGGAGGCCGGCCAGAAAGGGCTCAATCACTGTCAGGCACATGGTGTCAGGCATAACAAAGCCACCCAGGAATGCAGGTGAGCTCATGCCGCTGGGCAGCTGCGGTTCATGCTGCAACAAGCTGCGTGTGTTTCGTGGGGGAGGTGGCTGGCACAGGTGGAGTCATGTGCCCAGGCCTGTCGGCACCTACATAAGCCATGATTATCTGGTTTTTTTTTTCCCAGAGAAGGAGCTGCCACACAAAGATTTCAGCAGAGCAAAGTCACTAGTCCCACACTTGGATAGAACAGTATCCACAGAAACAAAGAATAACGAGAAAGAGAGAGAGAAAGAAAGAGAGAGAGAGGGAAAAAGAGAGAGATGAATGCAGGCCTGACCTAATGCTGACATGATTCACCTCGCTGGGAAAAGCTCTCCACCTGGGCTGATCTGCAAGTCACAGCATGAGAAAAATTTCTCATCACCTTCAGGGCCTTAAGCACTTGAAAATAATAAAAAGGAAAAGTTTAGAATGAAATTATGGTTGAGTCTGCCTGTCTGGGAGGAGCCAGCTCAGTGGGCAAGGCTGGCTTAGATGGTCAGACTACAGGCACAGGAAGAGATCAGACACCAGCAAAACTGGCTCCCACAGGCCAGCGCCAGCACCCTCCTGGCCAGCTGCTGCCAACTCTGGCTTCGCATTGGATGCTCCTAGGAGTGTTGCAAAATGCTGAGACCTGGGCCACACTATTCACCAAGCAGATCTAAATCTCTGGGGGTAGGGACAGGCACTCAAAGGTGTTTAAGGCTCTCCAGGTGACTTTAAGGTGGTGACACCAGTGTTGAGAAGCACCAGCCAAGGCTGAAGGCAAGAGACAGAAGAAAGATTATGGACCTTTGTTTCTGTCCCTCCGCATTATTCCCTTGTGCTGGGGAGGGGTACAGGCTTCAGTGAGGACAGGAGAAATGGTTCTTAGCATTCAGCTCTTCGAGAGTTTCATCAGCCCAGGGGTTGCAGAGTGGATAAGGAGGGTGCATCTGCAGGGATGCTTCTCAGCAATTCCGACACTTCCAGCTTTATCAGTGGCACACTTCCTTTTTCAAAAAACTTGCATATCCGGGACCTTATCTTACTTCGTGTATTAATTTTCTACTGCTGATACAAGTCAGTACAAACATGGTGGCTTGAGACAAAACAATCATGTCACTTCATAGTTCTGGAAATCAGAAATCTTAATGTCAAGCCTTCCCCAGGGCTATGTTTCTTCTGGAGGTGCTGGGGTGGGGTCTACTGCTTGCATTTCTTGGCTTATGGTCCCTTCCTCAAGTCACACTGACCTCTGCATCTGTACCACATCTCTTTCTCTCTCTGACTCAGGCTCTCCTGTCTCCTAAGGATACTGTGATTACTTTGTGCCCACCAGGATAATCTCTCATCCAAAGATCCTTAACAATCCCATCTGCCACATCCTTTTTCCCATGGAAGGTCACATTCACAGGCTGTGGGGATTAGGAAGTAGACATTTTCTGATATATAAGATACTCTCAAGACAATTTAGCCCTGTTCTGGGGCACCAGCACTGAGGCCCCCATTTGGAAATGCTGGATACTCTGCCCCATCCCTCCCTCCCTTTCACACTGGGCCTGACCACAGCTGGTCACAGTCTAGTGGGACTGGATGGCTGTTGGGCGATGGTCTTCTCAGTAAAGGATGCCACTTTCTTCACCTGCAAGACCAAGGGTCAAAGCGTGGTGTGTGGAATATTCAAGAAAACTCTCAGCTCTTCCTTCCATTTCCCATGCCAACCAGAAGAAGGTAGTTTCCTTATGGTGCTTATTTTAGTTAATCTTCTTGTTGCTGAGACAAAATACCCAACACCCAAAGTTAAAGGAGAAAAGGTTTATTTAGCTCACAGTTTATAGAGGTTTCAGTCCATAATTGGCTGGGTCCAAGGCAGGGTGGCATGGCAGAGGGGCATCCCAGAGCAGAAGACAAGCAGCAGCAACAATAAGCAATAAGCGACCAGTGACAAGTGATGACACTCTTTCTGTCCCTTATATCTTATCCAGGCTACTCACCCTTAGGGCAGGTAGCACTCACACCCTTAATCCTAGCATTGCATCCTTGGTCCCAGCATCACACACCTGAAAATATACGAAAAGCTCCACTATGACTGCATGAGGCTTTGGGGGGACATCTAGACACAGCCATAACAGTCCTCCACAAAGGCTCATTGATAGCCCATCACCAAAGACTGCAGAAAATCCTAATTCCCCCTTGTTTACCAGGAGAATACAGTTCCCCCACTTCCTCTTCAGTCCACAGGTTCAAAGATTACCAATTCAATTTCTTGGGTGGCCTAGTAAAAGGGAGAGAAAGAAGTAATTACTCTTCTCTGATGTTGCTTGGGTAGTTTTAGATTTTAACATCAAATGAGACTATGCCATGAAAGTCTTTGGATGTATTTTGGGTTGGTTTCTGTCCTAGTGGCCATGACTACATGGGCAACTTGAACTTATCAATAAGGGAAAATCCCACATGCAAAAGAGACTGAATGAGTAGCAACTTGGGGCCCCTCCAGGGAAAATCGTTGTCATCACAGGTGTGGAGGGGATGCTTACTTTTCTTTGCCAGTCCTCACTTAACTCTGAGGGGTTGGCTGGCATTATCTAGAGAGTTTGGAGTACAGGAACATGACTTGCCTCTTTCTTCACAGCTTTAGAAGGTTATTTACCAAGCCCTCCAATTCCTGGGTTGAAAAGATCACTAAATGATATAAAATACTCTCAAAACAATTCAGGAGTCAGTCAATATTTATAACCAGGGGCTTCAACTCAGGAGGCTTCACAAGCCTATTTGAGCTTCACTTAACCAGTGTACATTGATCATTTGCGGGAAAACTTTTGCCTGCTGGCCTCTTCCATCTTTATTATACTACACAATTGGGAATACACTTAACTTTTAAAGTTCAACTAGTGCCATTTGAAGAAAAAATTTCCACCTTATTTTAAAGCCCTGTCTTGTTCCCCTGCAGTCTGAGTAAACATTACTCAATAGCCAAAGTTACTTAAGCATCAATCATTTCTACTTCAAGGAGAAGGTAAAGGGAACAAAGATGTAACAGCACAAAAAGATTGAAATTTAACCTCCACTGCTGGGTGCATTCCAATCCTGTTCAGATTAGTTCTTCAAAAAGAAGCCCCAGAGAACTGATGGTATAAAATGAAATTCTCTTTCTCAAGGATTGCACTTGAAAATGAAGTAAAGCGTCCCGGAAGCTCCAAGCAGGTGGTAAACTCACCTAGAGTGGGTGTATTTGCTCTCTCTTCTCTTTTGAGTAATTTCTACAAACCTTTTGAATTCCTCTTCTGCTAAGTGCACCCTCCTCCAGATGCATCTCTGGCCCAGCTCTCCTCCGTAACTCCCTTCAATAGACTTCCCAGTTCATGACCTTCCACCATCTCTCTTAACTGCTGCTCTTTTCCTTCTACCTAGTCTCCGAAAAAGGAAAAAAAAATTATAGAAAAATTAGCCTTCAAAAACTACTTTCTCTAATCTCATTGGCTTCCAAGATTCCATTCATTGGTTCTGAGACGCACAAGTCCTATGCAAAGTGGGGCAGTGTTTTTCCAGCTGTGTCTCAGACCACCTGGACCTGACTTACCTAGGGAGCTCATTAATCACACAGACTCCTGAACCTCACCCATGTTCAGGAGGGGAAGGGAGTCTGCATGATTAACAAGCTCTCTAGGTGGGTCTTCTGCCCAGTGACCTTGGAAGTCTGCTGTTACTGAGGGGGCAGCGTGGTTTGGAATCAGAGAAACCCTTGCTGGATTCTGTGCTTTCCCTTTACTGAAGCATGATTTTTAAGATAGCTTATTGAGATATGCCACGGACCTATGATTTCTACTTTATTCACAGAGGTGTGCAGCTATCACTATAATCAGTTAGTGTGGTGACATTTTTTAACACACCAGAGGAAACTCTGTATCCATTAGCAGTCACCCCCAATTTACCCTTAAACCCCACCCCAGCTCTAAATAACCACTGATCTTCATTCTTCCTCTATGGATTTGCTTATACTATGCATTTCATATCAGTGGAATCATGCAATATGCTGCCATTTGTGTCTGATTTCTTTCAGTTAGCATAGCGTTTTCAAGATTCAACCATGTTGTACCATATACCAGTACACCATTCTTTTCTTATGGCTGAGTAATGTTTCATTATATGAATAGAGCACCTTTTTCTTATCGATTAGTCTGTTGGTGAGTATTTGGGTTGTTTTCAATTGGGGCCATTATGAATGAGGCCGCTATGGACGTTTATGTACAAGTTTTTGCATGGATGTGTGCTTTTGTTTCTCTTGGATATACACCTATGTATGGAGTTGCTGGATCATATGACAACACTATGCATAGCATTTTGAGGAACTGCCAGATTGTTTTCCAAAGTAAGCTGCACCATTTTACATTCCCATCAGCAATGTATAAGAGTATAATTTCTCCATATCCTTGACAATCTGTTATTTTCCATCTGTTCTACTATCAGAATCTGTATCAGTCAGTATTTACTAGAGAAACAGATATAACCCAATATATACAAATGTATAAGAAATTACAAAATTGGCTTACGATGGTCAGCCAGAGTTGGATGAGGAAGAGTGCAGAGGGTATCTGCACACTGGAGACCGAAGTTTCAGTCCAAGATCTGGAGCTCACTGCAGAGTCCCATGCAAGTCTGTGTCAGGAGGCCGACGCGTCTGCGACTGTAGGCTGAAGAGTCGTTTACGTAGGAAGGCTGAAGGATCCATGGTGGAAGCTGAAGCTGAAAGAGTCTGCACTGGAAGCCGGGAGATGACATCCAAGCTGAAGATGAAGACTGGAGCTCCTCTGAAGAAGAGAAGCAGATCTGTCCTTCCTCAGTTTCCCTTTATACTATCCAGGTGACGAGCTGCCTTAGGGTGGGTCTTCTACGTCCTAGGGTGTAGAATTGCTGAGCCGATTTATTTAAGCTTCTAAACTTCTCAAGTTGACACAGTCAATCAACCATTACACCATCCTAGTGGATGAAAAGAAGTATTTCGTTATGGCTCTGATTTATATTTCTCTAATGAATAATGATGTTGAGCATCTCCTGTATTCATTCTGGAGTAGCCGTATGCTTTAGTATAGTATTTCACCTCTCTAAGCTTCAGTTTCCTTGTGGGTGAAATGGAGATAATTGACAAGGTGGTTGAATTAAATGAGGTGGTGAAGCTGGAGTCTCTGACACATAGTAGGCACTTAACAAAGGTTGACTTTCCACATCATTAATTCTGAAACATATCAACCTAGTTAGTCTGAAATCATGATTCCCAGAATTTCCTGTCTTTTAAGGTTCTAGATTAGGCTTGGACACGAGTTATCTGTGGGAGCTTCAGAAGATGCAAATGGTTTGCACCCACTTTATGCTCTGAAGGTTGATGCCTTAGTCACTTTCTCAGCACTGGGTCACAGTACTCGACACCCACCATTTTAAGGAGGAGAGGTTTATTTTGACTCGCATTTTCAGTCAATGGTGGCCTGGCTCCAAGACAGAAACAGCATGGTATGGGGGTAGAGAGTAAAGCTGCTAATATCATGATGGACAGAAAGCAGAGAGCAAAGGGAGGAGCTGGGGAGGGAAATGCACCCTTTCAGGTCACGCCCCCAGTGACCTGTCTCCCAGGCCCCACCTTCTAACAGCACATTCAGCTACCAAGCTCATTAGTGGATAAATCCACTGGTAAGCATAGTTTCCCATGATCCAGTCACTTCCAAAAGCTCTGCCCTCTGAACACATGAAGTTTTGGGGGACATTCTAGATCTAAATCATAGCAGTTGGTGTAGTACACTCCCACAGCTCATGCATGTGCTGATTTTCTGCCATCTTGCTTTGTTGGCCCAGGGCAGCATGAGCACCTCCTTCATCTCCTCCAATTCCTGGGCCAGATGTTGTGCATTTCTGTGGCAAAGGGTGTAGTTTCTTCAGCAGATCATCCATGTTATCAAAGTTGGATGGGAAGACCAGCTTGGGTTCCAGATAGTCCTCATGGTTCTAGTTTAGCCTTGCTCTTCTGTTCATACCCATTTTCTCTCTTTACTGGTAGTATGGCTGAATTAAATTGACTTCAGACTCAACGCTAGAGGCAACCACCTTGCATAGAATTTCCAGCCTCCAGTATGGTAAATGGCTCACTTTCTATAAGAAATCCCTGCTTCTCCATCAGAGTGATTCAACTTCTCTGACTAAACACATGAGCTATAATCACAAAGGGCAGTTTTACCATCTTTCCCTCTTGAGAAATAAACAAGGGATTCATGAAATTTGGTCTCACAAGAATAAATATGATGACCTGGAGTTCTTTCCACACCAGTAATCCAGGTCCCAGCAGAGGGAACCTCCACTTGTCCCTCCTGTGGAAGCTTCTTTTTGTTGCTATTACAAATGACCACTAAACTAGTGACTTAAAACAACACAGATTTATTATTGTGCACTTATAGAGATCATAAGCCCAATGTGGGTCTCACTGGGACAAAATAAAGTTGTCAGAGCTATGTTTCTTCTGGAGGCTTTACGGGAGAATGTACTTCCTACTCTTTTCCAGGTTATAGAGATCACCTCTTTGGTTTATGGTTTCTTCTTTCATCTTCAAACTAGTAGGTAAGCATCTTCAAATCTTTCACTCTGTTCAATGATCCTCCTGCCCCTTTCTTACAAGGACTCCTGTGATTACCTTGAGCCTACCTGGATAATACGGAATACTCTCTGTCTCAAGATCTGCAAGATCTACAAAGTCCTTTTTGCTGCACGTCCACAGGTTATCAGGATTAAGACTTACACATCTTTGTAGGCTATCATCCTGACGACTGTATCTCCAGATCAATTCTCTCCTTCTTATTCTTCTGTGCAGTGGCCTGAGAGACTGACCTGAATGGCTGACTGCATCTGCCAGTTCTCTTGCTCTTTGATTTAGCCAGTTGGGGAGCAAGACACCAGCAAAAATTCAGAACAGAGAAGAGTCCCTGGTTACCTCCTCACTGGGGCACTGTGTATCGGATGTGTCCCTCTACTGAAGGACACATGCCCAATGACCAGTCATTTCTGTACAGCTGCAGCTCTGCTTGCACTTTGTTCTCCACAGCTCTGGGGATGTAGCAGCTATCCTGCCTGCCTGGCCCTTGGTACTGCACCATTTATTGTTGATTTCCTTTAAACTCACACACATCTCTGTAAAAGTTCCTGTTTGACCTAAATAGAACAGTTAAAACTCTAGAACACAACATAGAGATAAGGATTCATGACCTTGGACTTATCAATGGACATCTAGATATGACACAGAAAGAAAATCAACAACAACAAAGAATTGTTGAATTGGATTTCACCAAACTAAAACATTTTTCTATCAAAAAAACTTTTTTTCTGTCTAGTAAAAAAGTGCATAGGGAGCCGGGTGTGGTGGCACATGCCTGTAATCTCACCACTCGAGAGACTGAGGCAGGAGGATTTATGCGAGTTCGAGGCCAGCCTGGACTACAGAGTGAAACCCTGTCTCAACAGCCCCCCCCAAAAAAAAGACAACCTACAGGAGAAAATATTTGCAAGTCTATATTTCATAACAATATAGAAAGAACCTTTACAAATCAACAATGAAGAGACAATCTAATTAAAAAATAAACAAAGACTTGAATAGGCATTTCTCCGAACAAGATAGACAAATAGGGAAGAAGTACATGAAGAGATGCTCAACATTGTTTGTTATTAAGGAAATGTAAATCAAAGCACAATAACATACCTCTTCGTGCACGCTAGGATGGCTATAATCAAAACCAAAGGAAAATAACAAGTACTGGTGAAGATGTGGGAGAAGCAGAAGCCTAATGTGAATGTACAATGGTGGTGCTGCTGTGAAAGACAGATTTGCAGCTCCCTAATAAGCTAAATATAGAGTTACTAAGTGATTCAGCATTCCCATTCCTAGGTGTTTATATGCCAAATAATTGAAAACAAGTGTTCAGATGAAAATTTGTACATGAATGTTCATTACAGAATTATTTACAATAGCCAAAAGGCATAAAGTGTTTAAATATTCATCAACTAGGAGATGGATAAACGAAATGATATACCCATACAACAGGATATTATTTTGCAGAAATAAAAGAAAAAATAATAAATTCCTAATACATGGTACAACATAGATGAACCTTGAAAATTTATGCTAAGGAAAAAGAAAAGCCAGCCAGGAATGGCTATATATCATATGATTCCACTAATAGGAAATGTCCACAATAGGCAAATACAAAGAACCAGGAAGTATATTTGTTATTGTGTAGGGTTGTGAGAAGGTGAGAATGAGAAGTGATTGCTTAATAGATAGACTTTTGGGGGGGTGATAAAAATGCTCTGGAACTAGATTATGGTGATGTTTGTACAACATTGTGAAGGCGACAAACATCACTGAATCCTAACTTTATAATAGCTCAAATATTGTTTCATGGCATGTGTATTTTACCACACACACACACACATACACACATGCACTTCTTAGTATTGTGAGGTATCATCTAAAAGTATAGTTAATGCTTAAATTTATTATTACAGTAAAAGACATCTTGCCATTAATACCCCTCAAAATACTTCCCCATGCTTCTAACATACAAATCCCATCATTTTCCCACTTTCTGAAGCAGCTCTGGAAGTCTTCTTTTGTGTCTTTAATTGTGCTGTAATGGCTGCCTGAATGTCCAGAATCAATTAAAAACATTTACCTTTCATGGTCATTGACTTTGAGGAAAGCCAAGGGTCACATGGTGCCATATTCAGTGAATATGGTTGATGAAAACACATCATACTGTTTTTATGAGCTGACCTTTTCATTGGATGGCACTCAGCAGCAGCATTCACTGTAATTTTGAATTACACTGTCATTCACTGTAATTTACACATCTTGTAAAGACACTCACAAAACAGGATTTCCAGAACTGCTTCAGAAAGTGGCAGGAATGATGGAGTAAGTGTGCTCTGGAGATGCGGCCTGGGCAGAATGTTAAGAGGCACCTGCTGGCCCAGAGTTGGCCTTAAAAGAAACCTCTGTTTTATCTTCTAAGTTATGTGGAACTCTTCAGTGGGGCCCTTCACTCCCTGGCTGTCTAATTGTCAGGGATACCAGCTCTTCTTGGCTGGCTTTCAAGGTAGAAGCCCCCACTGCATTCCATAGGACCCCTAGGCAGAGCCTTATCCCTCACCCTCCTTCTGGATTTTCACACTTAGAATCTCTAGAAGTGCTCTCATTGCCCAGGCTCAAGTTCAGGCGTATCTCTTACAGTTCATAGCTTCCACTTTCCACCATTCATTCCATCCTGGCCCTTTATTTCCTCCTCATTGTCACTTCTGACCTTAGTTGCATTTCTATTTCATTGCCATTTGGATGTGGGGGTTGGGCCCTCCATATCATTGTCATAGATCCCCCCCCAAACCAGCTCCAATTTATGGGCAGAAAATACTTGCTTTTAGAACCACTCACAGCAGACAATGGGTGGTATTGCAAAAAAGCTAACACACGGGCCCTGGAGTTCACCGTTCAACAGCAATTATTATAATGTGACCCAAAGTTCAAGGTTCCTGCCAACCAAGCTATTTCCCAATGTTCTGGAGGAGGATACCCTTCAAATGCCTAGAGAGGCCCCAATTTATGGGGTGTTAAATCAAAACAAGGTCATAGAAAAATTGGCTGGCCCACTGTGAGTTCAAAGTGATTTCAACTAAAATAGGTAGAGAAGATGGAGACCATAGAAGAGGGAATCTCAGATTTAGTGTCTGATGTGCCATCTCCCCAAAACAAGCAATCTCCCAGGCTCTGACCTTGGCTTAGTGCAGACATTTCTGTGCTAAATTTCTACCGGCCTGCTATCAATCATATTCCGGAAGTCATAGCATATTTCCAATGCAGCATATCCCGAATTAAGTTAACTCCCTTTTTCTCTCCCTCCTCTTTCCTTTGTACCTGTGATCCTCTTGCCACCATCATCTCCAAATTACTCAGCCCCCTTGTGTCCTCATCTGTTATGCTGGCACTGTACCAAACTCCCTTTCCCCTCACTCTGGCTCCGAAGGGCCTAGTCTTTGGCATTCCCATTTCTTCCCTTTCCCACAGCCCACAGTCCCTGCTGCCAGCCAACACCAGCGGATCTCTGCTTCCCGGCTCTGCCTACTCTAGTCTACCTTCGGACCAAAGTCCAATTTCTCTGAAGCTTGCTCCAAGCTCTCTGTTCCCTGCCACAAGTCTTCAATTCATGATTATGACAATATTGAAAATTCCATTAATTCTGCATCTGATACTTTTTGAAGTATCAGATTACACTCCTGCATGGTGCTCCTGCATGGTGTAAGGGGCTGGTATTATAACAATTAACAATGCTGTCAGGGACTCGTGTCATGGTCACATGAAGAAGACAAACTTGACACTGTGCAATAGACTGAAAAGTGCTGTGGTTGATAGGGAGGGAAGAGAGTATCAGCTCAGGGACTACAAATAAGGGCACCCAACCTTCTCAGTGAGTCAGGCAAGATCCCCAGCACTGGCAGCATCAAGTCTAGATTTCTCAGCAAGGATTAGAGGGGTGTATATCAGTTTAAGGAATCGAGGATTATAAATCAGCCCAGCCCAGATTTCCTACCCTGGCCGATGGACTCCTCACATATTTCATGAAGAACCCATAAAACGCTTCTACCTCCTTCCAACAAGAAAACACCCTACTTCTAAACATTTCTATACATTCATTCTTCTTTCTCCTTAGATTATCCTTGTTCTTCCCCTCTTCCTGTCTTACTCCTACCGAGATTTCAAGAGGTGTGGAAACACCACATCTTCCCTGATGCCTTCCCTGGTTTCCATATCCACACATACTGTCTCTCTGTATTGCCCTTATCACTTTCTACATGGCCTGCTGTAGTAGACTGCTCATATCGCCTTTGTCTCTGGAACCCAGTGGTGGCAGAGACCGCATTTTGTTCATCATTGAGATGTACCTACCACAATGCCCTGCACATAGCAAAGCACTGACCTTCACCTCAGTGAAGGTGAAGTTGAGAGAAGGATGAGGCCCAGCAGGAGGTTTTATCCCAGCTACATTGAAACATGAATGAACCACATGTGGGACTGAGACCCTTCTGTGTGCACCACTTCTTTGTATTGAAATCAGCTCCTTCAACTGTCAAGGGCAAGTCGCATTCATTAGATCAACACATTGTAGGGGCCTTGGCCAATACACCATTGGTCTGCACAAAATACTTTCTAACTCTGACCAAGAACAAAAATTCTAAGGTCTTTCTCTTGATTCACATTGAGACAAAATTAAAGCCTAAATTTTGTAAGACTCCCAAAAGTCTAATCACTTTCTTTCTCATACAGGTGGGAAGGAGAACTTGCTTGAATTCTGGGGCCATCGCTTTCTGCCATCCTTCTCAAGCTAGCCCTCTCCATTTCTCCGCCCACTGGCAAACCTTTACCCCCAACCCAGTTCTCTTTGTATTGGCCACCAGCCCAACCCCCCCCCCCCCGTCCGCTCTTGGCTTCCCTTTGGAGAAAGTTTAAAAGGTTGGTTTCCTGCAACCGCTTTAGTCATATTCTGTTATCTTGATCAGCATTTTAATTTTACACTGTAAGGCATTCTGCCTCGAATTCTGACTTCGTTGGGGGAGGGGAATGAGTTGGAAAGAGGATTATTGATGACCGCTATATTTTATTATGTGTGATGGGCATGGGTTAGACATGCAGTTCGTCAAGCTGGGGTGGGAGGGGAGAAAGACACTAAACACTGTAAAGTCACAGAGCAAAATATTTTTCAAGGACACATCAAAGCCTTTTTCCAAGGCGTCTTGCATTGACCCCATTTCACACTGGCAAAACACAAGCTGAAATTAAAATAAAAATACCAGGCTGGTTCCATTGAGCCAGTTGAGCTGCTCAGCTAAGTCACTGATTTTATGAAAGTCACTGAATGCAAACGTTCCAAGATTTATTTTCCTTGCTTATAATTTTTCTGCCTTTCCACGGGTGGGCTGTTTATTTCTAATATTTTGGAAGGAAAAAAACATTTGCTCATACTAGTGGAGGTCTTATATGCCAACTACAAACCAGAGCACATTTTATTGTGGAATGAAACCCCTGGAAAACAGGCTCCAGGGGAGCCCACGGACGGCAAGCTTACAAGCATAGTACAATTGACATCATTATAATTAGTTCCCCCCAGAAGTCTTACTTTTCAGAGCAGAGCTCTGAACCTTTCTCTTTGCACATGAGTATCTCTGGGCTAGAGCAAAAACATTATGGAGGGTGAGTCATAGAGCAGCTCTGGGCTTTAAAGACTAACGCAGATCCTATAAATCTAACCCACATTCTTTTACTGGGAATGACTGACTTTTATGAAAACCGAGGACTGTAAATCAGAAACCTAAATAGCTTACTTTGCGGCAGATAAACACAGATTTATGTAGCAACTGAGCCCTAAATTAACCCTTTTACGGAGTCATAGAGGACTTGAGTGGGAGGATGGAGGGGGCTGGGTACCCCAGCACATACCCACTTCTGCAGTCAGAGGTGGGAGGCTGGAGCAGCACGTCTTTATCTGACCATGCATGCTTCCTCCAGCTCAGCTAGGTACATGTTCAGCCTCCGGGATTTGTCCTCTGATTTTGCCAGGCGTCATTCCCCAACTCAACTTGAAGTGAACCCCACAGAGCTACCTTGGAGAAGGTTTCTGCGTGGGTCCCTGTGTGTGAACCTTTTGCAATCTGGACTTATAAACCTCTCTGACCTCGGGAAATGCACCAAACCTCCCTGACCTCTACCTACTTCTGAGCTAGACGGTTCACCTGGAGCACTGTAAGGATTAAACAGGACAGCTGAATAAGGCGTCAGAGCATTGCTGGACTCGGTGAGCTCAGCCAGTACTACCGCCAGCACCAGTAGTAGTAGCCCGGGCTTCTCAAACTCAGGTGCGCTCAGGTCACCTGGGGATCTAATCAAAGTACAGAGTCCAATCCCGCACGCCCGAGGGTCTGCATTTATGACAAGCTCCGAGTAATGCAAAACTGTGGGTGCCTAGACGCTGTCCTGAGTGGTGCCCGCTGCAGAGCACCGATGAATTTAAAAACCGCACCCATGTCCTTTTTTCTGTCAACCCTGGTTCATAAGCACGTTCAGGATTCTCCTGGTTGATGCCATTATGGCCACCAGCGCGGCATCGCTGACTCATAGCAAAGGGACGAGTCTTCACATCCTCTGCGGCCTGCGGCACATCCCCTTCCCAAGAAGCCAGCGCCCCTGGATACTGGCAGCCCAGGCTCGGGACGCGCGCCCCGCCCCCCACTCCTTGCCCCAGCAGCTGCCGCGCATCGTTTTCAGGGTCCGCCCCTCTGTCCCAGCGCAGCCCAGGTCGGCCTTGCGCTTTTGTGTTTGAACAAGGCGCGCCCTGTGCTGCCCACTCAGACTTTAAAGGGAACTAGGACCTGCCGACCCCGGGAGGGAGGAAAAGGGCATTTGTCATTTTTATGTGGCATTTCAAAGGAGTAGGTTTCTAAGCGGCCGGGAGACAAAGGCCTGAGCAGGGTTAATGGAGAACCCTGATTTAATCATTAACGCTTAATACGAAATCATTCTCAGTGCAGGGTGGAGGGCGCCGGGGAAATCGCAGCTCAGCCTTTGGGCTCAGGGTTTCCCGAGTGTCCGTGGCGTTGGGGTCCAGGTTTTTCTGTGCCGAGGAGACTTTCGCCTAACCCCAGAACCTGAGAATCTGGGGCAGGGTATCTGGCCCTTTCCACCAGCCCCCTTTACCCTGGGAAGGTGGGTGAACGAATTCACTTCCTAGGCCAGACCGGAGATGCAGGCGAGTAAAGAGCGCAAAGCCCTCAGCATCTGGCCCCTGGCGCCCTGTGAATCCAGGGCAGGAAGCGAAGTTCCCAAAGCCAGCTCCTCCGCTGTGCAGCTGCACCGGGCTCATCCCCGTCACGGAGGCGGCCAGCTAGGACTCTGCCGGGCCCCCCTCACCGCTGCCACCTGTCCACCAGCCTCCACCCCACTCCCGGCTCTCCACCGTATCTCACTGTAATCATTCACCTGGAGGTGGGAGTAAGCAGCCTCCTTCAGTGTTTTCCCGAGTGTTTGTACAGAGCTGTGAATCACCCAGTGGAAAGTCACCTCCTTTCCTGAGGAGGAGAAGGAGGAGGAGAAAGCCTGGTTCTCGATTCAGCCTCTGTGGGCACCTGGTCACCTTCTTACTACGGGGCAGAAGCCCTAAACTGACCATGGTTTCTGGCTACAACAGAGTAAGGAATAAGCACCAGAGTTTGTTTGCTGCGATTCTACTTATTTTTAACCTTTTTTTTTCTTTGAGAGGGGCACTAAAGTTTAGCATAATACCTGTTATTAATTGGATGTTGAACTAAATGAAACTATCACAAACCGAGCAACCTGGAAAGGGGGACGAGCACTCTGGTAGAATGTTAGAATTCTATCATTGTGAATTCAGAAAACAGAATTCTGTGGGCCTCCAGAGCCCTGATTCCTGTCCAGCCACTGTGTTTCCTTCTCCTGACCCCTAGCAGCAGAGGTTTTGCCTGTTTGGGGCATCAGTTGTACAAATAGAGTCACAAGTGCTGTCTTCTTTCCCTCACCTGACGTGTGAGAGATCATGGTGTTACTGTGTTTTACACCGCTCATTCTCATGCTGAGGAGTAGTCATTGTATTTATTTCCATCGTTACTTTTCTATGTAGAGTATGTATATATTCATTTACCATTTGCCTTTCCATTTCCCTATTTGCCTTTCTCAAATTATTAAAGAATAAAACAAATGATTTAATCAAACATGCACGACTGTCCTGGTAGAACACAGATGTGGTAAAAGTAGTAAAGATGGTACATGAATCATGAAGATGTGGCATGTAAGACCTACTGCTTTAGGGAGCCAGGGTTACTGACTTTGTGCCCATCCCCAGGTTGAAAGAGTTAAAAACCTTGTCAAGTGGGAGCTACCATAAATAAAACCTCCTGGTGTACCTGTTTTTCAGCCATCTTGCAGGCCAGGTGCCACTGCAGCATCCTCCACCCAATGCCCCTGGGATATCTCAGGACACAGAGGCCCAGAAGCACACAGGTGTGGACTTCCCTAACCCCCCTGCAGCAGAAGGGGGTGGGCCTGCCCAGGGCTCCTGACTAGGTTCACAGATGACCTTTCCTGCCTCCCCGTGGGAAAATTCCTCACGAGATAAGATCAGGGTAGTTAAGGCCTTGCAGAGGGCCTCATGTGGTGCCTGGGGGAAGGATGGAGGGAAACTGGTCAGCTGTGGCTTAGGCCTTGGACTCCCACCTCTTAGTTCAGAGTTTCTGCAAATCCTGTTGAAGGGAGAACCTCTTGGAAATAGCACCTGGTAAGGATCCCCAGCGGCTGCAAGAAAAGTATGACCCGGAGAAACTTGAGCCCCTGCTTTAGGCTCGATTAGTATAGATTTCCCCTCTCTCCCAGGAGAGGAAAAGTAATTCATAAACTCTAGCGGAGGTGATAGTGACTTGTTTACCTTCAGAGAGTGCCTTGAAAGTCCTGTTGACACATTGCATTAATCTTGGAGATCTGATCACTGCAGTGGATGGCCCACTCTTAGGAGGCCAGGAAGAAAGACCTCAGTTCTCTCCTGACAAGCCAAATCCCAGCCCCGTCCCTTCAAGACTGCATGACCTTTTGCGGCCTCACCCCACCCCCAGTTTCCTGGCCTGTAGTGTGGCCCTGATGATGTGTTGGGGAAATGGTGAGAAATAAGCAGGCCAGGCAGGGCCACCCCAAGCTGCGGGCACAGAGTAGCTCAATAAATGGAGCGAGCCTCAGTCTGGGCACAGAAGATGGGGGCAACGTTAACTCTGCCCTCATTTGATTTTTTTTTTTTTTTTTGTGGGTACCGGGGGGTCGACCTCAGGACCTCGTGCGTCAGCAGGCGCCCGTGCCGCTGAGTGATATCACCGGCCCCTTTTTCGTATGTGGGTTCCGGGAGTCGAACTCGGGCCCTCATGCTTGCCGGGCAGGCGCTTACGCCGCTGAACCATCTCACCGGCCCTTGAGCCATCTCACCGGCCCTGGTTTTTATGAGATATTTGAAGCTCAGAGAGATTATCTTTTCTGATGAGCAATGAGTATTTACTATTGTGAGGACCTGCTTTGTGCCAGTTATGGTACTGAATATCTTATATGGTTATTTTAATTACTTTTTGTGGAGCTGGGGATGTAACCTGGGCTTTACACATACTAGGCGACTGCTCTACCACTGAGCTACACCTCTAATCTGCATTTATTCTTGACAGTAATTCTGAGGATATTAATTCCAGGTATTAAGCCTTGTTTTATAAATGAGGCCTCTGATATTTAGGGAGGTTAAATAACATGCTTAGCTACTGACATATCAAGTAGGTGATTAAACCCTTATTCTACCCATAAATACAGCATTAATGCCTTGGTTGGATGTCCGAAGTCCTCCAGGGCCAGGCCTCTTTGCAACAGCATCTCCCTCCAGCCTCTTCACTGACCACTCAGGCCAGGCTACTGTGCGTCCTAGCCCTGGGCACCACTACCTGTGATGTCCACCTGCTCTGGCCATCGGACCACTCTTGACCCTCCCAAGTCTTGCCATTTTGCAGCTGGAGCTCCATCCTTGCTCTGTATTTAATATTGCAGCTTTTGCCTTTTCATGTGCTTGTGCCTGGTCTCCCCAAGAAGGCTGTGAACTTCTGGAAGCCTCTGTGCCTCTGGGCCCTTTACCAACCCCTCCTCCTGCCTCCCCCAAGGGGAGCTCTCTTTTCTGTTATTTGGAAGCTGTCCCTTTATTTCTCTGAGCCCAGTTTTCTCACCTGTGAGACAAAGATAACAACGCCATCTCACAAATGGATTGGGAAGCCCTGCCACCAGGTATCTGTGGAAAGACTTGCCATGTGAGGGACAATTGGATGAAGTTTCATCCTCACAGCAAAACCCAGCAAGAGTGGGAGGAGAACCTCACAACATATCCACAAACCCAAACTCTTCAGGAAAATTCTGGTCCCTCTGGGTGGGGTATCCCACACTGCCATGTGGCTGGCCCATGTGCAGGGTGGGGTGATGGCAAATCCTATCACTGAGGTGTCCCCGGAGAGACGCTACAGAGTATGAGCCCCTGCTCCATGGCTATGAGCTTATTGCTTTCACCATGTCCTTTTGTCCTGTACTTTTGATGCTTTGACATCTTGGGGCCTTGCTGACCATGGATGGACCACCCCTGCTCAGGACTAGCCAGTTCCCAAAGACAGCAAGGAACATCTCATGAGAGAGCCATCAATGCAAACCCACACCCCAGGACCTTCCTTTATTTGCTTCTCCTACTCCAAACCACTTTTCTCCTGTCCTAATCACTCTACGCTCAGGTAAGACAGTTAGGGACAGCTTTTTCCCCAGAACTTCTGGAAATGATTCCAAGTATCTAGTCCTACACCTGCTTGGCCCGACTTACCCTCTGGTCCCCTTAGAAACCACAGTAAAGGCTCTTGTCCCCATTTTCCCTCCCCTCCACCACCTGACTGACCCTGGTGCCTCCCAAGTGGCCCCTGTGGTGTGGCCTGCATCCTTTCCCGAGATCTGTGAGTCTAACAGACACTTCTGTCAGCCGCAGGTGTCTCCTCATCAGCAGGGCTCCCCACACTTAAGTCATGTAAAACTTCCATCTTGAAACACTGTATCCAATGGAAAGAGGCGGCTCTGGTCATGTGGATCCCAGTCGGTGAAATCCATGAGGCCAGTTCTCCAGAAACTCTGCTCTGTTGGTGGCCGCTGCAGTCAGAGCATTATCCTCTGTGACAGTGACTGACTGCCAGGCTTGGCTGATGCCAGGGGCTGCTGTCAGGTGTCCCCTTATCAAAAACCTGCACTGCAAGGGAAGGGGATTTGAGCTCGATTCTGTCTAGGTCCACAAAGGTCAAACCAATGAAATCATTCACCTTAGCACCCAGCTGGTGACCCCTGAACCCTGCTGAAAGTGCAGTTGGCCTGCCGTCCTCCCTCATGGCGCCTATGATTAGGGGATCCCCAGGCTCCCATTTCTGTGCCTCCCTTAGGGTCCTGCGGTAGGGTCTGGCATGTCTGGATGGACCACATGAAGGGGCAGAGTAGAGCAGCCTGGCTTGCAGTTGGGGTTCTTCAGTGCCCAGCTGGTCCTCTCCAGGATGGCCAATGGGGTATTTCTTTTCCACATCTGTGAAATGGGACTGTCCTGATTAGGGCCCTCCTTCTGGGAGAACAGGTGGTGGCAAACTGACTGGCACTAGGGAAGTACTGCTGTCAGCTTATCTAGTTGCAGCTTTGTGTTTTCTAAGCTACAGCCTTATTTTTATTCACTTAAAGAATTTTACACTCTGAAGTCCGCTGGTTTTGGTGTATATTTCTAGATGTGCTGTCACATAGCCACTCAAGGCCTGAGCAGCTGTACCCCACCACCACCACGTGTTTTATCCTGCTTCTTTCATAGGCACCCTTCTCCGCCCCTCATCCCCACAACCACGGACCACGGCCTATTCCTGTGATTTTGACCTTTTCCTAAGTGTCATACAAATGGAATCATCCAGATAACATTGCATTTTTAGACAAAGTTCTTCCACTTAGTACCAGGTATTTGAGATCCATCTAAGTGGTTGTGTAGCTCAGTAGTCTGTTTTCTTTATGTTTAGTAAAATGCTATTGTCTGAATGGACCACAGTTTGTGACACAGGATTTTCACCAGTGGAAGGACATTTGGAGTTATTTTCAGTTTTGAGCGATTTTGAACAAAGCATCTGTAAGCACTTATGTTCAAGGTTATGAGTGAATATAAGTTTGTTTAATTTGGGTGAATATCCAGGAGTGGAATTGATGGGTTCTATGGCTGCTGCATATTTAACTATTCCAGAAACTTCTAAACTGACTATCCCATTGTGCTTTCCCTCCAGGAATGAATGAGAATTTCAGTTGCTCTGCATCCTATACAATACTTGATATTTTCAGTTTACTTTCTTACTTTTTTTCTTCCTTAGCCATTCTAATAGACATGTACCCATTTACGGTTTAAGATTAAGTCAACATATTAGTTTTCTAGGCTGCCATAATAAACATCACAGATGGATAAAAACAGAGCACTTGAACAACAGAGGTGTACTTTCTCAGTATTCTGAAGACAAAAAGTCTAAAATCAAGTGTCAGCAGTGTTGGACTCCTAGGAGGCCTCATCCCTTGGTTTGCAGAGACCATCTCCTTGCTGTCTTCACACAGTGTCCCCCAGTGTACATGTTTCCGCTGTCTCTCATGTGCCCATATTTCCTCTTCTCACAAGGAGAGTAGTCTCATAGGATTTGGAGCTACCTTAAAAGATCTCATTTTAACTTCATGACCTCTTTTAAAATATCTCCTAATATCTTCTAATTTTATCTTCAAATATGCTTATGTTCTTAAGCACTCAGAATTAGGGCTCCAACATCTGAATTTAAAGGGGTGAAACACAATTTAGGCCGTAACAGTGTAAATACATCTCAGCCCAAGCACAAGAATAGAAATGCAATTTTCATGTGGGAAAATAGAGGAAATTCTTTAGTTTTTATAGGTTGGGGGGGGAGCTACCACCCAGGCATGAAATTCTGGAAGCATCGTTCCATTGGATGTGGGAGAAAGCACAAGCCGTAGAATTAGTTGCCAGCTCTGGTGTCCACTTTACCATTTCCTGGCCACAGGAACTTACTGGGTTCCTCTACTTTCCTCATCTGTGACAGGAAAGAGAATTGCACTTGTCTCTGAGCCAGGAAGGGAGAAGAATTCATGTGGAGAACTATAACCTCTTTTTTTCTTTTCTAATTCATTTTTGCTTCTTTAGCTGAGCTGGAGGGAAATTTTGGCATTTTCCCT
The DNA here is from genome assembly GCA_028451465.1 of Erethizon dorsatum. Lineage (NCBI taxonomy): Eukaryota > Metazoa > Chordata > Mammalia > Rodentia > Erethizontidae > Erethizon > Erethizon dorsatum. Next base: position 104,652,547 of record CM051822.1, read on the forward strand.
ACCTCTTGGGATTTGTGTTAAGGTCTAAGTACTTGGTAAATGTCAGCAGTTAGAGTTAAAGATTCTTGCTAAAATTGGCTACTGGAGACTTGAATGTGTTCATAGATTTGTACGTGATCAGAAAACCGTCATGTAGCAACACCCCACGATGAATGTAATCATCAGATACTGCAAATATGTACAAAAAGTTTTCAAAAAATTTTTAAAAAGGAAGAAAACTGTCAAGTGCTGTGGAAAGTAGTCATTGGGGTTATTTGCCAAAAGTCTCAGGGGTCACTACCACCCTGCCTTTTTCTTTGGACCATCGAAACTCTCCCTCTGTTATGGACTGAATGTTTTCTCCCCTCAAATTTGTATGCGGAAATCCCAACCCCCAGCATGATGGTAAAGCGGAGCCTTTGGAAGATATTTAGGGCACAAGTGGGATCAGTGCTCTTAAAGGAAGAAACACAAGAGCTGCTCACTTTCTGCTTTCTAGGTGAGGACAGAGAAAGAAGATAGCTGTCTGCGAAGCAAGGGGAGGGGCTTCACCAGCACCCAACCATGCTGGCCCCTCATCTCAGACTTCCCAGCCCCCAGAATCATGAGAAATAAATTTCTATTGTCTAAGCCACCCAGTCCATTGTAATCTGTGAAAGTGGCACAAACTGACTGAAACACCCTCTCCACTTGTACTTCTGGAGGAAATATGTATATGTTCAGTCCCTGGAGAAGTTAGCAGGCATCATGGGTAGAGCATGAAGCAAAAGACAGATACACTGAGGTTTTCACACCACAGAAAAAGCCAAGAGCAACTGTGGACTGCAAAGAGCATCGAATGCAATGGAGGTCACGTGATCAAAGCTGGGGAGACAGAAGGGGAAGATCAGAGAGGGAGAACCAGGAGGACACAGGTTTGGCTGGTGCACGGGAAGATGGGAAGAAGGAGAAAGGAGGACAAAGAAGGAAGCTGTGGCTTGCATGTCAGGAGATATCTGGACACCCTTCCTTAGATAGCAGGAAATGAAAACCAATTTTGAAGTAGGAATTTTCCCCATCTAAGCTGGGTTTTTGGAAGGTAACTCCACCATCTCAGAGAGTGGAGTAAAGAAGAAATAGCTTTAAACAGAAAGCCCAGATGGAGGGGAGGCCAATGGCTCAGAGAAAGAGAAAGAGGAGCTGGTCTGGGTAGAGGTGGAGGGGACAGAGCAGCAGAGAAGCCCAGAGAAGCTGGGCAGGTGGGGCTTGCTGGCCAGGGCAGGAATGTAATTAGGAGAGGAGGACAGAGCTCAAGAGGGGCCTTTGTCTTAGATTTCTGTTGCTGCAGCAGCAAAGTACAAATTACTACAAACATGGTAGCTTACAATGACACGAACTTATTATCTTATTGTTCTGTCAGAAGTCTAAAAAGATGTCATGAGCTAACATCAAGGCTGCATCTCTTTCTAAATGCTTTAGGAAGAACTGTTTGTTTTTCCCAGTTTGCAGAGGCTATTCACATCCATGTCCTGGACCCTTCCATCATCCTCAGAGTGACTGGCTCTCTAACCCTTCATCCATGGTCATCTGTTCCTCTGACCACAGCTGGAAAATGTTCTCTAACTTTAATGACTCATGTGACTAGATTAGGCCCACCTGCACAATCTAGGATCTTTTCCTCGTACGAGGTCCTTCATTTACTCACGTGCAAAAGTGCCCTTTGCCACATCAGGTTACACAGTCCCAGGTGGCAGGACCTGGGTGTGGGTATCTGTGTGGGAGTGATTCTGCACACTGTGCTCATTCAGCCACAAGCTCTGAGGGCTGGCAGGAGCCCCTCCTCTGGAAGGCTGCTCTCCATGTTGGTCCTATGTCCTCTGTAAGTGGTAGATTCTGAATTTCTTGAGTGGCTCCCTTCCTTCAGCTCTTCAGCCAAGTGATCAGCTCTAAACCCATATTTCCAGCCCCCTGCTTCTACATAACCTGGCTTTTGCCTCAGACCCTTTTCTTGGGCTTCTGCTCCTGATACAACCTGTCTCTGCCTGCAGGTCCTGGTCTTCAGGTTGGCAGATGCCTACAAGCTCTTGTGAAGAGTCTGTGGATGTGTGGAGTATACAATGGACTTTCTTGGGCCCACACTTAGGTAGCCAACTTCCTGGCAGCCCCTATAGCAAGAACAGAGCCTCATCCTGCCGACATTCCCAGGTCAGCTTCTCTTACTCCTTCTTGGGTGGGGTCATCATCAGATTAGCATTCAGGGACCACATGCAGAAGGGAGGTTCTTTCTTCCTCCTCACATGGTGGCTGCCACATCCAAGGCTTGGAGGACTGGCATCAGCTCTAAAATTCACCAACACTTGAAGAGTCATAGCTAAAGAGGCTGTGTTTCCTTAGAGTGAGACTGGGGCTCTTGTCTGTCTTCCCAACAAGTCCAATCAGCATTTTTATCTTTCAAAGTCCCAAGTGCAATGAAATTGAAGCCAACAGCTCAGTTCTGACCACTGTGTGGGGTGTTCTTGGGCCCTGGCTGTGCTCAAATGTTCCCTTTCCTGCATACCCAGAGCCTACCAGGGTTGCAGTTGGAGTTCTTGTAGTCAGCTCAGCTTGAGGCAGCAAAGCAAAAACAGCCATTCTGCACAAAAGGGCTATCTTGCACCCTTGGACCCATATTTAATTTTAAGAAATGTGGGAGAAGCCAAAGTTTCTGCAAACACAATATTCACAGCTGTGAGTACTGTCATAGGACAAGTCACCTTCTCCTCCAGGGACACCTGCCACCCTGCTTCTGTAAGGACCTTTAGCTCCAACTAAATACAGCACTTTTCACTACCCAAAAGACTGGCCTTTTTCCCTCTTCAAAGCTCTGCCCACCCCTTCCACTCCATGCAGTTAGACAAACATACCCTACACATTGTAGTGTTCCTGGTCCTGTGCTGGAAAACAGGAATCCAGCCAGGGATGAGGAAGATGTGGTGCCAGCACCCCACCCTTGGACCTCATAGTCTATGGGAGAAAACTGGGACGTATGCAGATGCATTGAATGCAATGTGCTGAGGGCCAAAATGGTGGGGGCACAGAGCAGTGCCCAACCCAGGGAAGAAGGGAGGGCAGGGAGACAACCAGGAGAGGTGCTCCTGCAGGAGGAGAGATCTAAGCAGAGCTAAAAGCATCTCTCAGAGCAGAGCTGAGAGCAGCAGAGGAGGTGAAGGGCTCCCTAGGCAGAGGGATGAATAGACCTCTGCTTTGAGGAAGTATTCTTCCCTGATTTTCCCTTCTGCCCTTCTCCCCAAGGGCTGAGCATAATCTTCTATCCTCCATCAGCTCCTGCTCTAGACTCAGCCCTAGGCAGGGGGAAGTTGGCCTGTGGGCCCTCAGAGACTCCCTGTCACTTTCCACACACCAGGCCAGCTTGTCAGTCAGTGTGCAATTCCTACCTTGTCCTCTGCCCTTGAAGAGGGGGATGAACCTGGCCATGCTGACCAGTGCTGCTCTGTAAGGAGTTCTGAGCCACCTCCCACATTGCTACTGAGCATTCTCCTAAACCACACAGGCTGGGGCCCAGCATTCCCCAGAAGAGGCCGCCTCAGCTGGTACCCAGGCAGGCAGTGTGTCATGGTGGTTATACACAGGATATTTAGAATCAGACACACCTCCATCCAAATCCCAGCATTGTCCTTCCCAGCCACAGAGCTGTAGGCATGTCACTCATCCTCTCAGAGCCCCTGATTCCCAATTTAAAGTCAGTGAAATGATAGTGCTTGTCCCTCTGGGTGGATGATATGAGAATTATGTGGTGTTTGCCCTCAGCGCAGTGTCTGGCCTATGTCAAAGCACAATAAATGCTTTCTTTAAAAAGACCATGCAGTTAGACCAAAGCCACTAATCAGATGCCAGAAACAGTGTACAAGTTGAGGCATCTTCTGAGTCACGAGGGGGCTGTCCTGACAGCTTGGTTTAGGGACTCAGGAAGGTAGGAGATGTGAAATAGACCAGAGGAGGTGCTAGCTGCGCCTGCAGGAGAAATGATGGGTACAAATATGGGGGATAGGTCCTGAAGGATCCAGGAAGGATGGCAGGGAAATATCTATCCCACGCCAGCCCTGGAGAGGAGGTATGTGTTGTGGCTGGGTTTTGCTTAGGTGGGTGGGGATCCCGGATACTTGGCCCAACAGCGACACTGAGCCAGGGGCACCGGGAAAGGTCAGAGGTCACATTCTTATCTGAAAAATGAAGTTGGGAGCCTAGCATGTCCATAGCTTATTTGTCAGAAGCTAGCTCATGCTGAACACATTGAATCTTGAATAGCCATTTCTAAAGTGCCAACTGTGGCCAGTAATACCTATAATCCCAGCACTCAGGATACTGAGGCAGGAGAATTATTATGAATTCAAGGCCAATCTGGGCTGCATAGTGAGTTAAAGGCCAGCCGGGACTACACAGTGAGACCCTGTCTCAAAAAATGAAAACATAAACAACCTCCCACAAATAGAATAAAATGCCTCCTATGTTCCTGCATATGCCCAGTAACTAGGGAAGGGGTAGACTCTGGTTTATCATGTGGGTAGGGAGACAGAGACACACATGCTTTAATTACATGATAAGTGTGGGAACCAGAGAACAATGGTGGCCATGCCCTCTGGACTCCAAGTACTTAGGGCAAGGGGACTCATAGGATCATTGTGCTGCAGCTACAAAAATGATTTCCTCCATGGGGCAATCTCTCTATGTGGGCTCTGCTTTAGAGGAGCTGCACTTTCTTTCTTTCCTGAGATTTTTGCTGTAAGAGGGCCTGGTCTTCTCAATTTGACCCTGAAGGCCAAGGAGGAGCAAGGGTAAGTCCAGCATCATGTGGAGGAAAGGAAATTGTGTCTTCCAGGGACCCCGAATGGTCTTAAGGCTAAACCCCTGGAAAAGGCACCGACACAGTGCTCTCTGGGCTGGTAACTGTGGAGGGAGTGACAGCTGGTTAAGGCTTCAGGATGTCACATGTCAGATCTTGGCCAATTTGCCTCCACCAAAGACAAGATTCTGAGAGGAGAAAATTGCTGGTGATGGAGGAGGCTGAGGGGTGGGTGGTAAAAGACAGGGAGTTGGGCAGCTTCAGGCAGAGGCTGATTGTCTTTTCAGTCACTGCTGAAGGCCACCTCCTCAGAAGAACCTTCTTGCCCTAATTTCTCAAACTCTGGCCCCCATTTTCTGCTGGCTTAATACCACTGGCTGTGATTCATTCATTTGCTCCTTTTTTCTCCAGCATAGAGGCCCCTTGAAGGCAGGGCTGGGGACTTATTCACTGTTGTCACCTGTGACTACTAGAGGGCACAGAGGACAAAAGACTTCACAGGAGGGCCTGGGCTTGACATTGGGGGCAGGGATTCTGGGAAGAGGAGACATAGGAACAGATATTTGTGGTGAAGTTTTCCCCGGAAGCAGAGCAGGGAAGAGTTTGGAGCCAGAAGACAAGATCAGAGCCCACTGAACTGGGGAGGTCCCTGGGAGAACGAGGCACAGTCAGCGACAAGAGATCAGAGAAACTTCCAGGCTGTACATCCAACGTGGAAGGGTGAATTGATGGGGCTGGGGAACTACAAGGGCCACAGCTTGCTTCCATTCATTCTTTAGGAGGGACAGGGCTGGGTGGGGCTGACACACGGAGGACCACAGTCATTATGAGGACGTGTGCTTGAAGCCACAATTGACTTCAGTATCTGTGGATTCCACATCCATGGATTCAACTAGAGGTGGACAGAAAATATTCAGAAATAAACTTGTACTGAACATATGCAGAATTCTTTTTCTTATCATTTTCCCCTGCACAATACAGTGTGACATCTATTTGCATAACATTTACATTGTACTGGGAATTCTGAGTTGTCTACAGATGATACCTAAGGATGAACATACTGCAATGCTAAAAAAGACAAACAGAAACAAAAAACCAGGAGGATTTTCACCCAGAAGCTTTACCCTGTGGATCTGAGGTTGTGATGTGACTTGCCTTAAAATCCAGAGCTTCCCTCTGGCCCTTCTAATCATCTAGAGCAGAAGTGTAGAGAGGACGAATGACTGGCCAATGTCCTTATTGCCTATCAGGGGGCTCATTAATGGCCCTGCCAGTGGCTTTGCATTTGCTGCCAGCAGAGCACATGTCCCCCTGCTACTCTGAAACCACAATGTGTCCCTGTAAGAGCCTCCAAGGCTGAAAGTTGCTAGTTTTAGGTTTCTACCAATATCTTTAAGAAAGCCTATCAGGATGGGGGGAGCTATCCCCAGATGCTGCCTTCTGTTGCTGTTGGTGTGGATGGGTACCCCAGCCCTGTTCCACAAAGTGACTTGATCCAGAGAAAGGCGTCAAAGGGAGAGTGAGGAGGATAGAGAGAGACAGTTGGGGGCATGACCCACGGAGCCAGGGAATCTACTTAGAGAAAAGTCCACAGCCTCTAGTTTGGCTCCCTTCTGGAATCTGCAATGCAATTCCCTCTCTAGTTGCAGCTGCCCCTGAGTGTGGAGTTCTGGACTCACACATCCACACATAGCTGCAGAGTGGCCTGGGCTACTTCCCAGCCTCAGTGCCTCACAGCCCTTTTTCACCCGGATGACTGAAGCCTTGCCTTTTTCCAAGTGAAATGCCAAGGACTTGGGTCTTACACAAGTCTTCCTTGTCCATCACTGGGCACTAGTGTGTCCACTTTGGGTTTTCTGGCACTTTCTAGGCTCGCTTGCTGGCCACAGGCTCTGGGCCATCCACCTCTCAGAGCCTCCCACTTCCTGTTTCTGAATTCATCCCACAGAAAATGCAAACCTTCTGTGTTTAGCGCAGGCCCATCCATCAAAGTGCAACTCACAGACAAAACCCCATCTTTCTGGGTGGCTTCAGGACTCTGCTTGGCTGCCAGAGCTGCCAGAGCTGCCAGAGCCAATGGGGACTGCTGCCTGGGCTCCTGTTCTGGAACAATGGGTGGGCAAAGGGAAGAGTGCATGCTCTGTGCCTGTCTTGGAGATAGACTTTGAACTCATCATTTATGTCACTGACTGCTCGCCAGCATCCTGAGAGGTGCACATTGTTATCCCCAATTTATAGATTAGAAAATAGAGGTTCCAAGAAGCCACATGATTTTCCCAGTTCCATTCTCATCGCTAAGGCCAGACTCAGGATAGGATGTGAATCTGATCGCAGCACCACACATTTGGCAGTGGCCTGCCTAACAGGAAGCTCTCCATTGGTGGCACAGCTATTAATGTCACAAAGACACAATTTAATAAGGGGACAAAATACTTGAAGCCAGAACTGAGCTGGAGAATCTCTTTGTCATCATGCCACCAGTAGGGCTCAGAGTGGGCGCTGAGACTCCCTGTGCCTCCTGGGGGCGCCAGTACCTGCAGCCTGCTGCCTCCTCCAGAGTGGGGCACGTTCTACTGTGAGTGCCACCTCCTGGCATCTGCCCTCCAGAGCATTGCTAGCTGGTTCCTCCTTCATCCCCACTTCACCTCACTCATGCCATGCCCTGCAGACCCCCCAACCTGTCCCCTTGCTAGCCATACTTATTTCTGGACCCTCTCTCCAGGCTTTTTTTTTTTTTTTTTTTTTTTTTTTAAGCTGAGTCTACATCCCTGTCACCAATTACTGCTGCCATTGCCAGGGGCTTCTCAGAGGCTGGGAGTGCCAAATGCAGGTGCCTTGGCCTCAGAAATGCACCTGCAATGCCAACTGCCTAGCTTTGCCCCCAAAAGCCTTGATTCTATAAAACTTCAGTCCTGAGGATTGGCATCTTAGTAGGCTTCTCAGTGACTCTGATGCTGGTGGTCTGGGCACTGTACCTCGAGAAGCTGTGAATGACACCAAGACAGAACAAACACATACTTTTCAAATGGTTTAAACACTGCTTTGCAAAAGAAAGTGGAAAAACCACTCGGATATGTGGTGGGATGTGGGGAAGCAAGTGTGGGAATGTTCTAGAAAGGAACACTTAACTCCAGCTAGCCGTGGGTTATTTTTAGATGTTTCATCACCTTTGTCCCCCACAACAGTCTTATAAGAGAAATATTATTACTCCTTTTCACAAACTGAGCCTCAAGGAGGTTAAGAATGATATGTAAGATCTTATGGGCTGTCAGGAAAGATGTCAGAAAAGATGACTCCAGTAACCTGTATAACCTACCTTGCTCTGCCAAACTGAGCAGCGACCAGGTACCAGGTGCCAGGTGCATTTCTACAGGGCTGGACACAAAGTCAGTGTTCAAAGCATATTAGTTAAATGGACTAAAAATGAATGAGCGAGTCACTGAATGAATGGGTAAATGAGGGAACAAAACTGCTCTGAGATCATGGAAATTAGCCGGAAGGTTTCCTGTGACCTCATGCTCAAACTTTCAATCCCATAGTTTCTTTAATCTGAAAGATGACCCTACTAAATTTGCCTCGTTGATAAGGCCTTACAGCTCACCTGCACCTGTTATCCAAACTTGAATCCAAACAGGAAGCTGTGGCTGAAATGAGGCTGAGGAAGCCTGGACTTAGCCATTCACTTTGATGCCACACATATCTACCGAGTACCAGTTAAGAGCTGAGCTCTGCCAGGCCCCAAGTATAAGGCAAGAAGACAGGCAGTCAGTCCCTACCCTCCACGGGGAAGGAAGGAAGGTATTAAGGAAGCAGTTACAAAGGGGACGAGGGATATGAAAAGGAAGAAGCCTGAAGTCAGGTGACCATGGCACCTCTCTCTGAGAACATGTCCTGTAAGTGGTACCTGCGAGAGAAGGAGCTAGCCAGGAATTAGTGCACTGTGCCAGGGCAGGTGCCTACCCTTCTTTGTGCAGCCGCTGTCTTGGAGTGAGAGACGCTTTGTGGATTTGTTTATCCTGCTCCTGGTCAAACTGGCCATCTGCAAGATGTCACCCATAGTACAGATTTAGCTTTTTCTCTCTTTGACCCTCCAGTTTTATCACAGTTTTGCTTCTAGCAGTAATAGACAAGCCCCTTGATGTATCCAGGATCAAGGATACCATCACAGAGTTGAATTTGAGGTAGGCTGTATATGACTACAATTTTTATTATCCCGGGCACCACAGGCTTTTCCCATTGTGATATTAGGCTATTCAATTAGGTCTCTATAGAAATTACTACAAGTATGTAAGGTCTTATGTGGGTCAGGAGTCCATGGAAGCCCAAGGTAAGGCACTTAGCTTTTAGCACAGTGAGTCAGAGAGCAAGGGGCAGATATGAGTTATAACAGGCACTGATCACCTGGCTCTGCTTGTTTAATATATTCTCACTTAACCCTCACTGACACCCCATGAGGCATGTCTTGTGATTATCCCTATAAACAGGTGAGGACAACGGGACTCAAGGGGTTCACAATGTGCTGGAGGCCCTCAGGCATAAACGGAAACCTGGGATAAAAGGCTGCTCACTCTTTTGGCCCTGCTGATGGTATCCAGCTGGTCACACCCTCGGCTGTCACTCCTCTCATAGTGGCCACAATCTGTAGGTATCAGGTCAGGACGAGATACCACTTGAAAGGATTCACTATGCCAGATATCAGAAAACATGACTAAAACATGAACAAATGAAAGTACATGAATAAACTTCTCTGACTTAGTTTATCTGTCTGTGAAATAAGTTAGTAAGAAGAAATCTAAATGTAACATTTGTGAAAGTACCTGGCACACAGAGATTTGTGGAATAAACATTACTTGTACATTAGGTGACACTTACAAAGCACCCAGGGGAGTGTCTGACACACGCAGTATGTTCAATAACAAATATTTTCTGTCTTTTATTAGGGCTACAATGAGCCTCCTGCTTCTAGAACACCCACTTTTCCATGAAAGTTCCACTAGGTGTCTTGCTTTTCCAGGACACAGTGGATAACAGACCAGATGCCCATGGATCAGTTTAGGAACCTAAAACATTATTTCTGGGGGAAGAGATATATTTTCTGAGTTTCACTGGTTTTCAGTTCCTTTTTGGGATGGCACAGAAAACTTTGTTCAAATAATATTGTGCATGCTAACCTAAGATATAAAAAAGATTTTTTCCATGAATGGGTAAAGTTGACATTGAGTGGGTAGAGGTGGTCTAGAGCCTGCCCCATACAGGGTTCTGGCAAGGCTGATATAAGACCCACAGCCAATATTCCAACAGCTTGGATCCCTGCAGACGAGCTGGATTTTTGGTTCATTGAGGACGGCCATGTGTCCAGCACATGGGACTCTTTAGGACACTCAGTATGCCTTTGGTTGAAGGCTCTGCCTTATTTCCAATATGCTTCTGTTAGGCAGAATAAATAACTTTATGGTGGTGGCAGGTTAATGGGTTACTCTGCTGAATCCTGCCATATTGACAGTATTGCTTTCCATGGATCAAACAAGGCCAATCAAAGTCAAGGTTTTCAAAATCGTCCTGCAGGAGGAAATTCCTCCAGGCAAAGCTTTGAGGTTTTCATAGTCCTGAAAACTTGCCTTGACTTCCTTCTGGCAACAACAAAAAAGTCCTTTTATTTGTGCCAAGCAGGAATATATTTCTTCTCAGAGATTATTTTATAGCTTACATGTCATTTTCTACTTTCTGTCTCATTCTTATAGTAATTACCTGCCTTTAAGAAAATACTGGCCCAGAATGCAGAAGGCATGTTTAGGCAGATAAGAACTGCAAGCCAGTGGGAGGAGCTGAGTTGTTCCTATAATACCTCTAAATCCCAGGACCCACATGGTTAAATCTCAGGGTAACTGTGTTCAAGGAACCAGGGTTTGTGGCCAAAAACGTAATTAAAAAAGAATTCCAAACCTTGCCTGGGCTTCTTAAAACTGTGATGGGGATCCAAATTCGGAGTCTACAACAACAACTTCTTCTCTTGCCAGCTCCCTGTGCCCACTCTGCTAGGTTTCTGAGCATCTCTCTTTCTCTCTCCAGAGGTCTCCCAAGCCTTTCTCCATACCCAGCCTACCACTGAGGTGACAAGTACACGATTATCTTGGGTGGGCAAAGGGAAGGTGTGGGGAGGAAAGTCTGAGTATTCCTCATTTGTCTTTATAGGTTTCAGGTTTGCTGTGTTCTGCACTGTATCCTTGGTATTGTCTGAATTTGTGCATAGTATAAATTATACAGCCTGATGTACTAGATTGACCTGGATTCAGCTAGCACAGTGGAGGACTCTTTTGTTCTGTTACTTTATAGGCTTCTAGTAGCCCAAATGGCAAAGCGAACCTGATCCCAGCAACACCAAGAGAATTATTATGGCTATTCTTTCTCATAGGATAAATGATAGACTCCATGTATCCCTCTATTTGCACATGGTTAATCCGTTGTAATTAAGGTTAAATAAAATAGAGAAATTATTATTGTGAATGCAATGAAAGACTTCTGGCTTCCAGTCCAGTATGTTATGGGCTTAGAAGAAATCATCGTATCCTAACAATAAATATAAAGCTGAACAAACTGGAAAATCAACAACACTTCTTAGATTCATCAGAGGATGAGAGCACAACATAAACAGCTGCTTCCAGAGTTGGAACTACAGACAGGTAAATCCAGAGAATCACAGTTTACCAGAGCAGGAACCAAAGCAGGAACCTCTGTGAGAACAAATACAAACTTAGGAAAACCTAAACTGTAATTGAAATGCTAAAGAAAAAAACCACCAAGCTAGAATTCTACATCCTGTGAAATTACTCATCAAAAGTGCTGGAAAAATAAAGACTTTTTCAGACAGAAAAAAATTTTGTGAATTTCTTTCCAAGAGACCTGGCTTGCAAGAAATATTAAAAGCAATTCTTCAAAGAGAAGGAAAATATGTCAGAACTCAAATCTACAGAAAGAAGTGCATCAAAAATGATTAAGTAAAGGTAAAAGTTTCATTTTTCTTATTCAGTTTGTTCAAAATGATATCAATAATATTTGATAATGTATATGTATACGTTAAATAGCCAGTGAGATAGCTCAGTGGCATAAGCGCCTGCCCAGCAAGCGCGAGGTCCTGAGTTCAACTCCCAGAACCGACATAAAGGAAGAAAAGGGCTGGTGATACCACTCAGCGAAACAAGCCCTTGCTTGTTTGGGCCGGTGATATAGCTCAGTGGCATAAGTGCCTGCCTGGCAAGCATGAGGTCCTGAGTTCGACTCCCAGTACCCACATATAAAAAAAAAATTACATATATTATGTATGTGGAAGTGAAATGAATAATATAAAGATGGAAAAGAAGAATTAGGAATATGGTATTTGCACTACCCATGAAGCAGTGTAGTGTTGCAGTAGCTTAGTGACAAGTCTGTAGTGCAAATCCAAGGGCAATGCTTAAAGAAAAAAAAAGGAAAAGAAAAAAAATGAAATTAATATGCTAAAAAGGGAGAAAATGGAATCTATAAAATACTTAAGTAAAATAATGAATGGCAGAAAAGCTTGGAAAACAAAAATAGGAATAAAGGCAAAGGACACTAAATAGAAAACAGTAAATAATATGATAGAAGTTGATTGAACTATATCAGTGACCACTTTAAACATAAGTGGTCTAAATACAGCAATTAAAAGATAGAAATTTTCAAGGTGGATCAAAACACAAAACTCAACTAAACATTGCTATAAAAAACCTTAAAGTCACACATGGATTAAAAGTAAAGGGGTAGACAAAAATATACCATACTTACATTAACCCAAAGAAAGTAGGAATAGCTTACTAGTTTCAAAAGGAACCAACTTCAGAAGAAAGAAAGTCATCAGAGATAAAGGCCACCATAACATAACAATAAAGGGTTAATACTCCAAGAATATGTAACAAACATTTATGTATGTATACCTAACAACAAAAACAAAACATCAAATTACATGGGGCAAAAACTGATAGGACTGCAATGAGAAATGTATAATCTACTATTATAGTTGAAAACTTCAATACTCTTTTATCATAAATGGACAGACCCATTAGGCAAAAAATTAGTAAGAAAATAGTGGATTTCACAGTACAATTAATGAATTGCAAGCAATGGGCACCTCTAGACTGCTTTATCCACCAACAGCAGATCACAGTCACATGGAACCCTAGCCAAGGTAGACTGTATTCTGGGCCACAAAAACACCTTAACAGATTTAAAAGAATAGAAGTTGTATAATGTCAACTTCCAGACCACAGTAGAATTAAACTAGAAATCACCAATAAAAAGATAGTTAGAAGACCTCTGTGTTGGTTACTTTTCTCTCGTTGCTGAGACAAAATACCTGGAGCCCAAAATTAAGGAAGGAAAGGTTTATTTAGCTCACAGTTTGTGGAGGTTTCAGTCCATACTCGGGCAACAGGTCATGGTGGTAGAAAAGAGAAAAAGCAACAAGAGCAAAAAGGGAGGAGCAGCGTGAGAGAGAAAGCCTCTTTCCCTCCCTTATATGCAGGCTGCCCGCCCCAGGGTGAGTGCAGCACTCACACCCCTAATCCCAGCACTAGACAGTGAATCAATCACAAACCCTAGAAGCCCGCCCCCATGACTGCATGAGGCTTTGGGGGGACATCCAGACACAAACCATAACAGCTTCTAAAACTTGGGCATTAAACAATATATTTCTATATAACACACAGATCAAAGAAGAAAGCTCAAGGAAGTTTTAAAATATTTCGAGGTGGATAAAAATGAAAGTACAACTTACCAAAACTTGTGGGATGCAGCAAAAGCAGTGCTTAGAGGAAAATGTATAGCTTTGGATGCATTTTTAAGTCTCAAGCTTAGCTGGGCAAGGTGGTGCATGTCTATAGCTTCAGCACTCTGACAGCCTCAGGCAGAAGGATCACAAGTTTAATTGCAGCCTGAACAATTTAGTAAGACCCTATTTCAAAATAAAAAATAAAAAAGTAATGAGGATACATCTCAGTGCAAAAGACCCCTGGATCCAATCCCCAGTACTGAAACAAACAAACAAACAAACAACAAAACTGAGCAGAAGAAAATAAACAATAAACATTATAAAATTAGACCAAAAATCAATGAAAATGAAAACAAGAAATCAACAGAGAAAACCAGCAAGACCAAAAGCTAGTTCTTTGAAAAGATGAATAAAATCAGTAAAGAGAGAAGACACAAATCAATAATACCAGAAAAAAGAAAGCAAGGCCATTACCTCAGATCACAAAGATTTTAAAAGGTTAATGAAGTAATATTATGAACAGCTCTATGACCACACTTTGATAGATGAAATAGATTAATTCTTTGACAGATAAAATCTGCCAAAGCTCATACAAGAAGAAAAAATAATATTAATAAGCCTATGTCTATTAAAAAATTAAATCAATAATTAATATTCTTTTAGAAAAGATACAGAATAGCAATTGAATATTGAAGGGAAAGAACAAGATGGAAGAGTGACACTACTTGATGTCAAGTCTTATTATAAAGCCACAATAATCAAGGGAATGTAGTATTGGTTTAAAAAATGATAAATTGGGGCCGGTGAGATGGCTCAGCGGCTTAAGCACCTGCCTGGCAAGCGCGAGGGCCCGAGTTCGACTCCCGGAACCCACATACGAAAAAGGGGCTGGTGATATCGCTCAGCGGCACGGGTGCCTGCTGGCGTGCGAGGTCCTGAGGTCGACCCCCGGTACCCACAAAAAAAAAAAATGATAAATTGATCAATGGAACAAAATAGAGAACACCAAATACCCCCTTATGTATGCAATTGTTGTTGGAACAATTGGATATTTATGTGTAAGAAAATGAACCAAAACACAAACATTCCACACTTCTTAAAAAAACATCTGAAACCTAGAAAATTATACAGTGTACATAACTTTGGACAAGTCTTAACCTCCCTCTGACACAGTTTCTTCTCAAAGGAAGGTTATGAGTGAAATAATCCCAAATAACCCATGATTTTAAACTGTGTGATTCTAAGCCTCATTTTTTAAAATAGTGAGTGCATTAGATTTCAAACAGAAATCTTGTCAGAGATCAATAGCAACTGTGAATATTTTAAATATGTTCATAAAAGAAATAAAATCATGTTGAAAAAATAATTGAACATTCTTTCAAACTAAATTCATATTCTCTAACATCCTGCATAGTACTAGCTGAGTGATGTTATTAAGTAAAAAGTGAAAGACAATAACAGCAAAAAATCAATGAGAGACAGATGATAGTGAAATTATAAATTTCTTCCTTTGCTCTAATTACAGGAAATTGGTGAAATTGGGGGAAATTAATAATGATTAGCATAAGAAATATCTCCTGAATTTGTTAAGGACTGACTCCTAGAATTCAGGAAAGTTTTCAGAGAGCAAGTCAATTCTAAAGGAACCCTCTAGAAACAGATCCTAGAGTAACTGTTATTCTTCTTAATTATGCTTTTATCAGTTTTAAAATAGGACTTTATATGCAGCAGCACCAAAGATAAAAAGAATAAAGTAGTTCTTGGCTTCAAGATGCTCCAGCTCTAGAAAGGCCATGGTTATAGACAAGCAGACACTAACCAGAAAGCAGGGCTTTGAGTAGGAAGTGAACACTGTGGAAACAGAAAGTGAGGAGGGATCAAGTCTCCCTGTAAGCAGAGGGCTGAGGAAAGTGATGCCAAGGAAAAAGGATCAGAAGGGACATTCCCAACTGCAGAATCGGCATGCACACAGACTAAAAGGTATGAGTCTGTATGGTGGGTTCAGGAAACCATGAATACTCCAGCGAGGCTGGAATATAGAAAGCAGAGAAATAAGACTGTGGGTGAGGAGTAAGGATGGACAAGGTGACTCTGGAGGACAGGAGCAGAGTGGCTTGGTTGCAAGGAAGTGTTACAGTAGATGAATAGATCCTCCGTAACTCATTATAGAGTTGAGATATCAAAGACCTGATCCTCAGCAGAGGCCCCAGCTTTCTAAGAAACAGAAAAAGCAAAACTTTTTACACAAAGAGTAAAATGCTATGGAGAAGACATTGGGGGAACTGCAATAAATGTATAACTTAGAGGAAGAGGCACTTAGCTGCATGTGTGATTCAAACCAGAGCTGAAAGAGAAAACAGAAAGAGTAGTGGTGAACGAGAGCAGCCCATGAGACGCCACCTCTTTAAATAGATAAGTGGATGGATGAGTGGATGGGTGGATGGATGAATAAATGGGTGGATTGATGGGGGAATAGATGGGTGGACAGATGATAGCTAGCTAGCTAGGTATAGATATAGATATAGATATAGATATAGATAAATAGGTATACCCAATCAATTTGTGCCATCTACTCATCTTTTAGAAGCTTTTTTTTTTTTTTTTTTCTTATGCGGTTAAAAATAAAAGTGTGCCTATTCCGACAGTCTTTCTTCTTTAGGTCCTCCCTTCCAAAGTGGTGTTGGTTCCAATTTAGTCTAATAAGAGCATTTGTAATTCAGAGCAGTACGGCTTTCATCTCTGAATAGTGGGTCACTCTCAATGCCACTCACACATCCACACTCCACATGAAAATACAGGAAGGTCACGAGCAGGACTTCTCTTCAAAATTCTGCTCAGTAGTACCTTGGAGCCAGGGATTCTTGGACCATAAGGAGTAATCCATTTCCAAGTGGTAAGAAGGGGCCACGAAGAGTCCACATTCTTCCCTGATACTGAGTTCCTTGCTGTTTGAAGGTTTCAACTATCTTTAAAAGAGTTAAGATTTGAAAAAATAAATATTCAAGTTTCTGTGTACATAAAATATCTTTTTCAGCAGTAGGACAATAATCTCTACAAGATATTTGACAATGAACTGAGGTCATACAAAGTACTATTTATTGAAAACTTGCCCCCCATCCTTTTACATTTTAAAAAAAGTATCAGCTCATCTTTTCCCCTAAAGACTAGAGTATAATAAGTACAATGAAATAAACCACATAAAACAATGCTTAAATATATTAAGAGCCCTGATTTTTTATTCTGGCTTTGCCACTCAACCAACTATTGTGTAAACTTTGGCAAGGTTTTGACAGCACTGAACTCTCATTTCTCTGGAAAGTGGTAGAGGTCATTTCTTGGGCCTTTTCTGCTCCAATACCCTGTGGACTATTCATCTTTGCATCTCCTTTGACAAACATTGTACTTGACATGTGGCAGATGCTTAATAAACATCTGGAGTGGACAAGGTGGGGTAGTCCGCTACTACGCTCAATACAGATAATACTGTTTGAAGTTACTTACTCCCACTCGTGTTGGTGCATGGTGGTTTGGGTGAGCCCTTGTCCTATTCAAGGGAAATGTCACTACTATTGTATTCCAGAATCTTGGGCCTGATTTTTTAGCAACCAATTAAAATTACCATGGTAGACTAACAGACTATTTCTGTGACCTACATTAAGCCCACAGAACAAACATGTATCTTCCTGTAAGAAGCATGATTTGACCTTTGGATTAAATGTTGAATATATGGTTTGAATTTGGCAGTGAGTATATAGACACAGCCCACACCATCCTGCTTTTCACAGATATACATGTGCATAGGTGCATATATAGACTCTTAATATGGACCAAACCAACAGTCACAAGATGGGCAGTACTAATTTCCTATGACGTACATCAAAGATGGGCAGAAATTATCCATGTAATGCTTATACAAGTTCCTGGAAGAATATTCCAGTGCAAAGGAGCACAGTTACACAGAGTACCCTGCTGGTGGGATAGCTCACCACACCTAGTGCACCACACACAGACTACAATGCTAAGAGATGAAATTGAAGCTGTAAACAGAAAGGCGAAGCAGCAAGGAGAAAATTACAGCAATTCAGAGATTCCACATAGGAAATTAGGAAGCAAGATAAGAGAGAATGATATGCTGGCCATGTGATTGCGAGGGGAATTAAAAAATGATGTTAGCACTTATTATTGAAACATATGGAGAAGCAGGGTAAGTATAGGGTCAATTCAAGAATTCAGGGAGTTTTAAGTCTTATAAACCTTAAAGGAAGCCAAATCATGAGTAGGACTCAATGGGTCCTTTTAATTTGAAGATTAGTATCTTTCTCTAGCTCTGTGACATTTAAAATATTGTTTTTCTCCTCTTTATCTTCTTGTGAATCTCTTATTAGAATGATCTTGCACTGTGTCTTCTAAGACTCTTTCCTTTCTCATAGCTCTGTCTCTTTGTCCTTTGAACTGGGTTGTGGATAAAAAGAAATCCTTCATCTTGGCCCTCCAGTTTAAGTTTGGTCCTCCAGTTAAAATGTCCATCGAACTTTTTAATTGTGATTATTAAGGTTTAATTCCCAAGAGGCTCACTTATTTTTTTTAAGTTGTAATAGTATGTTCTTGTTTTAAAAATGTGATATGGCCTGCTGACTCTGTGAGGATTACACATTTTTGAAAAGCTTTCTATTTGTTCTATTATTTAAATTGACTTAGGTTTTGACATTTCGTTTGTAGTTTCTATTTCAGGGTGTTGGTTTTCTTCACATACTATGTCGGTTGCATGTTATGTCTGTATGTGTGATCCACTGAATGGCCTTCCTGTAAACTGTACCTTGCCTCTAATGATAGAGGTGAGGGCAGATGATAGACAAATTATATTGCTGGACATGTGCTGGCAGTAGGTTTTCTTCTCAATCTAGAGGTTTTTTGTCTTCCTATTCTGTTTTAACTTTGTCAATATGACATCCATATAATAGTTGGGAAGTACTAAACAGTGGTACTAAACAGTGTAGTACAGAACCCGATGTCGAACCCCTCAGCTCAGCTCAGGAAGGGGCAGCAACTTTCAGTTATTTTAGGATGATTCTTTTGGTATTTGTCATCTTATTTTTTTAAAAAAAACCTGTTTAAACAATCATCCCTTGTATGCAATCATTCCTTGTATGCTCTGGATTGGTCCCAGGGCACCAAAATTCACAAACTCTCAAATCCCTTATATAAAATGGTGTGGTATTTGCATATACCCTATTCACATCTTCCTGTGTTCTGTAAATTATCTTTTGATTACTTGTGATATCCAATACAATGTAAATGCTGTGTAAATAGGTGTTACATTGTATCGTTCAGGGAATAAGGGCAAGGAAAAAAGTCTGTTTATGTTCAGTAGAGACACAATTTTTTAATGAATATGTTCAATCTCAAGTTGGTTAAAGCTGAGCATGCAGAACTCATGGTGGTGGGAGGGGGTGATTGCTTTTCCCACAATTCCAGGAATCCGTAGAATTCACACAATAAAATATGAGGACTTCATCTCTCTTTCAATCTACCCTATCTATAATACCATCATTTATACACAAAACACATACATCCAACAAATACAGGCATACCCTTTCTATATCTCTTTGAAATATGGTTTCTAGAGTTTTAGTTAGCTAAATATATTGTGCTGTCATCATTATGACCATGTTCAATGTCCATATAGCGTACTGTAAGTATTGTCATTTCTTAGAGTTTTCATTTATCTTACTATAATTGTTTTCTTTGTTTTATAGTTTGTTTATTTTTAAAGAAATTATTGCTAAATAGACTACAGATCTCCTACCAATAGTCTAAATAGCTTCCCTGTATGGACGGATACTGTAGGTATTTTATCCATTTCATCTTGCAGAAGTTTCTTCTGGAGACCTGACCTACACCATTGTGGCCTGACTGCCCCTCTTCAGCCACCTCCTGGAAGTCCCCTTTGTATCTTTCTTGTATTTGGATTCTGCTGTTCGTATCCGACAACTGCCTCTTTCTTGGTTTATTTTCACATTTTCGTGACTTGCATTTTCTAGTATCTACCCAAAACAGGATGGTTGACAGGTAAATATTTTGGAGATCTCAGAGATCTGAAAAGTCTCTCGATCCTATTATCACATCTGTTTGAGAGTTTGGTTGGATATGGTTTCAGGATGGACATTGCTTTAGGATTTTGAAGGTGTTGCCCTGCTGTCTTCTTGTTTCCAGTGTCTCTGTTTGCACGACTGCAGCTATCCTGATTCTTGATCCTTTGCAAGGGTCCTTCCCCGAGCCTTCTGCAAGCCTGTGGAATCTCCCTTTCATCCTCAGTGTTCTGATAGCCCACGTATTTTAAACCACTGTACTGGGTACTGGTTATATTATTACAATGTAAGAACTCATAATCTTCATTTGCAAAATATTTTCTTGAGTTATCTTATTGATAACTCGTTTGCTTTGATTTTCTCTTTTTGAAACTTGGATGAGGAACTGTTTGAGCTGAACTTTAATTGTCTAAAATTTTCTGTCACATTTTCTATCTTAGCTTTTTGTTCTACAGTCTGGGAGATTTCCTCAAATTAACTTTACAATCTTTTCACTGGGTTACAGATATTGTGTGTGTATACACACACGTGAAAATATTAAAAATTTTTCATTCTTTGAATATTCCTTTTAATTTCTGTTTTTCATCTGTGGATTCAATATCTTCTCATATCTCTAAGGTTACTAATTTGAGATCTTCTACTTATATTTTCTCTATTTCTTCTAATTTGCATGTGTTGTTTCTTTATGTTGACTTAGTATTTTTATGTTATAGGCTTTCTTCATATGTCTAGTGATCCTGGTTTTCCTCTCATAACTGGAAGTGGGGCATAAAAATGTCAGTTGGACAAAATAACTTTGAAATACGGCAACAAACAGAATTACACTGCCCAATTTTGAAATGTCCTATAAAAGTCACAATTAATATATTGTGGTATATTTACCATACAACATATAAATATTGGGAAGCTAGACATTGACCATAATGGTCAATTAATTTTTGGCAAAAGTGCCAAGTAATTCAAAAGGTAAAAATATAGTCTACTTATTCAATGGTGCTGGGTTAACTAGATTTTATATAAGGGAGAATGAACCTCAGCTCTTACATGACCACACACGCAAAAGTGACTTTAGCAGGTCATAGAAGTAAACATAAAAGCTAAAACTATAAAACGTCTATAGTCATAGAAGGAAATATTTTGACCTTAGGGTAAGCAAAGATTTTCTCAACAGTACTCCAAAGGCATAAAACACAAAAGAAAAACTTTGATAAATCAATGGTATTTTTTAATATGTCCCACAAGATTTCATATTTTGGAAATTTAATCCCCAAATTGATCTGCTAATGGTATTTGGGAGAGGGGCCTTTGGAAGGTAGTCAGGGTTGGATGTGGTCATAAGAATGGCTCCCTATGATGGCAGTAGTGGCTTATAAGAAGAGGAAGAGAATCCAGGTGTAATGGCACATGCCTATAATCCCAGCATTCGGGAGGCTGAGGCAGGAGGATCACTGTGAGTTGAAGACCAGCCTGGACTATAAAATGAGATCCTGTCTCAAAAAAAAAAAAAAAAAAAAAAGAGGAAGAGAGAGCTGAGTTGGCACAAGTGCTGTGTCTCACCATATGATGTCCTCTGCCTTGTTATCTTGCCACAAGGCTTTCGCGAGATGCTGAGAAGATGTTGGAGCCGTGCTTGTGGATTTCTCAGCCTCTAGAACTGTGGGCTAAATAAACCTCTATTCTTTATAAATTACACCATAATAGGAATTTTTATAGTGACACAAACACAAAATAGACTAACATGATTTTTCTTAGACTTCTGCTTTTTAAAAAAACGATTAAGATGCAATATGTATATATACCAATTTCCCAAGGTGAATGTAAATGCAAGATACACACAGAGAACATATTCACTGTGTAAATATCTGGTAATGGATTTATATTCAGAATATATTATAATTTTTACAACTCAATAATAAAAAGACAATCTAATTTTTAAACTCAGAAGTTCCTCAAGATCATTAGTCCCCAAAGAAAGCAACTGAAAGCCCCAGTATCTGTCTCTGTCTCTCTCTTTCTCTCTTTCTCTCTCTCTCACACACACACGCACACACACACACACACACACGCACAATATACTACTTGAACGTGGCTTTGCTCCAATTGTATGCTTTAAGACAATGATGGCAAACTTTTTACAGCTTTCAATGATACAAACAACCCTGCTGTATCATGCGTGCCATAGATTCACCTCTACTGCCTTAAGATTTATTTTGATCATTTTAATAAAACATTTATTGTGCCTTGACATAGGCCAGACATTGGGCTGAGGAAAAACACCACATAATTCTCATGTCACCCACCCAGAGAGACAAGCTCTATTATTTTCTTGACTTTAGAATTGGGAAATGGACACACTGAGAGGCCGAGTGACATGCCATTGATCTGTGGCTGGGAAGGGCAAGGCTGGGATTTGGAGGGAGGTGTGTCTGATTCTAAAGCTCTTGTGCATAACCACCATGCAACACTGCCTGCCTGGGTACCACCTGCCCTTCACCTCCAGCCAGTATAGTTTAAGAGGGTGCTCAGCAGCAATGTGGGAGGTGGCCAAGAACTCTTCCCAGAGCAGTGCTGGCCAGCACGGCGGGGCTCATCCTCCACTTCAAGGGCAGAGGCCAAAACAGGAATCACATGCAATGTGTAAATCCAGAAGCCGCTGGCTGCCAAGCTGGGTGGGTGTGTGGAGGGTAGCTAGCAGGGAGGCTCCTGGCCAGTGGTGAAGCTACTCCCAGGGCCTGCAAGCCAGTCTCTCTCACTGTGTGTCCAGGACTCCAAAGCTGGAGAGAACAGGCATCCCCGAACTGTGCTCAGCCCTTGGGGAGGGAAGCACGGAGCTGAATCCCTGTCCTATAATTAGGAAAAATATGTGCATTGGAAGCTCTGGGCCTGAGCGTGAGATTTGAAACTACAGCCTTCTTGCAGAATGATCAGGCCTTTTCTCTAGAGCCTCAGCACTCCCAGAAAAGAATCTTCCATCACCTGCCTGGAGGATCTGGTCGTGCCTGGCACAGTTTTGCAGATTGGCCATGAGTTTGTAGTCAGTTGGGTAAATGTTCACTTTGCCTCTCTGAATGGCACTCCAGCTCTCAGCTGTACTCGGTATACCTCATTTCTATCCCTCTGGCTAGGGCTTGAAATTTCTGCTGGAATGGCTATGGTGGTGATGATTGCTTCTTTTAAACACCTGTTCCTTTGTACAGCTTTCATTCCTCTTTCCACAGGTGCATAACGCTGCCATGCTAGGTGTCTGTTTGCATGTAAACCAGGTTGCCTTCTGGCTTTCCCATTGGACCCTTTCTCAAGTCAATTAACTCCGGTCCATTTGTTTCCCAGCGGTCAGACTTTGTTTACAGTTGCCCTCCTCTCTCCTTTAACCTTGCTGGCTTATGCATTAAAATAAAACATACAATCTCTTTACAACCATTTAAGAGGAGTTTTGGAAGCGAGAGTCAGAAAATGTAAGTGTTTCATCAGCCATCTTTACTGAGACATTGGCTTCTCCTCTGTTTGATTGGGGTCAGCAGGTACCTGGCCACTGCCCTGCTTCTCTGGACCCCGTTGTCACTAGCTGCTTTTGCCTGGATGTAAATACTTAAAAATGGGTCTTCAATGAACAGCAGTAGTTCCAGCCCCTTCTGCTTCTCACATCCATGGCTCTTGGTCTGCTGGCATCTTCCTGCCTCCCTCTTTCCCTCTCCCTGAGATGGAGACCTGGCTGCTCTGTGGGCCTGAGTGGAGCTGATGAATTGGGATTCTTTCAGAAGCTTTTAAAATTTTTCTTATTTGATGATGTCACTCTTCCTAGTCATTATTCAAACCAGTTAAGGCTTATTATTATTTTAAAGTATACATTTCATGAGATTTGGGGTGGAGCTAGGGATAGCCACAAATGCTCAGTTAGCCCTCTTATTCAGTCCTAAAGTTTAAAATATTCAATCTATCCTTCTTGGCCTTTTTTGGTGGTTAAGGTTTAGGTAGAGGTTATGTCAAATTTAGAAAAGCCTTTGTCACACCAAAATTATTCACCCATATTTTCTTTAGTACTTTGGTGTAAGTTTTCATATAGAAGTCTCTAGTTCATTTGAAATTTTGTTTGATGTTGGATATAGAAAAGGATATAGATTTTTAAAAAAATATTTAGTTGTTTGAACATTAAGCAGTGACTGGTTTGCTGATTTAAAAAAACACACTTTGTTAATTCAAGTAACTTCATATCTTATTTTCTCATAGGTTCAATTCCTTTTGATTACTCTTTATTGGAGAAATGTATATATTTTTTACTCTTTATTGGAGAAATGTATATATTTGTACTCCATTTAATAAATTTTAAAATAATTTGAGCAACTTAAAAAATCCCATTTGAATTTGACTGTGCTTTCGTTATCTTTAGAGCCTTTTCAGGAGCACTGGCATTTTAATGATCGTAAGTCACATTTCAATGTCTGGGATGAATCTAAGTTATTCAGCTAGCTGAAGTAATCATTTACTTTAACATGGAATAAAATTGTCTCAGTATCCCAAGTCACACCTGACAGAAGTCTCAGCATGCTTCCCGGCCCCTCTGGGGTTTCGTGGCAGTGGAGGAGATTGGTGTTTATTTTTCCTTGAGCCAGTTCCATATTCCTGCTTCCATGGAATTCTCAGTCTTCACTTTGGCTCTGACTCCTGGACATCTGTCCTTTCTCCAGTCCACAACACTGCACTGGTTTCCACTTGAAAACCATCTGATCTTTTCACTGGCACTAACTCAAGGCCATGAGCGAGCTAGGTGGGCAGCATTGGGGTAGAGTCACAAGTTAGCCACAGAGTGAGAACATCTGGGTCAACAGCAGATCCACACTTCCAGGCTGTGCACTTGGTCAAATTATTTAACTGCTCTCTGCCTTACTACCTCATCTGTGGGGAGGAAAGTTAGGAATATAGAATTTTTGTGATTATTAAAGGTATAAAGTAGGCAAAGGGCTTGTGCATTGTTTGGGAAGTAAGTGTTCAATAAATAAGCTGTCAGCATCGCCATGATCGTCATTCTCAAAGGTTTGGAGACCATAGAAATGGGCTCCATAGTAAAGCAGCATAACAAGTGATTTTAAAGTGAATACTGGATGTGTGTACTTTTAAAAATCTCTCAACTTATCCTTTTACGAGGGGATTATCCCCTCTCTCTAAGCTCCAACTGTGCCCTTTACTTCGATCTCTTCCTTTTTCATCCTTGGTTCATCAAATCCAATCCAATCTCACTATCTTAATTATAGCCCATTACAGCAATGCATGGGCTGTAGCTTTCCAAAATTAAAATAGCTCATCAAGTTATCTGGCTAGACAAAACCAGTCTTCACTCCCAAAAAGAGCAAAATCTAACTTCTTTGTAGATTATAGAAGAATTTTATGGTCCAATTTGTAGCTCAAGGACTCATAATAAAAAAAAAACTCATAATCATTTTCTATACTCCATAAATTTAATGCAGCATATCTAAAAGTTAACATTGCTTCATTTTCTTTAATCTCCTGTGTTGCCCATCAATCAAATTTTGTCGCTTTCTTTATCTAGTACATGCACTGTTAGTTATTACATACAGATTGATATTATTCATATAATTTTAACATATTTTATAACTCGTTATTGTTAGTATGAGAGAAAGATTACTTGTGTATTTGTTTTGAAACTAGAATGAGATTACCACTGTAATATATAACTCCTAATAATTTTTTCAGTTTATTATTTTGGATTTTCTCTGGTACGTAATCATTTTATCTGCAAATAATGACAATTTTGCTTGCTCCTTTCCAACATTTACACTTCTTGATTTGGTTTATTATGCTGGCTTGGACAGATGCAATGTAGAAGTGATAATAATGACCTACTAGTATTGGCGAGCTGTATTTGTTAATATTTTGGCTAAGATTTATAAATAAAATGAGTTCTGTAGTTTTCTTTTTAGTAAAATTTTGACAGTATTTGCTACAGTGCTTTGCTGGCTTTATAAAGGTAATAAAAACAGCCTGTCTTTTTCTTTCTCTGAGTTCTGAAGCAATTTAAGTAATTTCTGTGTTATTTGTTTTTGGTGGTTTGATGTCTGTGATCTGTCTGGAGCTGGTGTCCATCAGGAAAGGCTCTTTCATGATCATCTCATAGCCTATTTTAGGTTTCCTTTCTCTTCTTGATGTAAGACATTAATTTTTCTAGAATAATTATCTACATCATCACTGTTAAAAATTTGGTTCATGAGTTTGCAAAGTATTCTTTTATACTTTAAAAATTTTCCCCACACACCTATGGTTATCGGTCTTTCTTCATCACAGTTGAAAATTTATAGATTCCCACTATTTTCTGTCTTCGATTAAGGTATGTTTTGACTTTTAGTTTTTATTTTTTCAAGTATCTTGAATTAATTAATCTATTCTACTATTTTAAGGTTTCTAGTTTAAATTCATGTTTTATATTTATTGTTTGCTTAAGTCTTATGATTAATTTATTTGTTTTCGCTGTTTTTTGTTGAGTAAGAGACAATTTAAAGCCATAAATTTTTCCCCAAGGACAACTTTAGCTTTCACACATGCATTTTAGTGTGCAGTAATCTCATTACTGTTGTTTTAGCAAAACAGGTATTTGAGACAGTGGTATATTTCCCAAGTGGTTAGGAAGTTACAGTTTGTTTGCTTCCACATGTTTATTTTTAGTTTTAAGAAATTACATTTTTTAGAAATTGTAGTCTGCCCTCTTCGTATGTTTTAAAATATGCTGAGGTTGTTTTTATGACATAATGTGAACTCCATGCCAGTATACAGTTGAGATCTGCAATTGTTTCATAAGTACTTCAAAATAACATGTATTCTCTAATAAAGTAATATAAAATATGTGCTATGCATATATCACATCTATCATGGACTGAGAGAGATGTAGAATTTGATTCAATTTTTCATTTGTCATTTTCTTTGATATGGAGTTTATCTCATAATGTTGTCCCTCAGCATCCCCAGAAACCTTGTTAGAAATGTAAAATCTTGGGACCTACCTCAGGCCTGTGAATCAGAATCTGGAGCAGGCACTAGAAATCTGAATCTTTTAAAAATATTTTATTAGTACATGTTTGCAATTCCTGCAGTTTACAATCATCTTGGGAGTGGTTACGTGTATATACCACTGTTTGTTTTTGTTGTTGTTACTATTGTTGTTAACCCCTTTCCCCTTCCCTCCTCCTCTCTCCCTCCTCCTCCTCCAATTGCCCTATCTAATTTTTCATTCTTGTTGATAGTATTGATCTTAGCTCATGGTATGGCATATAATGCTTACATTAATTGAGGTTATTAGGATCCTGTGCATGGCATATCTTTATTCTACTTCTTTCCCCTTCCCCTCCTCCTTTCCCCTTGTACTTTTTCCCTTGGACCACTTCTCTATTCCAAGAGATCCATCACCTCACCTCCTTTTATCAATCCTTCATTATTTTCTTTGTTTGTACTTTGACTCACTCAAATGAAAGTTACCATATAGTATTTAAGCTTGTTTGGTTTATTTCACTCAACATTGTATTTTCCAGGTGCATCCATTTTCCTAAAAATATCTCAAATCTGTCACTCTTTATAGCCAAGTAGTATTCCATTATATATAGATACTCCATTTTCTTTATCCAGTCATCTGTTGATAAAGGCTGCTTTCATGATTTAGCTATTACTAGTTGTGGTGCTATAAATATTGGTATGCATATATCACTGTTGTATGATGTCTTAAGCTTTTTAGGGAAGATACCCAGTGGGGGGATTGCTGGGGTATATGGAATTTCTAATTTCAAATCTTTGACAAATCTCCATACTGATTTCCATAATGGTTTTGCTACTTTACCTTCCCACCAACAATGAAGGAGGGTTCTTTTTTCACCACAGCCCTGACAGCAATTGTTATTGTTTAATTTCTCAATGATTTCTATTCTTTCTGGAATAGGATGGGATCTTAGCATTGTTTTAATTTGCATTTCTCAAATAACTAGAGATGTTGAGCCTTTTTTCATATATTTGTTGTCTATTTGTATTTCTTCCTCTGTGAAATGTCTGTTCATTTCTCTTGTCCATTTCTTGACTGGATCTTTCATTTTCAGTGGTTTAATTTTTTTGAGTTCTTTGTATATTCTAGATATCAGTCCTCTGTCTGAGGAGTAGCTGGCAAATTTTTTTTTCTTATTCTATATGTCTTTTCACTGTACTTATTGACTCTTCCGCTATACAGAAGCTTTTTAGTCTGATATTGTCTTAATTACTTTTCTTTTGTTGCGAGACAAAATACCTGACACCCAAAGTTAAAGAAGGAAAGGTTTGTTTAGCTCACAGTTTGTAGAAGTTTCAGTCCATAATCAACTGTCTCCAAGGCAGGGTGGCTGAAGAAAGTAAAAGCAACAAGAGCAAAAAGGAAGTAGCAAGCCTCTTTTCCTCCCTTACATTGTATGCAGGTTACCCGCCCTAGGGCAGGTGCAGCACTCACAACCCCAATCCCAGCACTTGACAATAAACCAATCACAAACTCTAGATTCAGCCCCCTCCAAAAAGCCTACCCCTCCATGACTGCATGACCCTTTGGGGGGCATCCAGACACAAACCATAACAAATATAATCTGTGAGCAAATTGTAGGATAAGGCACCAGACATCTAGCAGCATCCGCCAGTATGGGGGAAGAATCCTGGCTCAGGCACCTGAGAATCACATGATCCTAGCAATGTTATATTACTTTGTTTTCATCTTCTGTGTTTATGCTTATATAATTTTCTAAAACAAGTATGTATTGCTTTTGAAACAAAGAAAAAAACTAATCATAAGCTACAATACAGTCTAAGAAGAAGTGATAGAGAAGCAATAGAAGAAATAATGGGACAATGAAAATCTTTAAGTGACAAATTTTCCTACTCAACAGTGGCTTTATAACAATGAGAAGTTATTGACTCAGGGCTGGCATGAGGTTTGGTGCAGGGTGCAGATTATCATCCTCACACCCAAGGACTTATGAGAAGATGGCAGAGTGGTGAACAGAGGAGAAGCAGCCTCTGCTAAGTCCAGATGCTGGAATACAGCAATGTGAGGAAGAAAATGAGGGAAGTGGGTCTCTGGGACCTAGCAAGGATCTGAAGTGAGAATTGAAGCCCATGGGTAGAGTAAGGAGAGGGACCTCAACACAGAAAAAGGAAGTGGCAAGTGGCACTTTCTCCCTGAGCCCTAGCTCACTGCATGGGATGGGCAGCTTGAGCCTGCAGATGCATGGTGACTACTGGCGACCCCAGAGTCCTCACACCCAGTTCCCTCTGTCTCTCATCTGACTGCTTGGCTTTTTCCCATGCAGTAGCCCTAGATTTTTCATCCTTCTTACATATGTCACAATTTACAGGCAGGCAATGTTTCCCAGAATTCCTGGGAAATTTTATGGAAATTTTATCTCATCTCATTGGCTCTGTTTGAGTCATATGCCCACCTCTTAACCAATCAGAGTGGCCAGGGAAAATGTAACATGCTGAATGGTTTCAACCTGGATCAGGGATAGAATTGGCTTCCCTAAAACACCATGGACTGACAGAAAGTGATTCTTTAAGGGGCAATACACAATGGCAATAAACAAAAGACGCTCTATATCTCTGAAAGGAGGTGGTTAAACATGTCTGCCATCAGTTCCAGGTGCATCTTGTAGCATTCCTGCCACTCCTGGAGTATAGTTTTAGAGTATAGTTTTTATGTCCACAGCAGAGATGGCTGTGTTGGTTTTTGCTGAGACAAGACTGGGCCAGACAATGAATGACTGGTACTTACAATGCTGGGACCACAGGCTTATTGCTAATACCCTTAGGTTTGTGCTTTTTGCATTTTACAGAAAAAGAATTCCATGAAATACCCTTTCTTTTTCTTTTTTTTTTTTGGGGGGGGGTACTGGGGGTCCACCTCAGGACCTCGCGTGACAGCAGGCGCCTGTGCCGCTGAGCAATATCACCGGCCCTTGTTTCGTATGTGGGTTCCGGGAGTCAAACTCAGGCCCTCACGCTTGCCAGGCAAGCGCTTACGCCGCTGAGCCATCTCACTGGCCCAAAATGCCCTTTCTACAATTTCCAAAATTATTAATTGTGTGAGTTCCTGTTAGAAGGCATAGAAAAGTCTCCCTGAGGCGGGATCAAGGATGGGGATCTCTGCTTCTATGTAGCTCAAATGCAGCTGTTGGATATCTTTTATGACCTCCCCAAGAAGACAAAAGACTGGTATAACAATACTCTTGCCAATTTGCTGAAAAGTTTATCATTCTGTTTCACAGCTGGATACCTTCATCCATTTCAATATCCTTGGGTTAAACAGAGTCTTCATTTTATGGCTGTTGTGAAACTGTATTCTTGGAATAATGACAACATCTGACTCCTCTAAAATCATGGCCAGTTGAACCCACTGTGTCACTGGACTTGGCAATAAAAGCAGGCTGGATATTAAGCAGATACACCTGCTTCTCAGGCATCTCTCAGGTGCCAAAAGATAGACTGATTGTAAGACCAAGCTCCATGCACTGAAAGGAAAGGAATGAAATGAAATTCCCTTGGGAAACTGCAGCCTCAGGGAGTAGAGATCAAATAAACCTCCCTTGTGAGCAGGCTGCCCTTCCATCAGACACTGAAATGATTCAGTTTTCTTGGAGTATGAAAATGGAGAGAAATTTACCCCCACCTTTGTCAATCCATGAAAAAGTGTATGATCCTAGAAGGGACCCTTGCAGAAGAAGGCACAAGACCAGGCCATATACACCTTATAATTTCTTCAATAAAATGAGATTTCATTACCTTGGGCTTATCATTTTTATCTTGCCTGCTACTTCCTTTCTCTATTTCCTATAGTTAGAGTGGGTTACCACGTTACCTGTAAATAGATAATTTTTCAGAGAAAAATACTACATTACTATTAATACTGTTGTTTATATCATATCAGTGTTGTGCCAGGCAGTGTGCTAAGTGCACTGTGTATCATCTTGAATCTCAGGAAGGAATCATGCTATTTTCAACAGGCGGAAACTAAGGCTCTGTCTTGTTAGGTATTTTCCCCAAAGTCATACAGTTCTCTATGATAAAACCAAGTTTTGAAACAAAATTGCCAATGCCAACCTCATCATTCTCAATCGCTATCAAATTGATGTTTGCAAAAGTAGCCTGATTACATTTTTTTTTTTGTTCTGATTCCTAAATTTAGCAGTCTCAGTGGTTTTGTCTCATCCTTGGGGTAACAGGTCATCAGAGGGAATCTAGCCTTCTCAGTGAGCAGCCATCTCACAACTGACTTCTGGAAACTTCCTTTCCTTGAAGCCTTGTCAAAACCGTCTAAAAGAACAAAATCATGCCCTGCTCCCTCCCATCAGAGTGTCTCTGTCTGTCTCTCCTTTCTCTGTCTTGGCTCCATGCTTCTGATGACCAGAGCAAGCCAGAATTGGGTCTGGGCCTATGACCTGACCTCATGGTGCATATTTATGTAATGCAAGATGGTAATACTTGCTTTATACAATTTTACATTTTGTTGCAAGTACAATATTGGAACCAGCTCCTTGAAAAACCAAAGAGCCTGAAACCTACCACAAAGTGATGATCTCGTGTAGGAAGCTGGACAGGTCAGTGGCTGAGGATATGCTGTGAGAACTGCATTTGTTGGTAAATCTTCAAGAGCAGCAGGGTTGGCTTTTCTATCCTTCAAACATGGAGAAGAACAGAAAAGAATAAAACATTTCTTGTCAGTGAAATCTATGTCTCCAGCTACGGTAACTTCTCTCTTACTGAGAAAATGCTTTTCGGAAACCATCCCATTCTTGTTCCAAGATTTGGAACTGGTACCTGAAAGTATCCCTCTAGGAAAATACAAAGTCAACAATTCCTTGGGAGACTTTCTTTTGGTTCTGTCCCTCCGTTATACATTGGGCACATCTGTATTCAAGTCCACAGTCCAGGAGAGGAGGAAGAGAAGTAAACAGTTGAAGGCTGTGTAGTAAAACTTATAGCAGAGCGATACACAGGACCTGGCTGACTGGTCTGGGGGCAGTGAAGGAAGTGATGACCAAAGATAGCCTCCTGGGGGAGGCTTGAAGGACGTGAAGGGGGTTAGCAAAATATTTAAGTCAGAAGGAGCAGCCTATGGCAATGTGGAGTGAGAAGGGAGATGCATTATGGGGCTTCAGCAGACCATGCAAAGGGTCAGAGGCAGTAGATAAGACTTGGGAGCTAGGCCAGGGCACCATGCTGGTTTATGACATCACAGCCAACATCTCGGCACTAAGAAGCATCTGTGCGTGGATCTCTTGTAGGCATGTAGCCTATCTAAAGACATCTCCATGGGTGTGGAAAATTTCCCCCTCCATGTCAGTTGTCACTGATCACTGTCTCTTGTATTTCCCAAAGAACAAGATCACATGTGCAAGTATCCATACAGAAAAATCAAAGGGGTCATTATTCAGTGACAACAGCAGCTCAGCCAAAACTACAATGCTGGTTAGGTGTGGAGGTTTAGAATAAAATCAGACATTGCACCTCTGGTGTTCCTGTCTTGTAGGTATGCCATGGCCACATCACAGAGAAAAAGTCTCTCTAACTGGCCTTTCAAGAGGTCTTCTTGGTGGCCTTTTGCCTGGGTGTAGGGAACTCATCCCCCACCCCCAGACTCTCTTCACTTTCTTCTCTTCAAAACTTCTGATCTTTTAACTCTGTTCCCTAACAATGTCCCCACCTCTCTTCTTATTTAGGCCACTCTCTCCCTGAACCAAAGGTCAGTGAATGGCTTGTCCCTATTGGTTCCCACAGCTGCCCTGGCTCAGTGGTGAGAAAAGGAGGGAGAATTTCTTTGGTTGCTTATTTGGGGGAGGGGTTTCCTTTGGTGTTTCCTAATATCTCTGAAACAAATGGAAAAATGACACATCTTATTCTAGGAGCACTAGATTTTTTCCGAAAATCCCTGTTGAATCTATTAATGAAAGTCGGATTCTCTTTGTTTGAGTAATTCTAAAATTATTAAGCCAGACATGGGTTTATCCCTTTACTCATCTTCATTTCCTTCATGAAGGCTCTTCCATTCTTTTCACACTGACGGAAATGTCCAATCATTGTTAAGTCTTCCTAATGGGGGGTGTTGTCCTACTACAAAACGATAATCATAAGAGGCTCCATCCATTAACCTCCAGCGGTTTCTACCCACCAGGATCAGCTTTCTGCACGCATTATTCATCCACTGACTGCTTCCCATGTGTTCAATGAATAAATGATTCTCAGCACTTATAAACTTGTAAGTTAGGTATGATTATTTTCAATTTATAAACAAGAAAGTTAAAGTTCAGAAAGGTAGAATTGCCAGCAGTTATTTAGCTGATAAATGGTAGATTCTGGTTTCTAGCATAGATCTTCCTGGCCCTGTTCATGTTCTTTCCAGAAAACTATGAAGTCATTTACCTGACAACTCATTAAATATAGTTCATGCTGATGGGAGCAACCCTTTGCATGGATACATATTGCAAACATCTTGATGCTGTGTAATGACACTGGATTGGCCAACTCTTCATGACTCAATTTATCACTTCCTAGTTGCTTTCTTCCCTACAGTTGTCTCTTTCATCCCTACTCAGTGCAGAACTCATTCATTCATTCATTCATTCATTCATTCTGCAAACATTCTTGCAGTATCTACTACATGCTAGGTGGTAGAGATGCAAAGATGACTCCAAATGCTCCAGCCTTCAAGGGTACCAGTAATCCACACAGCATATTAGTCATCCACATGACTACCTTGAGGACAAAGACAGAGTCTTATGAGTATTTTTGTTTCTAGCTCTTGACAAAAGACCTGTTTATGGAAGGGCCTCAGTAAATGTTGGTTGTATTGGATTGATGTGGTGTCTAATACAATGATGGGCGCTCTCTATAAAACTATGTACCTTGGGCCATAGCCATGCTTTGGCAGACAAAGGCATTAACCAATTCTTTCAGATCACTGAGTTGTAATTTAATAAATGACACAGTTGCCTTAACAAAGAGAATTGCTAGAGGAGTTAGATTCATTTTCTTTCTTCATACAAACAATTGTGGCTATTGTGTAGTAAACCAGTAAGAACTCTTTTAGCTTTTTCTCATTTTTAAGACTAGATTAGACACAAAGTTGGTGCAGAATTCATAAGTCGCAAAAGACCATCAAATCAAAAGTAAGTCTCTTGCCTCTGGTCCCAGCTACCCATGTCTCATTCCTCATATGGGCAATTGTTTTCAGTTTTCTTGCATATATTTCCAGAGGTATTCTGTGCACACACAAGAATACACATACACAGAAGGTGGCACATTTTGCACATTGCTCTACATTTTGTTCATTTATTGCTATACTTAAAGACCTTTACATAGTATTGCATAGGTACCGTTATCATTTTTACATGGCTGTTATATATACATTGTACCATATTTTATCTGGTCCCCCACTGAAGCACATTTATGCTGTTCCCATATATTTGTATTATTATTAACAATGCCATAATACATGCTTACATATGTCATTTTAAACATCTATAGTGCAGCTTTAAGATAAATTCTTGAAAGTGAAATTTAAGTAAATTAATATCTTTCTTTTTTTTTTTTTTGGTGGGTACCGGGGGTTGACCTCAGGACCTTGCACGCCAGCAGGCGCCCGTGCCGCTGAGCGATATCACCGGCCCCTTTTTCATATGTGGGTTCCGGGAGTCGAACTCAGGCCCTCGCACTTGCCAGGCAGGCGCTTATGCCGCTGAGCCATCTCACCGGCCCTAATTTCATTTTTAGAATTTTAAGTGTACTAGTAAATAAATTCCTAGACATGCTGACCAAAGGATACATGCATTTTTATGATAGACATGGGCCAAATTGTTCTCCATAGCAGGTGCACCAATTTGTACTCCTATAGAAATGCAGGACACGGGCTTTTTCCCACGGTCAAGATAATCAAACATATTTTGTGTGCTAATCTCATAGTAATTTTCACATTTACCATGATATACCATGTACAGGTACAAATTCCCTATGATAAATGTGATAACTTTTTTATCTAAATTGTACCAACACACAATAAAAAATAAGAAATTATACTTCATAGTTATTACGTGTCACAAACAAATACTCATAAAAAATTAAAAAGAAAACATACTTCTCATGTGGTCAAGATACTCTGATCACGGGCCGGTGAGATGGCTCAGCGGCGTAAGCGCCTGCCTTGCAAGCGTGAGGGCCCAAGTTCGACTCCCGGAACCCACATACGAAAAAGGGGCCGGTGATATTGCTCAGCGGCACGGGTGCCTGTTGGCGCGCGAGGTCCTGAGGTCGACCCCCCGGTACCCACACACAAACAAAAAAAGATACTGTGATCACAAATTTTAAGTTTAACCTGACCCTCTGTTCACTTGAATTTAAAAAGATACTTAATTTTGTGAATTACATTTTCACATCACTGCTTATCCCAAAGTGAGCTAGAAACAGCTTAATAAATATACAAAACAAGGAAAAAGAAAAATTTTAAATCTAGAGAATGGAAAATAGGTGCAAAATGGTAGGATTAAGTAAGAAATTTTAATAAAACAGTATTTCTTTTGATCCAAAAGTTATAATTTTAGTTCATAATAATAGCTTTAAGCTTCCTAGAGGTCAAGGCAAAAAGAAAAATATAGTCAGTTAATAAATGTACATTATTTATAAGGAAAAATGATATTTAAGAAAAACTAAAATATGTTATGGCTTTTACGTCTAAGAGAAATTCATGTGGTCTACTGCAGAAGGTATTCCAGGTAGCAAAAGAAATAATGTACTCAACAAGATCCTCAAAATAAAACAAAAAAAGTGTTGGGTCTAGAGAGCTCCTGGGTTTTCTTTCCAGAGTGCTTTCTAGAACTCTGCATCTAGGAACCAAATCCCTGACCCTCCTGGACCTGGCAGTGTCTCAGCAGCCATGTTTCATCCCTTTCACTTTGAATGCTGCTGCAACATGGTGTGTCTTAGTTACTTTCTCATTGCTGAGAAAAAATACCCAACACCCAAAGTTAAAAGGGGAAAGTTTTATTTAGCGCACAGTCTGTAGAGGTTTCAGTCCATATCAGCTGGCTCCAAGGCAGGATGGCACGTGGCAAAGGGCAACAGTTCATGGAGGTGGAAGACAGCAAAAGTAACAAGCGAGCAGAGAGAGAACAAGCCTTTTCTGTCCCTTGTATTGTATGCAGGCTCCCTGCCCTTTGGCGGGTGTAGCACTCACACCCATAATCCCAGCATCAGACTATGAATCAATTACAAACTCCAGATCCAGCCACTTCTGAAAAGTCCACCCCCCTATGACTGCACGAGGCTTTGGGCGGACATCTAGACACAAAGCATAACACGTGTTGGCTCATGGGTCTGCAGGTTGATGATTTAGTCTGGGCTTGACCAAGTGGTTTCTGGTCTTAGCTGGGTTTTCTTATAGGCCATGGGGTCACCTAATAGTTACAGGGCCCACTGAGGCATATCAGCTCTCCCCACAGCTCCACCAGCCTGCGCAATCCTAGCCTGGCACGTTCTCGTGGCACAGCAGAGCTCCAGGAGTGAAAGCAGAAGTATGAAAATGATTCATTAAACCCCAGCTTGTATCACATTTGTTAACATCCCCTTGGCTAAAGAGATCTCATGGCCAAACTCAGAACCAAG
This sequence comes from Erethizon dorsatum, assembly GCA_028451465.1. Classification (NCBI taxonomy): domain Eukaryota; kingdom Metazoa; phylum Chordata; class Mammalia; order Rodentia; family Erethizontidae; genus Erethizon; species Erethizon dorsatum. The sequence continues at coordinate 104,688,875 of CM051822.1, forward strand.
AAATGGAAAACAGACTCATGGGAGGAACCACAAAGTCATGTGGAAAAGGGCTTGGAGGCAGGACAAGGTGAAACACTGGGCCCCTCAGTGTTGTGACCCACTGCAGGAGGCAAGGAACCACAGATGGGAAATGAAGAGGCTCACTTTCCCCAGGGATGCTCAACTGAGCCTTCAAAAAGCCATATTTCCCACTGCGTGGAGAGGGTCTGATTGCTACGGGAAGGAGTGAGACTACCATCCAAAGAGAAACATAATGAGAGAGGTCAGACACATGCAGAAAGAAAGTCAGGTGGTGCAAAGTCCCTGAAGCCCTTCCTTTGTGGTTTCAGGTCACCCTGAGTAGATATATTTTATATTTTCCACCACATTTGATGGTGCTTTCGAATATAAATGTTGCAGCCAGCCTGCCCAAATTCAAATCTCAGCTGTGGCTGAAGAACTGTGTGACTTGGAGGCAAGAGGACTCACTTCTTGGTGCCTGTTTCTCCATCTCAAAGATGGAATAACAATTGTCTTATTTCACAGAGCTGGGAAGACTGAGTGTGTTAACAGAAGGAAGGACTCATAATAGTGCCTGACACATAAATGTGTGGTAGCTATTTTTGCACAGGTTAGTCTGGATAGTCTCTGTCTTTTGCTTTGGAAAGATTCCTGATCAAAAGAGTGAATTTCATGGGTGGCATCTCCGTGGGATTTGAGGGAAAAACAAAGCCATCTCACAATATTAGCCTAGCCTCAACATTCACCCAAAACCATTGACTTGCTTTGTATTCATCAGCTCCACCAACCAAGAAAAAACAAACAAACAAACTGCGTACCATTAGCTGGGATTACTTCAAGCCATGACTGGGCTAGTGCTGGTGTCATCTGTGGACTCATCACAATTAGAGGACTTGGTACCTGAGGGCAGTGTTCATGAATATCATCACCATCCTGCCCAGATGTGGGGTGAGGTTGCCTCTGTCCAGGATCTAACAGGCTGGATGAGATCGGGTGTGGATAATTGGCTTCTAGGTTCTTTTTTGCAAAGGCTACCTCCCTGCATCCAGCAGGGCCCCTAAATAGAAACACCGCTGACAGCCTGCCCTTGCAGGGTCTGCTGCACCATCAGGGTTCTAAGCAGCCTGGCTAGAGCCCCCTCTCTCCCAGGTCTGCCATCCGGCTGGATTTGCTCCACGAACAGCGGTTTACAGTTTAGCTGAGTACAGTCTGACTCCTAGCAGGAATAAAGCGGGGCATTGTACTGGGTTTGCAACACTGCTCCTTTTGCAGAGTTCCTAATGTGTTTGTGACCTGGGATCTGCTCTGAATGTTCTCTTTGTCGCAGATTTTCTCATGCTGAGGTGGCTTTGACTTCTCCACGGCAGTCCTGGGTTAAATAAATACATTAAGGCAACATACTCGGCTTGATGCTGGAGCCAGCCTCAATAACTCAAGTAATTCATGTGGCAAAAGATGGAGCTGGTGTGGTTTAGAATCTGTTTAAAGATGGATTTCTTTGTTCAGTTCCTTTGTGCGAGGAAAGGGCAGCCACTCTGAGATTCGGCTGGCCATTTTCCCCCAGCAGGTCTGTTGGAGAGTTTCTAAATCCTATGCAGATGAACATGGAACTTGACCTTCACCCAGTTACAGGATACCGTGCTGACATCACTGCATAAATATACACGCCAAAGAAAGCCGTGATTAAGCTCAGTGCTGATTTTTATCACTTTTCCAGCGCACCAGCAGTCTGCTTGTTCGTCATGCACCTTTATAAAACTCATAATATTTAGAAATGTGCTGTGTTAGCCCCAGAGGCTTAAATAAACTAAAGCCTGTGAACGTTTCAATGTAACAAATTACCTTCACGTGTGAAATTATGACTCTATATGATACTCAATAAGGCCAACATTGTACACACTCTGTTCTTTGGATATTTTATGTACATTTCTCCTTCTGAAATATCTGTTTCAGACACTTTTAGGAGTAGAAAATATTTCTATTTCAATATCACTACATATGTTCAAGACACTAAAGAATGGGTGAAATTGAATATTTTTTAAATATCTGGAATTTCTCAAGGAATCTGTGTATGGCCAACAAAAGGATGAGTGGTTGTAATCTTCCATGAAAGCACCCAATTTTCATTTCCTTTTAAAGGTAGAGATAAAAGATTGGTTTTCTAAGTATAGCAGAGATTCTTAACCAGGGGCAGTTTTGCCCCCTGAGGGATAATTTGCAACATTGGGAGATATTTTTGGATTACCACAACTTGGGGGGGGACACAGAGTACTATTGGCGTCCAGTGGGTAGAAATGATGCCACTAAACAGCCTACTACATAGGACAACCCCATTTAATAGTGCAATAAATTGTCCTTTCAAAATATCAACAGTACCATAGTCAGGAAACAGAAGTACATCATATTTGGGAGGTGGGTTTGATGGTATCAGGGATCCATTCAAACAGGTTGAATAGTTGTAAACTTCTTAAGGTGCTATATAAGCACTAACTTAACTCTCAGCACATATTCTAGCTGCTACATATTGCTTCGAAATTCTCATTCCCCACTTACCTTAAGCACATTGCTATAAAATGCCTTATAATGGAGTTTGCCTGCCTCAAAATCCAAACAGTAAAAGGAGCTGTTCAAGGGTTTTAAATTTTTTTTCATTTTGTAATGACTTTAAACTACACAGGCATTTTTAAAACAGCAGTGGGTTCCCTTTACCCTGTTTCCCCCAGTGACAACATCTTACGTGATATAATACCAAAACCAGAATATTGACATTGGTGCATTACTACAGTAGTTTATTCTTTATCTGCAGTTTCAGTTATTACAGTCAATGGTGGTTGGAAAAATTAAATGGAAGATTTCAGAAATAAACAATTCATGAGTTTTAAATTATGAGCTCTTCTGAGTAGTATGATAAAATCTCATGTCATTTGCTCTGTCCTGTCAAGGATGCATATCGTTTCTTTGTTCAGCGTATCCACATTGTACACCCTACCTATGATAGTAGTGGCCATCTCGGTTATAAGCTCAACTGTCACATATCTTCGTGCTTGTGTTCAAGTGGCCCTTGTTTTTCTTAATCATGACTCCAAAGCCCAGAAGTAGTGATGCTGGCAATTCAGAATTCAGAATGCTGGAGAGAAGCCATAAAATGCTTCCTTTAACTGAAAAGCCAAAAGTGCTTGATTTATTAAGGAAAGAAAAAAATCATGTGCTTAGATTTCTAAGATATATGGAAAGAATGAATCTCCTATTCATGAAATTATGGAAATGCAAAGAAAAAAGAAATTCATGCTAGTTTTGCTGTCATATCTCAAACTACAAAGCTTATGCCCACAGTGCACGATTAATGCTTAGTTGGGATGGAAAAGGAATTTTCATATGGATATGAATATGGATATGGATATGGATAATGTATGGAAGTGCATATAAGGTTCACTACTATCCATGGTTTCAGGCATCCCCTGTGGATCTTGGAACAAGTGGTCCTTAGGTAAGTAAGTGCTACTGTGTTAAACTACCATCTGATAATTTGAGTTTTACCAGCTTGCTTAAGTTTTAAACAAGATATCAAAAAATGTATTCCTCCAAAAATACTCAACTATATTCCTGTAGAAATTCTTTCTACAGAAAGCAAAACAATAATGATCTTTCTGCTTCTATATGATCCTCATTGCCAAGATGCTGCTTGCTGTGAGGAAAGGGAGTCGCAGGAGGAAATAATTGGCTTCTAGGTTATTAATCAACCTCCACCTTCTTCACAACAGAGACTAACACATACTTTCTGGCTTTCAGTGTATTCTTATCATTTATTAATTTATCATGCAGAGGCTCAAGTATTAAACCTCAGAGCAAAATGTAATTACTTTCTCAATCTTCAGGCCCCTGGCACCACAGCCACCTGGAAGCACTCTTCAGGATGCTCCTGTCAATATATATATACTTACATCATGTTTGGAGTTTTTAAAATAGGTTTTTACAGTACAAATAAAGTGAAGCACTCTATCCCAGGCCCAGCTAGTGAAGGCATTATCTTTATTGCTGCATAGCCACTGAGAACTTCAGATGTAACTGACCATGCTGTCTTCCCCCCATCTTTCAAAACCTTCCAGAGAACTCAGTGTGGAGAGAGAAGTCCCAGGTGGAGTTCGTTAAGTTTCTTAGTCTTAAAAGGAAAACTACATTAGGAGATAGCCAGAAAGAGTCTTCGCAGATGAGTATCAGCGTGGTCTTTTGGAATGCCACCCAAGAAGACCGAAGTCTAGTGGAAGGGAGAACCCGTGACCATGCAGTCGGGAGAACCAAATTCAAGTTTTGCCTCTGCTGCCTTCTGACTGTGAGGTCTTGGAGAAAGCATTGAGCTGACTTTCAGTCTTTTTATCAGCTTATCTGTCAATAGATAGATTGGTTGAGATGTTTATTATGAGAAATTGGTTTACACAATTGTGGAGGCTAAGAGGTCTCATGATCTACCATCGATAAGAAGGGAACTCAGAAAAATTGGAGATGTAGTTCCAGTCTGAGCCTGAAAGCCTGAACCAGGAAAGCCAAAAGTGTAAATTCCACTCTGAGCATGGGGCAAGATGAGATGTCCCAGGTCAGGCATGAGGCAAGGGGACAAAAGTGATGAGGGAATTCCTCCTTCCTTTTTGTTCTTTCTGAATTCTCAACAAAATGAATGATGCCCACCATATCAGGAAAAGCAATCTACTAAGTTTACTCATTCAAATGTTAATTTCATCTGGAAACACCGAGAAATAATATTTATCCAAATATCTGGGCATCCTCTGACCCAGGCAAGGTGATACATGAAAGTAACTTTCATATAAAATATCAGTGGAAAAAGTTGTAAAAGAATACATAAGAAATGGTACATATATAGACCAGCCAAGCCATATTTCATCCATACTGTTCATTCAGCCACACTGTTGAGGATACACAGTGATCTAGTGAACAAATAAGCAATGGAGATAAGAAGTGGGAATGAGAAGTGTCTGGGTGAGGTTAAGTTACCTCTGGGGTGAAGGAGGCAGTCAAGATGGGTTTTTCAAACTGGGAGGGTAGCTACATGAAATTTTTTCTGTTATATTCTGTATCTTTAATATTTCAAAATACTCTGGATTTGGAAAAAAGTCCAACATTGTCAAAAAAGCCTAGAGTGTGGAAAACAGTGTAGTGTATTGAGGCTCCAGGGGCTGGTCTGAATGGGATTCTATCACTTTGTTTCATTGGGCAACTTGCCTAACTGCTCTGTGCTTTAGTTTTCTCATTTGTCGAGAACACCGTCTTCATAATGTTTCTTTGGAGCTTTCAACAAGATAATGTTTGAAGCCCACTTATTACCATGCCTGACATATAGCCACCTCTCAATGAATGTTAGATTTTAGCCACTGCACAATACATGAGAATATCTGATCATCGTAATGACTCCTTCATTGACAATGAAGCAATACTTTGTGCAAATAATATAGGGCTTCTACCTTATGGCCCTTGTAATGTAATATTTAGGATACAGAATATATTATTATTTCAACCCAGATTTATGAGACAGATTCTTACTTAAATAACGTGGGTCACTCCACTGAAATACTTTGTGGAGAGATAGTTGAATCTTTGTTTGGATTTTAGCCAGCAGCCATAAAAATTCTTTGCCACTCAGTAAGGTTATGTATTATAGCCACAGAAGCATCCTAGATATCAGAACTTTCACTTTTTTGGCTGCCTAATAAACCTGAACATAAGACACCTTCAGCAGGTTTAAGATTTAAGGCAACAAATTCCAACCTCCTGGCCCCATGCCCATGCAAGTCATATCACTTACTACCATATAATGTTACCCTTGGTAGCCAACTCACAAAGCAAGGTGTCTAGAACAATGTTAGGTATAATTGCCAAAATACCAGTAAAATGGAATGGACTTTAGTAACTGTAGGTCACATTTATGTCCTTATATTCTCCAATATCTGAGCCAATGTGGAGAAAATTTTTCTTGCCTCCAAGTTATTCTGGTAAAATTTAGGAGAGCTCTGCTATCTTAAAACAGTTCAGTCCTCTGGGGATGGCCAGCCAATTTTTGGGGTTTATGCTTAACAAAGAGAGCAGAGAAGAGTGGATTATAATGTGAAACCCCAGGGGCCAAAGAAAGGTGTATATCATCTAGCCCTGCCATCTGCAAGGCTATAGGAGCTGAGATTAATCTGTTTTAAGAATGAAAGCATATTTCTATTATTAAACAACACAATACTCCTAGGGTTTTTTTTTGGGGGGGGCTATAAATTTACTTTTTACATGTAAGTCTGTAAAGTATGGCCTTTTTGATTCAACATCTGGAACTACTCAGGTGGTTTGTCTCCGCTGACTTTATGAACAATAAAAGCAAACCACTGGGTGATTCCTGGATATTTAAACTTGGGGCAAAGGCATCCTGGCCTCTCTCCTGACAAACACAAGATTTTAATTTTCCATGCTGGGGCCAAATTCAACAAATGTGGTTGTGAATAGAAGGCTAACTGTCCTCCTCAAAAATAGGCTACTTGCCTAAGACATGCATTTTTAACTTTAGGGAATATAATTCAGAATTTCTGAAATTCTTGCAAATCTTAGGTTTATTCTCAAACCCAACCATAGCTCCACTTTAAAGAAATGAATGAAAGTTGATTGCTTCCTAATTATAATTTCCCCAAAATGAGAAGAAACCTATGAAGCTACTGTGGCAATACCACATTCAACCCCAATCCTTGAAGTATTTAATCAGCAATAAAGAAGTGGACTAAAGTTGATTGCTTCTTAACTGTAATTTTCCCCAACCTGAGAAGAAGCCTATCAAACTAGTGTGGCAATATCACAGCCAACCCCATTCCTTGAACTATTTAATCACCATTCCATGAGGTGCTGAAAAGAACGTGTATTCTGTAGTACTTATAATGTCGTATAGATATCTGTTAAGTCTATTTGATCTATGGTGTAGTTTCACTCTGACATTTCTTTATTGACTGGGAGGATGTGAGTGACTTCTCTATTGGTGAAAGTGGAATATTGAAGTCACTCACCATTATTGTATTGGGACCCATGTGTCACTTTATGTTGTATAGTGCTTGTTTAATGGAATCAGGTGCACTAAATGTTTGGTGCATATGTTTACAATTGCTATATCTTCTTGCCATGTTGTTCCCTTTCCAATATGTAGTGGTCAAAATTATTCCATCTTGGCTAATTTTGCCTTGAAGTCTGCTTTGTCAGACTGAGTATAGCTACATTTGCTTGCTTTCAGGTTCCTTTAGCATGAAATATTGTTTTCCATCCTTTCACTTTCAGTCTATGTCTTTGTTAGTGAGGTGTGTTTCTTGCAGGCAACAAAGAGTTGGGTCTTGTTTTTGAATACAATTGTCCAGTCTGTGTATTTTAATTGGAGAAATAAGTCCATTCACATTCTGGGTTATTATACATAGGTATGTACTAATTCCTGTAAATTTTTTATAATGTTTGATTCTTTCCTAATTTTCAATAGTTTATCTACTTTTACTCTTCTGTGTGTAAAATTTCTTTAGGTATCTTCTGCAATGCTGGGTTAGTGGTTATGAATTTCTTTTCTGTATATCTTTGAAGGTCTTTATTTCTCTGTCAAATTTGAAGGATTGATTTTCTGGATATAGTAATCTAGGTTGGCAGTTATTTTCTCTCAGCCATTGAAAGGCATCATTTTATGCCCCCTGGCCTTTAGGGTTTCAGAAGAGAAGTCTGCAGTAATTCTGATGGGTTTGTGTCCGTAAATGACTGTTTCTCTCTTGAAATGTTCAATATTCATTCTTTGTTCTGTACTCCTGAGATTTTAACTACAATGTGATATGGAGGGGTTCTTTGGTAGTCCTGCCTCCTATACCTGGACATCTATATTTTCCACAGGACTTTGGAAGTTTTCCACCACTATTTCATTGAAAAGATTTTCTGTACCATTAGTCTGAACCTTGGCACTCTCTTCTACACCTAAAATTCTTAAGTTTGGTCTTTCAACTGTGTCCCAGGGTTCTTCAACATGTTGTTCATAATTTCTTATTTTTCTTTATTAATGTCTGAGTGTAATAATTCCTCAATCTTTTTTTCAAGCTCTAAAATTTTGTCTTTTACTTGATCCTGTCTGTTTTTGAGGCTTTCCACAGCTGAGGTTTTGATTTGACTTACTGAGCTTTTCATTTTTAGAATTTCTATTTCGTTCTTCTTCAGAATGTCTATCACTTTGTTGGATTGCTCCTGATATCCTATATTGTCTCCCTTAATCCTTTCAGCTATTTATTTGTATCCTCTTTGATATCATTTTTAAAAAAATCAGTCTTTTGAATTCTTTGGCATTTTATCCACTTCAATATCTTCATATTCAGTTATATTTGAAGGTGTCATGTTGCTTTGTTTTTGCATATTTCTTGTGTTTCTATGTTAAGATTTACACATCTGGCCCAGTGAGATAGCTCAGTGGTATAAGTGCCTGCTTGGCAAGTGTGAGGTCCTGAGTTCGACTCCCAGTACCCACATAAAGGAAAAAATGGGCCGGTGATATCGCTCAGTGGCACAAGCGCTTGCTGGCAAGTGTGAGGTCCTGAGTTTGACTCCTGGTACCCACATTAAAAAAAAAAAAGATTTGCACATCTGTTGATATAGATTATATCTCTACCACTTTTATGTGAGGGACGTCAGAACAACCCTAACAAGACCTGTATCATACATAATCTGCAGTTTCTACCCTCACTCTGCTCCAGACACAGGGATCTCCATTATATCACTGCAAAAAGTCCAATCTCTGTCTTCCCATGTCACTTTTCCATTTGAGCTTCCATCTTCTTTTCCAACTTCTCCATCTGGTCCACTCCCAAATGTCTCAACACAAATGCTACCTGTTAAAGGAGTCTTCTGACCACCCATGCTAAGGATGTTCTCACCTCTATTTCAGCAACCCGTTTTGTTTCTTTCATAGGTTGCAGGAGGTAGAATGTGGGTAGGGAAGGAATAAAGATGGTGGGAAGCACAGTTGACAAAGTATTCAATTTGGGCCACATTTTGGAAGGCCTCTGGTGTCAGTGACAGTGTTCAGATGGTATGTGGGGAGCCTCCTGGCATCAAATGGGGAAGTGTCAGGATGCGATCTCATTCCACTGTAGACAGAATATCACGCTGAAGAGGCAGACAGCTCTTCTCAGAGCCACTGTGATGGCCCAGTTAGAGGTGGTGATGGTCCAAATGAAGATATTTCAGACAAGATGCATAGTAAAGAAGATGAGTAAAACAGCCCCTGCTCTCAAGAACATACTCAGCAGAGAGTGTAGCACGATTCTGAAGTAACTGGGCTACAAAGCCCGGTGAGGGAAGAGTCCCAAGAGAGACACTTTAAAAGAGGTTGCTCCTCATTAATGGTCCAATCTGATGTCATTCCCTGTCTCCCATTATTAAAGCAATAGTTTCCCCTTTGAGCCTCATGACTTGACTCTTTATTTCTAGTAAAGTCTGATTGGATATTGCCCATTTTCCTTTTGAAATAAGATCAATTTTTCAACAAGGTTTCAAAGTGAAATCTTGAAGATGTAAACTCTAAGCCTTTTAATGATATAGCACAAACTCAAAAGGGTTGAAATTATAAAAAGATAATAAAAGTATGCTATTTCTGAGCCAGTAAATCTAATGTAAAAGTTAGAGAGGAGAGCAAATAGTTATCAGAAGTGCATGTGCCTTTGCTAGATAAATATGTGAACATAAAGTGCTCTACACATTAAGTTAATGCAGACACAGATGGCAAAAGGAAAGCTGAAAGGCAACAGAAAAATATCATTATAGATATTGATTATATATGCACAAGAGGCAATTGGTCAATTGGTGCTATTACAGCACATGGTTGAATATTTGCCAGATATTATTTTAATCCAGTGTTTAACTTTTAGTATCCATGATGTAAAAAAAAAAAAAAAAATCCATGATGTAGCTTGGGAACTCTTATGTAACTAACCCCTGGAGAATTTCATTAATTCAAATTCTGTTAAAGTCAACTGTTAATTGCTTTAACCTAATGACAATTATCCTAATGACAATTAATAGAACTATTAAGTTGAGGTCATTGTGAATAAATGCTGGCTAACAAAGTAGGTGATAAGGCAAGCAGTAGCAGTCAGACAGGCCTGAGTTCTAATCTCTGGTCTACTACTGACTGGATTAGTTTTTCTTTTTTTTAATCCTCTATAAGCCTTGATTTTTTTATCTGTAAGATAGGTTGAATAATACTACTTGCTTCTTAAGAATGTGGTGAGGACTTAATGAAATGTATAATGTGCCTTGTATGTAAAGTTCCTCAATTAATGACAGCTTCCTTCTTCTTCAGGAACTGAACAGGACAATGACACCTGGTACCTCAGTTTCTCACTGTGTAAAGTGACTGCAAGCATTGAATTGCTTGGGGGTGGTGCCCTGGTATTGGATAAAATGAGCACTAGGTTAACACCTATTTAATAGGTTGGCAGCTGCCTTTTAATAAGTATCAAGTATGAAAAGTAATGGGAGAGTTTTTTAAAATGTGTGATTTCATACACCTATACTAAACTACATGCTCAGCCCTTTATATTTTTTTTAAAATTTGACACAAAGTCTGGCTAAGGTGCCCAGGCTGGGCTTGAATTTGGGATTCTCCTACTTCAACCTCCCAGAGTGCCAGGATTACAGGTGTGTACCACCACACCCAGCTAAGACTTAATTTTTATAAAATCCTCTGTAGGTTCTAAAATGCTTCCATTTGCGTGAGTTTACTGAATCCACTTTATGCCCCTTTATCTGATGAGGAAACTGAGACTCAAGATGTTGAACAACTCATCCAGCTGGTAAGTAGCTAAACTGAGCCCCAAGCCAGTTCTTCCAAAGCCAAGTTTGATAACCTCACTACCATAGATTTACTTCTACATTGTCCTTAACACCAAAGTTAGGAAATAAAATTCAGTACTTCATGGGCTGAATTTTGTCCTTTCACTACTCATATGTTGGAGGACTAACCCCAGTACCTCAGAATGTGACTGCATTTGGAGATAGACCTTTTAGAGAAGTGACTAAATTAAAATGAAGTCATACCTGTGGGTCCCTATACAGTCTGACTTGTATCATTATAGGAAGAGGAAGTTTGGAAACATAGAAAAATACCAGGGATATGTGAAGAGGGAAGACAGTGTGAGGACCCAGTAAGAAGGCAGATATTTTCAAGCCAAGGAGAGAATCCTCAGGGGACAACAAATCTCCTGACACCTTGATCTTGGACTGAGCCTCCAGAACTGTGAAAAAAATAAATTCCTACTGTTTCAGAAATCTAATATTTGTTTGGCAGCCATAACAAGCTAACATACAGTGACATAAGATGTAAGTGAGTTTACATCAAAGTCAACCACCCAACATCGACGAACAATGAACTTAACTGTACTTGTTTAAGTTTAAAATCTCTCTCCACTTAAATATGTAAATTTTTATCCAGAGAAGTATCAGGGATGCATCAGTTAGTGACAAATCAGGAGAAAGAAATCACACAGTAATTTGAAGGAGAAAAGTCTACTATAAAGAATTATTAACTATAAATAGGATTGGAGTGATGGGTGATTGCTACTACCTTTTAGTAGTAGATAAACTGGTAAATAGAGCTCTAAGGAGTAGAGAAACAGCAGCTATAAAGGCATACATCAAGAACCCCAGGGAGAGTCCTCACGTACTCCTCCACCTGCAGACTGGAGTGCAGACTTTGCTGTGGAGAACACAGTCACAGCTCACCAGATGGCACGGAAGCTGCTGCAGTGCCACATCAAAGAAACTTCCTGGCTGGTTACCTGCCCTTTAGGATACCAAGGAAAGCTGTTCACAGAGTGATGTCTCTGTGACAAAGGAAACCACTTACAGAGTAGAAGATTCACCCAGGAGGACCTGGGGGTAAACTACTTGCCACTGGGTGCTGCTGACTGCATACATTACAAGTGCTGCATGCTGGGGGAGCCATGTGTGCTGCAAAAACTGGGTGCTGGAGAAGTACTGCCAGGTGCAAGACACAAGCAAGCCACCAGAACAGAAAAGAAAACCCCTTCCTCCTGCAGTGGTCTCTCTTGTGCCTCCTCTTAACAAAGCTTGATATACCAGCTGGCAAAGGAAGAATACTTACAGGGTTCCCCACATTTTCTCCAAGCAGGCAAGGAAGGGTGAATTTGGATCTGAAAGATGCTACATTGAAAACTGGCAATAATGACACACAGCTGGACTAAATCTGTGGATTTAAGGTACTTGGGTATTTAAAGTACCTATATCGATGCTCTAAATCCACTTAAATTCAGTACCAAAGGACTTAATGATTAGGGCACCTTTTCCAAAGACAAGAATAGAATTTTTAAAGAGCAAAGGAGAAAAAAAAATGATTAAGAGGAATGTGCAAAAGCAGGTTACCACCACTCAGGGCTGTGTGTTTTTAAATAGAATCTCTCATCTCAACAGTGAATGTGGGCTCACAAGGTTGCCCAATCTACAACATGACCCGATTACAGTGTGCGTTCCTGGATTTTAATCTTCTGGACTTCCTTGTTTATAAAGTTATGTTTGTCTGAATCACAATATCTACAAGTTCAATGTTTAAAACCTCAGTCATCTTGGAATTAACAAGTACTTAGTGCCAACATGTTTCTTTCTTAATTAACTCTAAACTACTTTGATAATTAATTTTAAATAATAATTACCTCTAAAGGCTTTTAATTGTGGAAAAGAAGAGAAAAGCCAAAGACTACTCCAAACTTATAGCTTTAGGTAATGCAAAGTTGGTATCTCTGGTTCTTTTTCTTTTTTATCTTTCTAGAAGATTCTAGTTCTGCAAAGATTAAAATAACTTTCCGAGAAACTTGCTGAACATTTATAAAAAAGAATCAGAGCCATGCAATGATAGAGCTGGGTGGAAGCCAGGAAACACTCAGGTCATTCCACTTTTCCTTTCATGTGGGGAAACCGAGTCCCAGGAATCCTTGCCCCAAATCACATGGCTCCTGAGTGGCTTAATTGGAATACATTGGCACTAGATACAAGGTCTTGCAATTTTCTCTAAACTTCCTAAATTTTCTTCACATCAGTTTGACATTTTCTAGAGTAGAGGTGAGGATATGGGAAAGGGAGGAAAGGGAAAAGAATCAAGTCAAACCTACTCCTAGCTGAAACTCTACCAGGTTCCCTGCCAGGATCCCTCTTAGAAGGGGCAAGCTGGAGGAAGCCACTTTTCTCATTATCATTTCTTTGGAGTGGCCAATGTCTAGAGGATCATATGCAAAACATTTGAAATGTCTGAATTCTAAAAGAAAACATCTGAAGGCATAATCTTGTCTGAGGATGACGTAAGAAGAAAGAATTCGGATTCCATTTCCTCTTGTTTTGCCTTCTTGTTTATTTCTTTTGTATTTGGTTGCTTTGGTTTGTTTGGGACATTAAATTGTTGGACTGTTTGGTCAAGATACTTACACCTAAGGAAAAAAACACGCTACTGGTCTGAATGATAAATTAGCAATAAAAACAGAACTTTCTCATCACTCAAACTTACCCAAGAATTTGGATATAATCAAGATCTCCTTGGCCATTTCCATTTTCAACCCATTATTAAATATTTCTGTCTGGAATTATGCATTTTTAATTAGCTCTCTAGAAAGCAATTAAAGTGTGCATTTAATAAATACAGATATGGGGCCGGTGAGATGGCTCAGCGGCATAAGCACTTGCCTGGCAAGCGCAAGGGCCCGAGTTCGACTCCCGGAACCCACATACGAAAAAAGGGCCGGTGATATCGCTCAGCGGCACGGGTGCCTGCTGGCACGCGAGGTCCTGAGGTCGACCCCTGGTAACCACAAAAAAAAAAAAAAAAATACAGATGTGCTAGCATATTAGGGTATTTAACAAATAGGAGACTTAACTCTTTGTGAAAAAAAGGAAATTTTCATCAGCCCCTAGACTAGTAAATCCGGGGGAGGGATTAAGATTTCTGAAATGTGAGAGATTAGAGACTCAGTCCAGGTCACTTGATTTGATAGATTGGAGTTTGTGTTCCTGCTTTCCCAATCATCCTTGGAATAATAGCATAGATCTGAATCTTCAAAAAGATTATTTGCCCTGGTACTCATTGGCATCTCAGTTCCCCATGCTGTTGAAACAAATGTGTGTTTCATTGCTTTGGGCTGTCAAAACATGCCAGAGTGCTGCTGGACTGCAGATTCCTTCCCTCTCTTCTTGTCCTCTGGCCCCGGACACAGGACTCAACAGAAATGTGGACCAAAGAAACTAACTCCTTCCAGCAGCCACACCAGAAGCGCAAACTAAATATAAAAACCACAGATCGAATTAACTAATCCTTTTCTTAGAAGTGCCAAGAAGAATTGACCTTGTCACTACCCCATTTACCATAAGCTCTGATCCAAAGTTCAATGTGCTTCTGATTTTCTTAGAACCTTCCAAAGAATGTTATTTCAAAGCAATTCCATGTCTCCCCATTTTCTTCAGCCTTGACAGAGGTAAGTCTTTTATTCTCTCCACAACAACACTTCACTCATAGCATAATGTTTATTTTCAAATCCTGTACACTACCTTAGTTGGCCTTATGTATGTGTCTTAGTTACTTTTCTTTCATGGCTGAGAAAATACCTGATGCCCACAAGTTAAAGGAGGAAAGATTTATTTCACCTCACAGATTGTAAAGGTTTCAGTCCATAGTCAGCTGGCTCCAAGGTGGCACATCATGGCCGAGGGACGCTGAAGAGGGTAAACAGTCCATGGTAGAACAGGCAGGAGACAGAAGCAGCAAGAAGCAAGCCTCCCTTTCCCTTGTATCTGGTCCAGTCTACAAGCCTTTTGGGTGTTGCTACCCACACCCAGGGTAGGGTTTCTGTCTTCATTAAATCCATTCAGCCACACCCAGAACTATGCTAATTCCAATCAGTGGGCTAATTTAGTACCACACACCCTTAATCTCAGTATCATACCCTTAATCCACATTCACACGCTCTAGATCCAGCCACCTCTGAGAAGCCCCATCTATGAGCACATGAGGCTTTGGAGGGACATCTAGATATAAGTCATAACAGTATGTTTCCTAACAAATTGAATGTACAGAGCTAGATTCCTTGTAGAGGACAATGTGGGTAACCAGATCCCAAGGAATTTTTTTTTTCCTACAGAAAATTCCTGCAGAAAATTCCTTTCCTGCAGAAAGATTTATCTTCCCATTCTTTTCTGGTCATCTGAGAGCTTTAGCAAGAGATATTAAACTGCATTTTTTGAAATACACAAAGACCGTTTAGAAACAATTCCCCTGAATGATGCTAAACATGACTGTGCTTCACGTGAAACTTTACTCTCCAATCATATGAGCAGGGTCCACCTCAGAAGACATGTTCTCTAACAGATGGGATCTACGAAGTGTTTTCCTATCTATCATTTTCACCTTTCTCTGTTTTCCTTTCACTCTCCTGTCTCATGAAAAATTGGATCATAGGCTTATTTTTTCATAGAGGCAATAGGGTACAATCTGTGTTATGTCTAAAATGCTTTTAGTCATTTTTATCAACAATGGCCAAGGACCAAAGAAAGTTTCTTGTTACTAAATTACCTTGAGAGTGATGAAAAATTTTATTGATTAAAAAAAGTTAAGTGTGAAAATTGTACTACAATGTTATTACAAACACACATTCTTTTCAGAAGTTTCAGTGTATGAAATTGATGTGGTGCCAACAAAAACAGAGGTGAATGTTTGATAGCTATTTTCTTAGCACAAAAGTTACTGATTTAGAGAGTGGTTCTAAAGGATCTTGAGAGCTAATGTGAAGAGAAAGGATGCCAGAAGGGGTGAGTCTGGCCCTGAGGGTCATCTCCTGTACTGTTCAGCTCAAATCAAGGGCCAGTCCCCTGACCTCTGGGCCGAGACTTCCAGAATGTTCCCCACGATGGTGGTCAGGGTGGCAGCTTTTGTTTACTTTCAAGTAGGATGTTTTGAGGCCCAAGTGAGAAATAATGCTAATTTGTATGGCAAATTCTCAAGCTGAAATTGTTCTGTGGGTTTTCTGCTGCTGACAGCAATCTGATCTAAAGCAAGGCCTCTGCTCCTTGCCACTTGGGTTTAATAACAGAAAGCAAAGCAACCATATAAACAGACCCTTTTTATTGATGATGGGCCTGACTTTCTTTTCTTGAAACATGAGTCGCTGGGACACAAAACTTATAGCATAAGCAGAAACCAGATACCCTTAGAGTCAGAAGTATCTCCAACACTAATTGGATTAGAAATCATGAAGCATACTCACAGACTGAGGCATTCAAATCAAATTAGCCACCATCTTATTTTTTAAAAATAAAGAATTAGTGCCTTGTGTGTACGTTATCATCACAAGTTAACGAGAGGAGATAGCATGACTGGAACCTCTCATGTTTCCAGAATAGACACCACAAAATGCTCTATTTTTTTTTTTTTTCATGCAAAAGCTGAGCTAGAATCTTAAAGTGCTACAGCTCATTCATCCCCTAAGGGACTATGCAGAAACACTTCAGCTGGGAAAAGCGAAATAATAGAAGTCCAAAGAGGTTGTGGCTGGCCCCAGACCGCATGGTGGCTTCACAGCACCACTTGCAGGTACATTTTGGTGTCCTCACTTCCAATGCTAGTTGTGACCTGGAACTCTACCACTTTAAGTAAAGGGAAATGTAGTGACCATTCCAAGCAACAGTGAGACTGGAGCAGCCCGGACTGTGGGTGAACCCAAACTGGGTGATCATCCTGGCCTCATAATATGGAATGATCCACCTTGGCCCCTCACAATGATCCACTAAGAGAAGAAGGAGAGCAAAGGTCAAGGAAACAGCAGAGGACTTCCAATTTTAGCCAGAATGTAGGAGAATAGGAAAAACCTCTCTTCTTGTCGTAACAAGAGAAACTTGGGCAGAATAAAAAATATGCTTTTTTACCAGGTTAGCAGAGAACAGTGGGATGCAAGCAATTCTTGATGAGCCAGATTTCAGAGAGAAGCAAGCCCTTTCTGTTAAGCATTCCCCTTCTTAGAGAAAGGGTCAGGTGTTGGTTTGAGAAGATGGAGGAAGCTGCTGCCACAATTAGGGAACCTGGCAGGATCTCAGAGAACTCAGGTGAGCCTGAGATGAGCTGCAGGCTAGTAGGAAGGGGTGCCTGGAAGAGCCCCAAACACTCACTCGGCACAGTGGTTCTCTTCACAGATACCACACCCAGTCCCTCATTTTGTTAGGCATGGTAGTGGAAGAGGCACTGGAAAACAGGCCCCACGGTGGTTGGATTCTGAAGCCCAGGCTGAAGTTAATCAAATGGAAGAAAGGGCATCTGGGATCACAGCTTAAGCCCATCTTAACTAGAAGACTGATAGAAAAAGAAAGATGTATCCATAAAAGGAAATAGAAAGCATTGGAAAGGGCAAATTTTTAATCAATGACTGTTTTTTAATCAATGTTTAGTTCCTGAAAAGATAAATGCTTAAGGCAAAAAATATTGATGCACTTTGGGGTTTATAACACGTGTAGCATTTAAATGTATGACACTGGAACACCCAAGTTGGGGCAGTAAATATGATCACAGATACTCCTCAACTTATGACAGGTTTATATCCCAAAAACACCCATTGTAAAGTAGAAAACCATAAGATGGAATAAGTCAGGTATCATCAATTTAGTTTGCATTAAAATTTTCAATTCAGGGTTGCTTTAGTTACCTTTCTCTCATTGCTGAGACAAAATACCCAATGCCCAAAATTAAGGAAAGACAGGTTTATTTAGTTCACAGTTTCTGGAGGTTTCAGTCCATAATCAGCTGGCTCTAAGGCAGAGTGGCACATGACAGAGGACAACATTTCATGGCGGTGGAAGACAGCAAAAGCAACAAGAGCAAAAACAGAGGAGCGCAAGAGAAGACCTTTTCTGTCCCTTATATTGTATGTGGGCTACCCACCCTAGGGTGAGTGTAGCACGCACACCCATAATCCCAGCACTAAACAATGAATCAATCACAAGCTCTAGATTCAGCCACCTCCAGAAAGCACCCCCCATGACTGCACGAGGCTTTGGGGGGACATCCAGACACAAACCATAACAAGGGTATATTAAGGATGCAAATTATAATCTCTTGAGCAATCATTTTTAAAAAATAAAACAAAATGACAATCTACACCTCATCTTATTTCTCTTTGGAGAGAAAAAGTGAAGGATTGCATTACCAAGATGTGCCTTCAGGATGGAGGCACTCATTCCCCTGGCTGCTCTAAGAGTTGCTTCCTGGGACTTCTCCTTGTGTCCCCCTCCAGAATTATCCTCAGTCCTAGGAAGCAGCCTCATACTAGGATGCAGCCCTTTCCTGCAGGGAGCGCCTGCATTTTATCAGTCATTAATGTATGAGGCACAGATCCCTTGAATCATGTGGGGAAATGTCCAGCTCCAGAGCTTCCTGTAACAGTGAGGCCTTTGTTGTAGCTGGACCGCAGTTTACTCCATCCCACTCCTACTTCTCTCACCCCTGTCAGGGCTGATCCTGAGGTTGCACTCAGGAGACTTTCTGCACACAGTCTGTTTGCTGGTGAACCTAACCTACAACAGTTTGTCTCAAATGTATGTTGGGCTGGGTCATCTGCCAGAGGCTGCAGTGATGGGTGCCTGCAACTGTCCTTTCATTAAAATTTTCACTAGGAATGAATGAAGGCTTGATACCTGGGAAAGGAATGCTATGGACCTCAGGCATTCGAGTTTCGAGGAGAGAATAAAAATTGTAAGTACTAGGGAGTCAGAAGATTGCTACTAGAAGCTGTCAGAGCACTGGGTTGGTATAACAAAAAGGTAATGGTGATTAAGCAGCAATATAAAACAAAGTCTAAAAGAAGAGGACTCTAGCATAAGGACAGACTTACGTCCATCATCTGCAGTAGAAGCCAGGGAACCCTAGTTAATTATAAGAGTAGAAGAGCTCAAAAGAACTTTGAAGTCTCAACCCTGGCAGGTCTACTAGACCAGGCCAGGTCCTTGGTTAGGAAAGGATGAGATGAGACATCTGGGTTGATACAGTAAAACATTTCAAATCCCCAGATCCTCTGGAGTTCTCTAGCCCTGGGAAAGCATCCTATTTTTTTTTTTCTTAAAGGCTGATGCCTGCCTTTGGATGAAGACAGCATTTGCTTTTGCTTTGCAAGATAATACATGACAACTCCCTCAGTGGTCCTTTCACATCTGTTACTAGCTCTCCCCCTGGCCACCAGATTATTAAGTGGGGTTATAACATAGTCTGACTAGAGACGTGGGATCCTGAAAAGAGAGGAACAGGATGCTAACCTAAAAGAAATGCAGAACCCACTTGAAATGTCCCAGCAGGAGCCAGACAAGCATGTGTTGGAGTGAATGGTAAGAGTGCTAAACAAAGTGAGATGAAGTGCAAAGTAGAATGAGGAAAATTTATTGATATGGAACCACTCTCCTTTGATACATTTTACATCCTAGCAAGAACCCCAGAAGATGGAGCTAGTATCCTGTGATGCTAAGAAGGAATGAATGTAAATCCTTGAAAGGAAGAATATGAAGGACTGCAGATCTGTCATTGAAAACTGAGAGGAAGAGCTCAAAAATCTTGGAAAAAGCCTGGCATGCTAGCTTCACCTGTAATCCTAGCTGAGATAGGAGGATCACAAATTTGAGGCCAGCCTGGGTAGCTGAGAGAGACCCTATCTCGAAATAAAATTTAAAAGGGAGTAAGGGTGTAGCTCAGTGGTAGAGCACTTGCCTAGAATGCATGAATCCCTGGGTTCTGTCTCTATTACACCTCTGCCACCAAAGGTTCAGAGAGTACGCAAGCTAGACTAGATGTGCTATGAAAGGCCAGAGAATCTGGTGACCGCTCTAATCCACAAGAGGGCCTGGAAGAACACTACATGTGCCAAAGCAAAAGGAACACACTGGCGAGAGGGCTAGTGCAGTGAAGACACTCAGGAATGTCTTTTCTTTGAAGGTCAAGGCCACTGGAGTAGCACTGGGGCTGATAGAGGCCAGGATTTAGCTCTTACTGTTAGAGGTAAGGAGATTTTCATTACTATAATGAGCAGCATGGCTGGATTTGAAGTGCGGGAGCTATGGAGATAGATAAAAGGAATTTGCATTTCTAGGAAAAAGGCAGTCAACAATGGATTGCTCAATCCATGCTACCAAAATAAATCAGGGATGGACAATCAGGAAGCTGAAGGCACAGATTCACTGAAGAAGAGGCTATTCTCCTTGTCCTTCCCCCAAAAGGACCTGCAGCCATTTCCTTGGGTAACTACTCTGCAGAAAGGGAAATGCTCAGACAATTTGAGGGTTTTGGACATAGGCTGTTGTGGACATTGATACCAAGTAACCCAAAACATTACTGTGCACTCTATTGAGGGGTCAAATATAAAGTCCAGGCAATAAATAAGTCCAAACCATAGAGCAGTTCACAGTATATTCAGATATGACTTCTGAGCATGTGTACACTCATAGGAAGGTCAGATGAAGGGCATCATAAACTTTGGGTTCTGGATGGCAAAACTCACAAGATGTGGACAAAAGGCAGACAGGATTACATCCTATGGGGATGTGAGCATAAGATTTGAAGCCAGACAGAGTTGTGTTCAAATCATGGCTCCATCTCTCAATAACTGGCCATTACTACTACAAAGAGGATTTGGAAATTCCCAAGAATGTGTTCCGAGCATGCATTTTTGGGCTCACCAGTGTGGACTGTGGCTGCAGAAGTCAACACTGCCACGTAAGAGTGTGGCTGTGGAGGGACCATCACAGCAATAGAAACAAGAGTTCAACAGGGCACAAAAGTGAAAATGTTACATGAGCCTCTTGGCTGTGTCATCTGGAGGCATAACAGACACCAAGGACAGCAAAATATCTGCTCTTGGTTTTTTTCCAGAGCAAAGAGCTCAAACAACTTTTTTTTTTTTTTTTTTTTTTTTTTGCATTTTTTACTGGCTCAGAATGATCTGGATAACAAAGAGGACAGAATAAAACACTAGGAGACATATTATCACAATGGTTAGAACAGGCTGAAAGTATAAACAAATGTAAGACATTTGGTTAATTTGAGGACGAGTGATTCTAGAATGCTTCAGTTATTTGGAACCCAGGTGTCTGGCAGCCTCATGTATCAGGAATGTTTTTGAAGATTTGAAAGAAGTTCATAAAACAGCTCAGGAATCAGAAGAGAAATAGCCATATCAACTCACAAGATGCAGGGAGGAAATAGGAGAGGGCTTTCTCCTGTCAAGGGCTTTATCCGTCACTTTTTTCCCCAAAGATGTGTGATCTTTTTCCTCGTCTTTGCAGTGCATTAAAGACCGCAAACTCACAAAGATCAGGGACCTCTTGGAGCCAGGCAGCAGTCTCGTCCAGATGTGCAGACAGCAGAAAGCAAGAGAGGTGAGAGAAGATCAGCATGGGGAAGACCTCAGAGGTCAGAGGAGGGCAGCTTAGAGCCACTTGTTAGAGACACAGCAGACCATTCTCTACCCAAGCACCGTGAGTTCCAGCAGATTACTCCAGGTCAAGGATCTGAAATAATCCACACACACCTGATGACCTCTCTTTTCTCATGGGAATCACATGGAAATAAATTTTAGCCAAATACAGTGGTCCCTTGTTTCACACTTTTGTCTGCGAACATTTTGGTTCTGAAGCAGAAGCACTTGTTAAAAAAAAAATTTTTTTTCTGAGAGCTTTGCATTGGGTGACAAACACAACCTTGGCCATCCTTCCTGGACAAACATGAATGTGGACATCCTTTTCAGAATCGTGGAATGAATGAAGTTCATGAACTGAGGCACCACTGGGTTCAGAAAGATCTCAGCACCTGCCTCACAGAGATAAATTTCATGTGATCGTAACACATGAAACAATCATGTATGCAAAGTTCCTATGAAAAAACCTTGCCTCAAAAGTAGTGCCAGCTGGTTATAATGTTGCAAATAAAGTTCAGAAAGAGACTTACCCATGTCATGTGGCTCCAGTTAAAGTATGTGGTCTCAACTACTGGGCATTACCACTGTGATAGTCTGAGTAATGGCTTCCACAGATATCCAGACCCTAATCCTCCAAAACCGATGGATGTCACTTTATATTGTAACAGCAAAGTTATAGAATAGCAAACTTACAGAAATTTCATAGCAGAAGTTAAAAATCAATTAGTAGCCTGTGACTACAGGATGTGTTTGTACTGTTTGTCACACAGTTGGACTGCTAAGCGCAGTTAGCCTTGACTGTCTGTGTCCAGCTCTTCTCCTAGATAGCATGCCAGGACAACTTGACCACATCCTGTTGTAATGTCTGTTTTCCTACCAAAAACATATTTATAGTTTTCCAGCTTGCTTCAAGGACTTTAGGCCCTGAACAGACTGACCCAGTCAAGGACACATTTAACTCTACTCGCTCTGCTCAAATCCCCTCCCCACCTTCCCAGAATGTTCCTGCCTTATAATAAACAATTCCTTATAAGTAAATCTGCTTAGAATAATCCTGCCTGACAACATATGAGTTAATTCATGTAACCAATCATGTAATAACCTGCAGTCAGTTTTGTACTTCCTGCTTGCAAAAGTGTATTTAAACTGAACTCTAAAGTGACTCTGGGCTGATGATTTGGACCTGGTTCCCAACAGCCTGCTAGCATTAAAATAAAGTTGCCTTCCAACTCCTTTGGTGCAGAGGGTCTTCCATCTGGTGCAGTATCAGACTTCTGTAACATTCTGATGTGTTGGGCCAGGAAGACACTATGCTGACCACTTAGGTCACTAGTGGAGGCCTGCAGGCAGCCGCAGGGATTCACCTCTGACCTGCAGATGTGCCCTCTGGTCTCTTTCTCGGAGCCCCTGTGAGGCAGCAGAGATCTTGCTGGACCAATAGAAGGAGATGGAACACAGCTCCTCGAGGTCTTTGGGCAAGGTAAGCCCCTCGCCCAGTATCCGTCAGTTAACCTGTCAGTTTCAGTTTGTCCGTTCCATACCCTTGGCGGAGACTAAGTGAAGACCTGATCAATCCTTGAAGCCTATGCTAGCAGCCTGTGTTATCTAGACAGTCAGTTTCTGTTTCTGTTTCAGTTTCAGTCAGACCTTTGCCCCTGGGGGTTGGGGGCTAAAATATATTAGACTCCGTGTGCCTGTGTAAATGTGTAAACTGATTGTGAGTGGATGACATGGGCAATGGGTCATTCTGCAGAGCTGCAAAGTTTGACTGGGCCCTGGCCTGCATTTCCATGGATGTGTGTGTCTGACTTGGGACACTCCACAGGCTCCCCTCTGAGGCTTAAGGGGACAGAGCAGAGAGCCTACTGGTGCTTCTCCTCTAGTTCAGAGGTTCCCAGCATTGCTGAGAGGCAAGTGGCCAGGCAGGTGTCTGTTTGGTCTCTCCTTCAGGAGGGGCACCCATCCTTTGTCTGTCGTGATGCCATTTAAGGGCACAGGAGCCACGGGGAATAACTGGGCATGAAGAGGCATGCACTCAGACTCGGATGGCACAGCACCAGCTGCTGTGAGTGCCACTGAGTGCACTCGCCTTTGGTCATGCAACTTTGGAGGCAGGGTGCAAGAGCATGGGGAATGCTCGGAGCCCCACAGCCCAAGGAGCGCAAAGTAGGGATGTGCTGGAGTCTGGCTCCAGAGCAGGCACCGGGCATCCACCATGTTCCAAGTGCCGAACAGCCCTCCACATAGCCTGGCTGCCACTGCCCCCACAGAGGTCATGAACTGGTGCAGCCATGCACTGGGGTGGCAAGGCTGAGGCCAGGGAGAAAGGCCTAGGGTAAAAGTGCCCGAGCCAGCCAAGGGAGCATGTGGGCTCAAAGAGGAGGACAGGGTGCACTGCTGCTGGCATTGCTACTCTGCTAGGACCCAAGGCTGAGCCAAGCGGGAAGGGCTTTTCAGATGACTATGAAATGAAAATAAACCCCGGTTCTGCACCCTCTCTGAGGTTGATTGGTTCCACCTGTGTCCCACTTGACTGCCAGAGGAACCCTAGATATAAAAGTCGTGCTGAGTCTGGGACAAAATGATAGACTCCCAGCCAAACAGTCACCCTGATCAATTCCCCTCATCAACTCATGACACAAACTGTGTCTGAAACACCCCACCCCCTGCCCTGGCTCTATGCCTATGCCTCTCAAAAAAATAAAAAGGCCCCAGAGACTAAAGAGGTTTATCCCATTCTGCCTGATGATCCTAATAAAAGCTTCCCTCCCCTATATGCGCAACCACCCAATCCTACTGGGACCATTGCTGCTGCTGAGAGTTCACAGGTTTGGAGCGGGTCTGCAGTGTGAACGCTGCTGGGCAGAGGAACAACAAGCACAAATGCCCACAAAGAACAAACCCACTGCCCGGCTTCGGCATGAGCGTCACCCCATTCCTCACCAGCACCTTGAGGGGGGCCAAGCCTGGCCACCCCATGAAGCCCCACCATGATGCACAGTGGCCCCATGGCCACCACAGCTTCAGCCCCCACCTTAGAATGCAGCCACCACCAATCTGGTGGACGTGCTATGTGCATTTGATGCTTTGCTGGCTGACTTCACATAGCCCTGTCATCAGGGCCACTTACTCTGTCCCAGGTCCAATCCCTCCCTCCATCCCCCCTCAGAAAGCCAAATTAGGAGACACAAAAGAACTAAAAGACTTATTGTCGATCTAGACAGAACATTAGCAAGTATGTAAAATAAAGAGTTTTGGGTCCTTTCATCATGTGAAAAATTTTCAGAAAGCTCCAAGAACCTACAAAAATCAGCTACTAAAAATCAGCTGCTGCCAGAAGGGAAAAAGATAAATACTCATCATAAGGCCAAGAGACTTAGGCCCAGCTGTACCAAAATTGGAGAAAAAATACAGGGGTTAATTTTCATTTCAAAGCAAGCAAAAAACAAGACAGAGCCCAAGCTCTCCTCCCAGCTTTGGGAGACCCAAGGCCAGCCCTTGCTTAATGTCACCAGCCTGGCACCACCTGCAGGCATGTAAAAGCTGAAACAGCTCCAGTGTAAAGTAAATGGCCAAAGTCCTGTTAAGCCTAAGAAAGTTTTACAGGAGAAATCAAATTATAAATTTTAATTAATTGATAAATATACTTTTGGTTTTCAGTTTGAATTGATGTGCATAAAGCATTTCTTGTACATTGCAAAGTTTTAAATTCACAGGGTTAACTTGCTCTTTTCTGTGTTGTTTTAAAATAAAACACTGATTCAAGGCTACTCAGAGGTCTGTTGGCAGTTGGTCAAGTTTACTATCTTAAAAAAGAAAGGGACACTAAAATTCGAGCAGCTACAGTCAAGTTTTTTTGTAAAAGATTATAGTTAGTGGGAAAAAATAATATTAAGAAGGCTATAAATGTAAGAGATATACTATTGATATGAGAAGATTCTGTATGATAAAAGTCTTGTCCTGCTAAAGAGATAAAAAGAGAGATAATGACAAGGCTAGAAACCCTACGTAGGTTGAGGAAAGCTTATGGAAGTAGTTTATTAAAGAAAAAATATATGTATGGTTACTTGTTAATTTGGTGGAGCTCAGGTTGTTCCCTCTAAAGCTCCTATAAAAAACTGGTTAAATCAACATGAAATTACCAGTCAAGTAATAGCTCTTAAAACACTTATGTGATGTGTACTACTCTATTCTGTAATGTTAATGTATGTTACTCTATTCAATGCTAAGACATTTAAATGTGTTACAAAAATAATGTTATCACGATTGTCATGCTGAAATATTATGTGTGGCTTTTGATCTCAAGTTTTCTTTGTAAAATTGTATAACTGCTATCTACATTCTATAGGGCTTCAACTACTAGGACAACCATAATTAATAAAAAAAACTGTCCTTTGCTATACTTTATATTTCAAAGTGCTTGATATTTATATAAAATTATGATTTTTTTTGTGGGTACCGGGGATCGAACTCAGTACCTTGTGTGCCAGCAGGTGCCCATGCCGCTGAGCGATATCACCAGCCCTTTTTTTCATATGTGGGTACCGGGAGTCGAACTCAGGACCTCATGCTTGCCAGGCAGGCACTTATGCCTCTGAGCTATCTCACCAGCCCCAAAAATTATCATTATTAAACCCACTAAAATACTAATGCCACTGATCTTCTCTTCTGGATGCTCAACAACTAAAGTTTAGAGGCCAAAACTGAAAAGGTGGCTGGGCTAAGAGGACAACCAATATTTTGGCTCAGCCCTCCAAGGTCAATAAGGACCCAAGACACGAGGATATAACAAAAATGTCCCCCCAGCCAGTATACTTCAGTTTGTTAGTTGCCCAGGTAATAGTTCCTGTTCCAGATCCGGTTGATCTTCTCTTAAAAATGGCTGGTCACTGTGATACATAGCTGGTCACTATGATGATAGACCATCAAACTGCTAAAATATACCTCTTCTGCCTATAAAGCCAGTACAAGATCCCCACACCATTAATTTGGCCATCATGAACTTACACCCAATGGTTCCGAACGCGTACACTCTCCTGGGCTTGCTTCCTTCTGATGTTGCCTGGTTTA
This sequence comes from Erethizon dorsatum, assembly GCA_028451465.1. NCBI lineage: Eukaryota > Metazoa > Chordata > Mammalia > Rodentia > Erethizontidae > Erethizon > Erethizon dorsatum. The sequence continues at coordinate 104,715,433 of CM051822.1, forward strand.
CCTGTTTGGACTTAAAAGATGCTTTCTTTTGCCTGCAAGTAGTCCCTGCCAGTCAGTTCCTGTTTGCCTTTAAATAGGAGGACCCTAATGCAGGGTAAAAGGGGCAGCTTACATGGACCATCTTCCTCAAGGTTTTAAGAATTCTCCAACACTGGGGAAGCCCTGGCTGCTGATCTGGCCAAGTTCCCCCACAGAAAGTTCAGCTTCACTTCCTGCAGTACGTTGATGATATCCTAATTGAAAGCCCCTCAAAAAAGGACTGTTGTAGGGAAACTCAAGCCCTCCTCCACCACTTGTGTGATAACGGGTACAAAGTTTCCTAGAAAAAGGCTCAAATTTGTAAACAAAAAGTCAGATATTTAGGGTTTGACTTAAAAAAGGCGGCTGAGACACCTAGGCCCCCCAGAAAGGAAGCCATTTGCTCTATCCTGTGGCCTGACTATAAAAGGGAACTCAGAGAGTTTTTAGGGACAGCTAATTTCTGCTGAATTTGGATACCTGGGTATGCTGAAAAAGCCAGGCTGCTTTATGACATGTTAAAAAACCCACAACCGGGCCGGTGAGACGGCTCAGCGGCTTAAGCGCCTGCCTTGCAAGCGCGAAGGCCCGAGTTCGACTCCCGGAACCCACATATGAAAAAGGGGCCGGTGATATCGCTCAGCGGCACGGGTGCCTGTTGGCGCGTGAGGTCCTGAGGTCGTCCCCCCGGTACCCACAAAAAAAAAAAAACAAAAAAAAAAAAAACCCACAACCAAGAGAGATGTAATAAATTGGACTTTGAAAGAAACTGAGGCATTCAAACAAATTAAAAGAGCTCTGGCTCCAGCTCCAGCTTTAGGAATCCCAGATGTGACTTGCCCCTTCAACCTGTTTGTGGATGAGAGAAAACATGTTGCCTCAGGAGTCCTAACTCACACAGTAGGACTCTGGGAAAGACCAGTCACCTACCTGTCTAAGGCACTAGATTCAGTTTGCAAAAGATGGCCTCCCTGTTTGTGGGTGCTTGCTGCCACAGCCCTCCTGATCAAGGAGGCAGACAAATCGACTCTGGGACAAAACTTGACTGTGCAGGTGCCACACGTTGTTCTTGAGCTCCTCAAAAGTTGGGGACATTGGTGGCTCTCAAACAGCTACATCACCCATTATCAGGGACAGCTTGTCAGAAATCCCTGACTCTCCTTCCCACCAGTTAAGGTTCTAAATCCAGCCACCTATCTGCCCACAGAACTCGGACAGCCAGACCACGATTGCCTTGCATGGACTGATGAGCCCTTTGCCAGGTGGCCTGACTTCCAGATGGAGCCATTAACAGATGCTGAGTATACTCTGTTTACAGATGGAAGTAGCTCTGTTAAAAATGGACAGTGTCGGGCTGGCTATGCTGTAGTTACCACCAAAGAGGTACTCCTAATCAGACCTCTTCCCCAGAATTGGTCAGCTCAATGAGCCAAGCTCTGGGCACTCATACAGGCCCTCAATTTGGCAAAGGACAAAAAAGTAAATACTTATGCACATTCCAGGTATGCTTTTGTCACAGTTCATGTCCATGGGATGCTATACAAGAAATATGGCCTTCTGACAACTGAAGGAAAACAAATTAAAAATAGAAATCTTACAACTTTTGGCTGCTATATAAAAGCCCCAAAAGGTGGCTGTCATCTACTGCAAAAGACATCAAAATGTAAAGGACTCAATCATCCTGGGAGACCAAAAAAAAAAAAAAGAAAAAAAAAGCAGATAAAGCCACCAAGATGACCGCTGAAGCTTTGGCTTGAGAAGACAATGATTTAGTCCAAAACTTAAAAACTCTATATGAGATGCCAGCAAAAACTGTTCTTAGCTTACACTGAGGTCCCCTCCATTACACTGAAAAAAAAGGACACAACAAAAAAAAGAGCTCATGCAGACCCAAATGGTGTCTGGGCCCTGCTGGATGATTGAATGATCATTCCAAAGGAGTTAGCTTACACCTGGGTGAAACACCAACATGATGTCATCCATGGAGAAAAGACTGCTATGGCCTAGCTTCCAGGTCACTATTATTCTAGCACGCCAGGACAACTTGACCACATCCTGCTGTAATGTCTGTTTTCTTACCTAAAAAACATATTTATAGTTTTCCAGCTTGCTTCAAGGACTTTAGGCCCAGAACAGACTGACCCAGTCAAGGACACATCTAACTCTACTCGCTCTGCTCAAACTCCCTCCCCACCTTCCCAGAATGTTCCTGCCTTATAATAAACAATTCCTTATAAGTAGAGCTGCTTAGAATAATCCTGCCTGACAACATATGAGTTAATTCATGTAACCAATCATGTCAGCTTTGTACTTCCTGCTTGCAAAAATGTATTTAAACTGAATTCTAAAGTGACTCTGGATGGGGCCAATGAGATGGCTCAGTGGCATAAACGCCTGCCTGGCAAGTGCTAGGGCCCAAGTTCGACTCCCGGAACCCACACACACACAAAAAAACAAACAAAAAAATAAAGTGACTCTGGGCTGATGATTTGGACCTGGTTCCCATCAGCCTGCTAGCATTAAAATAAAATTGCTTTCCAACTCCTTAGGTGCAAAGAGTCTTCCATCTGGTTCGGTATCAGATTTCTGCAACAATATGGCAAAAAGGACTTTGCAGATGTGATGAAGGTAAGAGTTGTGAGAAGGAGAGATTATTGTGGATTGTCTGTCTAGGCCTTAAATGTAACTACAAGTATTCCTTATAGGACACGTGTAACACACTTAGCAGGGACCCTTATGCATCTAAGAGATAAAGTTGTGGCTACAGAAGTGAAAAAGTCAATACGGAGGCAGAAGCCTGGGAGAGATGGAGCTGGGTGGGAAGGTGCTGCACTATCGGCTCTGATGATGGAGGAAGGAGCCACAGGACAAGGAAAAAGGAAGCTGGAGAAAGCAAGGAAACAGTTCCATCCTGGGGCTTCCTGAAAGAACCAATTCCGCATGGGCAGGTGGGAGGAGGTGTCCAGTGCCACTCAGATGAGACAAAATAGGGCAGAGTACACACACAAACTGATAACCACACAAGAGAAAAGGCTAATCCCATTGTGGCATCATTTAGAGAATTAAGATACCATTTTTGAGATAATATTTAGCAAAGAGAAAAAAGGGACAATAGACTCTTTGATTAGGCTGTAGAACTTTTGGTGGCCTCAGTGTTTGACCATATTATTATTTTTTCTATCTTTTTCTTTAATGGCTTGATTGACATCTAACCCACCTACCATAGAATTTATATTTTGACAGTGTACGGTACCATAATTTTCAGTGTATACAAAATTTTACAACCATCACACTAATTCCAGAACATTTGCATCACCCTTCTAAGGAAACTTGTATTCATTAGCAGTCATTTCCCACAGCCTCCAGCCCTAAGCAACCCTCAGTCCACTTTTTGTGTTTGTACATTTGCCTATTTTAGAGATTTTATGTAAGTGGAATTATACAATATGTGTACTTGTGCCCTAGCTTCTTTCAGTTACGTTATGTTTTCAAGGTTCATCCATGTTTATTACTATCAGTATTTCATTCTTTCTTAGGGTTGAATAATATTCCATTGTATAAATAGATCATGTTTCATTTATCCACTCATTAGTTGATGCATATTTTTCCCCACTTTTTGGCTATTATATATAATGGTAACATAAACAGTCAGGAATGAATTTTTATGTGAAAATATGTTTTTAATTATTTTGGACCTATGCCTACACATAGAATTGCTGGTCTACACAGAAGTCTATGTTTAACATTTGAGAAACTGCCGAACTGATTTCCAAAGTTGCTGAACCATGTTACACTCCCACCAGCAATCTATGAAGGCTCCAATTCCTCCCATCTACATTAATATTTGGTGATTGCCTGCCTTTTTTTTATTATAACCACCTCAATGGGAAGAAAGTGGTATCGCATTGTTGTTGTTGTTCTTTTTCTTTTCTTTTTGTTCTTTGAGCCAGGATCTCACTATGCAGTTCAAGCTGATCTTGAACTATGTACCTGAGGCGGGCCTCAAACTTGCAGCGGTCATCTTGCCTCAGCCTCAGTATCGTTTTGACTTGCATTTCCCTAGTGGCTGATGATGGTGAGCATCTTTTCATGTGTTTGTTGGTTATGTGAATATCATCATTGCAGAAATGTCTGTTCAGAGCTTCTCAATATTTTAAATTGGGTTGTTTGCTTTTTTTGTTGTTGAGTTGTAAGGGTTTTTTATATGTTCTGTGTAGAAGTTCCTTATTGGACATGTGATTGGTAAACATTTTTTCCGATTCTGTGGGTTGTCTTTTCACTTTCTTTTTAAATATACTTTGATACATGAAAGTTTTAAATTTTGATGTTTAATTTATTTTTTTTCCTTTTGTTTCTGAGAAACCATTGCCTGACCTAAGGTCACAAAGATTCACTCATATTTCTTTCCAAAAGTTTTACAGGATTAGCTTTTATAGTAGGTATGTGGTCCATTTTTCAGTTAATTTTTGCTGTGTGAAGTAGGAGTTCAATTTCCCTTGCTTGCATATGAACATGAAGTTGTTTCAGAACCATTTGTTAAAAGAATATTCTTTGTCCCACTGAATGGTCTTGGCATCTTTCTTTAAAATCAATTGGTTACAGGTATATAGGTTTATTTTTGGTTTCTCAATTCTGTTCCACAATCTATGTCTATCCATATGCCAGTATCACACTGTCTTGATTTATGTAGCTTTATGATAAGTTTTGAAATTGTGAGTATGAATCTGCCAATTTTATTCTTCTTTTTCAAGATTGTTTTGGCTGTTCTGAGTCCCTTGCATTTCCAGGTTACTTTGGATTAAGCATGCCATTTTTAACCTAAAAACAAACAAACAAAAAAAAAAAAAAAAAAAAAGAAGGATTTTGAGAGGAAAGTCATTGAAACCATAGATCATTTTGGGCAATATTGCCTTCTTACTGATACTAAGTTTTTCAATCCATGAACATAAGATGTCTTTCTATTTATTAAAATCTCCTTTAATTCTTCAACAATGTTTTATAGTTTCCAGTGTGCAAGTTCTGCACTACTTTGGTTAAATTTATTTCTATGTATTTATTATTTGTGATATTGTAAAGGGAATGGCATCTTGGCAGAAGTAGGTGTGGCTCTCCTAAGCCCTACTCCCGGAACTCCTAGAGCACAGTGGGCTCCCCAGGGTGAATTGAGGAGATTTTGCTCAGATTAATCTCTTTATTGTGGGTTGCTCCCTTTTCAATGTGCTTCTACACGTAGAAGGTGCAAAGACCTCTTTCTGTTTAGTCTCCAGGGAGACAGTGCCTGGCAGATGTCCTCTGGATGCCTGCGCATCCCTCTTCTAGTAACAGAGCCCCAGCTACTCCCTTTCTTTCTGAGCAGGTGACTCAGGCTGGTCAGTTAACAATCTCTGGTCATGGTTATTGCTCCAGGGATAACCCAAATTTGTTCCTCTGAGAGTAAATCCTGAAACTTGTCAGGGGCTAACGAGATGCATTCTTTTTTCCCACAACCTTTAACATGAGACACTTTGGTTTTTGCAACTGCTGGCCACATCTTGATTTACCATCAGTAGCACAAGAATAAAGTCACATGAAGGAAAATTAGGAAGCTGGGAGGCAAAGACATTATTTGACATTATATGAGTGTCTGGATCAAGCCCTGCCTTAGATCAATGATCCCTTGAACTTTTTAATTACATAAACAAATAAATTCTCTTTTCACTTAGATAGTGGGGGCTAGGTTCCTACCATTTGCATCCAGAAGATTCCTAAAGGACATAATCACATGGCTACAGATATATAGAAGACTCAGACCAGCTCCTCATCCTTTTCCCTTATCAGGCAAGCATTCTTTATTCTTCTCCATGATCTAAGATTCCCTGATCCTTCAAAGTATTTCTCAACTGCTACCTGGAGCAACTTCAGTCCTCAGAGGTTGTTTCCTTCTTAAACTAAAGTGTTCATGATTTATAAACCTGAATTTACTCTCTACGAGCTTTCCTTAGAGACTTCTTATAAGACATCTTGACTTTTAAAGATAAGAAGCAGAGCTTGTCTGTCTTATATCTGCAGACCCCCACCCTACCCCTACCCACATTATATAGGGTTAGGCTTTCCTCTGAGATGTTGTGAGTGCTGTAAGAGCAAGAACTATGCCAAGCAAGCCAAAATGTTTGTGGCAATTGCTACTGGAAAGGAATGGAGGGGTTTCTGTACTTTATTTATCTTTTACAATATGACTATCTTGTTTTTTCTTTTTTTTAGTACCAAGGATTGAACCCAGGGCCTTTGCAATGAGCTATATCTCCAACAATTTGTATTTGGAGACACAGTCTTGCTCAGTTGCCCAGACTGAGTTTGAACTTGTGGTTCTTCTGCTTCAGTCCCCCAAATTGCTGGAATTATAGGCAAGGACCACCACACCTGGCTATCTTTTATAAAACCTTTGTCTGGCAAAGCCAGCTCTCAGTGTGTATACTGAGGAGGGTCATGAGTTAGCCAGCTCTTCTGCTCAGCTTCCTGAAGTTCCTTGCACCCATTTCTCCTGCAGGTATCCCACATTAGCTGTTTCAAGTGAAGATCCAAGCATCAACTCAGGGCCTTGACCTTGTTCAGGAGGAACCTATCTCCAGGACACAGGCATGGTCCAATGCTTCACAGAGCAGTTTGTCTCTCAGAAAATCCCCAGCCCTAGCTTTGTGGGTGCTGCCCAGACTCTTTAAATATAGAGGCAAATAACATAAATATAAGTAAATATTGTACCCATAAGCAAGGGAATGCCTAGCAACCCAGAACAAAGGAGGGAGAAGGAGGAGGATTGATTTCACAGGACCTGTGTGTAACCTGCAGTAAAAATCCTTTCTGTGTGAATAACACATTTGTGAGTGTTAAATTATAGAAGGGCAGTGAGTGCTGAGCCTGAGAAATAGCACAGCGTCGGTGTGTCCAGGCCCCACCCTGGAGCAGCAGTCAGGGGTCTCTTGGCCATTGTCCCATGGCTGGCACTGTGGGAGCGATGAGTCTCCCCTGCAACTTTAGGACTGGAACATGGGTTTAGGGACCAGACTTTTATCTTTTTAGGGTCTCTACAAGCCAAAATGGTAGAGGTGCAATCCCAGGTACAATTCAAAACATCAAGTCACAAAGTAAATGTAAGGGTTTGACATTTTTCTATAAGGACTATTTCAATGCTTTGCTTAAAATATTATACATGTAAAGCACATTACTTAGATCTTAGTACATGTTTTTGGTTAAGAAAACTTTTAAATATATTCAAAGTAGAGAGAAGAGTATGATTTTTGGCCCTTTCATCCAGATTCATTATTAGTAAAATTTTGCCGAATTTGCCTCATTGATTTCTTTTTTCTTTGCTAAATCGTTTGAAAGGAAATCCAAGACCTTCTGCAAGCATCTGTATATATATCTATAAAAATGATGGAGATCGTCATTTGGGGTAAGTGGATGGGATAATTTTTGTTTGTTTTTGTCTTTGGCAACTGCCAGTACTTAACTCATAGCTCCCATTTTTAAGGCCCTTGCTTCATTTGTGCTGTAGGCATGCACTTAGGTGGACTTCTGGAAATCTAGGATTATTTGGGATGTATTGGAACCAGAAGAGAGGCAAGAAAAAAAGAAAAAAGAAAAAGAAAAACAGTTAGAAAGAAAATACCAAAGTGGCATTTTTATAAGATCCACGTGGAGTCTGCTAGCCGTTTGGTTTGCCTACAAGAGGCCTCCAACTGAGGGGCTGATGAAACCACCTCAGCCAATGAAGCCAACATTTCCCCCAAGGTCTTCTGAAGATTTAGGTTGGGAGGTGAAGAAGGGGTTGTTGCCTTTTGTCTGTCACCATGATAACTCCAGCCAGGACTTGGCAAATATTAGGATTTTCCAGAGGGGTTTGAAGACTGCTAACCCTAGGTCAGAGCAAGCGGGAATGTGTATTTATAGATAAGACAGTTGCTCCCTGGCATGGCTTCCCCAAAGAAGAAGGAAAGGGAATCTCGAAGGCACAGGCTATGAACAGTGAAGAAGGAAAAGAAGAGCCATGAAAAGTCCTCTTGACCCAAGAGGAATCCACTGCTCTGAAGGCCAGGGTGCAGCTGCCTCCCCAGAACTGACATATCCAAAAAGAGTAAAAAATGTTCGTACTCTATGACCCAGCAACCCACTTCTAGGAATTTATTATAAGAAAAAGTCAGAGTTTGCACAAAGATTTATTTTGTTTGAGGGTGTCCCTTAGAGCATTATCTGTAGCAATAAAGAGTGGAGAGTATTACCTTAAGGCACAAAAACTGATGTGGGATTGGTTTAATGAATTACAGCTCACTGAGAAGAGGGAATAGTGCTGGAGAGGTAGTCAAGTGCAGCAAGGTAATGTCCACAGACAAAAAATGGGAAGAGGGCCGGTGAGAGGGCTCAGCGGCAAAAACGCTTGCCTGGCAAGCGCGAGGGCCCGAGTTTGACTCCCAGATCCCACATATGAAAAAAAGGGCCGGTGATATCGCTCAGTGGCATGGGCGACTGCTGGCATGCGAGGTCCTGAGGTCGACCCCCGGTACCCACACAAAAAAAAAAAAAGTGGGAAGAAGAGAGGTTACACAAAAGGTTGATGTCAATTTCAGTTTTAGACAATTAGAGGAATAAGAGAGGAAGAGAAAGACGGAGACGTCTATAACTAAAATGTTTAATATAGATATATTTTTTCATCAGTGTTAGAATTTTTAACATTATTTTTCAACTTTCTTACAATGAATGTTCATCCATTTATAAAGTTTGTTATACTAACAATAGTTAACATAATACATAGGCAGAGGAAAGAAAGAAAGAAGAGCATGTGACGAGAGGGAGTGGAAGAGGTAAATGTCGGGAAAGAAGAGGGAAGGGAAAAAGGAAGAAAGGGAAGGGAAGCAATTTACATGAGTGGGATTTAAGAGTGGTTTAGGAAGGTTAATTTAGGGTTGTACGAAAGTCTTTTACAGGAAGAAAAAGAGGCAAAACAAAGATTTAAAAGGTCTGAGGAAAATATCAGACCTATGTTTTCTTTTTAGGGCATGTGGCCTCCTTCTTTAGGAGGCTAATGTGATAAGGAACTTTGACTTTTTAAATAATTGATAATGATGTAGAAATGAATTTGTATAATCTTACTGAATGATCATTAGGTGACTGTTCAATCCATGGACAGCCTGCGTAGAATTTCACAGAAGTTGATTAGCAAATTAAGGTCTGCCTAGAGGACGCTTGCTCATGAGAAAAGTGATGACAAAGTTGAGTGACATTCTTCCAGTGAAGTTTTCCATGAAAGGCAGCCAGAACGTACTCTCTGTACACGACATGAGAGAAAAAAACACCCAGCTCCTGGTGACAGGTACAGGCCTGTGAGGGGATGGAGTTTATAAGAACACATTTCTTGGGGACAATGGCTAGTGTGGCCTCTGCCCACTGGCAGTGGAATCCTCCTACTGCCTGCCATCCTGGTCCTCAGTTCTGCAGCTTCTGCTGGAGTTCGGGGGAGGGTCTGGCAGATGGGATTCAGTCAGGGGCAGGGATCTCCTTGCCTCCTCCCTCTCTGGAGCCTTATTGCCTCTCCAAACAGACCTATACACAGGTCCCAGGAGACATTTAGGTTGGCACATGTCACACTGCGGCTACAGGACACAGTTGGTTCACTGTCAGCTGTCCAGGGCTGAGGAGTCAGTTGTATTTTCAAGACAGTGGAAGGTCTTCCTCTCCTAGACCTGAGATGCCCTGAGCAGCCTCCTTGCTGTTCCACGCATCTCGGATGTGGTGAACTGAAATCCTGTGAAGAATAGGAGATGGCCGCTGTCTGGGAATGTCCTGTTGCTGACACACTAAGAACCTCCTCTTACACGTTAACCATCCTACACAGCTCCATCCTACACATTAACCCCACATGTGTCCACTGAGCACTTGCTCTGCTCCAGAGCCCATTCTTTGTCCTAAAGATATACATACAGAGGACAAAGCAGATAAAGTTTGCTTTCCCACTAACAAATGGCAAGAAGACAATAACCAAGAACAATAAGTGAAACCTACCGTATGCCAGAGAGGCAAGGGCTGAAGAAAAGAAGAAAGTACAGAATAGGACCTGGAAGTATGTGAGCTTGCTCTTCAGATAGAGCAGGAAGGGAAGGCTGCCATAAGAAAATAATTATTGTGAGCAGGAGTTGGAGACGTAAGGGAGTGAGACAGGCAAGAAAGTGGAGAATAAGAATTCCAGGCAAGGGAAAAAGTGCAAAAGCCCTGGGGCTGACTATCCCTGGCATGGTTTAAACAATATTTCTCAAACTTTTTCTTTTTTATTGCCCTCCCAAGGAATCTTTTTAGGCACCTTTTTTGACTGATTGATTCTGCCATGAAATTTTAAACCACAGACATATAGCATATCTATGTATTGTGTGTGTGTATGTGCTTTATAAATTTATAAAAATAAGATATATTTTGCCCGCAAAAACCAATGTTTAGGCCCTTGGTAGGTGTATCAAGATTTGGGCTTGATAATCTTGGCCAGGGGGTTCTGAAGGCCAGGGGCCATGTGGGTCTGAAGGCCAGGAGGTCTGAAGCAGCGTGAGAGGGAAGGAGAGAAGACCCCAGAACGGGCCAGCTCAGGTCAGGGCCTACAGGCCGAAGTGAGAAACTCCTACTTTGTATGAGAAGAAGTGGTGGAGGGCTTTAGTAGAGGAATGGCAATATGGCTTGCCTTTTATTTTATTAGGAGATCTGGGAGCTCCTGGAAAATATGTGGGATCATAGAAATAAAAGACAGTAACAAACATCTGTCTCAAATAAGGCTCAGTGGACCGGGGAGGTGGAGCTCGCATCTTCTCCTTCCTTCCTCCCCTTTCCTCCTTCCCTTGCTCTTTCCCTCTCCTTTCTCCCTCTTCCCTTCTTCTCAATCTCTATTTGAATTCCCTATGCTGAGTGGTGAGGCAGGTGAACACAGGGGAGCACAGACAAAGGGTCCCTTCTCAGATACCAAGCAGGGAAGGACACAGGGGGCCAGCCATGAGCAGAGGGGTCAAAAGCACTTCCTGTTATAGGCCCAGCAGGGCAGCTGTAGGAAGTCTGAGATGCTGTGCTTTGCTGGAGGTGGGGGTGAGGTAGAGGGAGGAGGTTGGCAGAAAGCCTTTACTGAACCGGCCAGCGCCAGTTCTCATTGGCCCTTAGAGGCTACTTCAGTATCTCAGACTTTATCCTGTGGCATGAGGTGCATAGAAGGGCTTGGAGACACACTGTCACATGGGCACTCAGAGCACTATGTGGGCCACTGTTTGTAGATGGTAGACTTGAGGCAGCACTGGAGGAGGCAGGTGGGAGGCAGGAGTCTGGGCACAAGAGGCAAAGGGCCTGTGGTAGGATACCAAGCATGCACACTCAAATCTTCTCTAATCTCTCTATTTTTCCAACTCTCCAGCAATCTGATGGAGTCAGAAACCAACCCAGCTTCAAAGGAAAACTCATATTTGATCAAATAAGGGTACAGCTGGAGAGAGATGGTCTATGTAGACATCACTATCCCTTCAACTTTGGACACTACTTATAAAATTCTCTTGCACATTTTGACCCAGGACAAAGGCAGTGAGAGGGAGATCTCTGGCAGAACCCTTCCAGGGGTCTGGGCAGGTATAGCCAGCCATGCTCCCCAACAGACCCCTTGGGATGGGCCTCCGGACATAGCCACAGGTTTCCCTGTAAGAATGGAATGTTCTGGGCACTGTGACTGCCAGCCCAGTCTTCCTCAAGTCCCAGCCTGAACATCCACGGAACATCTGCCTCCACATCTCAGCATCAGCAGGCGGGTCCTGCTCTCACTCAGCTCTTTCCATTAACTTTAACTGCGCTTGGGCAGATCTGCAGGAATAAATTAAGAACAGAACAGACAAGGATCTGCATCCAAAGCAAGGACTGACACTCCTTCTGGGGCCCAAGCCCATGAAGAAAATTGCTTCTGCTCATCATTTTTCATTTTCTAACTGCCTTGTCTCCGCCAGTTTCTAATTCCCTGGAGGAGCCAGTAGCAAAATGTTCCAAAGTCCAAGTCTCAAGGTCAGAGGGAAATGAGGCCTGGTGCTGACCCCTCTCCACCCGGAACTCCACACCCACCACTCAGGACTTGGGCAAGAAGGCTGACCTTCCTCCAGGAAGTGAAACTAAATCCATAGTGCGCAGGGCAGCTGCTCCACATAGAGCTGTGGCATGTGAGGAAGTGGATTGCTCAAGCCTAGCTGCATGAGGTTTCTTTCTTCTTCTTCTTCTTCTTCTTATTTTTTTTTAATTTCAAATATGTAATTGTGGATTCATTCTCAAATCTTTTTTAAAAATGTTTTTCTTGGTACACATTTGCTGTACGTGATGTTTACATTCATCTTGAGTAGGTGCATGTACTCAGCATATCTTGATTCCTTTTATTCCCCTTCCCCTACCCACCCTCTATCTCTAAAACCCCTTCCCCCATTTTCATTATTATTATTTTTAGTTCATGTTTGTGACACATAATGATTACCTTCATTGTGGTTAGTTCATTGATTCGGTTCAATGATTACATTCATTGTGGTTAAAATGTACATGATATATTTTAAATCCTTTCACATCCCCTTTCCTTCTCCCTTCCTCCCTTTCTTGGTCCCCTTTACATTTGCATAAGATATATCTCCCTGTTTCCTTTTATCAGTCTTTTATTTTGCTTTTTACTTTGTACTTTGGATTACTCAAAGGAGAGGAACCATATGGTATTTAAGCTTGTGTGCTAGGTTTATTTCACTTAACATCATGTTTGAGTGAACCCACTTTCCTACAGATGTCTCAGATTTATCCTTCCTTGTAGCCAAGTAGTATTCCATTACGGATAGATACCACATTTTCTTTACCCATTCATCTGTTGATGGACATATAGGTTGCTTCCTAGATTTAGCTATCCTGGATTGTGCTGCTATATACACTTGCATGCATGTATCACTGATATATGTCTTTAGCTCTTTTTTGTTTTTGTTTTTGTTTTTTTTTGTGGGTACCGGGGGGTCGACCTCAGGACCTCGCGCGCCAACAGGCACCCATGCCGCTGAGCGATATCACCGGCCCCTTTTTCGTATGTGGGTTCCGGGAGTCGAACTCGGGCCCTTGTGCTTGCCGGGCAGGCGCTTACGCCACTGAGCCATCTCACCGGCCCTATGTCTTTAGCTCTTTTGGGAAGATACCTAGAAGAGGAATAGCTGGTTTGAATGGCATTTCTAGTTTTAGTTTTTGGAGAAATTTCCATACTGATTTCTAGAATGGCTGTACTAGTTTACATTCCCACCAACAATGTAACAGGATTCCTTTCTCACCGTAGTCACGTCATCATTTGTTATTATTTGACTTCTTGATGATTGCAATTTTTTCTGGAGTGTTCTTCATTGCATTTTTAATGAACAGTGAATTTGAACATTTTTTCATGTATTTATTGGCTATTTGTATTTCTTCTTCTGAGCAGGGTCTATTCATTTCAGTTGCCCATTTTTTTAATTGGGCCTTTTATTAGTGGGTGTCTAATTGTCTTGAGGGCTTTAAATATCCTAGATATTAATTCTCTTGAGGCTGGAGACCAGGGTGTGGCAAAACTAATTGGGGGGGGCCGGTGAGATGGCTCAGCGGCATAAGCGCCAGCCTGGCAAGCGCCAGGGCCCAAGTTCGACTCCCGGTACCCACATATGAAAAAAGGGCTGGTGATATCTCTCAGCGGCACGGGTATCTGCTGGTGCGCAAGGTCCTGAGGTCGACTCCCAGTACCCACACACACAAAAAAAAAACTAACTGGGGAAGTAGGCATGATCTGTCAATTACAAAATCCCAGGACATGTGCACAGAACAGTTCCCGAAGACCCCCCACATGGACTTCTTGTGAGAACCGGAGCAGGTTTCCAATAGGATGGCTCAGACCTGACGTCAGCCTGAGGGCGGGAGAGACACAAAGGACAGTCCACACTGAGCTCTTGGCCACTGTGTTCTCTTACACAGCAGTCCATCTCACCGTACAGGGGGGACTTCTCTTCCTACTTTTACTTGGCCCAAACTTGCTGTGTGGGTTTCTTTTCCTACCTTTAATAAATGTAAAACCTCGCCACTGTTTGCACTTGTCTTGACCAATTCTTTGTTCAGGACAAAAAGAACCTAGAAATCACCTCTAAAAGGAGACTCCAACACCCCAAAACCCAGTAACATTCTGTCTGGGATGGAGCTGGCAATATTTTCCCATTCTGTAGGTTGCCTTTTTACTTTGTTGGTTGTTTCTTTGCTGTGCAGAATATTTTAATTTGATATAATCCCATCTGTTGATTCTTGCTGTTATTTGTTGTGCAATTGGAGTTCTGTTTAGGAAGTTCTTGCCTATAGCTATGACCACGAGAGTTTTACCTATTTTATCTTCCAATAGGTTGTTTCTTTTTTTAATATTTAGATCATTGATCCACTCCGATTTTAGTTTAGTAATGATGAGAGATACGGGTCTAGCTTTAGTCTTCTGCACATGGAGAGCCAGTTTCCCCAGCACCATTTGTTAAAGAAGCTGTCTTTCCTCCAACATATGCTTTTAGCTGTTTTTCTGAATGTGTCTGGAGTTGTTTCTGCATTGTCTAGTTGGTTCCACCAATCCACATGTCTGTTTTGGGGCAAATACCATGCTGTTTTTATCACTGTAGCATTATAGTATAATTTGAAGTCAGGTATTATTATGCCTCCTACTTTCTCTTGTTGCCCAGGATTGCTTTTGCTACTCTAGGTCTTTTCTGGTTCCATAAGAATTTTAGGATTTTTTCCCTTTATATCTGTGAAGAATGCTGTAGGTATTTTGATTAGGATTGCATTAAAACTATACAGCAGTTTTGAAAGTATGGCCATTTTGACATTAGTTCTGTCTATCCAGGAACAAGAAACATCTTTCTACTTTCTGATGTCCTCTTCAGTTTTCTTTTTCAGAGTAGTGTAGTTTTCATTGTAAAGATCTTTCATTTCCTTGGTTACGTTAATTCCTAAGTATTTAACTTTTCTTGACACCATTGTGAATGGTATTGATTTCCCTAATTTCTTTCTCAGTGAGTTCATTATTGGTGTACAGGAACAATATTGATTTTTGTGTTTTATTTTTGCATCCTGCTATACTGCTGAATTTGGTTATTAATTCTAGGAATCTTTTGGTAGAATTTTTTCGGTCTTCTATGTGGAGGATCATGTCATCTGCAAATAATGATAATTTGACTTATTCCTTTCCTTTATGTATCCCTTTTGTTTCTTTCTCTTGCCTGGCTGGTCTGGCTAATGTTTCGACTATTCTGTTGAATAGGAGTGGTAATGGTGGGCATCCTTGTCTTGTCCCTGATTTTAGATTGAAAGCTTTCAGTTTTTTGACCATTTAGTATGATGTTGAGTGCTGATTTATCATAAATGGCTTTTATCAGATTGAGATTAGATCCTCTATACTTATTTACTTCAGGGTTTTTATCTTGAGTGGATGTTGGATTTTGTCAAAGGCTTTTTCTGCATCTATTGATACAACCATGTGGCTTTTTCCCTGCTTCTGTTTATGTGGATACATTTATTGACTTATATGTATTGAACCATCCTTGCAACCCTGGGATGAAACCTAGTTAGTCTGATGTATGATCCTTTTGAAGATTTGTTGCTTTTTTTGTTTTGTTTTGTTTTGTTTTAGTTTGTTTTGATACAGGGTCTCGCTTTGTAATCCAGGCTGGCCTCAAACTTGTGGCAATCCTCCTGCCTCAGCCTCCTGAGTCCTGGGATTACAGACATGCACCACCATGCCCAATAAAGATTTGTTGCAGGGCCAGTGAGATGGCTCAGCAGCATAAGCGCCTGCCTGGCAAGCGTGAGGGCCAGAGTTCGACTCCCGGAACCCACATCAGAATAAAAGGGCCGGTGATATCACTCAGTGGCATGGGTGCCTGCTGGTGCGCAAGGTCGACCCCTGGTACCCACAAAAAAAAAAAAGATTTATTGCATTCCATTTGGCAATATTCATTGAGGATTTTTGCATCTATGTTCATTAAAGAGATTGACCTGTGGTTTTCATTTTCAGTTGGGTTTTTGTCTGGTTTTGGGATGAGAATGATGCTGGCTTCCAGAAATGTGTTTGGAAATACTCCTTTTCTTTTAATTCCACTGAAGAGTTTGAGGAGTGATAACCTCCTTAAAGGGCATGTAGAATTCAGCAGTGAGTCCATCAGGTCCTTGGTTTGTCTTAGTTGGTAGATTTTTTTCTGCCTCAATTTCATTGCGTATTATTGGATTGTTCAGAATTTTTATGTCTTCTTGGTTTAGTTTTAGTAATTCGTATGAGCCTAGGAATCTGTCCATTTCTCCAAGATTTTCCAGTTTGTTGGTGTAAATTTTTTCATAGTAGTTACTATCTTCTGAATTCATTGTGATTTCATCTTTTTCATTTCTAATCGCCTAAATGGGAGTCTTTCCTATTTTTCTTTTGGTAAGTTTTTGTAAGGGTTTATCTTTTTTTTTTTATTCTTTTAAAGAATCAACTCTTTGATTTGTTGATTTATTGTTAGAGAAAGCCCTTCTCGGACCTCTTTGTGGTCTGGTGGAATTTATATTTGTAATACCAGGGGAAAGTTATTGGAATTCCAATATTTTAATTCCAATCTACCACTTCCAGTACAACCCATGGTGAGAATAAAGACACTAAGGCATATTTGTAGTTATGGGGAGCCAAGGGGGTCCTAAGTCCAGGCAGAACAATGGCTAACTGGAACAAAAGCCTTGACCCAGAGCCAAACCCCAGTTTTATTAATTTGTGAAGAGGGGAGTGGCTTAGAGATGAGTGACTGTGAGAATGGCAGGAAGTTTATGAGTGCTGTGAGCTGGGCTAGGTAGGATGCCTGAAATCGCCTCTGCAATATGCAGAGAGAGAGAAATGCAGAAAGAGTAATCTGCATATCACAGATTGGGGTGGTATCTAGTGTTTTGGGGTTGGTGCTTCAGTTTTGATGTGCAATTGTCATGCCCTGAGATGTCACAGCTTCTTTCTCGAAGCTCAATCTCAGCCAACATTGTGGCATCACTTGGCCTAGCTCACACATACTACTTGGGAGCAATAGGCGGGCATCCCTGATGGCATTGCTTCAAAGACTACACACCAGCACCTTGGCTAGACCCATTTGCATTGCTTAAAGCCAATTGAGGGGATAAAGACAAATCTTAGCCAGCTCTGTACATATCAGTACACGGAAATAGGGCCTGGTTTAGCCAAAATGAAGATAATTGCTCTTCTTTGAAGGAGAGTCGTCCTGGTGGTCCTCCATACATTGTATTTTTTTAGTATCAATTTTGTTAATTTGTACTCTGATCTTTATGATTTCCCTCCTTAATCTTGGTTTGGGTTTGGATTGCTGTTGTTTTTCAAGTGCCTTGTGGGTCATCATTATGTTATTTATTTGAGCTTGTTCTGTTTTTCTAATATGAGCACTGATTGCAATAAACTTGCCTCTTAGTATTGTTTTCACTGTGTCCCACAGGTTCTGCTGTGTTGCACTGGCATTGCTGTTTGATTCCAGAAACTGTTTAATTTCTTCCTTGATTTTTTCTGTGACCATTGGGTGCTCAGGCGTGTGTTATTAAGTTTCTGGGTATTTGTAAATTTTCTGGGGTTTCTTTTGTGATTGATTTCTAGATTCAATGCACAGTGGTCTGATAGTAAACATGGAGTGATTTTTCATTCTTTTGCATTTATTTAAGCAGGCTTTGTGGTTTACTTTGGAGAAAGTTCCATGTGCTACTGAGAATATGTATTCTTTTGTAGTGGGGTAGAACACTCTGTAGATATCTATTGAGGCCATTTGCCCTAGGGTGTGGTTCACTCTGATATTTCTTTGTTGATTTTTCTTTTAGTTGATCTGTCTCTTTGTGAAAGTGGGTTATTGAGGTCACCCTCTATGATTGTGCTGGTGTTTATTTAATCTTTTATGTCCAGCAGTATTTGTTTTATGAAGTTAGGTGCTTCAGTATTTGGTACTCCTATATGTATAAGTCTTTGCTTTTACTGTTGGATTGTTCTTTTAGTATATAGTGACATTCTTTACCACTTCTGGTAAGTTTTACCTTGAAGTTTACTCTGTTTGGGAGTAAAATTGCTACCCCTGCTTGCTTTCAGTGTCAAGGTGCATAAAATATTGTTTTCCATCCTCTGATTTTTAGTCTATGGATCTTTTTGGATTAGATGAGTTTCTTGAATGCAACAGACTGTTGGAGACTGTTTTTTGACCAGTTTCTCATCTGTGTCTTTTAATTGGGGAGTCAAGGCCATTAACATTCAGAGATATTACTGAAAGGTATTGATCTATTCCTGTCACTGTGCTGGATAGAGACAGTGAAGCCAACAAAGCTGAAAATTCAGATGGAATGAATACATTAAAGAAGACAAATATACATAAAGAAACAAAAAAGAAAGAAAGAAAGAAAAAGAGTCATCAGCAGAAAAAAGAACACAATTACCAGGGAGGTTTCTTAATGCCTAGAATGTGAAGTCTGCCTTGGCTGCTCCCATTTGGTCATCTTCCCCTCAGTAGTGAGGATAGTTGACTGGAACTCATGGTTGTTGCTTGGAATGTTAACCCCAAATACCAGGGGTAATGCTTTTATGTCCTTAAATTTTCGCTAATATCCAACTCCTGTGCCTTTCAGAGATTAATGCTATACATAGGAAGGGTATGTGACATTATGTACAATGGCCAAGGGACAGGCTTTTTGGGCAGGAAGTCTTGGTTTGAGTCTTGGGTCCCACTTTCTACTGTATTGTGCTGTACTAAATCACATTATATTTTCCTATACTATATGCTATATTATACAGTCCAGAACAATGTCTGGTACTTAGTAAGGGCAAGATAAAATGATTGCTACTACTACTAGTTAGTCCATCTTACTTGCAATCTAGTAAAATCTCCATAGGGTGCTTACTACCATCCCCCATGATTTGCTTTCTCTGGTTCCATTCGAACTTCCTCTTATACTCCCTCTGTGCCCATACAAATCTCCACGATGGCAAGTGTTTTCTGTTACTGTTGGATTGTTCCTTTTAACTAGTATATAGTGACCTAGTATATATGTTGATTGTTGATCCTCTGCTAGCTCCTTGATGGCAAGGACTGTATTCTTTCACCCCAGGTCCCCAGCACTGATCATAGCACCTGGCAGAGAGGAGTACACCATTGATGGTGGAAGAGGACGATGTCACTTGTGGAATAGGTTACATCTTCCTATGCCTTGCTCAGGCCAGGACTTCATGCAGTGAGGACCTCAGGGTTTCTTTTGGGAGTTTCCTAAACCCAGTAAGTACTTGTCTGAGGGCAGCAATGTGAGTTAACTATTTCTTGGGAACTCTCCTTCTTCCTGCTAGTTAGAGTTATTTGGCATTTGCACACGACCTGTCTGCTCCATTCGCTTGCCTCAGACTTGGTTCTACTCATAGTCTGCAGCTTTCTTTAGCAAATATCCCACATTTCTGGCATGGCCTCCTTTTGCACAGGCTTAGTTCCACACACTGTTTGTCCAGGTGTGAAGGACTGATCTGTGCCCTCAGAGCAATGATTATAAGCTTCAGTTGCTTTGTATGCTCAAGAGTTTGATGTTGCCAAGTCTCAGTTCCTGGGTTTAGATCTAGGCTCTGTGTCTTCATTATTCCAGGAGCAAAGACAACCTAACTTGCCTGCTGGTGTTCACTCCACACCTTACCAGCCTCCTCCTCATTCCCGTTCTCTTCTCTCATTGTGCTCCAGAAACTTCAAGGCTTCTTGGAGAATCAATGAGCTGATTTACACCCTTGATTCCAGGGTGGCAACTTGTCCCCTGCCACAGGAGGATGCAGGCCTTGCTCAGGCTTTGCTGCCCTGAGAGATGCTTCTTGCTTATGTTCCTGCTCCTCCTGCTTGCTGCTCTCCCAGGTCTAGCCACACACAAACCTCAGACTTAGTTATTTCGAAGAACTATCACTGGAGAAAGCCTTGCAACCGTCAAGCAGGGCTGATCTTACATGAGCTAGCACAAATCCAAAATTAAGCTAAGCAAATGGTGCTAATCTCATCATCGTCATCAAAGCTAGGCTCACAACCCAAGGCGACATAGGGAACTGAGTCTCTGAATTATGTGAGGGAAGTTTCCAGTGATCAGGTTGCTGCAAGATCAGGTTCACGAGGGGTAATGACCACAGTTGCAATTACACGTGCTGTTTATGTACTCTGCCCTTGTGCTTGAGAGTTCAGACGGCACCCAGCCACAGCTGCTCAGAGGGTCTGGCATGAGCCATGCATGCACCCTGTGAGAGCAGAGGAACCACCTCCGCCCAAGAGAAAAATGAGACCATGTGACATCTCCTTGGTATACCTCTTCAGACCAGATATCCTTGTGTGGATTTGCTTTTATTACTCCCCTCTCTACCTTTTTTGTCTTTCTGTTTGTCTTTCCATAACATCATCACAAGCTGAAATTCCTTCTCTGCATAGATAATGAAAACAATTTTGCTAGTGTTTTCAGACTTAAAGTCAGAAGCACTGGTATGTTCCTGAGTCTTTGAAATAAATTTCCAGTAGTTTTTCAGGTATTCCCTGAAGCTTTGGAAATGAAGAATCCCTTACCCTAGTGCAGGAGAGCAAGCAAGCTTCATCATTCTGTAAAGAATTGCCACTGTGCCCTCAGTGCTGGTGACAGCGGAAAAGGCAGCTCTGTGTATGTTCAGTACAGAAAATGCAAGGCCAGCCCTGTCCTTGAACTCAGGACCTGGGATAGCTAGCACATGCCTAAAAGCAACGTGTTAAGTACTAACATAAAAAAAGGGCTTGCAGATTAAAGTCACAAGCCTTCAGCTTCAGGGTGCTCAGGGGCCATCTCCTCCTGAAAAATCATCAAAACAAAAGGGAGGGCCGGTGAGATGGCTCAGCGGCATAAGCGCCTGCCTTGCAAGCGCGAGGGCCCGAGTTCGACTCCCGGATCCCACATACGAAAAAGGGGCCAGTGATATCGCTCAGCGGCACGGGTGCCTGTTGGCACGCGAGGTCCTGAGGTTGACCCCCCAGTACCCACCAAAAAAAAACAAAAAAAAAAAACAAAGGGAACACGCAATGAATGTGAGAGCATGGTGCATCTGAGTTTCCAAAATCTTTCCTAACACTTCACTTCACTGCAACCAAACTGTGCTGCCTGGAAAACTGAGGACAAAGAAGAGAAGAAGGGTACCTGTATTTCAGGAGCTCAAGGTGTGTGAAATAAGACGGTAGTTCAAGAAGGTGAGGAACAGCATAATTTGCTGAATACAGCAGGGGCCAGGCTCCTGAGAACTGGAGAGTTAACAGATTGTAGCCAAAGCTGCAGCCCTCACATTTTCTAATGGGAGAGATAATGAAGCAATAAAGTCAGCAAGGGCTCCGCTCTGCGGGGCTGCCTGGGTGAGCAGCTGCTTGCGGGTGCCTGCTCAGGGTCCACACAGGGACTGCAGCCCTCCAGCCGGCCAGCCACACAGAGAACCAAAGAGCCAGGCCTAATGCTCTCCTTAGGGGACACCAGAACTTCAGCTCCCCAGCCTGTCACCCAGCCTGTCTCACGGAGGAGCAGCCCATATGCTCAAGCTGTTGCACTGCCAGAGACACTGAGGGTAAATAAACCCTGGGAGTCCAGATGGGAGGCCAGCCAGGCTGGCTCCTCTTCTTGATCTCACCACCGGGGGTTGGGGGAGCCTGTGTAGAAACCCCAGGAGGCACCTTAGCAATTTTCCATGCCAAGGATTTCATTTGTCAGATGAGAAGCGCTCTCTCCCCCTCCCAGAAGTTAAGGGATTTGCCGAAAGTCACATAGTGAATCAACTACAACGCAAGGAAAAATGGTAGTCAAGAACCCAGCTGGGCAGGCAGCCCAGGTCTCTGCTCTGTACGAGGGCCAGTTACTGAAGTTCTTGTGTCTTCAGTGGACAATGAGGGTGAGGCAAGGACCTTCCACATTAGGAAGATCAATGCAAATGCATGAAAAGCGCACTGCCTGGTTCATGATAACTGCTTAGTAGATATTGAGGGTTTTAACTTAATAGCATAGCTATTAGTACCTGAACAGATCTTGGGATCTCCTTTCACCCAGGCAAGGATAAAGTGTGGTTGATCAAATCACAGGGATCTGAGTTTGAATTGACTTCTTCTACAGTTATGTGGCTTGGATGACTAGATAACATTTTGGAGGTTTGGTCATTCTTATCTGTAAAATGGGAGGTTATGCCACCACACATAGCTTTGCTTTTAGGATTAAAGGCAGTGGGCTGCTCAACAGCTCATGGCAGCTTGTGGCTCTCAGAAAACCACAGCTGTTACCATCATTAGCTCATCTAAAGCTCCTCCCCCACCCAGCAGTGAGGACAACTGCTTTTAGTTGAAGAATAATAAGTTGGTGCATTGAAGATGCTTAGTATGTGATTGCTCTGAAGGCTGGTGGAAACCACACAGCTTTCTGTTGGTTGGCATGATTTGAAATGAACCATATGTTTAAAATTATGAGCCCAGATGTTAGGCCTTGACACCTAAGGTTCGCACCATTAGACTCAATCCTTTATGTGTCTCTAACAGTCTTTGAGGTGCCAGGAAGCTTACATTAAAATGCAAATCAGTTTTCTGAGAGAGTAAACATATTAAGTTGCCCTCTTAGCAAATTGCTGAGGTGGATTGATTTGAGATGAGGATGGTAAGAGAGAAATTGCAAGAGGAATCTTCATTTGAGGCCTTAGCAACAGACCAGGTGCTATATGCATTAGGTATGGTGGGATCTCACAAGTTGACTGGGGGTTCTGCAGTAGCACTGCAAGGAATGGAAAATCTGATCATTTTCTCAGCTCTAGGATCCTGTCCTGGCCTAAAGCACAGAAGTATAAATTCTATCCTAGTCCCCACTCTATAAGGCCAAGGGATTGTGGAGGGCAGTCCAAATGATGAGGTTCAGTGCAGTCCTCAGAGGTGTATGCACAGGCAATTGGGCCCAGAAAGTAACTCTCAGGAGGGAGGGCCTGTTTCTTATGTGTGTTATATCTCTTGATGCCACATATACATCGGAGTCCAGTGAGGTTTGCAAAGGAATGATCTGAGCTACAAAGATGAAAAAATGCTTAAGAACATTAAAGCTTGTTTTGTACACAAAATTTAGAAGAATTCATGCCTTAGCAGTTATGGAATCCTTGTACTTAACACAATCACTTCTACATGTTGCCTTTGAATTACTAGGAGAGCAGAAGGGGATTTAAGCACAATTTATCATTTATTTTTTCTTTAAAGGCTATGATTTCAAATTCTTTCATTGATCCCTAGAATTCTAGCAGTGGGTGCTCTTTTAGCAGTGTCCTCTGCAGAGTTCCTTCCCCTCTCTTTGCCAAGCACCCTAAATCCTAAAGAATAGCCACACCTAAAAGATTAAAATGCTAATTGCTAAATAATCCTTCTTTAGCTTTTCAGAACTCAGGATACCTGATGACCTTCAGTTATTTCCAGAATGTGTAATACCCCATTTTATTCTTTACTCCTGTTTATCAACTAATGTGGAGCATAAAAATTGCTGTGAGGTTTAACTTGTAGAAAAGTAGTATGTTTCTCTAAAGAATTATAGGAACGAGCTCCAGGAGGTCCAGTTTAATTGCAGTGTTTCTGTCAGGAATAAAATAAAAAAATACATGCCTTTGATAATGAAAACCTCACCAGTATGTTGTCTTCCAGCCCAATGCCCCCTGCACCTTCTGTCCCTCCATATATAATCCTTTTTGCATATCTCAGTTCCTGAAGTTGGCTTTTTTGGGGAAGATGATGATAATGCCCTCCCATCTTTTCTTGGTGCTGGCTCTTCCATAAACCTGAGTACCAACCTCTTGTCTCCTAAGTATTGGCTTTTGAGTGTTGAGTCATTGAAATTGGGTCCAGTAACAGTGTTGTGTCTTCAGGTAGGGAGTAAGAATCACCTTATGTGTATAATTTCTTTGCGTACAAATAATAAAGGTATGTAGGTATTTTCCATACAGGCTAATGCTATTTTGAGGATTTAAAATTTTTAAAGAATATAGGAACCATAGGACAAGGATGGTGATAAAACTCTATTTGTACAAGAAAAGCCTTTTCTGAGCTCATCCCTTAGCTTTAGAAATTTTTGTTTTCTAGGCTTGTTCTATCTCATTGCCTTAGTTGGCTCCATAATCTCTCCGTTAGTAATAAAATACAGTGTGGCTACTCATTATGAAGTCCTTCTTTGACAGGCACTCACTCACCACTTTACCTGTTAATCCTTTTATTCTTATAACAACTCAGAACCTTTATCGTTCCCATTTCACAGATTAGAAACTGAGCTTTAGATGGTTTGTCAGTGTGCTACAAGCCATACAGTCAAGAAAATAGTGGAGTCAGTACCTGAACCTGGGGTATGTGGCTCCTAAGACTAATAGTTCCTTGCTGCTTAACCTCTGCCTCTACTTTTTTGGAGGAAAACATATGAATCCCTGGTTTCAAATTGCTTTGTCTCTAAAGTATTCTTTGAGCAAGGAGAAAAACCACTGCTGAAGAAAAGGGCACTAAGCACACACAGCTCTCCCCAAATCACAAAGAAATGCAAAGGAAGTCCAGGGAAGTAATAGAAGAGGGAAATAAGGACTTAGTGATACATAAACTATTCCACATGTCAACTCCTCCTTAAAAAGTACATCAAAGTACTTCTTAGAAAACTCTACTGAGAAGATACAGCAAATAGATCTTTTCAGATGTGCTATATACCTAGCTATTATTAGCTCTTTTCCAATTTATTCACTGAGTGATAAATTTTCCAGGAGACCAAGACCCTAGAGAGTCAATATCTTCTTGGAGGATCTTTAGATGCAGGAAGTCCGATAAAGCACTTCTGATAACAGTTCCTGAGTGAGCTATGTGGTTCAAGTTTTAGCTCCACTGCTCACCAGGTGTGTGTACCCTCAGGCAAGAAGCTCAATCATTCTGGGCCTCTCTGCCATCATTTTTAAAGGTGGGTAACACAAATGGGGCAAGGTGCGATGAGGGGCAGTGTGCATGTGCCATCATCCCTAGGAGGTGGCTTCCTCCATGGAGCCTGATCTGATGGTTCCTTAAAAGGTCTCCAATTTGGGGAACACAGGGCAGCCTTGTGCAGAAAGACCCCAGACCACTGCACCACAAATGTAGTGCCTCTCAGTATCCTGGTGGCATGAGTCAGGATCATTTAGAGGTGAGGAAAGTCAAGTTTGGTCCTAACCACTGGCTGGCTCTCTCAGTGTTAAGCCCAAGAATGGGGCCAGGAGTAGAGTTTTCTTCCTATTTGTAACTGTTTAATCCTTGCCTCTTCTGGCTCTTCTGAATATGGCCCACCTTTCTAATGAGGACCAGCTGGGGATGAGCCAAGCAGATTCTTGGCACCTTCATCCTGAACTGTGTGGTTTTGGTCAAGCAAAGTCAAAAGGACATTCATTTTCAAGACAGGCTTTTGTTCTGTTAGAAAATGAAAAATCTCTCTTCCCTTCTGCATGTGGCTACAGCAAGCTACAATTCACAAAGCTGCCAATTTTAACACATGTGCCTGGGTACTCGTACACTCACACACACATACTCAAGTTGATCCTAGCCCTGGCTCCCTCTGAAACAATCCATCTTCAGCTTTCACTGTTAATTATGACTTTGTGTACTGATAACCAAATGACACTGAGCCCAGGGTGGCTGTCCCTGTCTCTCTGCATCACATTGACGCAAGCTGATGAAATCATCCCAGGCAAGGTTAAGGCAAGACTCTGTCATACAAAGGTTCTGCTTAAAACAAACACTGCTTGCTTTCAGGACCTGGCAGGGAAATTAAAAAGAAACCCAAGATGCTCTAGGCTTCTGTCCTGGTTTCCAGGCAACCAGATGCTAGGTGCAGGAAGGGAGAGGGGCTTTCTTCTGGTGCCAGACAGTATTGATAGACAGTGGGCTAACATTTGGAGCCAAGAGCATGGGGAGGGACAGAGGAAGCCTGCATAAGCCTCATTACCCTAATCAACCATAGAGTGGGCCTGTTGGCAGGGAGAGGAGGAAAATGAATCCATCTGCAGAGGCTGAGCTGGGGAAAGATGTTTTGCCATACTTTATAAAGGCTCAGCAGCTATATGCACAAGGATTCCCAGGGTGCTGCTATCCTGGCAGCAAAAGATGGGTGTGCGATTCAGGTGAGCAGAAAGAAGTCCTGGAGACCACTTTGGTGGCCATAAGTCCCTACGGTGGGAAGAGGGCACTGGCACTGGAGCCATGAGCAGGGTAGTTTCTTTCTTCAGTACAATCTAACAAGATCATCCAAGTGGCCACTGTGTGTAGAGCACCTTGCTAGATGGGAGTTCCAGGAGTGATGCAGGTGAACAAGCACTCCATTCAATCCCCTTTGCTATTTCTTTGTTTCAGTCCCCAGGACCCCAAGTGGTCATGTGGTAGTCCAAGCCATCAGGGTCCTTGCAGACAGACCTGGGTTCCAATCGGAGCTCTGACACTTACAGGGAAGTGACTCTCAGCACAGCACTTAACACCTCTGAGTGTCCTTTTCTATTTTGTCTAAAAAGTGGTTGGGCACTCTCTTACACACCCAGCTCATTGGTAAAGTGTGCATTCTCCCTCACTCTCAGTCTGTGGGCTTGAGCCCACAGAGGTGCCATGACAGCGGGGAACCCTGGAGGCCTCACCAGTGGAGTGGAGCAGTGGATACTGTGGGCAACACTGGCTGGTGAGTGACTTCACTCCAAACGTCCCCAGGAAAGGTTGATTGATTGGATGCCATTTGGGGGAGGGGCCAGCAGAACCTGGGATTTGAAGCAGCCATGTGAGGCATAGCCCTGGAAAAAGACCAGGATCAGGGAACCAATTTGGCCTAACTCCTGGTTCTTTGGTACTGGACTATAGTATTATTTATGACTCTCAGACAATCTCAGTCCTGGAATATAAGAAAGAACAACCATGTCACTTTGGCTAAAGTAGTACAATCAGTAATAACAGTAGGATCTAGCACAGCCTAGAAAATGACAAACTGTGGTAACTATTAATTTGCCACCTTTAGCCATATGAACATGATTTATAGTTATATTACAAAATATAAAACAAACTAGAAATATATATATATATATATATATATATATATATATATATATATGATGTCTCCTCAATTGAGTGATTTTACCCTGAAGCCAGCAAGAAACACCCATAGTGTTGTGGGCTGAACAACTTGGGTCACAGACCCAAAGCCAGAAATGAGAATTAGCCTGAAATTCTGTGGCGTTGAACCAGCACCCCACCCTATTCCTATTGCAGGCTTGCTGGGATCATACAATACAGACCTGGTTTCTGTCTTCCTCCTTGTCTACCAGTACAGCAGAGACACAACCTGAAGTGGAGACCACCACAAAACTATAGACTCCATAAGATAACTACGGGCTTGAAATCACAGATAAATCTCTCTGTCTCTGTCTCTCTCTCTGTGTCTGTCTCTCTCTCTCTCTCTGTCTCTCTTTTTTTTTTGTTTTTTAGGGTTTTTTTGTTGTTTTTTTAATTGTATATTTTTGTTTTTTCATGAGAATGATCATTGCTTTTAGTTTTTTGTTTTTGTTTGTTCTTGTTTTTGTTTCTCCCTTCTTTGTTTCCCTCCTATCTTCTTCACCAGTCTCCAAAAGCTTAGGTAATCTTCATTTGTCCTTCAACCTTGCTTCTAATCTCTTTCTCTTTTTCTATTTTTTTCCTCCTATCCCTTTTAAATCTTCTTTTTTAAATTTTCTCACCAAACGGTAAAATCACTCAATTGAGGAGATATATATTTCTATTTATATATATATTTTCTATATATATATATTTCTCTCTATATATTTCTCTATATATATATTTCTAGTTTTATATTTTGTAATATACCTATAAATCATGTTCATATGGCTAAAGGTGGCAAATTAATAGTTACCACAGTTTGTTATTTTCTAGGCTGTGCTAGATCCTATTACTATTACTGATTGTATTACTTTAGCCAAAGTGACATGTTTGTTTTTTTTTATATTCCAAGACTGAGATAGTTTGAGAGTCATAAACAATACTATAGCCCAGTACCAAAGAACCAGGAGTTAAGACAAATAGGCAACAACTTCTCATTCCTAATAAATTAAAGAGGTAGGATCTTGCAACAGACTAAAAAGCCAAAATCCAGCTACACTTAAAAGATATCACTGAAAAGTAGTCACTTCCCAAGGAGTTATTGATACTAATAATAAAGCAACCTACCATAAGCTTTTTACAAGCATCAATGCAGAAAATAAATTTAAAAAAAATTAAAAATGAGAAGACATGGAAGTAAGATGCAACCCCAGACCTCCAGCTCACCCAAGGCAAACCCAGGGGACAGTGAGGTGTAACAAACCAAAAGCCACCCAACTGAACTCTCTGAAATAAAAAGAGCAGAAGTAACCAAGCAGATGAATGAGGCTCTAAAAAAACTTCAGAAATAATTTCTCAGATAATTAAAGAGATGATGACCATAGTGAAGGACGTAGTGAATCTAGAGTAGATACACATAAAAAAATAGAGGAGCTTAGGAAAATGATAGAAACCATGAATACCCAACATGGGAAAGAAATGGAATACATGAAACAGATTCAAATGATATCCAGGAGATTAAAAATTCTATTGAAAATATAAGCAGCAGAATCAACCAATGTTAGGACAGAATATCAGATCTAGAAGATAGGGTTGCAGTTAGTGATCATGAAAAGAAAGATTTCTTAAAAATAGCAAGGGACCATGAAAAATCAATTGAACAACTTCTAGATGATGCAAAGAAAAATAACATTAGATTGATAAGAATCAATGAAAAGTCAGGAGATAACACAAAGGATGTAAACAAAAATTGTTCACAGAAGTAATAGCAGAAAGCTCCCCAAGTGTGGAAAAAGAATTTGACATACAGATAGGGGAGGCGTATAGAACTCCAATTAGCCATGATCAAAAAAATCTATACCAAGGCATATAATACTCAAGATTCCAGAAATTCAATACAAGAACAGAATACTAAAATCTGTTAGAGAAAAGAAACAAACCCTTTTACTTTTCCTATAAAGAAAAGCCCATCAGAATCACAGCAGACTTCTCAACACAAATCCTTAAGTCAAGGAGAGCTTGGAGTGAAGTATTTCAACCCCTGAAAGAAAACAACTTCAAACCAAGATTGATGTACCCCACAAAACTGTCTTTCAAAATTGATGGAGAAATACGATACTTCCATGATAAAGAACACCTGAAGAAATTGATGACCACTAAACCAGCACTCCAAAATGTTCTGAAGGATGTTCTAGAAAAGGACAACAATTCCATGAATCCCCTAAGACTGAATCTACTAGGCAAGGCAAGTAATTAAACAGAGAGGAAAGAAAAGGAAACAATAAGAAAATAGTATGACAAGGATTGGCCAATACATATCAGTTATAATCATCAATATAAATGGTCTCAGTTGACCAATAAAAAGAAACAAATTGACAGAATGGAACAAAAAGCAACGTCCAACAATATACTGCATACAAGAAACATGTTTAACTCAACAAGAAATTCATAGATTAAAAGTCAAAGGATGGAAAACAATACTCCATGTGTCAGGAACCTGGTATAAAAGCAGGGGTAGCTATTCTATTTGCAGACAAAGTGGATTTCAAGCCAAGACTGATCAAGAGAGACAAAGAAGATCACTACATATTTAAGGGAACAATCCAAGAAGAAGTGATAACAATCATAAATATATAGGCAACAAATACCAGCACACCCAACTACATAAAACAAATATTAAGAGACATGAAAAATCAGCTAAGCATAAATGCAACTATAATGGGGGAACTCAATGCCCACTGTCAGAAATAGACAGATCAACTAGACAAGGAAATCAACAAGGAAATACCAGAACTGAACTAAATCTTTTAACAAATAGACTTAGTAGATATCTACGGAGTGTTCTACCCCATAACATCAGAATACACATTCTTCTCAGCTGTATCTGGGAGTTTCTCCAAAATAGACCACATACTAGTTCATAGAACATGCTTAAGTAAATGCAAAGGAATTGAAATTATCCCATGCATATTAGCAGAGCATAGCTCAATGAGATTGGAAATCAATTGGCAAAAGAAACCACAAAACTGCATAAACACATGGAAATTAAATAACACCCTCCTGAACAAACAATGGGTCACAGATGAAATTAAAGAAGAAATTAGATAGTTTCTACAATTAAACAGTAGTGCCAGTACAACATACTGGAACTTATGGGATATAATGAAAGTAGTTTTATGAGGGAAATTTATAGTGGTGAATTCCCACATTAGAAAAACAGAGCGAGCTCAAACAAAAGAAAACAAAACAAACAACAACAACAACAACAACAAAAACCTAACCTAGAATCTCAAGCTTCTAAAAAAAGAAGAGCAAGTCAAGCCCAAACTTCATATGAGGGAGGAGATTATAAAGATAAGAGTAAAAATTAATGCAATTGAGACTAAGAAAACAATACAAAGCATCAATGAATTGAAGAGTTGGTTCTTTGAAAGATTAAATAAAATT
This sequence comes from Erethizon dorsatum, assembly GCA_028451465.1. Taxonomy (NCBI): domain Eukaryota; kingdom Metazoa; phylum Chordata; class Mammalia; order Rodentia; family Erethizontidae; genus Erethizon; species Erethizon dorsatum. The sequence continues at coordinate 104,746,047 of CM051822.1, forward strand.
GACAAACCCTTAGCCAAACTTATCATAAAAAGTAAAGGCCCAATTGCATACAAGTAAGAATGAAAACAGTGAAATCACAAAAGACCCTGCAGAAATCCAGAAGATCATCAATATCCGACTTTGAAAAGCTGTGCTCTAATAAGATGGAAAACACAGAAGAAATGGACAGATTCCTAGACATGTGAATTACCAAAGATGAATTAAGAAGATATAAAACTTCTAAATAATGCAATATCAGTCAATGAAATTGAAGATGTAATTAAAAACCTAGAAACAAAGAAAAGCCCAGGTCCTGATGGTTTCAACAAGAAATTTGGAAGATATCTAATGCCACTCCTCTAACTCTCTAATGAAACTGAAAGGGAAGCAATACTCCCAAATTCACTCCTGGAAGCAAGCATTACCCTCATACCAAAACCAGAGCAGGACCGAACTAAGAAAGAACTACAGGCCAATCTCCCTAATGAACATAGATGCAAACCTCCTCAATAAGAAACTGGCAAACAGAATACAGCAAATCATCAAGAAGATTATATAACCTGAACAAGTAGGATTCATCCCATGGATGCAGGGATGGTTCAACATACACAAATCAGTAAATATAATACACCATATTAACAGAACCAAGAACAAATACCACATGATCATCTCAATAGACATAGATAAAACATTTTACAAATGCCAAAGCCCATTCATGATTTTAAAAATCCTACAGAATATTAGAATAGATAGTCTGTATCTCAGTCTGATAAAAGCCATTTATGATAAACCAACAGCCCACATCATACTACATGGTTAAAAACTGAAAGCTTTCACTCTAAAACCAGGAAAAAGACAGAAAGTCTATTATCACCAGTCCTATTCAATATGGTTCTGGAAACAACTACAGTAATTAGGCAAAAGAAAAAATAAAAGGAATAAGAATAGGAAAGGAAGAAGTTAAATTGTCATTGGTTGCTGATGACATGGTACCCTACATAGAAGACCTCAAAAACTCCACCAAAAGTCTTTTAGATTTAATAACCAAATTCAGTAGCATAGCTGGCTATAATGTCAGCACTCAAAAAACAATAGCATTACTGTACACGAATAACAAACTCACCGAGAGAGAAAATAGGGTAGCCACACCTTTCACAATAGCATCCCCCCAAAATAAAATACTTAGGAATCCATCTAATGAAGGAAGTAAAAGACTTTTACATTGAAAACTACAGTACTCTGAAAAGGAGGTTGAAGGAAATGGAAAGATATCCCTTGTTCTTGAGTAGGAAGAACCAATATTGTGAAAATGGCCATACTTCCAAACTTGTTATACAGATTTTTTTTGTTATACAGATTTGATGCAGTACTGATCATAATACCAATAGAATACCTCACAGAATTAGAGAAAACAATCCTAAAATTTATTTGGAACCAGAAGAGACCTAGATTAGCAACAAAGGCAAGGTAGGAGACATCACAATCCCTGACTTGAAAATACACCACAAAGATACTGTGAGAAAAACAGCATGGTACTGGCAAAAAAAAAAAAAAAAAAAAAGACCAGAGGATCAATGGAACAGATTAAAAGATCAAAAAAAGCCCTCTAAAAACACTCAGCTACTTTATCTTTGACAAAGAGGCCCAACATCTTCACTAGAAGAAAGATAGCCTCTTTAATAAATGGTGCTGGGAAAAAAAACCTGCCTTTCCACATGCCAAAGACTAAAACTAGACCCGTATCTCTCACCATGCACTAAACTAAATTCAAAATGGATCAAAGATCTAAATATTAAAACAGAAACACTAAATCTACTGGAAGATAAGATAGATAGAACTCTTGAAGACATAGGTGTAAGCGAAGACCTTATGAACAAAACCCCAATTGCACAGAAACTATCACAAAGAATCAACAACTGGGATCTCCTCTTATTAAAAAGCTTTTTGCACAGCAAAGGAAACCATCAGCAGAGTGAAGAGATAACCCATAGAGTCGGAAAAAATTTTTGCCGGCTGTTCCTCAGACAAAGGACTAATATCTAGAATGTATAAAAAACTCAAAAAAAATCAGACTCCCCAAATTTAGAGATCCAATCCAAAGATGGGCAACTGAAATGAATAGATATTTCTCAGAGGAAGAAGTAGAAATGGCAAATAAATATATCAAAAAATATTCAACATTACCGGTCAATTGAGAGATGGAATTAAAACAATGCTGAGATTCCATCTCACCCCAAAAATAATGGCTATTACTAAGAAATGAACTAATGGCAAATGCTGGTGGGGCTGTGAGGAAAAAGGAACTCTTCTCCACTGTTGCTGGGAGTGTAGACTGGTGCAACCACTGTGGAAATCAGTGTGGTGATTCCTCAAAAAACTAAAACTAGAGCTTCCATTTGACCCAGCTATTCCCCTTCTTGGTATCTTCTCAAAAGAATTAAAAGTATCATACCACAGCAATATATGCACACCTATGTTTATAGCAGCACAATTTCTAATAGCTAAATCATGGAAACAGCTCAAATGCCCATCAACAGATAAATTAATAAAGAAAACGTGTTGTTTTTAATACAATGGAGTACTACTCTGCCATTAAGAATGATAAACTTGAGACATTTATAGGTAAATGGATGCACCTTGGACACACATTTTTAAATATCACATTGTTTCTCTGGTGTGAGAAATGGAAAGTGTAAATAAGGACCAAAATGTGTAATAGGTATTGGGAGATAGGATGAAAATGTTAAAATGATAAGGGGAACTAGGGAGGGGGAAGGGGGAAAGGAAGGAAGGGAAAAGCAAAAAAAGAGAATGGAAGGAAAAAATGGAAATGAAGTTTTTGTAAATAAAGGGGGAAGGAAAGGTTGAAGGGAGGGGAAATTGGGGAAAAAAGAAGAATCAAGATATATTATATACAGGTGCAAATTTCCTATGGTGAATGTGATATATATATATATATATATATATATATATATATATATATATGAATAAAAGTAATTTATTCATATATATAATATACTAATAAAAGTAATTTTAAAAATATAAAAAAATAAACTTTTTAAAAAGGGGAAAAATATACCAAAAATAGAACAAAATGGTGCAGCATAAAAGTGTATAAACTCATTAATGAAAAACTAAATTGTGGTTGGGAATCAGCAGTCAGAAAACTGTAGTATTTCCACTTGCAAAGTGCAAGTTTTCTAACTCCTGTCCAGGGCTTCGCTGGTGACTCAGTAAAAAGTCTGTCCGCCCGACATTTGAAGAATTCATTAAGTGCCATTGGTGAGGGGATATGGCATCGCCCCCCTCCTTGTATTTGGGGTCCTCATAGTACTGTCTACAACACAGGATGCATCTGTGCGTATATCACAAAAATGTGTGGCGCACCGCCAGCCTTCTGAGGAATGAATACTGCGTGGCGTAGCACTGCAGACCAGAAAGTAGCATTCCCATTCTGTAGGAGAGGAAACCAAATGGCAGAGGGTGGGAGGCCACTGTTCATAAGGAAGCAGATACCCATGCCAGGAGCTGCAAGAGGGACAGATTCACTAAACTGTACTAAAGAGAAAGTGCCCTAGCCCTGCCTTCTCCCAGTTAATGGGGTTCACCCCCAGGGGAGTGGCTTCCAGGACCCCTGAGGTGAAGTAATCAGGCTGCTGCCCACCTGAATTGCATATTGGTCAGTCTGTGGCTGCCATATTGTCCCCACATGCGGTTTCATCATCTCATGTCAAGTGACACCTACTGTTCTCTTGCTGGTGTTTGTGTATCTGGAAGTTACAAAAATGAAGAAAAATAACCACCACTGCCCAACAAGCAAGCAATAGCAAGGAGGAAGCAGATCTTTGGCGTTTAGTCCTACATTGCCTACTCACTAGCTGTGTGACTTTGGGCAGTTTCCTGAAATTCCCTGAACCTCGGCTTCCTCATCTCAGAGTTAAATCACTCCTGTCCCACAGGGCAGTGTGTCCGTGACCCGACACAGATCGACTCTTCCACAGAGAGCACCCAGGAAGAGTCCAGCTCTTCTTAGGAAGCAACAGAATTAATGCTAACCTTGAATTCTTTTCAAAAGTCCGCAGAAGATGGCTCCCATGGACTGAGACACAGTTTGGCCTTTTCGGGTGAACAGCTGGGGAGGAGGCTTCACCAGGTCTGAGGATGCAATGCCTCCAGGGCAGTGGCATTAACAACTGGCATTTAGTGGGGTCGTGTTAAGTATGATCCGGCCACTGTTCTGAGCACTTTGTGGGTTTGCCTCATCTATTTCTCACAATGACCCTGTAAGATAAACCCTATTGTTATCAACTTCATTTTATATATAAGAAAGGTTAAGGCCCAGAAAGGTTAAGAAACTGACCCAGGGCACACAGCTGGCCCACTCCGTTTTTTCACCTCTTTGCCACATGGTCTCCCAGCTCATTACACTTTCCCCAGTCTATCTCTCTTGCATCAACACTTGGGACTAAAACCCTTTCCAAGTGCCTAATAATGCAAGATGAAGCTCAGAGTGTTTCAGGATGGGCCATGAAAATAAGGCCAGCTCCCTGCCTCCCCACTCAGTGAGGCCCGGCGTGCTGTCAGTGGGAAGCGGAGCCATGTCCCTGGGGGCAGCCAACAGCAGACCTGTCATCTGTGCCTCACGTGCACCAGATTGACCGCTTCCAGTTAAATAAAAATATCAAAACCTATAACACGCATAAGAGCACCTGGGGATAAATGTATTACCGACCTGTCATCACACTCTTGCTCCGTAAGCTCCAGGCACTTGTGTGTGGCGCACATGGAGCTCCGTGGCAGTCCAGACTCACGCTTCCCTCCGACCCAGATGGGCCCATGTCCCAGGCGAAGCTCTGGGTCCTCCCACGGCCCCACCCATAGCTATTTCCTAATTCTACCATTGTGAGTGATTGTGTGTGTGTGTGTGTGTGTGTGTGTGTGTGTGTGTGTGTGTACATCTTTTGGTTTTTATACCAACTAAATTAATCACCTACTTTATCCTGGCTGGTCACACGAACAGGGCTTCCCCCACCCAGCCCTTTTGTGACGGGAAAGAGTTGGAGCGCTGGGTACTGTCCACACCAAGCTACTGGGAGGAGCTTTCTATCCTTAGTTAGAGGGCCTCCAGAGAGGTCACCCTGGAGGAGGGTGCCCAGCAGGAGGGACTCGAGGTCCCTGACCTGCTTGTGTCTGTTTTACAGTTTAGAACTCTGCATGAAATTTTGTTTCAACAAAGCGTTTGGTGGCCAAAACCACACTAAGTCATTAAATAGTTAAATGCATAAATCAATTAAAATTGCTGAACTGCACGACTTCTCAGGTCCCGTCTGGCATGAAAATCCTGTGTGCAGAATCAGCAGTAGATGGCAGAGATGTGAATGGCTGAATGAAAATAAGAAGCACACTGCCTGCATCCTGGCATTCCAGAGCCACAGAGATAACGGGAAGCTATAAATAAGGCTAGAGACAGGGAATATGAGCCCATGTTTGGCCTGCAGCTGAGAGTTCACCCTGCTTTTGCAACACACAAGGCTTGGTGGCCAAGGCAAGGATCTGCAAGGGGGCTGAGTTTGGCCTGGTTGCTGTGGCTGGCAGTTGCCAGAGTCTAGCTGAGTCCCACGGTAAGAACCTGAGGACCTCAGTCCTACACCTTAAGGAAAATAGGTATGACTTCATAGGAAAGTGAGTGACAGCAAGGCACAGGGATGAGTTCTGGCCACAAAGCAACTTAATCTAAAGAAACACTACACACCTGTGTGTGCACACATTTGAGTGTGTGCATGCACACACACACACTATTCATTTGAGAAAAATCAGCTTATTTAGATGGTGCCTTACATATTTTTGTAAACTGAGTTCAAATTGGTATAAGCCAGATATTTTTTGTCCCTTGCCCTTTCTGAATCTCATCACCTGATCTTCTGTTAAGGATTAAGGCACACATCCATCACAGTGAACAAAAACATATAGGATAGGTAAGGAGTAGCTTGGCACAGTTATAAAGATAAGCTTCCAGAGTCACAGGGCACTTGGTGCAATGCATTCTCCCTTAAAGGTCCAGCTTGTGTTTTCGCAGTGTCCAGAAAGAGGCTCTGTCCCTTTAAGTGATGACCTGAACTGCCTCCATTCTGGTCAGTTTTAGATTTTCCACTGCTTCTTACCTTGCAGTGTATTGTTCATAATCTGTCTTCCTCTAAATGAGGGAGGGATGTGGCAAGAGCGTGGACCTTGTCTGTCTTGTTTACCAACATCCCCAGCTCAGAACACTACCTAGCACGTTGTAGGCCCTGGACGTGTATCTACTGAGTGAATGAAGGCGTGAATGATGCAACCTGCCTTCATACTCAACTGTCAACACACCTCAGGGTGTGAACAGGGATGTATGATTCAGGATCTCCTGTCTGCTACTTACTTATAAGGCTCCATGCAAATCCTAAACCAACCTGTCCACACCCTCACTTAAAAACTGGGCCCCATCTCAATTGAGCCCACGAAAGTGTGCTGAGGTCAGCAGGTGAACGAGACTGGACTCTCAGCCACACCTGTCCCGCGCCAGAGAGTGACTGGCCCGGCGCCATTGTGGGGGGTGTGGCGAAAAACCAGAGCGGCGGGAACCAGTGCAGGGAACCCGCGCTCCAGACAGCACGCTGAGCCTCTCAGGCCCAGGGATCGTGAAAGGGCGCTGAGAGCGGAGGCAAGCTAGACTGGTCTCTGCCTGAAAGTATGCGCATCTGCTCACCGCCCGCCAGAGGGCGCTCCTGGCTTACTGGGACGGACCTGCACAGAACAGGACTCTCTCACCACAGGGTAACTGCCTACAGCAGAGTCAACACCTGGAACTGATTCTTTTTATTTTTTTTATTTTTATTTTTATTTTTATTTTTTATTATTATTATTTTTTTCTCACTGATTCGTTTTTTGTTCTGGCGAAGGGTTTTTTTGTTTTTGTTTTGTTTTGTTTGGTTTTTTGGTGGGGTTTTATTTTTGATCTGTCTGTTTTATTGTTTTTATCTTCGTTTTTGTTTCTGTATGTGTATTTGCTCTTTCCTTCATTATTCTCTCTGGTTTTTTATATGAGTGTAAACAGCGCCTCTAACTTCTTTCTGATTGTGGTTGTGATCTATTCTTCCTTTTATCCCTTCCTTCTCTTTCTACCACCTGTCCTCTGCACTAGTGTCCCAATTTTAGTGGGATCCCTCTTGGTCCTCTGACCTTACATCTAATTCCTTCCTCTTCTCCCAATACTCTATTTCCTCCTTAACTCATTTTAAATTTAAACTCCTCAGGGGAAAAATTGACATACACAGGACTTGTATACTGCATATAATTTTTCTGGTGTGTTTTAGATTTTGTTATATAACCGCAACTCTATACAGCTAAAAGTGGTAAATAACTGGTTAGCTCAGTCTGTCATTTTCTAGGCTCTGTTTGATGCTTTAGTTAACATTATAGCCAAATGTGAAATAATTGTTCTAAACATCTTTCCTTCCTGATATTTCATGATTGAGATTGACTAAGGGACACAGAAAATACAGTGGCACACTACCAAAGAATCAAGGACTGGGCCAAACAGGTAGCAACTTCGCATACCCAACGAATTGAAGAGGTAGGATCTGGCAGAAAGCTCAAAACCTAAAAGCAAGCTCCACTTGGAAGATACTGCAGAGAAGTAGTCATCTTCTAAAGATCTTAAACACTAGCAATAAAGTAACCTACTATAGGTAATTTGCAAACATCACCCCAGGAATTAAAGAAAGAAAAAATGAGACGACACTTAAACAAGATGCAACCCCACACATCCAATTCACCAAAGGCAAACCTAGGGAGCAATGAGGTGGGACAATCCGAAAGCCACCCACCTGGCCTATCTGATGTGGTAACAACAAAGCAACTGAAAGAGGTTCTGGAAAAAATTAAAACAGAAATAATCTCACAGATAACTGCAGAGATAATGTCTACAATGAAGACCATGCTTAAGGACACTATAGCTGATACAGACAAAAAAATAGATGAACTTAAGAAAACTATAGAAACCATGAATGCTCAGCATAGGAAAGAAATGGAATCCATAAGGCAGATTCAAGCAGATACCCAAGAGATAAAAAATTCCATTGAAAGTATTTGTAGCAGAATAAGCCAATGCGAGGACAGGATCTCAGATATAGAAGACAGGCTTGCAATTAGTGATCATGAAATGGAAAAATTCTTAAAAATAGCAAGGGACCATGAAAAATCAATTCAGCAGCTGCTAGATGACTTAAAGATAAACAACTTAAGAATAATTGGAATAAATGAAAAAGCAGGAGATAGCATCAATGACATTAAAACCTTGTTCAAAGACATAATCAGGGAGAACTTTCCTGGAAGAGAAAAGGAATTTGACACCCCTATAAGTGAAGCTTTTAGAATACCAACTAGACATGATCAAAAAAAAACTTCAGCCAGACATATTATAATCAAGATCCCAGAAATTCAACAGAAGGGCAGAATCTTAAAAGCTGTTAGGGAGAAGAGACAAATCACTTATGAAGGAAAACCCATCAGAATCACAGCTGACTTTTCAGCACAAACCCTCAATTCAAGAAGAGCTTGGAATGATGTATTGCAAGCTCTAAAGGAAAATAATTTTCAGCCCAGATTGATGTACCCTGCAAAACTATCTTTCAAAATTGATGGAGAAATAAAATACTTTCATGACAAAGAACATCTGAGAAAATTTATGACCACCAAACCAGCACTCCAAAACGTTCTGAAGGACATTCTAGAAAGAGATAGGAACCCCAACAGAAGGAATCCACCAGACAGGGCAAATAATTAAATAGCCGGAAAGCAGAAAAACAAAGAGTGGGAACCAACAACAGGAAAATATCATGACAAGTCAATACATATCAGTTTTAACCATCAATGTTAACGGTCTCAATTCACCAATCAAAAGGCACAGACTGGCAAAATGGATCAAGAAGCAAGATCCAACAATATGCTGTATACAAGAAACACATTTAATTCAGAAAGAAATTCATAGACTGAAAGTCAAAGGATGGAAAACAATACTCCATGCCACAGGAACCCAGAAAAAAGCAGGGGTAGCTATTCTTTTTGCAGACAAAGTGAACTTCAAGCCAAGAAGGATTCAGAGAGATAAAGACGGTCATTACATCCTTGTAAAGGGAACAATCCAAGAGGAAGAGATAACGATCATAAATATATATGCGTCAAATACCAATGCACCCAGCTATATAAAACAAGTACTAAAGGACATGAAAAATCAAATAAGCACTAATACAATTATATTGGGAGATCTCAATACTCCACTGTCACAAAAAGATAGATCAACTGGACAGAAAATCAATAATGAAATAGTAGAACTGAACCAAACTTTTGAACAAATGGACTTAGTAGATGTCTACAGAGTGTTCCATCCCACAACATCAGAATACACATTTTTCTCAGCTGCACATGGGACGTTCTCCAAAATAGACCACATACTAGCTCATAAAACCTGTTTAAGTAAATGCAAAGGAATTGAAATTATCCCATGCATATTATCAGACCATAGTGCAATGAAATTGGAAATCAATGGCAAAAGATCCCACAAAAACTCCCTAAACACATGGAAATTAAACAGCATCCTCCTGAACAACCAATGGGTCACAGATGAAATTAAAGAAGAAATTAGTCACTTTCTACAACTGAATGATAATGACAGTACAACATACCGGAACTTATGGGATACAATGAAAGCAGTCCTAAGAGGGAAATTTATAGCATTAAATACTTATATCAGGAAAATAGAGCAAGTGCAAATGAACAACTTAAGGGTGAACCTCGAGCTTCTAGAAAAAGAAGAGCAGGTTAAGCCAAAAGCCCGTACAAGGGAGGAAATTATAAAGACCAGAGCAGAAATTAACGTATTGGAGAATAAAAAAACAATACAAAGAATCAATGAAGCAAAAAGTTGGTTCTTTGAAAGAATAAATAAGATTGACAAACCCTTATCCAACCTTATTAAAAAAAGAAAAGAAAAGACTCAAATCCATGCAATTGAAAATGAAAAGGGTGATATCACGACGGACCCTGCAGAAATCCAGAAGATCATCTATACCTATTTTGAAAATTTATATTCTACTAAGATGGAAAATGCAGAAGAAATGGACAGATTCCTAGATTCGTATGAATTACCAAAGCTAAATCAAGATTTAAAAATCCTAAATAAACCAATATCAACCAATGAAATTGAAGATGTAATTAAAAACCTCCCAACAAAGAAAAGTCCAGGCCCTGATGGATTCACTGCTGAATTCTACAAGAAATTTAGAGAAGACCTAACGCCCCTACTTCTCAAACTTTTCAATGAAATTGAAAGGGAAGCAATACTCCCAAATTCATTCCTGGAAGCAAGCATTACCCTGATACCAAAACCAGAGAAGGACCCAACTAAGAAAGAGAACTACAGGCCAATCTCCCTAATGAACATAGATGCAAAAATCCTTAATAAGATACTGGCAAACAGAATCCAACAAATCATCAAGAAGATTATACACCATGACCAAGTTGGATTCATCCCTGGGATGCAGGGATGGTTCAACATACGTAAATCAATAAATGTAATACAGCATATTAACAGAACCAAAGACAAAAATCACATGATCATCTCAATAGATGCAGAAAAAGCTTTTGACAAAGTCCAGCACCTTTTCATGATAAAAACCCTACAGAAAATTGGAATAGAGGGTCTTTATCTCAATCTGGTAAAAGCTATCTATGACAAACCAACAGCCAATATTATACTAAATGGCCAAAAACTGAAAGCCTTCCTTCTAAAATCAGGAACAAGACAAGGATGTCCACTGTCCCCACTCTTATTCAACATAGTTCTGGAAACTTTAGCCAGAGCGATTAGACAAGAGAAAGAAATAAAAGGAATAATGATTGGAAAGGAAGAAGTTAAATTATCATTATTTGCAGATGACATGATACTCTACACAGAAGATCCCAAAAACTCCACTAAAAAACTGCTAGATTTAATAAGCAAATTCAGTAGTGTAGCTGGATACAAAGTCAATACTCAAAAGTCAATAGCCTTCCTGTACACAAATAACAAACTTACTGAAAGAGAAATTAGGGAAACAATACCTTTCACAATAACATCCAAAAAAATGAAATACCTAGGAATCAACCTCACGAAGGATGTAAAAGACCTCTATACTGAAAACTACAGTACTATGAAAAAGGAGATTGAAGAGGATATCAGAAAATGGAAAGATATCCCTTGCTCCTGGATAGGAAGAACCAATATAGTGAAAATGGCCATACTTCCAAAATTGTTATACAGATTTAATGCAATTCCAATCAAAATTCCAACAGCATATCTCACAGAATTAGAGAAAACAATCCTAAAATTCATTTGGAATCAGAAGAGACCTAGAACAGCAAAGGCAATTCTGGGCAACAAAGGCAAGGCAGGGGGCATCACAATCCCCGACTTGAAATTATACTATAAAGCTACTGTGATAAAAACAGTGTGGTACTGGCAAAAAAACAGACCTGAAGATCAATGGAACAGATTAGAAGATGCTGAAACAACCCCAGACATACTAAGCCACCTTATCTTTGACAAAGGTGCCAAACACATTCGCTGGAAGAAAGATAGCCTCTTTAATAAATGGTGCTGGAAAAACTGGCTCTACACATGCCGAAGATTAAAACTAGATCCATATCTTTCACCATGCACTAAACTAAATTCAAAATGGATCAGAGATCTAAATATTAAAACAGAAACATTAAATCTGCTGGAAGGTAGGATAGGTAAAACCCTTGGAGACATTGGTGTAGGCAAAGACTTTATGAATAAAAACTCAACCGCACGGGAACTATCCCAAAGAATCAATAACTGGGACCTCATCTTATTAAAAAGCTTTTGCACAGCAAGAGAAACCACCAACAGAGTGAAGAGACAACCCACAATGTGGGAAAAAATGTTTGCCAGCTGTTCCTCAGACAAAGGATTACTATCGAGAACATATAAAGAACTCAAAAAAATCAGACCTCCCAAATTTAAAGACCCACTCCAAAAATGGGCATCTGAGATGAATACACATTTCTCAGATGAAGAAATACTAATGGCAAATAAATATACAAAAAAATGTGCAACATCACTAGTCATTCGAGAGATGCAAATTAAAACAACACTGAGATACCATCTCACCCCAGAAAGAATGGCTACTATTAAGAAATCAACTAATAACAAATGCTGGAGGGGCTGTGGGGAAAAAGGAACCCTTCTTCACTGTTGGTGGGAGTGTCGACTGGTACAGCCACTGTGGAAGTCAGTGTGGAGATTCCTCAGAAAACTAGGGTTGGAGGTCCCATTTGACCCAGCTATTCCCCTTCTGGGCATCTTCCCAGAAGAATTAAAAACATCGTACCACAGCGATATATGTGCACCCATGTTTATAGCAGCACAATTTGTAATAGCCAGATCTTGGAAACAACCCAAATGCCCATCAACTGAGGAATGGATAAGAAAGATGTGGTATTTTTATACAATGGAGTACCATTCAGCCATAAAGAAGGATAAACTGGAGACTTTTATAGGTAAATGGATGCAACTCGAGAAAATACTCATAAGTGAAATAAACCAGAAGCACATGTGTAAGCATCGTATTATCTCTCTAGTATGAGAAACTGAAAGAGTAAATAAGATCCAAAATGTACAATAGATATGGTGAATCAAAAAGAAACTGGTCAAAAGGAAAGAGAGACTGGAATAGGGAAAAGAAAGAAGGGAAAGGGAAAAAAATTGTATATATATATATAAGATGGTTAAGATAGATACACTACCATTTTTACTTAGTTCATTGAAGAGTAAGGTTTGTGCCAATAATGTTTGGACAATTGAATGCTAATGTCTGGTGTCCTGAATAACTAACTTAAAGATAGTAATACGTAATGTATTAACCATTGTTACCCTCCTATTATGTTGTTTTGAAAATTTGTTCTTTTGATTTGTTTTGTTTTTTTTCTTCTCTTTAAAAAAAAAAAAAAAAAAAAAAAACTGGGCCCCACCTCCCGTGTATTATAGGCGAGGATGTGTCGCATTCATCCTTGTGAAAAGTTCTTCTGGCATCTTGTAGGTATTTGTCGGAGCATTGTTGAATCCAACGTGGCTTTTATTATTTCTGTTTTGGAGATAAGAAAATCTGAGGTGTAGATACAATTGGTAAAGCCAGGTCTCATGCTGTCATCCTCTGACACTCAGATCACAGCTCCTTCTGTCTCTAGATGTTGCTTTCTAGAGCAACCTTCCCTTTTTTCTCTCCCTCTCTTTCCCTTCTGCAGCACAAAGCCACAGTGTGGCACAGTCCAAACACCTCTACATATGCTTCCTCTTCTACAGGCGCAATCTTCTATCACACCCTACAAGGCTGCAGTGGGACGCGAATGGCCCGGACCCTGCTCTGCTTCTGCCCAGAGGATCTAGAGGCCCAGAGGGTGGGAGGCTCCAGCTTCCAGCCCCTGCCTCAGTGGAGCAGTGTTCCAAAGTTAACGCACTGTGTTTCTTCCTCTAAGGTTTCATTTGCCTTCCAGGGCTTTGCTAAGTATGCACAGAGATGAGGAATCACATTTCCCCCCAGCAGCACCTGCTCAGACCTGGCAGTGGGTACATGTCCTGGCAGATAACTGAGCGATGGGCTTCCTCCTTTCCCTGCTATCTGAGGAGCAGTGGCCCAAAGTATGTAACCATGGAGAATGACAGAGGCTGGAAGAGGTCAAAAGGACACAGGGCCTGCTGGCTGGGGAGACAGAGCAGAGGAAGTCTGTGGGAAACGTTGCCTGCAGAGGGCTACATGCCGGGTCAAATCCCAGTTCAAATCCACCTCTGCCTCCATCAGTGAGCTGAGCCTCAGTCTCTCTATCAAAACTTAATGATTTCATACAAAGTAAGCAGCTACTCTGTAGTGGGTCCTTTGGTAGTTTTGAGAGAGGAGCTGAAAGAAGGAATGAGTACTTGGGGATGAAATGATTTATGATTTCATGTCACATTCATAGTCAACAAGCTCACGTTCCCTCCTTTTCTGCTTAGTTTTTGTTATACCTTGGTCATATCTTTGAGGCTTTCCCACCTTTACAGCCCACTTTATGAGAATTTAGCCTTCTTGCCACCTTCATTTTCCCTCAAAAGTAAATCTAGGTGCTCTTAAGACGATGCTCCTAACCCTCCACATACGCACTTCACTATTTAAAGAAAGAAAAGAAGGAGGAAGTCAGTCCCTTCTCCAAACAGAGCCAACCCAAATGGCCAGGGGAGCCTGGGAACCTGCATTTCTAACAAACTCCTTGGGAGATGCTGTTTGGAAACTACACTTTATGGTGAGGCTTTCACACCCTTTTATGCCAACTCCTACAGCAAGAAATGCGTTAGTATGTTTTACATTGCAAATTGATACATACATATATGTACAATCAGTTAAGAAAATTTCATGGAACATGGCTCACCCTTATTACTTTCTTTTCCATTGCACTTCAGTCCCTTCTGCACTATTTTACTTTATTTCACCTTAAGAAAGTGCCAGTGACATTCAGCGATCAATTTCACTAACCTGCTGGCAGTTTGAAAAATACTGGTGCAGGATGAGTTTCCTGTGATTCTCTTGCTCTGGTTGTGGATCATATCCATGGCGCATGAGCCAGTCTTCCAACTTCAGCCTAAGAATCACCATGTGAAAAAAGAGCACATATTCGGCCCCATCCCAGGGAGACTGTAATCTGTCTCAGAACCAGAGTTCATCCGCGATGTCAGGGTCACCTGGATGGAGTCTGTGATCCTGGGGGGGCAACCTCTGAGTGGTCCACACGCACACCTTGTGCTCAGAAGAGAGAAGACAGCTTGATGTTTAGTGAACAGTCTCCCAAAGGTCAGCAGACAACACCAATGTCCAGATCAGAGGCCATCTTAAGCTACCCTAGTGGCAGTTTATTTATCTCTCCTTCCTCTTAACTACTTATATGCTCCCCTGTGCATATAGGCAGACATCGAAACACAGGGTTTGCATGGAAAAAACAGGACACAGTTGCCTTTTCATTTCTGGTTTTGGTTAGAAGTGACCAAGTTTCTGAATGTGTGCTTCACATGTACAACTGAAGACAAACTCCCAAGATCTGGTATCTATCAATTGCAACAGAGCCTAGACTTTTGTTTATCGAACAAACTTATGCCACATGAAAGCCAGTGTTCTAAGAACTTCACAAATATTAACTTATTGGCTCCTCACAGGAACTCTAGGGGAGAAGTACTTTTATATGCCAGGTACCAGCTGAAGTGTTCTACCTGTGTTATCATTGATCTCGGAATCCATTCTTAAGGAGCAGGGATTTCCCCCACCACCCATATATGGGACACTGAGATTCAAAAAGATTATGTAATCTGCTCAGAGTCTCACAGCAAGTAGCAGAGTTGCACTTTGAACCCTAAGAAGAAGCAATGAGTGATGCCAAGAGAATCTTTGGAATGGCATTTAATCCTAGAATTATCTTTTAGCGCTTACATATTACAAACAGCTACAGGGTAAGATGCGCCAAGCCCCGGGGGGAAGCTGTGTCATCTTACACACAGAAACAGAGGCACGGACCAAAATGACTCTGTAAGTTCCAGTGTGGGCAGGATGCCAGTAAACACAAGAAACCCCCAGCAGCTGGCTGAACATTCCTATAGCTTCCATGTGCCCTCATTCTGTTAAAATATAGTGACAAGGAAATTCATCACTGCTTGTAAGTATTTTTTTCAATGAGAGGGAGAATGCTCTATTCACTGGTGGAGATTTTTGTTCAAACATCAGGCTCTATTTTAATTTTCTGGTAGAAAGTATCGCAGTCAGCCACACTTTCAAACAATGCCTGAAATTCCTCTTTGCCTTTGCAGCAGTGACAATGTTGTTACAGCTGACTAATGATTTTTCTCAGTTAGGGTGGCCTGCCAATATTTCCTGAGTTAAATATGTCTCTCAAATTTGCCCTGGGTCTTGCTCCTGATTTGGAAGAAAAGCCCCTGGAGTCATTTTAAATAATAAATACACATGTATATGGTTATTAATGAAAATAAACAATGACATAATTAGTGAATTTAGAATTGTTCTGTTTAGCTTTTGGATCCAAATAGGTATTTATGATCCTGAATTTATATTGATTGATACAGTTCCTGTGACTACAGTAGATTTTAACAGAAAGAAAGGGGTTTTATTAAATCTGTATGCAATGATTATTTTTCCATAGGTGGCAAGTTGGAGCACATTGACATATCTGAATTTCCTTCAGGAGGACGTGAACATAAAAATAATGCATTGGAAAGTTATCAGTTTTTGACGAATGCACAATAAACAATCCAAAATACAATGGTGCCTCAGTTCATGAACTTAATTTTTTCCATGATTCTGGTCACAAACCAAATTGGGTGAGAACCACAAATCAAATTCAATGGTTAGGTTTGATGTTAACCTTATGGAGAAATTTGATTTGGTTCTCACCCAATTCGGTTTGTGACCAGAGTTGTGAAAGAATTAAGCTTGTGAACTAAGGTACCACTGTACAGTTGCTTAAGACCACAATTCATTGCCTCTTGTGGCTGTGTGTGTCATGTGGTTGGGTGTTTGTCCAGTCTTACCTGGGCTCGCACATGTGGCCTTAGGCAGCTGGCCCCTCAGATGGGTAGGGAGAGTCAGATGACAACTTCACCCGTCTGTGGCCAAGGGACTCATTGTTGGCCGGGCCTTTCTCTGCTGTCCTTGTTCAGTATGCAGCTTGGGCCTCCCTCCATGGGGGCAGCAGTGTCCCAAGGTGTCAAGGCAGACAATGCAAGGTCTCATGAGGCCTAAATTCTGGAATTATTTAATGTCACTTTAGCCATACTCTATTGGCCAAAACAAGAGCCAAGATTAGTCTGGGTAGAAAGAGTGATGAAATAGATTCCATCTTTGAATAGGAGGGGCTGGAAAATTATTTTCCTTATTTCCACTTGCAAAATATGGTCACCTTTTGTCCAGAAGTATTATTTCATTATGTGTTGGTCTCAATCTGAAATCCTGACCCTCCACACCCAGGAGAGGTACCTTGCGTGTTGGTCCTCAGGAGTAGCTCTTCACACATACCTCCCCTGGGAGCAAATAATAGACTAGAGACTGAAGAGGTCTGGACTTGCCCCCTGCTTTGTACACGTGTGGTGAAACAGGGACAGGAGAACCATAGCTGACAAGCCCATTCAAAACGGGGAGGAATGGGAAGCCATCTTGGTCACTTTCTTGTCACTGAGATAAATTACTGAACACCCACAACTTAAAGGAGAGGTTTATTCTGTCTCAAGGTTTTTGGAAAATTCAGTCCACAGTCAGCTGGCTCCAAGGCAGGAAGGATCTGATGGAGGAAAGCTGGTCACAGCAGCCAGGAAGCAGCGCACTAAGAGAGAAGCTGGGAAGGGAGATACACACTGCCACATCATGCACCCCAGTCACCCACCTCTTCTTATGAGGCCCCATCTTCTAACAGCACATTTAGGTACAAATTTATCAGTGGGTTAATCCACTGGTAAGTAAAGCACACACATTATCCAATTTCTTTCCAAAAGCTCTATCTGTGATCACATGAGACCTTTAGGGGACATTCTAGATCTAAACTATAACAGAGGCATATGGCAGCTACCAGGTGCGCAGCATTCTGAATCTACCAGGTACTCCTCACCAACTTCCCTACTCTAAGGGCAGAGTGCTTCTTGACTGGGTCTACTTCTCCTTTAGAGTGACTACCTGAATTACTTTATCTTTGCGGAGACAAAATACCTGACACCCACAAGTTAAAGAAGAAAAGGTTTATTTAGCTCACAGTTTGTAGAGGTTTCAGTCCATAGTCAGCTAGCTGTAAGGCAAGGTGGCATGGCAGAGGGCATCACAGAGGAGAAAGAGTCCAAGGCATTGCAGGCAGAAGGCATTAAGCATCCAGCCTTCCTTTCCCTTTTATCCCATCCAGGCTACAAGCATTTTGGGTGGTGCCACCCATACCCAAGGTAAGGCTTCCCACCTATGCTAAACTACTTTAGTTGTCACATATCCTTAATCCCAGTATCACACACCCTAATTCAGCATCACACACCCATGATGCAGCCTTTTCCCCAAAGCCCCACATGAGGCTTTGGGGGGACATCTAGATAAAACTGTATCAGAGCTCCATCAGCCAAGGTTCCCCTTAGTCACCCCACTCTCTGGGAACTTGACTTTGCCCTCGGAATTGTCCTTCCTTTCCCATAAAAAGACATGTTTGCAGCTTAGTAGCTGTTTTCTGCCTGCGTTCTGCCCATAGAAAGTTAGGGGTCCAGAGGTTCTTTTCATTTTAAACTGTATCTTTTGGTCCAGTTTGGGGTATTTTGAACACTACAGTGTCTTTTTCACTTTGTAGATTTCTTTTGACTCTGATTGAGTTTGAGTCTGTGTCCCCCAAATCAGATCCATGATTCTTTTTTGAGGTAGACCTCTCTATTTCAGGCTGAGTGTGACCCTGCTGTGAGATACCCCTTTAAGATTCTTAAAGCCCTTTGTGCACTTGAGAGAATCTATTAGGCACTAGTTTAAAAGCTTTCTGAGGTCTTAATGAAGGCTGTTACAGCCACACCTTTGATGGATTTTAAACCTTGGCCTTGTTTTAGCCAGGCTTTGTTTCACTTGGAGAATTTTCTACTGGCTGGGGTAGACAGTATGTGTGTTAGCAATGAGAAAGAGTTTTATTTTCTAACCAAGCATGTCCTGGCCTTTTATGTTTCCTCTAAATTCTGCTTATAAGCTACATATGGCTCTTTCTTTAGCTATCTATTTCTTTCATATATGTTATACATTTACATGCAGCTAGGAGAAGCCAGTTGGCAAGTTCAATATTCTGTCTAGAGATTTCTTTAGCCAGATCTACAAATTTAGGAGGTAATTTTCCATGTTCTGTGTTACCGTGGATGATGGTCTGAACTATCATTCTGCAACTGAATTAATCTGGGCTGCTTCCAATGGCAGTTTTGTCACCTTCTTTGTAAGCCCTCACTAATGGTTTCCTTGCCACTTTCTGCCCTCTTCTTTTTTTTTTTTTGTGGGTACCGGGTGTCGACCTCAGGACCTCATGGGTGCCAGCAGGTGCCCGTGCCGCTGAGCGATATCACCAGCCCTTTTTTCGTATGTGGGTTCTGGGAGTCGAACTCAGGTCCTCGTGCTTGCCAGGCAGGCGCTTACACCACTGAGCTATCTCATCGGCCCTCTTCCTTCTTCTTAATCCAAAGCCTACATCACCAATTTTAGGTTTTTATTTCTACCACACCTCACTTTTTGATTCCAAATGTGATGGTTAATTTTATATGTCCACTTGACTGGGCCAGATTTGGGCACACGCTATTCTGAGTGTGTCTATGAGGGAGATTCTAGATGAGATTAAAGTCTGACCCAGTGGACTAAGGGAGGCATAGCACTCTACCCAGTGTGAGTGTGCCTCATCCAGTTAGTCTCAAGGACTGAATAAAACAAAAATGCCTACCTTCCCTTGAATGAGAGGGAACTCATCCCGCCTGACTGCTTGAAGCTAGGGTGTTGGTCTTTTCCTGTCTTTGGATGTGAAATGAAACATCAGCTCTCGATCTCAAACTTGTCAGCTTTTGAACTCACTATCAGCTCTTGTGATTCTCTGAACACAGACTGTAGAAACACTATCAGCTTTCCTGTGCCTCCACTTGGCTGGTTGTAGATCTTGGATGTAATAAGCAATCTCTCTCTCTCTCTCTCTCTCTCTCTCACTATTTCCTGCTTTTCCAGAGAACACTAACTAATAATAAATCAACTTCGATATGTTATTTACTGCTCATATCAAAATATACCCAACATTTCATAGCTTAAAACATGGTCAGGCAACCTTTTGTAAAAGGCAAGGTAGCAATGCTTCAGGCTTTGTGGCAATGTAATCTCTGTGACAGCTATTCAACTCTGTTGTGGCACAAGAGTGGCCAAGAATGTTAATAATCATGCGCGGTGGTGGTGTTCCAATAAAGTTTTATTTACAAAACATTCGCCAAGATTTGGCCTATGGACGCCTGGGCCAAACCACCTGTCATTGTCTCTCACGTCTCTATGTGTTGACTGGGAAATCCTGCCGGTCTAGTTGAGTTCACAATTGCAGGCAGCTTCAGGTAGCCAATAGCTCAGCTGGAATTAGAAGGTCTCAGATGACCTTGCTTGTATGCTTGGGATGTTGTTGCTCATAGTCTGTGGCCTTTCTCTTCATATGGCCTCTCATTATTCAGTAATCTAGCCCAGGTTTTCTTATGTGGTGACCGGAACATCCTAAGAGGACAAAGACAAGAGATACATAGCCCCTTGTGATCTGGGTTTGAGGAATATACCACTTCTGCCACATCCTACTGGTCAAAGCAAGCTCAGAGCCAGACCAGAATCAAGGGGCAAGAGGTAGACTCCACCTCTGGAGTCCGGAGGGAGGTGCTCAGTATTGTCATCAGTTTTCCAATCTCCCCCACAAATGAACTAGGACACTTTGTCTTTCAAATCACTGTAGTCATCCAGTAGGGTCTGTGAGCAGTCTTCACCCCTTGCTACCAGAATAAGTCTGTGGCAGGCAATTCACCAGGTGAGTCATGAAACTAAACACTTTATCTGTCTTGTTTAAGTCTTTGGATGCATTTCTTAGAACCTTAGTCTAATTATGAAGGCAGCTTGAGCTAAGAAAATCATTCGCTGGATGCTGGAAAATGAAAATTAAAAGGCTATGGGAAATTCATATGTCTACAAGTAAATAAGGACACAGCCCCATCACCTTTGCCTGTCCCTACCCTGCTCATCTGGATGCCATGAGAAGGGCTTGCAGCATGATGCTGAACACAGGGGAGCATCCACAGTTTCAAATGGATCATGAGTGCATCCTGGAGGTGCTTTAAACTCAACTTTCCTGTGGAAAATTCCCTGAGCATGTTCATGCCTTCAGAGTTGAAATCAGAATAACCTTCTTTTTTTTCAACAAAAACTTAACAATCCTTGTTGATCCTGGTCATCAGAAACTTACTGTGGGATACGGATCTTGTTATTTTTAAATAAAATGCCTTAGGATTGATCAGTCTGCTAACAGATGGATGTTTAGAAGTCATACAGCTTTGAAACATGAGCCAAAAGACAAACTGTTTCCTAATAATGAATGAAATGCATTTTTATCTTTAAAATAAAATTCCACGTGAAACATAAATGAATTAAATATATACCTCTAAAATCCAAGAAAGTAGTAAAATTGTTTCTCCTTCCTTTGCATAAACTACCCTTTCTGAAGTAGCCATTTTGGAAGGTCATCATGAAAATGTATAAGAATGGGGGCCGGTGAGATGGCTCAGCGGCTTAAGCGCCTGCCCGGCAAGCGCGAGGGCCCAAGTTCGACTCCCGGAACCCACATATGAAAAAGGGGCCAGTGATATCGCTCAGTGGCACGGGCGCCTGCTGGCGCACGAGGTCCTGAGGTCGACTCCCGGTACCCACAAAAAAAAAAAAAAAAATGTATAAGAACGGAACCCTCCCAAGTCGCCCGTCATTCTTCCATAGAGAATGAAACTGTGGCTGATTATTTGCCTTTTAAAAGTGTTTATTTTTTTTTTTTTTTTTTTTTTTTTTTATTTTAAAGAGAAAAAAAAACAAAACAAATCAAAAGAAGAACAAATTTTCAAACAAACATAATAGGAGGGTAACAATGGTTAATACATTACGTATTACTATCTTTAAGTTAGTTATTCAGGACACCAGACATTAGCATTCAATTGTCCAAACATTATTGGCACAAACCTTACTCTTCAATGAACTAAGTAAAAATGGTAGTGTATCTATCTTAACCATCTTATATATATATATATACAATTTTTTTCCCTTTCCCTTCTTTCTTTTCCCTATTCCAGTCTCTCT
Source organism: Erethizon dorsatum (assembly GCA_028451465.1). Taxonomy (NCBI): domain Eukaryota; kingdom Metazoa; phylum Chordata; class Mammalia; order Rodentia; family Erethizontidae; genus Erethizon; species Erethizon dorsatum. The sequence goes on from CM051822.1 coordinate 104,767,988, forward strand.
TTCCTTTTGACCAGTTTCTTTTTGATTCACCATGTCTATTGTACATTTTGGATCTTATTTACTCTTTCAGTTTCTCATACTAGAGAGATAATACGATGCTTACACATGTGCTTCTGGTTTATTTCACTTATGAGTATTTTCTCCAGTTGCATCCATTTACCTATAAAAGTCTCCAGTTTATCCTTCTTTATGGCTGAATAGTACTCCATTGTATAAAAATACCACATCTTTCTTATCCATTCCTCAGTTGATGGGCATTTGGGTTGTTTCCAAGATCTGGCTATTACAAATTGTGCTGCTATAAACATGGGTGCACATATATCGCTGTGGTACGATGTTTTTAATTCTTCTGGGAAGATACCCAGAAGGGGAATAGCTGGGTCAAATGGGACCTCCAACCCTAGTTTTCTGAGGAATCTCCACACTGACTTCCACAGTGGCTGTACCAGTCGACATTCCCACCAACAGTGAAGAAGGGTTCCTTTTTCCCCACAGCCCCTCCAGCATTTGTTATTAGTTGATTTCTTAATAGTAGCCATTCTTTCTGGGGTGAGATGGTATCTCAGTGTTGTTTTAATTTGCATCTCTCGAATGACTAGTGATGTTGCACATTTTTTTGTATATTTATTTGCCATTAGTATTTCTTCATCTGAGAAATGTGTATTCATCTCAGATGCCCATTTTTGGAGTGGGTCTTTAAATTTGGGAGGTCTGATTTTTTTGAGTTCTTTATATGTTCTCGATAGTAATCCTTTGTCTGAGGAACAGCTGGCAAACATTTTTTCCCACATTGTGGGTTGTCTCTTCACTCTGTTGGTGGTTTCTCTTGCTGTGCAAAAGCTTTTTAATAAGATGAGATCCCAGTTATTGATTCTTTGGGATAGTTCCCGTGCGGTTGAGTTTTTATTCATAAAGTCTTTGCCTACACCAATGTCTCCAAGGGTTTTACCTATCCTACCTTCCAGCAGATTTAATGTTTCTGTTTTAATATTTAGATCTCTGATCCATTTTGAATTTAGTTTAGTGCATGGTGAAAGATATGGATCTAGTTTTAATCTTCGGCATGTGTAGAGCCAGTTTTTCCAGCACCATTTATTAAAGAGGCTATCTTTCTTCCAGCGAATGTGTTTGGCACCTTTGTCAAAGATAAGGTGGCTTAGTATGTCTGGGGTTGTTTCAGCATCTTCTAATCTGTTCCATTGATCTTCAGGTCTGTTTTTTTTGCCAGTACCACACTGTTTTTATCACAGTAGCTTTATAGTATAATTTCAAGTCGGGGATAGTGATGCCCCCTGCCTTGCCTTTGTTGCCCAGAATTGCCTTTGCTATTCTAGGTCTCTTCTGATTCCAAATGAATTTTAGGATTGTTTTCTCTAATTCTGTGAGATATGCTGTTGGAATTTTGATTGGAATTGCATTAAATCTGTATAACAATTTTGGAAGTATGGCCATTTTCACTATATTGGTTCTTCCTATCCAGGAGCAAGGGATATCTTTCCATTTTCTGATATCCTCTTCAATCTCCTTTTTCAGAGTACTGTAGTTTTCAGTATAGAGGTCTTTTACATCCTTCGTGAGGTTGATTCCTAGGTATTTCATTTTTTTGGATGTTATTGTGAAAGGTATTGTTTCCCTAATTTCTCTTTCAGTAAGTTTGTTATTTGTGTACAGGAAGGCTATTGACTTTTGAGTATTGACTTTGTATCCAGCTACACTACTGAATTTGCTTATTAAATCTAGCAGTTTTTTAGTGGAGTTTTTGGGGTCTTCTGTGTAGAGTATCATGTCATCTGCAAATAATGATAATTTAACTTCTTCCTTTCCAATCATTATTCCTTTTATTTCTTTCTCTTGTCTAACCGCTCTGGCTAAAGTTTCCAGAACTATGTTGAATAAGAGTGGGGACAGTGGACATCCTTGTCTTGTTCCTGATTTTAGAGGGAAGGCTTTCAGTTTTTGGCCATTTAGTATAATATTGGCTGTTGGTTTGTCATAGATAGCTTTTACCAGATTGAGATAAAGACCCTCTATTCCAATTTTCTGTAGGGTTTTTATCATGAAAAGGTGCTGGACTTTGTCAAAAGCTTTTTCTGCATCTATTGAGATGATCATGTGATTTTTGTCTTTGGTTCTGTTAATATGCTATATTACATTTATTGATTTACGTATGTTGAACCATCCCTGCATCCCTGGGATGAATCCAACTTGGTCATGGTGTATAATCTTCTTGATGATTTGTTGGATTCTGTTTGCCAGTATCTTATTAAGGATTTTTGCATCTATGTTCATTAGGGAGATTGGCCTGTAGTTCTCTTTCTTAGTTGGGTCCTTCTCTGGTTTTGGTATCAGGGTAATGCTTGCTTCCAGGAATGAATTTGGGAGTATTGCTTCCCTTTCAATTTCATTGAAAAGTTTGAGAAGTAGGGGCGTTAGGTCTTCTCTAAATTTCTTGTAGAATTCGGCAGTGAATCCATCAGGGCCTGGGCTTTTCTTTGTTGGGAGGTTTTTAATTACATCTTCAATTTCATTGGCTGATATTGGTTTATTTAGGATTTTTAAATCTTCTTGCTTCAGCTTTGGTAATTCATACGAATCTAGGAATCTGTCCATTTCTTCTGCATTTTCCATCTTAGTAGAATATAAATTTTCAAAATAGGTATAGATGATCTTCTGGATTTCTGCAGGGTCTGTCGTGATATCACCCTTTTCATTTTCAATTGCATGGATTTGAGTCTTTTCTTTTCTTTTTTTAATAAGGTTGGATAAGGGTTTGTCAATCTTATTTATTCTTTCAAAGAACCAACTTTTTGCTTCATTGATTCTTTGTATTGTTTTTTTATTCTCCAATACGTTAATTTCTGCTCTGATCTTTATAATTTCCTCCCTTGTACGGGCTTTTGGCTTAACCTGCTCTTCTTTTTCTAGAAGCTCGAGGTTCACCCTTAAGTTGTTTATTTGCGCTTGCTCTATTTTCCTGATATAAGTGTTTAATGCTATAAATTTCCCTCTTAGGACTGCTTTCATTGTATCCCATAAGTTCCGGTATGTTGTACTGTCATTATCATTCAGTTGTAGAAAGTGACTAATTTCTTCTTTAATTTCATCTGTGACCCATTGGTTGTTCAGGAGGATGCTGTTTAATTTCCATGTGTTTAGGGAGTTTTTGTGGGATCTTTTGCCATTGATTTCCAATTTCATTGCACTATGGTCTGATAATATGCATGGGATAATTTCAATTCCTTTGCATTTACTTAAGCAGGTTTTATGAGCTAGTATGTGGTCTATTTTGGAGAACGTCCCATGTGCAGCTGAGAAAAATGTGTATTCTGATGTTGTGGGATGGAACACTCTGTAGACATCTACTAAGTCCATTTGTTCAAAAGTTTGGTTCAGTTCTACTATTTCATTATTGATTTTCTGTCCAGTTGATCTATCTTTTTGTGACAGTGGAGTATTGAGATCTCCCAATATAATTGTATTAGTGCTTATTTGATTTTTCATGTCCTTTAGTACTTGTTTTATATAGCTGGGTGCATTGGTATTTGATGCATATATATTTATGATCGTTATCTCTTCCTCTTGGATTGTTCCCTTTACAAGGATGTAATGACCGTCTTTATCTCTCTGAATCCTTCTTGGCTTGAAGTTCACTTTGTCTGCAAAAAGAATAGCTACCCCTGCTTTTTTCTGGGTTCCTGTGGCATGGAGTATTGTTTTCCATCCTTTGACTTTCAGTCTATGAATTTCTTTCTGAATTAAATGTGTTTCTTGTATACAGCATATTGTTGGATCTTGCTTCTTGATCCATTTCGCCAGTCTGTGCCTTTTGATTGGTGAATTGAGACCGTTAACATTGATGGTTAAAACTGATATGTATTGACTTGTCATGATATTTTCCTGTTGTTGGTTCCCACTCTTTGTTTTTCTGCTTTCCGGCTATTTAATTATTTGCCCTGCCTGGTGGATTCCTTCTGTTGGGGTTCCTATCTCTTTCTAGAATGTCCTTCAGAACGTTTTGGAGTGCTGGTTTGGTGGTCATAAATTTTCTCAGATGTTCTTTGTCATGAAAGTATTTTATTTCTCCATCAATTTTGAAAGATAGTTTTGCAGGGTACATCAATCTGGGCTGAAAATTATTTTCCTTTAGAGCTTGCAATACATCATTCCAAGCTCTTCTTGAATTGAGGGTTTGTGCTGAAAAGTCAGCTGTGATTCTGATGGGTTTTCCTTCATAGGTGATTTGTCTCTTCTCCCTAACAGCTTTTAAGATTCTGCCCTTCTGTTGAATTTCTGGGATCTTGACTATAATATGTCTGGCTGAAGTTTTTTTTTGATCATGTCTAGTTGGTGTTCTAAAAGCTTCACTTATAGGGGTGTCAAATTCCTTTTCTCTTCCAGGAAAGTTCTCCCTGATTATGTCTTTGAACAAGGTTTTAATGTCGTTGATGCTATCTCCTGCTTTTTCATTTATTCCAATTATTCTTAAGTTGTTTATCTTTGAGTCATCTAGCAGCTGCTGAATTGATTTTTCATGGTCCCTTGCTATTTTTAAGAATTTTTCCATTTCATGATCACTAATTGCAAGCCTGTCTTCTATATCTGAGATCCTGTCCTCGCATTGGCTTATTCTGCTACAAATACTTTCAATGGAATTTTTTATCTCTTGGATATCTGCTTGAATCTGCCTTATAGATTCCATTTCTTTCCTATGCTGAGCATTCATGGTTTCTATAGTTTTCTTAAGTTCATCTATTTTTTTGTCTGTATCAGCTATAGTGTCCTTAAGCATGGTCTTCATTGTAGACATTATCTCTGCAGTTATCTGTGAGATTATTTCTGTTTTAATTTTTTCCAGAACCTCATTCAGTTGCTTTGTTGTTACCACTTCAGATAGGCCAGGTGGGTGGCTTTCGGATTGTCCCACCTCGTTGCTCCCTAGGTTTGCCTTTGGTGAATTGGATGTGTGTGGTTGCATCTTGTTTAAGTGTCGTCTCATTTTTTCTTTCTTTAATTCCTGGGGTGATGTTTGCAAATTACCTATAGTAGGTTACTTTATTGCTAGTGTTTAAGATCTTTAGAAGATGACTACTTCTCTGTAGTATCTTCCAAGTTGAGCTTGCTTTTAGGTTTTGAGCTTTCTGCCAGATCCTACCTCTTCAATTCGTTGGGTATGCGAAGTTGCCACCTGTTTGGCCCAGTCCTTGATTCTTTGGTACTGTGCCACTGTATTTTCTGTGTCCCTTAGTCAATCTCAATCATGAAATATCAGGAAGGAAAGATGTTTAGAACAATTATTTCACATTTGGCTATAATGTTAACTAAAGCATCAAACACAGCCTAAAAAATGACAGACTGAGCTAACCAGTTATTTACCACTTTTAGCTGTATAGAGTTGCGGTTATATAACAAAATCTAAAACACACCAGAAAAATTATATGCAGTATACAAGTCCTATGTATGTCAATTTTTCCTTGAGGAGTTTAAATTTAAGATGAGTTAAGGAGGAAATAGAGTATTGGGAGAAGAGGAAGTAATTAGACGTAAGGTTAGAGGACCAAGAGGGATCCCACTAAAACTGGGACACTAGTGCAGAGGACAGGTGGTAAAAAGAGAAGGAAGGGACAAAAGGAAGAACAGATCACAACCACAATCACAAAGAAGTTAGAGGCGCTGTTTACACTCATATAAAAAACCAGAGAGAATAATGAAGGAAAGAGCAAATACACATACAGAAACAAAAACAAAGATAAAAACAATAAAACAGACAGATCAAAAATAAAACCCCACCAAAAAACAAAACAAAACAAAACAAAAACAAAAAAACCCTTCGCCAGAACAAAAAAACAAATCAGTGAGAAAAAATAAAAATAAAAATAAAAATAAAAATAAAAAATAAAAATAAAAATAAAAAATATAAAAAGAATCAGTTCCAGGTGTTGACTCTGTTGTAGGCAGGTACCTTGTGACAAAGTCCTGTTCTGTGCAGGTCCGTCCCAGTAAGCCAGGAGCGCCCTCTGGCGGGCGGTGAGCAGAGGCGCGTACTTTCAGGCAGAGACCAGTCTAGCTCGCCTCCGCTCTCGCCGCCCTTTCACGATCCCTGGGCCTGAGAGGCTCAGCGTGCTGTCCGGAGCGCGGGTTCCCTGCACTGGTTCCCGCCGCTCTGGTTTTTCGCCACGCCCCCCACAGTGGCGCCGGGCCAGTCGCTCTCTGGCGCGGGACAGGTGTGGCTGAGAGTCCAGTCTCGTTCGCCTGCTGACCTCAGCACACTTTCGTGGGCTCAATTGAGAGGCCCTGTGCTGCCCTGTCCGGAGCACAAGTTCCCAGAGCAGTTTCCGAGCCGCTCTGAGTTTCGCCACACCCCCCACAATGGCGCCCGGCCGGTCGCTCTCTGGCGCGGGGCAGCTGTGGCTGAGAGACACTCACCGCCGGTCAGCGCCGTTCTCCGCCGCTCCCCTGCCCCGCCACTGTCTCAGGATCCTCCGTGGGGGCTCCCTGGGTGCCAGCTGCCACCGTGTGTCCGTAGAATTGAGCCTCCGCCGGCGCTCCAACTCCCGGGATATTAGAAGGTGCACACGCGCGGTCTGCTCCTTCTTTCCTTCTTCTTTGTTGGAAGTCACCCGTCACTGGTGCCGGGGGTCCCAGATTGCGCTTCAGAACTTTTCTGGGTTTCGGGGAGGCATCTCCCCCCCTCCTGCGCTTTCTGGGTCGCTATATTCCCGTGTTCCAATGGTAACTTTTAGAGAGTTTTGCTGCCTGCTTCTTACTCATCCGCCATCTTGAGGTCCCCTAAGTGTTGATGTTTTATGACTATTAAAACTATTTGTCATTGCAAATCCAGATATAAAATTCACTTTCTAAGGTAACTTACACCACAGGGGCTGCAGTGGTATTATCTGGCATGTGGACTTAAGAACTCTTTTTCTCTGAGTAGGTTTTAAATCAAAAGTACTAAGTAGCGTTTAAGCCCCATGTCATTTTAAATTCCAAGCTTTAGATCCGTGAAGCATGGATTTTATGATGGAAATGGCAACTGACCCTCATCCATAACAGATCCAGCAAACTAAATCTGTGGCTCTCTCAGTAATTCTCAGCAAGTCTTGCACGCAGATAAGATACGAATGAGTAAGAAATTGAATGTAAGATCAAGGGTCAGCAAGTGGCTCCTGGGGACTTACCAACTGTCCCTTTAACATCCAGTTCTTATTCCTTTCCGCTTCTGCTCCAGGAAGGTCTTTCTGACTGCCTGCCTTTCTATAAATTCCTTTTCAACAAACTTTTCTTGGTGTATGCATATTAATAAAGCAAAATTTTAGATACTGTTTACTAAGTATTTCTCATACGTCACACACTGGCTACACACTTTATGTCATTTGATCCTTCAACAACCTTGTGACATAGTTTCAGGACAGTTTTCCCAATTTTGTTGACAAAGAAATTGGGGCTTGAGAAGTTCAATAATCTTCCAAAGGGTGCACAAGTATCGGTGAGCAAAGCTGAGATTCAAACCCGTATCTGGCTGAGAGCCTGAGTTCTCCTCCATTACAATAGTCTAACACTTAATGAGTCATCCTCCCAGTGTTGGTTTCTCTCTCTAATTACAGGGTATGCTCCTCAAAAGAGAAACACGTTATACATGTCTACCATCTCTTTCAGGGTAACTAGCACAGACATTCAATAAAAGGAACTTATCTGCTAGCTAAAAAAATGATACATTCATTATTCAGTGGATTAGAACATCTGTCTGAAAAGCCTACCTCTTTCAAGGAATTTTTCAGTGCCAGGGTACAAAATAACTTTCTCTATGATTCAATTTAAATTTTATCAATTAAAAACTTGCAAACCATCAGGCCATGTTTGGAACAAAACTCCAAGGAGGCTAAAACAACACAGGGGGTGAGGGGCAGGTCTCCCAGAGAAAGCAAAGGAATGTGCAGAGATGCATCAATCACCCTGTGCTTTGGATTATCAGTGTCTCCTTCGATGCACCACAGTGCTCTGGATTTGAGAGGAATGTTAGCATTAAAGCCTGATAAAGTCATATTCATCTAACAAATTCCACTGTCACCTCATTAGATGTGAAAAGTAGAATGCTCTAGGACACTTGCAGATATTTTTGGTAAAAACAACATTTTTGTCTTTCTAAAGGAACTGAAAGCCATTGCTTAATTGCATGGTGAGCTGTCGTGATGGGCCACACAGCCAGTGGGGTCAGAGCCAGAGGTCTGGGAGTATAAACTGTCCTCCAGCCTATGAGCATTTCCTCCCCAAAGAGAAATTGTTGTTAAAACACTAATTGAGAGGTCAGTGGTCTTAGGACAGGCAGGAGATAAGCCATTAGCTATGTGAAGTCATGTTGGCTTTGATCTGCCAGGCCTTTTGGCATAGAAAGAAAGGCAGCCATGAGCCCGAGCTTCACTAATCTGCTTAAAGATAAGCTGTAACTGTTTGGCTGCAATGGAGATCCAGGGCAGGGAAAGGGTTTCTCTCTATGCACTGGGACCGGACTCCTGAATGAAGCAGTTAGGGCCTGACATCCCAGCCCACACTCTGAATGACAAGGCACCCTGTCCTAGCGGTGCCCAGAAGAGAAGTCTGTTATACTCATGGGACTTGCCACCATTCCCTTCTCAGGAGGTGCTTTGGAAGTTGTCCAGTAGATGGCTTCCCCAAAGAAAGCTGGAGCAGCAGAGGGGCAGGCAAATGCCACCAGAAAAGAAGGGAGGCAGAGAAAGGAAGGGAAAAGGAGAGGGAAAAAGACGTTAGTCTGATTCTCTGGGCAATGACAAGTATATGAAAATAGAAATAATACGATACTTAAAAGAACAAGGGGCTGGGGATTTAGCTAAGTGGTGCAGTGCCTGCTTGGCAAGCATGAGGTCCTGAGTTTGATTCCTGGTACCCCCCACAAAAAAAAGACTAAAAGAAGAATTTATATATATACCTTTACTTTTTCTCCATGAGAAAAGATTGATGTAATAGAAAATAATAGGGATATATCCATGAAAGAGGATCTATCTACAGGAAAGGCAGATCTTTAGGAGTCAATAAAGACTGCCTTGGAATCCACCAGCATGACTGATCCCAGCATTGGATCAGTACAGACAGAAACCCTGAGATCAGCTAGCAAAGGGGGTCACGAGCTCCCTCAGAAGAGAGAGGATCAATGTCTCTATCAGAAGCCTCTGTGTGACTCTTCTGGCCTTGCCGTGTTTCCTACACTTGATCTCAGCCAAAAGACAGAGAAACTGTGTTTCCTAAGATGTCAATTTTATAAAGCTTTAGCCAAATGAGATAAATACTTGAATGCGTTGTAAATGGATAAATCAAGATGTATAACTTGCATTTGGGAAAGGGGGTTGACTGAAGCTGGCAACACTTAGGGTAGACAAGAGGTTTCTAGTTGCTGAGTTTAGAAACAGTTTCTTCCATCCAGTGAGGTCTCATAGCTGCTTCCCCAAACTTTGGAGCACCCATCCCAGCAACCAGGCACTGGTGAGCACTGGAGCAGCTTTGTACCTAGGAACAATGATGCAGCTAAGGACGCCACCTTCGAGATATACGGGATGAGGCTACACTTCCATAGCAATACTTTGCTTTGACTTTAATAATCCATAAAAATGTCATAAAGCAAGTTGAAGTTTTTGTCACCTCTCTTTTAGGTTTTCAGAACTGGGGTTCAAGAAGGTTACATGATTTGGCTAATAAAGATTTCATAGCTAGTGAGAGGCAGAGACAAGTTTGCAACTGTATTTTAAGTATAAATCAGAAAACACACTAAGAAGACAGCATTCAGCAAGAAACCAAAGTTAACTTGCAACTTAAAATGTCATAGGTTACAACTTCATGGGCATTTAGAATGAAAAATAACCTCAGAAAGCAACTCTCATCCAGTCCAGGACTCTCCCACAGATGGACATCTAGGTCTGGACCACCACCTATCTAGTACCTACACTATGTAGTGTACATCTATCAACAGATGAGCAGGGCATCTCCAGCTGGTGGAGTTTTCAAATTCTAACCTATAACGTTTCTGGTTGCTACGGCAGAGGAAAAGAGAATGTGGTAAAGCATGCCCTGTAGTTCTTTGCCTTATCACTTATGTTTCATTTACCAAATCAAGTGACATGGTCAATATTATGGTTGAGATCTAATATATCCCCCTAAAAGGCCCATTGTGCTGAAGACTTGGCTACTGATGGGTTTGGGGAAGTGATTGGATCATGGGGCTGTATCTTTATCTGCAGCTTAATCCACTAATGAGGTCATAACTCGATGGCATTATTGGGAAGTGATGGTAACCAGAGGTGGGGCCTATCTGAAGGAAGTGGGTCATGAGAGCATGACCTTGAGGACTTTTTCTAGTTCTTGGCCCCTTCCTCTCTGGCTCTTTCCATTTCTCTCTGCTTCCTGGCTGCCATGAGGTGAGTAGCTTTTTCATATCATACCCTTCTGCTGCGAGATTTCTGCCTTGGAACCAGCTGAGACTTCTGAAACCATGAGCCAAAATAAATCTTTCCTCCTGTAAGTTGTTTTTCTCAGGTATTTGGTCATGGAGACAAAAACTGACTAACACAGTCATGCTTAACTTCAAAGGTAAACCAATGTGCCATTCTCCTATGTGCCAGGAAAAAGAGAAAAGGAATTAGAAAATGTCCTAGTTGCTTTCTCACTGTTCCTTTCATGGACCCAGGGAGAAAAGGTTTGAAAAATGGACAGTCAGTAGGCTCCATTGAAATCAACAGTCATAGATTTGAATTTGTTGGTGTCTTCCTTGAACCACTTAGCCAAGAATGTTGTCTGGCCTTCCACTGAGAAAAGGTGTTGTTTCAATGTAGCTGGAGAAAATAAGCCACAGTGACAAAGGGGTTACTTCCGGAAGAGGGTTCCTTGAAGATTCCAAAGATGAACAGCAGATAGAGGGAGGAAGTATAGATGGGACCACTGCTTCTTTTGGAAAATCCGGAATCAAAAAGCCATGAGAAATATGCCTACTCCTCTCCCCTCCCCGCCTACCTGCCACACACAGAAAGGGGGGAGGGAGGAAAGAAGACAGAATAGAAAGGGCAAGAAAGAAATCTGGAAGTAGCTGTAGAGAGAGAATTCTTAGAAGTACCCCGTGATTCTTTAGAAAAAAAAAAAAAAAAGAAGAACATTTCAGTTCCCTAGAAGACACAAGCTTTCCAAATAACCCATAAAACTTACGTCTGGTCCCCCTATTCCTGAGCACACTCTTTGTGGAACATGATCTTTCAGTACACAGAAATTTAATGACAAGTCTAAGTGTCCAAAATTCCTGAATGAGACCAAAGCTACCCATTTTAATAGTATTTATCTCCAAAATATGCATTGCCTCACTATTATCATCAATCGGATATTTTCCCAAAGGAAAAAAATTAATTGCCCACCAGAAATGTCTTGCAATGTTTATATGTGTTACTTTGTTTAAGCATGAAAGTAAGTGTGTGGAAGCCTGTTTATAAATTAGCAAAGTGTTAGTAAACTCTGGTTTGACACTGATAAGGTTCATATGAAAGTCATCACTGAAACTGTCGCCTAAATAATAAACAGGATCTCTTAGCCTACCCTCTTTCAAACACGCCTCCCTAGATTAAAAAGCATATCGTAACCGGAAGAAATGGGAAATGTTCAGAAAAGATGTCTGCATTGTTGTTAGGTTTGGTGCAATGTTTAGGGAGGGACTGATTTATAGTTATCCTTTGCAAAACGAGGTAATGATATTGCTTCTCCTATAGGACTTCTTTAAGGATTAAATGATGCATGGCTTAGAAGACACCTTGGGCAATCTTGGCAGGGAGTAATTCCTGAGCAGATTGGCGAATGACCACTGTGATCAAAGGAGGGTAGGTTTTCTTATGAGATGAGCCAAGTATCATGATGCCCCATAATGGTCCTTCTAGGCTATGCCTTGACATGAAGAGATCTTGCAATTCAGTGCTAAGGCAGAAAGGATGGACAGCACGAGACCTTGGACTTTTCCCTGTGATCTGGAGGGGTAGTTCTGGATCTAACTGTAGGGTGATCTTGAGAAGGGCATTATAAATCACCTGGACCTCAGCTTCCACATCAAAAAACCAAGAAAGTGGATTATATTTTATAACACAGCATCTTCTCTTCAAGAGCTAAAACAGAAAATTGATAAATGGAGCAATACTTGGACTTTTGCTGAGTGGGTAGCACAGAGGTCTGCTGGTAGAAACCCTTCTTCCTTCACCTTCATTCCATCCACCTCCATGGTTACCAGAGGTTGCTGGGCTCTTGCAGTGAGGGGTCTGCTTATCTTGTATTGTGGTTCCCATCATAGTACCTCCCTAAGCAGAAGACGACCTCTCATCTCCTGGATTCTACCTTCTTCCCTCTTCAGAGTCCCAGTACTCTCTATACTATGCTTGGCACAGATTTGCCTACAGGCACAGATCTTTGATCATTTATGAATAGAATAAAGAATCAGTACCAGAATAAACACAGAGGTAAAAATGGAAACAACCAACAGCCTCTGACCTCACAGGATCATTCTAGAAGGGAACACTTAATTAAAAATGGTGTTAGTCTAGCAAGGTGGGATTTGGCTTCTGGTTCTTCTACCAGGTGTATTAATGCAATTGCCTCAGGCAACTTTCTTAACCTCTGGGTGTCTATTTTAACAGCAAGATGACAATAGCAATACTTGCTTTCTACATTAGGTCCAATAATTTGCTGAATGCCTCTGGTATATTTTCATCAAGCTGCACATTAAAACAATACAAGCCCATTCCTTCAGCGGTTGGGTGAAAAGGGTGCTTGACGGTTTTCTTCATTTGTCTCAATATTGTAACAATGCCTGTCTACCTTTGGGACTGTCCTGCCCTGACCCAATTTCAGGACCAAGACCATCCAATTGTGTTTGCATTGGCTCATTAATCATGCCGCTCCTGAGTGAAGGGTTCACACAAACTGTCATTACCTCTAGACCAGACAGTGGCAACCATCTCACAGACCAAACCTCCCAGCGAGCCATTGTTCCAGCCTCTTTCCCCATTCAGGGCCTGCTTGGAGCCAGCTCCTCTCCACACTCAGAGGCTGCACTGCACAGCTGCGTGGAGGGACAAAGGGAGGGATGTGGTCAACACAGCCTGCACATGAAGCAGCCACTCCACAGGCCGAAGCTCCAGGCCAGCTCTGGGGCTTGGGTCACTGGCCAAGCCCAGCCAGACAATAGAGGCAAGAAAACACCACCCTCCCAGGAGGGGAGCCCTTGAGTCACTCACTTCATTGTTTTGGTCATGAGGAAGGAAAGCATTCAGTTCTTTTCTTTAGGATAAAAATTGTCAAAGGAAGAAAAGAGCCTTGCACTCTGAGCAGCCCTCCTGTGGGCAGTCTGCTGGCATGACCCTCTGTCTGTGCTGCTGCCTGGTGGCATTTGTTTGTTTATGCAATAAAGGCTGAAGTGGATTATACCTACCCAGGGAACATATGCAATTGATAGAGGCTCCTGTCTCAACTTCTTGATAATCACTGCACTTCACACCCTTATAATTTTCCTTTTGCTTCCCTAGAAAGCACCAAGAAATGGCTTTGTGTTTCCAGTAGCCAAATGTGACTTACAAAAAAGAGAACAGAGAAGAAAGACAGATAAAAAGGAAGAAAGAAAAGCAAGAAAGCAATAAAGCAAGGAAGAAAGAAAGAAAGAAAGAAAGAAAGAAAGAAAGAAAGAAAGAAAGAAAGAAAGAAAGAAAAAAAAGGCACCTCTTTACAGTTCAAGTGTGTTAAGGCAGGGAGGCAGACTTCCTTTTCTTGTTGTTTTTATTTCTTGGGCTCCTGAGCAGCATGCTTGCTCCATCTTGGCTCAAGACAAACATTTGTTGCCTTCTCTTCACAACTCCCACTCTCAAGGAAACTTTTTTCTTCCTTTCACACAGATTTCCTCTGCATTCAGCCATAGAGGAATTCTTTAGGCATGTGTTCCAAAATGGCATGGACTATGCCCAATTTATTCTCACTTTTTCTAGAACATCCAGGCAGGATGTACAGCACAAAATTGGTGCTCAGTAAGCTATTGGAGATGCTGAAAGCCAGAAGCCCTTTCCAATGTTGTGTCTCCTAAGGTAAGATTAACCCCCATTTGGTGACCATTTGCATGCTACATGCTTCTATACACTGTCTCTAATCCTCATATTTCTCCCATTTTATAGAAGGAAATGGAAGCTCACTTTCAAATTGCAGGGACAATTGGCTCTCTTAAAGAAGCAGTTTCCTAGCTATTTTTAGACATGGTAGTCCACTCTCTCCTATCAAATGGCTCTGCTTAGCTCCCTCCGCCAGCAATTCTCACCTCCAGTGCCATGGCACACCAGTGGGTCAAATTCATTTGGGAGCTACACCTCTAGTAGTTTTTGCTAGTGAGAGTTTAATCAGCTCTGTTGTTAAAGTTTAAAAGACATGCTATCATAGTAGATTTCAGGTTGGTCTCCACTGACCTGGTTTCACTCCTTTGCACCCACATCTGCTTTATGAGGGAAAAAGGAGTGGAGATGTGGGGTGTTGTATGGAGTGCAAAGATTTTAGGAGACTGAATTCTCCATAGGTTGTGATTGTCCAGTAGGTCAGGACGGGAAAAGATTGAGAACCCTCTTCCTCCATTAGCACCCATAGGAGGTTACAGACTACTGAATTCCTAAGATGGTTCTAATTTAAAAAGCTACTAATGCTTCAGCCCCATTAGAACCCTCTAACCCTATGTTACAAAGAACAATCTGGAACAAGTTCCTTTGGTATTATTTTAATATACTATCCCATATCTCTTGCATCAGTTTATTCTCAAAACTGCCCTAAAAAGTAGATCAAGAAAATATCAACTGTCCTATTTTATGAATGATAGAATCTGAAGTACAGGCTTGTTCAAAGTATCATTGTAGTTTTGCAAGTCCAGCTTGCTTTAGCCTTTCTATGGTCTAAGAATGCATCACCATCAGACAAATGTAGCAGCTATGGACCAGTTTAAGCAGTGCCATATCTTTACAGGAACAAGCAGTAGTGCAGTATTGGATTTTTATAGCACAAAGAGAGGCCTTTGGCCAGAAACAAGTTGTATTGTTTTACTGTGAAACAGGATTCTGCAGTAATTGCTTGGGGGGTTCCTCTTATTTTTAGTTCTTAATGTTTCTGCATGAATCCAGAGCTAGCACTCATGGATACATCTAAAGAAGCACAGACTACTTTGGGAAATAATTAGAATCCATGCCTTTTTATTCTCATTTCCATAGCACAAAAAGTACAGGTGCAAGGGATTATAGACAGATTCATGAACATCAGGACAGCCTCAGAGATAACCCTGGAAATGAGGAGGCCTTCAAGACCCAATTTTTGTTGTTGAGAATTTATTCCAGATATCTCAGAAAAACCAGGCTAACTTTTAAATGCTGTGGACAAGACCTCAAGGCTATTTTACTTCACCACATACTTTTAATCAAGATAAACAACAATAAAAGACCTATGCAGAAATTTAAAATTACTGAAAGATTGCAAATATATCAGAAGCATTTCAGTTTCCTAAAACATAGTTCTGCTCTGTGAGCAGCCCAGAAACAATGTGCCTGCCTCGTGGCCAGTGCCCTTACCCTAACCTCAGTGGGAACATGCCTCGTGGAAACCAGCAGCTGTACCTTCCAAGTCTCAGTGCATTTCAATACCATAGGTTCAGCTCTTGCCTTGCACCAGTTTCACCAAAACCAATACCACCAGACTCAGAGGTATTGAAAGGTTCATGTTAGTAGGAGCTCTTCCATCCTCCCCCAAAAAGGGAGCAGGAGCTGGAGGTTTATTGGCTTGTATAACTGAAATAAAAGGGGCAGCAAATAGGAACTGCTAGAAGCACCAACCGAGGTTAGTCAACAATCCTACTTTGTATCACACAGCTCTGCCATCCAGTAACATGATAGTAAATTTTAGGCGCCAACTTGACTGTCCACAGGGTTCCCAGATATTTGGTCAAACATTATTCTGGGTGTGTCTGACAAACTGTTTTCACATGAGATTAACACTTGAATTCGTGGATCTAGCAAGGCAAATCGTAAATTGCCCTTCTTAATGAGGTTGGGCCCCATCCAATCCCTTTGAGGCCTGAATAGGTCATATAGGCTGATGCTCCCCTGCCTGGCAACCTTGAGCTGGGACCGTCTTCAGACCTGGACGAACACATCCACTCTTCTTGGGTCGTAAGACTGCTGGCCGTGGAACTGGAATGTGCATTATAAGACCATGCCCAGTTGTTTGATTTGACAGGGACCTTTCTGATTTAACCTGGGAGCCAGAAAAGCAAGGACATAAATCACTGCAATGGACTTGGCACAGGGCATTCTGTTGGCCACCACTTCCTCACCTATAAAGTGAGAACAGTACATGGATTGGACCCAACATACGTAAGTACCCAGCAAAGACCAACACGTGAGGGATATACAATACTTGATAGCTAGCCTTATCCTACGAGATGGGAGAGTTAAGCAACAGTGGGTCATTTCCTCCTGGTTATAAAATTCATTCAAGCCATAGCTCTGAACCCTGTGCATCCCTAAAATGACTAAGAATATTTTATAACCCATTAACAGAAGTTGTTCATACTGGCAAGGAGTAAGGGAAATGGCTCCCTAAATTATATGTCACAATCTCTAGGAAAAAAGTGTACATTGAAAAAAATCTCCCTGCTGATTCTGATATGCAACTTATTCTTGCCACCCACCTTGGGAGCCACTGATAAGCCATTAAACTGGTTTATTAGAGCATTCCATAGCAAAATTATCTTTAAATTGTGTCTCCAACCGAAAACAATTTTAAAAAGGAAAAAATGTCATTCAGAATCAATGTGTACTCCACCCTCTGCCCCCCAAACAATGGAAGGAAGATAATTCACAGTTAACTTAAAGTTCTAATCATAACCCATCTTTGATATAACCATAGTGGTTAAGAATATGTCTGCTATTTTAAGTCCATAATCATTTTTTAATAGTACTATCATTTCTTTCCACTAAGTCAGTGTCAGTGAACTAGAACTTGGCCAGAAAGAGTGAAAATACATGTAGTCAGAAGTTGACTGATAATAGAAGTATGCCTTTTTTCTTAATCTCTGGTACCAAAATGAAAGGGATAAGACAAACCAGGAAACACAACAAATGACAACTATTAATTTAGTAGAGGCGTGATTTGCATAGTAATGCAGGAAATGTGCTGCTGATAATTGCATTTGCTCTATCATTAGAACCCTGAGAAATGTTCAGAATTTGAGTGTCTTTTCCATCGGTTAACAATTTTAATAACTAAGTCATCTTCAGAATATGCATTAGTCTGTCAGTCTAAATTGACGAACCTCATCCAGGATGTTTCCTTTTGTGGAAAACATTATTTTTCCTTGTAAATATATATTTCAAAAATAAAGGTAGAACAAAATCACATTCACTTTAGAAATAGCATTCACTTTGGTTTTGCCCCGTATACTTTGCAGTACTTTTTTAAAAATCCAGTTGAGCCTCCTTTCACGAAAATAGTGAACTTAATCCACTTCAGACCCTGAGACCCCCAGTTTCAGGAAATATGCCACCTCAGTACCTCTTCAGATCCTACCCAGGGACATTAAACCAATTAATTTCTAATGTAGGCATAATTCCTGAAAGAGAAGCGTAAGAGGAAATTGAGAAGTCAAAAAGTATAGTTGGGGAAAAGACAGGAATATAAAGGAAAGGGACCAAAAAATTCTAGAAATGTAAGATTTTCCTTTGATTTTATCCAATTTTTTTTGATTAATTATGTAGCTTTTCTACACTAACTTTCCAGCTAACTTGTCTGCCCAGAATTGGACCACAGCTTATTATTTCCTGACTCCACTATTCAGTCTTTGTATCTTTCAGATTCCTTCTTCCTATTTAACTCAAACCCACAGTCAGAGTCCAATTCAAATCCCAAACCCTCCAGGAAGCTGTCCTTGATCAGTTTTAGCCGGGTGGGGTCACTTGCTCACCTCCTAAACTGGCATCACCTGTTTCATATCTCTTGGAACATCTACTTTTGTTGTTTTTCTTTTTCTTGTCATTTTTCCTTAAATATTTTATTTTGTTTAGCAAATGTTTACAGAAAACAGTGGACACTGCAGGTATTGGCAATGTGGAAATATGGGAATGAACAAAACAGGTTTTCTGCCATCACAAGTTCTCATGGTTGGTTTATAATGGGATAACATTATACCTACATTCAATTATTGCTAAGATTGAGTGTTTAGGGGTAAAGCTGGTTGGGATAAGAGAGGAAAAGGGAGAATAACAATTTCAACAGTAAGGAAATACTCCCTCCATGCCTGAGAAAATGTGAACTGGGAGGTGAAGATCCATCTGGGCTGTTGCATCCCCTTCCCACTTTTCCCTACCTTCTTGTTGTGGGTTTTACAGTGTGAACATCTCTCATTTTTAGTGTATATTTTTTCTAACATGACTCATAAAAGCAAGTCAACTATGTCAATTATTGTTCAATAGAAGAAGCAGTGATCAGCTGCAATATTGGAAAAAACAGTGTGCTAGACAAGGTGAAAGATGAATGTCAATAAGCATTGATCCCAGCATAGTACCTTCTTAGAAACTGTCAAGGGTAGTTCTGAACATAAGGGACTTTTGTCTGAGACACTGCTGTTCCTCAGAACACACTTCTGACATGGCTAGGATATGGTTTGAGTGTGTGCCTCTATGGTTTGTGTGTTGTAAACTTGGTTACAAGAAAGATGGTGGGACATTTCAAGAGGGGGAGTGTAGTGAAAAGTGACTGGGGACATCACTTTTGGAATATGTTGACATAGTTCTCACAGAACCCTAGTTAGTTTGTGTATTAGTCAACTTTCTCATCACTGAGACACAATACCCAATATCCACAACTCAAAGGAAGAGCAGTTTAATTTGGTTGATGGTTTCAGGGAACTCAGTCCATGGTAGGCTGGCACCAAGGCAAAAACAACATGGCAGAAAGGTGACACAGAGTAAAACTGCTTAGCCCATGGTGGCTTGGAAGCAGAGAAGGGAACAGTGCCATAGAGGAATGTACAAGAGACCATATATAATACCTAAGGTTATGCCTCCGTGACCCACCCAGACATATCCAGAAGCATTCTTCACTAATTTGTTGTATGTTTCTTAATTCAGTGAGGTTGACAAATCGTGATTAATGGTCACAGTTCTCATGAGAGCATTGCTATACAAGAGCAAGACTGACCTCTCCCTGCTCTCAGGTTTCCTGTGTTGCCATGTGATCTTTCCCTCTCACATTCACTCATGCTATGATGCCATCTGTCATGGGGCACTCACCAGACCTAAGCAGAGATGGCATCATGCTTTTTGGAATTATTGCCTCTAAAACTGTGAGGTAAATAAATCTTTTTAATGTTATAAGTTACTCAGCCTCAAATAGTTTGTTACAGCATCAGAAAACAAGATAATATATGTCCTGAGGGTATGGGTTTTGTTCCTTTCTTCCCTCAAGGCCAAATGAGGCCTTACAGTATGTATTGCCTAATAATTTCTAAGACTCACAACAGTTTGAAGATGAGAGGGGATTGACCAACAATTTAGAGGAAGCTGGATACTTCTGAGTATCTGTGAGGAGGAGAGCTGGGATCACAGTTGCCTCAGAATCCTGGAGCCTGGGTGGATTGTTTTGCAAGAGAAGGGCAGGGGAGTTGTTGGACATTAAGCTGACAGCCAAGTTTCAAGTCCCACCCCTAACCCCTTCCTCCTTTCTCCCTACAAAGGGCTTCTTTCAATAAGAGGAATTCTTACATTCTAACTTTGCTGGAATACTTTCCTCACTTGGTGCAAGTCCAGGGCATTTCCTCAAGGAGCCCTGTCATGTCAGAGATGGCTCAGAGTTGGTGAAAAGAGATCTGGTTTTAGTGGTAAGATACTCACTTTATTATGTATTTTCCATTCAACCAGCCAGTATCTTATCTTCTCTTTAACTGCATTTTACTCCAGTATTGGCAAAGAAACAGCAGACAGTGTGAGACACATGCAAATTGCACACGAGCCTATTTTTCCAAACCCCAATTGAAATCCTCCAAGAGCTACTTTTATGGTTGGGATAAGTAGCATGTCACATGACCATTACCACATCAGAGTCATGTATGTTCACATAACACAGGTGGTCCTGCTATTGGGTCTGCACCAGTAGAGTTAGGGTACATTTGCAAGACAGTTCTGAAATGAAACTTGCCAGAAAATCCCCTTAGATTTTCAGCACCCCAGCACCATCTAATTTTAACACTTTATCTGTACAAAAGAAGGCTCCAGGGCAGTTCTGCTACTTACGGAAATAAAAATCAAAATGGACCTATTCTTATATTGTAAAACGCAAAATCTTTCAAATACGATAGCAAAGACACATCTCAGCCTTGAATTGAAATCAAAATTTAAGCATGAGCTCAGCAAAATAGGATGGAAATAAATCAGTCATGTATGCTACATGTTTCAATAAATATGCCAACAATAATAAAAGTTTAGGTGTGGTCTTCAAAAGCTAACATTTCTTATATTAAATTCCCTGTAGTGCTTTTGAATTGAGTTGAATGACATAATAAAGCAGTTTGTATATTTATGGGATTCTTTGCTTCAGAAACTTTTTCACTGGAGTTAAAATGCATCCCATATGTGTGATAACTAAATTGCATTTCTATGAGGCATATATTTTCCTTTAACACTGCTTTTTAGTTAGTGGATGTTTCAAGGGACAGTTTTCCAAGTCCTTCTCCCACTTTGCCCAGACAAGCTGTTCTATTGTAGCAGAAGATGCACCTCACCGCAGCCAGAATGCTTCAGTTTGTACTTAGTTGCCCAGGTAATAGTTCCAATTACAGTTCCTATTACTTTTGATTTTTAGAAATGGCTGGTCACTATGATGCATAGCTGGTCACTTTGATGCATATTGTAAAAACCAATCCCTAATTGACAAGCCATTCTGCCTCTGTACTTCCTGCTTGCTTATTCCATATAAGCCCTAGACCACCAGAGATCAGGGCCTGACATTTTGAGGGACAATTGATTCCCTGTCAGTGCCTGTCTGACTTTAAATCAATCTGCCTCCAAGTCCTGGGTGTTATTTCGGTGTTTCTATTTGCCATTGTATCTGGTGCATCTACCAGGAAAACCTACCATGATGACCTCTTTGGTCACTGGTCATGGCCCTCGAGGAAGGAGCAAGGACCTCTCCAGGTCCCCTTGGGAAGGCATGCCTTCAAGATTTCTCAGGTCCCCTCAGAGGTCTGGTGAAGGATTCCCAGCTCCCTGCTTGAGCAGCTCACATTGGACCCCAAAGGGAGGAGGATGCAGTCTGTCTGCCTATCTGTCTGCCTGCCTGCCTACCTGATTCCAGTAAGACCCCCAGGGGCACCCCAGTTAGTCTGTCTGTCAGTCCTGCTCAGCTCAAGCAGAAGGGGTGTCTGATCAACTCTCATTAGTCAGGACCACCCTCAAGGGAAGGGAGTTGGAATGTTTAATCTCTGAGTGCCTGTTGAAGGAATGTGTGAGTGAGTGGAATGGACAGCATTAGCAATAGGCTGCTCCATCTGTGCACCAAGACTGGGAAGCACTGGCTGCAGTGGCTGATTGGGCCCTCACCTGCTGTTCCATAGCAATCGACATATAATGGAGGCCTCTCACCCTCCTTAGCTAAGCATACCTAGGTCCCCACAAAGGGCAAGCCAAGGGGCCATCTGAATGGTCTCCCTTTCTGAGGGGGACCCACCCTTTGTCTGTTACACCATCATTCGAGGGTACACAGCACACATGTAGAAAGTCA
Source organism: Erethizon dorsatum (assembly GCA_028451465.1). Lineage (NCBI taxonomy): Eukaryota > Metazoa > Chordata > Mammalia > Rodentia > Erethizontidae > Erethizon > Erethizon dorsatum. The sequence goes on from CM051822.1 coordinate 104,789,804, forward strand.
GAGATGGTAACTAATTAGTCAAAACCCCCAGTCCAAATGCAGGAAAAAGGGCTTTTACAGAGTTCAAAATGAAACCAAACTACTCCCTGCATCTCTAAGAAAAAAAAAGAGGCCCATCATTCCTGAAAATTCTGCCTTGACACCCTCATCAGCTGCCTTAGTTGCTGCCAACACCTATAACTTCACTCCGCACTCCCAATTAGTCTACTTCCAGCCAATTGAACTGGTTCCAGCTAGCTGTTGCCTGCATTTGGCCACAGAGGCCCTGCCACTGAAACTTCTGCTTCACAGCTATGCCTATGCTGGTCAGATAGCATCATCTGGTACCTACCCAAGATCACTGTCAGCAATTCCTTCTGAGTTCCACATTTTGACTGAGAAAAAATTGAACAGTCAGCCTTGATGAATGAGTTGTCATGGCCTTTCCCAAGTGTCACCTTGCCTAGAAACAACCCAGTTGAGTGCTTCTCAAAGACATCAAAGAGGGGGGGACAAAAAGCCCATCTGTTACCCAGAAACCTCATAAAATAAAAGCATCTGATGTCTGCAAGAAAATCCAATCTGATAGATGACCATACCCTCTGGCTATGAGTTATAAGGGCTATGGACATAAAAATAAATGCCCCCTTCATCTGCGAGACACAAAGAAACCTGACTATCCAGGCCCACTTCAACCTGAATCTCTCCTCACCCTTTTGGGCCTGGATGGATAGGACAGGCTGGGCTATATCAAATTGGGCCCTTGAGAGCCCACAGTCATTACAAAAGTCAGGAACAAAACTGTGACTTGCCTGGTAAATGGTACAGATCTCTCTGCCTTCAAAGTTCCCTCTGTTGAAAAGTTACCATCACTGGGGCAACTGGGACTCTTGCCTCTCACTCCTTATTTCAGGCACAAACTTGCAGCCTGGGAGGACATCTCACCAAACAAATTCCTGCCACCACTCCAGTCAATCTCCCTCTGGTTTAACCCTGCACTTTCAAATTTGACTGTTCTCTGAGAGGAAGATGATGCCTGCATCAGCCTGAGACAGACAACTACAATCCTGAAGTTCTGAAAACTCTCTTTCCAGAGGTGTGAGCTAAAGACTCACCTCCAGGTCTGGCCATCAACCATGCCACCTCACTGTGACCCCCATTGCTGTCAGATGTCAAACAGGCATCCAGCCACACATCAGCTGCCACAAGGGTTTGGGAACTCTCCCACTATTTTCAGGGAGGATCTAGCAACAGATTTGGCCAAGCCCCTGGGCCCTGAGATTGAGCCATCACCAACCTTCCTCTGATTGTGCCATCCCCACCTGCATCAAACAATACACCTCTCCTGCCTGTAAAGCCAGTTCAAGATCTCTGAGCTGCCAATGCCCCCGTGATTCCCTTCCATATATGTTGCCTCAGTCTTCTGCCATCCACAGCCTGCTGGTACACCTGCCTGGACCTAAAGAATGCCTTCTTCTGCCTTCGATTGGCACCTGTCAGCCAGTCCCTCTTTGCCTTTAAATGGAAAGACCCCAGTTCTAAACTCAAAGGTTAACTGACCTGGACTCAACCTCCCAGAGGTTCAAAAATTTGTTTGTCCTCTTTTGGAGAAGCCCTCACAGCTGACCTCTCTAGTTTCTCAGCACAAAATACTACTACACTTCTGATTAATGACACCAATGCTGCCTGCTGGAGAGACAGAAAAGCTCTGCTACAATATCTGGCAGAAACTGGTTACAAAAAAGATACAAATTTCTTGGAGCTGCTGGCTTCTATGGAATCTGGATCCTTGAGTTCACAAAAACAATGATGCTTACTCAGACTCTGAGTCCCTGGGAGCATCCAGTGGCCTACCTGTGCAAATACTTGGATCTGGTCACTAAGGGCAGCCTCCCCTCTTTTCCTCCATGCTCTAAGAACAGCCACTGTCCTTCTGATCAAGAAAGCTGATAGGCTCACCTTAGGCCAAGACCTAACTGTCCAGGTGCCACAGGGTGTACTGGACCTCCTGAATAACTGGAATAAACCCTCTGACAGATGTTCACTACACCCTGTTTATGGATGGAAGTAGTTCTGTTAAGAATGTAGTCTGACAGTCTAGACTTGCTGTGGTCACCTTGGACAAAGTTATTTTGGCCAAAGCTCTCCTGCTACTGCTTCCTGCTGCTATTTGAAAACCTGCCACCAATGACACCAAACCTGTGCTACTAAGTCCCCTCTGGGGATCCGATTGACTGAAACATCAAGTCCAGCTAGAAAAACTTTACCCAGTACTCCCAGAAGATCAGAGATAGACCTGCCCCCACTGTTCATTCTGCAAGATCAAACCACAGCACTGGCACCCACACCCCTGCAGCCAGCTCAGGCTTCAGCCTCTGTATCACTGGCCCTGACCTCATGCAATATAGTGGACTCTCCCCATCTAAAGATATATAAATAGATTACACAGAAATAAAACATAACCCTACAGAAATAGCTTGTAACCAGTTAAAAGACCAGCTATTCCTGTAGACATGCCGGCACACACATATAACGCAGGTGCATATTAACTACCTCTACAAGTTTTAGAAATCCAGCCTAGATACACTGGAGAATTTATCTGAACAGCTCCTACAGGGCTCACTCTAAGGATATGATGCACTCAAAGCCCTGCTCTGGTCACTCCAGACACTGCCCAGTCCACACACGGCTGAAGCTTGAGGACACCATTCACAGGATTGCTCCATACCTATTCCCTTGATTTTTGTGCTGTTTACCCCCAATCCTTGCTTTCCTGCCCCCCTGATAACTGTGGTTTTTCCCTTAAACTCTATGGGTGGTTGCTCCAAGAGAATAGAACAATCAATCAAACACTTGACCAAGATTTGATGAGCATCCAAGGCACATTGAACACTCTCCTAGACCAGACTAACTCCCTCACTACCTTGCTAGAGTAATGTTACAGCATAGACAGGCCTAAATTATATCTCTTCCTAAAAGCAACTTAAGGAAAAACTCTGTAATAAGACAATTTTGGGGACCTTGGCTAGAGCCCATCCTAGGGTCACTGACAACCCTAATGTTACTGCTTCCAGTTGGGCCTTGTCTCAGAAGATCACATGTAGTATGCCCAGCAATGATTTGCCAGGGAAACTAAAAGAGGGGGAAAATGTAGCAGAAGATGCTTCCCCCCAGCCAGTATGCTTCAGTTGGTTAGTTGCCCAGGTAATAGGTCTGGTTACAGTTCGTGTTATTTTTGTTTCTTAGAAATGGCTGGCCACTGTGATGCATAGCTGGTCACTTTGATGCATATTGTATCAAATCCCCAATTGACAAGCCATTCTGCCTCTGTACTTCCTGCTTGCTTATTCTGTATAAGCCCTAGACCACCAGAGATCAGGGCCTGACATTTTGAGGGACAATTGATTCCCTGTCAGTGCCCATCTGACATTAAATCAATCTTCCTCCAAGTCCTGGGTGTCATTTTGGTGTTTCTGTTTGCTGTTGCACTAGGAAAAAGAGATATAAAAAAATAGACTGGAGGAAATACTTCACTACTATTTATAAACAATATAGCTCAGATCATGGAGAGAATGGGAAAACCACTCACTTTCTTCCACTACTCCAAATCCAAGTAAACCACTCCCAGGGCTTTTTGTTATCTGATATTCAGCTGTGATAGCCATAGATCTGGAGAGACCCCTTCATAAAATAGGAGACGCTGAAGGATAGAAACACATATGTATTCTTAAATGACACCACTTTCAGGAAGAGTTCTTTTAGCTGGGCATTGTGGTGCACTCCTGAAATCCCAGCACCCTGGGAGGCTGAGGCAGGAGGAGTGCAAGTTCCAGCCCAGACTGAGCAACTTAGAGAGACCCTGTAACAAACTAAAAAATACAAATGCCTGGGAATGTAGCTCAGTGTAAAGGCCCTAACTTCAACCTCCTGTACTGCAAAAATAAAAAATAAAACAAAGCCCCCACCACAGTTTTCTTTTTTTTTTTTTTTTTTTCTGTCCCCTATCCCCACCTGGGAAAATTATCAACTATGCTTATCTTCACTCAGTAAATCTTTACTTGGCATTTGTGATGTACCAGGCCACACAAGGGACCCAAAGTCCCAGTGCTGAGGTGGCTCTATATAGGGCTGAAGAGGAGAGCAGATGGAGGCCAGTGGCTCAGACTTCTGGCAGGGGAGTGCTAGGGAGGCTCCCTGAAGAAGCTGCTACCTGAACTTAGAGATAAGTTGGAGGCCAGGAAAAAGAGAGGGAGAGACAGGTGCCAGGCAGAGGAGTCAGCAGAACTGTGAGGAGCACAGAAAGCAGGGTTCCTTCTTTGCCTCCAGTATCACATTGGAGGTACCTGGACTGGGAAGTCAAGGGATAGGTGGAGCCTGAACACCAAGGCTCACCAGGCACTCACAGGAATTTGAGCTCCACCCTGAAGGGGGATGGGTCACCACTGCAGTGACAGTGCGGTGCCTGGGTTTGCATCAGGGTAGCAACAAAGGTGTAGTGATATCCTTTTTTCAAAATCACTTGAGTTGTGCTTCAGAAACTGGTTCAGAGGGAAGCAAGGCTCAGGGGCTATTAAAACAACTTGTCTTCATAATGTGCTTTAGGTGCAGCCTTTAGGTGTTGCTGGCAATGCAGGCCACTTGGTTTCCAGGAAGCAAGTGGGTGATCTGATGAGATGCCCCTTGCCCCCTAATAGTGCAATCCTCAGGTGGAACCCATGAGGAAGTTCCCCTGACACCTGACACCCCCAGTAGGCACTCTATCAAACCTTGGCCACCTTTCTGGAAAGGCTTTATAGTAAGTTGATTTTACTTTTTCAGGTTCTAGTTTCCTTATCACCTACAAATGCTAAGTATTTACCTTTTAAATTAAGCCAAATACAGCTAGTAGTTGGAAAACAGAATTTCATAATATGCAAGAGATACCCAGATCTAAACCTCTCTCTGCTTTGGGAAAATCCCGGTACTGAGACTCTTTGCCCAAGCAAAAGACTCTTGTAAAAGCAAAATTAGTCCTTGGGTTTCCACTTGGCCTTGAAGATACTATGCTAGTTCAGAATATTATGGAAATATTCCAGATATATGGGACTGACACTTAAGAGAAAATGCAAACCAAAACAAAAGTAAAAAACTCTAAAAGGTCCCAAACCTTTTCTTAATCCTACAAGGATCAGATCAAACACTGGCCTCCATATAGTCAACAGAGATAAGAGATTTGTGAAACTCTTCAGATGTGGAATTTTAATTTTTTTTAGCTTCTAAAGGTTAGATGTGAGAATAATATGATGATAACCTCTTTATCTACCAGAATAGCAAAATCCAGGCTTAGGGTGCAAGGATGCTTACTTTGATTAAGAGAAACTAACCAGTCTGCATATTTGCTTTAAAAGTTTCCAGATAACCTGAGAAGTGACAAGAAACAGGGACCATAAATAAAATTAAGTACCCCAAAGAAAAAATATACCCTAACTGGCTTTGCTCTGAAAGACAGAATAATTCTGTTTTATGTTGTGTAGCAAAGGAGCTCCAGCAAGTCCTTTCTAGTTTTGTCTGATTTACTGAAAACAAATTCCAGATAGGGTTCTCAGATCCTTTCCTCCTGCATGTTTCTCAAAAGATTTAAAGCTTCACAAGAACAGACCATACCAGAGTAGAGTCTCACTTTTTCAAAAACCCAGGGATAAATAAGAAGGAAAGATCTGAGTCAACAGTTAATAGTCTCCACAGGCCCTTGCACTCTAGTTTTGCTAGGAATATTAAATATTTTTTATATGGTTATTTAATGGTAATACCCATAAGAAATACTTTTCTATTTGGGTTTATAAAATTTAAAACTTATTTTATCATAAGTAAACCTAGAATGGTTCAATAAATAATGGTTAGGCCATGAAGCCTTATAGATTCTTATATCTCTGATTATCAGCCTAGAGATTCATCTGGATTCCTCCAAGGTGGTTCTGATAAGCTCTGAGACATATGCTGAAGGTCAACTGATGACTACAAAAGATAATGGCATTCAGGGCCTTTGATTTTAAAAATAAGACCTGGAATCCACCAACCAACCAGCAAACATAGTCTGTTGTAGCAAACACCTGTTCTATATTCTTCCAGAGTCAAAGGACCTTCCTTTTATTGAAACTATTACAATATTCCTTCAGGAAACTTTTTCCAGCATTCTCAACCCATTTACATCAGAGAAGCAGAATCCAGCCTGTATCCAGACAGGCCGCTGAGTTGGCCTGCCAATCAGAGTATCACATCCTCCCTGCACTGTGAATGATTGGGGGATTCATTTGTTGCAGTCAGAGCCAGTGAAAGTCAATGAGTTTCACAGAGACAGATTCTGTCATTCTGTCACTTGTATGGCAACTGGGCTTGATCTAGACCAAAGTGAGTCACAAGGTGAGAATCTGCTGTGAATGGTACTCATAGTCTACAGAGGGTCTAGATGCATGAAGAAAGGGAAACTGGGTCCTGAAGACACTTAAAGCTCTTAGATCAAGCACACATGAAATGATATATACTGGACTTTTCAGTTCTGCACATAAATAAATTTCCATTTTATGCTTAAGCCAATTTAATATAAATTTTGTGTCATTTGTCACAAAGGGAGTCCTCACTGGTAAAATGAAAATAAAGTAGGAACTGCTGATAATACAATTTCAGGCAATACAACATTGGTGATAAAACTAGAAATAATTCAACTGAAAAGGAAAAACTGTACAAGAGAAATTGTTCTTTTTAAAACTTTGTTCTTTTGAAACTGCCTAGCTCTGTTACTGCTTCATTGCTTTGTACTTTCTTGACCCCATGGTTGCTTTCTAATGATGAGAGCATAACTGAACTTGCAGGATGCCTGATTGTACCATTGTACAAAGCTTCGTGAACTGATGATCATTGATCTACCCTTGTAAACAATGATCTCACCCTGCTAGCTAATCAGAAGAACTGCCAGGCTGTTCTGTCTCACCTTTGTACCTCCTTTGTACTGCCTGCTTGTGCATCATACAAAAGCCCTAGACCACCAGAGATCAGGGCCTGATATTCTGGGAATGATCCCAATCAGTGCCCATCCGATGTTAAATAAATCTGCTTCCAAATCCTGGGTGTCATTTTGATGTTTCTGTTTGCCATTGCATCTGGTGTGTTGGTCGGGAAGACCTACCATGATGACCTCTTTGGTCACCAGTCACGGCCCTTGAGGGTGGAGCAAGGACCTCTCAAGGTCCCAACAGGAAAGCATGCCCTTGAGGTTTCTTGATTCCCCTTGGAGGTCTGGAGGAGGATTTCTGGCTCCCCGCTCAAGTGGCTCACATTGGACCCCAAAGGGAGGAAGATGCAATCTGTCTGTGTCTACCTGCCTGCCTGATTCTGGTAAGACCCCCAGGGAAACCCCAGTTAGTCTGTCTGTCAGACCTGCTCACTTGAGCAGAAGAAGAGCTTGATCAACTCTTGTTAGTTAAGACCACCCTCAAGGGAAGGGGAATTGGAATGTTTAAACTCTGAGGGCCTGCTGAATGAATGTGTTAGTGAATGGAATTGACAGCAAAAGCCACAGGCTGCTCCATCTGTGCACCAAGACTGGGAAGCACTGGTTGCAGTGGCTGATTGGGCCCTCACCTGATGTTCCATGGCAATCGACATATGGCATAATGAAGGCCTCGCACCCTCCTTAGCTAAGCGCGCCTAAGTCCCTGCAAGGGGAATGGCCAGGGGGCATCTGAATGGTCTCTTTCTGAGGGGCACCCACTCTTTGTCTGTTACACCATCATTCAACGGTACACAACATGCACTACAGGGAGATAGAATGGGAACTAATTAGTTAAAACCCACAGCCCCTGACTGCAGAAAAAGGGGATTTTAAAGAGTTAAAAATAAAACCAAACTGCTCCCTGAATCTCAAAGAAAAAAAAATGGAAAAAAAGGCCCATTCTTCTTGAGAATTCTGCCTTGGCACCCTCATCGGCTGCTTCACTCCCTGCTCCCAACTCGTCTATTTCCAGCCAGTTGAACTGGTTCCAGATAACCATTACCTGTAATCAGCCACAAAGTCCCTCCCTCCAGAGGCTTCTGCTTGCATGCCAATCCTGGTCAGATGGTGTCATCTAACACCCACCTAAGATGACTGTCAACAATTCCTTCTAAGTTCCACATTTTGACTGAGGAATAGTTGGACTGTCAGCCCTGACAAATGAGTTGCACCCTGTCAGGCCTGAATAGATAGGACAGACCACGCTCTATCAAATTGGGCCCCTGAGAGCCTGCAGTCATTGCACAGTTTGGGGCAAACCTGTGACTTTCCTGGTAGACAATGGAATAGAACTCTCTGCCTTCAGAAGTCCCCTCTGTCAAAAAGTTACCATCACTGGAGCAACTGGGATTCTTGCCTCTCACCCCTTCTGCCAGGCACAAACTTGCAGCCTGAGAGGACACCTCACTAAACATGAATCCCTGTATAAGACAGTCCCCATACCACTTCTGGGAAGAGACCTCTTCTTCAAGTTAGAAGCGACTGTCTCCTTTGCACCAAGCCAGTCAACCTCCCTCTCATTTAACACTGCACTTACAACTTTGACTGTTCCCTGAGAAGAAGATGATGCCTGCATCAGCCTGAGAGATAACCACAGTCCTGAAGTTTTGAAGACACTCCTCCCAGAGGTATGAACTAAGGTCTCACTTCTGGGCCTGGCCATCAATGATGCCACCTCACCACGAACCCCCCCCATTGCTGTCAGGTGTCATGGGAAGCACAAACAGGCATCCAGCCACACATCAGCCTGATAGACTGTTAATCATCTTGGGCAAGATCTCCATGCTGTGAAAAATGCAGAAAAGATGCCTCCCTCTGCTTTCAAGTTGCTCCAATAAGCCCCTTTAACTGGGAAAATCTTGAGATAAAAGGCTGGCTCACTTGGACTCAATTGCCATAAGGGGTTAAAAACTCCCATCTTGGCTGTGCACCTGTGTCCAGCACGACAAGAAAGCCATCCTAGTCATCAAAACAAATCCACAAGGCCATCTGAGAGGCTCTCAGATTCAGCCCAAGAAAGAAAAGCTTTATCCTGTTCTGCCTGAGGACCCTGTGTCCAACCTGCCTCCTCCTTACATTCATCAACCCCAAGCTGCTCAGCCAGCCATGATGCCACCACCATCAGTTCTGTCTCCTGCACCACAGCCTCCTGCTCTATTGTCAGCACCTCCTTCTGACTCTGTTTAATACTGAAGAATGCTGCCTTATTTTAGATGGGGCCCAAGCCTGGTTAAAGTTAAAAGTCCTGCCATTGTGGTTGATCCTGACACTTGGGTGAACACAGGCCTCCCCTGAGCACATCCAAACTGGGACTGTAATGTGACAAAAGGCCATGAAGCCTTAGATCAGTACCACACTGCTCTCCTGGCAGGCCTTAAAGAGGGAGGCAAGAAGCTAATAAACATGTCTAAAGTTACTGAAGTTTCCCACTGGAAAGAAATTCTGCCAAAGCAGATCCTGTGAGATTGATGGATGCTTTATCAAACATGAACTCCTGTACATGCTTGAGTGCCCTATACCTCTCCTAGGATGTGACCAGCCTTCCTCACATTTGGGTCCACTGTTCTGGACTTGGTATTGACTCTGACTGTACCCCAGGAAGGAAGAATAGCACGTGTTATTCATAACCCTGAAATTTTGAGAGACTCTTTTCCTGAAGTATGGGCAAAGGACTCACCGTCAGGGGCTTGCTATCAATCATGACCCTTGGTGATCAAGCTCTGTCCCAAGGCAACCCCCACCTGCATCAAACAATACACTTCTCCTGCCTGTAAAGCCAGCTCAAGATCTCCAAGCTGCCAATGCCATCACAATTGCTCTCTATATACATTGCCTCAGTCTTCTGCCACCTGCCTGGACCTAAGAATGCCCTCTTCTGCCTTCGATTGGCTCCTGTCAGCCAGTCCCTCCTTGCAACTGACCTGGACTCAACCTCCCAGAGGTTCAAAAACTTGTTTGCTCTTTGAAAATCACTTCTGATTGATGACACTCAAGCTGCCTGCTGAAAAGACACAAAAGCTCTGCTACAATATCTGGCAGAAACTGGTTACAAGAAAGAAACTACAAATTTCTTGGAACTGTTGGCTTCTATATTCTTACTCAGACTGTCAGTCCCTGGAAGCGCCCAATGGCCTCTAAGGGCTGCCTCCCCCCTTTACCTAATCTGGTCCAGAGGCCTAAGCCCCCTCCAGGGATCGAATTGACTGAAACATCAATCCCATCAATCCTTGCCCCCACTGTATGCTCTGCAAGCTCAAGCCACTGTGCTGGCACCTGTACCCCTGCAGCCAGCTCAGGCTTCAGCATCTGTGTCACCAGTCCCAACATCCCATTCCCTACCTGTACTGGATGGACAATAAAAGTTTGTAGCATCCTGCTATAAAAAAATCATCCCTAGATATGGCCTAACCTTGATCACTGGCAGTGACAATAGGACTGCATTTGGAGCAGAGGTAACTCAAAAACTAGATTTAAAAAAACTAGATTAAATAAAAATTACATACAGCTTGTAGCCAGTAAAAGACCAGCTATATCTGTAGACATTCCTGCACACACATATAACCCAGGTACATATTAACTACCTCTACAAGTTTCAGAAATCCAGCCTTAGATATGCTGAAAAATTTACCTGGACAGCTCCTCCAAGGTTCACTCTGTAAAGACAATGCACGCTGACCAGTCCACACACAGCTGAAGCCTGAGGACACCGTTCACAGGATCGCTCATCCCTGTTCCCCTTGATTTTTGTGTCTTTTCAGGCTGCTTACTCTAGTCCTTGCTTCCCTGCCCACCTGCTAGCTAATTGACCTGAATTTTGCTTATACCAGTCCTTGCCTCCCTACCCCCTGCTAGCTGTGTTTTTTGCCTTAAATTCTATGGATGGTTGCCCCAAGAGAATAGAACAATCAGTCAAACACTTGACCAAGATTTGATGAGCATCCAAGGCACACTGGACACTCTCCTAGATCAGATTAACTCCCTCACTACCTTGCCAGAGTAATGTTATAGAACAGACAGGCTTAAATTCTACTTGGGCCTTGTCTCAGAAGATCACATGTAATATGCCCAGCAAAGATTTACCAGGGAAACTAAAAGAGGGGAGAAATGTAACAGAAAATGCCCTGCCAGCCAGTATACTTCAGTTTGTTAGTAGCCCAGGTAATAGTTCCTGTTCCTGTTCTGGTTGCTCCTGTCTCTTAGAAATGACTGGTCCCTATGATGCACGTTGTATAAACCAATCCCCAATTGACAAGCCATTCTGCCTGTGTACTTCCTGCTTGCTTATCTCCTACAAGCCCCAGACCCCCAGAGATCAGGGACTGATATTCTGGGAATGATCCCAATCAGTGCCCATCGACATAAATAAATCTGCCTCCAAATCCTGGGTGTCATTTTAGTGTTTCTGCTTGCCATTGCACAACTACATTGCCAAGCAGGACTTATTCTCTCAACAATAACATTTCAATGGGACCAACCTTTTTCAGTGTCTACTTTGCTTCTGAATAAATGGGAATTCTAATTTTTAAACAATAACCCTAAAATAAGATGTTAATCTAATAATGTGAGATAAAAATGGAGGCTCAGTCCTAGGGAAAAAAATTAAGATAGTAACAATTTATTACTGAAGTTTTGATTCCAGTTACAGAGGGAAATGTTATATGGAGATAACCATGGACAAAACATAGGAAAACACCTATTTTAAATAGTTGCTATGTTAAATAGATGCTAGAGAACAACCCAAATCAGGCAGAACTGGAAAGGACTTAACCTTTGAAAGATGGAAGTTATGTTGGCCGAGATCTGTTTGTGTCCTGCTTTGAAGACACTCTCCAATCCACAAAGTGCAGAATGGATAGAAATCAAGTAGAAAATCACAAATTAATTGGCTTGAGGTGTTAGAAGATGGAATTTGGACAACTATAACACCTGAAAATTGAAGCAGGGAATCCCAGGAAGACTAAATGAAGATCCCCAAACATGCATATATCTATAACATTCCTTCACATCCTTGCCTGACCCCTGACATGCACATGGATAGAAAAACTCCAGGGATTCTGATGGAAATAGCTGGAAGGCTAAAAAAGCTGAGCAGAGATTTCAGCTGCTGACCATAACAGGGGAGCTATAGTATTAAGTCAAAACCCTGTCAAATTACAGGGGCTTGATAAATAGCTCAGGTTTCTCATTGACATTCCAGAAAAGTCATCCTTAAGGACAAAACCTATGTCCTAGAGCGAAGGATTTACCCTTAGATAAGAGACAAAACCAAAATGAACCCATCTTATCAAAGGTATAAAACTAAGTTGTACAAGTCTAAAATTATTAGCTGGTAAATTAACTCTTGGCTAGAAAAATAAAATCACACTCTTCAAAGGAAGATAACAGAATCTAAAGCCTCTATGCATATTATCTACAATTTTCAATGTACAGTATATTATCCACAGTGTTCCAATTTTTTTAAAAAAGATAGGGAAATAAAAAGGAAATGATAGGAAACTTAAAATACACAGTCAGCTAGGCATGGGGCATACATCTATAATCCTAGCACTCTGGGAGGCTGATGCAGGAAGATCACAAGTTCAAGCCTACCCTGCACAACTTAGTGACTTAGTGAGACCCTGTCTCAAAATAAAAATATAAAATGGGCTAGGGATATAGCTCAGTGCAAAGGCCCTGGGTTCACTTTCCCATATCATAACTAACTAACTAACTAAATAGTCATAGTGAAAAGATGGAGAATTTCAGCAGATTAGTAGAACCAAATGAAAAATCTTAGAATCAAAAATACAATACATGAAATGAAAAATTTATTGTATGTACTTGATATCAAATTGGAGACAGCCATAAGAAAGATCAGTACATCGAAGATAGAAATTAGTCACTAGAAATTGTCTAATATGAAGAACAGAGAAAACAAATGAAAAAACCCCCAAACTGACTGACCTGTGGATCTATAACAAATGGTCTGACAGGCATTTATATCTGTAGCCTCAGAAAAAAGAAGGGAGAGAAGAGCTACTGAAAAATTATTTGAGGAAATAAAAACCAAATATTCCTCCAGTTTGGTGAAAAACATTGACTTTTGGAACTAAGAAACTCAGTAAATCCCAATAAATATAAATGTAGAGGAAAAAAAATCAAACAGGTTCATCATATTAAAATGATAAACCAAAAACAAAGAGAAAATGTTGAAAAAATAGCCAAGCAGAGCAAAAAATTACAGCATTCACAGGAAAAATGATTGGAATGACTGCTGACCTCTGTATCCGAAACAATGAAGGCGGGAAGACAAAGAAACATCACCTTTAAAGTGCTGAAAGAAAAAATAGCAATGAGAGCTGTCAGTTCAGAATTCTGCGTCCAACAAAGCTATGCTTCCTAAATTAACACAAAGCAAAGATATGTTCAGAGAAAAGTAAAAGCTGAGAAAATGTGATTTTTCAGTAAACATACTCTGCGAGTAATGCTCAATGAAGTTCTTACACTAACTTGGAATGACAGAAAGAAGAGTATCAGAAGAAAATCAAGCAAAAACCATGGGTTCAGGGGAGGGAGAAGAAAAACTAATAATCTCATTGTCAGCCCTATAGCTAGCAACATTGAGGAGAGATACCACTGGCCTAAAAATGATTCTTTATAAGTAAAAATTTCATTTTTAGTGATAGAGAAGTTGGAAAGTAATCTTACATATGATTATTGTATATATTATTTATTGTTATATATTAATTAATGACTGAATAGTAATATATTTTTACATACTAATATATTGCTTTATTATATGTTAAGAATTTTGTGGTCTAACAAGGACTTCTATTTCAGTTTGGATTTAAAAAATGAAATACAATTAAATTTAATTACTCATTAAAAGGTATGTACAAATTAAATCCATCTTTATAAACTATTTCTACCTGTATCTACCTCATATGTCTAGTGCTATTTCTATACATACATATGGAAGAAATAATGTTCATTTTATGCTAAGAATATTTGTGGAGGGTATGAATATATGCATATATATATTCATCTTTGTACTGCTGTTCAGGGAGTGGGTGGGTTTTGGTTTAATACTGAGCATGCATCACATTTACAATATCAATAGCGTGTGTTGTAAAAAGAGAGGACAAGAGGCAGAAAAGAGATGCTGGAAGCATTTTTTAATACGTGGTGGTAAAAATAAAATGATTCTTTTTTATTTTGTTTTATAATCTCCAAAAGTAAAATAACTACCAAACAGATTAGTCAACAGGGACACACCAATAAACACTAGGAGTCAGGCTCTGTCCCTCCTGGGTCCTCCAGTTCCATCCTCTGTGTCACTGAGTGTGCAGGGCCTGAGCCTCGGCCACTCACGGCAGGCACTGCAGGGATGGAAGGGCACTGCCATTAGTAGTGTTGATCTGTTAACCACCTTCACGCCTTTTGCATTTTCTGGATAAAACACGTTAATTCTCTTTTCTGTATGGGTGAAGCTAAAGTGTTAGATGCCCACATTGTGCTTGGTGTGTGTGTGTGTGTGTTGTTTTTCAAAGGAGTTTGACATGTGCTTGAAAGCTTTCTGACAGTGCTTTGATTGTTTGGGGGAGAGGGAGGGCTAGCAAAATCAGAAGAATGTGTAGCATAAAAAATGAAGTTAAAAGAAGGCTACTGTTCATATAACTAATCTTTACATTGAATCTTTTCTGGCAGAAAGGGCAGATGCAGCCTCCATTTCAGTTCTGTAAAAAAAAAAAAAAAAAAGTCCTGACATTTCTGTAAGGAGGCTGAAAAATACACAGGCTATGGAAATACTAACCTGCAACCAGATGACACAGAATATATCTTCTACAGAACCTACAAACCAGTAGATAACCCTAGAAACCTGTTCTGCTGGTATAAAGAGAATGCTAGTAGGAAGAGGTAAATACATACTTTCTTTGTACACCCTCCCACCAAGCCAAGAACTATGACTGACTACCATCTGCAGAAACTTAGAAATTAGACTGCAGGCTGTAATGTTACTGGAAGGGAGAGAAAAATTGCTGTATAGCATTTACATTTTAGACTAAAAATGCTAGAGGAAAATAGTTTCTATTTGGCTTTTGTACAGCCTAGAAAACCTACATGTACCCAATTGACCTTCCAGGTGGTCACTTTGTGTTGACACGTGGCTTTTTTTTTTTTTTTGGAAACAGGAATTGAACTCAGGGCCTCACGCTTGCCAGGCAGACGCCATGCTGCTGAGTTATACCCTTGGCCCTTGTGTTGACCATGGTCTTTATCTCCAGGGGTGCCCAGCTTCTGAAGTCAGATGTGATAGGAGAACATCAGTGAGGTTCAGAATTATGCTGTGCTGAACTGGGTGCGGCGACAGATGCCTATAACCCCAGCACTCTCGGAGGCTGAGGCAAAAGGATTGCTTATTTGAGCCCAGCATAGGAAACTCAGTAAACTTGCCTATACCCTGTCTCAAAATAAAATTTTTTTAAAAGGGCTGAAGATGTAGCTTTCTGCAGAGGCCCGGGGTTCAATCTTTGGTACGACAAAAACAAATCAAAAACCATACTGTGTTGTACAAAGACCTGTGCTGTGGTTGGCCTCGGGTGGTTGGCTTTGCAGAGTCAAGATCAGTCCTGAAACCCACATGACAGATGCTCCTGGATAAACTGAGGCTACCAATAGCACCTGTATCATCTAAGTCCCCAGGCATTGGCTCATGACCACAGATAAAGGGTCCCATCTTCTGCAAGGTCCTGCTTTGGCCTCTCTGTGGAGTGCAGCTTGCTGTTCAACCAGGGAATCACTTTCTCTGTTAATATTCCTTTTTAAAATGATAATGTGATATCAAGGGGACAGGGGGTTATGAAAGGGAAGAGCAGAGACCACTGGAAAGCAGACTGGCAGACATGAACTTGCAAAAGCATGACCAGTGATGCTAATGTGGACAGCTTGTGTAGAGGATGCTTGACAATCTGTAGGGCGCTGTGTGAAATGTTTTTCATATGTTATCTTATTCATCCTCATGGAAACCTTCAGAGGTGCACTTTATACTTTTCCCCCACTTTAGGGATGAAATGACAGGGGCTTAGAGCTGGTTTGCCTCAAGTACCAATACTAGGAAGAAGAGGACCAGATCCGTGCCAGTCTGACTCTACCCTTACCTTCTCCTTCTCTACCCCCTGCCCCCACAAACAAAGCCCCTGCCTTTAGGAAAGAAGCCCTGACAATCATTCTTACCTTGTAAAAATCCACTTGGAGACAGTAGGGGATGCACTGCCTCTTGCAGGAGAGAAAACTTTTAAAACTTCTCTCAAGTGATGGAAAGGATGCTTTTCTACCAACTCTGCCTGTGTGTGATCTGCACTTCCCAGAATTCTGGATGGTGGGGTAAGTATTGCACATCAGCCTTCGCTTGTTGATGAAGTCAGGAGCTGGTACAGTGATGTTTGCCAGGAACAGAGGCTCCACAGGAATGAAAACCTGTATCACCGCGCGGGAGCTCTGTTGCCGGCTCCGCCTCATGGGTGTTTGTGGCAGGGGGTATGAGCTGTATGGCTCTGAGGAGTCTGTTTCTGCCCTCAGTTTCTTTCCTCATCCCTAAAATGAGGGAAGTGGATGGGGAGATTGCAAAGAAGGTGTTTAAACAATATAGATGTTGTAATATCTATGAGAAATCAATAAAGATTCTGACTTTTAAAACTTCAAATTTGTCGTGGTATATTTTACCCAAGAGATTGCCAATGACTGAAGTTTGAAAGAATTGGACTAATGAAGGGATAACAAAACAGGTGCTCTTGAACTTGCTGGTGGATAGGTAAATAGGTTCAATCCCTTTGGCTAGCTATTAAAATGTAGTAGTGGTAGTAATAATAATAATGATAATGACAATCATAACAAATTGTAATGCATATATATTTACACTATAAATCGCTTCTCAGAGATTCTTTAGAGATAGATTTGCCCATGGAATGTTAATTACAGTTCTGTTTATTGAAACAGAAATCAGGGATGACCAGCATGACCTTGGGTAAGAGCTGGTCCATTAAATTGTGCTACATTCAAGCAATGGAATACTACACAGGCATTAAAAAGAATGAGGTAGGTGAATGTGTGCTGTTAGAACAGGAGCTAAAAACAAAAAGATCTGTAAGAGAAAAATATGTTGAACAACACAGTAAGTGCCCACAGTAAGTGACTGTGTGGTTTTTAAGGATTGTGTGTATATATACAACTTTTCTGGGAGGATTTGCTTTAAAAATAATTGTTAACAGTGGTTATCATGGGAAGGGACTTAGGGGCCCAGGATGAAAGGGAGGGTTTTTAACTGTAGAGATTTGGTACTCTTTGAAATCTTTGCTTTGCATATATAATTATATTTTCTTTTAAAAAACTAGTATAAAAATGTATTTTTCAGTCTATCAGAGATCATAAGAAAACCAAAATACAACAGGGAAATTATGTACATTATATAAAACACTATACAGTAAAACCCTGGTTTGCAAGAATAGGTCGTTCTGCTCATAACCTGGAGCACATGTATATCAAAGCATCAAGAAAGAGAGAACCAGTTGTGATCATGTGATGTTCAGCATGACGTACTACTTATATTGCAAGACACTGCTCATTTATCAAGTTAAAATTTTTTAGAAATGTTTGCTTGTCTTGCAGAATACTTACAGACCTAGTCACAATCCAAGGTCTGATTGTGTTACATATACACATACATATATCTGATTACATACACCGTTACATATATATAATATATGTCCACTATATTACATGCGTATATGTGTATGCAATATACGATATAAACTCGATATAATAGATAATATTTATATAATGCTATACATTATATTTACATAAATATAAAATAGGTGTTAGATATACACACACACCCCGTTTGGAGGATTTACTGGCCCAAATGGTTAAAGGTAGCAAGCTCATGAAATTCCAGTCATTTCTTCTCTCCAAGTTTGGAAAATCAGCTTTTCCCTTCCATAACCGCAGGCCACAGGAAGCCTAGGTCAGCCACCCTGCACACTGGATTCACCCAAAAGAAAGATCACACCTTTCTGTTCTGTCTGCTGGCCCAGCTTCTCCCCACACCCCCACAAAGTGAACGTGCTCAGCTTCCATCCTCAACTGTGGCCAGAGGAGCCGGGCACACAGAGGCCTCCTTGTAAGCCGCATGGAAGGCAAATGGGCTAGTGCTTCTTGGCCATGGCCTGAAATCTCCAATGTGCACACAAAACAATCAAACATCTCTGATTCACATTTGTTGAATGTTCTCAAGCCCTGAGAGAAAAGGAGTCAAAAATAGTGAGGAGCTTTGAAACCCTTGAGGAAAAGGCACTCTTCAACAAACTTGTTTTTTCACCATTCAATGAACAAAAAGTTTCACTGTTTCGACCACCAAGAGAACAGCCAAGTTTTCAGAAACGCAGTCACACTTTTGGCTGATGTCAGGAGATTTTCCAACTGGGCTTTCATGTGCATACGTACGGGTGGTCTGCCTGACCTACCACAGACTTTGCTGTGCCAACAATTTTGTTTGTAAATCTGTAATAACAAAGCTTGTATACTCATTGCAAGCTAGATGGCCAGGACTTGTTGTGAAAGGGGAAACACAAAGGTGTGTTTCGATGCCTCCATTACTAAGAAAACGTTGGTTCTACGGGAGATGGAAATGTCACTTTAAACAGATCCCTTGCATCTTTATGGGTAAGTAGAGCTGACTTGCAGTTCCTTCTACAGAAACTCAAGATTGATTTATTTCCACTGGGCAGATTAAAATACACAGTGTTTTCATGGGGATGACTGGACTTCATAAATTTGTCACTGCCTGGCCATGTGCAGGCTTTGATCCTTTCAGTCAGGCCTGGTTTTGAGCTGGGAGCATTTAGCTGCCGGGTGTGACACGTGTGTCTGTATCCATTCCCCCTGCATGTTGAACTTGGCTGTCCCCATCAGAGAAAAGCAGACAGTGCCAGCTCTTGGGTAAAGGCCACACTACAATGCTGGCTTTTTCTGTTTTAAAGTAAAGCTATTTTAAAGTAAAGAAGTCCCCAGACCATGTGGCTCCTGGCTGAAAGGCAGCCTGGCTACCATGTCTGTCTTCTTCTCAGTCATCAGGGGGAGACTGCTGGCTGGTCCGGTCAGGCCATAATTACCTTTCTCCCACCCTAACCCTTTAGTGTCCCATTCAAAGAGGACTCCATCCCCCAAGAGAAATACTATCCAATCTGATCCACATAATTCGCTACAGTTCAATAAACAGCAACTGAGCTTGCTGAAGGTTGGCATGGTGCTGGCACCAGGAATATAAACTAAGACCCAGTTTCCTGTCTTCAAGAAGCCCATTTGCCAGCAGGGAAGACAGACAACCCAACAACAAAGTGGTCAGTGTGTGAATGAGACCCACCCTCTGGATTGTGAATATGGACCAACCAAAGTACTATTACAGCGTTAGAGGGGTTTGGGTGCTGATGGTTGGGTGGGCAACTGAATCACGGAGAGCTGTTTAAAGAGATGGCAACTAACATGGGTCTCAGAGGATGCATAGCAGTAGCCAAGGGAAGATGATACAAAAGGACCTAGGCAAAAGAGCAAAGGTGTGGGGAATAGTACAGTGTTTGTGTGGATGGAGTGTAAGGTAAAAGGAAGGGGCAAGCATGTATTGGGGCTTCCTCAACTTTAAAAAAAAATAATGTTCCATTCTATAGATAAGAATCTGGGGGATCCACAAAGTCTGAATTTTTCAGGGTTCTCCAACTAGTACTAAAGCAACCAGTGCTCAAGTCCAGGTTGGTGGGATACAAAGCCTTGCTCTTGACCACTACATACAGACTACTAAAAATGAACATGATGGAGACTTTCTGGTAATTGGGTAGAGCAAGCTCTTGCTTTCTGGAAGCTGTGAAGGACACAGAAATGATCTTGATAGCAAGGAGTAGCCACAGTGGCCTGCAGGAGCAAGGGTAGTCTGTGGAGGAGGTAAGAACGACCTCAGTAAATGACTGTATCCAGAAGAGCCCATGATGGACAGAGATGCCACAAATGGAATGGCACCCAGCAAAGACAGGTGACAGCTAAGGTTCCCCATGGGAGGGGTGGGACTGAGTGGAAGTGGCAGTACAACAGCTGGAAGTCTTAGCAACCATGAGCAGAGGCAGGGTCACAACAGAATTAAGACCAGAGTAATGGGGAACATGTGGGGAAGGGGACCTGGGTAGGAATGGGGGAGAGATGTTGCACTTTATCCATGTAAGAATAGAGTAAAATAAGCAATCCATATGAGTTAAACATACTCAGCAAGAATTCACCATTTCACCTACTCAGTAGAATTTTTATAGATTCCCTACTATGTAAAATCCACTTTGCCAGGCCCTGATGATATTGTTATGAATGACACATTGTCTTTGTCCCTCCAGAGCTCACATTACCATGGCAGGGATGGAAAAACATAGATACACAATGCAATGTCAAGTAATGGTGAAAGTTATCAAGAAAAATGTAGCAGGATAAGGGCTTGGAGCTAATTAGGATTGATAGGCTATTTCCAATAGAGTTGTCTGGGAAGAACTCTCTGAGGAAGAGATATTTCAGCAGAGATCTGAACAAAATGAGATATGAATGCTACAAAGATCAAACAACAAGTGTAAAAGTCCTGGGGTTGAAATGAACTTCAAAGAACAGCAAAAAAGCCCAATATGGCTGAAGTGGAAGACAACACCCAAATAGAAGTAGGAAATATAAGCGTGTTAGATAGATACTTGGAGATTGTGGTAAAATGTCTGAATTCTATTCTGCATTTCATGATCAGGAAATAATCTACATAAAAAATATTTGGCTACTAAGATTAAAAAACAAAGGGCACTGGTTGTATCCACAAGTACACACAGACACACACAAATAGGAAACTAATATTCAATCTCACTTATAAACAGATGAATATAAATATAACATCAATACAACGAAGTGAATAATCCACCATTAAGTTCCAATGTTAATTTTATGCCAGAACTGTAATGATGGTTTAATATTGGTACATTTATAAATACAATTAGATAAATCAATAAATCACACTTTGTAATCATCTTTAAAAGATGCTGAATAGTCAATCAAGTATTATTGTTGATTTTAGGAGAAAAAGATTTTAAAATAAGTATAGCGTGATATTATTAAAATATTAAGGGCCGGTGAGATGGCTCAGCGGCGTACACGCCTGCCTGGCAAGCGCGAGGGCCCGAGTTCGACTCCTGGAACCCACATATGAAAAAAGGGCCGGTGATATCGCTCAGCAGCACGGGCGCCTGCTGGCGCACGAGGTCCTGAGGTCGACCCCCGGTACCCACAAAAAAAAAAAAAAAAAAAAATTAAACCAAGTGCAAGTATTTCTTTTAATGTTAAATCGCTGGAACCATTACCATGAAAAGAAAAAGTTACAGTTGTCTTTCATAGCCCCTATTAATTCACATGACTTTGAAAACATGTTTTCAGACTGTCACAGAATGAGATATTATATTCAAACATCACAAAATCAAATAATTTTTAATGATAACATTCAGGGTTTCTAGAACTGTAATCAGTACACTTTTTCCCCCTAAAATACAATTTAGCAATGAGTTTCTAGAACTTTGAAAATTCTCAGGTCCTATAACTCAGTAGTTCCTCTTTTAGTAATTGAACTAAGGAAATAATCAAATCTGTAGACAAATATTTATCTGTTCATTATGGGGTCATTTATACATTTTTTAAAACAGGCAATAATCTAAATATTGAGTAAGAGGAGAATGACTAAATGAGTTACATCAAATTGATATTACAGACTATAAGACAGTGTTTATAAATCTTGGGGTCATTTTATTTTGTTTTGTTTTTTGGTCTTGGGGAAGGAATGCAGCCTCACACATACTAAGGAAGCACTTTACCACTGAGCTATATCCATAGCCTCCACAAAGCTTGTTTTTGATGAATATTTAATAACATAGAGAAATGTTTACAATACAATGTGAAAAGCATTATATAAAATTAAATGCATAAGATATCTATAAAGTTTATTTTCAAATGTATATCAACTGTTTATGCACAGAAAAAGACTGGAAGAATAAACACTCCAAATCTAACATCTAAATCTATCTCTGAGGGAAGAAATGAGAGTGAGTTTTATTTTCATATGTATACTTCTTTTATATTTTCCAAATGTTCTGTAATACACATTGTTTTGCTTTCACATCTAGAACAAGAAATAAGAAACATTGCTTTTTGAAGTAAGGGGAAGAATTTTTTATCTAATATCACTCATGGGTGATGAGAAATTTCTCTGTTTTAGCAAAAGTTCTTCAGAAACATTTCACAAATCCATTTAAAAATCCACCTCAAGGTAAGAGTTCTCTATTCACATTTCAAAAATGCTTGAAGCTTTTATTTTGGATCCTTTAGATATTTCAACTAAGTTTAATCTAGTCATTATTTAGTTAATTAAAAATGAATAAATAAGACAAGAAAGACTTTATGGAGGAACTTTATGCAGTTGTGTGGTCTTTGTTGCTCTGCAAATTGTCCATTAGGATCTGGAACAAGCCCAGCATCATCCCAGGAGATAAAAAGAAATGATGGGGCAACCAGAGAACTCTGTGTCCAGTGGAGTAGAGCAATGTATCTGTGGTACAACTCAGCCTTTCTCCATAACCAAAGCCTTCCTGCCTTGAGCTTCCCAGAGGCCTCCTTGGTCATGGGGATTAATGGATGAGAATCATCACAACAGGATATGAATCCACCAAAGCTTTGTGGTAGGTGGGGGAATCAGAACACACACCCAGCTGCTGGCTTGAAGGGTCACAACTTTATCCGGGTTGGCACAGGTGGGTCACACACTTCCACATTCTTCTCCCTTAGGACTCCTGGGAGTATATCAATAATCAAGCAGAACACTTTCCTGCCAAGTACAGATTTTTCCTTAAACCCTTTTTTTCAATGGTTTTCCAATGGCCTAAGTTGGCCCTATTGGAGGAAAGTGACCTGACAGCTTCCCCAGACACATGATATGAACCAGATCCTCCAGGACAGCCTTTGCTGAGGTCCTCAGCCAATTCCACCGATGGACCACAAAAACTTACCTGAAGACATCCCTAAATGGGCTGAGGATTCCATATCCATTTCTACTGCACTACACATTGTGTCAGGGATCCAAGAGAATCAGCACAGCACCCAAATCCCACAAGGCACCTTGCCTCACTGACAGCAAGTGCCACGTCTGCCTCCCTCTGCTACCTATCGCACTTCATTTCACACAGGAGCAGGACCCCTGTCCAACAAAACCCCGAGGCTCCAGGGAGGTGCTGCAGGTCTCTTCTTCTTCCTCCTTTTCTCAGCACCCACTTTCCCAAGAAGCTCCAAGATGCAGCACATTATCAAGAATGTGCTAGACACTCAGACATTGAAATATTTAACTGGGTGATGGAAAACATGGTGACACCTCCACTCATCTATGTGATCAGACTGGATAAAGATGGATGTATTCCTGTGGAGCCCTGTACAGTATTTTGTTTTCTAGGCTCTTTCCAGATATATAGGTGACCTGGATGTGCCCAATGTCATGGGTGCCTTGATGTCATGGTTACCTGGATGTGCACATGATATGAACCAGGGGCCTTTGCTTGGTACTGCGTCCCTTGAATAAACTTTAGGGCCTCATTCAGAGTCTCTGCTGTCTGCCTGACGGTCCACACTGGAAATGCCTTACAGCTGGAAAAGGAAGCCCAGAGATTTTGCAGCTGGGCATGGAAGTGGTGTTTGCAAGTAGAAGAGGTTAAAATGGTGACTCCAACAAGATCCATCTTGACGAGAAGTCTGCATAGCATCCAATGCCCTGGAATGTTCAGCCACTTCAAAAAGAGAGTCATTGCTCGCTATCTGCAGAGGAGCAAAGGTCTTCAGGCCACTTGCTCTGCAAGTGCTGCACAGGAAGCAGTGGCCCAGACTGCCTGGGACCAAGAAGCAGATGTTTTACCACAGCCACTCCAGAGCCTTGATGGCCTGCCACCCAGGACTGGGCAATGGGCCCCGTCCCAGATGTCAGTAACACACCACCAGAGCAGTGAACATCCTCCATGACTGCCGGGCAGTCAGAGAATTCTTTCTGTTTTTAACTCTGCTTGCTCACTGCTGGTGTAAGGATGGGAGACATGGATCATCACCAAGCACTCTCTATCACCCATCCTGCAGCTCCCCGCCTACTATGTTAGGAAGTCCAGAGGCTGGATTTCTCCAGCTCTCACCAAGTGATGTCACTGGACATGTGTGTGAGCTTCAGGTGCCCAGCAAACATCATCTAGTTTGCCCATTGCTGGCTTCACTTTATAGATCAGCCACTCCCGTTGGAAGCTAAATATGAATTTGTGCTGGTGAATTAAATTCACTGCAAATCGGATTCTAATACAGTGAAGATTAAAGTGATATCCCAGTCTGTTATCTTCTCTGACCTTTGAAAAATGGTCAAACATGTGCCTTGCTCTTCCAAGCATGTGCACACACACACACACATACACACACACATGCACTTCACTTCTTAATCTCCGTTATTTTAGAACAGTTTCTCAGCCTCAGCACTATTGCCATCTTGGACAGATAGTTCTTTATGGTGGGGACTGTCCTCTGCATTGTGGAATGTTTAGCAGCATCTCTAACCTCCACCCACTAGATGCCAGTGGCATCCCTCTCCACCCCAGTATGACAACCAAAAATGCCTCCTAATATTGCCAGTTATCCTTCAGAAGCAAAATTTTTCCCATATTCAAATGTCCTTAGACCGAAAAGAGTGGTATACAACATCATTTCTAATTTTTTTTTGAAGCCAGGAGATACTAAAAGTTGAGTAAGAAAGTTTCTCTTTTATAATTTATTTCCTGGATTAAGGAAATCAAGGAGTTTAAGTACTTGGGGAAAAGCCCAAGAGTTCATTGGAAGGTGAAAGAGCCAGCAATTGCTCCTTGAAGTTGTGGAGGATTCAAGACACAGTTCAATGGGACTGTCTGACCCTTCCCCTCATCCTCCTGTCACTTCATCTTCCTGTCTCCTGGCAGGAGGCCTTGGTGATGGGGGAAGATGGTATGAGAGGCTCCAGAATTCTCCACTGTCTTGTCTTCTCTGTCAATATCGACCCTACTGACCTGCTCCATTATGTCAGAGTAGGAACAGGAAGGGAAACACTTTTAGTTATAATGACCAATTTTATCAGAAGTAAAAGTGAGGCAGATTAGGGCATGTCAAACCGGCAGGACAATTAAAGTGTGACCTGCCAATCACAGATACCTATCAGTCTCAGCTGGCTCAAATGTGCAGAACGGCTCGAGAGCCCTGAGCAAGACAGCCCAGATCTGATATCAGAAGATATAAAAGACAGTGACCATTGACCTCATGGCCACTGTTTTCTTACTATTGCAGGGGCCCTCTCTGCATGCAAGGCATATTTTCTCTCTTCTTTTCTTCAGAGTTCACTTATACTTCTTTTTTTCACTTTTATTTCTTTTCTCTCTTCTTTTTATTTCCTTCTCACTTCTACTTCAACTTTTCTTCTTTCACCATCAAGAAACATTAAAGTTTTACATTCATCAGTTATCCCATCCAATTCTTTGAACGGTATTAAAAAAAAAAAAAAAAAAGCCTGGAAAGGACCGCTGGGTACCACACCATCTGGTAACAAGAATTTCAGAATAGCTTCTGGCTGGGGGTGGGGAGTGGCAGCTGCAGCGTCTTTCTCCTGGCTCCCCGATCCCCAGTGAGCCTCACTTTCAGACCATTTTGCATCCTGCCCTGGGATCCCAGATCAATTTTCTCTCTCTGGACTGTGGGCTTCCTAAAAACAGCAGCCACATCATGCTCAAATCATTACTCCTCACAGATAACACAGAGCCTAGCACACATTTTTATTTTAGTAATAGCTGGTATATATTTGGTGCTTAGTTGTACCAGGTACTAAGCACTAAACACTTCATAAACAGCATCTCATTCAGACATTCTTCAAGCCCTAATTAATTATGCCCACTTTACAGAAAGGAAGATAGAAATTTATGGAGTTAAATTGTCTTTGCAAGTCTCCAGGCCTGTTACAGAGCCAAACTGGAGCCCCGGATGTTCAGACAAAGCCTCTTAATCCCTGCACACCCTCAGGTGCTTGTACATATCTGATGGACAAACAGATGCCAGAATCAATTACTGTGCCCTGATGGGCTGCCCGTCAGAGTGTTTGCTGAACTGTGGTGACTGCCAGGTGACCCGGTTCTCTCATCAGAAGGCAATGTGGGGAATCTAGATTCTATCTCACTCCTATGTGGAACACATTCTGAGGGTAACTGAGAAAGTTTTCCTTGGAGCTTGGCCTTTTTCCTGTGTAGGAAGGAAGCCACAGACACCCACTTAGAATTGCTCTCCCTGGGCTTATGTCTGTGACTGTGCCAGATGGATACTCATGGCTTCAAGTTGGGAAGAACTGAAGTAGAAGACAGAGAGGAAATGACTTTGGCCAATATTGGGTCAATTTATTTTGGCAAAAGTTTTTTAACAATGCCTCAGCTGACTCTTGGGCTGCAACCTATTCAGATCATGGTCCTCACACTCCAGGTCTCCAGGTCCCAGAGGAAGGGACACAAACCCAAGTAAGGCTCATACATATAAGTTGAGGGTTGGGAAATGTAATCAAGGTCCAAATGCAATGACACAGGGAGGAAGTAGTTAATACTCTCCAGAAAGACAGAGATCTTCCTCCATGGGAAGCTGGATAAGAATTAGGCCTGAGGAAAGGCTAGAGGACCAAAAGGTACAAGGGGAAGTGACACTAGGTGCAGGCCACTTGGGAGCAAACTCACAGTTATAATGGAAAGGAAACCCAGAGGAAAGCACTGGGTTCTGGGGAGAGGGGCAGTGGGATGAAAGACAGGCTAGGACCCTGCACGAGCACTCATATTGCTCCTTTCATTGGAAAATTCTGCCCTCTTTGTTCAAAGAACAACAGACTATAGATGTGTCTGGTTTTAGTTTGCATGCCACAGACAATGTTCTTGAAACAACTGTTTCTCTGGGAAGAGTCCAAGGAAGCCTTGATAAGGTCCTGAGGAATGGAGACAGGAAAGGAAATGATTCAAACACAGGATGTATTCATGAGCAGGTGACCATTTGGGGCAATGGGTCTCAGCCCCACAGGCAGGGACATGTGCAGGAGACACTGGGACTAACGCTCAAGAGTCAGTCATGTGCTTCTTTCTCCAACTCTCAGTTCAATGCCATTTGTCAGTAAGTTGAATTCAGTCACAGTGGGAGTATTGACATTACAGAAATTAGCAAATGCAATAAATTAAGATTTACTTGTGGTCATATCCTCCCAAGAGCTTGTTTACCAGCACACTGCTGACTTTTGGAGACCTCTGACAGTGTTGTCCTCCTGGAGGACTGGAGGAAACAGACTGTTTATCCCCCAACACCCAGCAATGTTACCTTCCCAGTATTCCAGCTTGGTCTAGAATGGAACAAGCTCACCTCAGCTGCAAAATACCCTCAGGTAGAAGTCTAAGCTATTTGTAATACAAATCTTCAATGAGAGTGTAAGGGAATAGAGGGCTCGGGCCAAGGCCCTCACACCATGGGTCTGAATTACCTATGGGCTATACTGAATAAAAGGTCCCCTATCCTGGGAGAAATTGCTAAGCCAGTGAGTGGAGCCCACATACTGTTTCCATCATCCAGTTCTCATGGCCTTTCCCACACACTCATCTATACACTCCCTCCTGGTGGCAGGAAACCAATCTTCGCAGGTTTAGCAGATTACCACGCTATTATCCACCCAGAGCTCACACACTTCTTAGGGATATTTTCACTCTAGTACAGCTCCAAAAACATGGAAAAGTCTTCAGGATCTTTTGAGGCATTAAATTGATATTCAAGGAGCAGATATGTTAAAATAACAAGCCCCATCCCCTCCATACACATCTACACCCACATCCCCAATAAATGAAGTTCATTCTGCTGCCCCAAAAGTAAAATTCTAAGCACATGAAAAGTAAGGCCTGAAAGATGACAACTCACCTTAAGTATGTTAGGCCATACTTTCCCAATGGTAGATGCTCCACTTGCTGGGTATTCCAGAGAATAAGGTTTTGTTATTAGGCCATCCTCTCTGCACCCCAGTACTGTCACTTGGGACACTGGAAGTATATGTGGATTTGGCTCTCATTTTCATCTCGTGAACTTTGACATGCTCTCTTCCCTTCTCGGGGATTTGGTGCAGGCAAATGAGATACTGTCTCCAAAGTGCTGAGATCTCCTTGGAATCAATGCCTTGTAGGAAGATAAGGGAGGTCACACAGCAAATCTATTGCTGCACTTTGGAGGGAGCCAGTGTGGTAAAACCCAGGGTCCAGGGACAATAATGGGGAACACAGCCAATAACGTTCACCTACAGGGGCTGGAGTACAAAAGATGAAGTAGGTTCAGGAAAGAGGGGAGGAATAGTAGAGGTTATGATATTCTATTTGCTTGCCTGTCCAAAAACATGGATCTATGTTCAAAGATATCCCCCATTCCCTGTACAATTACCTTTTTCCAGCTTTTGTCCCAAATTATTAATAGACAATGCCATCTTTACTCAGCGCTCTAAAAACAATCCTTTTGTTTAACCACAATTTGCAAAAACAATTTCTTCATTGTAAATAAATCCCTAGACTCTACAATATTCCCCAATCCAAGAAAACACAGGAACATATTTTATAAGCTCCATGTATTTCCAAACAAGGGACATTGTTTCACCATAGAAACACTATTTTTAGGAATCCTCCTGACAGCAAAGCCTACGCAGCACTCTTGCAGTGTGAAAATAAAGGCAAGGGTCATGGTGAAGGCAAAGCAGGGAAGGGAACTTGGGCCCTTTTTCTATCTCTTTAGCCTGACACCCAGGGGTCTGAGTGTGACTTCTAGCACTGGGGCCCAATTAGAAAGCCCTGCTGGCCTAGGATTCATTAGCTAGAAGCACAGCCTAAAGAGGCAGGAGACACAGGTCTGGTACTAACAGATTCCTGGGGCAGACAGGGCCACCACAGTGGGGAGACGGGCTTCCTGAGTCAGGGTCAGAATGGTGGTAGTCAACGGTGCACCAACAACCCTGTACTGCATTATCAGACAGGAACGCACACACCGTGTACACTCCTTCTAACTAGCAGTGGGGGATTTGGGTGGAAATAGAGGGTCTTTGTTTACTCCCTCTTTCTGCTGACTTGGTCAGCACAGCACCATCCACTGAGGATCTCTGAGAAATGGTGTTGTCCTCCTGAGAGTGCAGGGCACTGGGAAGTTGGGGTTACCCACCCAGCATCCCGGCTGCAGAATACCCTCACAAGGGAGTAGTGGTTGCTTGCAGTTGCAGACCATTAGTGCCTGATGACTGGGGGTTGCCGAGGGACTATGGCAGCATCTGTAGTGGATCTGAAATACCTAGAGGGCATACCAAATGTCTTTTGCCTATATGCCAGCGTTGTAATGTGATTAACTTTTAGGACCTTTTCTGAGGTGTCACACACATGCACACACACACACACACCTTACTGCCTTATAGAGAACTTTCCAAACATGAACTTTTCCTTTTTCCCTGAGTGACTGAAAAGAAGCAGGAGCCCCCTCAAAAGAAGCAGGAATAAGATGGATTCCATGATCTCAGCTCCTGTTCACCATCACAGATGGTGCCTGCTCAAACCCCACAACCCTCTGAGGCCGACTAAAGCTCCCATGCACTCCTCGATGGGACAGGTGGCAGGTGGGTTGGAAATTGCCACTCAAGTCCAGCAGACAAGGTGTTGGGTTGGGAAACCTCAACCATGAGAACCTTCTTCCCCAGGGGAAACGTGCAAGAGCCACGGAGTCAATGACTTTCCTCAGAAATGTGCCAACACTCAGGATGCTGAGGATCCAACCCTCAGTGATGCCAGCAGGATGCTTTGTTGCCCACACTCTGTGGCCATTAACCACTGTGTTCATATACAGGTCCTAGGCATTCACAAGCCACCTGCAATTTCTCAGTATCTTACTTTCCAGCTCCTTCACCCAGTGCTTCTGTCCTGATGCTCACTGAGAATGTCAAAAGCACACACTTGTGCTGTGAATATACACTTTTGCACATAATTTTGTTATGAATCAGTGCTGTACACAGAGATTGTGAGTATTTAGAAGAAAAGCTGGGGACTTGTTCGGTGCCCATCACCCTATTTCCAGTATTATCTCTGACTTCTGTCTCCCTCTTTCTCCACTTTCCCGGTTTAAGAGTGGAGCTTCTGACCTGAGTCAAGCCATCTACTCCTTCCCTTTCCTATCACAGGGCATGCTTAGTGGTGGGGATGAAGCTAGGTGGAATCAATCAGAATGACTGTCAATAATTTTACTATGCATTTAGGACAAAACACTCACTTCTGCTGTACTTGGGGTGCTGCCATGCAGAGATAGAGAAAGAGCCCCCCAAAGGACACGAGGTCAAGGGATGAATCCCACGGTATGGTCAGAGTGCCAAATCAAGCTGCGATTACACCTCATGTACCTCTGGGCTGTCAGCTTAAAAATAGATCTAGATTCTCTTTGGGCTTAGGACACTTTGAATTAGGTTCCCTATCACTTACACCTTCAAAAAGCCCCATTCATGGGCCTTTAACTGGTGGTTTATTTGCTTTCCATTGGCTTCTGAGGGCCCAAGCACTTCCCACTGCTCAGCCCTCCAGAGGCAAGTGGGCATTTTGCGGGGGTGGGATGGGGTGGGCTCTGCTTCCAGACCCTCTTCTAACCTGAAATCTGGGAGTCATCCTTGCTTCCTCTTGTCCCTTGCTTCCTGGATCCAAGAAATTATCATGTCTGATTAATTGCACTTCCAGACAGCTTTCGGCTCCACCCATTCACCCTAGTCTGAGCTCCTGTCATCTTTTGTGAGGGTTCTGAAATAGCCCGTTAGTATCCCTGCTCCACACCTGTCTCCTCCAATCCTTTCTCCAGTAGCATCTAAAGCAGAATTACAAAATTCCAATCAGGTCACTGAACCTACTCCTTCCTGCTTACCTTGTTTAAATCATTTCAGTGTTTGTCTCACATACAAAGTTCTAGCCAGAGTAGCACTGTTGGATTTCTGGAATGCACCCAGCTTTCTTTTTTTTTTGCATTGATCCTTTATTAGTTCCTATCACTGCTTCAACAAACCACCACAAACTTAGTAGTGTAAAATAATGCAAATTTATTACCTTATAATTGCGTAGGTCAAAAGACCCACAAGTGGGCCTCACCAGCAAAAACCGAGGTGCCAGCAAGGTTGTAATCCTTTCTGAAGGCTGTGGAAGGAATCTGTTCCCTTGTCTTTCAAACTTCTAGAGGCTGCCTGCTTCCCATGGCTTGTGGCTCCTTCCTCCGTCTTCAAACATTACGTCTCTCTGCTTCTTCTGTCATCATATCTTTCTCTGAATGGTGGAAAAGGTTCTCCATTTTTAAAGACTCATATGATTAGATTAGGACCATTTAATAATCCAGGACATGTACCTTCTCAAGGTCCATAACGTCAATCTGCAAAGTCCTTTTGCCATAGGGAAGATATTCACAGGTTCCAGAGATTAGGGTGTGAACACCTGTGGAGGACATTATCCTGCAGGCCACAGGTCCTTTGTATGTGTTGTTTACTTTCCCAAGATGCTTTTCCACCATAGACCCTTTGTTTGTGTCATTTACTTTCCCAAAATGTTTTTCCACCAGTTCAATTCACTTAAATCAAAGGTTGAGTTCTCATAAGGACCTTGCTAATAGTCTATATTAAATTAGACCCTCCTGGTTACTCTGCTACTTCTCCTGTTTCTTGCCCTCATAGAATTTCCAATAGGGCGTACTCAGGAAGACTAACCTAATTACTAGATCAATATTTCCTCCATTAGACTGTAAGCACTAGAAGACCAGAAAATGAATTGATTTTACTAAGCTGCTACTAACATTGTTTGTTGTATGGCAGAAGTATGGAATGAATGAATATACCAATGAATGAGTTAATTGGCCCTGAATTTTTTTCAGATCATAATGTTCACCTTCTTTGTGGGGAGTGGGTACATGTACATCTTAATTCCTTTTCTCATCCCCTTTCCCTCTCCTTCCTCCCCCTCCCTTTATCCTCTTTATATCCTTCCTCTTTGAGAAAGATCTATCTCCCTACTTCCTATTATATCTTATTTTGCTTTTTATTTATACTTTAGGTTTCTCATATAAGAGAAACCATGTGATATTTAAACTCATGTGTGTGACTTATTTCACTTCACATTATGGTCTCAAGGTGCATCCATTTTCCTACAAATGATTCAAATTTATCATTCTTTATGGCAGAGTAATACTCCATTGTGTGTGAATACCACATTTTCTTTATCTATTCATCTGTTGATGGACATATAGGCTGATTCTGAATTTCAGGCTCAGCCCTGCCTTCTTCAAGACCAATCCTGACCTGAGGAAGGATTTAAGTAGTTCTGACCTGGATTTCTGAGTTTCAACATTGAATTTCTGTGCTGCGGCTCCATCCCTGCCTTGGGGCCCAGTCCAGTCTCTCCTCTGATACTCTGAGCCTAAGCCCCTGGCCTGGTCTGCTCTTGCCCTCAGGACTCCTGCTTAGGGTCTAACCTAGGGAGGAACTATATCCCCTCTGCATACCATCTCAGAGTTAACTGTCCACATTATTATCCATCTCTCTCATAAGCAATATGTCCCAGGAGGAAAGCATTTGCTTTTCTTTGTTTGTGCTGGGATCTGCATGACCACCATCCCCTGAACACTCCCCACCTGCTAGTGAAGGAGCAGATACCTGAAAACCTCTACCCTATCCTGATCTCCGGGGATTGCCCTCGGATCCCTGCTTTTCTCTATATGGAGTCCAGAGCTCCAAACTGTCAAAGGCTTTGCTGACTGATCCCCCGCCCAGGGTCATGTCCATACTTCCTGTTTCCAATTCCATCCTCTAGCCTCTATGCTGTGCTGCAAGAATCTTACCTTTAATGCCAATGCTTGGATTAACAATGCTCAGAAATGGGCAGAGCTCCTGAAAGAATATAGGATTTAATCAAACACCATTTGCTGAGCACCTAATCTGCACTAGGTCTTCTACTGAGACTTGCTCAAAAGTGGGCAACCACAAAAACTGCCCATGAGAATATCACCAAGCAGCAAAGAGACACAGAAACCGCCCTAAAATAATCACAGCCCACTTTTGTTGCTAGTACAGAAGGGGTGGGTTGCAGAGGAGGGAAAGGCAGAGGGATTTCCACTTGTCTGTGTCACCAGTCATCCCACTAAGGGGAAAACTCGTCAAAGGCTGACTCTCCTTGGCTTAGATTGGAGGTGAGGCAGTGCAACCCCATTGAAAAGGTTTGGGGTGGAAGCAAGTAGTGCTAATAAGATTTTACTTCTCATTTAAATCTAATTTATGTCTAAATCCAGCAGGACAGAGCCTCAGATTCAGACACTGAAAAGACTAGGAACTGGAAGTTCTGTTCCCCACACAGTTCTCTTCTACCAGGTGAGGCTGGGCCTGTCCAGCTTCACAGAAGCCCTGCAAGGGGCAGTGAAGGTGGCCTAAGCAGAGCATCTGGAGCAGGGCCCAGCTGCCCAAAGAGGCAGGATCAGACAGTCCCCCTGGGGCACTGCTTCACAGAGTCTCGTCTTCAGATGCCAAAGTGCTCAGTTGGAAAATTGCAAAACAGTAGTAAAAAGATTTTTAGGTTGGAAAAATACAGTCCTGGAGCTAACTGATAGGCACCAGCAAAGCTGTGAAGTTCCATCCTCTATCTGCTCAGCTGTGGAGACAGCTGTGGGACAGCCAGGGAGCCAGCAGGCAGGTGACACAGTTCATCGCAGCCATCCCATTGGTCTTGCTCATTTCTGGAATCTCATCAGAAGACCCATGGGAGACAGACATTGGTAGAGCTTGGGACACCTCTCCACCTTTCTTGCAAGCTAATATTAGTCCTTGACTCCAGGCCTTGGTATGGCTGACAGAGTTTTACTGATGCAGTGTGATCTGCCAAACCATTCTGGCTGTGTTTGCTAGAAGCCTGTAAGAAGACAAAGAACACTATAAAAAATAATAAGCGAAGCCGAATACTCTGCCTGTCTCCCTGAGGTAACACCAGCTATTTTCCCATGAAAATAAAGGGAGTAAGGAATAATAAGGAGAAAAAAAGAATCAGAGAAGCCCATCTGTAAAAACAGGAATGATTTCAATGATTCTAAAGTAGCCAAAGAACAATTATTGTATTATTCTCAGGTGATTGAAACTTCTTAAAAATTGAAGGAATTTAAAAGAGAATTAATGTTGTTTTAGTTTTTTTTTTTTAACCAGCATTTTGCAAATGTAGATGAGTCTCAAAATAAATTTGAAGAATCACAGCTCTGTTCTGATGTGAAGGGGCTCCATGGGGTAAGTCATAATCTGGATAAGCAAAGAGTGGATTAAGCAGTAATTTTCAGTAGCTAAAAGAGAACTACAAAGGCACAAGTGCTACCAATTATGTTTCAACACAAACCAGTACCTCCTTAAGCCTCACTGCAGAGAAGGCAAACAAGTTCTTTGTCAACCAGGGTGTTCTTGTGGAAAAACTCGGAACATGCTGGGCACATTAAAGGAGAGATATCTCGCATGTGCAATTACTCAACACATCTTTAAAACTGTAAACACTTGTTCCCATGTGGAGGAGTTTAGAGCTGAGCAGGCTTGGAAAACCCACCTGGCAAGCGGGTTCCCTCCTTTGCTTCTCTCCAGTTGAGTAACAGTCCAGCGCCCGCTGCTCCTCTGAGAGCCAAACACCAGTCAGCAGAGAAATCATTAAGGAGTGGGGAACAGGAGTTCATATGCTGCTATTTTTATCCAGAGCACTCCCTTTCCCCCTCTTTGTATTGATCTCCTCCCATAAACCTTGTCTCCATCTTTCCCCCATCCTGCCTTCCGCATCTAGGGGCACACCTGCAAGCAGTGACATCTGGCTTTCAGCTTGCTGATTTCTCCTGCTTGGATCGGTGAGTGAGAGGACACTGAGATTTCCCAATAAATTCAATGGAGGACAGTTGCCCAGGGTTGGTTTTTAAACAACTATGTGGCCTCAAAAAGTATACCCACCATGTGTGCAAAAATCATCTTTCTCAGGGTGCCCAAAAAAGATGGGAGAATCCAAGGAACACAGCCTGTAAATAGGGGATTAAAGTAAAAAGAAAGCAAGAGTTTTTCTTCACCCATCCATTGGCCCAGGCCTACCTCACCGAGGCCCACCACACAGTCATTCATATGTGTATAGATGAATGAATCACATGTCCAAAAGTAGAAAGACCCCTCAGACAATCCTGCTTAGCTCACTGCCAAGGCAAGGGCATGGCTCTTTCTCCTTTCCCAGGGCTGATGTTACCATCTCCAGCAAGAAACTGATTGTTTTGCCCTTCTGATTTAATTTTCCATTGTGAGGCTGCTGGGGAAGGGAGCAGAGCCAATTTCCTGGCCTCTGAGATCCACACACTCTGGGATCAGCAGAGATGTTTAAAGAAAAAAAGAGTCTGAATTCAGAAGGAAATATACACAGCCATGGAAAGATGGCAATAAATTCATGAGAAATTAAAATTTCACTTGAAGAGGAAATTTTACTATCACCAAATTCTGCCAAATTTAGGATTTGGGGATTGCTAAAGAGGTTTCCAAAATGAAATGATGTCTACAAGTTGTTTGTTTTAAAGGACATAATATGCAGTGAAAATGAAATAATCCTCCCACCCAAATAAGAGTTATTTCTTCCCAGCAGACCTTTTCCAGGCTCCAGTAATTTCACTGTTAATGGGCAGAGGAGAAGTAATCAGCTAGGTAATGGGTACCCCTAGTGCTAAAGTCATTTAATTAGCACCAGTAAATGAGAGCAGCCCAGGTGCTTGGGCATCATTAGCTGTGCCCAAAACATCTCCCACGTTGGCCAGCAATTAGTGCCAAAGATGGGGAGCAAAGCGCCCTTGGAGAAAAAGCTGTCCCAGCCAAGGGTATGAGGGGCTGGAGGTTGAGCTCTTCAACGGGGCAAGAAATGCCAAAGCCCCAAACCTTCTGGAAGTCATCAAGCTTGAGGAAAAAAGACACAAGTTATAGAATCACATAATAAATTAGGATATAATGCCTTACCCTGAATAATAGAGGTTATGTGGGCTTGGCAGCCATATTCCCTAGGTTTGAATCCTAGCTGGATGCTTGGGGCAAGTTATTAAAATCTTTTTGTCTCAGATTTCTTACCTGAAAAAACAGGGCCAGAAATCAAATCTGTCTGAGACTTAAATGAGTTAATGCATATAAACTGCAGAGAAGAGCAGCTAGCAAGGCTTTCATAAGCGTTATTCCTACTATGTTGATTATTTGTGTTATCATTGTATGTTTAGCTCACTTTAATACCATCAATCAATCACAGTTGCCCATGTTCATGAATGGTAGCAGAGCAGCAGTGGTAGTAGTAATAATAATGACAATAGTAATAATGGTTTCTACTTTGTGCTTAGTAGGTGCTAGACTTTCATCTAGATATTCTACATTAGGGACATGGCCCAAGGACCAAATTCAATCACTACCTGTTTTTGAAAATAAAGTTTGATTGGGACACATCATGATCATTCATTCATGTAGTATCTCTGGTTGTTTTTGGCTATAACAGAATTGAGTAGTTGTAACTGAGACCAGGGGAATTATGAAGTCTAAAAGAATTCACTATCTGGACTTTTACAGAAAATATTTGCCAACAGTTTTTATTTTTATTTTTTGAGACAGAGTCTTTCTAAGGTAACACATACCTGGCTGTATCTTGAGATGGTCTCATTAAGGTGCTAATTTACCTAGGCTTGAATTTGAATCCTCCTACGTCAGCCTCCCAGAGTGCTGGAATTACAAGCATGTACCATTCTGCCCAGCTAGTCTAAATTCTTGCAGGAATCTGTGAAATTTTTTCTTATTATTTTCACATAAGGAGACAAGGACTCAGAGAAAGTCAGGGCTATGCCTAAAATCTCTCTGCTGGGGTTAGACCCCACTTGACTCCAGCATATACTGCCCCCCATCACTCCCACTGTGCTCTGCAGGCTTCAGGAGTCCAGAGTGTGTTCTTGGTGCCCTGACCATCACTGTGCCCCAAAGTCTAGGGCCATGGGAGGGGAGGAGGTGAGCACTCTGCTCTCCTCATCCCATGGAGAGGAGGTGCATCTGCAAGGTCAAGTGGTCCTGGGGAGCAATTCTCTGAAGACACACACAGTGGTTTATGTGTAGTCCCTGCTTTGTGTGAGGCATGGTGATGGCAGAGGCAAGTGTCCCGCCAGGTCTGATCCCTGGCTTGGCTGAGGACGGTTTCAGAACTATGACAAGGAGTTGGCATTGAGTCACTCCCCAGAGATGCATGGTGATGCCGGTTTACCAAATGGTGTGGTTGATTACTCAACGGTCTGTCAAACTGCAGATGTGCCCAGACAGAGTTAGTGACTGCTGCCAAGTGTGGTGGGCATGAAGAAGTAGGCTCCTTGTTGGAAAAGCACCCCAGATTTTGAAGACAAAAAGATCATCTCAACTCACCTTTGGTGAGTGCCCGTGTAAGGGCAAAGGGCTACATAGTGCAATAGAAAGGGTATGGTATACTGGGCTTGGAAGTAAGGACCTTGTTGTTCATTAGCTGTGTAGCCTTGAGCAAACCACCTCCCTTCTCTTCTGAGATAAAATGATCTAGGTGATTCTGAAGTCCCCATGCTTTAAAAGTCTGGTCTACTTGTTGCAAGGAAGGCCATCCTAGAAAGAGTGACAATTCAGTAAGCATGTGGCTTTCAACATTATATCATCCAAGTTCAGATTCTCACCCTGCTGTGTGATCCCAGCCAAGTTAGTTACTCTGTGCTCCTCTTTCCTCATTTGTAAAATGGCAAAAATTGTAGGATGCACCTCTGCTATTTTAATCCTACTTTGAGTATAGAGAGACAGGTTATATAAAAGCACTTAACCCAGCATCAGATCCATGAAACATACATTCCGTGAACCCATCATACATGCACACACATCATTATTTTTATCATAGCAGCCATCTTTTTCTCACTTGAGACAATCTCTGAGAAATCAGTTTACAAGGACATCATTTGTAATCCTATCTAGTCAGAATCGGTGTCACCAAAAGACTGATCCTGATGCTGAATCTTTCTGTACATTCATCATCTCAACCTGTATCATCTGAATTGTGAAGTTCTTTTTGCTGAAAATTGTGAGCCTTCTAGAGAGAAGGGGTGGAAGGTTTGCATGTTCTTTTTCCTTCTTTCCTCTTCTCTGACTTCATTTCTGCTACCAGGCTCTGTGACTTATGAGCTGGCATTTGGACTTCCAGCCAGTCACAGTTAAAGGAGTCGACTACAGTGAAGCAGCAGTCAGTCCTTGAAAGCACGAAGTGCCGGCTGCAAATCTGGACTCAGTGTGTTCGTCTCACTGCCTAGAACAGCCCCCCTCCATTACCTCCATGCCTTCCACAGAGGCAGGGCAATCACCCATGTGTCCCACATCTGCTCTTGTCAACACTGCAAGCTTTCTTTCACACAGAGATTGTGTCTATTCGAGGAATAAGAATGATATGTTCCAAAAAAAAAAAAAAAAAGAAAGAAAGAAGAAAGAAAGAAAGAAAGAAAAGAAGGGAAAAAATATAAAGAGATACTGTATTACATATCAATAAGCTGTGTAAAGAAATCTTGAATACTGAAAACAAAGACAGTGATAAGGGCCTTCTCTATTAAAGGCACATGGGCAAGGCCTCTCTGGTCAGCAGATTAGCAGAGATCCAAAGGAAGTGCCTGCTCAAGCCCATGTTGTGCTTTGAGGGAGAAACAAAGCCTCCAGAGGTCACTGAGTAAAGCAATGGCTGCAAACTCTGGAAATGGAGCCTAACTATTCTACAATCCAACCAGAATTCAAGACCCATTTCTGCCACTCCTACCTGCTCAAACATGTGCTAGCGACCTCAGTTAACCCCCTGGATTATAAACCACACTCATCCACCATGGCACTTTGATTTTCCATTTCCATAATCCTCCTCAGCCACCTTACAAGTGTCCACAAGCTGACTCTGCTTGATTCTTCTAAAGCCCACTCCTACAAGCAGATGTTGTCTTCATGGCGAGGTGCTATAGCCAGTGGAATATTTATGTATTTAACACATGTAAAACTTCACAACCTTTTTTTATTAGATTCTCACCTTCTCTTTAAATTTGTCATTGATGAGGTTTTTGTGTCGTTCTATTAACTGCCTTCCCCTCCCAAGCCCTGTAGCTTCTTTCATTGTGTGATTTTTGCACAGTACACTGGTTTTTAGCACTCACACTGTAGCAGTGCTGACTGCAGTAACCACTTCATAGGATTATGAGTCTTGAAGTAGTACTTACCAAAGCACATAACAAGTGAAATGCTGTAAGCATTTCATCATTTTTATTGTTATTATTATTACTTAAAGGGGCCACTCCAGGTGCTGTGTTGAAAATCAACTGTTAGCAGGTAGGAGTAGAAATCCAGAGACCACATATGAGGCTGTTAGAAAAATCCAGATGAGTAGGGAAGGCAGCTTGGACCAGCGCAGTAACTGGAGATGTAGCTGGATTCTGTAGTGAAGGTTTATTCAACAAAATCTGCTGATGGACTGAGTATGGGGTGGGAGAGAAATGGTGACCTCCGAGTTTGGTCTGAGCAAGGAGGTGATGCTCATGCCACCCACTGTGATGGGACAACTGTGGAAAGCACAGGATGTGGTGTAGTCAAATGCACTATTTCTAGCCTGTTCACCATGGGATGCCTGTTAGACGCGCAAGGGGAGGCCATGTGCACAGTCATTTTCCCTGGTTTCTGTTCCCTGTCTTTGCTTCCCTCCTTGGGCTCCCTGTCACCCAGGTCTTCCTTCCTTCTCCAGCAGCCATACGCATTTCTCTTCTGCACTCCTGGTGCAGCTTCCACCCCCTAATCCCACCCCATCAAGAATAATGTCTGCATTCACTTAATGGCTGGGCAATCAAGAACAGAGACTAGGGATGGGGAGGGAAGCTGGCTAGAGCCTGCATTCCACATGCTCTGGGGAAGCTACTGGCATTTGGATGAAATCCTTCTTTCAGGATACTCAGCATCCTCACACCCCAAAGAGTAATGCCTGACTCACCCCATCCCCTGTGATAACCAAACACCCCTGGACCTGGACCTCAACCACAGCATCTTATTCAGGCGGCCACCCCCATTTCTATTGAAAATGCCCTATGGTCTAAAAACAACCCACAGTCACCATGAACAAACTCCAGGGTTTTGCATGCTGCATAAGTCCTGTGGGTTTTACTCATACATGTAATTTGAAACTGCTCGTGATCATTACAATCTGGTGTCCAGATATGCCAGAGATTGCCTTGATGTTAGCTTCCCAGGAAATCTCTCAGTAGCAGGTAGACCAGGAAGATCCATCACCTTAAGAGCCAATGTAACCCTCTCAGAAGCTCTGATCAGCCCCTGTCCATCGCAAATTACAGCATCAAATTCAGTGAGGCACAAGACTCTTCCAAGCTTACCAGCAAGGTCTTAAACCTTCTTTGAGAGCCATTCCCATGGGCAATATCAACATACAAAGTAAAAGCGAAAGCCACTGTATTTGCCAATATCCTTCAATTTCCTTAAGGAATCCATCCAATTCACCCTGGCTGGATCTTCACCCCTTGGTGTATCAGATCAATTGTGAAGTCCTACGTGAGTATGATCAGAAGAATCTGGAAAAATATGACCTAAGCTAAAGGCTAAAATTCAGGGGCTTTAATTTCTCTCCAACTGAGATATAAATTTAGCTACTTGCTAAATTCCAAATAGAGATATTTAAGAGAGCAGGAAAAGTTTAGCAATAAAAACTATTTCCATTTTAATTTTTTAATGTAGGGATAAAGGGCATGAGCTCAACCCTGAGGCTCCTGGCGTATCTGCCTATCAAGTTACCTTTAACTTGGCTATTAAAATGCAGACAGAATGCCTGGCCACAGCCACATGAAAAGCACCTTGCAGGCGATCTCACAGTTGGCCGAGCTCACAGAACAAGAAGGGCCTTTCATGGCGGGGTGCAGGGCCCACTGAGCATGGCGAGGCATGGGGCCCTTCGGTGTTCCAAAGCAGGGCTTCATATCGTGGCCACTCAGGTGGAAAGGGAGAGCTGGCCTGTCTGTCCTCTACTGCAGCCCGAGGTCACAGATGAAGAGAGCAGATGGAGGAATGAGCAAGCATCACAGGCAACTCAGTGATGTGGGGAGAGGGTGTCTTGTTCAGAGATAAGGCTGGAGTCAGGGAGGCTGTGGGGTTCCTGGGGGATCAGTTGATATGGACAGAGACAAGACAGCATTGTTAAGAAAGGCCAGCTCCGTCCTGGACGGGAGGACAGTCTGGCTCTCGTGAGCGTCGATAGGTGCGATGTCTCCCACTGCTTCTAGGAGACTTGCCTTCCAAGAATGCTTGGTTTCAAATGCCATTCATACACAATTGTTTTGTGGCCCTAGATAATTTCCCACTGTACACAACCTGAAAACTACAAACCACCATTTGTGCAGTGCCTCTGCCAGGCAGGGGAGAGGGCAGTAAGCACAATGGTTAAAAGCCCAGGTTCTAGAAGTGCACTTCAACTCCTGCACAGAGTAAGTTCTCAGTTAACAGCGGCTGTCTTCTTATGGCCAGACTGTGGCAGTAGCAGTAGTAGGAAAAGCACTTCTAAATGGAGTAAGGGTGAACACGGAATTATTTTGTGTCTTCTCTAACTTTTTTCATCAATGCATGTAAGTTTTCAGCATATAAGAACTTTCACTTTCTTGGTTAAATTGATTTATTCCTATTTATTTTATGTTTTTGGTGCTATCATAAATGAGATTTTCTTGATGTCTGTCTCAAATAGTTCATTGTTAGTATATAGAAACATTACAGATTTTTGTATATCAATTTTCTATCTTGCAACCTTATTGAATTCATTTATTAGTTCTAGTGTTTTTTTGTTTTGTTTTGTTTTTTGTGTTTTGGTGGAGTCTTTAGGCTTTTTTTATTTAAGATCATGTTATTTGTAAATGGAAACAATTTTGCCTCTTCCTTTCTCTGACCTGATTTTTCTGGCTAGGCTTTCCAGCACCTCACTGAATAGATGATAAGAATGGACATCCTTGCCTTGCTTCTGTGTATAATGTCAGCTGTGGGCTTGTCATGTATCATTTTTATTGAGTTGAGGTACATTCCTTCTGTACCTATTCATTGAGAGTTTTCATCATGAGAGAAAGTTGAATTTTTGTCAAATGCTTTCTCTGTATCTGGTCATATAATCATGTGATTTTTATCATTTCCTCTATTGAGGTGATTATCTCGGTTATTGGTTTGTATATGTTGATTCATCCTTGCGTCCCAGAGATAAACCCCACTTGATCACCTTGACTGTGGTGAATGATGCTTTTAATATGTTGTTGAATTTGGTTGAAGATTTTTCCATCTCTGCTTATCAGCGATATTGGCTTGTAACTTTTTTTTCTTGTAGTGTCTTTGTCTTGCTTTGGTGTCTGTCAGGATAATATCTCCAGTTTTTTGAAAGAGTTTGAAAAGGATTGACATTAATTCATCAATGAAGCCATCAAGTTCTGGGCTTTTCTTTGTTGGAAGATTTTTTTTATTATTGATTCAATCTCTTTAGTCACTATTGGTCTATTCAGATTTTCTATTTCTTTATGAATCAGTCTTGGTAGGTTTTGTGTTCCTAGGAGTTTATTCTTCTGAGTAATCTAATTTGTAGGAATATAATTATTCATTACTATGGCATCTTATAATCCTTTGTACCAATTGTATTGTTTCCTCTTTCATTTATAATTTGTTAGAATATTTTCTCTTATTTTCTTCATTAGTTCAACTAGGGTATCATCAATTTTGTCTATCTTTGCAAAAAATAAACTTTTCATTTCACTGATCTTTTCTATTGTTTCTCTAGTCTTCATTTTACTTATTTCTGGTCTGATGTCTATTATTTTCTTCCTTCTGCTGATTTTGGGGCTTAGTTTGTTCTTCTTTTTTTTTTTTTTTTTTTTTTTTTGGTGGGTACCGGGGGTTGGCCTCAGTACCTCACGTACCAGCAGGCGCCCATGCCGCTGAGCAATATCACCGGCCCTTTCTTCGTATGTGGGTTCTGGGAGTCAAACTTGGGCCCTCATGCTTGCCAGGCAGGCGCTTATGCCACTGAGCCATCTCATTGACCCCTGTTCTTTTTTTAGTTCCTTGAGGGCAAAGTTAGTTTATTTGATATCTTTCTCTTCCCTTATTGTAGATATTTATTGCTATAAACTTTCTTCCTCTTAGAATTGCTTTTGTTTCATCCTATAAATTTTGGTATATTGTGTTTCCATTTTATTGTCTCAATGGAAAATATTTCACATGCATGATTTGGAATAATGACTGTTATTAAAATGTCTGTGCTACCCAAAGTTATCTAGAGATTCAATGCAATCTGTATCAAAATTCCTGTGACATTTTTCACAGAAACAGAAAAAGTCCTAAAATTCATATGGAATCACAAAAGGCTCCAAATAGCCAAAGCAGTCTTGAGTAAAAATAATAAAGATGGAAGCATCAAACTGTTTGATTTCAAAATATGTTGAGCTATAGTTTTCAAACTAGCATGGTGCTGTCATAAAAAGAGACACATAGACCAACTGAACAGAATAGAGACCCTAGAAATAAGCCGTCCTGTTTATAGTCAATTGATTTAAAATAAGAATGTTAAAAACACTTAATGCAAAAGAGTGTCTTCAACAAATGGTGTTGAGAAAACTGGATATCCATATGCACAAGAATGAGATTGGACTCTTACATTACACCATATGCAAAGTTCAACTCAAGATTTTAGCAATTTCTGAAACTGTAAAAACACTAGAAGAAAAGTTATGACCTGAATCTGGGCAAGAATGTTTTTGGACAAGAACTCAAAAATACAGGCAACATAAGCCAAAACAGACAAATGGAACTGCATCCAGCTAAAAAGCTTCTGCACAATTAACAATTAATCAAATGAAGAGAAAACCAAGAGAATGGGAAAAAATATTTGCAAACTGTATGTAATAAGTGGTTATTATCCAAAAGATGTGAGAAAGTTATAGCAAGAAAACAACCACATTAAAAAAGAGTCAAAGGACCCAAATCAAATAAGTAAGTGTTTATGAGAGTGTAAGAGAAAGGGCACTATTGTACACAGTTGGTAGGAGTGTAAACTAGAATAGTCATTATGCAAAACAATATGGAAATTCCTCAAAAAGTTAAAAATAAAGTTACCATATGATCCAATATTTCTACTTTTGGATATACAGCCAACGATAATAAAATCAGTATATTGAAGAGATATTTGTACTCTCATATTCATTATTGTATTAGTCACAATAACCAAACTACAGGATCAACCAAAATGTCCATGGATAAATGAACAGATGGATAAAGAAAATGTTATATATATATATATACATATATATATATAT
The DNA here is from genome assembly GCA_028451465.1 of Erethizon dorsatum. Taxonomy (NCBI): domain Eukaryota; kingdom Metazoa; phylum Chordata; class Mammalia; order Rodentia; family Erethizontidae; genus Erethizon; species Erethizon dorsatum. The sequence continues at coordinate 104,834,355 of CM051822.1, forward strand.
ATATATAGAGAGAGAGAGAGAGAGAGAGAGAACTGTTGGCTAAAGAACACATCATGAATAAGCTCTGAAGAGGTACTATACAACATGATGACTATAGTTAATAATAATGTGATATGTATTTGAAAATGCTGAGAGTGAATCATAATGTTCTCTTCACCAAAAAATGACACATATGTGAATTGTAGATACATTAATTAGCTGAGTTAATCATTTCACTATATATATATATATCTATATAAATTGAGCACATAACTGAAAAAAAATCTGAATATAAGACAGTGGTACTATAAGGCAGTTTTCTATTTTCTTACTGATAAAATTAAGTAGACCACTATAAATATATGTACTTTATGCTGTGTATTTTATATGTAAATTTGAACAGATATAATATTTAGAGAAGTAAATAATATATTCAAATGTATACTTTTAATATTTGGTTTATAAACATTTGGTTTGCATAGATGCATTTTAAATCTCATACGGAGCTACAGATTATTTACATTAGCTTTACTCAAACTGTTCATGAACATCTTTGCCATTGTTGGCTTTGTCATCCTGAGAGCCAGTCACCTTAGCTCTATCTCAAGTCATTTGAGAGATAGCCCTCCTTTGAATCCAAAGTCATTACCCTGGCCTGAAAGATCCCAAATAACCAGGTTCCCCCTGCCTTCATCCCTCACCACTCTCCCTCTGGCTTGCTTTGTTCCAGGTACCACGACCACCTTGTACTTCTTTATCACTTGGAGCACACTTCCACTTCCTGTCCCCTCCGTGGGGAACACTCTTTTTTTCAATAGGTACATGATTCACATCTCCAACTCACTCAGGTCCCTGCTCAAATGTTACATCATCGAAGAGAATACCATTTCTCAATTCCCTCCATTTTGCTGCTAAGCAAATATTGACTATAACATCACCTCCTTTCCAGTACCAATTTTTAAATTAAAATAAGAGATTCTAGATACTGTGGCAGAAAACTCAGCCAGCTAACACAATAAAAATCTATTTTTCATTTGTGCAAAATTCAGAGGGGCTTGGAAAGTTGTCCTGGCCACCTCTCCTCCAGGGGGTGACTAAGGCATCCAGGATGCTCTGTCTTGGATTTCCAAGGTCACTGCAGTTGTGGGTGGGAGAGTCAGGAAGACTGTGTGGAATCTTTCTAAGAACAACTTGTGACAATGGCTTACATATTTTATTCACTTTTTTTCTTTTTTTTTTTTTGTCAAAATGCAGTCACAGAGACAGAAGCTCACTGCCATGTGGGTAACAGAGCATTCCCTTAACTGAGTGAAGGTAGCCCTAACTCAAGCATAGAGAGCACTGTCTCTACACTGGGATGTCTGCGCTGGATCCTGGCCTCTGCCCACTAGCTCAGAGCTATCCAGAACCACATCTTCATTCATAACTTGGAAGTAATGATGCCTACCTGCAAGGTGGCTGGACTATCACATGTATAGTAAATAATAAATAAATATTTGCTTAGTAATAAATTCAGATTAATTGGGAAAATGAAATAGCCCTCAGTACTTGGCTTAAATGTCTATAATCATAAAAATATTAAAAATATTAAACAAAATAATTATGTAGCTGTAGAATAAAATTTATACTAACAGGGCAGTTGATAAAATGCCACCGTTAAGCATATCAGACACAGGCAATCCAACAACAATCAAATATCAATGTGACCAACTTATTTTTTACTCTATTTTCTTACATGGCTCCTTTCCTTTTTCTCTTCCCCTAGCAAATTATTCCTCCTTTCCTTGTGAAATCAGAAAAATACATGAACTGTGCAATTATTTTTCCAATTTTAACTAACAAAGTTTACTATTAGTAGAAGATACAAATTAAATAACGTATTAGGAGAATCTCTAATAAGTCCACAAGGTTTAGAGAAGATAATTAAGAACTGATGAGTCACCTTTAAAAATTCCCATAGGGATTAACCACACCAGAGACAGGCAGTAGGCAAGATTTAGGAATGTGAGTTCCCTGATTTATTACAAAGAAACAATTTTTTTAAAAAATTTCTACAAGGTGACAGAGGAGAGTAGTAGGAGAAACCACAAGAAAATACAGACGAAACCCACAGAGACACAGGAGTGGCCCCTGAGAGATGTGTCACCCAAGCCAAGGGAGAGGCAACGGCTTCAGATGCCTCCGATCCCTTACCTGAGTAAGGACTGGGAAGGAAATTAGGCAACGGCAGTAAATCCCCAACTTATGAACAAGTTCTGTCCCAAGAGAACGTTCATGGTTTGGATTCATTTGTAAGTCTGACAAAGTACGTTTTACACACCTTTGACACAAATATGCAATGTATATTACTTTGTGCTTCCTAGCAGTCCCCTCCACATCACCACTGCTTTTCCTCTTGTTTTCAGACATCCTGGGCTCTGACTGAGCACCGTACTGCTGTACACTATGGCACTGTACCGGAAGCACGCAGCCACATGACTGTGACAATGTCCGGCAGACATGTGAGCACTTTGTCTGCATCTACGAATGTTCATAACACAAGGTCAGTTCATATCTGTGAAAGTTTGCAACTCAAATGTTTGTAAGTTGGGGACTTACTGTACAAGACTCTGGCTGTCCTGTCCCACAGCGTTCTCAACAGAGTGATGTAGACAAAAGGTGGGCACAGCACAGGAAGGACAAAAACAAATGAGGCAGGGAGGTGACACATGGGGTCTTCTTTTCAGAAAATTTTGTAGTAGAAAGAGTGAGAAAGCAAGAAACACATTTAGATAGAGTGGCAAGGTCAGGAGAAGTGGCTTTGTTTGTTGTTTATGGTGTGTGTTTGTGATTTGGTTGCACAGCGAATGTAGAGGGAATTAAAGGTATGACAAGACCCAGGGGTGACCTGGAGGGTTGGGGAATGGTTGAGGGACTGGTGCTGGAGTGGGGAAGGGTGGAGGAACAGGAGGATATATGGGTCCATTTGGGGATGGGGAAGGAAGTTATTGGAGTTCACAGCTGAGTGTCTCACTTGCGAGATCCTCCTGCTGAATGATGGATGAAATGAGGGGCCAGAAGACAACAGTCAAGGTTGAAGCAAACCCTTCACAAATGACAAAAGGATCAAGAGTGGTGTGTTGGATTTCCATTACTGCACAAAAAGGTACTGTAAAATTAGCAGCTTAAAACCACAAGCACTTATCTTTCTTTCCAAGAGTCCAGATTCTAAGCAGAGTTTCCTTCTCCCTACTCAGGATTTCCTAAGGCCACCATTGAGGGGCCAACTGGGCTGCATTCTCACCCAAAGGCAGACCTTGGGGAGAATTACTTCCAAGTTTATTTAGACTATTGACAGAATTCATTTCCTTGTGGTTGAATGACTAGGGTTCTGGCTTTTTGCTGGATGTTGGGTGGAGGCCACCCTTATGTCCCAGAGGCCACTCACAACCCATAGAAGCTGCCTGCATTCCCTTGCTACCATCTTCTTCAACAAGGCCACTACTTCAAGGCTAAGGAGAGTGTCTACCTCTAGTACATAAGATGGACTCTCATGCAATGTCACCCACCCACAGGAGTGGCACCTGTTAACTTTAGCACATCCTGTAGTTCAGAAGCAAGTCACAGGTCCTGCTCACACTCAGCAGCAGGGCACTAAAGAAGATTGAACACCAGGAGATGGGTTCACCAACAGTCACCTTGGGGTCTGTTGAACATTGGCACCCCCTCAGTGTCAGAATCCCGAGTCCAGAGTCAGAGTGGAGTGTGGAGACCAGAGCCTGTGGTTCTGTGGATGTCCCCTATGAACGACGGTCCCTCAGCTACTGCATCACCATTTGCTAGTTTGTTTACAGGTTTTGTCATGCTGTTTTGCAATGCAAAACCAAAAGATGAAGACAGTAATATTTATTCTGACATACAAACCTCTTGTCACTTATAGGTTTTTGTTTTCTTTGACCCTGGTGAATTACTTAGGTACAGACAGAATTCCTTCTCCTGCTTAATGTATGTATAGCCACAGGGGCCACTTTAAGGTGACTGAGACAAATGTATGCCTACCCCTGACCTTGAGCTTCAATTTCAGTCTTCACTGAAAGACAGAAGCAAGCCTTTAGTCTTTACAACAACATAAAAATAATATCTCCAATGCTCTGCCCAGCCTGGCGGTCTTTATGGTTGAAACAACGCCCTGTTGTTGGGTTAGAGAGCTGCGAATGCAGAAGTGGGACTGAACTGGCAAACTTTGTCCCATGTGTGTACACTGACACCCAAGAAAGGACAAACAGGTCCAGGAACAATGACTACAGCGCATAATTCCAGAAGCATGTGAATGTTTAATTCTGACTTATACTCTTGGTCACGAAAGTGAGGCAGAGGAATGCCAAGAACACACAAAGAAGTTACTGTGGATGCATCTGTATGCAATTGTTTAGGAACTCTCTTAATCAGACCATAATTGCTGCTGGGAAATTAACACATAGGCACCTCTCTAAAAATCTTACAACCTCTAATTATACTCACAGTCTCAAAAGAGCACCACATGGTACTGAAGCAAAACTTCAAAATTGAAAAATTTCACCGGTTAGTTTTTTCGTCTGGTGCACGACTAGGATTTCATTGAGGAGGTCCTATGTTGCAATACAAATGCTACAAAAAGCTAAGGTCAGCCTCCCCATGAATTGTTTGAATCCCAATCTTCTAGCACCTCATCAAGCATGCATTTAGCCTCTGTGGGTCTACCTCCAGGGATGGTGCACTTGCTACTTACTAAAGAAATCTCCTAATGAATTGAACACCGCCTCCTGATAAGTTTCATCCAGGATCTAAGATCTATTAGAACTACACATTCTAAGTGTAGCTTTTCTTCCACTTGGCAGGCTTTCAAACACTCATACTCAGATTCCTGAACAGCAAGTTCAGGCATGGCTATCAATTTGAAAATGGGATGTCTTAGACTGTGTTTCTGGAGAAGTCCCTGAGATAAGGGAAGCAATATACCAAGCTTCTAGGAAAGACAATCAGGAGATACCGGAAGCAGGACAAGGGAAAGGGGAGGAACCCAAACAAGGAAGACACTTCAATTGAAGCCCCACAAAGCCCTATAGCTAAGTAAAACTTCAGAGCTATCTCCTCTTGGGTCAAATTGTTGGGCTCTCAAACTCCCACCCTGATGGTCACTGGTTGGGGCCTACCTTGGGCTGCTAATTCTCAGGCATTGCAAGAGCCAAGACCTCCAGCATCTCTAAGAGGGTTCCCAAGGAAACACTGCAGGTTCACTCTTAGAAGCAAAGCATCTGATGCCTGGAAAGGATGCACATGATGGCAGAGTGAGATCTAAGAAGGGTCTTTGTGGAGCAGTCACATACTGGCTATAAAAAGCAATAATTGGAAGGTACAGAGTGAGCAGTGAAAACTCCAGCCACTTTCCATCATTCAGCAACAAGAATACCTCCTGCCTCCCAGCAGTGGAAGATGGAACCACTGGCACCTCTCTGGGAAAAAAGCTAGTCAGGCAGAAAAATTCAGAAATACTATATGTTGAGGGCTCCCAAATGAAGAAACTAGGTCAGCCTACAATAAGTGCACAAATAGGTAACATAACACACACACAGATAAACGTACCCTACTCTTAAATATAAACAATCAAGAGGCATCATAAATTTAAGGAAAGCCTATAAGCCAGAGATCAAAGCAAAGGAAAGTAAACATGTGGGAAATCAAAGCAATGTTTAAAAATAAGAACACTGTAATTGTTATCCCAACATAGGCAAGAGAAATTATTTTATCCATGAAATAAGAGTCAGAGGTTATAAGAAAAGGAGTGGCCATGAATGAAAACAATGAAAAAGCTTAAAGTTAAGAAACAGAGAGAAGAAATGGAAGAGTCAATAAAAATTTTGGAAGATAAAGTTGAGAGAGAAGAAGAAAGGACTAGAAAGGTAGAAAATAAAGAGAAAAAAAAAATGAGAGCATAGTTTCAGGAGATCTAATACCTGGAAAACAGGTGTTCCAAAAGAGAGGATGAGGGTCATTTTTAAAAACTGAAACATCAAACATCTCAAACTATTAGCGAGATGATCAAAGCTTTCAAAATTCTGAGAAAAGATTATTTCCAACCTGAAATTTCATTTCCAGTCTACCAATTAAATTTGGGAGTAAAATAAAAACATTTCATATATACAAATTATCAAAAATGTATCTGTTATGCATCCTTTTCTTCAGAAGCTTTAAAACATATGCTAGACACAAATAAGAGAGAGAGAAAGAGAGAGAGAATGAGAATAACTATTATCTCTAGGGAAAAGATAAAGCTGCGCAAGAAAAGAGATATAATCATAGTACATTGTATGGCTTACCTCATAATGCATCTGGCAATGAGAATGTTGTGTATTAAATATTATAACTGAGAAAATATAACAGTAGAGGATGTGCAAAAGGAAGAGAGGAGATGTAGGAGGAGGGTGTGTGTCAATTAAATCTTCACCTTCAATAATAGTATATCGATAGACAATCTCAACTAAAAAAAATATTAAGAAATGGAAATGTATATTAGCTTTCTATCCCTTCCATGCAAATTACCAAAAATGTAATAGCTTTAAACAACCTAACCTTAGGGTTCTGTAGTTTTAGAAGTCCCACACAGATCTCACTGGGCGTCAGCATCTAGGCAAAGTCAAGGGTTCAGAGAGCTGCATTCTTTGCTTTTTAAACTTCTAGAGGCCACTGATATTCCTTGGTTTATGGCTTCCTTCCTCCATTTTCAAAGCCACCAATGATAGATCAAACTTAACTTCTAACTTCTGCTTTCTTCTTCCACTTTTAAGGTCCCTTGTGATTACACTGGAGTCCACATTCAGAAAATTCTCAATAATCTCGTTATTTTAAAGTCAACTAATTAGCAACTTTAATTCCACCAACTTCAATTCCTCTTTGCCACATAACTAAACATATTCACAGTTTCTGGGATTAGGATATGGATGTCTTTGGGAGCAAGGATCCTACCAAGAAGATAGTGTTAGTGTATACTGAGAAATATAACAAAAAGCTGTGAAAGAGTGGAAAATAAACCCTCCTCTGGAGAGGAACTGGGCTTGGGAGGGGCAGGGTAGCAGCTATTTTTCCTTATAAACTTGTGCTTCTATTTACCATTTTAAAAACTATGTTAATGTGTAACTTTAATTAAAATAACAATTAAATTCCAAAACAAAACTGCCATTGCCACAGAGGAATTTTAAACAGGGAAGAGACATGATCAGATCTGTGTTTTTTAGAAAATTTCCTTTTGAAGTGGCATGATTCAGGGGTGAGGGTTAAAACCAAACTCACCCATTAGTAATATGCCTGGGGAAGCATCTCAGGTAGATAAAAAGAACTGCCTTTACTGATTTCCAGAAGGTGTGATCAAAGCCGTACAGCAGAAATCTAGAGAGAGAGGGAGAGGGAGAGGAAGAATTAAAATTAAAATCAGCATCCAGAAACCTGAATCTGGACTGTCTGGCAGCCACATCTGGGTGACTTCCTACTGCAAACCAGGACCCTCTGGGAAAAGACCAGGCATTCGGGTACAGTCAGATTTGAACAGATCCCTGTGCACAAATAGCACTCCACAGCTTTCAGGTATTCCTGGAGTCCCTGTGACTGCCACAGGATTAACAGAGAATTTTTGTTCTCTTGGGTATTACCTTCTAAATTTTTCTCATTTTAAAGTTAATGCAAAGTTCAATAGCGAGACAAGGAAAATCATACCTGAAGAGTTAATGGTCCATTGAAACCAACACCAACTCCTTTCACTGGCATTTTACATTACTGTATCATAAAGATAATGGGCAGTGATTCATTCCACCAAGAAGGAAACAGTTCAAAGTTAAAATTCTTTCAGTTCGGTTCCCAGCATTGACTGTGTGTGTTTATTAAAATAGTCCACAGTAATAAGAGACACATCTGTACTGGATGTCACAGGAACAGCTAACACAGCAGGCAGGTGCATGGGAGTTTATGAGGCTGACTGGACAGTCTGGAGGTAAATATTTCTATCACTGCAGTTTTATAGATGAAGAAACTGAGGCCGAGATAGATTATAGAACTTGTGAAGGACAATCAATTAGTAAGTGAGCTACAGGTATGACTCAGTGTCTCTCTGACTCTCAAATGTGTCCTCTTTTGTTGCCTTAGAGGAGCTAGGGCTTAAATCTTTCACATGATAGGGTTTCGGGAACATTGACAAGAGAAAATTTACTAGCAAAAAACCCAATGGCATCATGTGAATGTTTTGAAAACCACCATCATGAGCACCAAAACCACAAAAATACCAAGCATGGCCATATGGACCATTCCTGGGAGCTCCACCTTCCATTTGCTGCTAACCACTCCTCTGAACATCCCCCAGCAAAGATGAAATGCTGAGTCAGGAGCTTAAAAGAAATTCAGAAAATTGAGCCAAGGTTGGCCTAAACCAATGAAGGCAAACCTTTCAAATTTTCAATGCTAACAAATAGCTCACTGTGACACACATGCCATAGGTTCGCCACCACTGGGCCCTAGACCAACAGTGGTGCAAGATGTAAATAGGTTCTGGATGTGTTTTGAATGTTGAGCCAAAGTTTTCATGACAGTATGAGAGAAAATGAAACATCAAAGATGATATAAAACTAGTGACTTCACCCAGGATGGAGTTACAGAATTGCCCGACAGTGTTCAGTCTCATCAACCAACCACATATTCATTGAAACTATCTCCAATTTCTTTAAAAATTGCAGAAGATTGAAAACTAACTGGTCTTTCATCCTGTACAAAAGTCAATTCAAAATGGCTCTAAGACCTAAATATAAGACCTGAAAGTCTGAGATTACTAGAAGAAAACGTAAGGGAAACACTTTAAGACATTGGTACAGGCAATGATTTTCTGGGTAGGACCCCAAAAGCACAGGAAACAAAAGTGATTATGGGATTATATCAAACTAGAAAGCTTCTGCACAGCAAAGAAATCACCCAACAGAATAATGAGACAACCGACAGAATGGGAGAAAATATTTTTCCAGGTATTCTTGTATACGAACTCAAAAAGTTAGCAGTTAAAAAATAAGTAATCCAATTTAAAAATTTGACAAGTGATCTGAATATAGACTACTCAAAGAAGAAATGTAAATAGTCAATAAATGTGAAAAATGCTTAATATCATTAGCCATCAGGAAAATGCAAATCGAACCTATAATGAGATATCATCTCACTCCAATTAAAATGGCTATTACATAAAAAAATAAAAAATAACTAATGCTGGTAAGACTATGGAGGAAAAGTAACTCTTATATGCTGTTAGTGGTAATGTAAATTAATACAGCCACTATGCATAAAGTATGGGAGTTCTTTTAAAAAACTAAAAATAGAGCTACCAAATGACTTTTTTCTCTCTGCCAGATCTCCCCCACAGTAGCTCCTTGGCCAATTCTTCTCACTTCCTTCAAGTGTTGGCTAAATTATCATTTTTTTAATGAGGCCTGTTCATACCACCCTGGGTGAGAGTGTGTCTTTCTAAACTCCCCAATTTCCTACGCCACTTCTGAAAGTGCGGGTGTAGCAGCAGGTACTCCCCACCTCTTAGCCACGAGGGAATCAAGTCTGAATTGTCACTTTGAGAAGAGAACATAGAGCTGCCAGAGACACCCAGTATTATTTATTTTCTTTTTAAAAAATTGTTTTAGTGTTTACTGTTTGCATTACATCATGATTATATTCATTGTGGATTGTTGATATATGTAAATAATACATCTTAATTCTTTTTACTTTCCTTTACCCCCTTCATTCCCATCTCTTGGTCCCCTTCCCATTACCAAAACCTTGTTATGGTTTAGATCTAGAATGTCCTCCCAAAGCCTCACATAATACAGAGGTGATTTGTTGTTAGGAAGTGCGGTGTAGTTTCAAAAGGTCGGTCACAGGGGAGTGACGTAGGAAGGATACATCACCCCCCAGGTCCTCCCTTCTCTCTCTACTTCCTGGATGCCAAGTGGTGAGCAGCTTTCCTCTGCTCAGGCCCTTCCATCATGTAGCTTCCGCCTTGCAGTCAGCTGACCATGGGCTGAAAATGTGAGCCAGAATAAATCCCTCGTCCTTAAATTTGCAGGTGTCAGGCATTTTGTTCCAGCAGTGAGGAAATGGACTAAGACACCCAGATTAAATGAAGTCAGTTCCATGGAAGACAGAACTAAAAAATGGGAGGAAACCAAGTCTTCACTGCATTGATGACCACCCTGAATTTAGCTGGGGCTGTGAATTATTCAGGGGGTAAAAAAACAAACCAAAAAAAAAAAAAAAAAACTTCCACTGGCTCAACAGTTTGAGTTGGGCTTTCCATCAGTTTAGTTAGAGGAAGCCTAACACCAGATCTGAGGAATGTTATGAGACTATCTTTATTGGTAGAAAAACTAAAATTTGAGATTCCTCCTCCCCGCTGATAGATTTTTTTTAACTCCTTTTTTCTATTACATCATGTACCTTATTAATAATATCCCTTCTGAACTATTTCATTCTTTGGTATATTTTGAATCTCTGCTGTTCCATGAAGTAGTTTTTTCTATTTATTTTTAATATGTGTTTGTAGTATACAATGATTACTTTCTTTGTGAGGAGCCGGTACATGTACATAACACACCTTAATTCTTTGTTCATCTCCCTTCCCTCACCTCTTTTCCTTCTCCCTCCATCTCTTGGTCCCCTTCCCAGTTGAAAAAGATCTATCTCCCTACTTCCTATTATCTATCTTTTATTTTCCTCTTTATTTATATTTTGGATTTCTCATATAAGGGAAACCATGCAATATTTAAGATTGTGTGTCTGATTTCCTTCACTTAACACTATGGTCTCAAGGTGCACCCATTTTCCTACAAATGACAAATTAAGCTTTTTCCCCACCCCACCATCCACAACAGCACAACGACACAAGAGTGCGTTACATAACTGGAACACAAGTGTGGTAACCCCTACTTGCCCTCATTCTCCATTTCTACATGTGGTTGAAGAAAATAAGAGTTCCAAAGAAAAATGAGAAAGAATTCTTTGAGACTTTTCTGCTTACCCAACATATAGAGACCATTACATATATAGCAGGCATTCGGTAAATACTTGTTGAATGATTAAATGAAGAGAAGGACATTCCCTGTGCACACCAAATGGTTTCTTTTCTTTCCTTCTTTTTTTTTTTCTTATTACTACTTCAAACAGAGCAAATAGTACAAGTGATGATTGATTTTATTGAATTATAGTCAGCACAGGCTACATCTGTTGGAGCTGGTTCTGGCCTTTCTAGTTTAATAGGGACACAGGGTACTTGGAAAGGGTACAGAGATTAAACCAGTGATGGGGCAGAAAGCACGGCACATTAATCCAGGGCAACAGAACTGACAGCAGCAAAGAACAGCTAAAGCGACACTAATGAACAGATGTACAGAATCTAAGAGTTCAAGATCACCTGATCTAATAACCTGCTTATATTACAGAAGAGAAACTGAGGCTTCCAGAACTGAGACAACTAGGGGAAATGCCACGACACCTGGGATACATTCTAGGTCACTACTTTTCTAACTGTGGTTCAACACCTCCTCGTGGATTGTGATTAATAAGTGGGTTTTGTCATTTTTTTTAATTAAGAAAAGATGATAGAACAGAATAGAAAGGGGGAAAAAATCTTCATTATTTTGTAACCACAATAGGTACTATTGCATACATTTTTTGTCTCAGTGTATGCAAAGACACACAATTATGCATGGTGTGTACTAGGTCAGGATGTAAAGCATATCCCACTCTGTGAATTAAGTTTTTAAAGGACTATAAATTGCAGATGGAGGCAGATGTCAGCATGAGTGACTGATCACATTCAGAGCCCTCAAGAAGATCTGCCCAAGGTCTGACCTCACGCTCAAAAACAGGGAATGCAAATTTACTCAATCATCACAGCCACCAAGGGAGTTTTTTTTACTTTCTTTAATTAGTTATACAGATTATTGGGTTTCATTTTTGGCAGAGTCTGATGTACACATAACATACTTTAATTATTTTTACCCCTCTCATCCCCTCTTGCCCCACACTCCCTCCAGTTTCACATTTTTGGTGGGTTGCAGAGATCATATATCTTGCTCATATCCATCCCCCTATTACCTGCATTCTCTAATGGCCAAAGATGTTGGGCATTTTTTCATATACTTAATGATCATTTGTACTTCTTTTGATAAGTGTCTGTTTGATTCATTTGTTCATTTATTGAATAGGCTGCTTATTTTTTTTTAGTGTTGAGATTTTTGAACTCTTTATGTATTCTAGATATTAATCATTTTTTGGAAAAGTAGATGGCAAAGATTTTCTCCGATTCTATAGGCTGCCTCTTTACTCTCTTAGCTGTTTCCCTTGCTGTGAAGAAACTTTTTAATTTTATGTAGTCCCATTTTCTGATTCTTGCTATTATTTCCTGGCCATTGGAGTCCTATGCTGGAAGACTTTGCCAATGCCTGTGGCTTCAAGGATTTTCTATGTTTTCTATCAGCAGTTTCAAATTCAGGATTTTTTGTTTCTGTTTTTGTTTTTGTTTGTTGTTGTTTGTTTCTTGTTGTTTTGTTTTAGTTTTTTTTGAGACAAGGTCTCACTATAGAGTGCAGCCTGGCCTTGAACTCACTTATGTAGCCCAGGTTGGCCTCGAACTCATGGCAATACTCCTGCCTCAGCCTCCGCATGCTAGCGTTATAGGTATGTGCCACCACACCTGGCAAAATTTCAGATTTTATACCTAGGTCTTTGATCCATTTTTAATTGATAATAGTACAGTGTGAGAGATAAGAATCTAGTTTCAATCTTCTACAAGTGGATGTCAATTTTCCCAGCACCATTTGTTGAAGAGGCTGCCTTTTCTCCAGCATATATTTTTAGCTAATTTGTCCAGAATCAAATGGCTGTGGTTGAATGGGTTTATTTCTGTGTGTCCTCTGTTCTGCTTCTTTGGTCTATGTGTGTATTTTTCTGCCAGTGACATGTTGTTTGTTATTATGGCTGTGTAGTATATTTTGAAATCAGGTGTTATGTAGCTTCCAGACTTGCTCTTTTTGTTTAGGATTGCTTTGGCTACTCTGGATCTTCTTTGCTTCCATATGAATTTTAGGATTTTTTTCTAGTTCTGTGAAGAATGTCACTGGTATTTTGGTGGGGATTGCGTTGAAACTGGAGATCGCTTTTGGTAATAAGACCTTTTTGACAATATTAATTATTTTAATCCCTGAACATGGGAGGTCTTTTCATCTTCTGGTGTCTTCTTCGATATTTTTCTTCTGTGTTCTGAAATTTTCATTGTAGCAGTCTTTTGCCTCCTTGGTTAAACTGAGTCCTAGGTATTTTATTTTATTTTAGTTATTGTGCATGGAATTATTTTTCTGATATCTTTCTCAGCTAGCCCATTATTGGTGCATACTAAAGCTATTAATTTTTTAATGTTAATTTTTACATCTTACTACATTGCTAATATTACTTATCAGCTCTAAAAGTCTTTTGGTAGAGTCTTTAAGGTCTTTTAAGTACAGTATAATATCCTCTGCAAACAAGGATAACTTGATGTCTTCTTTTTCTATTTTTATCCCTTTTATTTATTTATTTATTTTTTTTTTGCCTACTTGTTCAAGCTAAAATTTCAAGACCTTTATTGAATAGGACTAGTGAGAGTGGATGTCTTGCCTTCTTACTGAACCAAGGGAGATTTTTTAAAATACAGACTCCTAAGCCCCACTATCAGAGATTCTGTAAGATTCTGAGGTGATTTTTGTATTTTTAGGGAGTATCCCAGGGACTTCTCATGCACAGATTAATTTTAGTTGCCTTTGAAGGAAATCCACAGAGATCTGTCCTCCATGTGGACCTGTCTATACAGGGCTGCAAGACTGATGACACAGAGTTGCCAAATTTTAGCTTGAACAATTATGCAAAAGAAAAAATAGAAGGGATAAAAATAGAAAAAGAAGAAGTCAAGTTATCCTTATTTGCAGAGGATATTACACTGTACTTAAAAGACCTTAAAGACTCTACCTGTTGGGCCTAAGGGATGAAATACAGCTAATACAGCTGCTTCTGCACATTTTATTTCCCTTAGAAGATCAATTCTTTGAGGTCAGGATCTTGCTATCTCCCAGAAGGCCCCATATCTCCAGTGATGGGACAAGGATTTGGCCCAAAATAAGCTTTTAATAAAGACTTGTGGAAAGATTGTCTTCCTAAAAGTGATGTCTGTGTCTGAGTCAGTTACGTAGCTCCCACGTCATCTAACTGTGTTCTGTTGTCCTTTTCCTTGTCTGTGGAATAGAAATTGGGGTTTTGCTGTGGTGATTAAATGAGATAATGCATATCTAGCATTTAGCAATCTGTCTGACATACTGAAAGCATTAGAGAGCAGGACAATGTAGTCCTGTTGTGATTATTGTTGTTATTATTTTTCTTGTTGAACATAGCAAGTGTTCAGTAAATATCAATTGCTTCATTAAACAAATGGAGTGATGTATTGAAAAAGAAATTGTGGTTAGTAGGATTGTGCAATTCTGTCCCCAGATGGTGAGAAACCTTCTTGTTCAGGTGTCAAGTGTGTATTAAATGATAATCTGTCTGCCATATGAGGACGGTCTTGACTAAAATGAATATGAAGGCAGAGGGACATCCAAGCCTATGGACAGAATCTATACCTGGCTTCTACACACAGAGCAAACAAAAACACCCTGGAGTGGCATCAGGGGAACCAGCAGAATGCTGCTCTAGCAATTTTTCTGAGAAAAAGAAAAAAAATAAGTCACATAAAATTGCCTCTTTAGTCTCAAAGCCCTGACCAAGTACATTGCTCATAAGCAACTCTGGAATATTCAATTCCCTAGTGAGGAATTCTAGCCTGGGAGAAAAGCTGCACCAGTATGGTGGCCTACACCTATAACCCCAGTGCTCCGGAAGGTTGAGGCAGGAGGATTAGAGAATCACAATTTCAAGCCCAACCTGGACAACTTAGTGAGATCATATTCTCCTCTCCTGTCCTCTCTCTCCTCCTCCTCCTCCTCCTCCTCCTCCTCTTCTTCTTTCTCTCCTTCCCTCCCTGTCTTTGGAGGAGGTGGTTCCAGAAAGGCTCCAGAAACCCATACCAGTAATTGAGGAATCAACTCTTCCTAACTTGCACTTACACAATGTGCGGGCTCCACAGCTGGCATTGGGAGACTGCTTTGGTCAGTGCAGTGGAAAGTGCTGCATATGCATAGAGCAGTGGCCACCTGCTTTTTCTCAGGCTCCTCCCAGGAAGCGTGAGGCCTCTCCCTGCCACCTACCATCCACATACCCTGGAGGATCAGCGTAAATAAACATAGGGCCCAAATAGTTCAGCCTTGCACTGGCCCCTGTGACACAATGCAAGCAGCTGATCATGGAGTGTGTATTGGTGCTGCTGGATTTGAGATTCATTTTATGTGGTCCCTGTTGGGCCTAAGGGATGAAAGTTGAGATTGTTTTTGTAAACGCATAACAGTTCCCCACAACAATATAGCATTGGTTTTATGAAACATGAAAGCATGCTCTTAAGAAAAGTGTGATTCTTAGGCCGGTGAGATGGCTCAGCAGCGTAAGCGCCTGCCTGGCAAGTGCGAGGGCCCGAGTTCGACTCCCGGAACCCACATACGAGAAAAGGGCCGGTGATATCGCTCAGTGGCACGGGCTCCTGCGGGCACATGAGGTCCTGAGGTCAACCCCCAGTATGCACAAAAAAAAAAAAAAAAAAAAAAGTGTGATTCTTGGATTCTTGTTGGGTGAAATTGTTGGATTCTTACAGGGGAAATTAAAAACTTATTGAATAGTGTTGTCACCTGCTAATTATGAAGGTAATACAAGGGGAGCCTATCGTGGCAATCTGCTATTGTTTTTACAAACCAACAACAGAAATAAAAATCAGTGTACACATGTGTGTTAGGCTTCTATATTTAAAAGGCCTTTTTAATGCATGTCCCTAGACATGCATTCAACTGGAACAAGAGGAAAGGTTTACGATGTGCTATCACATTTAACCTCGTGCATCTCAGGATGTGGGGTACAGTAAGCTCTCCCTGACTGAGGATGTCTTTTTCTCACTACCCAACTTCAGTCTTCTCTGAATGTTTTTTGACAGAAGTATAAGGATATAAGTGAAAGAATTCTCCCTTTAACATTTTTATTAAACTCACAAAACACACCCCCCAGCATATTTTAACACACATCTGTACTCATGAGACGCCCCTTTCCCCCGCCCCCGACAGCACAATGCAAAGGCAAAGGGATTTGAGCTTGACTTCTAAGTCCTGGGTTGGAGCCCCAGTTCTGTCTTTTAATAACCCAAAGAGTTTAGGGATATTTTACAACATTTTTGAGCTTCAGATCCCTCATTTTAAAATGCATATATCTTTGTCTGAAATTCCCATGGCAGGATGCTTGTGCAGATTAAATGAGATGAGGGATGTAAGAGTAACTACAAGCAGTGATTTCTAAACTATTGCCAAGGAATTTGTAATTCTTTCTTCCTGTTTGCATTCTTGCTTGATATTTTGTTTTCTGTATTCATTACATAACTATTATAAAATGCAATTATCTTGGTTTAATACCAACCAACACAAGGAGATTATCACCCTGGTCCAAGAAAAATTGCTTGCTTCATTTTCTGGACATTTGGAAATCCTGCATTTGGGTGTTTAGGATCAGGGTTGGCAAGAGCAAATGCCTGGATTACATCTACTGAAACTTTTTTTTTTAACTGAAGTGGTCCCAGTGGTAGACATTTCACTTTAGGAAAAGCAGGCAGAGGTCAAGGGTATATGGTTTCCATGTCTTCCAATGAATCGAGGATCCTCATGTCTTCGTGCTATCCTACCGAGGTCTAGACCACCATGTGGCCCTATTTCAGCAGGTTTGGTTAGCTTTTAGAGTTGGGCAAATGCTGGATAATGAACTCTTGCTAGCTGAACTCACAACAGACTGGTACAGAACCAGGGTGTCAATGACGGACCTGAAAGGAGAGACAGTAAACTGTTAGAATACTGAGATGAACACATTAACAGGTCAATGTATTCCCTCTCCAAGATAAGGAAAACCATGTTCTAATATGGGGCATATTGAGTCAGAACAAAGGAACACAGGTGTTCTTAATGTATATTCATCAAGAAAGGTATTTTGGGCCATTCTTTCCCATTCTTAGTAGCTAGAGAACACTGTTGGTTGAACTGTTTGGCCAACTCTTCAGGACAATGTTGTTTACACAGGGAACATGTCCTTTATCTGTTCCCCCAAACATGTGCTTGGCCTCTACTGCGTGCTAGACATTGTGCCAAGTGTTTTAAAGACATTTCTATTCAACCCTTCCAGCGATGATATAAGGAAAGGTGTATTGTTATTACAACGTCACATAATCCAGGGCTTAAAAAGAGACACTTGCCTGAGGACATGGGATCAAGTGTCAGAGCCAGGATTCAAGCTCGAAGAACCTGATTCTTGCTCTCAACCATGAAATTCTACTGCTCACATTTGGGCAAATGAATAAGCCAACTTCTAATCACAGTGGCTCTTGGATTCTTCTTCTTAGTGTTGATGTTTCTGAAATTTTTCATACAATGTAATTCAATCCTCTATAAAGTGACCAGTTAAAAGGATGCTCAAATTGCCAGATCTCATCTATGTTATGGTGATTTAATCTGTTTAATTAAATCTCTTTTCCATTGTATGTGTCTTCATACAATGAAAATCACAACAGTAACATTAAAAAAATTATATTTAAAATCACATAATATACATTTACTCTTATGACTACTAAAAATGATGCCCAAAGAGGTTTCTCCTCACACATCAACACAACTGACTGCTTGTGAGACCCCAGTAAAAAGTCCTCTAGACTGAAAAGCAGGGTACTCACTGATCCTGGACCATGATTTCCCTTAATCAGAGGTTCATCAGATATCTACTGAGTGCTACCTGGTACATGGTATCAAATCTAAGTCATTTGCAGGGTCAAGACTAGCTCTCTAGTTCTTACCTCAGTGACTGTTCTCTACTCTCTGCAGCAGCAGTTCCAAAAAAATTGAATGTGTTTTGAACCAAGATGTAACACTTCCCCCTAATAATGTAATATAAATTGTGCCTTAGATCCAACTGTTTGTCACCCCTTGTCATCAAGTTAGGCTCTCTATCCCTTGAGATATCTTGGCCTGTAACTGGATCAGTCTTGCCCAATGCTCTCTGCCACATCCATATCCCAGTGGTCAGGTCCTGGTGGACCACAATGACACCATGTTGCAGTGAGGTCTAGGAGAAGGCTGATGTCAAAATTAAGCCTTTCATATATTTCTTAAGTCATTTAACAACTCTACGAAAATAGCCATTGACTAGGTAAAGAAATTAAGGAATTAATGAACAGACACATCACCACCAATGACTGCTTGGGAGATCCCTATTAAAAAGTCTTCTAGACTGAAAAGCAGAGTGGCCATTAATCCCAGGGCAGCAAGACTATAGACAACCCTACCATTCTACCTTCTGCATAATGAGCCTGTGGCAATGGTTAATGAGAACTCATCCACTGAGCTAAGTCTCAGCTCCATGTCCAACTCCCATAGCCTGCATCTACCACCCTCTATCCATCATCTCAGAGGAGGATGCTGAAGTGCTGACCAAATAAGTAGGAAAAGCCAAGAAATTCTAATTTCTATTAAGACAAAATTCTTGTTGTTTCATGGGAACTTGATTTTCATGCTTTTAACCATAGAGTGGAATTTGATCTTGTTGGCAAGTCCATTTTGAACAGTTTTCCTGATTAGTTTCAAGATGCACCCAAGGATACACAGGATCGTAAAGCAGCATTTAAAGGTAGTGCAGGCACACCGCCACTCCCTTCTGAGCCGAGCATTTCCTGAAAGGCAAAAGAAATTTTGAATCCTTTCTGCTACTACGGTCGATGGTCTGAGGATTGGAAGAAAACAGAAATGAGGTCATCCAATTTTCATCAGTAGATAGTACAACACTTGTCACATGGGAATCCCTGAAGCTAAAAAGAGGAACACAGCACAATCCTTTCTTTCCAAGAATTCAGTGCAGGTAAATCTCCAAAGTGCACTGAGGAATGAAATTAATAGATTGGAAGTTTTGGTTTTCATTACCACAACAAAAGGTCTTTCCCCAGGAAGTGAAGGTTCAATAACATCACAAAAGGAGCTAGAACAATGTACCAGTTTTGACTGTGGGTTCTGAAGTCAGCCTGCTGGGGTTTATTTAGTCTCAGCCCCATGATGTATGAATTATGCTTAATCAAACATATTTTCTTTACTTTTTCTAAAAAAAAATCTCAGTTTTATCATCTGTAAAATGGTACCAATTATAGACTACACACTGAATCGCTGTTAGGCTTCAGTGAGCTGAGCCTCTTCACAGCACAACACCTAGCTTGTAGTAAGAACACAATAAACCTTAGCCATTATTATTATTATGTAGTTATTAGCTTTTAATCCACTTGAATTAATGAAATATTCTATGGAAAGAAGAAGTGAGAAATGGGGAGGAAGGGAGGGAGGGAGGGAGACTAGGCATTTTTCTTCAAATTTATCCTAAAGGAAAATAAAGCAAATCCCACTCAGAGGTAAAAAGCACGTTTGGTGCCCTACTGGAGAGCACAACTCTCCCCTTTCCTGCTCAGTATCCTTTTTCACTGAACAGGTGCCCTCCATCCCTCCCTGGGTCTCCATCAACAGCCTCTTACTTGTGCCCAGAGCAGTGGCTATTTGGGCTGTACACACCTACTTCATATTTCCTGTTCTGCTTTATTCTATAGTCAGAAAAATGTAAAAATGATAGTTGTTTGGCAATGAGAGGCTTTACAAAACCAAACAGGGCCTAAGGCATAAATGAAAACTCTGCCATCCAGCCAGGGAGACTTCTCCCCAGCACAGGTGGGGAGGCTTCTGTAGGGATAATTGATGTTTGTTCATGGGCAAGTCTAGATTTGAACACATTTTTTCAAATCGAGCAACTCCTACACATCAGATTCTTTTCCAGCGCTGGAGATCCACCATCTCTGCCTTTATTTCCAAGTGAGAGAGACAGTAAGTAAGCACAGTAAACAAATCTACAATCATTTAGGTAGCAACAAATGCATGATGTTAAAACAAAACCTCCTATAGGGAGAAAGAAGGAGCTTTTGCAGCACAGCGCCTGCCTGGCAAGAGTGAGGTCATGAGTTCGATTCCTGGTGCCACACACACACAAAAAAAGAAAGGAGCTTTTCCCACAGGTGTTGGGGAAGTTCTCTGTTCAGTTAAAGCTTTCAATTAAGGTCTCAGCTGGAGTCATCACACAAGGACTCCACAAGCCTGTTTCTAGCCAAAGGTAAACTTTTAAGATAAAATGGATTTTCTCTGTTCAATTCTCAGAAAATAGCATTGATTTAGGGCAAGTCTGTATTAACACTAACACATGTTCTGATGGTAATGGATACCAGATATGTGCCATAAAGCCACTGGGCACATGCAACACAGAAAATTAAAAACAAAAATAGGAGGTTGCACAAACTTCTGGACAGGTCACATCGCCTACTTCATGATCCTCTCTCTCATGACTGTGGAATACTTCGAGCCCTAGTCTCCTAACCGGCCTCTATAGCTCAACTTTTCTCTGATCCTTTGTGCACATAGCAGCCCAAGTGACCCTTTAAACATGTACCTCTGATCGAGTCACTCTCCTATTTAAAACTGTCCAGTGGCTCCTGTAACTTCAGCTAAAGATGAGGAGCATAAGCCAGCCCACAGTCAAGGCCAATGTTCCTGATATGTAACATTCCAGAAGCCAACCAAAGTGCCAGCAGCTAGAACAGCCCTTGTGAACACACAACACCGATACATATATATGTATGTGTACATATACATATACATGTACATGTACATTTATATATATTTACTTTAAAAGTTTTTGCATGTGTTACTGTCAATTCATATATTAAATATCAGTAAAAGTAATTTCATTCTCATAAAATTAAATGTAAATATAAGTTCCCCTATTTCCTCTCCCAAGAGTTTGGCACACGTACCCTGAACACCAGACTTGGCACTCACAGGTAGGGACATGAACAATGAGCTCTTGTGAATGTGTAGCACACACACAAGTGCATTGTTCATTTCCATGTTGCTGTTACAGCCTGCCTTATACCATATATTGGGACCTGGAAATTTCATGTAAACCAAATTTTAGCAAAAAAAACTATATTATAAACAAAGTGAAGGAAGCTGGCTCTTTATAGGAATCCCAATCAGGTATCACTTTTGTAGAGTAAAAAAATATTTTGTAATTAAATTAGCTCAAAATAAATTCATCTCCTACAATGAATTTTCTTAATCTATCACTATTAAAAGAAAGCCAATAACTAAGAGACTCAGAAAATCATATTGTTTCTTGATCAGTCGCTGTCTAATTATGTCCCTCTCACTGTAGAATCAGAAAGAATTTTCCACTGTGATAGAAATAACTGGTATGTTCTTTTGAAAAAATATTGCAGACCTGGGTGGGCCTGGTAGATAAGGACAGTGTTCCGAAACTCCAAAAGGTTGATACAGCCAGGAGTAAACAAACGTCACTGTTCTACAGACATTGGCCCTGCATTCACATTTCTTTTTTTTTTTTTTGTGTGGGTACCGGGGGGTCGACCTCAGGACCTCGCACGCCAGCAGGCGCCCATGCCGCTGAGCGATATCACCGGCCCTTTTTTCGTATGTGGGTTCTGGGAGTCGAACTCGGGCCCTCGCGCTTGCCAGGCAGGCGCTTATGCCGCTGAGCCATCTCACCGGCCCCTGCATTCACATTTCTGACCTTTTGTTTATGCTGTTTCTTTCATCAGAAAAGCTGTTTTCAGACGCAGCTCCTCTTTCCCAGACAATTGCTAGTAAGCACATGCCCACGGGTGCACAAGTGTGTGTGTGCAGTGGTGTGAACCTGCATAGATGCACGCTCCAACTCAAATTGCCTAAATCCTGCTCAGTTTCCAAGCTCATTTCAAATACCACCCTGACTGTCCCCACTGGGGCAAGCAATTTCAACTTATCTGAAATTTCATGTGCTTTTCTCTGAACCATATTTATAATAGAAATTTTAAAATGCTGCCCTGTTTTATGCCTCCTACTAAATGCTAATCATGTTGAGATCCTGGACTTTTTCTTACATTTCCCACGTCATTGAGCATCGTGTGTGTAAGTGGTTGATGTTCCATAGATCTTTGTTTGGCAAATGAATAGAGGGAGGCTTCACCATCAAATAACTTCCACTGCTGGTATCGGGCCAGGCAGTTTATGTTGTTTCTGAAACTATTTTTGCGAAAGTGTGTAACAGGTCATCAAATTATTGCTTAAAATTAATCACAATTCTTCCATGTCTTGCAGAAGCCACACTTTGGAGATAATTTTGAATATTTACCTTTTACTTTTCACCTCATCATCATAACACCTTTTGACTACAGCTAATGAAATCAGTGGGTGCTCTCACCCAGCAGTGCATCTGAAAGCCCAGGCCAAAGAGGACAGTACCAGACCAGATGCACACACGGAGGGACTCCTTGGGCAATGCCTTACCTCCGCATCCCGGGGGCCAGCTCTCCCCTGTTTCATTCTTAGGTTCTCTTCAGACACAAATCAGAACCATCTACTCAAAGAGCACAGCCACCATCTTAAACAAGTTGAAATTCTGGTCTAAGCCATTTGCCATAAATAATGCACATCTATCTGTCGGTAATAGAATTTATGTGTAAAACTCAATTTTAATGAATGCAACCTAAAGAACAGTTCCTATCCAACCCATAGCTAAAATTCTCATCCTTTGCACTCTCAAAGCCATGACAATTATTATAATCTTATCAATGGCAATATGTAAATAGAAAGGATAATACACCTCATGAAATGAAAGAGATGGTGAATGGGGAGATGCTGGGGGATAGGTTCTAATCATCTGAAACAGGTCTTTCTTGGTGATTGGTTAGCTGTCTCTTTCTAGCATTGACAAGTCCAAGGGTTTTTTGTAAAGGAAATTGTGAGAATGTGCCAAAATCACCTGTTCAGAATCAACTTACAGATAGGTTATATTTTATTTGGCTTAATTTTTAAATGATAAGAACAAATGAAGGTAAACTAAAATAAAGATACTTGAATATTTTTTAAAGATAGAGTTTTGGGGTTTGGAATGTAGCCCAGTAGTATAGTATTTGGGGAGCAAGTTCTTTAGCTCTCCATCTAAGAAATTTGGAAGTTCAAACTTATTGTTTTTCTGTGAATTATAAATTACCTGGATAAAGTTTACCACTTTTGATTTTACTTTTTATTATCAAAAATCTAAAGGTCTACAAAAGCAGAGAGAGTACTGCTGCTGCAACCTTCAAAGATAACCAATTTATAGCCAATTTTATTTGAACTCTTCCTAGCCCCTAATTTATTTTGAAATAAATCCCAAATAGCATATCAATTCACCTACAAATATTCCAATATGTATATTTAAAAGATAAGGCTATTTAAAAATGCCTTGAACATTTCGATACCTAAAAAGAATTAGCAATAATAATTTCTTAATGTCCCCAAATATGTAGTCAATGCCCTTATTTTTGCATTTCCTTCGTAATCTTAAACATTTTAAAACTGTTTGCTCAAATTAGAGCCATACAACGGGATTGCTTGTTAGTCTCTGAGGTTCCTCTTCAATTCTCTTTTATATCCTTGAAAATTTTTGTTGAAGAAACTGGGTCATTTGTCCTGTAGAATTTCCCACACTCTGCACTTTGCTGATTGCATCCCCACAGAATTAGCTTATTTCTCTGGCCCCAGCATTTCCTGTAATTGGCAGTTGGATCTGGAGCCTCAGCCTGATTTTTTGGTAAGACTTCTTCATGAATAGATTGTGTTCTTCCAACAGGTGGTCTGTTTATCTTTCTGTGATGCTTGCAGACACTGATGATCATTGTGCAGATCCATTAATCCAATAGGACTTCCCAAAATGGTCCTCCCTTCTCCAGCTTGTGTCCCCAGATTATGGACACCAGAAGCTGAGGCTTCCTTTTCGCTGACGGAATTATTCCTATTATTCCTCTTCATCAAATCCTGTGTTTCCTGAGGTAGTGTTCATGTAAAACTAAAGGATGAATGTTTTTTCTTTCCTTTATTTATCAATTTCATACTAAGTTGTTCTGTGGCATTCTTCAAAACTGGCCAAGGATTTTTCTAGCACCTTTTGGAACTCATGGATTCAAATGTATTTGATGTTTTCCAATGCATTTTAGTTATCTTTATTGATGTTAAAATATTTGCCCTGTGGGAGATTTTGCAAGTTGGCTCCCGAGTCTTTTTGACATGTCCCTTCTCATCTTTGATAGCTTCCTGGCTTTCAGTTATGCCAAGCTATCCCAGGCTAACCTTGTTTATCTACCCCAAACGAGAGACCAACCGTCATGCCAAGGAGAGTTGGTTCCTTCTGGTGGAACCATGATCTGGATGGAAGGAGCTTACTCTCATTATTTCTGGTTTGGTCATTTGCTCTCAGCCTTTTGAATGGACTGCTTCAAAACAAATCCATCTATCTATCTGGTTAGTTCGTACTGATATTCCTAATTTAAAATCAAGTCTTTATAATTGTACTTAAATTTTTTTACCTTTTATCTGCAATTACCCTCATGCCAACAATCCCTTCACAGTAACCCCAATATAACTATCCATTAACTGTATCCCACATTATAGCATCTTAAAATAACAATAAAAACATTCGCTCCCACAGTATGATAACTAAACAGAGTTTAAGATTTATTTTGCAGCTTTTTTTTTTCCTTTGTGTATGGACTCAACAGGGACATAGAGTCAAATTACCATATTTAAAAGTCAATTGAAGGAGTTCCTCTCTTTTTACTTATGCCAGTAGCTCAATTCACAGTTAGGTGCATTTGTTTCATTTTACTTTTAACTTTTAGAGATTGCTTTATAAATTTAAATTTATAATTATGTGAACCATTTGCATGGTGCCAAAGTCAAATCTACAAAACAAAATATATTTAACAAGGCTAGCTTCTGTCTCTGTCCCACACTCACTCGTCTCTTTCCCTCTCCCCAAAACAGGCATGCTTTAAATGTATTGTTCATTCTTACATTATTTTCTTAATACCAGTACAAGTATTTTTATGGGTTTTCTTCTCCTGTGTTCACATAACATACCCAGGAAGTCACTCCACAGTTATACATAAGGATCTTCCTCATTTCTTTTTATAGCTGCATAGTACTCAATCATGGATTTTTTGCTGGTATGAATAGTGCTTCAGTGAGTGCCCCCGTGCATTAATCTTTTTATATTTTTGCAGAGAATCTTGGAGATGCTTAGAAGTAGAAGTGCTGAGTTATAGGGTAAATGCACATGTAATTTTGCTAGACAGTGCCAAAGTCTCTCCCAGAAGGATTGTACCACTTCACATTTCTACCCACACTGAATGAGACCGCCTCTTTCCCCACAGCTTTGGCAACTGAGCATCTTGTCAACCTTTTTCGTTTCAGCAGCAAATAAGTGAGAAATGATATCTTGCTGTTGTTTTGATTTTACACTTATCACATTCTGAAGCTGAACATCTTTTCATACTGTTAAGAAAGATCTGAATTTATTTTTCTGTTAATTGCTTATATATCTAATACTTTTTTTATACAGAATTGTGAGGGTTTCTTTCCTTCTTTTTTAGGAGCTTTTATTTTTTAATACAAAGGGTCTACTAACCCTTTGTCTCTGATGCAAGCAACAAATATTTATCCCACACACTGGGTTAGAAGAGTGGATCTGTGTGAAAAGACACCAAGAACATCTGGGCTCAGGTAAAAGACCATATGCAAACGAGATTGTCTAAAACCCACTCTGGTAGGCATATGTCCTGCTATATATAGACTCCCAGGTCTTGTCCTTACTGGCCTCCTGACAAAAAGAAGGACTCAGCAGACAGCACATGGGTCAATGTCCCACTGCTGGTTTGTAAATGCCCAGGATTCATTCCATCAGTGTCCATCTTGACTCAGAAAAATACTTTTAGTGCAGGACTGGATACAAGTCCTGACTCAGTGGACTAACTGCATAAATTTGGCACTGCCTGAGACTCAGTCAGGATAATGACATTAAAAAAAAACTAAAAAGTATGAAGCAAGAGCTGGGCGTGGTAAGCACATGTCTAAAACCCCAGCACTCTGTGAGGCTGAGGCAGGAGGATCACAAGTTCAAGCCCAGCCTGGGCAACTTAGCAACTTAGCAAGACACTGTCTCAAAATACAAAATAAAAAAGGACAGGGGGCCAGTGATATAGCTCAGCAGCATAAGCACCTGCCTGGCAAGCACGAGGTCCTGAGTTCAATTCCAGGTACCCGCATATATTAAAAAAAAAAAAAGGGACAGGGGATGTAACTTAATGCCAAGCCCCTGGGCCCCTGGGTTCAATCCTCAGTCCAGAATAAAAAAGAATATGAAGCAAAAAAAAAATGCTTAGAACAATACCCAGCATTAATAATGATCAGTATAGTACATTTCAGAACTCTGTCAATAGCGTATTTATCATAAGACTAGAGAACCGCCCCCATTTAAGAACCCTTTCAAGGTATGAAGAGATAAATAAATCCTCCTTTTCCATTTTTTCTCCATGGTACAATCGATAGTAGTTTCTACTGAGAATATACATATTCACCTGTGCGTGTGTGCAAAAAGCCCAATAAGAAATGGCAATTATGCACCATGCTAGTCCAGCTATCTATTGAAAGAGACCCAGAAATTTTTCTTGCTCTCAGATGGCTGGAGCCCTGGTTGTGCACTGAGAGCCCCACCCCGGTGCACCAGCTGACACTGCTGTGCAGAGACAGTGCCTGTGGAGCCACCTCCAGGAGAGGGTGTAGCTGCAGATAACTGAGACCACACTCACCCTCCCAGGCTTGGCAACCCCATGCTGTGGTACACTGAGTATCTATCTGCAGTACAAAAAACACTTTTTGGTTACTCATAATTGAGTTGTACAGAAATTATTATTCTTGAAGAAACTTGACTTATCCTGGAAGCAGATTTTTCTCATTTTGGGGAGGAGGGGCAAATTAAATTAAAATCCACTGGAAATTTTGGGTTGGAGCAAAGCACAAAAATGTTCCTTGTAGGTTGCAGATGCCTCAGTTGTCATTCTTTAACAAAATCAGGGCCCTCTTTGTAAAAACAAACACGACCCAGGCATGTTCACTCTTTCTTTGGAATGTATCCATTGTGCTAAATTAGCTTTTTTCAAAAACCCTCACCAATGGTCCCTAGGTTGTGCACAGTTATTGCCGACTCTACAGCCGAAGAATTAAGGGCTAAATTTGTTCTGCTGATTATCCAAAGGACATAGAGATTCATTTTGGAATACTCCAGAGATTACACAAAGGCTTTATTTCTGGGATAAATAAAAGAATTTGGGAGAGTCCCAGTCATGTGTTTTAACACACTAGAGGAAAAAAAAATCTGATTTTTTTGGGTGCATTAGTAACACGAAATGGGTAAAATGCTTTCCAAGGGAGAACTTTCTAAAATAGGGTGTTTTAATTCTTGCACCTCTGCACAATCCCCAACCTGCACCAGAAGAGCCTTGTCTGAGAATCTCCATGGCTTGAAGTGGCAACAACACTGTCAAAATATCATTGTGGGGCCGGTGAGATGGCTCAGTGGCTTAAGCGCCTGCCTGGCAAGTGCGAGGGCCCGAGTTCGACTCCCGGAACCCACATACGAAAAAGGGGCCGGTGATATCGCTCAGTGGCATGGGCGCCTGTTGGCGCGCGAGGTCCTGAGGTCGACCCCCCGGTACCCACAAAAAAAAAAAAAAAAAAAATATCATTGTGAAGTGTCCTGGGACCAGAGACTTTCTTCTATCTTATTGCAGTTGATCTTCTATCTTATTGCAGTTCCTGGTTCTATTCTGATTCCAAAGGAGAGGAGGAACTTGATGCTTAGCACAGAGAAATCCCCAAATATGAAAGTTTTACTGAACCTACGTAGATTAGGAAATGCTTAGGCGCATCTCATTCCCACGCCCCTCACTTCTGGACACAGCGCTTGCAGGGAGCCCTAGTTCTGACCACAGGAGCCCTGGTTTGTGGCCTGATTCTAGATCTCAGGACGCTCATCTCTGAGCAGTAAGGAGGGTAAACCTGCCTCAAGCATGGGTGATGCATCCATCCAGGGCTCCCATGCCTTTGAAGGCTGCCCTCCAATGCCTACTCCATTGCTTCTGTTTAACTTCCCCTCCATCAATTCCCTTTCCTCTTTCTATTTCTAAAAACTGCAACCATAACCTGATTGCCCTGATTTTTTAACCTACAAACATTCAGAAGCCATCTAGCTCTAACTTTCCTGAATTGTGCAAGCTTCTCATTATTATGTTTGTTGTTTTTCCCTCCTATAGTTTAGGAGGGATGTGTTCACATCCTAATGCATAAAAATAATGCACCAGGTGACATTTTCATTGCTTCTTGCTGCCCCATGCTGACTCACTGGTGCAGATGGCCAGAAAAAATGCATTGCCACATAAGTGAATACAAAAAGTAACCTTGGACATTATAATATTTTATTATAAAATGCTGCAGTATAAGGTCCTATCCAGAAGACATATTAGAACCCTTTCTGTATTGATTCAAGCATATGAGGACAGTGAGCAAAAGCACACATCCAGATGAACATGGCTCATAGGAGCACACAAAACAGAAACAGGACAAGGGGTTGGGGTGGGGGGTTGGAAGGGCTTGAGCAGAACAGCTACTGGAGAATATCAAATGCAGCAGGTTCTAGAAAGTCCAGTTGATGTTTCATGAGCAAACTAGTGGGAAGAAATAATTGCCTATGGTGACACAAAGAGAAAAAATATATACTTTTAGAAGAGGGTCTTTAAAATGTTAGGACACCAAAAAGTCTAATGAAATGCAGTGTGCATCAGTAAGAATGACTTTGAAAACCAGGGAGAACTCTAGGGTCAATGAAAAGTGTGGAAGCTCAGGTAACTAATGGGTCTCCTGGTGGCTGCCCATCTGTGTGGAAGGGGAAGGGGTTGGAGCATTTACCCTACTTGTCCCTCGTCTAGGCCCATTTTTATATCCACTGCAGACCTCAGCACCCTCTGAGGACCTCTAACACTAGCAATAGCTAAGGTCTTGTGATACTCTGCAAACTCCACATATAACCTAATTTGAACTTCACAGTGCCCCTATGAGTTCAGAATTCTTGTCTCCCATTTTACAGAGTAGGAAACTGAGATTCAAGAAGCGTGCAAGTTTCCTGATCACCTCCAGAAAGTGACAAGGAGGAGCCTCAGTGACAAACTCTCCCTCTCAACTTCCACTGCCTTACGTGACCTAACACTTTGTTTTAAAATATGCCACATTTTGAAGGTTTTGTAAACACCTCTCACATAGGTCAAGCCAAATATCCACACACATTGTCCACAGTGGCACCCAGAGTCAAGATACCAAGGAATATCCCTAAAGACACTTGGGCTGTATTCTCTTCATTCAGCAGTTTAGAGACACAGACATAATCAGCCCATCTGTATACAAAGTGAGGCCCTGACACTAGAATACAAATCAAGTGCTTAACTTTCTTTTGTCCATATTTCTATTTTTCTTGCAATTCTAGTTTCATATTTTGAAATGCATTCATTCATGAATCACTGGAAAGGCTGAATTGAAGATTATTAAGCTCATCACGAGCGAGGTGGTACTGAGCCTCATCTGTAATGGAGATTTGAAAATCTGGTTTGCAGTCTGAGGTCTTGGAACACCATTGAGTTTCCAGAACTGTGTTTTTTTGTGAAGAGGTCTGTCTTTAAACCAATGACTATTTTGCTCTATTTAAAAGGGGAAAAATAATCTTGAGTATGGCAAAAATCAAGGGCAGCACATATGATTTGAATTATAGTCAGATAATCACCATTCATGACCAGTCCAAGCTGGAAGGAAAGCTTGAATTTCTCCTCAGAGACGTTTCCCGGCTTACCTTTTAACAAGAGCTACAATCGAGTGTGGCCTTTTGCTGAAAACTAAAGAGGCTCAACCTATTTAAGGCCTTTACTGACTTCTGCAGGCTGCTATGAAATTAGTTCTTTTGGAGAAGGATCATTTATGAGTTTCATTGGAAGTGGTAAAAATAGCCCCTTCAATCGCTGAACCAGTCTGAAAATGTTTTAAAGAAAGTATTTCAAACAATTTTTCCAAGCGACAGCACTGGGCACTATTCCTCAGTTCCTCTCTGTTTGGGGAACTTATATCAAAATGGAAACTTTTACTCTCTGAAGATTTTCTTGCCCATGGGACCCCAAGAGGGCCAGGAGTTCAACTTGACCTGTGGACATTTGGCAGACACTTTGGCACACAAAAAGTTATGAAGTAAAAGATATGCTTGTGGCTCCAAATCCCAATGTATATACATTTCTTCCAGACATGGATTCTCTTCAGAAGCTCCTTCACCTTTCAGGGATGAAAAGGAATGGAAATCAAAGGTCCATCTCCAACATTCTCAGGCAAAACATAAGTGCTCTGGAATGGTGCCTACCTTATCTTGTAGCATAGCTCAGGACCATGGTAAACAGTAGAACCACCAATGAACTTAACAATAAATAAATAAATAAATCACGATAGCCCGGCTGTACCCAGGCCAGCCTCATCTGAATCTTGGGGGATTCCACTGTTTGAGAGCATGGGTTCTGAGCTCTAGAGTCAGAAAATCTGGTTCACATTTCATTGTTTCTGCTCACTGAGTTTTGAAAACTTACTTGACCTTTTTTAGCTTAGGTTTCCTCTTATTAAAAATAAATAGCTACAGATGCTCACTTTATATGGTATTGAAAATGAGACACAATATTTGTAAACATATCACCTAACATATAAGTGATCCATAAACATGTAGTAATTTATTATTCTGAAACATTTAACAATGTCCTTTCCCAGAATTTCCTTCCTTTATTCTTGATCTTTGCCTTTTCCTTCAAAAGCTTGGATAATTGGAGGAAGGCAAAGAATTAATGGTGTACACAGAAGACAAAGGAAGATATACCATGAATAAGCACACACTCAGCTTTTCACACTTGTAGATTCCACATTTGTGAGTTCAAACAGCCAGGGTTAAAACTATTGCAGAGAAAATTACGTCTGTGCAGAACATGTGCAGACCTTTTTTCCTT
Organism: Erethizon dorsatum; assembly: GCA_028451465.1. Lineage (NCBI taxonomy): Eukaryota > Metazoa > Chordata > Mammalia > Rodentia > Erethizontidae > Erethizon > Erethizon dorsatum. The sequence continues at coordinate 104,865,538 of CM051822.1, forward strand.
GTCGCCAGTCCCTGAACAATACAGTGTGACAACTATCTACACAGTTTTAAGTATTATAAGTCATCTAGAGATTATTAAACTTTCAGCTGGTTATATGCAAATACTATGGCAGTTTATAGAAGGAACTTGAGCATCCACACAATTTGGTACCTGTTGGGGATTCTGGAACAAACTCCCTGCAGACCCTGAGGGATGACTTTCTATTATTATCTCAAAATAGAAAAAGACTTCCAGAAAACTAGTGAAGTTAGATTTAAAAAAAGGCAAACATCACCAGGATAAAGTCCTGACTCTCTTTCTTCAGACTCCAAATCAATCCTCAGGTAAGTCGGGGGATCCAAGAGTAGGGGACACTGTGTCCCGTTTCTTGGAAATGGCCTCAGAAGTAAAGAAATGGTATCGTGGAATTTCTGGGTAGATGACTTAGCCTCACAAAAGTTCTATTTCAAAAGATTAAAAGGTCAAGAAATGACTCCCATGCATTGTGAAAGCAACAAAGAGAACCACAGGGCCTGAAATGACCTTGCAGATGGGAACACAGGTAAAGGGGCAAGGGCTACACTGACTGGTGATTGAGAGCCAGCCTATGCATGGCAGGAATCAGCAAGTGCCGATATAAAGAGAGGGCATCAAAAATTGGATATGCCCACCCACCCCTTTATCACTACCTCAGCCCACTCATACCTCCTTAGACAAAACCCAGAGTAAATGAAATGAACTTGAACTCAGAAAAATAAAGAAGACTCTGTGATCTAAGCATCATACTTGCTGTTAATTTTAGTTGTTTATTTATTTTCTCTCTATCAATTTTTGAGGTATAGTGCCTACATTGCATAATAGGTCCCAGGACAGAAGATTTTCATAACTTCATGTAAGAGCCAGGGAAAATAAAATGCAGAGGATGAATTGTTACCAGCATATAATGGCTTACATCTGAATCAAAATGAGTCAGAGCAACAGTATCTGAGCCTTTTTTCGGTCTCTGGTGGAGTTAAGACCCAGAATATCACACTGACTAAGCCTGATTCATAATAAGCCAACCTAACAAGATGAGGAATAGACATCTGGTCAACCAAACAGGTAATTCTAATTACAAATTACCAACTAGGTCTTCTGATTTTTCCCCCTTAATTGATATGTTTGACCAAGCCAAGCAGTTTTAACCCATAGCCTGAGGCTCCCTGATTGGTCCTACTTCCAGGCTATATAGGACACAACTCACCATAATGTGTAAAATAAAGTTGCATACTAAAGTTAACAACTTCTGAAATACAGCCATAATAATTATGTGATTATATGTTATCCTGGATTAACATGTGTCCATAATCCTTTGACATTACAAAACTCAGCTGTGCCATAAGACCTAGCGAGTTACATTTAATAGGAAGAGTTATTTGGTAATGTTACATACCAATTCATTGTTCAAAACATTTATTGGGATTTAGCACTGTGAAGTAGATAACCAAGTGTTCCGCAGCTGTTAAACCTCACTTCATATATTTAAACAATCCACTGTGCTGGCGATTCCTGAATGTGAAAAGACGTCATCTCAATGCACATTTAAAAATGTTGCTTCTGAAGCTACATCTGCTTCACATTGCTTGTTCAAAATGTTCCATTTTTCTCCAGGGTTACTTAATGATCATATTAGAATGGACAAAGTCAAAGGCTGCATCCATTTTCAGAAATGTAGGTTTTAGTATTGCACTTACCTAATTTGAGAAAAGCGAGAGAGAGATCTGACACACTGGAAAATGTGTTAACCAGGCACTGAAGCTTTGAGAATTAACAAAGTCAAATTTATAAAGTGAAATCAGGTTCTCACATGAAATGGGAAGATATGGAGGAATATTTAAAGCTATATTATTACTCTAAAGTGACCGGGTCATCCACTGAACTTTGTGCAATTTTTTAAGCTGTTCTGAAATGACTAATAATGGCATGGAGTGTATAATACACTGGGATGTGTTGAAACACTGGGTAATATTCCCGGTTTGATATTTAAAACACTTGGTCAGCTAGAACACATTACAGAATCATTTCGCCGCTCTGTGCATTGTGGTTTCGCAATCTCCCATCTCATTTCATTCCATGCATTTGGAAATCATGTCTTCCTACATTTCAAACAAATCTTCATCTTGCCAACATATTTTACAAGCAAGAAAATTAAAGCAAACCATCAATAAGAGCGTAGTTCTATGAAACAAAGAGAAGGGTGTTGTACTCATATTTGACATCCTCACTACTCTCATAGAACTGGTTCTGTATTTTGGTTAGCTGAATCTGCTAGGCGCCCCTGGTGTCTGGCAGCATGGTAACTATCGTGAAAAATATTCTGCTTGTATTTGTGGCTCTTTTTGAGAAAAAGGAATGGATTACACAAGCAGATGCTTAAGACAGCTATTGTTCTTTTGCAATTATACAGTACACGTGTCCAAAAAGTCTGAGCCTCATTAGAAGCAACGAAATGAGGTGGTGTCAATGTTATTGGAAAGGAAAGGGTCACTTGCCAACCAGTCAGCTAATTTGACCAGTGTAAATAATGTTCTTCATAGCTTGTACTAAAAATAGCATAGAATAACTGTAGACTGTATTCAACTACCCAAATACTATAGAATGCAAGCACAGATTCTGGGGTCTAAATTTTAAATATGGCAGCTTAAAGAAGGATTTGAGACCCTACAAGAAATAATTGGATTTTTATTTGAGTGAATGACATGAAACAGTTGCTCTAAAGCAATGAATGAAATTAGCTAAAAGGCATAATGGGTTTAGTTAAAGAACAGTAAGAGGTATGGTAGTAACTGAAGAGAAATTTGCCTGCCTGAGGAAAATGTTTAATAAGCATTCTCTGAATGACTTTTAAAAATATATAAAGTCTTTAGAATCAGTTACTGTCACCCAGAGGAAAATTAGTCTCCATTTTTTGTACATGAAACTTTATTACCCAAGCTGTTGACCCCTCAGTCACCCAGTTTTGTTCCTCATGATATCTGGTGGGATCTCAAAACTCCAGTGCACCATTAGGAGAACTGTACTGCATTCCATGATGGATGATTTAGTGCCATAGACTCTGGGGACAATCCTCAAAGACAGAAGGCTGCAACCTTGGAATATGTGAGGCCTTGCTAAAGGATAGGTATAATTTTAAGGAGATCAAAACTCTCTGGTATATCTAATTCTTCAGAGTCATATCCAGTTTCCCAGTAAATAACACTGTCAGGTGATAGTGATTGCTTTGTAAGGGGAAAATTTCCTTTCCTTTTATTAGAAAAAATTTTTATTGATGTATGTTTGCAAAACATAACAATCACATTCATCTTGAGGAACTGTTAAATGTACATATTTGATCTGAATCGTTTTTACTTCCCTTTCCTCTCCCTGTACTCCCCTCGTCCCCCTTCCCCAGATTCCCTTCCTATCTCCACAAAGACTACCTCCCTATTGCCTATCATTTCTCTTTTATTTTGCTCTTTAGGTTGTTTATATTTTGAGTTTCTCATATAAGAGAAACCATGTGATATTTAACCTGTGTCTGATTTATTTCACATAGCATTATGGTCTTAAGATCCATCCATTTTTCTACAAATGTCTCAAACTTATTCTTTTTATGGCAAATATATATTACATTATTTTTAATCTATGCATTTGCTGATGGGCATATAGGTCACTTCCATAATTTAGCTACTATGAATCGTGCTGCTATAAACATGGGTATGCAAGTATCGCTGTAATATAATGCTTTTAACTCTTTCAGGAAGATACTCAGAAGTATAACTGTGTCAAATGGGATTTCTATGTTTAATTTTTTGAGGAATCTTCATACTGATTTCTATAGTGGGTTGTACTAGTTAACATTCCCACCAACAATGCAGAAATGTTCCTTTTTCCCCACAACCTCACCAGCACTTGTTTTTCAAGTTCTTGATGATGGCCATTTTTACTGGAGTAAGATGGAATCTCCGTGTTGTTTTGATTTGCATTTCTCTAATGGCCAAAGATGCTGAACATTTTTTTCATGGACTTATTGACCATTTGTACTTTTTTTTTTTTGAGAAGTGTCAATTGGTTTCAAGTGCCCATTTTTTAATAGGGATCTTTATTTGGGGGTGTCTAATTATTTGAGGTCTTTATATATTCTAGATATTAGTCCTCTGTCCAAGGTATAGCTGGCAAAAGAAAAAACAAGTTCCATATTGTAGGTTGTCTCTTCACTTTTTTTGTTGTTTCCTTTGTTAGGCAGATTTTTTTTTTTTTGTGGGTACCGGGGGTTCGACCTCAGGACCTCGAGTGCCAGCAGGCGCCCGTGGCGCTGAGCGATATCACCGGTACTTTTTTCGTATGTGGGTTCCGGGAGTCGAACTCGGGCCTTTGCGCTTGCCAGGCAGGCACGTACGCCGCTGAGCCATCTCACTGGCTCCATGTTAGGCAGATTTTTTTAAAATTTGATATAATTCTATTTGTTGATTCTTGGTATTATTTCTGGTATAATTGTTGTTCTGTTCAGAAAGACCTTGACTATCCTTATGCCTTAAGAATTTTACCAATTTTTTTTCCAGCAGATTCAGTGTCTCTGTTTTCATATATAGGTCTTTGACCCATTTTTATTTTATTTTAGTACAGAGAAATTTGGGTCTAGATTCGGTCTTCTGCATGTGGATAACCAGGTTTCCCAGGACTATTTGTTAAAGAGGCTATCTTTACTTCAGCATATGTTTTTGTCCCCTTTGTCAAAGATCAGAATTTCTTGGGGCTGTTTCTGCATCCTCTATATTCTGTTCCATTGATCCACATGTCTTTTTGTGTCAGTATCATGCTGTTTTCATCACCTTATCTTTGTAATAGAACTTGAAATTCGGGATTATAATGGTCCTTGCTTTACTTTTTTCACCCAGCACTGCTTTTTCTCTACTGGATTTCTTTAGTTCCATGTCAATGTTAACATTGTTTTCTCTAGTTCTGTGAAGAATGTTCATGGTATTTTGATTGAAATTACATTAAATCTCTACATTAGTTCTGGTAATATGGCCATTTTGATAATATTGGTTCTACCTATCCAGGAAAAGAGGCTATTTGGCCATTTTCTAATGTCTTCTGCAATCTTTTTTTTTTTTTCTAGAAGACTATAGTTTTCATTAGAGAGATCTTTCACTTCTTTGGTTAGGTTAATTCCTAGGTATTTTATTTTTTTACCTCCCTTTCCCATGAATGAGATTGTTTTCCTGACTTCTTCCTTAGTGGGTTCATTGTTGGTGTAAAGGAATGCTGTAAGTTTTTTTTTTTTTTTTTTTTTGTATCCTATCATTTTGTTGAATTTATTAGTTCTAAGAATCTTCTGGTAGACTTTTTGGGTCTTTTTTGGAAAGTATCACATAATCTATAAATAAGGATATTTTGACTTCTTCCTTCCTCTTTGTATCCCTTTTATTTTCTTCCCTTTTTTTTTTTTTTTTTTTTTTTTTTTTTTTTGCAGGTACCAGGGTTGACCTCAGGACCTCGCACACCAGCAGGTGCCCATGCCACTGAGCAATATCACCGGCCCTTTTCTCGCATGTGGGTTCTCAGAAGTCGAACTCGGGCCCTCGCGCTTGCCAGGCAGGCACTTATGCCGCTGAGCCATCTCACTGGCCCTATTTTCTTCTCTTGCCTAATAGCTATGGCTAAAGTTTTGTATACTACATTAAACAGGAGTAGTAAGCAGAAGCATCTTGTCTTGTTCCTGATTTTACAGACAACACACTGCTTTCAGTTTTTCCCCATTTAGTATGATGTTGACTGTGCATTTGTTACAATGGCTTTTATCAGTTTGAGGTAAAGTCTTTTTATACCTATTTTCATCAGAGTTTTTATCATGAGTTGATGTTCAATTTGGCCAAAGGCTTTTTCTGCATCTTTTAGAATGATCAAGTGACTTTTATCATTGTTTTTATTTATGTAATGTATTACATCTATGGATTTACATATGTTGAACCATCCTTGCATCCCTGGGGTAAAGCCAACTTGGTCATGATTTCTAATCTTTTTAATGATATGTTGCATTTGGTTTGCAAGTATCTTGTTGAGTATTTTTTTTTTTTTAAATCAACTTTTTTTTTTTTTTTTGTGGGTACCGGGGGGGTCGACCTCAGGACCTCGCGCGCCAGCAGGCGCCCATGCCGCTGAGCGATATCACCGGCCCCTTTTTTCGTATGTGGGTTGCGGGAGTCGAACTCGGGCCCTCGCGCTTGCAAAGCAGGCGCTTAAGCCGCTGAGCCATCTCACCGGCCCTCTTGTTGAGTATTTTTACATCTATGTTCACTAAGGAAATTAGTCTTTAGTTTTCTTTTTTTTTTTCGTTATTGGTCTATTCAGGGTTTTTATAACTTCTTGGTTCATATATATCTTTGGTAATTCATATGTGTCTAGGAATTTCTCCATTTCTTCTAGATTATCCAGTGACAAGCAAGCTGGGATGTATAGCATAAGGGAAGGAGAAAGGAAGAAGAAAAGGAAGAAAATAGTTCAAAAAGAAGGAAAGAAGAAAAAAGATAACAGCAAATGAAAGAAAAAATGGATAGGACTCTGGTGATATTATATTTATACTTGGAATGGAAGAAAAAAAACCAGAAAGACACAAAAGTATTCTCAGTCCTACCTATACTTCAGTCTCAAATGGTGTGCTCCTCCCACTTACTTAAAAAATGGAGAGATCTTATCTTATCGTGGTTGTATGGGCCTGAGCTCCAGCCTCCTGTGGTTGTGACTAGGAAGTGTTTATACTGCTTACCTTCCAACAATTTGTTCTCTTGCTTACCAGTGAGTGAAGAGACTCAAGGAGGTCCAGGCAGACTGCTCAGCCTGCTTCTTGCTCCTGGCACTGTTTACAGCTCAAGTCAAGCGAACATGCCATCTTGGGAAGGTGTCTAATCTCTAGGAGAAGAAACAAAGTACAGCAGCAGTGCTGTGGCTTGGCAGCCATGTTTAGCACCCAGCTAAGCAGACACCACTCATTGCCACTGTGCAGGCAAAGCTTTGTTAGCTTTAGCTGCATGCCTGTGGGCATGACTAGTTGGAGGTTTTCATCTCTGTCTTATGATTGAATATCTTCAAATGTATGGGGGTGGATCTTTAGCTGCTCTTTCTATATCACACATCAGGCAACATCTACTGACCCCCACACTTTTCCAGGTTTCTACTCCTAACAAACTCTCTGTCCACACCTCTCATAAAGTCTCTATCCTGCCCACAAATGAAATGGCATCTGGGGCTTGGCGGAGGAGGACCCTTCTGCTTGGAACTCAGCATTGTCTGGGAGCCAATGGAAAGCCCTAAGCTCAGCAGCCTTTGGTGGACAGTGGGATGGATCCTGCAAGGATACTGAGCTCTCTGTGGTATTTGTAAGTTGGGTGGTGGGCAGGATAAGACATGGGCAAAGAGCTTGGTGGTGTTTGAGGGAGGGCAGTGGGAGAGTGACTACTTGGGAGTGTTTGAGGGCTGGAACTATTCCTGTGTCTTTTCTCTATCCTTGGACTACACCCATCACAGTTGCTGCTTGCCCCTATAACTCATTGTCTCAAAGGTCACTCAATGTCTGAATCTGTGTCCCTATCCAGGACTATGTCCTTTCTTCTTTTTCTTCTAGGGCTTGCCTGTCCTAATTCAATCACCACTCTCTGAGAGATTCACTGAACACGCTTTCCTTAGTACCTTAATCTGAGGGGGATTTCTTCTACAAATATCTCACTTACTGGGCTAGATATCCCAGTAGGAAGAAAGCTAGGAAAAGTGGGCATTGAGTGGTGTCTGCTTAGCTGGGTGCTAACCATGGCAGCCAAGCCACTGCTGCTGTACTTTGCTTCTTCCTCTAGAGGTTAGACACTTTCCTGAGGGGGTGTGTTCACTTGACTTGAGCTGTAAACAGTGCCAGGATCAAGAGGTGACCCTATTTCTTTATCTAAACATCCTTGATAGTGGAATTCATCAGGTGGGCCTTCAACATATCTTACCATGTTTAGATTTTTGTCTCCTCCCATTTCCAAGTGTCTTAGTTACTTTTCTCATTGCTGGGACAAAGTAACTGACACCCACAAGTTAAAGGAAGAAAGGTTTATTTTAGCTCAGTTTGTAGAGGTTTTAGTCCGTTGTTAGCTGACTCCAAGACAGAGTGGCATTGCAGAGGAGAAATGGTCCATAGCAGGGCAGGGAGGAAGCCATAAGCATCAAGCCTGCCTTTTTTTCTGCCCCTTTATATTTCATTCCATTTCTGCCCCAGGCTATAGGTCTATTGGTTGTTGCTATCCATGGTGGGCCTTCAATTATCCACACCCAGAACTCTGCTAAACCAATGTAGTTAAAACACACATTTAATCCCAGTATCATATACCCTAGATTAAGCCACCTCCAAAAAGCCCCACATATAAGCACGTGAGGCTTTGAGGGGACATCTAGATACAAGCCATAAAACCAAATATACAAGGTACCTGGTAAGCATTATCCAAACATCTCATGATCTCATGACCATTGCTAGCTCTAATCTGTTATAATCTTTCTCATCTTCCTCTTCTTGAATGTTTTCCTTTTCCTTTTCTTGAGTGTTGGCACTCTTAGGAGCAAAGTATAGTCTGTATGTACACACGGAGCAAACATGCAGACTACCTTCTTGCCAACCTAATTACATGGACCACATGTTTGATCCTCACATAGACTAACCTATGCCATACTCCAAAAGCCATGCAGCCTGGCTAAAAGGACTGGGTATTACAGAGAGTGTAATAATGTGTGGGAGGACATTCAGTTGCTCATTTTAAAAATTAGTATATATACATATGGGACAAAAAGCCCAGACAATACAAAAGTTTTAGAAGGAAGAAAACAATACTATACAGAGGATTTACTACTAAACATTCTTAAAGTGGAATCCCGTCTTAAAATTAGGTCTTACATGAGTCTAGTATCCAACATACCCCAAAGTGGAATTGTCATCAGGGCAATTACACCTATAATTCCAGTGCTCTGGGAAGCTGAGCCAGGAGCATACAAGTTTGAGCCTAGCCTGGGAAATTTAGTGTCTTAGTGAGATCCTGTCTCAAAATAAAAAGTAAAAAAGAGTTGTGGATGAAGCTCACTGCAAAGGTCCTGGGTTCAATCCATAGTACAAAAAAACCTAGGGAGGGCAGGGGTGGCATCCATCTTCAAATTATTATCGCAGGCCACTTCATTGTGCCACAGTTTTGTTTCCTTGGTAAATAGGATAGCTTCTGAACTTGCTTTATAGTTGGCCAGTGATATCTAATTAACCTTGGTAATAATTAATGTTCTAAAGTGTTCTATCTCATAGAGTACTGTAGCATTTAACTGCTCGTACAGCACTTTTTAATTTCCCTTAGAGAAATAGCATTAGAAAGAATTGCCATGTTGTTTCCCTTATATAATAAAAATTTCACAATCAGTCATCTCTAGGCAGGGGGAAAAAGTCAATTAAAACCTAAAATGGAACCATTCCTCCTAGAATTCTAGATTCTGACTCTGCACATGAATTGGACCATTCACAAAAAATAAATTTTTTACAGCAGAATCAAGTTTTTCATTCCCTCCTAGCTGAATCTGCAAATGTCTGGCGCCAAATGTTTTGCTAGAGTCAATTAAAGCAAGTTTCTCCAATTTCCACAGAGAAATTGTAACAATCTTACACTCTCTTCAAAAATAACATGTAGGGGCCGGTGAGATGGCTCAGCGGCATAAGCGCGTGCCTGGCAAGCGCGAGGTCCTGAGTTCGACCCCCGGTACCCACAAAAGACCAAAAAAAAAAAAAAAAAAAAAAAAAAACAAAACAAAAAAAAAAACCACATGTTATTTATTTATTTTTTTGTGTGTGTGGGTACCGGGGGTCAACCTCAGGACCTCATGCTTGCCAGGCAGGCACTTACGCTGCTGAGCCATCTCACCGGCCCCTACATGTAGGATTTTTGTTAAAGAAACAATCAAATAAAGCTGTAACCAGCTGGTTGCTAGAGGAAAACATCCCTGTGGCAACCATGAAGTGCTTCCCTGTCAAGAAATCCAATGGAAATGACAGATCTAAAGACCTCACTAGTGACCCTACTCTCCAGTATCCCCCATAGAGATGACCACAGAAGCACGCTCCAGGAGCTCAGAGGAGGAACTAGTGACTTAGTTCATGGAAAGCTTTCTGTGGAACATTGGAAGTGGTTTTCTGCTCTTCTTCCTCATATTGCAATACCATAGATGCCTTTTGTAATTTGAAAAGAGAAGAGTTTCACTGAATCACTCCTGGTCCAATCAAGCACAGTGGCAACATCAAGTGCTCAAAGAGAGATCAGGAATCAACATGGACTGTGCTTTGTGGCAGCACAGTTCCTGGTTTCACCTAACATCTACCTCCTAAGAGGCTGTGCCTGGCAAATGCCCTTCTTATTGCAGACAATGGTATAGATTCAGTTGGTATTTCAGCAGGGTTTCACTTTGGGCTGCTTTCAAAATGGCAGAAAGAAGAGAAAAAATGGCAGAAAGAGAAGAAGTACAGCAAATATGACCATGAAATTCCATGCAGATCAGTGCAGCCAGGGAATTTGTCTTTCCCTTCAGCAACAAGGTTTCTTTTACAGATTAGAGGGACTCATATACTTATTTCAAGGTACTGAGAGAAAAGATAAAGTGAAGCACAGAGTAATTAATTATGGTAAGGTGCCTGGTGATCCATGGGTCTTCAATACATGCATCTCACAGTGAATGACCAACTTAGCCTGATTCTCCCCGGGGGTCCATAAGCTGGATGGTTTTAAGGGGCCTATCAGTGTGTTCTCATCTTGACCATTGTGACAAATAAAATGGCAAGAGAGCCAGCTTTGTGATGAGCCTCCTTCAACCCATTTACCCATTGGCTACAGGCCAGAGACTTGCTAATGAATCTAGTACATGAAGCTCACTGGGCTGCTGCAACATTCACATGCTATATTGGTCAGTTTTCTGTCACTGACAAAATACCTGAGATAAACAGCTTAAGGTAGTAGAAATTTATTTTCACTCATGGTTTCAGAGGTTTCAGGCCATGATTGGTTGCCTTCATTGCTTTTAGGCCTGTGGCAAGGCAGAAACATCATCACTGAAAGGCAGCCTCGTGGCAGCCAGGAAGCAGGGAGATGGAGAGAGCAAGAGGCCAGGGACAAGATCTATTCATCAAAGGCACCCCTCCCCCATCCCATGTCCTGCTTCATCCAATTAGGCCCCATCTCCTACTAGTCCATTCAGCTATGAACTCATCTGTGAATGAAGTTAGTGTCCTCAGGATCCAATCACCTTCCAAAAACCCCACCTCTGACCACATGAGCATCTTGGTGACATTTTTCTTATCTATCTAAACTATCACACATGCATTCCTAAGGAAGGAAGTAGAAATCATCTTGTCTAGAAAAAGTGAAAAAGAAAGGAGACGGGTATTTCCATGGAGTTGCTATAGACTGCATGACGTTGCAATTGTTTGCCTATGTCTCTCCTGTCTTCAATAGATGATTCAGTCCTAAGAGAAGAGCAGTTATTTCAGCCTCTAGGACAGCTGTTGGCACATGTTGGGTTTCAATAAATGTCTCCTAAAAAGTAATGATTTATGTCTAAAGGACTGTGGACAACATAACCTCTTAAAATTTCTTTCCAGTCATCAAGTTCAATAATGGAAAGTTGAAAAAACAAGATAGACCTTATTTTTACTCTATCTCTCTAAGGCAAGGCTACATGAATAAAAACAGATCTAGCCAAACTGAATCACAGAATTGGGTCACTTGAATTTTATTTGGATCATTGTCCAAATAAAACTGCCTGACCAAGTCAAGGCTTTAATGTGACATTTTACAATCCACTGTGTTTGAGGGTGGCTTTTTAATGACTGCAACAGGCATCTTAAGGGTAACTTTCTCCTTTTACCCTGGGTGACAGTGAGTTCTTCATAATAGAGCCCTTCAAATCAGAACCCAGATAGAAATCCTGAAATCATTGGCGTCCACACATCTCTGAAGGACAATGCCTCTGGGGGTGTCGGGGGCTCATTCCTTTGCTGAGGATTGATCTAGAATACAGAGGCTGGATGGACCAGTATAGACAGTATGCCTGCTCTGTGCAGCTCCTGGAGAATGGCTTGGACTTGGCCTCCTTGGTACCACACAAAGACCATTCCTGTCTTTGTAAGTTACTTGTCTCCCTTGGGGATCTGCTTTCTCTCAACTTGTTCTTGGCCCATGAGCCTCAGTTTCATATCCACCACATCTTGCAGTCTGTCCAAAGTGAGTTGGACTTTCTGGATTTGTTCATTTGTTTGTATCTGGAGAAAGACAATATGTGGTTTTGTGCTCGGCACTGTGTTTCTGACAGTACGGCAAGGACTGCTGGTGTTGTTCCACAGAGATGAAAAGCCTGCCCATCGAGAGAGCTCCACTTGGCCCATGAGGACAACACTAGGCTTGTGCACAGTCCCCACCTACATAGCCAACAGAGGACTCCTCCCATGTACCGGCCTAGGCCTCAGACTCAGCCCTCTGCAGGAAACCTAGGTGGTGGGGCAGAGCCAGGCAGCTGTGGAGGCCAGAGGAGGGCTGGCTGGCTGCAGACTCAAGACCAGCATGGAGACCGGGCTTGGCCTAGCTTGGTCCTCAGAGGCAAAGTAGAAGTGAGCTACTGTGGGGTTTTGCTGAGATATCTAGAATCAAGAAACTTAAGGGATGTTTATGGAAATGATTATGAGCTTAAGCCATGAGTGATCCTAAATCCAGGTCACCACAAAGGATTAACACAAGAGCAACACTGGGGAGGTTGGGAGGAAGATTGGGGGGTTTGGTCAGAGCCTGTGCTCAATACATGGTTGGAGGCACAGGAGGAACAGAGTTTGCTGGCCAGGCATAGAGGCACATGCATTGCAGCAGCTCAATGCTGGGGCTTTTTACAAAAGTGGCGATAAAACAGACTTGTTTCAAAATGCATTGGATTGACTTCAAGTATTGTCCCCCAGGCATCTCAGCAGGTTCCCTGGATCAATATATCAGAATAATCCAGCTGTATTCATTTAAATATATCAACAGTGGCCTCCTGGAGCCAGTTTCCTGGGTCAAAAGCAATTTGCAAGACATTTAGGTCAGGCTGTCATTGGAATATGGTTTTTACAGGCCCAAATTACTAGCTAAGAGTTTATGAAAAAGTGTTCTCTATTAAGTAAACTTTCTTCCTTTTGGACTTCAGGGACAAATAACAATTCAAAAGAATCTTTTTTCCTAAGTTCCTTCTACATTGAAAGTGTTTATTGTCAAACCCCACTGGATGTGTGCACAGCATTGGGAAAGGTGCTGGGTGCCTTATCTCAGTACTATCTGGCAGACTGGTTGCTGCAGGATGAAAAGACTATTTTACATTTCACTCTGAGTGTGCCCAGCCTATGTTGCAGGAGATAACGGCTGGGGGACAATGAAACTCACCCTGTTTGGGGGAGTGAAGATAAGGGCAGAGTGTCCCAGCAGCTTGCTCAGATTCTTCTGTGAAATACTAAAAGCCCAGGCACTTGACATCCTAAATTCAAAATTCCTATTACATATTCCCTATCTACCTTTCTGTTTGCATTTCTGATCATTAGCTGCATCCCAAGCTGATTTCTACCTGAGACCCTCTCTCCTTGAGTCTCTCTCCTCTATGTTCATCCAAGGTTCACCCTTTGCTCAACACTCTTAAAATTAAGAAACCTGTCATCAGGCTACATCTAAGGGTTCCTGAGGCTAAAATAAGGAATTAACCTGCCCTCTTACAGTAGGTTCACAGACTCTCATCACAGCATCACAGAAAAAGAATTTTTAGGACACATCAGTAAGAGGCTCGGGTTTCTTAGGCAGAGATAAAGGACGCACTCAAGAGAGGACTGCAGGTGCTCAGAGAAATGAGATGAATTACAATTTGGAACCCGGAACATTTATATCTCCCTTGAAGGGTTGGAAAAGCCAGGGAAAAGGTGCCCTACCCACCCTCCTAGAAGAGTACTAGCCCATTTCACAGGTATGGGTACGCTTTTTTTTAAATAGGTAATTTGAACATTCTTTGGGTTTGTTCAACCTGCTCCTTTATTCTTGGGGTCAGGTTCCCGTACTTTACTTCCTTAATTAAGCCAATGTGTGGACTTAGTATTCCTAAGGAATTTGAGATTTGATGGGTCTAGTAGGGAAAGAGTCTAAATTTAACCGAAGGAATGCGGATACACATCATTGGGTAACTTCGGCTTGTTCCTGGAAGTTGCAGTCCTCTTAAAAGTACAATTTTTTTACTTATAATTTCCTTGTCTCTTTTTTCCCTATTTTTTATTTTTTTTATCCTACCTCAAACCTGCTTGGAAGCCCAGGCAATGGGGTGAGCTGTTTATACCCACTGAGGTTCATCTGTAAAATGAACCCATCAACTCCAGGCTTGGGGGAATGTTGAGGCCAGTATTGATAAGAAATGTCACAAAGCACTGAAGATTCTGGCTGGACACAAATGAAAACAATCACATCTTCTCCTCTGAACCTAGAGCACAGACTTCTGCACCACTCAACTGTCAGCCCAGCCCCTTCCCTGGTGTTTACATTCCTTCCTGGGGAAGACATTTGGTATTTGGTTTCTCTTTGTTACAAGGCTTCATGGGTAAGGAGGAGTTATCAGAACACAGAGCTATTCCTGAACAAGCTGACAACATGGACTGTTTATAAAATAAGAAAAAGTAAATCATGGTGTTATCACTTATATATAATGATATCACCATCATTAAGTTAGAACAATTCATTTGGAGCCAGACTTGCTGCTCAGCAAGGAAATAGAAGAGTAAGTTCCATTAACAATTGAAGAAAAGGAAATCACTTAGAAGGGTGATACAATAAGGATTGTGGAAGCCAGCGATATAAATAGCAAAGGATGAATGGGGGTCCCAGGATGAAGTGAAACAGCCTCAGATATTTTTGTCTAAATGATCTTTGTGATCTAGGCATCTGAAAGTCATAAGTGAAGGGAAAGGCACTGCTACTGTAAGACAATTTTGCCAGGAAAAAAAAAAAATTTTACCTCAAATGTCCCAACACTTGATTCATTCTTGGTTCAGACTAAGAAATCAGCACATTGTTGTGCTACAACCTATGTTCTGCTCACTCCAAAACAAACCCATTTCTACAATTTAAATTTTTTTCACAATATGTAATAGCAATTTTGGTTCTGGATTTACTTTTTCTAGAACCAAGTATCCTCAAATATGAGGCTCTGTACCAGATTCCTCAATTGTATGGTGTGCCCATCAGAACAGGACCCTTGAATTGCACAGAAGAGGGAATAATCCACTGTGATTCAGTTGCAGAAAATTCCATGGTTGAGTCTTCTAATGATTAAATAAGTGATCATTTTTATCATCTTTTAAAAGTATAATGTTATCACATAATAGTAAAGATTTTTAAAATCTTTTTCTAGTTGGTCACTTGCTGTAAAGAGGAAATTAATTTTTCCAATGGAAGAAAATTATGATCAGAGTGTCGCAAGCTGAGGTTTGTAGGGAAGGAACACCTTAGGCACTTGGGGGCTGACACTGGGAAGTCTCCCTGTGAGGTGTAGGGTACACAACAGGGTAATTTAGCATCTCCACCTCTGGACAGCTGCAGCCTTGAGGATCCACACGGTGATGAAGCTCTTGTCAATGGCCCCAAAATGGACCTAATGTGGTAACATATCCGGCAGGAGAAGACAAATTCCCTAAGTCAGGTGCAATGAACTATGAGGTTAGAACTGAACAGAGAGCTCTAAACACATGTCTGGGAGGAGAGTAGTGAAAGAATGATTTTCAGGACTAGAACTTGGCAGGATAGAGTTGAACTTCTACTAATCATTTTAAGAGGCTAGGAGATCATTGCACAGCATGAATCAGACCCTGCTATCAGGGCTGCCACTGGGCTCCCCTGCTCCCTGCATCATCGGCAGGAGCACTCCGCTTACTCATCTGTCTCTCCCCACCTGTGAAACAGGAAGGGGGTGTGGGAACCAACTTTGCCAGGCCCCAGCAGGTATAGAGCTCTCCCTTCTCAGCCACAGGGAGTCATGGCCCCCAGCATACCCATAACCTGCCTGCATCTTTGCTGCCTCTTGGGGAGGAGGCTGGGGGCAGTGATCCAAGGCACTTTCACAAATCCTGTCAAGACTGACTGTCTACGCTGGGACAGCCATCCTTTTTCATTGGCTCATCCTCCCACCCCTTTTCTTTCTAGTGAAAACTGTATCAGTTTTCAAGACCTCTTCATAAGAGGGGATGTAAGAGTAAAGGACTGGAAAGAATGGAGACACTTGACATGTTTTAATTAAAAAACAAGTCTGCCTTGTCAAGGTTTTGCCTTTTCTTACCAGCTGCCATAGTGTTTATTTTAAGTATGTATAAATTTGAGTTCAAGCTGAAGATAAACCGTTAAAAGGAAAAGCATGCCAGTGAAATATTTCTTTTTTGTGGGCACAAAATTCTATAGAATCAATTCCTATACAGCTATGTGGGAAGGGAGGAGAGAGATTGTTAAATTCAATCAATTTCCATAAGCGCTCTGATGTTTGGAGATGAGGCGTCATCTGTCCAAGTTTATCTACAAATCTGGCTTTTCTACAAGAATATGACGCATCTATTCATTGACTTTCTATTGAATGGGCTGCCAAAAATATGCCCTACAAAAATGAATAGGGCCAAGTCTATGTTCTTGGATGTGTTTGCAGCCCAGACTAGGAGAGAGACACCTGTCAGGCCAGATGGGGGTGATGAGGTCACATTCTCAGCATATTTAGGGGTGATTCTGTGCTGAGAGGAAGTGAGGTGCTCAGGAAGTACATTGCTGAAAGCACATTCTGAGTAGGAGACAGAGAGCTGCAGAGCGGAACCCAGACCACAGCATGACTTCGATGGGCCGCAGCATGAGGCTCTCACCTGCCTTGTTTTGTGGTGTCTTTCAATAGCCTGACCTAGAGACAGAGTATGTACCTTGTGAGTGAGTGGATGGGAAAACAAATGATGGCTGCTATGCCACACACATAGAAAATTCCAAAGCCCAAAGTAAGATGAAAGGTACAGCTCAGTGCCTCTGAGACCAGCTACTGAGAGCCCCTTCTCAGAGGGGCCAGAAAGATCTGAATCTTTAACATTTCTTCAACCCTCTTCGCAACGCAACTCCCCTAAGGACCCCCAGTGAGGTCCAGATAAACAGTCCCAAGGTTAAATCTCAGGTCTCCTTCTAATTCATCTTTGTGTGGTGTTTGATACTTGTAATTCCTAAGTGATTTTCTGAAACCTGCTTCGGTCTGCTTTGCAGACACCATTCTGCCCTACCCCTGATGCTGCCTCTAAATGTGAATTCAGATCCTTTCTCATGCCAGCCTGGAAGTCCTGACCTTGACCTCCATGCAAAGCTCTCACCTGCCCAGTAGGTGTCCACCCATGTACTGGAAACTGCCACCTCCCCACAAAACCCCTTCAGTTTGGGAATGTTCCCCAGGTTCTACCCATCTCCACCACCCCCACTGCTGTCTTCTTTAAGCATTTTTTTTGTGGGTACCGGGGGGGTCAACCTCAGGACCTTTTGCGCCAGCAGGCGCCCGTGCCGCTGAGCGATATCACCGGCCCCTTTTTCGTATGTGGGTTCCGGGAGTCGAACTCGGGCCCTCACGCTTGCCGGGCAGGCGCTTACGCCGCTGAGCCATCTCACCGGCCAATCTTTAAGCATTTTTGTCTCTACTTTTTGTCCCATTAGCCTTCAGTGGCCAAGAGAGTAAACTTCAAACTCAACTTGCTTACAAAGCCCTTCATATTCTGACATCCTCACCTCCCAGAGTACCTGCTCTGGTCAGTTCCCTCACTTCCATTATATCCATCTTCCGTCTCTTCTGCATTTTTACTTCTTCTCTGCATTGCTTTATCCCCTCACAGAGCCACCACACTGCACATAGATTACAATGTGAATGCTTGCCCAACACATACGAGCTGTGCAGTGTAACATATATGGCCATCTACAGCAGGTCTGCTTTTCAGTGATGTCTTGCCTTTGTACATTCTTCCTTAACCTGGAATCCCTTCAGTTCTTCTCTATCCCTTACCTAAAACCCTCTCCCAACTCCAGGTAAGTAGTTTGCTTCCATTTCCAGACTCCTTTAGCAGCCTGAACAACCTCAATCATCACACATTCTACTCTAATGATCATCTTCCTTATCTGTTCCACCCACTAGTCTGGGAGCAGAGATATGTGCTATTCAATTTTTTTTAATCTTAAGTGCTCAGCACAATACCAAACACATAAACAGCATTCATAAAATGTCTGTAGAATAAACAAGCCATTTTTCTAAGTCAGGTTTAGAACAAGTTACAAGTCTAAACAAATGCTCCCTCATCATGCCATCCAGAGAACAATCAGCCCCGACTAAATATTTTTGTATAAATAGTCTTTGAGGCAGACTCTATTACCTAAAAACTTTGGAAGATTCTAGAAGTTATTCACATTCATTTATTTAGTCAATGAATATTATGAGTACCTCCCACATCCCAGGTCTGTGCTGGGCCTGGGGACAGAGCAGAGGACACAGAAAACTCCGGGCTTGCTATGCTCCTTCTGGCCAAGGGGGAGGGGGAAGAGTTAGACAATAAGCAAATACACTAAAAGTCTTCTAGAATGTCAGATGGGAACAAGTACTGAAAAGAGAACTTGAGTCAGGGAGAGATACCAGAGTGCCAAGATGTAAGTCAAGGGAGAAAGAGGGAGTTGCCCATTTTAGATACAATGACCAGGAAATGTTTCAGAGACCAGAACATCAGGAAAGCAATGTTGGATGAAACTCATTATTTAAAAATCATTTTTGGGCAGCAGATTTGTGCTTGACATTGATGAATATTTTCTCTGCTCCCATGAAGTAGCTTTTATTTCACCTGTCTGCTGCCATTGTCAAGACCCCAGGGGGCTCTGAGGATACTAACAGGGGAAAGAGAATGGAGGACACTTCCAGAAGGGTGCCAATGCAGCCCGAGCCCTGGTTTCTCATGGGGAGAAAGAGGATGGAACACCGGGACTAACAGGCCTCACTTTGATTTATGCTTTTAAAACATTTATTGGAGACAGGAAAGCAGATATGAAGTAGGTACTGGAAGGTACCCAGGGTCTTTTAGATACTCTGAAGATGTTTCCTCATTTTGACACCAGTCTTTTCTCCCATTCCCACACTTACCTTCCAAGGATAAAATATGTTTGAAAAGTACTGGTCCTGGCAAGCACAACGTCCTGAGTTTGATTCCCGGTACCAAAAAAAAAGATAGGGTGAGAAACAAAGTGCATAGGCATGGTTGCCTCTTCTCATAACAGGTGTACAGAAGTTTCTTGTCCCCTCCTAGCCTCCATACTTGTTGCCAATGGCTACCCCTTTTCCGTTGCTTTTTACACTTTAAAAGGCTCATTCTCTTTTAATCTTTGCACCACCTTAGGGAGCCAGGCCTATTTTAGAGATGAGGAGTCTGAGGCCCAGACAAGGAGAATGACAAGGACATCAGCCAACCCATGAACAAACAAATTCAATTTCAGAATTTTTGACTCTCTTTTCTTCCATTACTGCCTTTGCAACTTGAATACCCTGCCCCACGCCAACGCAAGGACATGAGATTCCAACATAGAGTTTGCATCGATAAGTACATCTGTAAAATATTGTTTTCCAGTAATCTTTGATAATCCTACTCTCATCAATAAGTTTGAGTAAGCTGATAAAATATTTGGGTCTAACCTGAAATCTTACCAGTTTGGACCAAGGACATTATCAAAGCTTAAGAATTTGCCTAATACAAAGCTAAACACTAGGAGTTTTTTTTTTTTTTTAAGTAATATTTCCAGAATTCCAACTTTCCTGAATCTGATAAAACTCTAATTGAGGCAGTAATTTGAGCAGATAGGCGGCTGGCTTCTTCCCCTAAGTGATTCTGGCACTAAGCACTAGGGAGTGATGCAAATGTAGTGAGCGGCTAATAATTAAAGGATTTAATTAAGCATCGTCTGGGAACGTGTCTAGTAGCTCAGTGTGTGTGTTGGCAGCTCCTAGCAATCCGGGTGGCTCCAGGGGGAGAGGCAAGCATTGTTGGAGGCAAAGGAACTAGTTATTTGGGGAAGATTTTCTAGTCCAAGTGTAAAAAGAGACACATGTTAACTGTTGATTACACACATTTGGAGCAAGAATTTCAATGAAGATGGTAAAGATAAGGGATTGTAATTGTTTAACATTCAGTTATTTGCTCTTACAAACGCAGCATCTACCACCTGTGTTGGCAAATGGAGAGCAAGGGTGGCCTTCATTCCTCTGTATTTCTAGCCCTTCCCACAGTGTGGGTGCTCAGGAGTGTACAGGATTGAATTGGTAAATGAATAAACACTACAAAGTCTCTCAAAAAGCAATCAGTTACCATGTAATGTTGAGCCAAAAATCGAAAACTTACATGGGATACAAAATCTGTGCTTAGTGTGATTGAACTATGTAAACAAGTATTTGGGGAAAGAACATCAAAGAAAATGACAGTAGGGGATATTTCTGGTGGATGAGGTCATGGGTGTTTTTTCGTTTTGTTTTTTGTTTTTTTAACTTTAGTATATATGTATCTTTATGTGTGTTTATATATCTATATACACACATTTAAGTCATAAAAGTAGAGTTGATCTATACCAAAAAGAAAGCTATTTTCAATGAGACACCAGACTTAAAGAGATGAGATCTTAGGGGTGATCCATTCATTTCTTTCCTTCATGAATTCATTCATTCAGTCAAAAATGACTAATTGGGCATTTGTACCTCCTCTGCCTGGGGTATAGGAGCATTGTTCCCTGGGCTTGCTGTATGCTGTGCTCTTGAAAGCTTTTGCATTCATCTCAGTTACTCCATAACCATCTCAGTATGCTAGAACTTTCACTGTCCTAATTTACAAAAGAGGAATCTTCTTAGGGTCACACATCTGTTAAGCATGATACAAAGCAAAGCATCTGGAGTTGGAGCTCTTAACTGCCCTGCCAGCTGAGTTCTTCCCCATTCCATTCACTGACTTTGTTATGCCCTTAGAACCACCCAGAGGAAGGGTCCTCATCATCCACTGGATGACATGTGTCCACACTAAACAAGCCTGGGTCCTTCTACTATCTTTTAGGATTTCCTACGACCCAATGTCCTACCAGTCTTCCCCAGACTACTGCAATTTACCAATATCCTTGGAATTGGTCTCCATAACAGAGCTCCTACTTATGATTTGACCCCGCAGTTAACCACACCCCAGCTTCTCTTTGTGGTCTGACCAGCACAGGAAGGTCTTCCTCTTAAGCCAGACACTGGACTTCTATTATCACATCTCAAAAGCATGCTCATTTTGACTTTCCTCTAGTTTTCCTCAAATATTGAACTTAAATTATTTAGTGCACAGCATGCATAGAGTAAGAGTCCTCTGGGAATGACAAATGTCAAACTAGAAAAACAAGTAATTCCCAAATCCCAGAAGATTGTATTCAAAACATTCTTTGTAGGCTGGTTATTTGACATCAGAATTTTAATAGAAACACTATAGTAAATGATGATTCTATTGACAGGCAAAATCCCTAGGCCTGCTATAGTACCATAATTAAAAAACACTTTGCTCAAAATGATATATAAAACATTAATAAAGGGTCATATTTTTAGTCACATAAAACTATCTAAACATAGAGAATATTCAGCACTATCTTCCTAGATGTGGAGTCATTTCCAGGCATGTTCTTGTACTGTTAACTATTAAAGCCAATTATTGAATATAATGCTTTACTTCTTTCAAATTCCAAGACTTGAGGTAAGAAAGTTTTATTAAAACAGACCTAAGAGATAGTTAAAGGTTTTAGGTAGAGACTCTGGGAAGATTCTGAAAAGATTCAAGAACACGGGAGATCCATGGTTCTGGTCCTCTGGGTCTAAATCAACTTCTAAACCCACCTCTGCCCTTTTTTCTGAAGCAGCTTGTATGTATACAACCCTTGATCTAAATCCTTCTCTTTAGCTTTGTCAGAATCTTTTGCCTTTGGTTTCAGAATCTCTGGGATTTGAGGGATGGGAGGAGACTGGTGGGAGGGAGAAGAGCAAGTAAAAGTGATCATGGTGCAATATGTATAAGTACCAATTACCAATGGCGATTGTATTTCTTATGTACTGGAAACATATACTAATTAAAAGGGAAGAAATTAAAAAATCATGATTAGGCTTTCTAAAAAGACAAACACAAAACAAACAAAAAAAATGAAGGTCTAATCTGAGCATTATTGTCCAAAAGCTTTAGACTCCATGGAAACTAGAGACCCACAAAGTTACCAGCACTCTTTCCCCACGCCGTGCTTTCTGTGTGATGCCTTCGTTTCAGGCA
Organism: Erethizon dorsatum; assembly: GCA_028451465.1. Classification (NCBI taxonomy): domain Eukaryota; kingdom Metazoa; phylum Chordata; class Mammalia; order Rodentia; family Erethizontidae; genus Erethizon; species Erethizon dorsatum. The sequence continues at coordinate 104,887,940 of CM051822.1, forward strand.
AGTTCTCTACTCTTGGAGACACAGAGGCCTCAAGTGCCTCTAGCCTTACATTCTATCCACTCACCCTGCTCAAAGGAGCTCCCTTTTCCCACAGTTACCACCCAACCTCCACGTGTGACTTTCATCAGGCTCATCTGAATTACATGTTCCTCTCTCAGCCATATACTAAATCCAGAGGGATACGAAACAAGCCCAGGTCATTCAATCTCCCCTGAAGCAACTGTAGTGGTGGGTAGAGAAGCAGCAAAACAGAGGTGAACCCAACCAAACTTCCTGGCACATGAGTATGCAACAGGAGAGGGAGAAAAGTGGTTCCCAAGGTGCATGGAGCTGCTATATAGGACAGTGAGTGAACAGATGGACAAAAATAGCAACTATCATAATCAAGAAAGGAACTGACCTTTCCAGAGGACCTGCTATGTGATCAGCGCTATGTGCTATACAGTGAATTGGTCATTCTCCTAGCATGATTGTCCCTGAGATGCACCCCAATGAGTAACCGCTTAGCACATCATCCCTCAGCTAGGAGATAAGCAAGAACCAAGGCAAATAGATACAGGCCTCCTGATTGTGGGATTAAAAGGAAGCAGAATAACAGGAGTTTTCAGGGAAGGTCACAGCACCAGAAACAGCAATGCAAAATGTGAAATGGATGCTCCTAGACCTGCTGTCTGTGTGTCAGGCTTATCTGTAACAGTTGCACTAAAAAGAGTAATAGCGTAAAAGGCCAACATGAAGCCACCCAGACCAACATCACATCAGCCTCTTTACTAAGATATAGGAGGCTATGGCTCCCAGAATTCTTTGCTCCATGTGGTTGCATGTCAGAGTTTGCCAGAGAAATCAGCACTGCGGACAAGGAGCAGAGGCCACGCTCCATGAGCATATGTGAGGTCCTTAGTACTTTCTCAGCTAGGCCCCATGAGTCACCCACTGTGCTCCTGGAGACTAAGCCAGCTGGACAGGGTTGTTTCAGAAACATTTGAGAACCACAGCAGTTTTCTTGGAAGCTTTTGAGTGCGAGCTCTTCAGTGTCCACATCCCCAACCTTGTGGCTGCAGGTTCCCTGGTGTTTTACAGTGACCCCTGGACCTTTGCAACACCAATTCTTGTAATACTCAACTAAGCCCTAAGCCTAGATCTAGGTCTTTTATTGCCAGAGTACTCAGACAGGCTCCATTTTCTTAACCAAATTCAGACTGATCAAAACACTGTGTGAAAAAGGACTCTGCTCGAGGTCAGGGCTGAAATCTGTGAATACCCAGCTAATGTGTATGCTGCCTTGGCTGAACTTTAAGCTGCACAAATGTACTTTTATTTCCCCACACACACACCTTTTCTATCCCATACAACTGAACTTGAAAGAGTGATCAATAAACAACTTCATTTAGAAAGTTGACTTCTTAAGCTACAAATGATGTGGCTGTACTCAGCATCAGTGAGTGGGGTCCACTCCAGCCACCAACAAAGGTGGGATTTCCCACCATGTACACACTAGAGAGAAGTGTCCTACAAAGTTTTGGTCTTTGAGCTTAATTTATGTAAAATCATTCTCCCCAGGAGCTGAGAGAAATGCTAAATGCTAAACAATAACAGAAATGCTGAACAATAATTAAAATAACACTCTTTGTTTATGCTCATGTTTATTGTCATTTAAAAGCTATTACTCAGTCTCAAATGCTGAAAGAAGCAGAATAAAGAAACATTTGAAGTAGGACTCTTCTCTTAGGCCTTCCTCACTCCACTCTTCTGTAAACAAAAGTCTGGACCGTGGTGTTCCAGGCCTCTTAATTAAAATACTGAAGCCTGAAAATAGCTTTGTACAGAGGCAGGAAATTGCAAGTAAATTAATCAGATTGCAGCCTTGCCATCTCTAAATTCTATGAATACTCTAAGAGACTGCGGAATGTGGTGAGCAGTGCCTGGACTTTGCAACTAGAAAGACTGAGGGTAATATCCTGGCTTGACATTCACTAGACATTCCTGCCAGTTAAACTTGTGAGCCTCAGTTTTTTTTTTTTTTTTTTTTTTTTTTTTGGTGGGTACCGGGGGTCGACCTCAGGACCTCGCGGGCCAACAGGCACCCGTGCCGCTGAGCGATATCACCGGCCCTTTTTTCGTATGTGGGCTACAGGAGTCGAACTCGGGCCCTCGCGCTTGCCAGGCAGGCACTTAACGCCGCTGAGCCATCTCACCGGCCCTGAGCCTCAGTTTTGTTCATCTGTAAAGCGGAGACAGTAGTAACACAACTAGTGAAGTAATATAACTGTTTTTATACATAAGGAAGATTCCTACAAGTGGGAATGGCACTAAAGGGTAGTTAGATGAGATAGTGCATCATACTCATGGAAATTTCTTTCCATGCCCTCCCAACACATCGTGCCCTCCCACTGAAAAATATGATTTAACTTAAAGCTCTGAGCTGGCTGTTGAAATTTAATTCAGTGTTGCACTCCCACAAAAAAATGAAATCCAAATGAAACAACCAGCCCTTTCTGGAAGAATGTTGGCCCTTAGCCCCTCCTTTATAAACTACCACTTTTCAAAGGAAAAACAACTTGAGCCAAAGTATTCTCTCTAAACATTTATTTTTCATGACAACATTTCACCAAAACTCTACCCTGAGTTCTCCTAATAAAATCATTAGGTTAAAGATTTTAAATGTCTGCATCGATGCTCCATTTGAACTATGCCAGGGGACAACCATGAGAGTGACTAGGTACAAAATAAATATAGTCACCAAGAATGAAAACCTGGTGAGCGCACATTTTGATCGAGACTGGCTTCTACAGAGGGCATAGCAAAGTTACAGAAGCATCTCTGGCTCTGCCAATCACAAACACACTCTGTAAATAATAGTTAATTAATAAACTAGTTATTTTTAAAAGATTAATTAATAAAGATTATTGCTCTGCCATATGCTACACTGGATCACTGAGGGGACACATCGTTGACAAAAATGTCTCTGCACCATGGTACATTCAGATTCCTAGAGCTCAGTTTCTCAATCATTTTCTTTCAATTGCTCTGTACAAAGAGCTTTTTTTAAAAGTTAATTTTATTGCTACATTTTAGATATGCATAATGATCCATTATATGGAATTTGTACCTCTACATGATATATCTTAATTCTTTTTTACCCTTTCCTTCCCCTTCCTTCAACCCCTCTTTCCCTCCTTATTTACAAAAGCTTTGTTTCCATTTTTCCTTCTATTCTCTTTTTCTTCCTTTTCCCTTCCTCCCTATCTCTTCCTACCTCCCTAGTTCCCCTTCCCATTTGAACATTTTTTTCCTATTTCACAATATCTATTATACATTTTGGTCCCTATTTACACCTCCCACTTCTCATTCAAAATCAGTAACTCAAAAATCAATAACAGTCCTGTACACAAATAACAAACTCACTAAGAAAGAAATTAGGGAAACCACAACTTTCACAATAGCATCCAAAAAAATGAAATACTTAGGAATCAATCTAATGAAGAAAGTACAAGACCTTTACATTAAAAACTACAGTACTCTGAAAAAGAAGACTGAAGAGGTATCAGAAAATGGAAAGAAAGATCCCTTGCTCTTGGATAGGAAGAACCAATGTAGTGAAAATGGCCATACTCCCAAAATTGTTATATAGATTTAATGCAATCCCAATCAAAATACCAATAGCGTACCTCACAGAATTAGAGAAAACAATCCTAAAATTCATTTGGAACCAGAAGAGACCTAGAATAGCAAAAGCAATTCTGGGCAACACAGGCAAGGCAGGGGCATCACAATTCCTGACTTGAAATCATGCTACAAAGTTACAGTGATAAAAACAGCATGGTATTGGCAAAAAAACGACCTGAGGATCAATGGAACAGATTAAAAGATCCAGAAACAACTCCAAAAACACTCAGCTACCTTATCTTTGACAACAGGGCCCAACACCTTCATTGGAAGAAAAATAGCCTCTTTAATAAATGATGCTGGAAAAAACTGCCTTTCCACATGCCAAAGACTAAAACTAGACCCATATCTTTCACCATGCACTAAACTAAAATCAAAATGGATCAAAGATCTAAATATTAAAACAGAAACACTAACTCTGCTGGAAGATAGGCTAGATAGAACTCTTGAAGACATAGGTGTAGGCAAAGACTTTATGAACAAAAGCCCGATTGCACAGGAAATATCACAAAGAATCAACAGCTGGGATCTTATCCTAACAAAAGCTTTTGCACAGCAAGAGAAATGATGAACAGAGTGAAGAGACAACTCATAGAGTGGGAAAAATTTTTTGCCAGCTGTTCCTCAGACAAAGGACTAATATCTAGAATATATAAAGAACTCAAAAAAATCAGACTCCCCAAATTCAAGGACCCAATCCAAAAATGGGCAAGTGAAATGAATAGACATTTCTCAGATGAAGAAGTAGAAATGGCAAACAAATATATGAAAAAATGTTCAACATCACTTGTCAGTTGAGAGAAGCAAATTAAAATAATGCTGAGAGTCCATCTCACCCCAGAAAGAATGGCTATTATCAAGAAATCAACCAATAACAAATGCTGGTGGGGCTGTGGGGAAAAAGGAACTCTTCTCCACAATTGGTGGGAGTGTAGACTGGTGCAACCATGTTGGAAATCAGTGTGGAGATTCCTCAAAAAACTGAAACTTGCTGGGCGTGGTGGCATATGCCTATAATCCCAGCACTTGGGAAGCTAAGGCAGGAGGATAGCCGCGAGTTTGAGGCCAGCCTGGGCTACATAGTGAGAACTTGTCTCAAAAAAAAAAAAAAAAAAAAAAAAACCTAAAACTAAAACTAGGGGTTCCATTTGACCCAGCTATTCCCCTTCTTGGTATCTTCCTGAAAATGTTAAAAGCACTATACCACAGAGATATATACATACTCATGTTTACAGCAGCACAATTTTTATTAGCTAAATCTTGGAAATAGCCTAAATGCCCATTAACTGATGATAAAGAAAATGTGACTTTTTTACACAATGGAGTACTGCTGTGGCATAAAGGATAAACCCAAGGTATTTCTAGGTAAATGGATGCACCTTGAGACCATACTCTTAAGTGAAATAAATCAGACACATGTGTTCAGATATCACATTGTTTCTCTGGTGTGAGAAGCTAAAAGTATAAATAAGGATCAAAATGTACAATAGACATTGTGAAATAGGAAGAAAATGTTCAAATTGGAAGGGGAACTAGGGAGGTAGGTGGGGATAGGGAGGAAGGGAAAGAAAAAAAGAATAGAAGGAAAAATGGAAACAAAGCTTTATAAATAAGGAGGGGAAGAGGGTTTGAAGGGAGGGGAGTGAAGGGGGAAACAAAAAGGAATTAAGGTATATAATGTACAGGTACAAATTCCATATGATGATTGCTATCATCATGTATATGCAAATATATGAATGTATATCTAAAATGTACCAATAAAATTAATTTTAAAAATAAATAAATGTAAATTTAAAAAATAAAATTGCTTTTGCTATTCTGGGTCTCTTCTGGTTCTATATGAATTTTAGGATTGTTTTCTGTAAAGTATGCTGTTGGTATTTTGATTGTCACCCATACATTTTAATCTACTGCAACACAAGATTTGGAGAGGCTGGGAGTTGAAAATCCCAGTGTGGGGGCTGGCCTAGTGGCCTCTTTACAATCAACCTGGGGGCTAGCCTAGCCTCCTCTCTACAATGACCTCTCAGACAGACTTAATCTCTCAGAGGCAGGAACTACAGAAGATGGCAAATTCTGGTGGCCGTCACTGCCTTCAGCCACTGGACCAAGCGTCAGAGGCAACTCCAGCAGCGCTGAGCTGCACACAGACACTCAGTTTGCTCTGCTCCCTTGACTGTTCACTTCTCCCTTCTAGAACAAATGACACACATTCTAAAAATCCCATTGAAACCCTCTCTTTCTCCTTAAGTCATTTGTCACCTCCTACTGGGGGTCTTCCTGTGCTCCGGGCTGGCTCCTATCATTGCCAGTCATGACTCCATCCTTGCACTTGGCAACTTGTGTTATGACACGTCACCTATACGTGCCAGCTCCATGAAGAGAGGTTCTATGTGTTCCTCCTCTTTGTGCAGCTGGCACCTAACACATTCAGGTCTGGCCCACGTACACCCTGGGTAGTAGTTTCCAGAATGAATGAAGCATCATGACAAGTCATGCATTGCCAAATAGAGAGGGTGTGCAAACTGACTGCAAAAGATGACATCATTGTAAGAGATTTGGAGTGGGACTTTCCACCATTCAAGCTGTGAAAGAGAACACAAGAAAAGTTAGAGAGAAACATGCTACACGGAGCAGAAAAGCAGAGATGTGCCTGGAGATCAGAATGGTGGTGCTGCTGGGCTTTAATCACCTTTGCCAATAACATGCATTTCTCACTTCTTCTGTGGGCATTGTGGGTAAGGCCAAGTCTTGTCCAGGATGTCCGTGAGTGTGTTCATCTTAGCACGTCTAAGATAGTAGAGATTTTCTTTAAACTCTCAGTTCCAAGGAGGGAAATGAAAACCATTTGTGTGCTAGCTTATAAAATGTGTTGTGGATGCCTCTAATGAAAGCCCATGCATGGGTCTGAGGACCTAGTTGTCTAATGGTTTTCTATTTAAGACTCACTTCTCCAGCGCAGTCCAGTTTGCAGAATGAAAATAACTTGAAATCTGCTTTTAAAATTTAAGTCCCTCCTGCGTTAGTTTTGTTTGTGTATTTGTTTTGGTTTTTGAAACAAGTTCCAATTATGTAGTCCAGGCCAGCCTCAAACTTGCAATCCTTCTTCTCCACCTCTCAGGTGCTAGCATTACAGGCTTGTGCCACTGTGGCTGGCTCTGTGTTGATCTTTATCCCTACAAGAACAGAGGTGCTCTAGGATTGTAGTCAGCAATGCCACCCAACAAGACCATGTCACTCTCAGAGATCTGAATGTTGCTGTTTTAAGCCACCCATTGTATGGAACTTTGTCACACCTGCCCTAGTAAACTAATACTTATGTCAAGTATGGGATTTCTGCCTTCCCGAGTTTCCAGAATTAGAACCTGAGGGTAGAAAACACACTTCTGACCCAGAGCACTTTCTATGGCATCAGGAAGAAGGAAGAAAATGTGACCACTATTAATTGCAGTTCTGAGGAGCACAAAATGGGGAAACCCCTTCTTCCAGGCATGAGCACCAGAGGCTCAGCTGAGTTGGATCAGTACCCAAGACCCAGGCATTCCCATCAGGGACCCTACAGTGGTGGAACACACTCTTAAAGGCAAGACAGAGTGGTCAGCTTTCACAAAGAACTCAGAAAGACATATGCCTATGCAAATTCCCAGCACTAATGATAAAATGGTCTCAGTGGATCATCTAACTCTATGAATTTCTAATGTTACTCTGAGGTCACATGACTTGCTACATATATACCCTTGGAATTGGGAGAAATATGGAGTGTTCCAAGAATATCATCATCCAGATTGCCAAGAAGCTTCTAAATGGAGTTTGCAATCACGGAGGTTTGAAAAAATGTCTTCTCCCTAATCAGATCATCACTGCCACCCAAGCAGTTTCAACATGCAGGGCAAAAGAGAGGCGGGGAGGCCTATAAAGCCGGTCTTCTCCAGCCTCGCCAGGGGCGTCCACAGATGAGAGCAGTCAGAGAGGAATCTTCGGTGTTTCACAGTTCCCAAAAGTTTTGGTCTGAGTTCATTTTTCATCTCACAACTGTTCCAAATGATCCAACATGCATGAGGGTTTGTTCAGGCTGTTTGGGGTTCTTTTGTGAAACTGTCAAAACAATGACCTCACTTGGAGCCATCTGCTGGCATGCAGGATTGGCACGGGGCTCTCTGCTAACTGCTGACTTGTGTTGCTGGAGCAATCAATTCAAGATGGCCACTCTGAGCAAAGGCTTTGCTAAGCAATACCGAGACAGATAACTGACTGCTCCATCTCCCCTTCAAGTTACCAAACATGTTAGCACTCATGCAGCCTCCACCAAAGGTTGTCTGCCAAATGTGGCAAAGGAAAGTAATTGTCCACTGACCTAGAAACACAAATGTCTGCGTTTCCTGGGATGGGAGTGTTCTCCCCACATGGCCCCTGCCTGTACATTAATTTGCAAAGCAAAATAAAGAGATTGAATCAGAGAAGACTGTCTTTGGAGCAGAAAGCATGTGGGTACTATCAGCATGTGGACACTAACAGGAGGTGACCTTTATCTGACGCCATGCGGCTATGCTGAGACCCTCCCAGGGCAGGTTCATGGGAAAAAATCACTCTGAGCATAACTCAGATTCCGTTTGGGATCCTGGGAAGAGAATGAGCTCAGGCATTCAGTTAAGGTGAAAAGCCATTGCAACCAAGGTTGCTGAGTGCAGCATTTAAGGCCTGTGCAATTAGAGACCAGATGTGTTTTTAAATGCTCGTGAAAAGAATATTAATTTTTTATTCCAAGTTTTCCCCATTTTTCTGGGAAACAAAAAAAAAGCAACTTAATAAATATACAGGCAAATTATTTTTGACCCAATTTGTTGCTGTTGCCAATTTGATTCCCAAAGTGGCCAATTGGGCAAGCTCAGCAGAGCTCTCTGGCATCTGCCAGGGAACCGGTCTAAAGTGCTCCTGTGCAGGCTCTCTGCAGAGGGATGAGCCAGTGACACTTTTCACAGATTTCCTTTTGTCTATGATATCTGAGGTCTGGGTTAGTTGCGGGCAAGCATCATCCCCTGTTGAAAACCAGGAGCTATGTTTTTCTCACAATCTGAGCAGTTACAGACTTCACATACATGAATCAAGTCTGATGTGAGCCCATGATTGTAGCCAAAAGAGGTCTAATTACTTGACTCTCAGTTCATAAGGGTAGTGGGAAATTGCAAAAAAGGTCACTGTGACATTGTAAGACAACATAAGGGTGGGATCGCATCTCAATGCATAAAATACAGTAAAGAAAAAGTCATTAAGGTTAGACATGGCACCAGATGAGATAGGGACGGGATGGGGGGAATAACAGGATTGCAGAGGGCTTGAAAACATCATTCCTAAATTGGCCAATTTGTACTGAATACTAGTGCCCAGGTACTTTCACTAAGGGGCAAGTTTTGTATCTCTTTTCAGCATTGACCAGACACCCTCATGCAAAGCATACATTCTAATAATAATAACAACATAATAGTGGAGGAGAGGACTATAAAAGAAGCACACACTAGTAAAATCATTTCTTGACATCCAACCCGCACCCCCTCGCTTCAAAAGATTTATAAATGATAAGAGGAACCCATCTACAGTACAACTTCATGAAATGTTCCTTCATTCCTAAAGATGGGCCACAGATGTAACTCTAATGAAATATAATCAAACTGGGAATTTATCTAGACACAAACACCTCTCTATCTTTAGAAAATTTGAATCTACATATTCGCAAATACACTCGATGTTTCATAAAGGACATTTTAATTAATGCCCACCCAAGAATAGTAATTGAAAAGATCGAATGCTTCCTGCTAGGCTGTCTTGGTATATGACTTTCACAGCTTCTCTCCTTACTTTCGCTACCTCAAAAGTAAGAAGTGACTATTCTTTGGGCTATTGTCACTTACACAGTCTAGTGATTTAAAATATCAAATATGATGACTTTGCTTAAACTATCAAAATTAGCTATTTTTATATGCAGAAACTCTCTAGCTTTACGATATGTAGATCTTTATAACTTACTTTTAAAATCACATTTTATTCATGCTTTACTTAATAAATCTCATAGCCAAAAGCAATAAAGCAATGATCTGACCCAATAATTAACTATAGTGCACTGAAATTCATGGTTTGAAACATGCACATACACAAATTTTAGTGCATTCAGCTATATCATAAGTATGTATAAAGGTCTAAATCTCTTTATTACCTTATATGACAGTTGTTAATATTCACCGTTTAAGTGAATATGTCTTATATTTAAATACCCATAGTTATTATTACTACTGGTTTTTTTTGTTTTTTTTTTGTTTTGTTTTGTTTTTTTTGTGGGTACCGGGGGGACGACCTCAGGACCTCACGCGCCAACAGGCACCTGTGCCGCTGAGCGATATCACCGGCCCCTTTTTCGTATGTGGGATCCGGGAGTCGAACTCGGGCCTTCGCGCTTGCAAGGCAGGCGCTTAAGCCGCTGAGCCGTCTCACCGGCCCTATTACTACTGGTTTTTAAATCCAGCTAAAGTAATTTCAGGCAAAGGAATGACTGCAAAGTTTCTTTCTTCTATAAGACCTAGAGCAAGATGGCATTTTGGTGATAGTTTTTCTTTTGGTTAAAAGTGGAAATAGGGTCTCTACTATGAGAAGCCTACCTCAGCTTCCTGTGATTTAGTAACTGAGGCAGGGCTCTCCAAGGATGTGGCCCAAGTCTGAAGTGACAGTGGGCCCCTCCCTCTTCATCAGTGTGGTTGGCATGAGCATCTCACTGTACCCATGTATGGTAGCTCCAGGCTGAGTTTGGCCATCCTGTTGGAGTTGAGGCCCTCAGCTCCCAGGACACAGGGACCCCTAAACTCGAGGTACAAGCAACTGAACTCAGGTAAGATGAAAAAATGAACTGGACACATCTTTACCTCATGCACACCCTTACCCCCAAATCAAACTGCAACCTTCCACTAGGATTTGTGGATCCCTGAGGTACAAATTGTACTGTAGAAAAAAATTGAAAACTGGAAAGTATGATGCAAATTTGCAGTAAACATTTATATGGTCAAATGTCTCAATTCAGAATCATGTGTCTGTCCTGAGGTTGTTGCCATCTAAAACAAATTCTTCCATCAGCCTATTGCTCCAGGGAGTAATCAGTTGTACCAGCTTTGAAAGTAAAATTTACTTCTTAGTCTCCCAACAAATGAGACCCTGATGAATTTCTTTTCTTTCCCATGCCTCAGTTTCCTCATCTGCAAAATGCAGATTACATAGTACCTGTCTCAAAGAGCTATGGTGAGGATTGATGCAACACGCTAACTTATTTGCAGCCCAAAGGGCTTTTGCATTCACCATTGCTTCTATCTAAAATTACTTAAGTTGATTTCCCCAGTGGCTGAATTCTTTGGGCCTCAGTTTCAATATCTACTTTTTGGAGAGAGATTTCTTGCTTACCTTACCTGAGTCAAACAGCTTATATATTTTTTTCATTGTGCTTATGACATTCTAAATCACACAGTTTGTCTGTTAACTTATTTATTGTCAACTCTCCTTGTTTCTGTTCCCTTCAATCAACCACACCCTGAAACACACACACACACACACATACACACACACACCCATGACTTCCACAAAAGCTGAGATCTTGCCTGGTTTATTCTTTGTCATATTCTTAGAGCTTCAAACAGGTCCTGGGCCAGAACAGAAGTTCGATGAATATTTGCTTTTGAATGAATAAATATGTGCAAAGTGCTGTACTAACATTAGGCGCTCAGAAATTACTGGCTCAATAAATGAATAAAAAGAGCTTGAGCAGTTTCCAGTTCAATTACATATCCCATCCCATGTCTAGTGTTTAAAGCAGAGGAGCCAGAGGAAAACTCAGATGGACCTGAGCCCAAAACCTCGCTCCACAGTGTGAACTTGGGCTGGTCACTTAACCAAGTCCTGTTTCTGGAAAGACAGGGTAATGCCACAATGTCCTGGGGCTATATGAGGATGTAATAGAGAGAAAACATAAAATGTCCAGTGAGACTGGCTGAACATTTCCCAGGCCATGTAAAAATAAAAATGTGGGGCCCTTGTTCCAAAATTGTTAAGAACTTCATGTAACATCATGTAATATTCATTCATTTCTAAAGAGAGGCCACAGAGGCAACTACAATAAAACATAATTGAACTGGGAATTTATTTAGACAAGCTGTAATAGTAAAACACTAAAGCAAACAGGTCCCTTAAAACATGGGACCCTATGGGACTGCACAGGTTGTCCCCATAAAACTAGCCTTGCTGCCCAGCCTAGTGTCACACACAGTTAAGCTCTAACAAATGAGTATCTTTTTTCTCTCCTTCCCTCTCCTTAAAAATCTGATGTAATGAAATGAGACAGATTGTAGCTATTGGCTGAACAAAGGGATCCTGAGCAGTGGAATTTCTGGTAATGTTAACCATTCAGGCTAATTATCCAGTTAGTGAATTATTCAAATACTTTGCTTGTCTTTTAGTCCTTTGAGTCATGGCTCTGCCCACTGATAATTCAAAAATAGACCCTTCCATCCCCCATTGGTCTCTCATACCTTGATAAATGACCATGGAAACAAAAAGTTACAGGCACACATACTTGGACTTTGAAAATCCCATACTGTCTATATCCCCAATGTACTGCTCATTCAATGTGCATTTTTTGATTGTACAAAGGGCCAGACCCAGCACCGCATTTTAGGCAGGTAAGATGGGAGAATCCTGAGACAAGGATCTGGTATTAGCCAAGACTCTTGGGTTGTAAGAGAGAAACCCAACTCAGCTCGTTTACATAAAAAAGGAACTTATTGCCTCACCTGATTATGAAGTCCTGGAGTCCAGTTCCGGGATAAGACAGGTCCAGAAATACAAATATTATGATCATTCCTTCACAATTTCTAAAACATAAATAGTAGGCCAAGATTATGAAGACCTGGTCATATATCCTTATTTGTACCCAGAGAGGAGGCTGGATGTCACAAGGCAACTGTTCAGATCTACAGGGGATGAGAAAGCAGTTGAAAGAGGAGTCCCCAGTTGAAAGAGGAGTCCAAACGCTGATTTATAACAGAGGTCCACTACCTGTTTGAAAGAAAAAAAACCTGTGAATTGGAGCCTTGTAAAACATACATTTCTGAAATTCCCTGTTCCTTCCAACAATTCCAAGGTAGTGAAAGGGGAGGAGAGACTCAGATCTTAGTACTATGAGAATACAAATGACTTATAAAATAAAACCTTTCTTTCCATGATATTCTGGACACAGAGACTTGGTCTCCATAATCTCAAACATCTGGAATAAAAACAAAACCTGCAAGGCAATCACCCAAATACCCAAATGTGTAGAATCACTTAATCATTGCCATCTCGTGTAGGAGTCTCCATCTGTGGCAGAATTAGAATCACTTTCTAGAATTACTATCTGCAGGTTCAGATAGTAATTTTCTGAGAGGAGAGATATCTTATCGTGTGCTGGTTTCTTGCAAAAATGAATTCTCTCTGCTCTAATTAAAGAGACAAATATAAGAAAGAAAATGAACATAGGAAAAACTTACAGCAATAACATTCTAAAAATAAAGCTGATACTCCATTTCTCTAGTCTATCTGAATTCTATCTTGAAGTAAGTCTTGAAGTAAGTATTTTAAAAAAATCATTGTAGCTGTTCCAGGGCTTGGTGATGAAAATACTGCTTAAATAGTGAATGTTGCTGTGAGGAGAACACCCAACTAGGAGTTAGAAGACCATGGTTCTAGTCGCTTCTACCACCATGAAGCCATGGGTAAATGCTGCATCATGTCCATAACGTGTCTGCTTCTCTTCCTGTAAAACACAGATGTTAAAAGGGATGAGATTTTAGACGCATTGTAACCCCAGCATGATTATGATGAATAAGTGTTTATAGAAGCCATAACACTAATATCTCACATTATAACACCATTCAGTTTGTACAGCATTTTTGTGCAAGGCTCATTTGACCCCCACAGTAATTCTGTGAATTCGTGAATCATATATTCTGTCAAACATGTACCTTAGCTAGAGTTACACTGTGACCTGGGTGAGGACACAGTTAACAGATAGTGGAGATGCCCATAACAGGTTTTCTATCAGCACCTACCTCCCTCTGCTGCAAGCTGTCTCCATTTATGAGTGAAGTATATCCCCCACCTTCATAACTGGATTCAAGTTTTCATGTATATTACAAATATTTTCTTTTGATATACACATTGATAGATATCAGTTATTGTGTGATAGGTCATCTAGTCTTCTATGGGCTTCCTGGTTTCTATATAAACTGGATCTGAAATTTAAGGCTAAAATGATAACTTTTGCACTATGGTGATTCCTATTTAAAAGTTACCTGTGATTCCAGGGCCAGAGATGGAGAGTACAAGGAAAGCTGAGAACATCTGGGGGTGTACTCAGAAAATGATAAGAGGTGTTGAGGGAACATAAAAGCCAGCCTAAAAGATCTCCTAGTGGCTAAAGCAGGAACAATTCGAGCCACAAAAAAATAATGAAATCAAGTAATGGTAGCATTAGACTACAGTCTATCAGATAAAATTACTATCCTTAATATTAACTCACTCATTTATCTTAATATTTATAATAACAATGAGAGAGAAAAGACTGTTCTTCCTTTGAGTAGAATTTCATTTAATAAGTATAGGCAGAAAGAAATAAGAAACTTAATAGTAACAATAGCAATTTCCACAGTAATAATTTTTGCAGATCTGAGACACTTATAGATGCTAAAATTAGTAGGTAAAAGTTAGAAGAAAAGCAGAATTTTCTTAGTATCAGAGTACCTCTCCCCAATTGTTTATTAACTACAAAGGAACAAATAATAACTTTACAGTGGAGGAAACCTGCAGACACCCACCTTAACCATGTGACCAAGATTAGTGTTGTACATAATGAGCCCTAGAGACATGAGGACCCTGGTGATACAATGCACTGAGAAAGACACAGCGTCACTTATGTGGTATCCTACACAAAGTTATACACAACTTTATTGCAATCATGAGATAGCATCAGACAAATACAACTTTAGGGATAATCTATTTAGCTGATCAGTAATTGTCAAAAGTGTCGAGGTCATGAAGATTAAAAAACCATTACATCTTGAAGGAATGCTGGTTGTCTTCTGAATGAGACTGCACTGAATCTATATATCAGTTCTGGTAATATGGCCATTTTGACAATATTGTTTCTGCCAACCCAGGATCAAGGGATGTCTTTCCATTTCTGCTTTTCTTTTTTGATCTCCTTTTCGGAGTACTGTACTTTTCACTATAAAGAAATTTCACTTCCTTGAAAATTTTTAAGCTATTCTAAATGGAATTGTTTACCATATTTCTTTCTCAGTGGGTTCATTGTTGGTTTGTAGGAATGCTATTGGTTTTTCACTGTACTTTTTGATCATATCTTGTAGTTATATAATATGTTAACTTTAGGACTAGGGTGAGGACTATATTTAAACTCTATACTATATTTGCAACTTTCCTGAAAGTCTACGATTAGTTCAAAATTAGTAATTTTTAAACACCTCAGAAGCCATTTTGACAAGTTTTCTGAGCTGCTCAAAATGTAAGTTAAATTGCCCAAGAGACTGAGTAATTCTCCATCCTGGCTTTCACTCCAAAGGGTGTCTGTCTAGAGGGTGAGATCCATGAGACCCCCAAAACCACATTTTGACCTTGCCAATTTTCTGACAATGCAGCTATTGGAAACTGTTCTTCATTCTGGACAACCCATCAATTTCAAATACCGTATGTACTTAATGATTCCTTGGAGACAGTATAAGCGCTATCTTACACTAAATTCAAAAAGAGTGAACCAATGATCCCAAAGATGTTCCGTAACAAAAACAACTTAATTTTGATCACATTTATCTTCATTCATTTCACACAACTTTGAGAGCAAAGCAACAGAATTCTCCTAAGTTCCTGCCTCCAACAGTGTACACTCAACAATTACTGTTAGTTTCTGTTCTCATCCTTCATGGGAGGAGAGCACATGTTATCACTTAACGTTTTCTGCATCTTTTTGGGTTTTTCGTTTTTCTCAAAAATACACAAATTTAAGTCCATTGTGCATTTCCTGAGGGTGTGAACTGGCAGCAAACTTCAGTTCCAAACCACATACACAACCGATAATTTTATGACACTACGCAATCTCACACAAAGCCACATAATTGCAGAACTGAACACCACTGCCTAGAAATGAATCAACTCCCTATAGCTGGGCAGTTTTACTTTGGAAAAGAAACTTACATCTCTGCTTATCATCCATAGACCTCCAGTGTTACTGGGAATTTGAGAAGTGAAGGAAGGTCCCTCCCTGATTTCTATCAACCTCCTGTCTTGATTAACTGGTATTTAATGGATTTACTTTATCCTTCTTGGGGGTGTTGGCTTTAAGAAAAGTGCAAGAGTTGATCCCTGACCTCAAGGATCTTACAGTCTGTTATGAATTTAAATGGCCAATTTTAAACAGTTAGATGCTAAACAAACTATGATGCAAGATAATATATATATATATATATATATATATATATATATATCCCCAAGGTGAGTCTAATTATTAATTGCAAACATACCTAAGAAAAAAAGAGTATACCTTATCTGAAATAAATAAATCCTAAACAAGAACTTACCATATAATATTCAGGACAACTAAAATACAGGAAATCAAGAGCTAAATAAGCAGAAAAACTCAAAGCAGGAGGGGGGCATTTTATCTATTCAGACAATACATATATACAAAAGTCATTCTCTGCACAAGTCACTATTCTAAGTACCTCAGCAGGAAATATATAGTGAAAACAAAAACAAATAAATAGGCAAGTTCATTTCAGATAGTAGGAAATAAATTAAGGAATATAAAATTAAATAGAAAATAGAAAATGAATTAAAATTGATCTGAAATTTAAACCTGGAATGTTCAGCCAAGCAAGTCAAATGTCACTGCAATTTATATTCCGCCTTGCAGAACCTTTTCTTAGGATCCCAAATCTCAAAATGTTTAAATGTTAAAGGTTCTGCATCTTGTTTCAACACTACCCAGGAACAAGACTTGCACCCATTAAGACTCCATGAGGTCTCTGAAGAAATTGTGCCAAAGAGGAAAAACACCATTTTTTTATGGACTACAGATCCTCCTTGTCACTTTTTTTTATAATTAAGTCTAAACTTATTCATTCAACAGTCAACAATATTGATCATGTGCTGTCCATATTTTTCTATTCTCAGCACTTAGGACAGTGCTTGTCTCACAGTAAATTTTTAACAATGTTTGTTAAACTAAGTTATTAGATAGAGCTTTAGTCTTGACCGCATTTAAAATAATGTAGGATATGAAAATGTAATGAGGGTGTTTCTTTTACATAGCTTTTATACATTTATAGATCCATCCATTAATGTGGCAAAGAGCTTTAAAAATAGAAAGTATAGTGTAGAGACAAATTCTTGTGTCATTATTATTCATAGAAGTTGGAAGGCAATGCATCTGGCCACCAAAGCAGTTAATGAAAGTGTCCACTGCCCAGAAAATGACCCAAGGACATTCACTAAAATCCAAGTTACAATTTATGGTATCAATTAATATCCTTAACAATGATTATTAAAGCAAGTCTTACTTGGAAGAAGAAATTGCTCAGCCTTTGTGGTTGAGTTAGAAAGTCCCCCCCTCTAAAGATACTCCTCTAAATGGTCTGCCGGGTTGCTATGCATTTATCACTGGTGAACCATCTATGAAGCCAAGGTACAGAATCCTTCAAGGGTGTGATGGGAATTAGCAAATTGGGCCATATAAACAGCAAAGTCTTTGTTTCCCCCATTGCACAAAGCTGCCTCTCCTCAAGACTTGTCATCTTAGAAAGTAGTGTTTTTGGGCCGGTGAGACGGCTCAGCGGCTTAAGCGCCTGCCTTGCAAGCGCGAAGGCCCGAGTTCGACTCCCGGAACCCACATACGAAAAAGGGGCCGGTGATATCGCTCAGGGGCACGGGCGCCTGTTGGCGCGCGAGGTCCTGAGGTCGTCCCCCCGGTACCCACAAAAAAAAAAAAAAAGAAAGTAGTGTTTTATATCTTCTTCGCTTATGCTAGAACCTAAGAAATGTTTGTGATTCTTAATCTAAGTGTCTACAAAATATATCTCAAATCCATTATTTCTTTCCATTTCACTGCCATGATCCTACTTCACATCACTATCATGTGTAGGCTGAGCCAATCCCCTTGGTAGGGATCAGTGAACAATGAAGGTGTGACACAATTTGGTCAATGCCATGTGAGAGAAAATATACTGAGATCCTGAGAGGAAGGCTCCCACATCCCAGTGAGAGACATTAAGGAGGAGATGGCATTGCTTCAACTGGACTTTGTCATTTCTGGATGTAACACCTGGAATCAGGAGAGCCATCTTGTCTCTACGAGAAAATTTAGCCTGAGAACAAAGCTAACACTTCAAGACAAGCAGAACAGGAACAAAAAGAGCTGGAGTCCTAATGGTATTGATGAGCCACTGGTTAACTATCCCCGGAGCCACTTTACACAAAGACTTCTTAACAGACACAATAATAAAGGTCCTTATTGTTTAAGTAAACTTTTGGTTGAAAATGTCAGACACTTGTATTCAGACTGATTCAGCCTCAGAAGGCTCCTCTCTTCTATTTTTGACCCACTCCAACCATTTTTCATGCTGGCACCAGAGTCTTTTCAAAACCTTCTTATGTAATTATTCTTACAAACTCAGTGACTTCCTTTTCCACTTCTACAACTCAAAGATCCTTGACATGGTCTTCCAAGCTGTATCAGTTATCTAATGCTCCATAACACATTACTCCCAAAACTTACCAGCTTAAAAAAAAAACAATCATTTATTATCTCATGTTTCCTAGGGTAAAGAATTCAGGAATGACTCAGCTAGGTAGTTTTGGCTTCAGGTCTCTCCTGAGGCTGCAGTCAGGATGTTGGCTGGGGTTTGACTGGGGCTGAAGGTTCTGTTTCCAACATGGTGTCTTCATTTGGTGGTGGAGGAAAGGCTTAGCTAAGCTGACCTCTCCCTAGGGTTTCCGGGATGTCTTTATAACATTGCAGTGACTCCTTCTACAGAAAATTATCCAGAAGGAGAGGCTTCCTTGTGTTTTCTGTCCTAACTTTGCATATCATATGCCATCAGGCCCACCACATCCTAATCATGTACAAGCTGCACTCTTATAAAAGGGGGATTAGGATTTGCCTTTTGAAGCAACCAACAGTGAAGAATTGCATGGGCTTTGCATGATCTAGCCCATGCCTACCTTTTTGAGCTCCTCTAACCCCATTTTTCTTTTTGGTAATCCCTGTCTCAACTCACAGGTTCTCTTGAGTTCAGCCATGTATCAATGACTTCCCACCCTTGACTCCTTGAGCCTTTTGACATGCTATTCCCTGTGTTTATAATGTCCTCCTCAATCCTTTGCCTGTCTGGACACTTCTCAATTTCTAGATCTCAGTTGAAAGGTCACCTCTTCAGAGAGGCCTGTCCAGACCACCCTATCTAAGTAAGACTGTTATTTTCTTTGATCACCTCTTATATTTTTTTCTCATATCATTTGCTACTTTTCCATATTTAGTTTACTTATTACTTTACTTTTGAAAGATGCAAGGGAAAGGGTGATGCATTTACTCACCACAGCATCTGCAGAGCCTAGAAGAGGATTTAGCATAGGCAGGCTCTCAACAAACCCTATTGAGTGAATGAATGAACAAAGAAAGGTGCCATCCCAGAGCACAAATGAAGAGGCGTGGATTGTACACTGGGCATATAAATTCATCATGCAACAATTCCTTGGAGGACTTCCTTCACCACAGTGAGCAAATATGGGGTCTACAGAAGTGGACTCAAGCTCTGAACCAGGAAAGCATAGCCAGCTGGGAAGAAGTGGGGGGCAGATCTCACCACCCAGTGAGTATAAGTGCCCCAGACACAGAAACACGGAATCACACCTGAGATGCGTTCTTCACATAGCAGTGCTTCTGCCTGCTCCACTGCAAGAAATGCTTCCGCCTCCACTGGGGGACCACGACTGCCCACAATGTAGCAGGGTAGGGGCAGAAACAGACAAGTGGTGGCACTGTGTCACAGGACTACAGGTCAAAGTCAAGGGGCAGTGTGAGAAGGGCTTGAGGGAGCAGCACATTCTGGGGGCAGAGGTTGCTTTTCATGAAGTGATTTTGGCAAGAGAGAATCTACAGACTTCTTCAAAGGATCAAGGGCTCTATTATCCTCCCCAGTGTGAGAGGACCTGAAATTTCTCCTGTTTCCCACAGAACTAGTCCATGAAAACATTTTCAGATGCAGAAATCTGGTAGGGAGCAGCATGGATCAACTCAACCTCCTCTGCTTGAGCTTAAGGGGAATCTTAGGCCCAGACACACAGAAAGGACCAAGGTGGTCCATGCTTCTGTTTTTGTAGGCAAACACCTGCTGGCCAGGAGAGATTGCTTCTCACTCCAGGCTGGCAAAGGGTCAAAGGTCAGTGTGGAGCTAGGTAAAGAACTCATAGTTACAACACTCAGAGGAAAACATACTTTTGAAAAGAATTTACAAATGTATTTAAATATAGAAGAATGTTGCTCTGTCTGATGGCACATGCCTGTAATCCCAGCACTCCAGAAGACTGAGGCAGAAGAACTGGAAGTTCAAGTCCAGCCTGGACAATTTAATGACTTAGCGAGTCTTGTCTCAAAATTAAAAAAAAAAAAAAAAACCAAAGAGGTCTGGAGAAGTAGCTCAGTGTGAAGACCCTGGGTTCGACTCCCTAGACCAACAAGAAGAAGAGAAAGACAAAGAAGAGGAAGAATAAGAGGAGGAGCGGGGAGGGGGAAAAGAGGAGGACAAAGAAGGGGAGTGAGAGGGGATGAAGAAGGAGGAGGAGGAAAAGAAGAAGGAAAGGAGAAGGAGGAAGGATGGAGGAAAGGGAGGGGGAAAGGAAGGCAAAGAGGAGGAGGGGAAAGGAAGAGGAAGGAAGAGGAGATATATGCTGAATCAAATTGAAGACACTGGATCTCCAAGGGTTCCCATTTCTAATATTAATCACCAGAATGATAAACAGTCAGATCCTGGGTTATGACAGCTAAAAGACACACCAGACTTTGGAAAGCCAGACAAAGATGAGGGTCAGAGAAGAGATGGTTCCTGAGCCCACTGCCTCCAACACTGTCTTTTTAAAGTAAATACTTTATGATGTCCTCCTTATTAACCTAAGATGAATTTCATAGTTTCTGTGACATAACTACACACATAACTTCAAAAATTCAAGTCAACATAATGCTATAGCTATAAGATAAAGACAAATTTTAAATTACATGATTTATAATATAATAATCTGTATTTCAATATGTCAGTGTTGCTGCATCTACTCTCAAGATGCAGTGAATAACCCGAGGCTGATACATGATTATTAGGAATATACTGGGATGTGGGTGTCGGTTAGGGTTAGGGTTGGCCCCCATTATCACTAGTCTATACCACTGGAGGCCCCACATCATTGTGACAAATATCATATGCCTTGCTAAAGACCCCTGAGAAGGACAGGGTGTACTAATATGAGACAGGGTCTACTGTCTCATGAGACTGAGCCCCCAGAGGCTTCATACTCATCCCTAGAAATGTACTAAGTACAGGATCTATGTTGGGCACTAAATATGGGTCAAATGGTAATCCCAGATTTAGATATCTATCTAAAGAAAAAAGTGATCAGTGTGGTTAAGACCAGACAATCCTCTATTGTGCCTCTAAAATGGCCAGCCCCCATTATATTATGAGATCAACACCCAATAAATATATTTCCTCTGTATCATCACCTTTGTAGACCTCATTCCAGCTATTTCAGCTCATCCCACTTGCCTCTACCTTCCAGAGTTCTAAACTCTGGCTTAGCTCTAGCCTCCAGCCTCACACTTGCCCATTGGTCCAATATCAAACATTGTTCCTTCATCACCATCCTAAGCTCTACTCCTTGGAATGGACTTGGATCCAGCCATCCTTGCTTATAGGCTATCCTGATCCAGCCTTCCCCCTAAGAGCCTGCAGCAGGGTCTGCTATCCAAGCAAGTGTGGAACAGGCAGGGCAACTCTTGATGAGAATATTTCAATTTAAAGACAGGGTGTCCATCCCCATGGCAACAGAGACATAGTAGGGAAATCATAGAGAAAGTGTCTTCCTGGAGAATTGGTGTAGCAAGAGAGATGAGGGCCAGGGGCTGCTGTCTCTCCCACTTACCCATTAGCCCAAATACAGGGCCAGGACTGGCTCTGAGGGCTTGAACTTGTGCTGAACCTACTGGTCAAGGTCAATGACTTCCAACCATGAGGGCTGGACAAAAGCCTACAGTGGGATTGTCCCAGGTGAGACAGATTTCAGGACCTGGCAAAGCTAAGCCTGCAAGTGGAAGAAGGAGTAAGTACTAGGGTAGGAGCTAGCAGGATGAGGAAGATTCAAAAGTAAGGCCTAAAACAGGGAACCACTCATAACCAGGAAGACTAGGTGGGGGCAGTCCTAAAGCAGAATAAAAGCTCAGGCCCAAATCTATACACCAGGCAACGGCTCTGGGCAGCCATGGCCTTCGGTAACGGGAGGTGGCAGTAGGGAGGGGCTCTCTCTGGGTAGAGTTTCTATCTATGCCTACCACACTCTCACTCCAAAGACCAGGTTTTTCAAACTCAGTTCTTAGGAGATAGAAATCAAAGCACCACTTTATGGTGGAACCATGAGCTTTTCTCAAATGATCACATAACATTAGAACTAATTACCCATTTCTGTGATCCAAATGCATTTGCCAGCTTCCCTCACTAACTTCAGAAGGTATTTTATATAAAGGGAAATCAATCTATAATCCCCCTTTTTATTGTCTTCACTTTTAAATAAGAAAGGACATGTGGGTACAGTGTCTTTCAATGTCAGGAAGTTGAACTCCGGGGGGAAATCTACTTCCAAAAAGTAGAAATGAGAAATAGCTTCAGAAAGTATTAGGATTTGCTTACTACTCTTTATAAATGCCTCAAAAAGAAACAAACGTGTAAGAATATGTGTATTGGGGGAAGGTGAAGAGTTTTCTTGCCTAGCACTATGCTTGAAATTCATGAATTTCCCACAAATGTGTGTGTAATTATTCTGTTATTTCTATTTCTGTTTTTAAAACTTCAGCCTTCAAAGGACCATTCACTTTAGGTTCTTTGCATATAATTATTTCATGCTCCACCAGATGGCTGTGGTGGTGGCAGTTTGGACAGGCCATGGTTTGAGACAATAAGGTGCTACAGGCCTTCCCAGATATTGAATATTTATTTACTCACATCTTTCATGTTGTCTTAGTTACTTTTCTTGTTGCTGAGACAAAACACCCAAAATTAAAAGAGGGGAGGTTTATTTAGCTCACTGTTTGTAGAGGTTTCAGCCCATAATCGGCAGGATGGCTTGGCAGAGAACAGTTCATGGCACCCACAAAGCAGCAAAATCAACAAGAGGGAGACAAGACTCTTTCTTTCCCTTATATTGGGTCCAGTCTACTGGGAATAGGGCAGTGCCAATTCAATCAGTGGACTGATCCAGAAATCACCCACCCTTAATCCCAGCACCCTTAATCCCAGCATTGCACACTCTAGATTCAGCCACCTCTGAAAAAGTCCTACAACCACATGAGGCTTTGTGGGGACATCTCCATAACACACATCATCTTTCATGTAAAGATAATGTCATAGTAAAGGGTAGATCTGGGCAGAATCCGGTGCTGTCATGTTTAGGGGTCTGGAAATAGACAGATCTTGCCCTTCGAAGACTCCTCTCCATGACCCCCTCTTATTGTACCCCTTTCACTTACCCCCCCATAAGCTTCCCTCCCTATCACCTCCTGTCATTCCTGCTCTGGACTGCCCCCCCAGCCACTCTCTCTCAAAAGCTCTCCCCTTCCTATTCCCCCCATCAGACTCCCTCCTCGTCACATCCCCCCAGTGTCTCTCATCCTATCTTTCTCTACATCACCAACCCTCCCCTCCCATGGGCTTCCTCCTTGTCCACCCTTTCTTCACCAGCCCCCATCCAATAACCTCCTATCCCGCCTCACTGTCTTCCCCCACACCATCAGCCCTCCTTTCTTTTGGGTCTCCTTCCTCCATCTCCTGCATGCAAGCCCTTATCAGCCTCCCTCAGTGCAGAACAACTGAGCCACATACACATAAAAAGAGCCATGGTAGAATGAGGATCCAGAACCTTTTCATTGTCATAGAAAAATCTTCTTGCAGAATCTGAACAAGAAAGTCTGAAAGAGACAGTTGAGGGTGAAGCCCAGATGGGGCTCTCATTCTCCCAAACACTCACCCCAAGAAACACCTTCTAGCCAACCACATGACAGAAAGTGAAAGAAGGAAAATCTAGAGTTCAGATACTGGTAGAGATGCTGTACCCAGGTGCACCCATTGAGCCACGCAGGGGTGAGCAGAGGCAGAGCAGAGCTGAAGGACAAGGCTGAAGGGCCTCTGTCCCTCTTGATAATTCCCAAGATGCAAGAGTGTCAACGTGAAGAAAGCTTTTATCATTCAAGAATAAGCACTCAGATTGAGGCACTGCTTCTCAAATACTTCCCATGGTACTAATCCCAGGGTGCTCCCTGGAGACTGACTCCCTGGGTCTGGTATGGAATCTGTATTTAAACTATTTTTAGCAAACCCAGCAGATAATTCTTCAAGAATCTTTGAAGACCAATTCTGAGTATAATTTGGTATATGTTTTACTGATCCTTAACTGTGCCCATCTTAATTATTAATTTAGTGACTGCTTAATCTAACTCTGATTTTATGTCCAGACTGGGTTAGAATTGGTCTAAATTAACTGAGTCCTCGGACTCTGTCTTTGGGTGGAGGAAAAGCAAGCAGAGATGGTCTTGTTTGTGGTTAATAAAGTCTCACAGGCGTCCTGAGTGGCTTTCTTTTTTTACCCCCTGTGAAACCCAAGTCAATAAATATTTAGGTTCCATTTTTGGCTTGGGTGGAGTTTGTCTCCCAAAGGTACAAGTGCTGGGAAATTGTCCCCATTGTAACATAGGTGGTGGGACACTTAAGGGGTGGGACCCAGAAGGTAACCAGGTCATGACCACCCACAAGAAAGGACTTGATGCACACAGAGTGGGCTATTCAATCTCAAAGGAGTGGTTCTTGCAAGAGCACATTGTCATGGAAGAGTGAGCCTGTCCCCTCCCTCGTCTCTTGCCTCCTCTCTTCCCATGTGCTTTCTCTCACCTGCCCTCCTACCATGTGATATCATCTACCATGTTGTAATGTAGCCAGTTTCTCACCAGATACTAAACAGATGTGGCTACCCAGTCTTGGACTTTCAGCCTTCAAAAGTGTAAGCTTTCTAAACCTCTTTTCTTTATAATGTATCTAGCCTTGGGTATTTTGATGTAACAGCAAAAAAAATTCCGGACAGTTCCTATCATCACAATGGCTCTCCCTGCTTGCAGGGAGCAGTGCTCTCCTGCTTCACTTTCCCACAATGGCTGCACAGTGGGGAAAGCAGGAGTCCCCACAGGCAGAACTGGTTCAGGCATTTCTCACATCTTTCTGTATTCTGGGAAGAGGTGCCCCCTTCTCTGAGCCTCAGGCTGTAGATATATAAAATAGGATAGAACAACATGGTTTGTCTTTTCTCTCCAAGTGTTTATCCCCCACCTAATGGAATCTGTTTCTGGTGACTTTGGAGATGAATCTTCAGGGCCAATTCTCAAGTCATCTGCATTCCTTGGAGAACAGTTCTAAAACAATTCAGCCCGCAAGTGTATGGAGTCCTCCAGAAGATTTGCTGTAGGGAAAGTATATAGGCTGGATGGACATAAGAGCTGTGTCTGTGGATTGGAAAGCACTTTATCAAGTCCTTAACATGTAAGTACACCAGGAAGATTATATTCTTGGGGTGTCATCTATCCCTCCTTGTAGGAGTTTAGGCCTACTGAAGTATAACTAGACTTTTATCAATTTTAAGTCAAACAAATCACAGACCAAGAAAAAATTAACCAAATCACTTGGGAAAACAAGTTTTCCTCAGACACCAGTTCATCGGGCCAGTGACTACTGATCTTCAGGTAGACACAAAGAAGTCCAGGGGGCCCTGGGGATGTGCAGGGTCTGCTGTCCCCAGCTCTGCTTGGTGATTCCTTATAGCCAGCTGGTCCATAAAAAGGAGTCAGGCATTTAGCAGAGGCTCCAGGCAGCAGCCAGGCTTCTTTGCAGCTGCTTTCCCTTAGGGCTACACCTCACCATCTCCTGACTCAACCCAACTCCCAAGGGCTAAGGGCTCTGCTCTGTAACATATAACCCAATAACTGGGAGGTGCCCTCTGAACCCCTCCTGTCCGGCAGCTCATCTGAACCTTCCCCCACCCAACAGACTGGACCCCACCTTCCCACAAGACAGTCAGATCTGCCATTGCTTTGGTCCTTCTCTCTCAGGTAGACTTGCTCCTCACCAAGGGAGGTAGCAGGGGTTCAACACCCAACAACTCCCTGGCTTCAGACCTCAATTTTAGAAAGTTCCTTATTGCAGTTAAACCCCTCACCTTAATCCTTTAACCCTCTCAACTTAATCCTCCTGGACCCTGCCCCTCTTGGTACCTGCCACCTGTCAAAGGAGAGTATTTGTTCTCCTTCTATTTGCCTTTTCACCTTGATTTGGTGTGTGGCCTTTTCCTTGTTATTAAATAACTAGGATACGTGTTTATTTTGCTATGGATGAAGAGTGTTACACACATAACAAAACAATAAAAGCGCCAAAGAGCACCTGTTCCCTGTTCTGCCCAACTGTGCTTAACTATATTGCCCACATATTTCAAGGAATGATAATCTCATGCAGACACAGCGCATCTGGCTCTTGACCCATATCTCCCTTTATGAGCCTTTTTGGTGCTTGAAGACTACCAGCTTTCGTCATAATTGACATGAAACTCTGTGCATGTTTCTATAGTTCCCTTCAGTTTACTCCACCACCCATGCACTTTATAAGAAATTTTAGTACCTAAAAAGTCCAGTGGAATAAAGCAGAGGGATTTAAATCTCCATTCTGCAGACAGGAAAAGCACAACTCTCTGCAAATTCTGCAAGTCAAAAAATAGATCTCGGGAAGAAGTAATTGTTAATCTTTAAGTCTAGGAGCATTGTATTAATACCACATTGCTGACTCCTGGGCATCTGCCTTGGCTTGAAAACTGTGGGAATAGAGAGTTCTAATTCTACCCCAAGAGGATTCTAAATAAGACAGTTAACAGGAAAAGAAGAAAGGGAGTAACAGGCAAGGTCCCCCATGATCTGCATCAAGTCAGATGTCCCAGCATCAAGTTGAATTTGATTTCTAGGTGGTATCTTCCTGATATGGCCCAGAGACTATTCTGAGAACTATTCTCAGGTGAATATAGTTACTCCAAAATCATGCAGGAGCCAGGGGACATAGATGACATAGACCAGAACTCTAATTCCAAGAGAAAGAAAATGGCCTAGGACCACCACCCCCAATCCCAGAAGAAGAGAATTTGTCAGACAGGAAAGAGTAAATATGATCCTGTGAAGATGATAGCGTGGCTCTAAAACTTTGATTGTGGTTTCAGTGAATTGTGTGCTATGGATGGATACACAGATTCAGCATTAAGGAAAGTAAAAACACATTATAGAATTTGGGGGACTGACTACTAGCAAAATTGTTGATTTTTAAATGCCCTGCCCCAAGTCCCATCACTTTTCCCTCTTTGTGTGGATGGAAGTGACAGTCTGAGGTCCAGAAGTTTCCAACATTAGACCTTTATTGGGTTAAAAAAGTAGCCTCTGAGTAACTGCACCCCAAAGCACCTACAGTGTAACTAGAAAAACCCTACAGGAGTAAACAGGAGAATCACAGAAGGAAGATGTGATTTCTACCCCATTGGTGACCAAAGCCCTTGTCAGAAAGGAGAAGCCCACAGCAAAACTTTTCTATCTTAGCCCAGGGAGCACAGAAGTACCCAAACCTCCATTCCAGCTGTAGTAGGAGTCAGAAAACAATGATGGCCTCCTTCCTCTGGCATGTCCCACGTTTCAGTCCCAAAAAAAAACCTAAGCAGAGCTCCTGATGGTTGCAGTCTTTCCTGCCCCACCTGTGCCGGGAATGAGCCCCCTCAGTGTGGACCACACTGGGAGAGAGGGAGTCACTGAGGACTCTACACATGAAGTCTCCACACTGGGGATCCCTGTCCCTTGTTACCCAAGGTCACTCAAGAACGTACTCCATTCAGCTCCCCAGCACTCACAGCAATGGCCCCCAGGCCATGTCCATCAGCATCTGCCTCTACACAAGCCTGTCAGACCTGAGGAGCAAGACATTCCCACAACCCCACGATGGCCTCCCAGAGGTGTCACCAAAGCACAGCAGGTGAGACTGTGTGTGGCGGAGGTCTCTGGGACAGCCGCTATGGAGGACACGCTGGCCAGGTGGACCTCACATTCTGTTTACCCTCACAGAGGATGATGTCTTCCACACAGGCGTCACCAGAGAGTCTGTGCCTAACTCACACAGTCAATTTAAACACAGGGTTTTATGCAAAACCCAGGCTGGATTCCATTTTCATTTGACCAAAGATATGTGGGTAAATAGACAAAGGATGAATTTTCCCTTTGTCACTCTGTCAACCGCCCACTGTCTACTACACTCTGCCAAGGTACGGCTGGAGAAGCTCAAGTGAGAGAACTCCAAGGCATGCAAAGCAAGGGACGCACGAAATCTCTTCTTCCTGCCCCTGACCCTTTCCTTGCCGTGACTGCTCATGGTCTCTGCCTTTTGGGTATCACCTTCACACTGAAACACATATACTAAGGCAGGAATTGACAAACTTTTTCTATAAAAGGCCAAAGAGTAAATATTTTCAGTTTTCAGCTCTCTATCTTCACAACCCAGCTCTCATTGCAGTGCAAAAGTAGCCATGGGTGATATGTAAACAGATGGGTGTGGCCGTGTTCTAATAAAATGTTATTGACATAAACTGGCAGTGGGCCACACAAGCCCATGCGCTGTGGTTTGCCAACCCTGCATTAGATTATTAACTTCCTCTTTAGCAAAACCTGCCTGCCCCATGTCCCATGTTGCTGGGCTCTGCTTTGTAAGCCCAGTGATAATATGGTGCTGTTCTTACCTTTCAGGTGCCACAGGTCCACTTACTAAGTCCTTCTGATTGTTTAGAGTCTCACCCAAAGGAAGGGCTCCCATAGTCACAATTCCAGGCACATTAGAGACTCAGAGGAGGCTGAGAGCTGAGACCCTCAGGAAACATTTGGACATCTTTTCTCACTTGTAGAGAGCAGCCTGGTCATCTTCCATGTGGCTGCTTTCCATCCTTTCTTCACCTACAATCCCCTTTAATAAATGAAAACATCATGTACTCTTTTAATGCTCCTTGAAGCTAAAACTACATCAAACATCTTACCAACAGTGGTAATGACTACTTTGCTTTCAAATAATATACACATCCCATTCCCCATCACCACCACCCCAAGCATCCCAAACCTTGCCATGGTCTTCCAGGAATCACAGTTCTAAGTAGTTGAACAGAACTCTGAACTGAGAGTCTTGAATAATAACTAAATTATAGGGTCAGAAGAAACCCAGAATACACAAAGTAGACTATCACCCTCCTACCCATCCACCATTTAAGTAGCCCAAAGACTTTCTTCTTAAAGAAAACTGCACGTCAAAGGTACAAAAAGCAAGGGAGCAATAGTCGTCTACGGCAATGGGATGCCTGCTTGTTTTGGGTACAACTTTTCAGCATTAATATGATGTCTTTGTACAACAAAGGAGAAAGTAGTAGAAAGTGTTCTGGATAATTCGAACAACAGCTGTCTCTGTGGTTTTGGAGCTGTGGTTCACTTCTTAATCAAAAGGATTTCAGCCTATAGGAAAGGATCCTATAAATCACAGGAAGTTTCAAGAAGTCAACAAAAGGATTCCAGGCGGGAGGCAGCCAGAAAGAGGGAAATCTGATCTTCGTCCATTTTATTAAGTTAACATTTTTCTACCAGCATTTGTCTTCTCCCTTCTAAAATTCCTCCTCTGACTTAAGGAGACACAGCAAATCTGTGGTTGGCAACCCTAGAGTGGGTGGCCATGATTCTGCTTCTCACTCAAATGTCAACTTCAAGACAAAAGTTAATTACTCTCAAATTAACTGCTCTTCATGAGCAATAAATTATAAATAAGTTGAAGTTCACAGCCAAAGAACTTGAGTCAACCCTGACATAGGCTTAAAACACACACGCACGCATGCACACACACACACACACACACACACACACACACATCTCGGGTTACTATCTAAAAGCCCAGTCTGGCTTTTTATTCAATATTATGGTTAGTTTAATGGCAGTACATATTAAAAGATATCCTTAGTGTTGCAAGGAACAGTTCATGCACCCTAATTGAGAGCATGGTCACTGGAAGTTTTTACCCTACTTTGGAAGAAAGCCGGCTGATTGGGAGTTTTAATGTCAACTATTTGAACTTCTTGCATCCATGAAAATATATGGACATCATAACTCCAGAACTTCCT
Organism: Erethizon dorsatum; assembly: GCA_028451465.1. Lineage (NCBI taxonomy): Eukaryota > Metazoa > Chordata > Mammalia > Rodentia > Erethizontidae > Erethizon > Erethizon dorsatum. The sequence continues at coordinate 104,918,204 of CM051822.1, forward strand.
TTGATTATCCCTAGAATAAGAGAATTCCCATACAATTTTATGCATAAACACACATGGATTTTGGGCATTGCTTAGAAACACACAAAGACCCTGTCCCTTTGAGGCTCATACATAGAAGCTACAAAGGGATTTGAAACGATCAAAACAATCCGAGGTTCAGTAAAACTCATAGTCAACTTGCTTCACTTCAATCTTTCAAGGGAACTGGGTTTGGGGACATGGAATTCAACCACTAAGAGCTGGAAGATTTAGCTCTGTAAAGACAGTTGGATTGGTTGCACAGCTTTTTCCCTTTGCGTGGCTTCGTGGCTTGTTACCTGGTTGGCTGGAGGCTACAACTAGAGATGGTCTGGCAAATGCAAGTGCAAACAAGGGTGAGGCCCTCTGCAGTCATTCTTTGTAAACAGAGTTGATGTGTGGCAGCAGACTAGCTGCTCAAGGTCAGGTGACAATTTCCCTGCAGCTTCACAGCCTTAAGACAGCCTGTCCGACCATGAGGTGGCCCAAAGTCATGAAGTCATTCTCTGTCCTTGGGTTGGCTGTGAACTGGGCCAGGGAGGAGATTAGACTTATAAATTGTACAGGACTCCATAGGAGAGAATAATGCAATTGATTTATAATTCACTACCTGCTTAATTAAAAAAAAAAAAAAAGATTTTTTGAAGCCTGTAAGTATAGTGTCATATGTGCTAACACAGGAATTGGCAAGCTACTACCTGAGTCCTGTTGAAGTAAAGTTTTATTGAAACCCAGTTTTAATGAAACCCTATTCATTTCCATACTGTCGGTGGCTACTTCAGTTCTGCAAAAAAGTGCTGAGTAGCTGTAAATGACTCCCTGGCCTCAAAAGTCTGAACTATTTATTGCTTGCACCTTTACTAAGAACCTTGCTAGCTCCTCCTGCACTTAGGAAAGATGTGGATACAATGCTAACAGTGACTTAGTCCCCAAGGTAGTTATTATATATTAACCTAAAAACTGAAGAAAAACTTGGATTCACCCTACTTAGACAATGGTAGTGAAATGGTTGAGGAAACATGGTCAATATGTAGTAGAATAATATGCACCTATCAAAAGTTACATTTACTAATGTAATTTATGAATAGCATATGTAAAGACAATATTTTCTTAAGTGAAAAATGTAGACTATAAAATGCATTACTTATTAATTTTAACTAAGCAAAAAGAAGTTCTTTTTGCAAAGAAAAAAAAAATACCCGTTGAAAATAGTATGTCAAAACTGTAACATTTGACAAGTGGAAATTTAGATGATATTTATTTTCTTCATTATACTTTCGGGATACTAACAGCCATTTCTCTAACAAATACAACTTTTTATGAGAAAAAAATGACTACTTTACAAATAAGAATTAGAGAGGCTTAAATAATATGTTATGGTGGGGGGAATTGTTCTTGGGACAAAATGATTTATTGTTATGCACCTGTATAAGGAAAGGAGGAAAGAAGAAAAGAAGGAAGGAAGGAAGGAAGGAAGGAAGAAAGGAAGGAGGGAGGAAATGGAAAAGAAGGAAAAGGAAAGGAAATAAAGGGAAGGGAAAAGACGGAGGGAAGGAAGGAAGAAAGAAGAGAGGGAGGGAGGGATTCCAGGCAAAGGCAATATGATGCTCTGTTTACTAAAAAGAGCATTTCAATTTCCAAAAGAGAAGAAATATTTTCTGGCCAAAAGATTTAAGGGGAATGGCTTCCAAGTATGTGAGCAGGCCATCAACGATGACTGTAAGGTCCCTGAGCTGACTGCCAGCCTTTCTCAGTTAGAGATATTCTCAGGCTGGGGTGAGCAGCAAAACTCTTGGGATGGGTGAGGAAGAGTGGCCCTTCTCCAGGTTTTGAAAAAAAAAAAAAAAAAAAAAAATCAGATAGCCCCAAACCTCTTAGAACTACACACACACACACACATACAAAGAGCTGGCATGTTTAACCACACTTACAATATCAAAAACATTAGCGTCTCCATTTGAATTCCTTATGCATTTGTTTACTGTGTTTGTCATTGTGCAGAGATGGTTGCCGAACAGCAAATTGGAGCTGGGAAGAACCGACAAAATGAAGGGTTAACGTCACAGATTTTATTGTTTTCCCACACTAGACATGGAAGGTTGCATAATATGTGGTTAAACAGACCCTGCCATGGATATATATCATTTCCTTCTATTTATTCTTACACAAAGCTTTCCACCAGCGATGTAGAAAAGAAGGGGAAGGTTATTAAATTGTACAAAATAACTTCAAATATAAAGGAAAGAAAAGAGAAAGACAAAGAAAACAATGTAGCCTGTAAAGCCTGTCAACTTCCTTTACTCCCTGCATTGTGAAGGAGAAGAAACCCAGGGATGTGTCTCCCGGACATCACAAGAAATCCCATACAGTGAGAACCCAAGCACTTTTAGCCAAATTAAATTGAGGGATGAGGCTTGATTACTGCTAAAAGCAGAATGTAGGACAAACTTAGGGACAGTCATATATCACCTAGTTTCTACAGCCCCAGAGGAGAGATACTTTGAACTCTAAAAAGAATGACGCAGGATGAAAAACAGAAAGAAGATGCGTCGAAAGCATTTAAACCACCAGTCACAGGGAACGTGCTACTCGCTCCTAGAGATCTAACAGTGAGAAAGGGGTCTCCCCACCGCCAAGCCTCGAACACAATAATCCTTTTACCAGCAAGTCAGTAAGCCTTCTGGTCTTGATTTAGATGAAAAGAGTAGCTGAGAACTCATCTTCGGTGAGTCCATGAGTTAGCAATTGACCAAAAAATAACCTTGATCTGAAATAAAAATATACTTGCATCAAGACTCTTTTATGATTGCAGGGAAGCATGCTAAAGGGGAAAGAGAATTAGAGGCTGCTTCAAAAATGCAAAGACACATTCAAAGTAAAATTGCCTCTCTTCAGGAGTGGTACCACAGCTCTTCTAATAGGAGAATCAAAGGGTCAGCAGTTTGGCTCGAACAGGGCCAGAAACTGTTCGCAAATTTGCATCTACACAGCATATATATTGTTCTTTTTTGGTAAGAGTTTTTATTATGAGTAAATCAAAATAAAAATGTGCTTATTTGTGTTTTATATAAGATTGAGAAAACATCTCTTTCCTATGTCAAGGAATATTATTTTTACTTGGGTTAGCCTTGGAATGGAGGTGATAAAGATTACGGCCACCAAAGCCACCTAAAGTTGCCAAAATTAAGAGTAACATAGTCTGTTTTGAATATAGTCACAAAGATGCATTCTGACAAATGAATCATTAGATCTCATCTTTGAGCAGTCATACTAGACCATATGGTGTGTGTATGTATATATGTGTGTATAAATATATATAAATGTGTATATATAAAAATATAAAGCATACATATACATATACATATACATATACATATATATGATAGGCTATGACTCCGAGGGACATAATGAACATAAGCAACTAGAGATTAAGTCAAGTCTAAGAGAAAATGCTGCAGCCAAGAGACACATAAACATGACACGAGAGACTGCTGCTAGCATCCGTACCATACCATACAGTTTTACCGTAAAAGTCTTTATAAGTAGAAGGAGTGACTGGGTGTGGTTGCGCACACCTGCAATCCCGGCACTCAGGAGGGTGGGACAGGAGGATCGGCGTGAGTTTGAGGCCAGCCTGGGCTACATAGTGAATTCAAGACCAGCCTGAACTACATAGTGAGACCCTGTCTCAAAAAAAAAAAAAAAAAAAAGTAGGAGGACATTTGAAAATAATAATAAAAAGAATAGTGTAGTCAACACATAAACCAGTAACATAGTCGCTTATTATCATCATTATGTATTCTGTTCTATACATCATTGAATGCACCATACTTTTACAAAACTGGCAGTGCAGGAGGTTTATTGGCACCTGTATCACCACAAAAGTGAGCAGTCGTGGTGCTTTGTTGTCATGATGACCCCATCGTCACTCAGCGATAGGGACTTTTCAGCTCCATTATAATCTTGCGAGACAACTGTTGAATGTGTGCTCCACCATTAACCAAAATGTTCTTATACAGTGCATGATTATTATATTTCATCAAATATAAAATGCTACTAATTAAAAGATGCATTTCTATGTGGAAAGAAAGAAGAAATGGAATAAAAGAAAAAGGTACCATTTTAAACAATTGAAACGCGGTATCATGTATTTAACATCGAGATATTAAACACTGTTCTTTAATGATATACTTTAGGTCTCAAAGTCATAATTATGAACATTTTTATCCACTGCACAGTGGGAATGAGAAACTCCCAAGCAATAAATAGTTTTGACAGCAGATAATCGAGTGCCCACTGTACTTTAAAGAGATTCTAATCAGAAGATCATTGGTGGACCCAGGACCCATCCAGCTCAATGTCCTGTAGCCCTGAGCTACTCATGGTGAGAAGACCTTGCTAGGCCTTTACATCAGCCTCTTCAATGGAGGCATGGCTTAGGTTCTCTTAGTAGCCTTTTGCTCTTCCAAACTCCTGGATATTCACTTCTTTCTCTCATTTGTAGCATAGCCCCATAAATAAAGGGAGGGTTTTTGACAATAGACCAGCCTCCATTGCCGTGGTCTCCCTGAAAAATCATTGTTCCATCTTATGTCTAGCACAAAACAAGCACTCGATACGTAGATGTTGAATAAGGGAATCACATAATTTCTAGATCAGTATTCAAGGAAGGGCCTGACCAGCCCAGAAAAAAAATGGAAGATCACACCTTGGCTTCAAACACTGTATTTTCATTAACATGACTTAAGAGCATGTTACCTTTAAGTCATCTGCAACACACCACAGACTCATTCTGAATCAACAGAGACCCCAAATAAGATATGGCCCTCTTCTTGTATTTGTAAGTTTGATTCTCTGAACCTAAGGGTAGAATTTTATCTATATCTTCAGAGGCAAGAGGTGTTTAGCTTTTAGGAGTCCAAATTGAGCCATGATTTGTACCTGTCTTTGGAATATGAAAGAACAATGAGTTCCTGAAGGCAGGGCTTTTGCTGAAGGGTTTAATGCTGTGTTGTCAGTGATCAGAACAAATAGGTACTCAATAAATATTTGCTAAATGAATAAGTGAATGGAACCCATCATGTTTCATTTTATTAGAATTGGTTCATTATTTAAGTTGTTCAAGGTTCTTGGGGACTTTGACTCTACATCATCCATAGTAGGACTCTCGCTGGGGATCCTACTGTCTACACCAGGGATCAAAAAACTATACCCTCAAGCCAAGTCCAGCCCACCATGTTCTTTTGTACAGATCATAGGCTGAGAATGACTTAAATTTTTAAATGGATGTTGGGGGAAGGACCCAACAAAAGACAATATTTCATAAGTAAAAATGATTCAAATTTTCATGTCCAAAATTACACTTTTATTGGAACACAGCCACACTCGTGTGGTTACATATTATCCATGGCTCACTCTGACCTAAGCAACAGAACTGAGTAGTTGAGCAACAGAGACCACACACCTGTGCAAACCTAGAACGTTTGACACAGCACCAGTCTACAGATGCCGTTAGGGTCCCCTGAACCATCAGTTGAAATCTGGAGCAAAGCGAAGGCAAGGACTGCAGCCTGACCCTCTGTGCCCTCTGGAGACTCCTCCTGGGTACGGCTCAACCCCTCAGTATGAACCATTTGGGAGGACTCCTTCAACCCAATGTGGCTTCTCAGGCTTGACTCAACTCCCACGTCTCCACCGCGTCCCCAGAGGCTCCAGGAAAGTTGCAGAGCCCCTGGAGGAAGAGATAATGGTGGGTTTGGAAATTTCCTGAGTGCCTCAGCCCTCATTCTAACAGCTTCCTGTTGTCAGGATTAAGACCAGCAGACACTCACTGTGAGACAGGTGAGGAGTGGAAATAAGAGCATAGAGCCATCCCAGATAAGAAGGCCACTCAATGCCAACAGTCAGTCCAACTGAATGGAGTGAATTCCTGCACCGTACCCTGTAATGTGTTGGCCCTAGAAAAGGGAGTCTACAAGGAGGAGCCTGCCAATCTCTACCGTCAACACAGGTTCACAGTCCTGCTTCCCTCGTACTCTGCTTCTCACTCTCTCTTCACTCCCAGGGCACCTCCTTGCTCCTTGCTATTATAAGAACAGTTTCTGAGGCTAAATGTCTGACAAATTAATATCAGCCTAAATAAACTCCCCCGCTTTGGATTCCAAAGATGAATGGGGAAAATCTCCTCTACTAAACTACAGAGAGGAGAAGAATTAATATTCTGAATCAATTATCTTTCATTCCTCTCATGTAACATATCATTTGGTTTCCATAAAGTTCTGGCCATTGCTTTCTGGAAAAATTCATGAAGCCAACAAGAAAAGGGGAGGAAATGATTTAAAAGAATTTTCTGTCAATGCCACTAATTTGTTGAAACCCCTTCAAAGCTCTAAGCAGTGGGGCCCTGAATTTCTGCTTGGCTCAGTCTTTCCATGCATCCTCCAGCAACTGCTGACCCCCAAAGAGAATCTGAAGTGTGGCCCAGGGACACGTTTGCAGGTGAGTATTCATTCTGCAGGGAAAAATAATGGTTCCAAGAGAAAAGGAGGCCTGGGAAGACATTCCACAACACCCACATTCCACAATGCCTTCTTGCATGGAAGCTGGAATTGTCCAGGAAAAAACCACAGAATGCAAAAGTGACACTTGCTGTCAAATGTTCAGCAGACCACAGAACCAAAGCAAGAAGGAGCCAGTGGAAATTATGAGGCAGAGGCAGGCACCATTTCATCCCTGGAAGCAGTGGCTGTGAGCTGCTGAACACTGGTATCACTGTGAGACCCACTTCCCCCAGGGAGCCCTCCTGGATCCTCCCACATCCCCCAGATCTCTCCTCAGCAAACCCCTCATAGCACTTGCCTCCTGCAGCAGTCTTCACCTTTAGCAGTAGATTGCTTTGACTGCTGAGCTAAGTCTTGGCTGATTCCTAGAGTACTGAGATGCTAGACTTGCTAAGGGTAATGTTTTAGATTCCTTGTGCATCCCTCAGCGTTCCTGTATGGTTTATACATAATATTTATCCAAAAAGGAAAGGTTAAAAAAAAGACCGCTTTCTTCCCTTGACAAAATCTGAAGTGAGCATTTTCTAAACATCCCCTGAACAAGAGAGACTTCCTACCATTCTCGCTCTTATTTGACGGCTTTTAAAATGCTGCCAACTTAGCCAGGTGTGGTAGCATACAATTGTAATCCCAGCACTTGGAGGCTGAGACAGGAGAATTGCTGCAAGTTAGAAGCCAGCCTGAGCTATATAGTGAGTTCAAGAGTAGTCTGAACTACACAGCAAGACTGTCTGAACTCCCACCCACGCCCAAAAAAATGCTGTTAATTTAAAGTGGAGCTTGTCTGTATCATGGCTGATTGACAGCTTTCAAACTCTTGGGCCATTGAGATATTCATGTTGCAGAAAGAAGGCTGAAGCTGCCTGCAAGTGGTAGAATTCATCTCAGCTTGTAAATGACATCAGCTTCTACATGGCAGCACACTTGTGTACGGCTAAACTGAGGTGGAGATGAATTATTCAGCCTCAGTGCTATCCCTCCCTGCAACCAGTGACCTCATGGTAGTAATGTCAGCATTCCCAGACGCTGAGGGTCTTTCACCCAGACAAATATATAGTTAAGTAACATATTAATCTTCCTTTCTCTATCTTAACATAAGCAATAGCAAGGTCAAAATCTGCACTGCAGGTAGTTTTACATTGAGACATTTCTTAAGTTATTATATATCACAACAGATAGAGAAAAAAATAAAAGTAGACATACCTTGTCCAGCTTTACTAAATATTACTTTATTTCTCTTACTTTGGGTAGGTTGGAGAATGTACATGTGTTTATTAAAATTTAAAGTTGGTAAAAGCTTCCAACTCTGATGGAATAGCTTGTAGTAGATGTCAGCAGGAGTGTTCACTGAAAAAGTTACATATGAAAAGTAAGCATATATGAAACCATCTGCTTAAAGGCATCTTAGAAATGTCCGAGGCAGCCAGGACCTGAGAAAACATACCACAGAGAAAAAAGGAGTTCAGTGAGGGGAGCCCAAATTTCTGCATCTCTTTTTTCCAAGGAATCTTTGGCAGTTTGAAGGATGGGGCAAGAAGCTGAGAAAAGAGGAGGGCAAAAGCTGCTAAGACATATAGAAACCCACAGAGTGTAAGCAACCTCCCAAGCTGGGGAGACTGGACTGGGATCCCAGGGTTACGGAGGCAGCCAGGGATTGGGGGCAAGATCTCAGGAAGAGGCAAGGTGCGGAGGAGTGAGCCTTCACTCGGTGACTGCCCTAAGAAGCACTTTCTTGTTACGTTGCTTAGAGAAAGAAGCTAAGACACCAAAAGCAGAGGAGTTTAAGAGTAGAACAGAATTTGTTAACATATAAAAATGATGAAAAGTCAAAACAGAGTTCCCAGCCCACAAAATGTAAAGGCTGTAGGAAGTACACTTTTTTTTTTTTTGTGTGGGTACGGGGGGTCGACCTCAGGACCTTGCGTGCCAGCAGGCGCCCATGCTGCTGAGCGATATCACCCGCCCTTTTTTCGTATGTGGGCAACGGGAGTCAAACTCAGGACCTTGCGCTTGCCAGGCAAGTGCTTATGCCGCTGAGCCATCTCACTGGCCCAGGAAGTACACTTTAATTTGAGACCCTGAGAGGGTTATATCCTAGGAATAGGAGAAAACAAGGGAAAGATCAGTCCCTGATTAGACTGAAGTGCTCTGTCTTCCTGCTGCTTGCTCAACAACAGGATGTGTCTCTAGAGGAGGATGACATTATGCAAAGCTCCTGTAAAATTCACATGGAAATACCTGGCATGCAAGCAAACATTACCTAATCATACCATAAACTTAACCATACCAAGAAATAAAACCAAGACCAAAAATTCACAATAAAAGCAGAAGTATAACTGACTCAGCTGTTAGAATTATCAAACACAAAGTTTAAAATAAATGTAATTAATATATTTGTGAAAAAGAAGAGACCTGATTCATACATTTTAAAAGAGGAAATCCTAGAACAGAACTAAATGGAAAATTATCTAGAAAATAAAATAATTGAAACTAAAACCTCAATATACAACTTTAACAGAAGAATAGACACAACTGAAGAGAGAATTAGAGTACTGGGAGATGAAAGTAGAAAATAGCCAAAACTAGAAAGAATGCAGAGAAAAGGGTTTGGAAAGTACAGAAAGTAGCATGAAAGATATACAGAAAATGACAAAAAAAAAAAAAAGTCTAAAATAGATGTAATCAGTATCCCTAAAGGGGAGTAGGAAGAGAATGGGCCAGAACCAATATTTGAAAAGATAATTGGCTGAGAATCTCCAAAACTGAAAAATAACATCAACCCACAGATTCAAGAAATATTATGAGTCCAAGAAAGACAAATGCAAAGAAAAATCACATCTGGGTACATTACCATGAAGTAGCTAAAACCAAAGTCAAACAGGAATTGTAAAGAAGACAGATCAAACAAGACACCATTATCTTTCAGGTAGCAGAGGAAAACAGGTAGGTTAACATCCTAAGATCAATAAAGGAAGCCAGAAGAAAAGAAGTGGAATCTTCAGTGTATTGAAAGAAGATGCCAAAGTAGAATTTCATATGCAGCAAAAATATCCTTTCAAAGTGGTGGACAGAAGGGATAAGGGATTAAAAAAGAAAAAGAAAAGGAATTGGGGTATGTTATGTATATGTACCAACTCCACACAGGGATTGTAAACATTATGTACTGTAAACATGTATGGGGGGGACCAAGAGATGGGTGGAAGGGGGGAAAAAAAAAGGGGGTAAAAAAGGAATTAAGATGTGTTATGTACATGTACCAACTTCCCACATGAATGCCAACATTATGTACTACAAACATGTACTAATAAACAAAAATTAAAAAGTAATGGTTAAATAACTAATACAATTTTAAAGTATTTATATATAATTTCAGTAGTACCAAAACAAGCAGAGACTCAGGATTAAATGGCAGAACTCTACAATGAAAACTGTAAAACATTGCTAAGAGAAATTAAAGACCTCGGTAAGTGGAGAGATAAGCATAGTCATAAAATGGGAGAGTTTATAGTTAAGATGTCAACTCTCCCCAAAATAATCCATAGATTCAATGAAATCTTAAGTAAATATAGGTAATTATTTTTGTAGAAATCAATAAACTGATTCTAAATTTATACTGAGATACAAATCAATACAATTGAGGGCTTGAGCCAATCTTGATGAACACTACAGAAGGATTTACATTACAAGATATCCAGGCTACTACATTTAATTTAGAATGTATTGGTCCAAAGACAAAGAGACAAATGGATGGGATAGGGCATCATATTAGACACAAACCTATGAAGTTACTTGATTTGTGATAGAAGTGGTACTGAAGAACAGTGAAAAAGAATGTGATTTTCAATAAACTGCTAATTGGATGTTCATGAGGAGGGAGAAATGGACCCCATACCTCACATAATCTACAGGGCCGGTGAGATGGCTCAGTGGTGTAAGCACCTGCCTGGCAAGTGCGAGGGCCTGAGTTCGTCTCCCGGAACCCACAAACGAAAAAAGGGCCAGTGATAACACTCAGCGGCACGGGCACCTGCTGGCGCGCAGGTGGCCCCGGTACCCACACACAAAAAAAATTAATCTACAGTGGGCTCACATCTATTGTGAAAGATAAAACAGCAAATCTGGATGAAACATAATATGATATCTTGTGATTTGGAGGTAACAAATATTTCTTAAACAGGATATAAAAAGCACTACCATAAAAGCAAGTTGCTAAATTGGACTTCATTAAAATTAATACCATCTCTTTATCAAAATAAAACACCAAACAAAAAGACAACATACTGGAAAAACCTACTTGTAATGTGTACATCTGACAAAGGACTTGTGTTCAGAAGCTATGAAGGCCTCCAACAAAGCAACAAGAAACAGAGTTATACCTCTTTTAAATGAAAGAAGACATGACACACAACCACAAAAGGTAAATAAGCATGTGCAAAGTTATTTAACATTATTGATCATTGGGGAAACACAAATTAAAACCATAATGAAATACCACAGAAATGCTCCAGAATGCCTAATGTGTGAACAACTAAGAATTCCAAGCACCAATGGATATTCTTTCATAATATCTACTGAAGCTAAAGATACAGATACCCAGTAACACAGCAGGTTTCTTTCTATGTATATGCACAAAAGAATTGTAGTGTGTTCTCCAAAGACACGGACAAGAAAATTAACAGAATCCAAAACTCCAGAGAACCCCAATGACCACCAGCACTAGAACAGATACATGGATAGAACAGATATATACTATTACTACAGTAATGTCAAACTGTGAAATACCATAAAACAGTGGACTACCACTATATACAACAACATTGATGAAACAAAATGTTGAGTAAAAGAGAAGAGAAATGAAAGGCTATCTCATGCACCAACTCCTTTTATATTAAAAGTTTTTTAAATCGGTAATAGGAATCTGGCCTACCAATGCAGAGGTCAGATTGCCTGGTTACTCCCGGGAAGAAGTTATTGACTTCGAGGGGCATAAATGTCTGCTGGAATGCTGGAAATATTCTGTGTTTTAATCTGGGTGGTGATTAAACAGGTGTGTACATTTATAAAAGTGAATCAGGCTATAAACGTGACTTGGGCACTTTATTGTATGTGACTTATACTTCAATAAAAAAGACAAAATTGAAGGCAAAAAAACATTTACAGAACAACAAAAATCAAGAGAATCACTCAGAGTTAAATGTAAGAAAATACTAAAAATTGTTGGGTTTTTGTTTGTTTGTTTTATTTTTAGGCAAAAGAACAATGATCCCAGATGAAAATCCAGCAATGCAGAAAAAAATGAGGAGAAAGGAAAAGAGTCACAATGAGGGTTACCATAAATGACTATGGTAGTAATAACACCTCTGGGAGATAACATATAGGTAGGACCAAAATACCTAACAACAGTAAAAAAAAAGAATGAGGGCGACAATAGAGTTTTAAGTATTCAAAACTCTGTATGTTGTCTGGAGGAGGGAAAGTACTAGCTGAAATTGGATTCTAATAAGTCAAAAATGCATATTTTGTATCAATATTAACTACCAAAAGGAGAATGAAGAATATACAAGTGATGTGCTAAGAGAGAAGGAAACACGGTATGATGGTTAAAAACACTGAAAATAGGTGGGCAAAGTATAAAACAAATAATAAAGAGATACAAGGATCAATAGAAACTCAGAGGGGAAAAAGACTTAGCTCAAAGTCTTTGAAAATTAATAATGAATTTCCAGCCAGGAGGTAAGGAAATAACCTTACCCATTTAAGAAAGAAAGGCCATCTCATACAAATACACTCACATATTTATGTATACTACATGTGAGAAAAGACACCCATGCCTCATCACATTTTGCTAACACTCTAGTAATATTTTCATCCAGTTCCCTTACATACATACCCATGAACAATATGCCCACCCAAACCTAACTGAAAACAGAAGCACTTAATTTGCTGGAAGATAAAATAGGCAAAACTTGAAGACCTAGGTATAGGGAAGGACTTTCTGAACAGAACCCTAATGGCACAAGAAATAATACTAAGAATCAATAAATAGGATCAAATCAAATTAAAAAGTTTCTGCACATCAGAAACAACAAACAGAGTGAAAAGACAGCATACATAATGGGAAAAATTTTTGCCAGCTATTCTTCAGACAGAGGGCTAAGATCTAGAATACATAAAGAACTCAAAAAAAATAGACCCCCAAAATAAAAGAACCAATAAAAAATGGGCAACAGAAATGAATAGACACTTCTCAGAAGAAGTCCAAAGGGCCAATAAATACATGAAACAATGTTCAACATAGCTGCCCATTAGAGAAAGGCAAATTAAAACAACACTGAGATACAATCTGACTCCAGAAAGAATGGCTACCATCAAGAAATCAAACAATAAGAAATGCTGGCAAGGCTGCAGGGAAAAAGGAACCCTTCTGCATTTTGGTGGGAATGTAAACTAGTACAACCACTATGGAGATCAGTATGGAGGTTCCTCAAAAAACTAAAAATAGAAATTCCATTTGACCCAGCCATTCCCCTTCTAGGGAATCTTCCCAAAAGAGTTAAAGTTATCATATTATAGTGATATACGTGTACCAATATTTAAGTAGCATAATTTATAATAACTAAATCTTGGAAACAGTCTATATGTCCACCAACAGATGAATGGATAAAGAATATGTGGCATTTATGCCCAATGGAGTACTACTCTGCCATAAAGAAGGATAAACCTGAGGCATTTGTAGGTAAGTGGATGCACCTCAAGACCATAATGTTAAGTGAAATAAACCAGACACACAGTTTAAATATTGCATGGTTTCTCTTATATGAGAAACCCAGAATATAAATAAGGAGCAAAATAAAGGATAGATAGTAGAAAGTAGGGAGATCTTTTTCAAATGAAAAGGGAGTTAAGAGATGGAGTGGAGGGAAGGAAGGGGAAAAATATTTTAAAAGAGAATCAAAGAAAAAATGGAAATAAATGAAAAAATGGAAAAAAATTTCAAATGGGAAGAGGATTAAGAGTTGGAGGGAGCAGGGAGAGATTGGAAGGGAAGGGCACAAAAAAATTAAGATGCGTTATGTACATGTACAAATTCCCCAGGATAAAAGGATTCATTATGTACTTACTGCAAACATGTACTAATAAAAATATTTTTTTATTTGTACACAAAAAAATTTTAAAACAATAGGAAACTAATACACTGGCTCATTGTCATTCCCAAAAAGAAAAAAGGAAAAAACAGGAATTGGGAAGCCAAACTGCCTTGGGTCCAAATCCAGCACCTCTGCCTACCAAGGCTGTCGCTGTGCTAGTCACTTGGCCATTCTGGGCTTCAGTTTCTGCGTGTGTACCATGAGACTGACACCAGTACTTGCTTCGCTAAGTGTTAACTACTGTGCTGCCTTTTCATCTCTGTCCTGTCTCAGCAACAGTAGGTTTGTCCAACACATCAGCTGGAAATGTTTACTGACCAGTCCTACCTCATCAAGATGATTGCTTGGGTTCACAATGATGAATGTGAAGACACCTGAAATGATTTCCAAGTTAGGAATGGATTTCTCTTAGCAGAACATTCATGTTCCATGAATTTTATTGGGTGCAAACCCTGAATGTTCAGAATCTTTTTTTTTTTTTTAATGCGGATACCGGGAGTCGAACTCAGGACCTCGTGCTTGCCAGGCAGGTGCTTATGCCGCTGAGATATATCACTGGCCCATGTTCAGAATCTTTACAGGGTGCATACATTAACTCAATTCAGCAGACCCTCTAATTCCACAGAACACCGTCGGCCCACTGTGGGCTATCGGAAAGCTAATGGCCGACAGAACGCGGGACTCTTTATCTGACAACGTGATGGTCAGCGCATCACAGAGGAGTCACACTGCTTATGAAAGTACTTGAAATATGTCATTTCCAAGACCAATCACATGCTAACCACATCAACTGATATTCATTCTTGACTAAAGGAACTCTTTTCACCACAAGATTTGCCTTTTAAAAGTATTCTAAGCATACATATATTTTAAATGTTTTTAATTTGATATAATAATTGTATGCATTTATGGGATACAGTTTGATATTTTGATACATGTATACATTGTATAATAATCAAATTGGGGTATTTGGCATATCCATTACTTCAGACATTTATCATTTCTTTGTCGTGAGAACATTCAAAAGTCCTCTCTTCTAGAATTTTTGAAATATTTAGTAAATTTTTATTAATCATAGTCCCCTTACTGTGCAATAGATATCAGAAGTTACTGTTCCTGTCTAATCTTGTATTTTTTGACTAATTTCTTCTTATACCGTCTCACCCACCCTCCCCAGCCTCTGGTAATGATTCTTTTTCTCTCACTTCTGTAAGACCAACTTCTTTAGATTTCACATATGGTGAGTTCATTATATGCCTTCCTGTGTAAAACAATTACCTACTGCAATAACTTTTTACATGTCTTTTATAATGCTTTGCTTTTGAAAAAAATAAAATAAAAAGCTACCTGTTATGGTTTTCAATAAGAGTGAGAGAAAATATGGTTCATCAGTGTTATTAATACCCACTGTGTTTTAGAAATGTTACCTATCCAGTCTCCTCTCATTATCTCAAACTAGTAAACCATTAAATCCTAGAAATGGCCAGCTTTTCAGCAATTAAGTTGAATTGTCTGAATTCAGATGTTTTGCACACGTGCTCATAGGACGTGTTTACCTCAGGTGAGCCGGAACGTAATTGTCATTTCTCAATTCTTGAACTAATTTTACTTATTTCACAGGCAAACAAAATATCCTTCTCATATTTTATAGTTGTAAATTGCTCCTCTTAAATGACATGTAGTTATTTTAATAAAAATGGGTTGAGAATATAAGTTTTTGAGATAGTTTCTGTGCACGAATATATTCTTTCTACTCATATTAATGTTTTGTTAAACAGATAATTGAAACTGAAAAAGAGAAACTAATAGGTTTAATTATATTAACATGAAGAGGAAACTACTATTATCAATTGCACTTTACAGATTAAGAAACTGAGACACTGAAGTTAAGACACAGAGCCACGAAGACCCAGTCAAGATTTGAACCAGGAGGTCTAACCCCAGAGCTTGTACTCTTAACCAGCATACTCTACAGGGCAAGCAAATATAAAATAATTGCAAATTGTGATAAGGGCTACAAAGAAAACATTTTTTATTAGCATTCAGATGTAAGTTACTATTACTATTGTTTCTTGGATCACCGAATAGGGAATTTGCTCTAGAAAGGGTAGTGGGGGATGTCATTTGCAACCTAAAATATGAAATGGGAATAGCTGTGTGAGGAACAAGAATATTCCAAGCAGAAGGGCAGCATGAGCAAAAGGGCTTGAGACCAGTGTGATTGCGGCACAAAAGGTATAGCATGGAACAAGATTTGGCTGGACAGGTTGGTCAAGGCCAGATCATGCATGTGGCCTTGTTTCATGTGTAGTCCTAAGGTCTAGCATGGCACCTGAAACATAGTAGGCACTCAGTAAAAGATGAATGAATCCTTAAGTTGAGCTACATTTCAACTTGTGTAAGAGTTGAATCAGTTTTGGTGGGGGGTGAGGATTAAGTGAGAGGATCAAGTTGATTTAGGATGAGACAACCAGTTGGCTTTGATTAGTCCACACATCTGCAAGGAACCATTCTCGTCTGAACCAGCATCAACACTGACAGCCAGCTGCATGCTCAACATCTGGCTCACTTCCAGGTTAAAACAGGAACCTTCCATTGCCACTGTCACTAGAATCCTCTAGTCCCCAAAGAACCTCAAGAAACCAGACATGCTAATTGGAGCAAGTCAGAAATCAAGGTTTCAATCAAATCAGTTCACTGCTTTTTATAACAGCCCAAACAGGTATATTCATGGGATAGATTTAGTCTTAAGGTTCAGCACCCATGGGATGAAATTTTGCTCTTCTATCAAAGCCAGCTTAGGGATACATGTTTATACCCATGTTTATAACAGCATAATTCATAATAGTTAAATCTTGGAAGTGGCCTATATGTCCACCAACAGATGAATGGATGAAAAAACGTGGTACTTATACACAATGGAGTACTATGCTACCATAAAGAAGGATATACTTGAGTCATTTGTAGGAAAATGGATTCACCTTGAGGCCATAAATTTAAGTAAAATAAATCATACACACAAGCTCAAATATTGCATGATATTTCTTATATGAGAAACTCAAAATATAAATAGCAAAATAAAAGATAGATAATAAGTAGAGAAATTGATCTTTTTTTAAATGGAAAGAGAGTGAAGAGATGGAGGGAGGGAGGAGGTGGGGAGGAGAAGGGGATGAAAAAGAATTGAGATGTGTTATGTACATGTACCAACTCCACACAAGGAATGTAATCATTATGTACTGCAAACATGTACTAATAAACACTGGGAAAAAAAAGTCAAACCATGGTCTAGTTGAATTTTCCCTCCAATACAGGTCTAGATTACTACACCAAACAGTTGCTGATCTAATGGATATAATTCATGGTATGCACCTCTCCTACCCTGGAAAAAAAAAAAGGAACATTTAATTCACCTGGCTGCCTGGGCCCTTCAAATATTTCTCTGCTGATAGTGACCTTAAGTTAGCTTGGACAAAGTCATAATACACATCCTTTGCCCTGAACACCTATGACCTTCTTTCTCTTGAAGATATATATCAAGGTTTTGTGGTTCTCATTTGGACCTTTTCTTCATTTCCTGGGCTCCCTGAACATGCCTGAAACATTCCAGATCTGAGAAAATGAGTGATTTGAGTGCTGTTAGGTGTAACACACACCCCAACTCTGCAGAACAGCTCTGACTCCTGCCCACCACCTCGTTCTTCTCCTTCCATTAATATCTTACAGTAATGTATTGGTATCTACTTTGGGGTACCCCAAGGAGCTCCATGAGAGTAACTCAACACCTCCTTTTGGGTTTTTAGGGGACCAGGAAGGTGACAGAAACATTACAGGAACAGAGTGAGTGAGGAGTTTAAAGGCTTTTGTCTTGATTTATGAGCCTTGTCACTGAATCCAATTGTTACTGCTATATAGCACTTCAGTGGTAAAACCAAACTTAAATAAACTCAAAGCACGTGGAAGATCTTCACACACACCTTCCCTGGCGCTCACAGAGGGGTTGTTGAGAGGCTCAGGAGAACCCCAGCCCACTTGAGGGGCTCAGGAAGTTCCCAGGGTGAGGTGAGGCCAGCTCAAGAGGGTAGAAAACATCTTCATCACAGTAGGTTTTGAAACAAATGGACGTTAAAAGAGGCCTAGCTTCAGGAAAGCAGATCCACCCAGAAGGTTTCTGATGCATCCAATGCATGAATAAATACATGCTGGTGCTAATACAAGTTTTGTTTCATTTTGTTTTGTTTATCAGCAACTTACTCGCTCACTGAGTCTCCTTGCCCCTGCCTTCCTCCATTCGCTTCATATTTTACTCACAGGACTGAGCTGTTGAAAGATTTGTGGAGCAATATCTACGTGTTATTCTAATCAGTTAGGCAGGTAAAATCCTTTGTTGAGCCTTTATTGTTCTTGGGAATTAAGTAAATTGGGCTCAGAAACAGATTTCAGCACCAAAAAAAAATTTTTTTAGAACATCTTTTAAAACTCAATTCTGACAGAATTTATTGCTTTGATTAGCAAGCACAGTCTTGTCGACTCCACTGTGGTCCTTGCTTCCATCACAAAAGGGCAGAGAGCACTGTGCATGTGGCCATGTTTTTCATTGATTTCCATAACTGATGTCAGAGAATCACATTTCAGCACTAGGTGCTTTCCACTGGCACTTTTTAAAAAGCAGTTCCTTGGTCTCTTTGTGTTAAGAGAATAGATATTGAGCCCTTTTTACTACAGTGAAAGAACATTCCTGGTCTCCTAAAAACCCTTAATGACTTAATAGCTTAAAAAAAAAAAAAAAAAACACCCTACTGAGTCTTTAATTATATCTAGCTACTGTAGTAGTGAAATTAGCTAAATTGCAACTCCAGCAGGAGTGACCTGGACCAGTGTGGGTGGCTCCCAAGCATCTGGAGAACCTTCCCAGCAATTTATGATGGATGGAAGTTTATTAATACAGAACAGCTGGATGGGAAGGGGGCTGCTTTTTATATTTATTTTGTGTCCTAGATGTATAACAACACCTGGTCCCTTCTTGGCATGATTGCAGAAGTATCTGCTTTTTTCTTGGTCACCTCAGATTTGCACATGAAACTTATCTGACCTCTGTTAAGGGTTTGCCTGCTTATGGTTTTAACCTGCTTATAAGTCCCATGCTGATATAATCAGCAACTAATTCTAAAGGCCCTTTCTTTTCCTTTTTTTTTTTTTTTTTCTGTGGGTACCGGGGGTCGACCTCAGGACCTCGCGCGCCAGCAGGCGCCCGTGCCGCTGAGCGATATCACTGGCCCTTTTTTCGTATGTGGGTTCCGGGAGTCGAACTCGGGCCCTCGCGCTTGCCAGGCAGGTGCTTATGCTGCTAAGCCATCTCACCGGCCCTAAGGGCCCTTTCTTAAAAAATGTGAGAAGACAATTTTTAATTCAGGTTTCCCTCTCCAATGTGTTTTTATAAATGACAGAAGAACAAAAATAGAAACATGAAATCATTGCAAAGGAAAAAACTGTTGAGCACTTGAATATGAAAATATAATAACTACACATAAAAGAGTTTTCATCTCAGATAAGACTGCATGGGAAAGTGTAGTGTAAACTGCTTGGGATATCATAAATTTAACAAATATGAAATATATGAATTGAAGAAAATATAAAACACTGAATTACCTAGGTTATCGGAATTTTTTAAGATTCAAACAGTTTTTTTTTTTTAATAAGTATGATGGCATTTGAAGGTTTTTTTTTTTTTTTCCTCTAAACCTTGACAGAAAGAAAGCGGCTCTCATTTACCTAAACATTCTAAACCTGAATCTCTAGTACAATGTCATTTCATTTAAAATCTGTCTTAACAATCACCTGAGGAAACATGCCTGCAGCCAATACCATCATAACAGCAAATGAAAAGCTTGAGCTAGGAAAGCTGATATCTGTCACAGGACAACTTAGCAGCCACACCTAAGCCCAAACAGGACAGACAAGTGCAAACTGGCTGAGTACCCTGCAGTCCAAATACTGCTGCTACTCTTGCTAGCACATCAACAGATCATTAAATCAGTGTATTTATATGTGAAATAGGGCCATTAAGGTAACTAATTATACAGATAATCCAATTTTTTAAAACTCCATTTGCCCCCAAATATTGAACTCTCCCACGCAAATTGAGGTAGAATTTCTGCATTTCATTCCCATTGCATCCTGAAGAGCAAAGAGCACGGGCCCCGACAATGCCCATCTTCTCTTATCTTGAATTTATTTTCTTAAGTACTCTAACAAGAGTAGCAAGTGTGAACATCTGTCTCAACACTCAGTCACAGACTTTATTTTCACTAGGAAACATTTGCCTTCCAAATACTGATGGGTTGAATTCACTTTTATTTATTTTCTGTCAGGCTGTCACATTGTACTGCAAGGAGACAGAACATTTTCTGAGCTTGGGGACTTGAAGGAACCAGTTAGCTTATTTTGATTACGTGACTGTGAGTGATGCAGTCCAGGACAGCCACAGGCCAAGGATCTGAGGTAGGAGGCAGCACACAAATTGCAAGGGTGAGTCTGCTCAGGAGAGCAAGGAAGAAGGTGGCCATTCTTCTTCTGCCTCAGGACCAGTTAGGTGATTTGCAGGACAGTGGAGGAGAAAGAGCTGTGGGTGTGCCTTCTCCAGAGGAAGCCTAGCAGCACTGTGCCTGGATTAGTAGTAAATTTTGCAAAGTCCACTTACAGGGTTACAAGATGAGATCATGCCTTGATGTAATGATTCCAGTAGCTTTAAAAAATTTTTTTTTGATATGTAGTGAACACTTTCCATCCATTCATGTATTCATTCATTCATTCAGGCATTTATCAGGGTTGACCATGTACCCAGACATGGCTGCCGGCCCTGAAGTCAGCAGTACTCAGACTTCAGTGTGAAGAATTGCCTGGCAAGCTTGTTAAAGGGGCAGATTCTCAAGACTCAGAAATCAGAAGCCACTGGCAGAGACTCCAGGTGGTTCTCATATGGGTGGATGCCAGACCACACATTGATATATATGAGGCTTCAGAGATGAAAGATGAATGTACTTTTATTTGTTTATGTCTGTCTTCCTTCTCTGGATGGTAAGATCCTCTAGACCAGGGGTCAGCGAATTTTTCTATGAAGAGCCAGATAGAAAATATATTAGGCATTGTGAGCCAAGAGACCAAGGATTCTGCTGTTGCAGTGTGGATGCAAACATGCAAATCCATACACAAAGGAGGGAATGGACGTGCTTAGTCCAGACAAAACAGAAGGGCACTGACTGGCCCAGAGCCACAGTTTGCTAACCCCTGCCCTCAAGCAGGGTCCTGGGCCTCTTAGTCTTGCTACCCCAACCCACACACAGTGCTTGACAAACAATCATGATTAAGAAATGCTGAGGGACTGAATCATTGCCTCAAGGATACATAGTCTGGTAGGGAAGACAGGAGGCAAATAACAAATATTGGCAAAATAGTAAATCATCACAGTGTAAGATAATTGTATGCCATGTGACTTGGGGACATGAGGCATGAGGAGTGTAGAGGTACAAGATAAAACAAATAATAATGCAGAACATCCAGTTAACTTTGAATATCAGATAAATGATAAATAAATTATTTGGGACATACACTTAAAAAGTATTTGTCATTTACCTGAAATTCAGATTTAATTGCTCCCCTTACATATTCTCTGGCCAGAAACTGGAAGAGGTGACAAGCAGGGCAGATTCTGAGCTGAATAAGGAGGGAGCATGTGGTTGGTGGGAAAGGAAGCAAAGTGTTAGAAGGATACAACGCAATGTGTGCCGTGGCACAAAATTGTGAAAGCCAGTTTCTGTACAGGCTACAGGTGTGGCTGCCAGCATGGAAGGCCCAGGGGTCAGTCTGCAGAGGGGCCTGAGGCTTGGACCCCAGGACCAAGGATCAGACTCAGTCTTGCTGGCCACAGAGAGGGAACCATGGTCTCTAACCAGAAGCATGACTGTTATCAGTGGTTCCTATTTAACAGCACACGTACTGTCACATGGGTTTTACTAATTCCTTAAATCCTGTTCTTACTTTAACCTAGTCAGAGAGACTCAAATACATGTACACACTCACAGAACACACTCATATATATATACATATGCACGTGCTGTCATACATATTCACACACACACACACACATTCGTTTCTTTTGCAGGCCCTTCCCATTAAGATATTAGTAAGAAGTTGGAAATGTTTCCAAAACTTGAAAGAGAGATAGACTGGGGAGCGATTACCCAAGTTGTAGTCCCATAAGTTATGTGAATGGATGAGACCCCATGGGGGGAAAGGAATGTAGAGAGAGGAGAGAAGGAGCCAAGAGTGGAACTGAGAAGAGCCCCAGCATTTATGGGGTGACCAGGGGATTTGGAGGACAAAAAAGATTGAGACAGACAAGTCAAGGGTGGTTAAAGGGAATGAGGGAAAAGGTGACAACTCTGTCCTAGAATTTAACCAAAGACAAGATATGATGGTAAAGAGAGTGACAAGAAGACTGAACCAGGGCACTGGATCCCGTGATCCAGCAGTCATTGTACTGTCGCACAGCTAGAGTCTGCATCTTGGTGAAGACCAGAGGCACAGTGCCTATGTGTTTTCAGCCCAATCCTGTTCAACACCTTTGATAAATGCCACAAATGAGGATATTGCTTCATTCACTCAACAAATATTCCTTGTGCACATACTCTTTGCCAGGCACGTACTAAACAGAAGCTCAGCAAGCAGTGGATAAGATAAAGCTAGAAGGGGGTGAGATTAATTCTGATGGAAAGAGCTGAAACTATCACAATTTGTGATAAATAGAACTGGAACTAACTTAACATATTGGCAAGCCAAACAGATTGTTTTGTGGCCCAGTGAATTAGTAAATGATAGTAAGTGCTAACTCTGAGTACTTCCAGGAAACTGCCAGTCTGAAGTAGAAGAAAACTGAATAAGTAATCATTTCTAATGACAAGTAGTTTAATAACTCTCAAGTACTAGAATAATTCATACTTTGCTAACATCACTGCCACACAAAGCTCCTTTAGGAAATGCTTTATAGAAAATATAATCTGATTTATAACTAATATATCAATTGGGTAACAATAAATTTTGTCTCTGTGCTGCTGAAGCACTTGCTTTCTTTGTAGATTAAGCATTCTCTTTGCAACCTTATTTACAGTATTAATTTGCTTTTCAATCTAGGATCCAGAAACATGACACAGGTTCAAATCCTAGTTTGGCTGATCCCTATAGAAATGACTCAGAGAGCCTTCTCACTTTTTGAGTCTCAATTTCTTAAAAATGGTCAAATGGATATAATAGTATCTGTCTCAAATTATTATATTAGATTAATTAATGCAGCCATGGGCATATAACCTGTGCCAGATACTGCTCGCTCAGACAAGTAGCTTCTATCTAGCCCCTGGATATCAGTGAGGTTTTCTTAAAGTTCCAAATACAATGTTCAATACAGGGATCTGGGGAAGTAAAAGAAAAATGGGATGGACAAGGAGGGACATTATATCATCATAAGAGCTGGCAGGGGATAGCAGCTGAACAGGCACTGCAGTGGACACTGGAGCCCTAGCTAAATTAGCTGTTTCTCTCTCTCTCATACCTGGGGAGCCACCTGTAGTGTGGAGGGGCTGTGTATTTTAGTTACTTTCCTTGTCACTAACACACAATACCCAATGCCTCCTACTTAAAGAAGGAGAGGTTTATTTTGACCCACAGTTTGTAGAAGTCTCAGTCCATAGTCAGCTGGCTTCAAGAGAGGACAACACAGCACCAGGACATGGTGAAAGAGAGTAGCACACAGCATGGCAGGCAGGAAGCAGAGAGCCAAGACGAGGACTGCAAAGGGAGATACAGCCTTCCAGGTCACACCCACAGTGACCTACCTCTTCTGACCAGGCCCTACTCCTAACAGCAAGTGAGATATAATGCCCCTATATCTAAACACTTCCCAAAGTTCCTGCATATGATCACAGTGAGGCTTTGGAGGACATCTAGATATAAGCCATAACATTCCAGCCCTGGCCTCCAAAAGACTCATGGACATCTCTTTATGCAAAATGCATATAAGTTTAGTCTATCTCTAAGAATTCCCAAAATCCTAATGGTTTCCAGCATTGCTGAAAAGTCCAAGTTCAAAGTGTCTTTTGAGACTTAAGGCAAACTCTTAGCTGTGAGCCCCTGTAAAAAGGAAGAAAAGAAAGTTAAACCCTGCTGACGTACAATGGCACAGGATAAACATTTCTGTTCCCAAAGGGAAGAAGAAGAAAACCGAAACAATGGGACCAAAGCAAGACTGAAACTCAGCAGGGCAAACGTTAAATCCTGTAGCTTAATCTCTAACACCCCAAGGCAAACTGTCATGAGATCTGAACTCCAAACTAGTTGAATGGCCCTGCCCCATTGGCATTGCTGGTGCTTGTGGCCTTCATGATTTCCCTCTTCAGCTGGCTTTACTCACTGTTTTTGGTATTTCTCAGACATTCCATATTCCTGGCTTCTCTAACTTCCTGGCATCTCCACTGTAATTTCAGCTCCATTATCATAGTTTCATGCACTGTCCTCTCAGGGCCACACTGCCTGGCCTCTCAGTTCTTCTTCTAAAATCTGAGTGGAATCCTTCCTGACCCCACAACTCTTGCATCCTGCATGCCTGTAAAACCAGAACCACATGGATGACACCAAGTTCTCCTTCCAGTTTAAGCAGTAGCTGAGCTCCCTTGCATTACGGCTGCAAAGATCTCCAAGTGCCTAGATAGTTGAGTACTGTCGTGAACTGAATCCTGAAACAAATTCTCTAGGGCATCACAGTTCTACTGCACAGTGACCTGGGGCTCTCTTCTCAACCAAAGTCTCTCACTTTTGCAATTTTGAGCCTTCCAAGGGCAGGGCCTTGCTGGTTCTTCACATGTCCTCAAGGCATTTTTTCTGCTGTTCTGATTCAAAGTATGTGCCTTATTTTTAATTCCAATCTCTTCTGGCAAGGTCTTTTTAATGCCAAGCTATCCTTAGCTTTGCAGGCACTTTATTTCTGGCAAAACTGGAAACTTATAAAATGGGGGTTTTACTCTTGATTCTTAGTATAAACCTAGCTAAAAGTCCCCAGTAGTATCCATGCCACAGCTCCACAGTTGGGCTTCCTTGAAATTTACTCTGCCAGATTAATTAGTCTATTGTCCTTAATCTCAGTCTCCAGCAAAGTCTCAGGACATGAACAAAATGTAAACAAATTCTCCACCAGAGCATAATACACATGGTCCTGAGTCCAACTGCCAATGGAGTCCTTGTTTCCAACTTAAACCTCCTGAACCTGGTCTTTACCATCTGCATTTCTATTGGCATTCTAGTCCTCAGCTCTGACAAGAACCTTCCATTAAGCTCAGCTTACAACATTCTATGGCTTCTTTAGTTGGCATCTCTAAACCTTTCCAAACTCCTCCCACAGACCACTTCTAAAAGCTTCTGAGCCACATGATCAGATAATATCCAACCAGCAATGATTTCACTTCATGCACCAAAATCTGCCTTAGTCATGTTCTTTGTCATCAAGACACAAAACCTGACACCAACAATTTAAAGGAGGAGAGGTTTATTTTGACTCATGGTTTACAGAGGTTTCATTCCATAGTCAGCTGGCTCCAAGGCAGGATGTCATAACAGAGGGGAGAGCTGCTCACTGCATGGTAGACAGGAAGCATAGAGCCAAGGGAGGAGCTGGAAAGGAAGATATAACCTTCCAGGTCACACCACAGTGACCTACCTCTTCTGACTAGGCCCCACCTGCTAATAGTAAGTCAGCTATCTTGCCCTTTTAATCCAATCACCTTCCAAAACCCCCATTTATGATCGCATGAGTCTTTAGGGAGACATCTAGATATAAGCCATAACACCATAGAAAGTTCATGTGTAGGATGTCTTGCTAGATGTTACTGCAAAAGTCTCAGACTGGCCTCCCTACAGGAATGTGCTGAGCACTGTTCAAGAAACACCACTCCTGCTGCAGCCAAAGCTCTTGTCCAGATGGACCTGAGGAGGCCATACCATCTACACTCTGGAGGATGTCACTCCCTTTGAAGAAGCTGGGGAAGTCCAGCAGCCAGGTCCCCATCAGCAGTGAGATAGATAGCATTGGCTCCCAAGTCAAAATTGCAACAGCAAGAAAACTGACACTCACAGTCATCACAGGGCCAAGTCTGTGACACCAAAGACATGTTGCATCCTTTCCTGGTGAAGGAAGTGGGAAGATTACAGAAAAAATTATATAATATGCTCTTTGTTGTTTTAAAGGGAAGAAGCCAAAATTTATTAGGCAGGATCTTGGAGCATTCTGACATGAGTTTGTTTTTTGTTTTTGTATTTTGGGTTTTTTAGTTTTTTTTTTTTTTTTCCCTAATCATCCTAAACATGTTGGGCTACTAAGATTGCAAGGTATGACTCCAGACTCTGTGAAAAGAAAAAAAGAGAGAATAAGATAAGAAGGGCATAACCTGTACCCTCCAGGGGCTTACTACCTACTTAGGAGATAGGATGAACACATGAAAGTGTTTAATATGAAAATAGTTCAGCAAAGACTCACAGATCATGGACAGCCATGAGACAGGCATTCCTAGAGTTTTGTATTGATCCAATACCTATGTGGGTAGGGAAAGATAGGCAAGAAAATGAAATGGTCCTTACTCAACCATTAGCCAGTGCCCACTGTATACTGGGTACATATGTGGTCCTCCTGGCAGTGACAGTTTTTAATTAGTTCTAAATGCCTTAAAGCAGAGGAAATAGATCCAAGTTGTCCCACTCAGAAGCTTCCTATGTTTTGGGGAGTCTCTGGGAACAGAGGGCTGCCAATAAGAAGCTGGGAACATAATCTAAAACTAACATTGCTTTCACTTTCTTTTTGCCACAATAGTTTTTTTTTATTTATTTCAACCAATGATAAGAGAAGACATGAGATTTGTACTTATTGGAAGGAGTATAGAATTAAAAAAACAAAGGAAGTATTGCACTCATTAGGAACACTTTGAGGCCAGAAGCAAGTCGTTGCTGTGTCTGCAGGAAGACCTGGGCATACCATACACACTGACTGAATGGAGGAATTCATGAGGAAATAAGTGAATGCAATGTACAGACTCCAGATACCTGTATGTTCAGTTGTCTAGGTAAAGGTAGAGATAAAAGCACACATGAAGATGTCCATCATGCAACATGATGGGAAGAGATGAGAGAGCAGGTGTCCACACTGACGAGCTGGTCACAGACTTCTTCATATAGTACCTCAAGAAAACTCTGAGGGAGAGTTCATCCCAGTCTGCAGAGGCTGTCATAGAACAAGGCCATGGAGCCTACACTTTGACAAATGACAACAGAAGCAGAATACTGGGCTATGGAAAGTATCAGGGAAACAGAATCTCACCTATATCTTCTGCAGGCAGGGAAACCACCAGGAGCAGCAAATGTCCTGGGTAGAAGCAAGTCCGGGATCTAAAGAATGTGCAGAGGACTTAATAGGAATTGTGCCCCTTGGAGATTCTCAGCTTATGAGTACAGCACTCCCCAGTTTTTCAGTAATGGAATTTAAAACTCTTTCTTCCACTCTCTAAGTGGAGCCTGAGCAAATACAATGTAGACAGTCATCAAAAACCAGTGTCTAAACATGACTTGGGAAAGCGCTGCATTCACACGCATGTTCCCAGAACCCAGAGAGCTCCCAGATGTCATTAGTTTGACTAGAGGGACATCCCACACACTCTTGCACAAGGTCTTTGCCTGGAAATTTCCAAGCTCAGCCAAGGCTCCCAGTTGGATCCTGAACAATGTAGACTGTTAACAATTTTCCTTATATATTCCCCCCAGATGCACCAATTAGAATGGCTGAAGTTGAAGGTACAAGTGGAGGAGCTAGATACGGCACTGGAGAAGTTGCCAGGTAGAGAGGTGGAGGCCTTAAGTAGGCAAACCACAGAGCATGCTAATTACGTGGCAACCAAGAGCTGCTAAAGCTGACTGGGGATGCAACATGTACTTAGGAGGAGTAAATGTGAAGTGACCTCCAAACCACTGGATGCAAGATGTACTGCCATTAGACATCCTGAAAAATGGCAGAATCTCTTCAGCTATCACACACTCAGGATCCCCGAGATTTAGCTGTTGCTCATGATATATTTTTGAACAGTGAGAATTAAAGTATATTCTTGTCTTCACTTTGTGTGTGGAAGAGATTTCAACTCAGGGAATATTTGTTGAATTCCTTCAACATGGCAGAATCTAGAAATCATAAAGCTAACTTCCAAGTTCAAACTTAGAGTTCTGTAACTTTTGACAGATTATTGGATTTCTTCTGCCCCTGTCTTCTCATTTGCAAAGCAAAGCTAATAATACTTCTTTGTTCATAGAGTTGCTTTTGAAAATTAAATAATATAATTGTAACCAAAAAAAAGGGCAGAAAATACACAATTCACTTTCCTGTTCTTTATAGTGATTAGCAATGAGTAGCGAAATAAATATTTGCTTAGGATGAGAGTGATGATCAGGATTGGCCCAACTGAGGTAAGTTAAAGGAATGAAGACTTCCAGGTCCCGTGATATCTCCTCACCCCACCCCTGCTACCAATTTCTGAAACAACCACAGTAGACAATAAGCCTTTTAGCTTGTGTCGCTGTCTTTAGGCCTGTCAGTAAAAAGTGGAAGAGGGATGCCAGCTAGCGTCAGGAGCACATTAGCATGAAGATGCTTCCTTCACTTTTCTGCTGCCTGAAGTAGCCCCCAAATCAGCAAGGCTCACGGCCAGGTCAGGGCACAGGCATGGGGAGTGACTGGCCTGGTGACACACTCATTCATGAGTAGCAGCCGGGCCCCAGAATGCTCAGATGGCTCTCCTCTAGGAAAGGGATGAGAATGATTCCACATCCCTGCAGACTTAGCTAAGGAAAATCAAAATACTACTCATGTGTCAATAAGGTTCCAAACAGACCAGAGGTTATAGTGACTTTGGATGACATCCTAATCTGTTTGTCAAAGTGTTTGCCTTCCAAGAAAGGTAAAGGCTTAAATAATATTTCCTCACCCAAAACACCTTTTTTAAACCACCAAGCAGAAGAAAGTTAACCTGGGGCAAAGGCTTTTATGAAACATTTGACAAAGAAAAGAAGAAAATAAGTCCAGGCCTGTAGGATCTTGCCTGCCAACAACGTGCTGAGCTGTGCAGGTAGAAACTGCATTTATGTGACACCAGCATGTGTGGTTTCTGCTGACTTCATCCACACCTCTCCTCCAGGTAGGGAGCTGGCTTTGAGTTCTTATTATTCCAATGCACCCTATAAACACGGTGCCAAAAAGTGAGGACCCAAATCCAGAGAATATCTTGCTGGGCAAGAGACTCTGATCTCTTTGCTACTCTGCACTCCTCCGAGGACAGCAGAAGGAAACTTCATACTTAGTGTAAAAATATAAACTCACTGGGTCAGTGTTTCTTCCCCTCAGCTCTATTTATTGTGGGGGTTACTCTATACTTTACAGGATGTTCAGCAACATCCCCAGCCTCCTCCCTCTAAATGCCAAATGCATATCTCTGGTTGTGACAACCAAAACTCTCCAGACTATGCCAAGTGTCCCTTGGGGGGGGCAAAAATCATTCCTGATTGAGAAGCATTGGTAGGGCTGGAGCAGTCTGCCAGTCTGCCCCACTTCTGGGCTAGAACAGCCTAGGAGAATTCCCTGCTTTCTGAACCAGATGAGGAAAATCGTTATCTAAAGCCTGACTCTCCCTTAGCTCTTTTTCAGTTCCAACAAAAAGACAGTTCAGTTTGGTAATGCAATGAAGAACATAAAACACACCCTGATGATGGAGTTTCTAAGCCAGATTTGGTCTTCCTGGCTTCAAAGATCATGAAACCTCTCATTTGTATTCCACAAAGCAGCAATTTCTCACAAGGATACGTTCCTTTGACTCTCTTTTAAAAGTCAAGTACGGCTTGGTAACCACAGAGTACAGAAAATACAGGCTTTCTACAAGAAGCAATTATTCAAAACCCAGACAAAAAAAAAAAGAGCATGTCAAATCATGTCAGTTAAAACATGTAGGACAACTGGATTTCCTCACTTATAAGCAACAGAATGGTCTGGGTTTGTTTTTTCTTGCTGACTTTGATTATTTCTTAGCAGTATAACTATGCTTTCTAAAACTGTTGACACTGGGTTACTGACCTTTTAATTTAAAAACAAGAAAGTCCAGATCTAGTATTTGGGCTTTTGCTTTAAATGTTCGACAATCATTAGACCCATAATTAGACCTTGTGCTGGAATGTACCAAAGCCTGCCTCGTGGATCACTCACAGGGTCTGCAGAAGCCACAGAAAAGCTGAACACTTCAGCAATGGTAAGATTTCTTCGGACTGGCACAGGAAAACTCAGCTCATGGAATATAAATCAGAAACCCTACACTCTAATGTCCACCCTTCACATGTAGCATGATTATACAGCTGAGCCGTACGAGTGTCAAGTCAAAACCCAAGGTTTGTTTGCCAGAAGGAAGCCAAACCTTCAATTCTGTGGTTAATGCCACCTTAGGATATAATTACACTAGCTAATATCATCTTTCTGCTAAAAAAGAGGAAAGTGGAGCCTCATGGCCAACATTCATAGAAATGAACAACTTTAAGTTTAACACTAAGGTTAAGATCAAATTCCTAAGATATTCATACTCAGATGTTTAAAAGTGAAAAATTAAGTATCAGGTAGTAACAATAATATGCTTACCCTATGTCTTCTCCAATTTATTAAATATTTAGTTCACTAAGAAATGTTCTCAAAACACTGCCTCCTGTGTTAAGAGGATTTTGCTTAAAAGAAATCATGTATTATAACCATCACACACACAGCAGATTCAGAGAAAGTTCAAACATTTGGTGAACTATTGGTTTTCCTCAGGGGGTCTCAAGAAGTCAGCATTAGTATATTCAAGTGAAGGCAAACACAGAAATTGTTTTTATTAGAAAGCTCAATAGGATATTTGCTGAGAAAACTTAAGGGGTGTGGTATTTGCTTACAATGCAAAAACTAATTCCTAAAAAGTAAATTAAGCATTTAGTTTTATAGAAAGATTCATACATGAGTCATATCTGTTGTGTTTTAATTCTGAAGTTTACCTCAAAACTCAAGTATCAAGGCTACTAACCAATTACCAAGTAATCCATTAATGAGTTCATAGCTGAATGGGCTGCTAAGACGTGGGACCCAGTTAGAGGAAGTAGGTAACTGGGAACATGGCATGAAGGGTACATCTTGTCCCCAGTCTATTCTTCTCTCTTCTCTCGAGTGCTCTGCTTCACGGCCACCATGATATATGGCTTTCCTCTGCCGTGTCATTCCGCCACAATGGAGCCAGTCAACCACAGGCTAAAGCCTCTGAAACTATGAACCAAAATAAACTTTTCGCCTTTAACTTGTGTGTGTCAGTTATTCTGTCCTTGCAACAGAGAGATGATTAATACAACTTTCAAACCATAATGTCCTCCTATAATTTCACAATTATACAAATACGCTTAAAAACTGAAGAGAAGAGAGTAGTGAAATGAGCAGTTTATTATGAAAGCACATCCACATTAAACTTTCCTGGGGCTCAAGGACTTCTCTACCAGCTTCCTTTCTTACCCCTAACGTGGGCCATCCCTTTCCCCTAGGCTGACGCTGACTAAGCATGCTCTCATCCATCTCTGTGTATGAGTCTCAGAAGCGTACAGGCAGTTTCTGAAAAGCTAAACAGTGTTACCATACGACTCAGTAATTCCTCTCCTATATATGTATCCAAGGGAAATGAAAACATATATCCATCCAATACTTACATGTGAATATTCATAGCAGCATTATTCACAACAGCAAAAAAGTAGATGTAGCCCAAATGTCCATCAATTAAAGCACGTGCAAATAAAATGTGATCATATGTACTGAATGAAATGTTATTGAGCTATAAAAAGGAACAAAGACCTAATACATGATACAGCATGGATGAACTTCAAAACCAGGATGCTAAGTGAAAGAAGCCAGTCACAAAAGGCCACCTACTATGTTCCCATTTATAGGAGATATCAAAAAATATGAGTTTGAGATTAAATAATTTTCCTAAAATATAATTCACTCCTATACCCCCTATATTTAAGTTTAGCCTCATGTCCAACACCAATTTTTAAATCTACTTCTTACAATACATCATTTCCTTGTACCAAAATGAGAACTGCAAGCATATTTACTAGAATTCATCCAATAAAGTGGAACTAACTATGCCACATTATTGTCCAGTAAGAAACTCCAAATATTGCAACAGAAAATACAAGGAAGTCTTTCTAAAGAGATAATAGTACCATTAACTTCCATCTTCTAAAACATTTGCTCCAATTTGTAACAACCATTTCTTTAAACATCTCACCTAGGGACTCTTCTGTTGAAAAGCAATAAGACATTAAGCATTTCAGAGTTGCCCAGGATTATCAAAGAACCAAAAATAAATCCCAAATTGCTTTCTAAGTGTGAAATGTGGTTCTTTTCCACTCTCAGTTGAAAAATGGCTGCAAAGATTGGACTCAGATTTTCCAAGCTATAAATCTCTCATAAGCAAGGACTAGCCAAGGACATTTTTAGCTTCAAAGAATATTTTTGTTAGAAAGATATGACTAAAGGGCCCTGGAGTTGTGATGGTCATCTATGTGTTGCCTTGGCTGCACATGCTGTTATTGCAAACCAGAGGTGGCAATGCAAGGTCATTACCAACAAATCAAAAAAAAAAACAACAACAAAAAACTTAGAAAAATGCACACAACCTGATCGAATCCAACAAAAACAGTGTGCATCAAGAGCCATAAAAATGCTCATGTCCTTTTGCTCAGTGACCCTGTTTTCAGAAATTCATCCTAAAGAACAGCAAACCACCACTGCATGAGTTATAATAGCAAAAGATGGATGGCAACTTCAGCATGCAACAATAGAAATTCATTAATTAAATTATGGTACGTCCCTTTGATGGAATGTTACATCCCCACAAAGACCAACTATAAAAGACATGGAAATGTACTTATAACTGATGATATAATGGAGAAGGATAAAAATATATGTGCACTCTAGTAATTATGCAAGCAAATGTGGGAAAGGACTAGAAGAGACTACATAGAAATATAAATCATTATGCTAACCTGGTAGGCCTACTCATTTGTTTTTTCTCTATATTCCCAAATAGCTGAAATGTTATCACATAGTCTTTAAAAAGATTAAGTCAACCATACAAG
This sequence comes from Erethizon dorsatum, assembly GCA_028451465.1. NCBI lineage: Eukaryota > Metazoa > Chordata > Mammalia > Rodentia > Erethizontidae > Erethizon > Erethizon dorsatum. Next base: position 104,951,202 of record CM051822.1, read on the forward strand.
TTTTATAAGAAACAATTCCATTAATCAAGGTGTACTGTCACTGCCAACTACACTTTTGCTTGTTCCACTTACGTCAAAGCAATGACCATCCGAGACTCCCAGTGACGAATCAGGAAAAGGAGCAGCAGGCTTTCACTGAGAGTTGAACTGTGATTCTGCTGTAAACTCAGCAATCAGAATAATTTTCTGCCCAACAGAAGTAACAGAAGAGGCTCCTTCTCCTTCCTAAAGTCCACACGCGCACCGCTAACTTTTCTCATTAAATTTCCACTTCATCCTTGTTCCTACCCTTATCTAGTGAGCCTTGTCTGGTGTCTCAGCCATCCACCAACCTGACCATCTTCAGGAGGTGGCTCCAAGCGCTCCCTGGGGATGGCAGTGCAAGGGGAGTGAGCCTGGCCTGGTGGGCATTCTGTCCTACCACTCAATACCACAGAGTCTGTGATGGTCGACTGTGTGTCAGATTGACTGGTCCATGCTACCCAGCTATTTCACCAAATATTATTCTAGATTTTTCTGTGAAGGTATGTTTACATGAGATTAACATTTGTGATCAGTAGACATTAAGTAAAGGAGATTACCCTCCACAGCGTTGGTGGGCCTCTTCCAAAGAGTTAAAGGCCTTAGTGGAAAAAAGACTGACCTCCTGGAAGTTCTGCCAGCAGAAGGCATTGGAACAGAGACACAATACCAGCCTTCACTAGTCTCCAGCTTGCTGGTCTACCTTGCAGAGTTTGGATTTGCTAGCCTCCATAATTGCACGAGAAAATTCCTTAAGACATGTAAATATATGAGAGATATATACATATACGTGTATATACTATATAGTATTACATAGTATATAGTATCATGTGTTTGCTGTTATATATACATAGTACCTGTATAAATAGAGACACTTGATACCACACACACACATGCACATGCATGCGTGTGCCACATCCTATTTGTTCTCTTTCTCTGGAGACTTTGACTGGTACAGAGCCCTACTTCATAAACTTTGGGTGTGCTGCCACCTGGCACAGAGGAGGCATTCAGAAGATACTTGTTGAATGAGGAAGTGCCTGTTCTTGGGTCCTGGTCAGTTGTTAACATCCCTCTGGAAAATTCATATGTTTATTAAAACACTAGCAAAATTATCAAAGTTACTAATACACAGATCTCCTGTCTCTTTATATCTGCACGTTTATTAATACCTATTGTGAAGGGCATCAGTAGTGCTTGTAAAGAAATCATGTTTGCCAATGCCTTTCCCACCCCTGGTTCAGCCTCATCTGAAATCAGTAAGCACACACCTGGTCTCTGGTGAGGTCACAGTTTTTATATTTACAAACAACTTGCTGATTCAGTATGAAGTCACAGTAATTATAGGACTCAGTCCTGTTCTTCAGCATCCACTTTCCCTAAAAACATCCATGGCACAAAATCATTACGCTCACTGTTTCCCAAATTGGATTTAATAGTACAGCAGAGTAAGACCACCCTCTCTTTTTAGTGGTCCCTCTGATGAACTCTGTTCTTCAGTAATAAGTTAAAGAACTCTCACATTTCAAAACATGCATCAGCTCATGTTTGAATTATTATTAAGCTTTCTGCCCCCAACTTTTGGGGATTTTAATCCTACAATTCAGTCCAAGTTACACACTTTTGGTATTTAAAAAATTGCCCCTATAAAGTTTTTGTCTTAATGCTGATAACAAAAATCTGATCTTAACAGCACTTTTTATGCAGCTGGTATAAATTAGCAAAATGTACTACACACTGACTTACTGTTTTAATGCATTTTTACTGAAATGGATAACTTCTTACTTACATAATCAAACTGCCTGGTTGTTTACTATCCTAAAACCAGTTTACCAGCAGCTGCACACTACTTGGACCCCAGGAGGACAGCCACGCCAGGGTCATAATAAGGCCCCACCTAATGCACAGGATTTGAGTTCCTTCACAGGCAGAAAATAATAAAAACCTTTGCATTTTTCATTCTCTTTATTTTCCTTTCAGCAGAACTATTCTGAGGTTCAGTCTTAAGAAAAAGAGTCAAGAGTCAGTCTCCTTCAAGGAACTTAGTCTATCACGGTGGTAATAAGAGCCAGTCTTATTTAATGTCATGTTACATACCTGCTTTAAGGAAGTTGGGTTGTAAATGAATAACAAAAGAAAAACTACCAGTGCATTAACTCCCTAGGAGCACAAGTCCAACAATGGGGACCACAAAGATGGCATCATTGCAAAGTGCCAATATCCACTTCCATCCTCACAGTTGGTCTTGCATCATTGCCTCTCGGGTAGCTTAAACTAATGGGCATCAACCATCAGCTTACCTTCCTTAAGCCACATCTGCTACTAGATCCAGATGCTTAATACTAACTACAGTTATCAAATTACAGTTGTCTGGGGGGACTTCCACAAAGCAGTCTTGCTGAGCCCCATCCCAGACCAGTTAAATCAGAATTTACAGGGTAAAACCTAGGCCGATTCTAATGCATTCGGTAGAATGAATGCTAAGATCCACAATATGACAGGCTTTCAAAAGAAAGCCTTGTGAATCAGTTCAAATAAACCTGGTCTGAAAGCTGCCCCTCAAATTATGCCAGGCCACATATATTACTGCCCATGTCATAGAAAGACACTGAGCTCCAGCGTTTCATCCACTGTACCCTCCGAGTACTTTTCTAAAATGACAAGCTTTCAAAAAATTTCCCAGAGATTCATGTGTGCAACAGTTGAATCTATGTTGTGTTGTGTTTTTTTCCCCCTGAAAACACATGTGTCCTTTTGTTTCACAGTCTCACTTGGCACCAAGTACCTACTTCATGTGCCCATCAGATTAGCTCGAATTACATGCTTTCACTGCTCCCACAAGCTAATGCCAAAGACCTACAATTACCTGCGGGCTGGCTTAAGCCCTAAATGGAACTAATGTCTGCCCCGACCAAGTGCCTCAGGACCCACTCTTTTTTTTCTTCCTGTAAATTGCTATTTGTATAGGCTAACTTCCAAAAGTTGAGCCCCAAAACAAGTTGGAACTGTAAGCCTACTAGATTCTACTCACAATTATTGTTGAGTCTTTGCCACTTGCACTGTGTTCCAACACTTACCAAAATACACAATTTTCCTTACAACAGAAGACAGAATTGCTAGTCTTAATGTATTTGCATTCAAGGTCATGTAATAGCAAAAGTAAAAGGAAACCACCAACACCTCTGCCTTCTGTAGGTAGGCTCCATGTGTCAAGACCTAGGAAGATGTAATATTGCCTGTTTGTGTCTGCACATTGGAAAGCTAAAACATCTCTAAGGAAAAAGAAATCTATTTGGCACTGAAGTTGAAAATACCAGGAACATTAGGAAATTCCAGCACCAGTTCTCAAATGATGACAGGGTACACAAATTTGTTCTGGCTGGTTAAATTTTGCAAACTTCAGAAGGAGAAAAGATGAATGGATAATAAGCACAATTCTTGCTATGGAATTCCATGGAAAAGTAGCATAATATCCGTATTACACTACCTTTCATTTCTATCAAGTAATGAGTTACATTATGTCAGTCCCTGAGAGGGAAAATCAGATAAAACCCTACCAAGTGTCTGTGGAATTCGCTGCTCCTGGCATCAGGACTGAAATAGCAAGAGGGAATTAAGCAGAGCCAATTTTGCTTTGGGAGATGGGAAGGTAGGGGAATGCATCTAAGTGACCCTTCAATAGAATCACAGGCTTCATTTCATCAAAGAACACATTCCGGACTGCTGCTGTGAAAACCAGTGGAGGCACTCAATCATGAGAATAAGAAGTGGGAAATAGGGTTATAAATTTACATCTTCATTTGCCTCACTCTACTGTCATGTCACCTGCAATGGCTTTGATGGAACAAGGTGAATATGTTACTTCTCCTGATAGTCACATTCTTGGCCTAACAACCTTAATAGTCAGGTTAGACTGCCATTTTCTTGGGCTGAACTTTGTCCTTGAGCCATTCATAGTGGATGCATGGTCAAATGTTGAATTATACAGAAAGGCAATAGGTCCATTTGATGCTAAGGAGATGAGCACCTTCATGTTACTTGAAACATGCCCATATCTGTCTCTTTTTAGGATTGACATACACCTGAAATGGCAACTCCCAACCTCTGGGGGTCTACGGGTCCACTTGCTCAGGAAGCATGGCCTATATTCTAAGCACACTGTCTCCATGTGTATGATTGTTTTCAAATATGTGTGGATGACGTCCTAACAATAACAAACACACTCATTTAAAAACTTTTCTTAATTTAAAATAGTGTTTTTGGCATTGTGTATTTCATCAACATTTTATACTAAATATACCACTGCAACCTCTGAGCACCTGCAAAACTTTTTTACATTATGAGTTGATCTGCCATGTTCAGAATCAGAGCTAAGAGGCCATCAAATATCATTGTCATCTAAAGTCACTCTCAGATCCCCATAAATACCCTTTCAAAAGTTTGAAAAACGAAAGTCAAGATGGTACAACTTTCTTATTCCCATGCTGCACATTTGGAGTGATGTGTCATAATGGTAGTGATGATGACAGCATCAGGAGCAGCATACGGAAATTGGGACAACTTGCCCAGCAGTGTGGAGGCCCTCAGGGTCATGGGCAGAGGTCTTCTCCTTGTCTAGCACTCCTTCCACTTCCTCACATGGCCTCCTGTTTGTCATTTCCCTAGGATCAAGCTTACTTTTGCTTAAGTAACAGCTAAAGAGGCAGGCTTTGTACTCAGCTGTGTCACTTTAAATTCCACCTTTACCTCTCACTAGCTGCATGGACTTAGTCAACTTACCCTCCTCAGGCTCCCAGGATGCTCAGGTGCAAGGGGTCCCCAGTGAGTTGCTACGGGAAGATGGGCCATGGAGGACCATAGCCCCAGAATCCAGCCAAGTGTTTGCCATCCATATCTGTTTTACTTCTTATAATTCCCTCTGTCTACTGGCCAGTTCGTCACGCAGTTCTTCACAGATCATTTTGAGAACATCTTCTCCAAGTCAGGCACTAACTCAAAGCATAGCTTTGGCTCTCCCTCTTCCAGAAACTTTCCACATTTCAATTTTGTTTTCTTTGAATATTCTACATTCTCAAGCTTAGTTCCACATTTGTTTAAAATACAATGCTTTAGGGTTGCAGATCTTTTCTTACAAGTTCTACCTCCCCCTTGCCTAGGTGTAGAGTGTAGAATATGTTCTTAAATTACCTGCAAAGACACAGTTAACCAAAGCCTAAATGTGTGTGTACACACACACACACACACACACACAGGTGTACATCAGAGACCTGTCAGCAGGTAATTGTCCTGCATGCTGATGGCTCTGAATTGCTGGGAGCCTTCCAGTTACCTTCCCTCTTCAAACTTCCCTTCCTGTCCTCCCAGCAGCTCTTCTCAACTCCAAGCCCCAGGGCAGCAGACCAACTCAGTCTTTCAGTCCTGCCTTTTCTTGTTCCTATAAAGATATGCTGCCCTGAGCTATACAGTTTCCAGAACAAACATGTAAGATATTTTACAGCCCAGCCCAGTCCAGGAGCAGAAAGCTATCTTTCTGTAAAGTCAGTCCAACTGCTGTCTTATTAATTAGTACTTTACTGGCCAAACAGTGCTTGCCCAGACATACTAAGGCTATTTTTATACAGGTTGTCACCATGCAGGTGTGGCTGGTAATGGAACCTGGACCTGTGCAGTGTCATCCAACATGAGGATGGAAGGAAAACACAGGTGTGGGCCAGGTGAGTTCAGACAACTATGGGGTCCTCCCAGCCCCTCTATTCTCTACTTCATGCTGTCCTCCCAGCACAGCACGAGTGAACATTCATAGTGAGCTGGTAATAGAGTGAAGCAGGAGAGGTCACATGGCCTCAGAGGTCACATGGTCACATCCCTCCAAGGAGAGGACTACTCCACTGCGTGCCTCCTGAGAGAATGGTGAAAACAAAGACAAGCTGGAGAGCCTAAGTGTTTCTGCAGACTTGCTGACACCTGGGGCTCTCTAGGGCCAAGAGGTCACCATCCCCACTGTTTGTAAAAATGTGTCAAGGCTTTGGTCCTCCAACATTATTCTGCAGTCCTTCTGTACCTGCATAATGGCTTAATGCCTCCAAATTTGTCCTTGTTATAAGGAAATTGTTCTCATTTAACACTTTAGTCAATAAACAATTTCAAAACCAAGGTGAGAGAGCACTGTAACTACTTCAAAATAGTTGAAATATTATGCTAAAAGCCACTCAAAAATATTGTGTGACTCTCTCTCTCTCTCTTTCTCTTCCCCCACTTCCCCTTCCCATTCCCCCAAAATACCCAACCAAATGAGCATTGTTATTTTTTTCGTACTTTCAGAGATCTCCTCTAAAAAGCTCAATGTGTGCTCATGACAAATATATCCCTGTGGCTACTTGCAAAAGAAACAAACCCCAGCATGAAAATACCAAGACTTTTCTCTTTTCTTATGTAAATAAATCTCCAGATGGCTCATTTGTACAACCGTGTTTACTAATTCTTGTTTTCTTTCTAGACAATCTGTTCCCAGTAACCACTCTATCATGGAAACTTAAGGGAATGCTTACAATTTCATTCAATGAAAAGTCCATGTGAAAACTTGGTCCACCTGGGCTAGTGTGTTAATGGTGCCACACTCAACTTGTGTAGGGCTAATGATCCTTCTGCTGTTATAATTGTTGTTCAACCAAAGATAGTTTTAGAGTCACAAGAGAATTATTAATTTCAGACTCAATGGAATAGCAGAGCTGAATAGGGCCATAAACTTATCTAGTTATTGGGTAGAAATCTGTCCCTTTTTCACCTTTCTCTCATCTACTGCCTTTTCCCCTCTCTTGCATCTAGTGGTCATGACAGACATCACCAGTCGTTCTTGGCATCCTTTCCATCTGAGCTCAGAGAGGGAGCTCAGAAACATTTCCAACATGCCTCATCAAGTCAGTTGACATGGAAAATGATATACATTTGCCCTCATTGAGCTCCTCGTTTTATTGATGGGATGACTGTGACTGTGACAGTGGGAGCACTAGTACCCAATTCCTCTCATCTAGTTAGGAGCATTAATTCTTAGGCTTGGAAATCCAAACAGGGGTCTATGATAGTGAGTGAGAAATTATGATTAATTATCCCTAACAATTTACCATTTCCTTCATTTATGAAGGAAGCTGACATATCTCAGAGTATACGTGACTTTGTCAGACATAGAAGTCACATTTCACATAACACATAACATCCAGTTGTTGCAGATTTCTCAGAATGTTTCTGCTCATTGCTAATTCTAGACTATGGTACTTATTAAATCCACACTGAATCTTGTCTTTTAATCCACTAAAAGCACATATATTAATATATCACAATTTTTAAAATATTTTGATAAATATATTTTAACATATTTGGCTTCCTTTGTAATCCTATGTATTTTATTTTACATATTTAGGATATTGTTCTATGAAGGGATCCAAGATTTCAGACTGTCAGTAGGGTTCATGGCACACACACACAAAAAAAGATGAAAAGCCCTGGCTAAGAGAAAAACCAAGTCTCCTAAACTCTTACCCTCATGTGTTTGCACAGGGGCCTCATTGTGAGACCCCTGCCATCTTAGACTGACCCAAGGTTCATTTCTATATTAATAGGTGGGGGGGTATCAGGATATTAATAGATTTTTTAAATTTAAAAAATTGTTCACATTGACAAGTGAGAATGGAGATATACAAAATTAAAAGTATAAGTCCCCAAGTTCCATTTCCATAAAATAGATATTGTGAACAACTTGTTATATGGCTTTCAAGAAACTATATTCATTGTACAATAAAAATGAAATAAAACAATCCATCCCCTGACACAGCTAACTTTTTTCACTTAACAAAATAACTGCTAAACAATGATATTGTAAACATCTTCATACAGATTGGCCTCATTCTTTTTAGTGGCTAAAGTGCTCACCTATGTGACTATACTCTGGGTCATTTTACAAGCCCCACATAAAGGGGATTCATAATCAAAAGTTTCCCTTGATAAAAGGTAACAGAATTAACTTATTTTTGAACCTGAGAAGTTTAGAACTTGGGCTTTAATAGTTATGGAGTAGTCTACCATGGCGAAATCAGTCACTAGCAGAATGACCCACAGCCTGCAACTCTCCAGACCAACGAGGGTCTGTGTGTCCAGACAAACACATGTGGACAATGCAGAAGACACTGACACCTGAGGATTAGATGGAGCAGAAGCAAGAGGCCCTTTCTGATCCTGGATGAGATCAGTCCACTCCATGGGCAGAAACCAGATTCTGGGCCCCATGTGGTCTCAGGGACACTGTAGCTGGTGTCGACATAGACATTCCACATAGCTGGCAATGAGCTTCTCAAGTTCTACCAGACTCCAGGGCAGTGTGAGAGGATCCCCACCCATGGTGGTGGACCGATTCTCCCTGTCAGCCGTTCATCCCCAGATTTTTCTTTCTATGGCCATGCATGACCCTCCTGCAAACAGCTTCTACTTTACAGTCACAACTGACATGGAGGCCAGCAACCTGGGGATTGTCATCAACTGCCTTGGGCTGGAAGAAGGTGTGGAGGAAGAAGGTATGTGTGGGGGGTGGGAATATCTTTGTTCAAAATCAGTGAAAACATAATCTGGTTGCTATCACTGTGCCAAGTACTACTGCTTACTAAAATAAAACCAGAAAACTCAGGCAAGAACAATACAAGATCAGAGGCTCCAAATTAAAGGAAAACTTGCTTTCAGAAAGTGAAATAATAAGGCAATGAGGTTGATCACACAGGGAGAAACCCCAGGAAAAGGCACCTTTTGTCTCCTATTAGTGCTTCCATGTCTCCATGTGCAGGAGCACTGGACAGGGAGTCAGAGACTCAACGCTGGCCGCTGGGTCCTAGGTCCTGGCTGGGCCCTTTTTTCCTCCACTATGAGATTAAGACTTGGTCATGAGAATTCATTCCTCTGCCCATGTCCTTTGTGGCTACCAACCCCACCCCATGAACTGGTCCCAGATCCAAACGAAGCAGAATAACAGAAGGGCATGTCACCGCCTGGCCGACTCCCCAGAATCATCTTGTTTTCTCTTCGTGCCTCTCTATTTACCAAAAATTGGGCTGCCACCTTCTCCTCATTCCTAACTTCAGGTAAGAAGGTCTTTTCTTCCTCTCACGTGCATTTTTCCCCTTCCCATCACATTTTGCTGTCTCCATTCTGCTTTAGGTTTCAGTATTTTCAAATTCCCTGGCTTCGAGTCAGCTCTTCTATCAGAACCAGTGTGGCTCCAGACTGTTCTACCCGTTTGATGCAAGAAGTAAAACAAAGCCAGTCTTGTTCCCAGTTTGATATGCTGCAAATTTAGGGAACAGGGGCTTCAAATCTTTTCATGATTTTGTTTTGGCACCAGAGCGTCTGTGTTTAATTCTGTGTCTCCTGCCAGACTTGGGAAGCCAAAGTGATAATATCAACATGCAGAGAGATGGAGTGCACTACCACCATTGTCTCCTGGTCCCAGGCAGGCAGGAACTGGGGGTATAATGAGAATGGGGGGTCACTCAGGTGTATATGGACATACATGCACACACAGAGAAGCTTACTTGGGTACTTGTGACTTTCTCAAAACAGACAGTCACACATGAACACATCCACTCAGGTACATAATGCATGGAGTCACACACAGACACACCCTTTCCATACCCAGATACACAGTGACACACACTCCCTCTAACACAGAGTCACATATGTGCATACAAACATACATGTACATGCTGACACTTATTCACAAACAAGTGCACATAAGCACACACAGACACCTAAAAACACACACAAGCACATCCTAGTCATGTATTCCATAAATAGAGTCATGCGCACATGCACTGACTTATACACAAAAACATACACTCATCCATGTACACAGAAACATACCCACACAGACACATATATTCACATTCAACACACATATACACACACTCACATGTAAGGGCTAACACATGTATATGCTGATGCACACATTCCAAAACACACAGTCACACTCACACAGGTCCACATTCACACTCAGCCACACACAGACCCATAACCAGGCACATGCACACAGAGGTACTCGCATCCATAGACACACATATGTGCACATTGATGTACACACACAGAGCCAAAGGGAGTTATGTGCTATACACAGAGTGTGTAAGAGTGTCAGAGGGTAAGGCGACTTGAAAGAAAGCAGTTTCTAATCACAAGGCCACTCCAGGAGAGCCCATCATAAAGTTCAACCAATTAAGCCACCAGTTTCTATGGAGACATTTACTTTTCTCCATTCTGCAGGTAAGCAGCCCCTGCGTCCTAGCAGATAGGATGTGGGTAAGTTGTGATCAACAGAAAGAACATAATCTCTTTGGATAACTCTGCAGATAACTGAGTCATCATTTTTTGGTTCTTAAAAAAGATATGGGAAAAAGATGGCATCAGCTGACCTGAGCTCCTAAGGTGCCCTGAGGGACTCAGCAAGCACCCCAGAATCAGCCACTCAGCAAACCATTCCCAAGGGCCACCCAGGAGCCAGAGACACTCCAGACCCTGGGGACTCCTCAGGAGCCAGGGGGACTGGATCCTGCAGTGGAGAGAGGAGTAGACATTAAGCAAATAATCACACAAAGGGATATAAAGGGACAATTAGGGTAGGAGCCCTAACTCTATCCTCTCTCACATAATGGTGGGGAAGCTAGAGACCAGGCAAGGTAGACAGGACGAATCTATTAGTCTATTACACACTCACTTCCATGGGAATCCAGTGACGTCAACTTCACTATCACTACCATCTAGCACACTAGTATCTGGAATGCAGGAGAAAAGGAAAGTCAGACAATCTAAAAACTGGTGAAAACTCTCCTGTGTGCGCGTGCATGTATGTGTATGTGTGTGTGTGTGTCTGTCTGTCTGTGTGCAGACAACTTTGCATACCTTTAGTGGGAAAAACAGATATAAAGAAACAGGTTCCTGAAATAAATAAATAAGATAATGAATATGCAATGCCCTCAGGGTGCCTGGCACCTAGAAGCTACCTAATAAAAGTGGTTTGTGTTATTTTCTATTTAGTGTCTTAGTTATGCTTGGTTCCAGGTCTCCAGCAAAGAAGTTTATACCCTTGGAGAGAGCAGAACACGCACCAAAGATGGGTGGGGACAAACACCTGAAGGGGAGGATACAGGGACAGGAGCCAAGCAGGCCCAGATCCAGAACAGCATGAGCCAGCGCTGACTGGAATCTCCGCTCCCATTTTATGCTTCAGACCCATCTGACTACACTACATGAAATATGGAAAAAAAGAATTTATAGTAGACGTGTTGAACAATATTTGTGAAATGGGCTGGAATAAAGTCTGCTATCTTTTCTGAACAAAGTCCACTGCCAAAAGGTGGCATCTCCCCACAAAACTGTTAGCCCATGTGCACTGGGATGGGAGTGGTGACCATCAGCCTTGGGTGTTCTGGTGGCCCCATGAGGAAGACTCTCATTTCATCGAGCTTCCCTAATACATCTCAGGGCACCTCTGCTCTGTTCTCTTGACCTGTCCCCACGTCCTCATGGAGGACCTGCCCTAAAGTCCAGTCCACCATAACTCTCGTGGGCAGGAGAACATGGTTTGAAAATGTGTCTACTTATCCATGAAATTCTGTATAATGTACTTTCTGGCTTCTGACAACCCCTGTTTAAATTCTGCTCTGGTATTACTGAGGACCTTGGGAAAGTCTATTACCACTCTATGCCTCAGTTTCCTCATCTACCAAATAGGAAGAATGATAAGACCTTCTTGTGAAGCAATTGTGAGAATTAGATAGCACAATGCCTATAGCGCACCATTGAACAAATGACAAGCTCTCTGTAAATATCAGCATTTATTTATTTATTTGTTGTTGTTGTTGTTAAGAATCAAACTCATGACCTTGCACTTGCCAGGCAGGTGCTGTGCCACTGAGCTATATCCCCAGCCCTATTTATTTATTTATTTATAATCTACCTTTTCCTATAATAGGAGCGGGGGCATGAGAGGGGAGAGAATGCAAGGAGGAGGGGTGAACAAAGCTGGATAAATAAAACCAAGTAGTCAGACATCCCGTAATGACCCAAATAGACCACCAACACAATCCTCACTAGTTGTTACAAGCTGCTCCTCACAAAGTCTGTAAGTTTGGGGCATACTGGTTGTTCAGAAAAATGTTACATTTTATACAGGTAAAATAGGATAGAAATTACCAGGGACCACATATTTTTTAAATTATAAATATATTCCAATCAATGCCTATGATCAAAATGGAATTCAAACTGTCTCTTTTGATGGTGATTTAAAGCTTATTAATCATTGTAAATTGCTTTAACACCCAAGTGAAAAGTCTTCTGTACCACGCTTAGAATTCCATTTTTATTTAACATTAATTAAAGGCCACTAACCGTAAAGTATTAATAAAATCAAATTCCCAAAAGGAGTTCCCAGCTGAAAATCTTCAGCTCAAAGTGAGTTATGGGACCCTGAGCAAAACACAGGTCATAATGAAGTTTTAACCATGGAAATGCAATCAGCCAGACCATGATTAAGAGAGGGTCTCTCTCAGGGAGATAATAGAGAATTTAAGCAGTAAGTTTTATGATCGTCATTAGCCTGTCTCCAGCGGTTTATGGCTATTATGGCTATTTAGCAAAAGACGTTCAAATCAAACAACCTTATTGACATACTCTATTGTTGTCTAGTGGTGTTCTTAATTATCTTGTAAATATTGGGTCCTGAATATATATCGTGGGTAGGAAAGTTGAACCTGATGGTGTCAGAGCTAATGAATGTGTAACTAAGACTAAAGATAATCCTTAGAATTGAGCAGAAAACACAGGGAAGCTGACGTCACTCTCAGAGTTTCTGTCCTAAACAATAATGTTCACCCACCAACTCCCCTACAAGTGAATGTCAATTGCTTTGGCGTTTTCTAAATCTTGTCTTGTTGAGGATCAACTGGATGTTCACAACATCCAGCCCAGCAACTCAGGGACTAGTGAACAGATAGAACATGGAGCTCATGTCTTTTGGCAACTCAGTGTCTGAGGCTGTTCCATGAAGATGGCATGGTGAAATCCATGGAGCTAAGAGGCACTGGAAGAGAAGTATGTATACATATTTAAGTGTGTCTGCTTAAATCTGGTCTAAATGGGCTTTGTTGTAGTTTGGATGTATTTTGTCCCCTATGGATGCATGTGTTGCAAGCTTGGTCCCCAGTGAAGTGATGTCAAGAGGTAGTGGAACTTTAAAGAGGCGGAGCCTAGTAAGAGGTAATTAGGTCTTTGGGGGTGTGTCCTTGGAAGGCATTAATGAGTTCTTGTGGGACATTGAGTTATTGCTCTTGAGAACAAGCCTGGCCTCCCCTCTTTGGCTTGCTATCTAACTATGTGCTCTCTCCCTTTCTGGTGTACTTTGTGATACCATCCACTACTGACATGCTGAGGCTGGTGCTCATGCCCCTAAACCTATGGAAGTATAAGCTGAATAAACCCCTTTTCTTCATAAAGTTATTCAGTCTTAGGTTTTTCAATATAGTAACAAAATAAAATGAATCAGGCCTCAAAACACTCAGTACATTGCTTTTCTCTACTCCCCTTGGACAATTGAACAGAACCCCGATATTTTAAATCTATATTTCATGAACAGAGAGATATGGTCATGCATGTCTGAAATCTTAATGATTTGCTGAAACAGGGGTTGTAATTATTAAAGCTATTAGACCAAATTCTGGCTGCAGCTTTAAATACTACAGGCCATTATTACACAGGGCTCTTCAGGTGTGGGCAAATGCCTCTCCTAGTCTTAGTGCATAAAATTCCCATAAATATCTGTTCTAAAATTATTTTTTTCACTGTCCATCCCAAATAAGGACATTCTTTCTGCTAGAGGTGCCCATTGCCCAAAGACAGGTTTTCCATTCTAACAGCTTGATGATCAGCCAACTCCAACCCCCTTAGCCTACAAACCCCTTGAGAAACTTCTCTTTAGGGCCATCTGTAGAGCTGTGGAGGGATGAAAGAAGAAATAGCAATCTCCCCCTACCCCAACCACATAACTTCTTGAAGAATAAATCTTAGTGAAATGAATAAGGAGCCAAAATTTTTTTGTTTTTTGTGGGTACCAGGGGTCGACCTCAGAACCTCACGCGCCAGCAGGCACCCGTGCCGCTGGATATCACCGGCCCTTTTTTCTTATGTGGGTTCCGGGAGTCGAACTCGGACTTGCCAGGCAGGCGCTTACACCGCTGAGCCATCTCACCGGCCCCAAGGAGCCACACTTTTCGCTGAAGAAGAAGGAGCCAGCCACTACCGTTGGGAGAAGGAAGGGTATTTAAAGATGCTAACTTCAATTATGAAAATGCCTGGACCCATGAACATTACCTTTCCCAGCCATTGTGATCTCGCTTCAATCAGAGTTCCCCAAGGCACAGCTCCTCCAAAATATGAAACCTCAAGACAACACTGAGATCCGCCATTTTTGATAGATAGTTCTGTAGACTTAGGTGGGCAGGGAGGTGTTCCAGTGTTCTGCCTGCAAGCTTTCCGGCTGAACTGGCAACAAGGAAAATGAAGAGCAGATGGCCACACCAGTCTGCTAGTAGAAGTGATGAGAGGCCAGCCCTAGAGCTCCACCAAGTCACTTGAGATAAGACCTCATGGTCATGCAACTGATGTTTTCACAAATCCATCAGAACTTATCCAAGTAAATGATGACTGTTCTCAAAAAAGTTCACCTTAAAAGGTAATGTAGTTGTTCTTTTGTTCAGAATCACTTAGTAATCCACCCTTCAGATTCACTTGATAAAAGGGAATCTTGAGGAATAAATCCAAGGATTAAACAAGGTCAGCCTAGAGCAGACCTCTCATGGTGCTAAGAATGCAGTAAGTACTTAATAGAGGCTGATTTTTTATTATAATTATTACTGTTCCTACCACTTAAGATGTGTTTGGATACTCATTTGCAAGAAAGTATAAACCTTAATGAGTAGGAGCTATCATCACCCAAATTGTTTCTCATCTTATTCCCGTGAAACACTGAGACCACATGATGTAAGTTAATGAATAAAACCACAGTCTTTGGTTAAATAATGCTACTGTGCCATAGAATGGTGACAAGACAAGCTTCAATCAATGTCTTTAGGAGTGCAATGGAAGTTACTATGAAATCTCCAAGCAATACCATGAGGATGAAGGGTAATCATTTGGCTTCTAACTCTTTATTCCTCCAAAGCAAAAGGAGGCAGAGTAATCTTAGCAAAGATAATATTATGCATTCACCATCCCTGTTCCCTCTTCCTGGCCACACAAGAAGACTGCATTCCCAGCATCCTTTGCAGTTTGGTTGAGACCACATAGTTCTTGGCATCAGCTTGTTTGTTCCCTTTCTCTGGCTCCTTCTTCCTGACCATAAGCCTAGTCTTTGACGTGAAATCAAAGGATAGAGGAAGCCTCATCACAACTCAGAGAAGAGGGTCCCCCTCATAGAGCTGCCAAACCAGGAGCATCTGTGTACAGTTTTCTGTGAACCAGATATTTACAATGATGGGTAACTTTGCAGATGATCTATTTCCTACTTCCCCACTAGTTTTTGGAAATAGTTGAGATAAAGAAATCAATCACAGCAACTTAATTCTAGAGCTGGAAAGAGGTCTTACAGTCACAGGAACTCTTAGACTTTTCAGATTTTTCAGACCTAGAATAAGACTAACAGTTTTAGACTAATGTGAGATGGGGACACAGAAGCCCACAGAAAGTTTGCCAGGCATTGTGGCACATGCCTGTAATCCCAGCATTTGGGAGGCTGAGGCAGGAGGACTGCTGCAAATTCAAGGACAGCCTGAACTACAGAGTGAGGCACTGTATCAAAAATTAAAAAAAAAAAACAGAAGCCCAGAGAAAATTAGAACACTGAAATGAAATATCTGAGGCCACTAACCAGTTAGCACAGGGGCCAGGAGCTTCATCTTCTCAAACTTAGTAAGTTCTACTTTCTCTAGTCTAAAGAATGAAAGCCCTGATTCTTAGGTAAGTGAGATGGGAGACTTGGGTCTAGTTTTAGGACATGCCCCAGGTGGCTCTAGGAGATTCTTCATAAACCATGCCTTTGAAAAACCATTTAATGGTTGATTTGGTGTTGTTGGGACCTAACCTAAACCAAACAAAACAATTTATTAAATAAAATAATGACTGAAACAAACAAACAAGAACAAAAGTAATAGCTTCCTCTAAAGAAGCCATCCGCCTTACATCCAGAATGTGCTTAGAATTTCACTGTTGAAAGGGCCTTGATTTTTTACAGAACAAATAAGAACCATCTTTGGAAAAGAAAAGAATGCTATTCTTTCCTCAATGCTAAGGCCAGTTCAAATACTGACTAAAGTAAAACAGACATTTTCCAAACTGTCTTTACATGAATAATTAACATGTTACTAAGTAATGAGTTGTTAGGCAAGAAGGCATTTTTTAGTTGCATATTCACAAGTAATTAGCAATTAATGTGGGTGTTTGGCCCCAGGTCCATCAGGGAAGAAGCTCTATGTCAATGATAGTGAACCTTTTAGAGCGGTCAACGATAACAGTTGGCTACGTATGTGTGCCATAGGTTCGCCACCACTGCTCTATGTTAAAACAAGTGGTATAGACAACAAACCAAGAGCAAAGGAACAGTTGGAGTCTACATCTCCACTCTGTGGATAAGGAAGAGTGGATGGAATTGGAGGGAGAGAGCGTGAGACAGTCCTAATCCTTGCCTATCTACCTGGCAAAACCAAAATCCAGTTCAACCAAAGGTTTGGGCTTCAGATGGAGACCATCACCCTCTGAAACTCAGGCCCCTCTGCACAACTCACACGGAGTGGAGGGCTATGTGTTGAAAGGTATGTCCACATCCTAATCCCCAGAGCCTGCAAAGGTGGCTTTATTAGAAAAGGACTCTTTGCAGAAATAATTTATTAAGGATCTCAAGATGAGGTCATCCTGGATTACACAGATAATCCCTAACAACAGATGACCGTATAAGAGCCAGAAGACAGGAGAGAAGAGGAGAAAGTCATGTGAAGACAGAGGCAGCCATTGAAATGATGCATGTACAAACCAAGGAACAATCGAACTGCCAGAATCTAGAGAAGGCAATAAGGATTCTCCCTTAGAACTTTCTGAAGGAGTGTGTCCCTTCCAACACCTTGATTTTGGACTTCTAGCCTCTAGAACTATGAGAGGAAAAATCTGTGACAGCAACCTTAAGAAAGTGAGACAGGAGGCTGCTAGGAAAGAATACTCACAGAACATCTGTGAACCTCTTCAAGTCAAATCAGGAAGACCTTTCTTCCTCTCTTAGTCACTAACAGATATTCAACAATGACTCATTTATTTATTCTCTCAATAAACATTTGCTGATCAAGATGTCTCTCTGCCCTCAACTAGTTCATAGTTTAACAGAGAAAGGCAGAATTGGGAAAAACCAACAAAAGCAGACACATCAAAGTGATACAAGATGGACAGGAGATGTGGTGGGGAAGAAGCACAGCTTCCAAAGGCATCTCCAGAAAAGAGAAGCGTGCATAGTTGTCATCTCAGGTCCCACTAAAAAAGATTTTTCAACCCAAGAATATCAGAGTTATGAGCAATATGTCTACTATGACTTTCTCCCCTTCTCTGTCCTTCCTAACACGGGGCAGGCAAAGAGAATTGAGGGTGGCAGGGAGCTCTGTGAATTGGTATCTGTAGAGGGAGAAATCTCGCTTTCTCTCAAAATTCTCTCTCAAGTCTTGGGTTGCCACCACAACTGCCATTGACACTGATGAGATGGTCACACCTGTTATTTCTCACACGGGGAGGAGAGTCTCTCTGGCAACAGTGGAACCACACATGCCTGCCAGAGCCAGAGCCGGCACAGAAGTCTCTCAGCTGTGACCAGCATGGTCTTCAATTAAATAAGAGGGCAAATGGGGGAAAATGTACTCCAGAAAACCCACACTTTCCACTTGGTTTATTTTTTTTTTTCAGATTAGAAAATAAAGGCTCCTTATAATCTGCTGAAAATAAACTATTGGGAAAATTTACAGATTCTGAGCATGGAAGATCAAATGTTGCAATCAAAGGGAATGAGGATGTTTAATTTAACTGGAAAAGAAAGCTCCACGTTGCAGAACGATCAGAATCCACTGAGTCTGTGCTTTTGTGACAGGAAACCACCACACTGAACATTAGAAATGTTCATTCAGAAATCCAAAGTCTTGGTTTTATATGGCTCAAGTCCTTAAAAAACAACAGCAAGAGCCAGAGCAGCAGGAGTGAAGGGTGCAGAGCTGAGAGTAGAGAGGATGTGGACATGATGTGGGCAGATGCCCACATGACTTCCAGATTCGAGTTTAAGCAGGGCCCAGGGTCAGCGACCCCAAATGAAATCGCACAACTGGTCAGCAGCCTTTGACTAAAACCAGTTCTGGGAAAGAGACAATCTCCCTGGAAATGTTTATAATACATACTGGCTCCATCCTTTTCTGCTCTCCAAGGAGGACTGAATCCATTTTGCTCAACACAGCATTTTTAGACAATGTGGGTTTTATGGTTTTTGTGAAACAGATGGAGGAATAAATTGCAAAACCAAATATAACTAGAAATGTCTTTGTAATTTTAAAATAAAATAAATGCGAACAGTTCAGACCAAAGATTGCTCTCCAAGAGTAGAAACCCAAACACAATCACTTTCTGCTGAAATATAGGGGAAGGAGCAGAAATAAATCCAAAGGGTTTAAGATCCAAAGCTGAAACCCAATAAACTCAAAAGTAGAAATTAAATACCAATTATTAAAATCTTACCAACCCTAGAGGCTAGGAATAACATACACAAAGAAATCTATTGTCCTTTCAAATTTTTATGGATAAGCATCAAACATGGATTTTTAAAGCTTCCCACTGCTTTGGGAATATAGATATTTATATTGTGATAAGCATTTCTATGCGAGCAATTCTGTCTCTAGTAGCAAAAGAACCAAATGAACTCCAAATGCTTTGTGAATGCCCTACTAAAGCAAGTCTTAAAGCTATTGAAATTATTTTTCTTCCTGGGCAAGCATGGGTATAAAATCGAGGTACTCTACATTTACACAACCTGCCTAATGTCCAGAAGGAGACAGATGCCAGGGGGGAGATGGCCAAAAACTCCTCACCTACCAAGCCCAGAAAATGTGTTTTATATATAGTGTTTTACACAGGTGTGGTGCATAAAGAAAACAAGAACAGCTAACCCTGGGTCTATGGAGACTTCTTTAGCTTACAGCCCCATCTGATCACAGACATAGGGATCACCCTATCTGACAAAGACTTTGAGTCCACACGTGACGTACAAAACCCATGGTTCAAAGCTTTAGAAAATCAAACAAGAAATTAATAACAGATAGTGACTTTGCAGTTATATTTATAAGATGAAAATTAAGTGAGCCAAATACTGGGTGTCAGGGAATAATTCTTTTGAGTGAAATGTCTTGAACAGTAAAATTAACAACAGAAGTCCCAGTGTACTATGAAACTGTTTTATTGACTTGTTTTCTAACTCCCCTTTTGAACACAATGAAAGTTGTGTGTGTTTTTAAAATAAAACAAATATTTTTTTCCCTTTCCCAATACTACTTAGAAACCTCCGGGGCAAAGTAAAATAAAACCTCATTATTTCGGATTCCACTCATTCCAGAATTATAATTATTTGGCTTGGGCTGTATTGAAACCTGCCTTTTTATGCTCTTTGAGTAGTGATTTTACTTAATAAATCAATAATAAAAACAAGATTGCTGGGAGTCATGGAGAAGTTGGTCAAAGGAGGCTCAGCAAACAGTTTACATCCATGTGACAGTCACTCCTAGAGGACCTGTCTTCTTCTTCATCATCATTAAAGCAGAACTGGATGGAAGGTCCCAGTAGTAACAGTTAGTTCAAATTCTACAGGTCCCTGTGAGTCTCATCTTTTCTTTTCTTTCTTTTTTTTTTTCTTTTCTTTTTTGTTTGTACTGGGGATTAAACCCAGGGCCTCTCACATGTTGCAAGTCACATGTAACTCAACCACTGAACTACTCAGCCTAGGCACCTGAATTTCTTTTAAAACTCTTCTACAATCCAAAATCTTCCATTCATTACAATGTGTTTTTACTCTTTTAGTCTCATCAAATGTTGTTTGAGCCATTTGGTGCAAAAAGATAGAAAGTGTAGAAACTCTTTGCCCATCAGTCTTAAAAAATATATCTGGATCTTTTTACTTCAAAGTGAGATAACACACACAAAAAAAATGATGAGTGTGTATAAATGCCAATAAACACATCTAGATGAGCACATATCTTCAAAGGGCTATCAATATTTGACAAAAACACCAAAAATATATACTGGAGAAAAAGAACCTCTTTAGCAAGTGGTGCTGGGAAAATTGGTTATCCACATGCAGAAGATTGAAGCTAGACACACGTCTCTCACCATGTACTAAAGTCAAAATGGTTCAAATACCTAAATAGTAAAACAGAAAACCTGCTGGAAGATAAATAGATAAAACTGTTGAAGTCACAGCTATAGGCAAGGACTTTCTGAACAGAACTCCAAACGCACAAGAAATAACATTAAGAATCAACAAATAGGATTATTTCAAATTAAAAAGCTTCTGTACAACAAAAGAAACAACAGAGCAAAGAGACAATTTATAGAATGGGAAAAAAATTGCCAGCTACACCTCAAACAGAGGATTCATATCTGGAATATATAAAGAACTAAAAAAAAAATGGGCAACTGAAATGAATAGACACTTCTCAGAAGGAGAAGTACAAATGTCTAATAAATAAATGAAAAAATGTTCGACATCACTGGCCACTAAAGAAATGCAACACTTAGAACCCATCTTATTCCAGAAAGAATGGCAATCATCAAGAAATCAAATAATAACAAATACTGATGAGGCTGTGGGGAAAAAGGAACCCTTCTACATTGATGGCGGGAATGTAAAGTAGTGCAACCACTATGAAAATCACTATGGAGATTCCTTTAAAAATGTAAAATAGAAATTCCATTTGGCCCAGCTATTCCCCTTCTGGGTGTCTTCCCAAAAGAATTAAAGACATCATGTTAGAGTGATACATGCAGAAACCCAAAGTGTAAATAAAAATAAATCAATAAATAAATAACAAAAATGAAAGACCATAGGAAATAGAACTTTGGCAAGTGGAAAGGGGACTAAAACACAGAGACGGGAAGAGGGGAGGAGCAGAGGACATGAAAAGAAATAAGAAGTGTCATGGACATGTACCAACTACCCACAATGAATGTATTCATGATGTATCACAAGCATGCACTAATAAAATAAAATAATAAAAAGCAAAGCCTATAAAGTAATGTAATCTTGTTATAAATGCCATAAGTGGCAATATTTTTTAATCTGAAATCTCATTTGCACCTCATGGAACATGCATAAGACCTACACAGCAAAGACAGGAAGTGATCACCAGGCATTTCTCAGCCTCCCCTGTGGGAGATGCATTGTGAGCAGAAATAACAAGTGGCACTTCCAGTCAAGGCAGATCACAGGAAGTGTATTTCCTCCACCTTCTCCCTTCCTTGTCATGGTGATTGCAAGCCCCTTGGTAAGCTGGCAAGAATAAGATGAAGAGAGCTTGGATCCCTGCATCACCAGATGGAAGACAATGTCTGGACAGTGCCAGCCTGAGATGCTCAGGAATTAAGTAAATAAATTACGCTCAGGGAAAAATTAAGCATCGTGACTAAGTCACAGAGATTTGGAATTGCACAGGTCACTGCGGTATATCTTACCCTGTCCCGATAACATGCTGCGTCTCACTGTTTCTGTCTCACACATGAAAAGGCTGAGACTGAAATAAAGCACCTGCGCAGACTGAAAATCATATCGATTTTAAGTAGCAAAGGCTCAGAGTATAACGCAAACCTTCTGATTCCAGTGTACTTTGTTTAAAATTCTTTAACTGATGACCAGCTGATATGCAGTGACAATCTGTAGAACTAATGCGCAGTGCTAGAAGAGGTATTCCCTTGCTAATTGCTAATTTGTTTAATCTGGGTCCCTTTACTTTCTTCACTTGCAGGTGTTGGAGACGAGAGCTGCTACGCACCAGTGAGGCCTAGAACACGACATGGACCTCTGCTGACTGCATT
Source organism: Erethizon dorsatum (assembly GCA_028451465.1). Classification (NCBI taxonomy): domain Eukaryota; kingdom Metazoa; phylum Chordata; class Mammalia; order Rodentia; family Erethizontidae; genus Erethizon; species Erethizon dorsatum. Next base: position 104,973,399 of record CM051822.1, read on the forward strand.
CTTTTTTGTAAAGTCTTCTTCATAAAATCAAAAGAGTATTGTTAGGGTGAGTGGTGAGAACAGACTTGGGAATCAGAAAAAATGTAAATATAAGTCCAATTTTTCATTCTGCCAAATTCAAACAAACATCATTTTAATGACCTGGCAGTCCCCACAAAGTCAGCAGTCACAAGTTAAATAAAAAGCCCATTCATTTAGGAAAAGAAGTGTCAACACAGGCATTTAACATAAGTCAGGTTTCCATAGCAGAGTGACCCTGTACATGGTGACAGGCACATATGGGCTGTGATCAGCAAAACAGCGTCACCCGAAGTAAGTGTAAGGAATATATAAAAATCCCCCCATTCACTCCCCATCTTGTACCAAACTCAAACTCCATCTCAGGAGCAGATCCTAATATAAATACGGGGAACTTAGTCTGGATTTTCAAAGGCCTCCATAATTTATCAGTCTGGGAGGTAATGTCCCCATCAGTGTTCACAGATAATGAAAGTACTGACTACCAACTTTTCCTGGTAAGAAATGTAAATTGGTGCCTGCCTATCTGGAACAATCCAGTATATGCTTCATGAAAATACAAAGCTCATAGAAGCAAACAGGAATACATTTTTATGACCTTGGAGCTGACAAAGATTATTTAGAAAGTATTCAGAGAGGACACAGAAAGCAGTGAGCATCAAAAAAATTATTGAACGAAGTCAAAGCTTTACGTTTTGGCTTGTCAGTAGATACAGCTGAGAAAACAAATAGGCAAACATAGACCAGAAAAGGCCACTTGAAATGCATGTATCTGACAAAGGACTTGATTCTGGAATATTTAAAGAATTCATATAACTCAATAGAGAAAATACAACACAATAAAAAGTAAGCAAAAGAATTGAACAGACATTTTACAAAGAAAATATTCAAATGGCCAATAAGCACATGAAAGAGTAGTCAGCCTCCTTCGTTGACAGGGAAATATAAATTGAAACTACTATGGAATAATTTCACATGATCACAAGAATGGCTACAATGAAAAAGACTGTTAATATCAGATATCAGCAAGGCTCTGGGGATCTCAGACTCACATCCATTGCTGATGAGAGTGTAAATCATTACAATCACATTTGCTATACAGGCTGAGCTTCCCTTGTCTTCAGTATAGATTTCAAACCACTTCAGACTTTAGATTTTTGGATTAGAGATGTTCAACAATAAAGTCTATGCAAATGCTCCAAAATCTAAAAAACTCCAAAATTATAAACATTCTAGTCCCAAGTATTTCAGGTAAGGAATGTTCAACCTGTATAGTTGAAGAGATATATGTCTATGACCCAAAAGTCTCCTAGGTTCCAGGAAATAAAAACATATGTCCATGAAAAGATTTGTTCTTGGCAGCTTTATTTGTATAGCACAAATTGTCAATCAATTGTAAAATGGATAAGTAAGTTGTGATAGATTCAAACAATAGAACACTACATGGCAACAAAAAGAGTGAAACATCAGAGATACAAAACACTATGAATGAATTTCTGTTATGCTCAAAGTTGAGTGAAAACATTGTACTAAACATAATGCAACACTAAATAGTTCCTACCACATGATTCAACCTATGCAGTTTTTAACGTGGAAAAAGTAATATATGGTGATAGATTCCAGAGTGAGGAAGGGATGAACAAGGAAGGGGGAGAGGGATACGTTTTGGGATGATGGATATATTCTATATCTTGCTGAGGTGTGAGTTACACAAGTATATGCATTTGCCAAAATGGATACAACAAAACACATAAAATCTTTGCGTAAATTATACTTCAATACTTTAAAAATCATTGGAAAATTTTTCTATTATAGGCTAAGACTAAGGATGGGGCTCTAAGATAGTCCTAGAAACATTTGACAACAGAATCCCACCAGAAAATGAAACCCAGGGGAAGTGATAGGGCGGTTATTTTCAATTAATTTGTAGTCTAGGGCCAAGACAGGATATGATGATAACATTAAGCAATGCACAAATCATAGTGGTTATACACCTTTGCTGGCATTCATTAGACTAAGAACAAAACCCATAGCAGACACTGTGAAAGCAGTACCTCTTCAGACTTTCTCAGGCACTTTGCTGTACAGGTGCAGACTAGAACCACTCAGAGGCAAACTGACGGGGCCCAAGCATGCCCTTGCCTCAACCTCTCTCTCACCTTCTGCCCTAGAGCTTCTCTGCACTCAGAGTGGGATCCAACATACACATGTGTATCCAAGAAGGACAGGTGAGTTAGAGCCCTCGGGGCCACCTTGAGCAGTGCCGGATGGTAGCAGGTAGGCCAACACATCCCTTTTGCATTCTTGTGCAGACATTTCTGAGATTCACTTCCTAAGCATCCTCAGAAGGCCCCTGAAGATGGAGCACCAGTCATGTACATGGTGGTCAGCTCAGTAATGCGTCCCTTTACTAACTTGTTCTCCTTTCCTTTTTCACTTTTTTCATCCCTCACTCCTGTTCCCTGAGACCACTTTTCAAATAAACTATCCACACACAATGCTTTGCTTCAAGCTGTGCTTTGAGAAGAACTAAGGCTAAACAAGGTTTGTGAATATATACATACAGAAATACACATTTACATACACAAATTCTTCCCTGGGTGCTGAAACCTTGTATAACACAGATCCCTATTCAACTGAATGCTTACCTAGATGCTGTCCCTTATATAAACTTGAGAAAAGACTGATGACCTTCTGCTAACAGAGTCAGCTCTTGCTAAGATACACACCATGATGGGAAACATAACTAGAACAGTTACATCGTACCCACTCCAGACCCACTCCAGAACAACTGCGTTTTTGTGTCAATAACAAACCCATCCCTGGTCTGAATTCAATCTCAGAGTGTCTGGTCACTGGGGTTTTACCACTGGTTCTGCAGCCAATAACTAATAGCTGAATGATGGGTTAGATAACGTCAATTTCAGGTGAGAACATACCTTGTCAAAGGAAAAACTAAAAATGGCTTTTTTCTCATATGCAATGAATTATGGTGAGGTAGCAAAGCAATATTAAAAAAATACTAGCACGTGGCAAGTATCACTCTGTTTCTGTTGTGTTTTTTGCTGGGCTCCATGGCCCAGTTGATCTTCAGCCACATGGTATTCTTGACAGACAGCAAAGGGGCTGCACTGCAGGCTCACATTCCCCCTTCATTCCACTGCTGTGATGCACTGCAGACGGTGTGGCTTCAAGCAAGGAATCTTGCCCTTTGCGTTTCTGTCTTTCTCAGGGTAGTAACTCACCTTTTATTCTTTCTGTCTTTTTTTTTTTTTTTTTTGGCTTAAAAAGACACCAGTTAGTGAAAGACATAGTGTAAATATAACAAAACATTTTCAGAGGGGATAGTTCATTAAAATCAAGTAACTTGTTCTAACAGGTTGCAGCCAAATTGCTTACTGTATGTTTTATAAGACTTTACAAGGCATCTGCCAGCATTTAGCCAGGGTGGTGAGTTTGGTGTGTTGGTTTTCCTCTGCAGGGAAGATTTGAGAAAATGGTAATAAGATGTGAAGATCATTACTTAGAAGCATGTTGATGAAGACTGGAAAAACAAATGAGGAGCTATTAAATCTGCCAAAATCGGAGCCAGGCTGTACATGTAAAGGTAGAAGCATGTTGAGATGAAGGTCATGCAGAATTCACCAGCATCTGTCCGAATTGCAACCACTACTCTTAATTCCACACAGTTCTTGCCCCAGACACAGGCATCAGAAACCCAATTTACATTGTATTATTCCAGGGTGTGTGGAGGAGGGGGATGAAATGCATCCTGATTTTGATCCTGTTTTCTCTGGCTTATAGATTAACCTAAATGTGACTCTAGGTTTCATTACAATGAAAGAAGACAAAAATACCTTCTGGGAGGAAAATCTGCCTTTGAGTGCAAAAATAAATGCTCATGACAAATCTGCTCAGACTTGAATAGTAAGAAATGTTCATGAGTATGGTTCTCCAGGCTGTCCCCTACCTATCCCCACTACCTCTGCAACCACCTTCACCATATAGACATATTCTAACCTTTCAGCGTACCCAGTGCTCCCTGCACACATCAGGTGGTTTCATGGCCCCAGGCTTTTGCATATCCTGCCCCTGAACCTCAAAATGCCACTGCTTGTTTCCTTGTACCCCTTTTTTTTCATGATACAGCTCGCAGACCAGCTTCTCCAGGAAATTCCCCATCCAAACATTCCATTTAACCTAGACTTGTCACTTTAGTCTTTATTCCCACTGTGCCCTGTCCATCCTCCCACAACACTATGTGGGTAGGAGCTTTGCTGGACTTCGCTGTTTATCACTACAATGAAGTCAAGGTAATTTGACTCCTTAGCATGATAGAATGAGAAAATATTGGAGGATTGCTGCCTTGAAAAACATTGAGAAGGATCCAGGGCTACATTTATCTAGAGACTCCAGAAGACTGCCCACAAAGCTTTGATGATGCCCTGGACAAAATAACTCTGCAACATCACAAAGGCTTTCTCTACCCAAGGAGTCAATGTCAACGCAGGCTTAATCCACAGGCTGCCCTGTGTGCCATGTTTCATTTCCTGGTTAAAATGCACACTTGGTTTTTAGAAGAAAAGCTCAGTCAGACAGATAAAAGAGAAAGAAGAGGGAAAACCATGTGGAGGGCAAACAAGAAAAGCTCTTAAAGTCTGGACTTCTCTAACTTGTGAAAATATTCTGCCTGGCAGAACCTTGGGAGAGTACAACACTTTGATCCTAAGCATGACCTCTCTTGGAATCTGAAGGGCAGTGCTGGAAACGACAGAGCTCCTAATAACTCACGGATCCAGACCCCTTCATAGCATTTCCATTTCTTCCTGTCTTCTTAACCAGATAATGATTACACAAGGCTCAGTCAAAAGACTGAAAATTTACCTTGAGCAAAATTCAGAGTTAGAATCTAGAAGGAACCAGCAGAGAGAAGAGAATGTAACTTAGAAATACTTTTCCTCCTACAACAGAAATAACTATTTTGTCACATTAAAAACAGTGGTTTCTCAGAATTCATCAAAAAGATAAAGCTGAACACACCAGACCTCTTCATTATTGCAATGGCCTGACAGTCTCCTCAAGGAAAGAGGGGACATTTTCTGAGCAGACCCAGGGATTCTGGCTGTACACTCCATAGGGGAGAGAAGGCCAAATCAGCCGGAAAAAGGTGGAGCTGTACAGTTCACTAAGCACGCGTGCAGACAAGCATGGATAATTTTAACTCCCAGTACAGCTGGACTGACCACTAAACTGTCACCTCATGCCAAGCTTGTAACTGAGAAACCACAATTATCCCTTTGAGCACATTTACAAGGACGCACAGGGAGCTCATGGCATTATGGGTGAGACTATGTAGAACAGGTGGACAGGGCAATGGGTGAGGATTGTCACATGTGGTTCCCTGCAGAGATGGGGAAGGGAAGCCAGAAGGCCAGCTCTGCAACAGCCCTTACTATAAAAGGGACAGAGCAAAAAAGAGGCAGGGATGGAATGGAGGTGGCAAAAGGAACAACAGAAAGAGGCAAATGACAATTGCTGACTTCTTTACAAGTCCCAGCAGCTTCCAAGCTCCAGCACTGATCAGTCCTTGTGGCCAAAGAAGTAACTCTGAAGTGATGGAAACGTCTTATTTTTCCTTTTTTCCTTGCACAAAATGGTTTCCCCAACTGAATCTGACTCTTTCCTTCCTTTTCAATCTCTAAGCCCCAGGCAGGGACACATGCAACTTTATCTATAACTTGATCCAATACTAAGAATACGATGTACTAAGAATATGAATACTAAGAATATGATATTTCTGACAGTTGTTGACATGTTTTGGATCATTAAGATAATGAATCATTTACATTCTATGAATTCCTTTAAAACTTCTCCAAAGAAATAATTCCTGTGTGCAGTCTCCAGTTTGAAATATACAGGAGGCTCCTGTTTCTAATTGTCCACGGTAACTCCTTAGCTTCAATTTAGAAAGATAATCAAGCTGTAAAATTCTCTATTGCTTTCTCCATTATATGATTTTCTCCTTCCCACTTAAAAACCCCACTAAGTGAAAATTCCCACCATTTAAGGGATTGATAACCCAGGGCACTGGTTTATTTTACATAACCCGAGGGCTTAAATTTAAAGCATTCTCAAGTCATGGCAAAAGATTTAGGTGAATTTGTACAAGTGAAGTCAAACACTAAACATCTACTAATGTGAGACATTAAAAACTCAAATGACAAGAGGCGAGTTAAATTCTGAGAATGTGTAATATAGGATCAGTCAGTCTACAGGAACAGAAAAAACTTCTGTTGATGAGGGAAGTGCCAAGTTTTGAGGCAGAATAACAAGGTACAAAGAGGCTGGGAGGAGAGATCACAGCATCAATGAAAAGAGGCAGCACCAAGCCAAGGACCCTGCAACAGAATACTGCAAGCCTGACAGTGGGCCTCTTCCTTAGCTCTCTCCTGGAGCCCCTTTCCAACCAAACATATCACTGACATTACAGTAGAGATCAGCAAGCAAATAGGAGTCATGTGTAGTATAGAGATTGCTCTGTTCTCTTCCATAAAGCCAGGAATGTCTGTATTCCTATTTAACACAAAGACAAAATGATAGTAGTTCCCCCCTCTCCCTGTGGGATACGTCTCAAGATGCACAGTAGATGCCTGAAACAGTGCAGAGCCCTCTATATGCTTTCTCCTACACATACATACCTGTGACAAAGTTTAATTTATATGCAAGCACAGTAGGAGATTAACAGTAATAACCAACAACAAAATAGAACAATTATAACTATAATGTAATAAAGGTTATGTGACTGTGGTCTTTCTCTTTCTGTCTCTTAAAATATCTTATTGTGCTGTAGATCTTAGCAACCTGTGCATGCAATTTGTTTTCTTTCCCTAAGCTGAAAACTTTCACCTTTTTAGTTAAAGGAAGCACTTTAGCTTCTTTTTGGCAAAGTGTGAAGCCTCACTACTTTTGTGGAGTGGGGCCATTATTAGTAAAATGAAGGTAACTTGAACACAAGTCCTGGGATGCTGTGACAGTGAGTCTGATGACCAAGGTGTCTTCTAAGCGATCAATGGGCAGGCAATGTATACAGCATGGATACATTGGACAAAGGGATGATTCACATCCTGCGCACAGCAGAGAAGGAACAGTGAGGGGTTTCATGAAACAACTCAGAATAGCATGCAATTTGAAATTTATGAATTGTTTATTTCTGGAATTTTCTTTTCAGTGTTTTCAGACCATGATTTACCTTGGGTAACTGAAACCCATGGAACTGTGGGTAAGGGGGAACTCCTGTGTCTTTCCTAAGATGTTTTCTCCTTCGAATGAGACAAGAGAAGTAAGGTATAATATCCAGCATGAAATTTGGGCCCCTTTGCCTTTGACCTCAACTGACAAGGCCCTCTGTGCCTTTTCTCTTACATCAGTGTTGCTCAGAACGTGCTCCCAGGCCAGCAGCGTCAGCGTGGGTTGAAAGGCACAGTGTCAGGGCTCCCCCTGCCCAAGCCTAACCATTTCCAGGACAGACTCACAATGCGAGTTTTCATAAATTCTCTCAAGAATTCTGGTGCTTGCCAGAAACATGAGCCCTGTTGTTCTGCATTAACTCTCATCTCTGGATTTCACTATCCATATCCATAGGATAATTCCCACTGCAAGGAGACACAGGAGCCAGTGTTCCCCGCTGTGCTCTGGGGAACCTGTTAGCAATCATCTCCCTTGTGGCCTGTTTAGAGGTCTGCTTTATTCTTCCTATTTATTCCATGGGCACATGTTTAACTTAGAACAACATTTCTCCAGAAACAGCGTGAACGTCTTGTACTAGGGTTTTTTTTTTTTTTTTAACCATTTCAGGTAACAATCCCCCACGTGGCCTGTAACACCCAGAGCTCTGGTGAATGTTCCGATTATTGTGCAGACAGGAAGTGACTGGAGCATTAACACTATCCAGAAGTGAGTGGTGATAAACTCTGGCACTGCTACAGAAAGGAACAACCAGGCTCTGAGGCTCAGACACTCGAAGGATACAATCTGCAGTGGAGAGGACAAACCCGCACAAATTCAAAACAAAAACCAGTTCAAATGAACCTCACTCCTTGCCATCTATAAACAGAGTGAGTTCCAGGGAGAATCTTTTGGCCCCAGTGAGAACCATGGAAAGAGATAAAATGTCTTCTCTTTTATTTTAATGTGTAGATTGCTGGAGAACCCCATTATAAAGGCATCTCAAATATTTATTAATGATTTAATTGACTGAGTCCCATTCTCCCCGTTTATCTGTCTAAAGCTTCCTGCTATTATCTAAGTCACTGGAGGCTTAATGAAGGCTGCATGTCAGCAAACACTGTTTTTTTGGAGAAAAAAAAAAAACTAGAGGGTAAACTTGAAGGAGCAAACACTCCATTAGACGCAGAGAGGCCACTCGTGCCCTGACTTGACTTGGATGTCTGACACAGACACTTCAAGAAGTCCTCAAGGCTCAGCGCGATGGAGCTGTTCAATCATGTTCAGAGGAGGACATTCTTCTGGCTTGCAATATGATCCGGGTAATGAATTTACCTTCTTCATGTCCCAGGTACCAGTCAGCCTGCCCAACATGAAAATCTTTTGAGCTAAATAGTTCAAATCTGTATCGTATCAAATTCCTACAAGAAATCAGGGCTATGCTTTGTTTCTCTTAAAAAGGTACTCATTTCCAGTCCTTTGTGACATATCTGAACTGTGAGGCCTGGCTGTGTTTTCCAGGAGCAATCATTGGAATTCTCTCTAACACAACCAAACCCCTTTTAATGAGTTCAGGAGAATCAGCATGTTTGTGTTGGCTGGCTGGGCTTCTAGGCTCACAGACCTGGCCGGCTCAGGCCCAATTGTCAGCAGGGGAAGGCATTAGCCTCCCCCACATTGCCACCCCACAAGCTTCATGGCTAAGAGCAATGGCAGGGAGTTCAAGTGATTACTTACTTTAGGGAAACAAAAGCCAACAGCCCAAGAATCAACATCCCCAGGAAAAGTTCAATAGTCCTCAGTGCTGTAATGGATGTAACAAATATTTAAATAAGGATAATATAAAAATGTGCTCAATCATTTTGATTTATTTCCAATTACTTGGATTTCATTCCACTGAGTGGTTCACGAATTCAAACTTTATTTCTGCTGACTTGTAGAGCCACACTACTTTTGTTTTCCTTCTTTCTACATGCCTTTCAATCATATTTCACAGTCCCTTCCAAAAGGACCACAAAGTAGTATAGCAGCAGAGATGTCTTAGTCTCTTCAGTGATGACATATTATGTGGTTTTGTAGAGCAGGGAAGCTGAGTGCAGCTTCTGTACAAGGCAGAGTGAAATTCAAGGCTCTAGATAGATTGGTCCAAAGCCACAGTGAAGGGCCAGTCCTAGTTCAATTCCAGGCCTCAGAGAAGCTTCTTCCTTTTCCAAGGCATGAGTCCTGCCTAGATAAAGGAAATGAAAACAACCTTGAATTTGGAATTGCAATGTATCTCAGCTGGAGAGGCCCCAAGAAATTCACTATCTTAGCCCCAGGAAGCAGAGGGTTGGCCAGAGAAAGTAGGTTGCCCAAGACTCTCAGCAAGTCAATACAGCAAGTCAGAACACAGAAGAACAGCCCTGGCCTAGGGATGCTGTTCTGTTCTCCCTCTCACCCACCCAGCTACATGCATGTATCTATCAGTTTAATCTTAAGTGAACTCCAGTGATGGCAAGGCACTGTTCTGACTCTGGCTGGACAACATCTCACTCCTTCTCTGAGTAGAGTGGAGTATATCAGGTGGCAGGGATGCCCCAGGTGGAGATTTGTTCCACAGAATGGTATTTGTACCCACCTCCACGGGCATTCCCAGACACTCTTTCTTGGGAAGCCAGTGGGCTTCTCTCCTAATATTTTATTGTGAAAACAATTCCATGGACATACCAGTACCACTTCAGGAACATAGGCTGCTCCCTTAACACCATGCCCACTAGTTTCTCAGTAGTGGCAGAAAAATGATACCTTTTAACTACAATCCTTCTATCAATTCAAGTAACTGCCACTTATTGCGCATACACTATGTACAAGAACTACAAAGATATATTTCATCATATGGTCCTTGCCACATCTATAGAAGTCTTTAGACTGCTCTATAACGTATCATTATATTTGCACTGTATCACTATTATAATTTTTACTGTTTCTGTTTTTACTTTAAGTTCAAGCTGACAACAAATTCCACAATAGAGGTGGTCTTGCCTCCTAGTTGTCAATTTTATTCCCAGCTCCTAAAACAGTACCTCACATGCACGAACATACTTAAGTGCTTGCTAAGTAAATGAAAATCCTAATCTCACAGGTGAGGAAACTTAGTCTTAGGCAAGTGAATTAATTTATTCAAGGCCATCCAAATAATTAGAGGGAAAGTCTTTTAAACACAAACATATATTTTATGAATATAATTAGATACAAAGATGTGCTTATGATAAAAGGAACTGGGAATGGTCTACATTACCCATCATTTTCCCCAAGGCCCGTAAGATGTAGCTTCCTAAAGGTCATGACCTCTCTGACCATGAACTTGTTACAGTGAGAAATAACAAGCTGTAATGCTTTTAATAGATGAGCATTGCCTCAATGATATATCTCTGTTGCTCAGGAGACTGGTAATTGGTTGAGAAATAACATCTACTACTATTAAACTTATTTGACTGACAGGCACCAAACCTATAGAAAGAACACTGATGAACTATGTTTGATGACAAATTCCATGTACACCCAAAATAACAAAGTGAGTTATTAGGAAATCTGCTAAATGCCTAGAATTACAACCTTCCACAGTAGTATTATTGTTAGACATGTTGATGTAACAAATTGATTACAGAGAGAAATAAAGACTGCTTAGGGAAAACTGTTAATAGGTTTTGGGTTCATGAACATTTACTGAACAATGGATATTTTCCAGATGCTCTGTGTCCTCACAGAACCAAATACTAACTGAAGCTGAAGCCTGCTGTGTGCAGAGTGTGGGACCATTGTAAAATAGAAGCTCCCTCATGAGTGGCCACGGGGAAGTGGGAAAATAGGTCCAAGAGTGTTCTGAAAATAGGACAATATGCCAGCATGGCAGTGACCCAAGTTTAATGCAGGAGTTAAATGAGCTGGCACATCACAGGCCCCAAAATTATTCATTTTTCACTTTAGGAGAAGATAAAGGCCATCTCAGAAGAGAAAGTCACTGGCATTCTAATAATTTGCTTTGTACCATGTTACAAATAAAAGTTAAAGAATCGAACAGTCTTAATGAAAAAAAAAATAAATCTTTAGATGTTATTATCTGGGAAAGCTGAACATTGTCTAAGGACCTGGTTGCCTGTGACAACTTATGTTGGCCTGATGGGATTGCCAGGGGGTCAGATATCAGACCATAAAGTTGCTATTATAATTGATGCAGCTCGATGGGAGGGAATGCATCAATCAGAGTTAGAAATGTGTGCAGGCAGAGCAGGGGTGGGGGTGGGGAATGCCTGCTGGAAAGGCCTGATTCTGAAAACAGAAAGTCTCCATGGAACTTTTTTGCAGGCTACAATAGGAGGCCAAGTAAAACCAGGTGTTAGGAACAGGTGATGAGCACTAGCTTGGACTTCTCTAAATTCAGGATGTGAACCACTTGTTACCTTCAAATTGTAGCAACTGAAAATTTAGTTCTTTCTTTCAATGATGACTTCAAAGTTTAGAAGCTTCTCATTTTTAGTTGTCCAGTTTTGATGGTAGACAAGAAAGTATCCATTGCTTTCTGGATCACAAGGGCAGAGTTTGTGGCTTAGTATCATCATGTATCCAGACAAATCTGACCTCTTATTTATTTTACATATATATTGACTTCCTTTTTCCCTACTTTTTTTGAGGGGTTCCATTCTGGGAGATTGAACAGGGCTTCTTACATGCTAACCAAGTACTCTACCACTGAGCCACACCCCATTTTTCTACTCATCTCCTAATCCCTTTTCTCCCTTCATATAAGCAACAGCTTTAATGTATTTAATACATATCCACAAATTTTAGGTATCACTATAAAGTGCATAACTTTTTTCTGTGTTTGTATTTTCATTTACATCAAAGGTGTTGGACTAAGGACCACATTTTTTTCCACTTCTTTAATTCGGTGCTATGCTTTAAACATCCATGCCTCACAAGTGCCTTCCTGGCAAGCTCAAAGTCCTGCATTCGATTCCCAGTACCAAAAAAAATAAAAAATAAAAATAAAAAGTCCATGCCTTTTGCTAAGAACACATCTGTTATGGTTTGTGTCTAGATGTCCCCCAAAGCCTCATGCAGTCATGGGGTTTTTTTGGAAGTGGCTGAATCTAGAGTGTGTGATTGATTCATAGTGCAATGCTGGGTTTAAGGGTGGGTGATTGCTGAATCAGTCCATTGATGGGATTGGCACCACCCTGATCCCAGTAGACTGGATACAATATAAAGGACAGAAAGAGGATTGTCTTCCCTTCCCTTGCTTGCTTCTGCTGTCTTCCATTGCCATGAACTGTTGCCCTCTGCCATGTGCCACCCTGCCTTGGAGCCAGCTGATTATGAATTGAAACCTCTACAAACTGTGCACCAAATAAACTCTCCTCCTTTAACTTTGGGTGTTGGGTATTTTGTCTCAGCAATGAAAGAAGTAACAAAGACAGAATTTGGTACCAGGAGTGGGGTTGTTCCTGTGACTATATCTGACCATGAGGTTCAGGAGCCTTTGGGAATGGCTTGTAGGAAGAGTTTAGAATGATTCAGAGATGCCCACTGAAAGAGTAGAGCTAGAACACCTTAGGCTGTAATGTATGGGAGACTCTGGTCAGAGCTAAGAGGAACAGAAAGCTGATAGAAATCTTGCTGGTAAAGACCAGGCCGTGGAGTTTTCTGTTGGGAAGAATGACTGCATTGGTTGTTGGACTCCAGATGATATATGTTATGGCTTGGCAGAAAGTTTGTCTGCATTTTGATCATATCCAGAGACTTTACCTGAGACTAAGATTAAGGGTGGCAGACTAATTAATCTGGCAGAAGAAATTTCAAGGCAGTTAAATGTTGAGGAAGTGGCGTGGCTATGGTTTGGGGCTTTTAAACAGATTTATTTTGAGAATCAAGAGCAAAGAGCCCAGCAGAATGATTTAAAATGTGTGTTTTGCCAGAAAGGAAGCTCTAGTAAAGCTGTGGCCTGCAAAGATAGAACAGAGGAGGTCTTGACTGCTGAGAAGGAACAGGGCAACAGAAAGGATGGCCTGAGGGCATCATGAGAAGCAGCAGGACTCTGCCCTTTGCAGCCTCAAAACTGCGAAAGTGAAAGACTTTGCTTTGAAAAGAAAGCCACAGAGCACCATGTTCCAAAATGGTGGCAGTCCAGAGAGTTTGTTCCTCAGAAATGGATTCAGAGTGCTCAGTGATCCAGGTACTTGAACCCTACAGCCAAGAGAGAGGGAAGCCTGGCTACTGCTCCAGCCAGCAGCAGACCTTGGCATCACCCATGTGGTGCTGATTTTAGGTGCATGCAGAATAGAAGAGTGGTAGGGTCAAGAAGGCTTCCACCCAAATTTCAGAAAGCCTGGGAGGTTAGGCAGTATGCTCTTAAGATGTCACTGTGTGAAGCTGTGACTGTGAAGCCAAAGGTGCAATGGAGACCCCAGAAGTTTGGAGAAGCCAGGAACATGGATCGTTTGAGGAAAACTGCAAGGAGGAAGCAGAGTTGGCCCAAGTGAGAAGCCATGGGAGCTATAACCACAAGAAGTGCCATGGGGTGGAGCCACACAAACCCTTTGGAGTTTATATCTTGCCACAGGTTGCCTCAGATGCTGCACATGGAACTACAGAATTTAATGTTTGTCCTGCTGGATTTTGGACCTACTTTGGTCCCATTCCTTTGTATCCCCGTTTGTAACTTTGGTAATGGAAATGTCTATCTTGTGCCATTGAATGTTGGAAGTGTTTAACTTTCTTTTCATTTGTACAGGGGCTTGCAGCTAAGATTTTGCCTTACATCTCAGAGGAGACTTTTGACTTGGACTTTTCAGCAATGCTGAAACTGTTAGGATTTTGGCAACTCTTGGAGGTGGACTGAATGCCTTTTCCATAAAGAGATGTGCATGAGTCTTTGGTGGACAAGGGGTGGAATGTTATGTTTTGTGTCTTGATGTCCCCCCTCAAAGCCTCATGGGATCATAGAATATTTTTCAGAGGTGGCCAAAATCTAGAGTGTGTAATTGATTCGTAGTGCTATGCTGGGATTAGTGAGTGATTGCTGGATCAGTCCACTGATGAGCTTGGTACCGCTCTAGTCCCAGTAAACTGGATACAATATAATAATACAATAACTTTGGGTGTTGGGTATTTTGTCTTAGCAATGAGAGAAGTAACTAAGACAACATCAGTTTTATGATCTCTGTCTACTGAGTACTGTTTCATGATACCCACCCACTACAATTTACAAAATTATTTCTCTCTAATGGAAATGCATATGAACTCCATTTTATTGTGACACAAACAACAAACAGCTATCATTTGCATCCATGTCTTCCTCTCGATTCATGCAAAGATTTTTTTGTCTCTGAGATTGCCCACAATGGGATCCTGAGTAAGCCCTGCCTCATTGCTCTACTGGGTGTTTGAGCAATTCCCATTACCACCAGAAGCACACAAGGATTCCTATGACTCCGCACAGCAGCACTCCATGAATATAAATTGAATATCATTTTTGACAATGAAATAAATAATGTTATCCTACTCTATTTTAAATTGTATTTCTCTGAATATTGCTGAGTTTGAACATCTTTTTGTATATTGCTAGCCATTCACATTTCCTTTCTGTGAGTTGCTGTTCATATCCTTTCTCCATAATTTTCTAGTTTTTTCTCTTTCTTATTCATTGGCAGAATTTCTTACATACTAGTTATTGGTCTCTCATTGGCCTGGGACATTGTAAATATGTTTACCTAATCTTTCCTCTGTCTGTTAACCTTGTCTACATCATCTCTCTCTTTTTTTTCTTTTTTTTTTTTGTGGGTACTGGGGGTCGACCTCAGGACCTCATGTGCCAGCAGGTGCCTGTGCCACTGAGCGATATCACCGGCCCCTTATTTCGTATGTGTGTACTGGGAGTTGAACTCAGGACCTCGTGCTTGCCAGGCAGGCACTTATGCTGCTGAGCTATCTCACCAGCCCCCAGTGTCATCTCTTTTAATCAGAATTCTTTATGTTATGTGTAATTTTACAATGATCAATGCTTCTCCTAATGGTTTTTTCCACTGAGGTTGTGTTGAAGAAGTCCATCCTTCTCTCTAGGGCCAATATTTTCTCTATTACAACTCCAGATTTACTTTTCACACTTAGGTTTTCCATTCATCCATGATGTATATCATGTCAGGTAGGGCTCTAGCTTTGATCTTTTGTATATGTGAGATTATTTTCTTCACACCATCTCTTAAGTAATCATTCCTGTTGCCTATTGGCTTTTATCAAATCAAGATGCCATATCTAAAGGAATAAGTCTATGAGTTATTTCTGTTCAAGAAGTCTATTTATTTCCCTATTTTTGCAAGACCAGCACACTGTTTTCTCCCTACAGTTTTGTTCAGTCTTTTTGGTTTTTTTTGTTTTTTGTTTTTTGGTGCAGATGATGGAACCCTGGGCCTGTGCATACTAGGCAAATACTTCACCAAGCTACATCCCCACCTCTGTACTGTTTTACTATCTTTATATCTCATAATGCAAGGTTGCTTTTTTCCTCTTCTTTTTCAAAATAATTTAGCTATTCGTGAACCTGACTTTTGTATATATGGAATAACTTTGTCACATTCCTTTAAAATATTCACTGGAATTATTTTTGGATCACACCGAAACTGTAGGTTAGTTTGGAGAGAAATGACTGCTTTAAATGTTAGAGCAATCTCTTCATAAGCATAGAATACCTCTACTTTTATTCATACTTTCCTAAAATGTTACCCATGGTGTATATTCTTTGTTAATCCCTAAGTAATTTTGTAACTTGTGTTGCCATTTGAAAGTTGTTGTAGTTATGGTTTACAAGGGAAAAGATTTAATACAGGACACATAAGTTATAGGACTATTTTATAATATTCACCCAAAGAGTCAAATGCAGAAGAGAGCAAGTAATCTGTCCACACACTAGAGACCTAAAGAATCTGCTGAGGACCTGGATCCCACAGCAATGTCCTTTAAAAATCCAGTTGAAGACCTAGAGCCCATGGCAATGTCCTCCACTAATCCAGCTGGAGGCCTAGAGCCCATGACAATGTCTCATGCAAGTCTGTATCAAGGATTTGCACTAGGAAGACCCAAAAGTCAGTAGAAGCTAGAAAGTCTGCACCAGCGGGCTGAAGGATCTGCACCAGTAGGCTGAGGGATTTTCACTGGAGCCAGGAAGTAACACTCAAAGTAAGGACCAGAGCTCCCCCTAAAAGAACCACAGCCATCTTCAGCTTTGGCAAGGTCCCAAGCTCCTCTGACGATGAGAACAGCTGAGTTCATAGGAAAACAGTGTGACAATGTTCTCCAGGGGAATCGACCGCACACCATCTTCCCCTTCAGTTCACTTTTTATGCTGTTGGCAACAGTCCTCAGGTGGGCCTTCCACACCCAGAACCACCCTGATTCATTTCAACTGGGTGTTACAAGTTGACCATTAGTTAATCCACCACAAAAGACACCTTTATTGTTGTTGTTGTTGTTGTTTTTGTTAGCCTAACTGAATTCTTTACTATCACTAGTCTCTCACTGCCAAATATTGCTGGATCTTATGTTCTTTATCCAATGTCAGTACTTTTGTCTTTTGATTGATGAGTATATATATATTTTTGTTAAGATTTATTACTGCTATCATATTTTAGTTTTTTTCCATCTACTATACTCTCCTGTGTTTTCTTTTCTCTTTCCTGCCTTCTATTGAATTGATAAAATTCTTTGCCTATTGGAAACTTACACACTGTATTTTTGTGTTCTGATAGTTGCCCCTAACTTAATTACATTTCTTTTCCCACCCATTATTTTTTAAAATTAACTTTATTGATACACTTTTGATATGCATAATGATCACATTCATCACAGGGAATTTGCTCCTGTACATGCTATATCTTGATTCTTCTTTTCTCCCCAATTCCCCTCCCCTCCCTTCAACTCCTCTTCCCCTCTTATTTACAAAAGCATTGTTTCCAATATTTCCTTCCATTCTTTTTTTTTTTGTCTATTCCCTTCCTTCCCTTTTCCCTACCCCCTCCCTTGTTCCCCTTCCCATTTGAATATTTTCTTCCTACTTCCCAATATCTATCACCCATTTTGGTCTTTATTTTCCTTTCAGTTTCTCATACAAGAGAAACAATGTGATATTTAAACATGTGTGTCCAATTTATTTCACTTAAAATTATGTCCTCAAGATGCATCCATTTACCTAGAAATGTCTCAGGTTTATCCTTCTTTATGGAAGAGTAGTATTCCACTCTATATAAATACATTTTCTTTATTCATTCATCTGTCGATGGGCTGTTTCCAAGATTTAGCTATTACAAATTGTACTGCTATAAACATGGGTGCATAGGTATCATCGTAGTATGATGCTTTTAACTATTTCAGGAAGATACCAACAAGGGGAATAGCTGGGTCAAATGAAACCTCTGGTTTAAATTTTTCAAGGAAACTCCATACCGATTTCCAGATTGGTTGTACCAATTTACACTCCCACCTACAGTGGAGAAGGGTTCCTTCCCCCCCACCTCACCACCATTTGCTATTGATTGATTTCTTGATGATAGCCATTCTTTCTGGAGTGAGATGGAATCTCAGTGTGCTTTAATTTGCATTTCTCAAATGTCTAGTGATGTTGAACATTTTTTTCATATATTTATTTGCCGCTTGTGCTTCTTCATCTGAGAAGTGTCTATTCATTTCAGTTGCCCATTTTGGGGTTGGGTCTTTAAATTTGAGGGTTCTAATTTTTTTGTCATTCATATATTCTAGCTATTAGTCCTTTGTCTGAGGAATAACTAGTAAAAATTTTTCCTACAATGTGGATTGTCTCTTCACTCTGTAAGTGCTTTATTTGCTGTGCAAATATGATGTGATCATAGTTGTTGATTGTTTGTAATATTTCCTGTATGGTTGAAGTTTTATTCATAAACTTTTTGCCTATACCTATGTCTTCAAGAGTTTTACCTATTCTATCTTTCAACAGATTAAGTGATCTTGTTTTAATATTTAGATCTTTGAGTCATTTCGATTTTAGTTTACTGCATGGTGACAGATATGAGTGTAGGTTTAATCTTCAGCATGTGGAAAGCCAGTTTTCCCAGCACCATTTATAAATTAGGCTATTTTTATTCCAGTGAAGATGTTTGATCCCTTTGTCAAAGACAAGATGGCTGACTGTTTGGAGTTGTTTCTACATCTCCTGTTCTGTTCCATTGATCCTTAGGTCTGTTTTATTGCCAGTACCATGCTGTTTTTATCACAATAGGTTAGTAGTATAATTTCAAGTCAGGAATTGTGATGCCCCCTGCCTTGCCTTTATTGCCCAGAATTGCTTTTGATATTCTAGGTCTCTTCTGGTTCCAAATGAATTTTAGAATTCCTTTCCCTAGTTCCATGAGGTATGCTGTTGGTATTTTGATCAGAATTGAATTAAATCTGTATAACAATTTTGGGAGTATGGCCATTTTCACTATATTGGTTCTGCCTATCCAAGAGCAAGGGATATCTTTCCATTTTCTAATGCCCTCTTCAATCTCCTTTTCCATAGAAGTGTATTTTTCAATATAAAGTTCTTTTACTCTCTTTGTTAGATTGATTCCTATTTCTTTCTTTTTTTATGCTAATGTGAAAGTTATGGTTTCCCTATTTTCTCTCTCAGTGAGTTTGTTGTTTGTGTACAGGAATGTATTGATTTTTGAGTGTTGACTTTGTATCCAGCTATGCTACTGAATGTGGTTATTAAATCTAGAAGTATTTTGGTGGAGGTTTTGGGGTCTTCTATGTAGCATATTATGTCATCAGTAAATAATGATAATTTAACTTCTTCCTTTCTTATCCTTATTCTTTTTATTTCTTTCTCTTGTCTAATTGCTCTGGTTAATGTTTCCAGAACTATAGTGAATAGGAGTAATGATAGTGGGCATCCTTGTCTTGTTCCTGGTTTTAGAATGAAAGCTTTCAGGTTTTGACCATTTAATATGATGTTGGCTGATGGTTTGACATCAATGGCTTTTGTCAGATTGAGATAAAGACCATCTATTCCAATTTTCATTACAGGTTTTATGCTGAATGGGTGTTGAACTTTGTCAAGTGCTTTCTCTGTGTCTATTCAGATGATCATGTGGTTTTTGTCCTTGTTTCTGTTAATGTGGTGTATTACATTTATTGATTTGTGTATGTTGAACAATCCTGCATCTCTGTGATGAATCCTACTTAGTCATGGTGTATAATCTTCTTGATGATTTGCTGCATTCTGTTTGACAGTATCTTAGTGAGGATTTTTGCATCTATATTCATTGAGGAGATTGTCCTATTATTCTGGTTTTTTTGGTTGGATCTTTCTCTGGTTTTGGTGTCAGGGTAATGCTTGCTTCCAGGAGTGAGTTTGAGAGTACTGCTTCCCTTTTAATTTAATTAAAGTGTTAGAGGAGTAGTGGCATTAGAACTTCTCTAAGTTTCTTGTACAATTATTGGTGAATTCGTCTGGACCTGGGCTTGTTTTTGTTGGTAATTTTTTAATTACTTCTTCAATTTCATTAATTGATATTGGTTTATTTAGAATTTGTATATCTCTGATTCTGCTTTGGTAATTCATATGTAGCTAGAAATCTGTCCATTTCTTCTGCATTTTCCATCTTATTAGAGTACAGTTTCTCAAAGAAGGTGTTGATGATCTTCTGGATGTCTGTAAGAGCCATTGTGATTTTGCCCTTTTCATCCTTAATTACATGGGTCTTTTCTTTCTTTCTTTCTTTCTTTCTTTCTTTCTTTCTTTCTTTCTTTCTTTCTTTTTCTTTCTTTCTTTCCTTTTATAAGGTTGGCTAATGGTTTGTCTATTTTATTTAATCTTTCAAAAAACAAACTCTTTGATTCACTGATTCTTTTTATTGTATTCATAGTCTCAACTGCATTAATTTCTCTTCTGATTGTTATAATTTTCTCCCTCGTATGCGCTTTGAGTTTAACTTGCTCTTCTTTTTCTGGGAGCTTGAAGTTCAACATTAGATTATTTATTTGAGCTAGCTCTGTTTTTCTTATATGGGAATTCACTGCTATAAATTTCCCTTGTAGGGCTGCTTTCATTGCATCACATAAGTTCCAATATGTTGTACTGGTGTTATCTTTTTTTTTTTTTTGTGGGTACCGGGGGGTCGACTTCAGGACCTCGCACGCCAACAGGCACCCGTGCCGCTGAGCGATATCACCGGCCCCTTTTTCGTATGTGGGATCCGGGAGTCGAACTCGGGCCCTCGCGCTTGCAAGGCAGGCGCTTATGCCACTGAGCCATCTCACCAGCCCTGGTGTTATCATTTAATTGTAGAGACTAATTTCTTCTTTAATTTTGCCTGTGACTCATTAGTTGATCAAGAAGGTGTTATTTAATTTCTGTATATTTGTGCAGTATTTGTGGTTTCTTTTGCCACTGGTTTCCAATTTCATTGCACTATGATCTGATAGTATGCATGGGATAATTTCAATTCTTTTGAATTTACTCAAGCATGTTCTATACACTAGTATGTGGCCTATTTTGGAGAAAGACCTATGTTCACCTGAGGATGTATATTTTGATGTTATGGGGTAGAACACTCTGTAGATGTCTACTAAGTCCATTTCTTCAAAGGTTTGGTTCAGCTCTGATATTTCTTTGTTGACTTTGTCTAGTTGATTTGTGACACTGGGGTATTGAGGTCCCCAATATAAATGTAGTAGTGTTTACCTGATTTTTTAATATCATTAATGTTTGTTTTATGCAGTTGGGTAGGCTGGTATTTTATATATATATATATTTTTTTTTTTGTACTGGGAATTGAACTCAGGACCTTGTGCTGGCCAGGCAGGTGCTTAGGCCACTGAGCTATATCCCTGGCCCTGGTGCATATATATTTATGATTGTTATCTCTTCCTCTTGGAATGTTCCTTTAACAAGTACATAGTGACCTTCTTTATTTTCTTGATCAGTTTTGGCTTGAAATCCACTTTGTCTGCAAATAGAATAGCTATCTGTGCTTTTTACATGTTCCTGTCATGTGAAATATTGTTTTTCATCCTTTGACTTTCAGTCTATGAATTTCTTTTTGAGTTAAATGTGTTTCTTGTATGCAGCATATAGTTGGATCTTGTTTCTTTATCCATTTTGCCAATCTGTTTCTTTTGATTAGTAAATTGAGACTTTTTACACTGATGTTATAAGTGATATGTATTGACTTATCCTTGTCATATTATTTTACTGTTATTGGTTGTCTTTCTTTCCCCACTGTTTAATTACTTGCCTTGCCTGGTGAATTCATTCTATTGGGATTCATGGAATTGTTGTCTCATCTTTTTCTAGACTATCCTTTAGAATATTTTGGAGTGCTGGTTTGGTGATCATGAATTTTTTCAGGTGTTCTTTATCATGGAAGTATCTTATTTCTCCATTGATTTTTTAAGATCATTTTGCAGGGTACATCAACCTGGTTTGGAGGCTGTATTCTTTTAGGTCTTGAAATACTTTGCTCCAAGCTCTCCTCGATTTAAGGGTTTGTGTTGAAAAGTCTGCTGTGATTCTGATGGGCTTTTCTTCATAGGTGATTTGTTTCTTTTCTCTAACAGCTTTTAATATTCCATTCTTCTATTGAATTTCTGGAATCTTGACTACTATATTCCTTGGTGTAGTTTTTTTCTAATCACAGTTAATTTGAGTTCTCCATGCCTCACTTATATGTACATCAAATTCTTTTCACATGCTTGGGAAGTTTTCTTCCATTACTTCTGTGAACAGGTTTTTTATGTCCTTTGTGCTATCTTCTGGTTTTTTATTGATTCCTATCAATCATATGTTATTCTCCTTTGCATCATCTAGCAGCTATTGGATTGACTTTTTGTGGTTTCTTGCTATTTTTATGAAGTCTTTCATTTGATGATCGTTAACTGCAAACCTGTCTTCTAGATCTGATATTCTATTTTCACGTTGGTTGATTCTGCTGCATATGCTTTCAATATAAGTTTTAATCTCCTAGATATCTGTTTGAATCTGTTTCACAGAATCCAGTTCTTTCCCATATTGGGCATTCATAGTTTCCATCACTTTCCTAAGCTCCTGTACTTTTTTTTTTATCTGTATCTACTCTAGATTCTTGAACCATGTCCTTCATTGTGGTTCTTCAATTTATTTGGAATGAGAGGTTGCTGCCTATTTGACCTTGCACCAAGTTCTTTGGTACTGTTTATGACCTCCCAGACAATCTCAGTATTAGCATACAAGAAAGAACAACTGATCACAATAACAATGTCACCTTGGCTAAAGTAGTACAATGAGCAATAATAATAGCATCAAGAACAATCTAGAAAATGCAAACTGTGGTAACTGTTAATTTGTCACCTTTAACCATAGATACAAAATTTATAGTTATATAACAAAATCTAAAACAAATCAAAAAATTATATATATACCCCCTCAATAGAGCAATTTTACCTTCAGGGAAGAAAATTTAAAAGGAATATGAAGGAAAAATAGAGAAATAAAAGAAGATAAAAAGGTTAGAAGCAAGGCCGAAGGACAAAGGAAGATTACCCAAGCTCCAGGAAACTGGTGAAGAAGACAGGAGAGCAAGAAAGAAGGAAAAATCAAAACAAGAACTACAAAAAGCATAAAAAACTAAAATAATGTTCACACTCAGAAAAAAACAAAACAATCAAAACAAAAAAGCAAAGAAAACAGGAAAAAAGAGATTTCTCTGTGATTTCAAGCCTATGGCTGTCTTCTGAGGTCTACAATTTTATGGTAGTGTCCAGTTCCAGGCATGTCTCCACTGTCACTGGTAGATAAAGGAGGCAGACAGAGCCCAGATCCATGCTGGATGATCCCAGCAAGCCTGAAGTAGGAATAGGGTGGGATACCAGCCCTGGTGCTTTCAACTCCCCAGAAGTTCAGGCTGATTCTAGCTTCTGGTTGTGGGGTTGGGGCCTGAGTTGTTCAGCCTACAACACTCTGGGTGTCTCTTGCTGGCCTGACCTTGGCTCCTTGACCCTGGATGTCTCCCAGGGTTGTCCCTCACCACATCACTCATAGCCCAGAGATGAAGTCAACCCATGGCTGTTCCAAGCCTGGGTTCAGTTGGCCTCTTCCTAAAATGTCATCTTGCCAAGTACACTCTGTGGGGGACTTGGACTGGAGTCACGAACCAGCTATTGTAGATCACAGTATCCACTGCTCCATTCCACTGGTGCATTTCTCCCTGAAGGCCTCTGAAGTCATTGCCCTTACTGTGTGTTATGGTTTGAGTCTAGATGTCCTCCCAAAGTATCATGTGGACATAGGTGGGGATTTTTCAGAGGTGGCTGAATCTAAAATGTGTGATGCCGGGATTAATGGTATGTGATTACTAAATCAGTACAATGATTGCTTTGGCACCACCCTATCCCAGATATGATATAAAGGACAGAAAGAGGTTTGTCTCCCCCCTTTCTTGCTTGCTTTTGTTGTTTTCTGCTTGCCATGAACTGGTACTCTTCCACAATGCCTTTCTGCCAAACCACCCTTAGAACCAGCCAATTATGGACTAAAACCTCTACAGACTGTGAACTAAATAAACCTTTCCCCCTTTAACTTTGGTTGTCAGGTATTTTATCTCAGCAACAAGAGAAAAGTAACTAAGACACTGTGTTTCTGTAGATTTGAATCTCCTCTCTCGTGCCGTAAGCCCAGAGTCAGGAAGAAAGTGTAATTTGCCACCTCCTTTTTCTGCATTGAGGGTTGTTTCTTCACTTTCCGTGTGGGCTCCAATTCTCCCTTCAGATTCTTCCTGGGTCTTGGGGATCCACAGCCCTCCTTCTTTTCTTCCCCAAGTTGTTATGTTCCAGTGCCTGTATTCTGAATCTCAGAGAGACTGATTTGCTGCTGTTTACCAGTCTATCATCTTCCCTGAAATCTTCCCACCCAGTCTTCTTAAACTTATTGACGCTTACATCTTGCACTGAGCATAAAAAGTTCATTGACACACCCTTGCCCACCTCTGTCCTCAGTCTCCTCTATGGCCCATAATCATGAGGCTTATTATGTCTCACGTTTTAGTTCTGTGTTATTACAAATGTCAGTGATGGGGACAACACATCAGTGACTCTTCTGGAGGTGGATAACTTCAAAGATGCTTCTCTAAGCTCTTCTTTCTTTACTCAAATAAACTTGAAAGTGTATGTAGTGGACATAAACTGCTTTCTCCTGGTAGAGCATGGTATAGTTGTTGACTCATAGCAATTAACAAAAAGAACCTTTACCACATGAATGAATATCAAATTATCACTAACAATAATAGCCTTGGAAACCTCATTGGTGGGAAGGAAATATTTCACCATTCCCAGGAGAAAAGCAATCCTACTTCATTGCTTGAATATAATCAGGCATTCTGATGGCCTTAAGAGAAAGCAAGAGCTATTCTGTTCGATGACTACCAATGCCTAAAAACTCATGGATCCTTTCCTAGTGCTCCTATTTATAGTTCTTTGGTCACTTACTTATTTAACCTAGTCCTTCCCTTTTACAGACTCTTTAAATCTCCTTAGCCATTTCCTTCTATAGACTCTTCAAATCTTTTTTTTTTTTTTTTTTTGTGGGTACCGGGGGGTCGACCTCAGGACCTCGCGCACCAACAGGCACCCGTGCCGCTGAGCGATATCACCGACCCCTTTTCCGTATGTGGGATCCGGGAGTCGAACTCGGGCCCTCGTGCTTGCAAGGCAGGCGCTTATGCCACTGAGCCATCTCACCGGCCCAACTCTTCAAATCTTAAATCATCACATGGCTGAATGTTCCCAGGCTTCACAAAGCCTTTGAACAGAAATAAGATTAAATTTAAAAAATGGCCAGGCTCTTCCGATTGCTAGACCTCCCTGTTTATCTGCAAGAGATCAGCCCTCTGCCTTGGTCTTCCCCAGTTACTTTCAAGACATTGCAGGTATGTATCACCTATTTCCCCACCTACAGCCCCCTAGACCACCTGAGTAAGACACAGCACGCTTCCTCCTTCACAGCCAGGATGATGTCACACCCACCTTGATGGAAACTCACTAGATACCAATGGAGGGACAAAAATTCAGCTCTTCATCTTCATCTTTCAAAGTACTTTATCAAAATCACTCATCAGCTCTCCATTTACAGCTTCCTCTCTCTTCAGGGCTCTGATCTCTTGGTCCATGGAAGCAGACTGAGAAGCAGGAAGGTAACTACAATCACCATCTCTCCTTTCAGAGACAAGCATACAAAAATCTTTATGCAAACTCCAACTTCATGGCCTTCTGTTACATAAATAAAGTTGTTATAGACATTAAGTCATGGAAAGAGACATGGGGGAGGCATGGTTCAGACACAACTAGGCCCTGAATCTTGTTTTAGACCTGGTTGGAACATCTCCTATATGGATTATTCTTTTTTTAATTTATTTTCCCTAAAAAAAATGGATAATTTGAAATACTCATTTTATTCAAAGAATATTTCTGAGGTGTCAAAATGTCATCAAGATAGGAAAGCATCTCATGAATTACCTGTATATTGATTCATTAATAACAGCTGAACCAGGATTGTACCGTTTTTGTATT
Source organism: Erethizon dorsatum (assembly GCA_028451465.1). Taxonomy (NCBI): domain Eukaryota; kingdom Metazoa; phylum Chordata; class Mammalia; order Rodentia; family Erethizontidae; genus Erethizon; species Erethizon dorsatum. The sequence continues at coordinate 104,999,229 of CM051822.1, forward strand.
TCAAAGCTGTGGTGATGGTTAGTTCTGTTACCAGATATTCTGGTTTGCCTTCACCCAGATACATGGTGAGATTGTTCTTCCCTGTCATCATGAAGCTTGCCATATCTGTGTGACTTGGTTTGGCCAATGAAATGCACAAAAAAATGATGAGTGCTACGTCCAGAAATTTCTGATCTGCAGTGTGAGACATGCAGTACTCACTTTCTTCCACCATGAAACTTATGACACCCCATAAGAAAACCCACGGCAGCCTGGATTTCTGAATTACTACAAAGAATAGTCATCTCTGACCTTATAGGACACAGCATATTTGGGAAACAATATTTTAATGTTTTTAGCCACTGAGATTTTGGGGATGTTTGTTACCATGTGCAGCCTTGCCCATCCTGACTAGTACAAAGTGCAAAGTATACTTGAGATTTCTTTAGAATCTATAAATTCAGGGCTGCTGCCTTGTACAGCCAGGTGGCATCATTCACGCTATATTATATGGGAACTGCACATAGCAGAGCCAGTCATCCCATGTTCTGTGTTCCTGGAATTAAGCAGTGCTTTTACCCTAAATTAATATGTATATTTCCTGAGTTCTCTATCAAGATTATCTCATGAATGGGGCATTCTTATTGGGGCCTATAGAAAAAAATATTGTAGTTTATATATACTTTTTGAAAGATCTTTCTTCATGGTGCCCTCAGAGTACCATGTTTTACCATAAAGGAGTAGTTCTCAACCACAGGCTAGGAACAGTAGCAATCTTGCCCCCCAGAGGACATTGGCAAATTTCTGGAGGCCCTTTTGATTGTCTTCATTGGGGAAGGACCTGATAGTATTTAGTACATAGAGGTCAGGGATGTTGGGGAACTTCCTGCCAAGTGTGGCAGTGTTCCAAGACAATGAATTATCTTGCCCAATGTGTCAGTATTGTCACTGTGGAGAAAACTTACCTGAAGGAAAGACAGAAAGGAAACATAACAGTCATCCTCAGGGAGATCATTTTCATTTTATACTAACCAAGTGCTCTCCTTCATTCAGAATAGAAAGGAGAAAAACTGTAAATGATAGAAATGTCAAAGAGATGGACCATAACTTTCTGCTTCTTTTGCAAAGCCTTGTTTCTTTCTTCCTAAAAGTACAGTATGAAAGAGCAAAGAGTGACCAGCTTTACATCTGTCCCCATCCATGCCCCCACAACCTGGAACCACACATCTCTTAAAGCCCTCAGTAGGCCACAGGGAGTTTGTATTTAACTAATGTACTTTTATTGGAGCAAAACTGAAATATAAGAAAATTAACAATTTCAAATTGCCATTCAGTGGCATTAAGTACATTCCCAGTGTTGTTCGCCTATCATCACTAATTCTAGAACTTTTCATCACTCCAAAAGGAACCCTGTGCCCACAAAGAAGTCACTTCCCATTCCCACCTGCCCCCAGCCCCTGATAAGCACTAATCTTTCTGTGTCTATGGATTCACCTATTCTTGATTTTTTTTATGTAAATGAAATCATTCAATATGTAGCCTGTTTGTTGTGTCTGGTACCTTTCACCTAACGTGTTTTCAAGGTCTACCCATGTCATAGCATGTATCAATACTTCATTCCTTTTCATGGCTGAATAACATTCCATTGTACGGATTTGCTACATTTTGTTTCCTTAATCTGTCATTGATTATTTTGGATGTTTATATCTTATGGCTATTGTAAATAGTGCTGTTGTGAACACTCTTGTCCGTTTCTATTTAAACACGTGTTTTCAGTTCTTTAGGCTATGTACCAAGAAGGGGAATTCCTGGATCATACGCTAATTCTATGTTAAACTATTTGGGGAATTTCTAAACTATTTTCTACGTTGGTTGAACTATTTTATAGCCCCCCAGCAATACATGAGGGTTTTAATTTCTCCATATCCTGACAAATGTATGCTGTTTTTCATTTATTATTGTTGTTGTTGCAGTTGTTGTTATAGCCATCCTGGTAGATATGAAATGGTTTCTCATTGTGATTTTGATATACATTTCTTTAATTACTAAAGATGTTGGGCATTTTTTTTTCATGTGGCTATTGACCACTTGTGGATCTTCTTTGGAAAATGTTGGCTGTTGGGTTCTTCATCAATCATGCCCTCCAGGTGTCAGCTCAAGGACTGTGGAGGGCTCCCCTCCTTCTTCAGGTCTCATGGCGAAGGGCAGCCCTGGGTAGACTGCTGACACTCTTGACTTGGAGGAGGAGAACCTCTCATTTTAGAAATGGCCCAAATGGAAGAGTGACCTTGAGATTTGATTAAAGAAAGGCCCATGGGGTCCTGCCGATGGTAGGAGCAGTTGGAATCAGGGTGGAAGAACACCATGGTGGGGGGCTTTATCTGGATCTTAAAGTGTGAACAGAATTTGATTGAGTACCCCACTGATTCATTTGTTCATCAATGCCATAAACAGATCTTAGCAATCGTGTCATGAGAAGAGCCCTGTGTGTTCAAGACGGGGGGAGTCCCTGAAATCTCACACCTGCCTCAGTCACCACCCTGCTCAGGCACCCTTCCAGTACAAACTTGCAGCTGCTTCTAGCCAAGTGATATTCTCTCTCCTTCTCCCCCTCCCTGTCCCTGTCCCTGTCCCTCCCCCCCACCATGCTGATGGACCTCCAATATGTAGAAATGAGAACAAGATGACAGTTTCAAAGGGCTCTCTTAGCTGATGAGATTCAGAAGAGCTAAACCTGTAGCAGATTTGTCCTTATTTTGCCTTTGGTTACAATCTGCTTTCCACTACCTTCCAAATCCAGTCCCCAAAGTTGGAATCAAAACATTTGCCTTGGCTTTTTTCTTTGACTATTTTAATTAAATAGCCACAGAGACTTTTTTAACATTGAAGTTTTTATTTCCTGACTATAATTACAGGGCTCGATGGTGAGCCTTAGCTCATCACTATCAAAAGTGATCAGAAATACTTTTTTTTTTAACATGATCTCATTTATTCTTCTTAAAAACCTGCGAGGTACCCATGACCCCTCCCAGTTTACAGATGAGTAGATTAAGGCACAAAGAAATGAGAAGCTTGCCCAAGTTCAGACCATTCATAAGTGACAAAGCCAATGTTTCAGTTTAGTTTTTTACTTTTAAAGCTCCTGATATATTCTTAATGACAAGAGCAAAAATTATGGTATAGGAACATATTACATATTAATGAAATAGAATTGCTCAGCAATTCTATTTTCTAGAAAGTTAGTAATAGTTAAATTTTGATGACAGAGCTCTCTGCCTTAGTTTCCAATTCTGTTAACATTTTTCATATTTAATTTTTGGACACCAATTTCTTGCCAAGTGATCTAAACAAAATTTCAAACCCAAGCTGTACCCTCAAGGAAACGACTGCTTTTCCCAAAATAGTCCATGGGCAAACTGTTACACATTGTGCTCAATGACCAGGGACACAGCTGGCAAAAAGCGTCATCTAAAGTTTTTCTATTTGCCAAGATGGTTTTGTGCTTGATCCTGGTGGACTGCTCTTAATAATTTAGTCACGCACTTCTCCGAAGTATATTGCTTCCACAGTGCTAATTTAAACCATGTCAGAGTGCTTGCCGGATGATTGACAATAGCTAGAAAAAATTTTTTAATTCATTCTTCAAATGAAATGTGTACTATTTATTCATCTGTGAACCTTTGCTTGAGTGGCTACTTTAAATTTTCTTTCTCTCTTCTTCTATCTTCCCACTCCCTTCTCATTTCCTCCCCTCCTTTTTTTATTTCTTCTTCCTCCATCTCACATATGTGCACATGTGTATACACTCACACACACACACACACATACACACACACTGGATAATTTCCAAGTGTCTAACATACACTTTACTGAAACAAGCTGCATGGACCACACACACAATAGCAAATGGCCTAAATAAGTCAGATGCATAAGCAACAGCCACTTGAGTGCAGAGAATGTTTAAACTTCAGGGAAAAAACAATAAATTAAAGCATAGACTTTCTTCTCAAGTGATTCTTTTTTGAGGCTTCTGCTCTGAATTAGAAGGAGGTTGGGTCAGGGTGGTGTACATATCTGGGGCCCACCCTGAACTCACTCTTTCCTCAGGATAGGACAAGTGGCTCCACAGGGAGGGAAAACCCTGGGAAAAAGACAGCCCATACACTGGAATAAAATGAAGGACCACAGCTTGGGCTACATTGTTCTCCAATTTTTCAGGGTAGCCTTTGATGAATATAAACTTCTGAGGTTTAAGGTCATTCTTCTCATAGGATTTCAAAGCTGACCTGCCCTGCTGGCCTCATCTGCCAGCAACAGATACCCAGACACAGCCAAGAGTTTTCATTTGAAAACATAAGTAGACAGACACCACATTCTCCCCACCACTCAACCCAAAATCACCATTGTGGCCTCCAAGATCCACAGGGCCCTGGGGCCTGTCTAGCTCTCCAAGTCCCTACCCGCCCACAGTGCCCCAGCCACCACTGATTCTTTGTCTCATCCATTCTTCCAAGTGAGCTCTGCTGTGGGCCCTCCTCCCAGCCAAGGCCTCTGCACGAAACTCTTCTCAAGATCATCCGAGGGCCAGTTTCTTCCCTTTATTTGGTCTCAGTTTAAATGTCATCTACTCTGAAGGTTTCCCATGCTCTCTGGCATAGACTAGATGTTTGCCACAATTCTCATTCTCTGGTAATAGCGTTACACAGCCACACTCCTACCAGGTGTCTTTGCAGCACCTGTCAATGTGAGTGGGGCAATTTTTCTCCATTGACATCGGTCATAGCATCCGCTGTGGCTGGAGACATGAGGGTGTCAGTGAGAGAAATCCAGGCCTGAGATGACATCCCAGGAACTGTTACCTGCTTCCACTCAACCGCTTGCTCTGCAGACACCCTCTGTGAGAACTACCTACCCATTTGATCACCCATCACCATTTGTTCACAGCAAATGATGAACGCACAAATAAATGAGGAATCCGCAAGTACGTTTGTTGTCATAAACCACTGAGATTTCTCTCTCTCCTTCCTTTTTTCTTTCTTTATTCATTCATTCATTGATTTATTTTACAGTACTTTTTACTTTTTATTTTTTACTTTGAGACTGGGTCTCACTAAATTGCATAGGCTAGACTTGAACTTGCAATCTTCCTGCCCCAGCCTCCCCAGTAACTGGGATTATAGGTATGCATCGCCACCGCTGGCTGCCACCGAGAGTTTGTTATTTCTTACACAGCCAGAAAAGTAATACTCTGTACAGTCAAATTAGCCCCTTCAGGCTCTGTTATTTTGTTTTGTTTTTGTAGTAAGCCTTATATTCCTAGCAGAGTTTCTGATGTATTTGCTTATTACCCATTTTCTTCAACTATAATGGGCATTATAGTTGATGCCCTGAGAGCATTGTATCCTAAAACAGTGCCTGGCTCATAGCAGGTACCCAATAAATACTTGTTACATGAATAAATGAGATTCTTGATTTCACCTTTGGAGGGATTGGTATATTTTCCAGCATGAAGACCCAAATCATTTGGGTCCTAAAGCAAAAGCACTGTTTTTTAAGTTAAAAAGATCAACAAACATTAGATATAATGTCAGTATCTGAGGCAAAACTGCATCAGAACTCTGATTCTGCCAAGCAGCTAATAACAACTACTTATGTCCCTGTCTCCATAATGGGAAAATACTAAGTGACATCAGAGCTATGATTGCCAAGATGACAAGGATGATGGAGGGGGAGGTAATGATGGAGGTGGTGATGGTGGTGATGATGATGGAGGTGACGTTGGTAGTGATGATGACAATCAGCATAGAGGTGATGATGATGATGGTAATGATGATGATCATGGAGGTGATAATGGTGGTGGTGGTGGTGTGGTGGTGATGATATAGGTGGAAATGACAGAGATGGCCATTGAGACCAGTTGTTCCAAGCCAGTTATCTGGGACAACACCACCATGCCCTCCACAACGTGCAGAAGAAATTAGTATTCACTGCTTGCTTGCATAAGGAGACCTCTGCTCAATCCATAAAGCCAAGTCCTACTGTGGCAGTGGGGTAAGTGCAGGCATGATCTCTGTGCTCACAGCAGTCCTGGGTTAATGGAGAGAGATTAAATTTACACAATAGTCACACCAATAAACATTTCAAATTATAACTCCAAGAAAGGCTACAAGAGAATCTGGAGGGGAGGCTTCCACACTGGTAGGAGAAGCGTGCTGAGCAGTGATGAAGCAGGAAAACCACATCAGGAACATGATGAAGCCCCAAGCAGGGAGCCAAAGAGGTTCCAGACAGAGGGAATGGGCACAGAGTCCAGGGTGTGAGGAACAGAAGGAGACCAGCTTGACTGGAGTAGAGGGAACACAGGCAATGTGAATTACTATGAGGACACAACACACTGCAGGGCCCTGGCTCGACAAGGTTCTTAGACCACATCAAGGAATTCCATTTTACTCTAAATAACAAACACTTGGAGAGTTCGGAGGCGGAGCCACAGGAGCAGACTCACCTTCGAAAAGGAGCCTTCTGCTGCTGTGTGGTGGGCCAGGGCAGAGGGAAGATTCCTCCAGAGCTGCTTGGCTTGGGCTGGTTGCAGGGGAGGTGTGAGGACTGTGAAATGCAAGGTTAATACAGTGCTGGGTTAAATCTGGTTGGAGATGACCGGGAGAAAATGTCAGCAGTGAATTCCCTGTCCCCTGGCTCAGGCAATAGGAAGCGGGGGTATGCAAACTAAGGGAGAAAACTCCAGATGAACAGCAGGTTTGGGGAGTTGACAATCCATTTAGACAAGTTGAATTCGAGTTTCCTTCCAGAGACAGAAGAGACACTATCAATAGAGAGTTAGAGATCTGGGTAAGAGGCATTGCTGGTGGGACATCAGCCTGTGACTCCGAGGAGCTGTGGTATGAATGAGATGCTGCGGGAAGGGGGCAGGAGTGAGGGGTAAGTGAATATGACTCCATCTTTTCAAACTCAACATCTGAGATGAGACTCTTTGGAGTCAGGGAGGATGGGCTGTGCAGAGTTGAAGCCTGGGACCTCAGGAAAGGAAGGCAGGAATCAGGAAGGGTTCCCTAGGGTCATTGCAATCATACACACCCATCACACACTGGAGAATCCTCTTCATTTTTTTCCAGTTGTAAAGTACTAATAATAAACCTTTCAAGTGCAGTAACAGCTCTAAATGAGACCTGTCTCTAAATAAGCTCTAAATAAGCCCTGGCCTGACTTCCTTGGGAAAGTCAGTGCACACTAACTTGGGAAAGTCTCCTAGAACAGAAAAGTCCCTTCCACTACCAAAGATGCTTAGTGTCCAAATATGGCAACTGTAGATATTGGCTCGAGTCCCACGGGGGTGTCAGGTGCTGATATTCTGGCCTGAGGAGGACATGCCACTGTAAAGTCCCATCCTAGGGGCCAGGGTTTCTGGAGGAGAGCAGCCAGGAGAAAAGACACTGGGGGAAGCTGGAAGATAGGATAAGCTGTGGATTCAGACCATGAAGACCGTGTTCAAGTCTTGTCCTGGCCACTTGATATCTGTGTGGTGTGGTCGGTTCCTTAGTGACACTTGAGGACTGTAGTGTCCCCATCTACAGAATGCAGTGAGCACCATTTCCTCTAAGGGCTGGCATGGGCCTCGTGTGAATACTAGTCCAAGAAGTGCTCTGGACCAGGACAATTCCAACAGACAGTGGCTATGACTGGAACCAGGGCTACTCAGCCTGCAGGGTGAAGGAACTGTCCCTTCAGCCCTAGAGCATCAGAGCAGCTACCCAATTCCAGAGAAACTGAGAGCAGAGTTAAGCAGGTAGCTTGATGGTGTGGGCATGCTTTCTCAATTTTCAGATATAAGTCATCCAAATAGTGTAACAATTTATTATTCTACTTTGAGGCAAGTAGTGCTGTGAAAGAGCAAGACTTCAGAACCAGGAGGGCAGGCTTTGTTTTCTTGTTCTGCCGACCTTGAGTTGGTAACCTAATTCTCTGACCCTTGAAAGTAAAATGGGGACAATTTACGAGGTCAAGCAGCTCCCTCTCAGTCACTCTATCTATTGCTCTATGTTTCTGCATAACACTTAACCCTAAGGAAGTTATCTTATCTGTATTGCTTATTATTGACGGCCTCACCCAAATAGACCATGAAGCGCCATGAAGACAGGGAAACTCTCCTCCACCCTCTCCACGGATATACCTCTAGGGCTGAATGCACAGGAGAAATGCAGTATTTGTGGGAGAAATGAACAAAGGAATGACTAAATCCCACTGAAAGCATTAATCCTATTTCACAGCAGGAATCTGAGGCTTGGAGAATGAAAGGCTTCCTTCAGGCCAAGCTTGGGAGGAGGGTAAGAGTAGATACAAACCAAAGTCTGCTTAATTCTCGAGTCCACAATACCTGGGACACTACTCAGTCAGCCATGAGGAATCTAGAGTCTGCATGTCTGGGAAACACATGGCACCCAAGAGAATAAAGAGATCCATGCTCTTAAGTGCCCTATATGACCCTGCCTACTTCTATTACCCCACTTCACACCAAGTTCCTCACTCACTACATTTCAGCTCTATCAGCCCTGGCTGTGTCTATCAGACACACAAAGCTTGCTCCCACCCCAGGGTCTTTGCACTCGCTCTTTGCTCTACCTGCAGAACTCTGCCCCCAAGTCTTTCTTTTTTTTTTTTTGTGGGTACCGGGGGGTCGACCTCAGGACCTCGCGCGCCAACAGGAGCCCGTGCCGCTGAGAGATATCACCGGCCCCTTTTTCGTATGTGGGATCCGGGAGTCGAACTCGGGCCCTCGCGCTTGCAAGGCAGGTGCTTATGCCGCTGAGCCATCTCACCGGCTCCCAAGTCTTTCTAAGGGTGGTGTTTTCTCATAATTCCAATCTCAGTGCAAACAGCAGGTGGGAGGGCGTGGGTGGGGCAGAGGCATTCCCAGACAACCTCAGCCACCAGAGCCTCTTATCTCCACCTGCCCCCTTGAGTCATTCTCTCGTCCACCCACCTGTTCTAATTTCTTTAGAGTGTTTATCAATACCTTACCTTATCTTGTTTTCACATGCTATTGTCTGCACCCCCCACCCCACCAGAGTCAAAGCTTCACAAGAGACCAGTGCAGGGCAAATAGCACCTGAGGCACACTGTTTTAATTTATCTATTGCATGAGCAGTATTGTCCTGGCCAATTTCTGCACTAGAGTAGAAGGAGAAAGAGGCTCCTCTCCTCAGAAGCAATTATGCTGAGTTGAAAGTATGATGAATTGACCTGAAATGTTGTTACAAGGACTCAAATACAATGGTATTACATTTTATTTTTATCCAAAATCCAGGTGGGAAGTGGCATCATTCATTGGTTTTAAAAAATATTTACTACACATGTACTATATGACAATGAAATGACAGTTTCTGGCCTTACAGAGCTTAGAGTCAAAGTCAAAGACAGTCGTGTTTAAATTCCACCTTAAGCAGGAAATGCAAAGAAAGAGTGATACATACTCAGAGCACAGAGCAGGCCACAGAGTCAGGAGAGGTGGCGGCAGGAAGATGACAGTTCAACCAAGAGCTCAAGGAAGAGGTAGGAAAGGTCACTTCAGGCACAAGGGACACAAGTATGAAGGTGAAAACTGCAGATGAATCTGGGATCCCGGTGAGCATTGGCCACCGGAGATTGGCAACAGGAAACAGAAAACTGTATACTGTGTGACATATACAGCCACCTGGGTCATTTTCTGTGTTTCTACTTTTAATAAAGATACGCATGTAGAGAAAGATTTCTCTACTCTAAGAAAAACAATATGTTATAAGAAATTGCAAATGACCAGCCTCAGAGGTGGGAAGACAATAGGGAGAGGCTGGGATTGCGCCCTCAGCTAGCATGAGCCCTGGACAGACCCAGTGTTGCTAGATCTTTCATATTTCACAAGAAGATAACAATTCAGACTTTTGTTTCAAAAATCTTTTTTATGGTGACCCATAAAATATTTAAGTGGTGTATAAGCCAAGCAAAATACACAAGTGTATGGATTCATTAAATGGAGTAACAGCCTAAAATCCCAGCACTCAGGAGTCTGAGGCAGGAGGATTGCTATGAGTTTGATGCCAGCCTGGGCTACACAGTGAGACCCTGTCTCAAAAAATGATCATCTTGAATTTAATAGAATTGATACTATTTGAAATTACTATTCATCTTGAAAGTGCCCACCAGGCAGTAATAACAATAACCTGATTAATAGTAGAAAGTAGGTAACAAGAATTTTTTAAAGTTTTAAATAGCCAGGCATGGTAGCACACGCCTATAATCCCAGCACTCCGGAGGCTCAGGCAGGATGATTACAAGTTCAAGGGCTGTGGATATAGCTCAGTGCAAAGGCCCTGGGTTCAGTTTCCATTTCAGGGAAAAAAAATATTTAAATAATGACATAATGCTGGTAATCTAGATCTTTTCAAAATTACTATAGTGCCATATCCATGCACAGAGTAAATATGCCAGACAATTACTAGGATTCTAAGCTTCTAATTGCAGACATGTATATTCAGAGGAAATTTTCTTATGAAATGAATGTTAATCATAAATTTAAGTACGATATGTAATGCCACGAAGTCAATAATTAAGCCCTTCCTTTCCTTCTTGGAATGGGGGTGGCCTTTTCGTATATATGGGAAAAAGAAGAACAATATATATTTTGTAAATATGAACTCCACTGAGCAAATAGTTACTGTCCAACTCTAACACCCCCGTCACTCTTCAGCAAAAGCTTTATTTAGAAATTCCCAGAGAATGAAAGTGAGAAAACCCGGTTCATAAAGGCAATGGATATAAAGCGCTCCATTAATACAGCTGCTGGGCCTGGAAAGTCAACAAAGCCTGATAATGTGTTTTATTTGGACCTCTCCTCCACTGCGCGCTGGCGCTGGTGATAAGGAGGCCCTCTCAGCTCAGACGCTCACGGCACTGTGCACACGCAGCCCCTTATTGATTCAGAAACAATGCTCCTTTTCAGATCACACCCACCTAAGTGAATAATAATGAGGCAATATAGGGGAGAAGAAGGGGTGCCGTCCTGAGAGCACAAGGAATAAGCACAGAGAGACAGGCTGTGATTCAGGTGCTGCCTAGGGCCTTGCCGAGTGCTTGCAGCCAATTCATTTAACCTCGCGGTGCCCTCGTTTCTCTGCAAAATGGGCCTGGAACTCTTTTTTGTGTGTGTGTGTGTGGGTACCAGGGGTCGAACTCAGGACCTCGCGCACCAGCAGGCGCCCGTGCCGCTGAGTGATATCACCGGCCCTTTTTTTGTATGTGGATACCGGGAGCCAAACTCAGGACCTTGAGCTTGCTGGGCAGGCGCTTATGCCATTGAGCTATCTCACCCCCCCAGGGCCTGGAGCTCTTGCGTGCAGCCACAGTGATTATTCTTTAAGAAAGAAAAAAATACTTTGTTGAAGTATGATGAATATAAAAACCTATGCATATTTAATGTACACAATTCTATGTGTTTGGGGATAACAGTACACCATGAAACCATCACCACCAACAAGGCTATACATGTATCCATCACCTCCCAATGTTTCATGGAGCCCCTTATTAATACTGCTATTAATAACCTTATTCCTTCTCCAGGGAACCCTGGAAGACTCAAGGTCTCATTTTATGAAAAGCTTGTTGCCCAGTCTATATGGGCAACAGTAAGATTGTCAGAACCCTAGTTCGAAGGGCAATCAATAGGCACCTAGTCCATCTTTGCACACTGCCTGCTCCAGGACCCTCCAGTGGCTTCCACAGGCTGCCACAGCCCTCAAGGACCATAGCTCTGTGGTCATTTCCTCTGTTCCCCCCTCACTGGGCTTCTGCAATCTCCCCCAGCCTCCTGACGTTGTGCTTCCTGTTTCCTGTGGATGGAAGGCCACTCCCTTGACTGTCATAAAGCTAAGCCCTATGCCACCCTCACAGTAACCTTCCCTTGCCATCCTATGCAATATCTTTCCTTGTGGCCATTTATCATGTTACCATCTATTGCTCTCTAGAGTGCACACATCTCTCTCAGAAATGACCTTGGTAATTATCTGTTATGCTGTACGGTTTCATCCGCACCATCTGGCATAAAAACTCCATGAGGGCAAGAACCTGTCTTGTCCAGTTGTACACCCCCAGTACTCAGAAATGTGTGTGGCAGAATCTCAAATGCTTCCTGAAGTCAGCCACGCGGCAGCAAAAATGACAAGGACTGGGTGTCAGGCAGGAGGAAGGAGCCATGCTGGATGAGAAGCATCCAACTGCAAGTCAAGCAAAATACCCCTGCCTGAAAATCCTTTCTGCCACCAACTTGGCAAAGCTCATCTTCAAATGAGTGTGCCATTGCTAAGTTGGGTAGGGTTCAGCAAGCCCCAGCGGACCTTCTCTCTCCCCAGGATCCAGCACCCTCCTGGGCTCTTAGTTGGGGGGGTTTTGTTTTGTTCTTAGTGACTATGTATTCCCATTAGCAAATATATTCAACCAAAGAACCTGTAAGTTTGTTTTCAACCTGGCCCCCAAACACACTACCTTCTTTCAGATAATGCAACCAAAATTATAGATCAAATTTTAATAGAGAGAACTAAAGAATTAGAACAGGAAGAAATCAAAACTAACAGACTGTTTTTTAAAAATCAGTGATGGGAGGTAGCAGAATATATTGTCTTGCTTATTCTTGAACATGATTTATCCTCTGAATCCCACTTGGTTTAGGTTATCAGTAAAAGAAATGTCTTCTCGCATTGGGGCATACACCGACAGACACATGCTGCCCAAGGGCAGAAGAATGTGCTTCAGCTGGGCTTAAACACTTTGCTGCAGCTCACCCACCATCAATGCAATCACCATGGAGATCTCTGAATATATTCACAGTAGTAGCAAACCCCCCCAAATAGGAAATTAATAGTCTTCAAGTAAATTTTGAGCAGATCTGAATCCAAATACCGCTTTGAGGCTGGAAAATTTGGGGGCATTTCTCTAACTAGAAAAAAAATCCAAAAGTATAAGTCTATGTCATCAGAAACCCTGCTTGCTCTATGTTTTCTGTTCAATCTAAGCCAAAGAGCTATGGAAACACATCAGAAGCAGGGCTACATGTTACATTCCAATTTCCACTGTGCCTGGGTATTTTCATGCAGGCACAAACCTTTTAAGTCTTGGGGTCTACTTCTCCAAATAAAGTTAAACCTCTGCAGCTCTTCCATCCACAAACCATTATAATGCATGAATGGAATTAATCTGAAACCTCACTTCTCTACATTCCTCAAATCAGAAATGGATGTGAAGAGAGCAAAGCTAAACTTACTGAAAATCAAAACACTGATAACCCACTGTGATTCCCTCTACACTCCCAAATGCTTTGTCTGGTTAGAAGCTTAGGTGTCAACCCTTTAATAAAAATGATTTGGGGCTACCCAACCCCCCTTTAATGCTGCCAACAGTGAGTGAGAACTAGAAGCATTTTTGATCTGCAGACTTCAGTCTTCTTCAAAATGATGTATTTCACAGTGTGCTGTGGTCATTGGGAGCCACCAGAGATCTCAAAATTCTAAAAGAAAATCAGAAACTCGTAAGATCACGACTGCCACTTGTTGACAAAGCCAACTCATTTCATGTGGCCTAACCTGGCTTACTCTACGAGAGAGTGTCCCTCCCTTCAAAAACTTTCTTCCATCTGGAAACAACACTTCAAGCAGAAGCAGGGAAACCCTGGCAAAGCTGCTTAGGCTTTGGCATCTCCACAATTCCATTGTTCAGCCCAATTTGGGGAGGTCAGAGGAGGAGAGTTCAGAGGGGCACAAGGCTCTGAGTTACAAAGCCCAGTCCCATTGTTCCCAGCACCGGCTCCCTCCTTCCCCCTCCTCTGAAGTGGCCAATCCCCCAGCCCCCTCCAGGCCTCCCAGCCTCTGAAAGACTCTGCATCCGCTTCACATAATGCTGTAGGAGGAATATTTAGGTTCCCTGAGACAATGGTCCAAATAACTCACCACCCTCTCTCCAGGACTGGACATCAGATAAGAAAAGGGCTAGCCTGTACCAAAGCCCTCATCTCAGTAGTAGACTTTTAAATAAAGTCCTCTGGTGTCTCCATCCCTTTGGACTTGTTCAGTAGAATGGGTTAAACATTAGTGGTGTCTTTATTATTGCTTTGTGCTCCCCTGCGCACAGGCCTGCAGGGCAGGGAGGGGGCAAGAGGGACACGCACAAAACCTCCATGGCTTTACCTCTTCTCTTGCCCAAAGCTGCAAATGCTGTGGGTGGAAAGAAAACTTGAAGAGGGGTCAGAATGCCACATTGTCCTCCATTGTCACTTAGAGAAAGGGAGAGAGGGATCTGAATAGGGCAGAACCAGTCTGTGAGAACAAGAGACAAACCACTGCAAAGCCATAAAACTTGTCATAAGGATGCAGGTCATAAAAAGTGGGCACATTAGAGGTCTTCTTGGGAGGGACTTTTTAAAGATTAATGTTGGGTTTGAGACAGATGTGGGGGCATTTGGGTTGAAGTTTTAAAAATTTCAATATTGGAAATAGTTGATTGTTCCTGAAAGCATTTCTAAACCCCCCATTATTAACCAGGAATCAATGAATTACTGACTCTGAAGATTTTTTTCCTTGGGAGGCTGAGGCAGGAGGACCATCCTAAAGACCCTGTGACCAGCCTAAATCCCCAGTAGTGAAAAGAAAAAGTTTGTCTCCTGGCAAAGAATGCTTCCTCTGAGAGAAACATACTCTCATACACATGCACACCCACACACGCACACAGTCCCCATCTTACCAGAGTGCAAATTACAATTTTACAACTTTACGATGGTGTGGTATCAGTCAGCCCCAACCATAAGGGCAAACCACAGATACTTTACAGAGTGCTGTGCAGTAAACTTGATGTTCAGTGGTTAGGTGTATTAAATGCATTTTCAGCCTATGATATCCTCAACTTATGATGGGTTTATCATTGAAGCATCCACCCAATAAACTCTTCGTAAGCTGAAAAGTGCAAGTCAAGGAGTATCTGAGTGTTGCTGATCAGGTTACAAAATTCCTGCTAATTCTGAAGCAAAGTCATCAGTCTGATTCACCAGAAAACCCAAGGGTCAGGGGAGAGCTCAAGACCAGCCAGCTCCCTTGCCACCAAAATCTTCCCAACTTTGTCAACTTGGTTCCCTTTACTTGGGACAGATCCCAAGACAGTGATAGTGGGGTGGCCTCTGAGGGAGTCTCCTGGGGCGTGAATGGACATGAGCCTGAGAAAGTCCCTGCAGACCTTTACCTGGACCCTGGCTGCCAGGAATCCCTGGTCTGCGAATGACCCTGGAGGCCAGCTGGTGGCACAAACCCCAGCTAGGTGGTTGGGGATGAAAGGAATCCAAACACCAACTCCGCGGTCCACATCAGCTGCCAGGGAGCTGCTGAAACCGAATCCGGAGTCCTGTAAATTGGTTACAGAATCACAGCTCCGAAGGTGAAAGCAAGTCACAATGATCAAAAGCGAGGGAGCTAATACGACTGGACACCTCAGTAAAACAACTGTAAAATCTGAGCCACAGCCAGGAGCGCAGAGCTATCTGATGATCCATGTTTGTACGCAGAGCTGGAATCTGAGGAGCAGGCCGTAAGAGGGTTCTGCTTTTTCGGTGGTTGCTTTCAGTCTACCAATGACGATAGTTTTTAAAAATTCTACGTTGATTCGCCTCTCTAAACTTGCGGAAATTATCCAGCAAATATAACTTCTTCAAATCTCTCCAGATTCTTAACATTAGTTCCGCAGTTTTAATTAATACAACATTACAGTGTAACAGGAATTCAAATTCACAAAAGCGGAACACATGAAGCAAACATTTATTTTATTTATTAATTATTTAGTTGGTGTTCTCTAGAGGGGAAGAGGCAGAGGGAGGAGCATCTGGCAAGACGCAGGCAGCCCTCACCCCCAGTGACAGTTGGGTCTGACCTGTTCAGAGCCTGGCAGGCACTTCCTGGGAACGAGCCGCTCAGCCATGTGAGATGAATTAACTGTTTAGGGCAATGGAACCTGATACTGTTAGTTTCTTCTCACACCAGAGCGAGGCTGTCAAATTGGAATTAAGGGCAAGGCAATGACCCATATAATTTAGAGATGGAGATGGGCGGGAGCAGATTGTTTGCATATATATATTTGATAGCTAAATACCAAACACAAGCTATTGTACAAGGTGGGATGGAGCAACCTGAAATTAATAAATTCAGAACATTCGTACATCCTTCTACCCTGAAAGACAATTACTTCTTTAAGGAAAATCTAATCTGTTGGTCGTAGGCATCAGCACTTGAGAATGTTGACTCAGCCTGCTAATTTTAAGACCATAATCCATTTCTGGGAAGACAAACAGGTCTTCCCTTCCTTGTGAACACTGTTGTCCTTAAAAAGAAGCCCAATGGCCAAGTCAGTCATTTCTCTGTCTCACGGGAGACAGTACCCTGGAAACAAAATGTGCAGTATGTGGTGATTCGGTGTCCTGGTTTTCACATCCAGCTGAACCAGCTCAGGGGATATAGTTACTAATCTACATATTTTATTGGTTTCCTAACTGAACTGGTGTTGCTTGCATATGTGTCTCTGCTAGGAGGTGCAACAAGAGTCTCCTCTATGCCCTGCCTCTCCCCGGGACACAGTCTTGCTTACTCCTCCTTCAAGTCCCGGTACCATGGTCTGTTGACGGTCTTCTCTGACCAGTCCTACATCCCCTCCCCTAATGCAGTGAACTGCACCCACTTCCGTTCTTTCACAGCATGTTTATTAACAATAGATGAGTCACTTTCTCTGAGCCTCGGTTTCTACATTTGTAGAACAGAAATCATGCCTTACAAGAGTGATACAAGAAAAATACATAACATGGAAAACAAGTATATTGTGGGTATTTCATAAGTGTAGCTTCTTCCTTCTGTCTATATTATGCTCATAGAATGTGTTTTGCTATGTTATTTCATCTGTTCCCCAATATGTTTTCTTGAGTGTAAAGACTATCTTTGTTCATACCTCTATGCCCAGAATCTAGCTCAAAACCTACAACACCGTGGTACCTAATATTAGGCAAACAAGTTACAAAATGATAATGAATTAACAAATTAATGAATATTTACCTAACACTTACTATGTGCCAGGCAGTTTCCTACCTACTAGGCATACAGGGGTGAAGAAGGCAAATACGATCTGTCCTCTTATGAAAATGAGTCCAGAGGACATACAGGAGAGATGGTAAGAACAATAAAGCAACAAGAACACTATAATCCTTTCATTTGAGAAGAACATTATTATATGTGGCATTCAGAGGCATAGATGGATAGATGAATGATAGGTGAGTGAAAAGCAAATGGGAACTTTTAAACAAAGTTCAAAACAAACCTATCAGGAATCCCATTTGGACCAAGGAAACAATAAATTATATCCGGATATCTGCTTGCCATTCATTGGCAATTACCAATGCCAGAAAGGCTGTTTACATGCAAAAGCCTTTCTGGAACAAATGAAAGTACCCAATCTTGATGGCCACCTGCTTTCTGGTCTTTGTCTGCCACTTCTGGGGTCAACATCTCCCTGCCCAGGCATAAAGTGTCCTTCTCCCTCTCCTCTGGGTGTTCCTTTCTACCTCCTCTGTTCAAGGATCCTTCCTCTTACCCCAGGATATCTCTAGGATTTCGTGGTCACGTTCACCAGTCTGTCCAATTTGAATGATGTGGACAACACCTCCTCTCCACAGAAGAAGTTGTTGAAGACAAGATGCTCTGGATGGGGATGTAGCCCTCCTTTGTTTGGCTTTAAATCATCAGATGCTGGAGGGGCATTCACTGCCAGAGAATCATGTACTCCTTTCAACTCACCACAGAATCACAGCCACAAATAAAATGAGAAGTGCTTTGTTTTATTTTTAAATAAAACGAGTGCCTTTTAAGTCCAAGATTTCTAAGTGCTCTTAGAATATGTCATATTTATGCCACCATGTAAGGGTTTTTGTTAGAGGAGAAGGAGAGGCAAAACAGCAAAGTGGCTTGACCAAACAACAGCTAGTGTCCTTAGCAGACCCCACGAGAGAAGCAAGATCCGGAATGCCCTTCTGATGAACGCCTGCCAGAGAAGTACCTTCCAGCTCATTCCTATCTCATGGGCCTCAGTGCCTCAGTTCCACTCTGCTATTCTGCTCCCATCCCCCAGATTCCCTACCTATCTGGTCGCATATCCATTCTCCTATTTCAAGACCCCTGCTTGAAATGAGAGTAGCCACCATGCCTCAAGCAGACCATAATCTCCCTGTATGCTCACCTTACCACTTGCACATTTTGTTATTGTCCCCCCACCATAAAATGCCCCCCCAACTTTGTCTATTGCAAGGCCATCTACCTCTCAAAGACCAACTCCAAGGACAATGGCTCCTAACACGCACGCATCTTTGTCCTTAAGGTAGAACTGTTGTGTGAATTATAAGGCATGTGCCTATCTGCTTGATACCATACTACTAAACTAGGAACTTTGTATTCTCAATAAGAACCCTGATATCCAAATTATCCCATCCAGTCTTTGTAGGGATAGAACTTAGCATGACACAAGGCAAGTGGACACTGCACAGCTGAATGAATGAATAAATGAATGAATGAACAAATAAATGACTGGGTCATTGTTTGGGGAAAGGTTCCTGTTTGATACAATTTCTCTTCTCTTACAAATCTAGTGACTATAAAGATGAAGGAGTTAATTTTTTTTCATCTTTGGGATTTAATCATAAGTCCCTTGAGCTAGATTTTTCTATTAATACACCTTTCAAAAGTCCCCTAGGTTTTGTTAATAAGACTAATGGAGGGGCCGGTGAGATGGCTCAGTGGCTTAAGCGCCTGCCCGGCAAGCGCGAGGGCCCGAGTTCGACTCCCGGAACCCACATACGAAAAAGGGGCCGGTGATATCGCTCAGCGGCACGGGCGCCTGCTGGCGCGCGAGGTCCTGAGGTCGACCCCCGGGTACCCACAAAAAAAAAAAAAAAAAAAGACTAATGGAAACTTCATTTCCACAATTATTTTCTAATAGGTTTTTTTTCTAGGGATATTTTTCTTTCCTTCTTTACTTTTTCAGAAAAATTCTATTTTTATTTTCTACCAGTAACTTTAAACATTCAGAAATACCAAAAGCCAAAGCCAAAGGTGTCATCCAAGAAATCTTAAATCTCAGAGAGTAAGATAATGAGAGATAAGGATTTAATGCCATTTTCCTATAATTAGAAGATCTCCAATGATCAAACTATTTGGCAATTCTTACAGAGATGTGAGAATGTATATCCCTTTTAAAAATTGAGGCCAGGTGAGTTAATTATCAATTGGCTTTCAGGCTTTAATTCCCAGAGATTCTAAACAACTTTATAGTTAATGCTCATTCCCTCATGAAATGCATAATTAAAGAACCAAGCAGGTCCATAATATGGGCTTTGGGAGTAATCTTTTTGTTAAACAGCACCCCACCACCACATTGAAACCCTGGCACTTCCAGTTGTCTTTTAAAAATTATTTTGAGGGTGGTGAGATGGCTCAGTGGCGTAAGCACCTGCTTGACAAGCGCGAGGGCCCGAGTTCGACTCCCGGAACCCACATACGAAAAAAGGGCTGGTGATATCGCTCAGCGGCACGGGCGCCTGCTGGTGCACGAGGTCCTGAGGTCGACCCCAGGTACCCACAAAAAAAAAAATAAATAAGTAAATAAAAATTATTTTGAGAACATTAGATCTTGCCCTTTTAGCAAATTCCTTTGAAGACAAATTAAATGCCACAAGATATATGTTACCTCTAAATTTACCTGGAGAGAAAAGTAATTGTCATCTCCTGGAATCAAAGTGTAAATACAGTTTCCTCTATTTCCAAAAGAATGTGTTCTTCCTCTCCAATGGCCCGGACTAGGTATGCTGATACATATGGAGGGGATCTTCCTAATCCCCAGTTAGTTCCCTATCCAGTTCCCAGAGAAATCATGCATACCAGAGAATGGTTGCTTTTTGTTTTTATTTGTTTCATTGAGGTAAAATTCACATAACCTAAAATTTACTAGCTTAACCACTTTAAAGCATAGGACTCAGTAGCATTTAGTACATCCAAATGTTCTGCCACCATCAGCCACTAATCTACTTTCCATCTCTATAGTTTTACTTGTTCTGGATATTTTACATAAATGGAATCTTACAATATTCTCTTTGTGCCTTGCTTGGTTCACTTAGGATAATGTTCTCCAAGTTCTCCCACATTGTAGAAGGTATTAGAACTTCATTCCTTTTGTAGCTAAATAATATTCCATTGTGTGTATATTCCATATTTTATTTATCCATCATACCAGGCAATTTTCCTCTATAATCTGTTAACTGTGCCAAGGTATCCATACTTTGGAGCATTGGAATTTTTGGAATCTATTCCTAGTTTAAGTTATTGGGACAAGAGAATACAAATGGTGTCCCTGTAGTAAAAGCAGGCTCACCAAATGAGAAAATATTTACTCCTAAGAACCACCCTGTCAACAATGGGTCCTAACAATTTGGTAGGCATGACAACTCCCTGGAATATGTTTATACTGCCAATAATTATATGTCTGATGTATTCCAAGGGCATAATGATACATGAAAAGAAATATTATGTCAGTGTATTTATCACCCTGTTATTCATATTAGCAAAAAAATTACAAATACCTAACAAATTGAGAATGACTAAAGAAATCATGGTGTGTCCTTTTGATAGAACACTGCAAGCATTAAAATAGCATCCTCATAGACCATTTTAGGCCATGGAACAATGATCTCAAAAAACAAGCATAAAATATAACAAATAACATTATAATACCAGGAACCCATTTTTTTCTTAAAGTAAAAACACATGTGTGTATAAATAAATACACTTAATGCTATGCTAATAGAAGATATCTCAGAACAGCACAATTATGGAATATTCTTCATTTTCATAATTTTCTGTATTTTCTATATTCCCATATTGTACATGTCTAATGTTTAGGATTAGAAAAAGATCAACAGTTGTGTGCAAAACCAACAAAGATCTGGCTCCTGAAGCCCCATCTTCCCTTCCCTCTTCCAGAGCCCTATTGATGGTCTGCAAGTTTCTCATCCATAGTAGTCCACTCATATCTACAGTATTCAATCCCTCATTCTTGAGTCATTTTTAAAATAAAATACAGGCTCTCGTCTCCTCATGAAGAAAGACCATGGCTCCTCCGAGCATTACCCTCCACTACAGTGTTGGTATCCAGTGCTTACCTTCCCCTGTTTGCCTGTGACCTCTCACCTGACTTTCCAGCCTGACCCTTCTTCCTCTCTTCTCCCTCCCCCACCACTTCCTGATTCCCCTGTCCCCAGTATCTCTGCAACCTTTGAACTCAGGCTGCCTTTTCCAGCTGAACTGTAAATGTAGTATTTCCCTAACACTACTTTTGGGTAGCAGAACCTGGGTTTTGTCTTCATTCTATCATAAGCTCTGTAAAGACAGGGTGGAATCTGTCTGATCCAACATGTGGCATAAAACAATACTCCGTATTAGTCAAGTGCACAAATGGAAAAGAGCTCATAGGCCATGTAGCAGTGCACCTTTAGAAATCATTTTGGTAGGAAGTTTGGCATGGCAAAATATTCTTTCATCCCATCACATAGTAGACAATTCAGAGAATCAAGGTCAGAGTGCTCCTTCACCTTTAATTTCTCAGTGAATTCCTCTCCATGTTGATCTGGCCAAGTATTCCGCAGATCCAAGGAAAATGATGGAGAAGTGATGCATGGAGCCAGATTGCATTTCTGGCTTCTCATTTGGAGTCCCTTTCATAAAGATGTCAGTGGAGGGCTCTGTCTGTAAAGCCTGACAATGGCATTTGGCCCTACAATCTGAGAAAGAAGAAATATTTTTTTCCTTAAATCTTTGCATTTCAAAATAAATACAGGAATTTTCATAAGGATGTATTGACATGACAGAAGTTTTCTTGACATAAGGAAGTACAACAAAACCAAATTTAAATAGTTCTGTAGCAAATCTTTCCATTTGCAATATGTCTTGTCCCAATTCCAACATGTCTTTTTCTTTTGGGGCTATTTCAGTAAAATCTGCCGGACAGTAGACATGGGATTACTGAAACAGTAAGATAGAAGTCTCCCATCTAAACACTTTGCAAAATGATTTATATCAGTAATAGGCTTAGAATTTCTGTTTGGTTTCAGGAGATAAAGGGTTATTTTTATTATGTTGACTTAACATTTTATCCTCCAAAATTGAATCTGAACCTTCACTGAAACTGAAAGGAGGTCCCATCCTTTCCTTCATGGAGTATAGGTAACATCTCTGCTTGAAACAGGCTTGTTGCCACAGCCAACCTCCTGTTCTAAACTGGCCCTTCTTTGGTTTTCCCAACCTCTCTCTACATCTCTGGCTCTTGATCCAGGCAAGATGTTCAGCAGGTCCAGCTCTTCCCTACATTATGGGCTGGGCGCATTTTCTTCCCTCAGCCTGTGAAGTTCTTCCCTTTCTCTGCCCTGGTCAATTTCAACCTCAGGTCTCAATTTAAATATAGCTTTCTGGGGCTGGGGATATAGCTCAATGGCACAGTGCCTGCCTGGCAAGCACAAGGTCATGAGTTTGATTCCTGGTACCAAAAAAAAAAAAAAAAAAAAAAAAAATATATATATATATATATATATATATATATATGTGTATATATATATATATATAACTTTCTGGGTTATAGAAGGCTCCCTAAATGACCCCCTGCCCTGATGATCTAAATAAGATTCCCTAGTTCTGCTACTGTAGAGCATTCCATACTTAATTTTCATAGCCGTTAATCATAGTTTCTAGTTCTTTGATGTCTGTCCCCTGCACTGGAATGTGAAGCTTGCAAAATCTGGGGTAAGCTGGGAGGAGCTGCTCAGGGAATATTTGCAGAATGGAAGAATCAATGACAGCCTCCCAAACCCAGATTCAGACACTGACTCTGCTATGTGCTTTAACTTGCTCTTTCACTTTATCAAACAGTCTCTGACCATTTTTATTTCCTAACCTGCCTAACCTGCTCATTTAAAAGGAGGACAAACTTAGCTCACTTTATGTGGGCAGTGCAAAGACTTGTGTGTGTTTACTGAGAAACTCTGAGACATACAAGAGAGTTATTATTAATGTGCTTTCCAAATTTCCAAAAAAAAACATGATCACACAGATGTGGTGTCACACACATGTGTATGTTGGAGCAGAAATACTCTCCAAGGTGTCTGTTTATTTCCAGAATTTTATGGTTCTTTTGGAAACTCAAATGAGTAGTGAACTGAATGTGGAAATGGCTGCTCCACCGGCCCCCCCACCATCGGAAATGCACACACCGTGCCATGAGGAAAGACGAATCAAAGCCCTAATTGTAACTACGGATCTAAGATGGCTGCCACAAGAAAGCCCAGGCTGAAGCTATTAGAAGCTGGTTTTAAAATGTTAACTTTTTTTACAGATGATGGTAACCCCCTCTAATTCACTGTATCTCTGGTAAGTAATTCCTTTACATCTGCTGCTGACAGTTCAATATTCCCTGTGATAATGTTCTCAGGTGTCAACAGATAAAGCACGGACTCTTTGATCTCAATGCAGCGATTGTCATCTATTGCCGCACTTGGGAGACGTTCCCCTTGGAAGCCCATCCAACAAATTGGAACGTGTACAGGGCAAGTGTTCAAATGTGGTCAGACTCTAAGACCCCTGTCTAAAATATGGACCTAAATGACTTCCACTGAATGCCAAATTCTTCATATATATATATATATATATATATATATATATATATATACATGTATATGTATGTTTTCCACCCCCCACCTGTCTGCCTCCCTCCTTCTTTAATCTGTACCCCTACCTCTCAAAAAATTTTTCTGCAGCACTGCCAAAGTCTTTCAAGAACCATTCCAAAGGAGCCTCGGAGAACACTGGCTCTCTAAAAAGACACCATTGTAAAGGCAAGTGCTCATATTTCAGTGACATACGTATGTGTCTCACAGAAACCAAGGTTTATGTGTCTCAGGATTTCTACTTAGTTAACCACAATTGCAGGGAAATGGTACCACGCTCCTAGAGTTAAATGTGGTAGCAATTACTTCACTGGCAAAGGAGAAAGAGGGTCTTGATGGCCTGAGCTCTCCGAGTCAGGATTAAATAAACGTGTCTTTTAGAGTTACACTGATAACTTGGAACGTTCCCTCGGCGCTGACTGTTTGACGCAGCAGCTGCGGTGAAACCAGCATTTCTCGCAGACAAGCCCTTTTGGACCTGGCCAGGAGACATGTGGGATAACTTCAGAAAAAAAATCTCAGTTTAGGAAAAAAAAACCCATGCACATATGTGTGTGTGTGTGTGTGCACGCACGCACCCGCACATATACACTGACGAAGGAAACAACTTCAAAATAATCTTAAACTTGTACATTATTAAATGTCTTTAGATATCAGGAAATAACTTCGAAATTGCTTTCCTGTATCATATTTACTAAAATGGTGCTATCACATACTTTAGGGAAGGAAAGATATGGGTCGGGTAACCTGAGTATTGTTTAATGGTCACTGATTTTACTAATGGCCAGCCAGTCTTTTGGATTTCATTAGAACACAAGAATGCGATAAGATTCCTGTGAGTATGCTGAAACTAGAAGGCTGTTTTTACATGCAATATGGTTTATGTTTAAGGTCTCAGTTCCAACTGGAACAGAAAATGATTCCCTTTGTATATCTTTTCCCCAGTGGCCAGAATACTACATACAAATAATTTAGATGTAGAGCTTCACAAGTCAAAAAATATTAACAGAAATATAGACATCCCCTCCCCATCACTACTTCTACCAGTAAACTATATCAGCTCCTGGACTGGAATACAGTGGGTGCAAGTAATGGGAGAACAAGTCAGGAAGGAAGCATTTTTCCAGCTTAAAAAAATTATGAAGTCAGACATTTTCTTCTAATTGGGAATGGCAGAGATACTGAGTGCAGAAATCCAATAATCCCAGAAATTCACCAGTATGTCTAATACCTTTGGCTAGCCAGCACAAGGTTAAAAAACAATCCCTAAGGAAAATGGCCCAAAGACAGTGGGTGAGGTGCCTATAAGGGAAATTAAAAGTATTTCTACAACAAAGAATATTTCTTAAAAGAAGAAAATATGTCCTAAAAGAGAAAGGTATATGTAGGTAAGTAAATAGGTGGGTGAGAAATAGATGAATGAGTGTGAGATAGATAGATAGAGATGATAGATAGATAGATAGATAGATATAGATGATAGATAGATGATAGATAGATATAGATAGATAGATAGACCTATCCACCTACCTAGGTAGAGTGCTAAGGATTTAAAAAATAAGCTTGATTCACTTCCATTTTATTCCAGATTTCAAGAGTTTAAAATTATTTTCTTCCCCAATAACCTATTTTCAGAGAACTGTTTTCTACAAATCCCACTTGGGATCAAGTGGCCCTCTTAATATTTATAGGACCTAAAACATGAGTAAAATGGAGGCCTACATAACATAAATCTAATTTTTTTAATACAGGGTTTTGCCATGTTGCCTGTGGCTGGCCTTGAACTCATGATCTTGCTGCCTCAGCCTCCCAAGTAACTGGAATTACAAGTGTGTGCCACATGCCTTCCATAAGTCTAAATATTTAAAAGTTATAAATCACAGACATAATTCATTAAATAAAATCCATTCTGTCCTCCCTTGACAAATACACCTCCATAATGACTTGGAGGACCAGGTTCAAATTTGGAATTCTCAAACTTTCTTTCCAGAAGGTAGAGAAAGAGCTGGCCCTGTTCTGCAGCCTGGCCCTCTTCCCCCATTATTCCATCACCCATATATCATGGCAGTCCCCATGGATATGCATGTGGACACTCCAGGCCAGGCATCTCAGATCTGCCTGAGCCACAGGACAGACCTTTTCTACCACAGACTTGGGTTTACCAACAGCGGCATAGTGTACCCTTCGGAGAACAAGTCCCAGAAGCAAATTTGAGTACCTTTGGACAGAGAATCACAGGACCTGGGTAGCTGCCATGTGGTGTACATTGGGCAATACAGGCTGCAGTCCTCTTGTCCTCACAGATTCTTAGTCCAGGAAAGGAAGCATAACCACAGAGAGGGCAGAGAAGGGCTCACTAAAGCACAGGCCTGAGGCAAGGCATCTCCTTCCCAAATCTAAGGCAATACTTCAAGCAGCCATGTTCCTGATTAGCCAGTGTAGACATTAATGAAAAGAACAGAAAAATGAGTGAAGATAAGTGAAGTTACAAGGAGTATACACTGTTATATAATAAAGTATCCCCGAAGTTAGCAGATTAAAATGACAAAAATGTTTTATATCAGATTTTCCCAAGTCGAGAAGCTGGGAGCAGCTTAGCAGGGGGGCTCTGGTCAGGCCTTCTCATAAAATGTCAGTCCAGCTGTTGGCCTGGGATACATCTCATCCAAAGGTTTATCAAAGAAAGGGAGGAAGAATCCGTCTCCAGGCTCACGCGTGTGGTTGTTGGCAGGCTCAGTCTTCACTATCTGGACTTCTCCATAGACTGGAAATTAGAATCCTTGCCTATTTCTGAGTGCGCTCATGTTATAGCAGGTGACTTCTCATAGAGCAGGTGATCCCAGTGAACCAGAATATGCCCAAGATGGAACCGTGTTAGTCGGCTTTCCATTGCTGTGACAAAATACCTGACATAAACAACTTTAAAGAGAAAGGATTTATCTTGGCTCATGGATTCAGAGGTCTCAGGCCATGGAGAGCTGGCACCATTGCTTTAGGATTGTGATAAGGTAGAAACATCATGATGAGGGGAGAGCAGAAAACAGTTCACCTTATGATGGCCAGGAAGCAAAAAGAAAGGCAGAAAAAGCCAGACTGTACAAGGCCAGAACCAAATATAGGCCCCAAGTTCACTCCCACAAGATCCACTCCCCTCAACTAGGCCCCACCTCCTGTTTCCATCACCTCCCAGTAATGCCATCAAATTATGATCTCATCAATAAATGAATCCATTGATAAAGTTAGCACCCCAATGATCCAATAACACCTCTGAATATTGGTGCCCAGGGGATCAAGCTCTCAATACATGAGTCTTTGGGGTATATTTCACATTTAAACTATAAAAGACCCACAGTCTTTTTTATAACCTAATCGTGGAAGTGACATACCGTCACTGGGTACAGGGATGAAGGAAACTAGACAAGGATGTGAATACAAGAAGGCACGAGCCTTGGGGGAAGCTGTTCCACTTCCATGAAATGAGGACCTGGTCTACCAGCTTTGCCCCACAGAATAAACACTTGGAGCTGGATATTCCAGAAAGAGTGAAAAATAACCATAAGTAAGTAGACAAAGGGATGAAATAATTGGTCCCAAGGCTCTAAGCATCAGAAGAGACAGCAGCTGGGAAAGGGAAGTCTGTCCTGGAGAGGATATGAAGTCTAGGTAGAGTCTCAACCACACAGTGTGGGTGGGCCAACTCTACCTCAAATCAAAGCCTGTGCCTCAGTTTCCTCATCTGTAATAAACACTTTAAGAAGAAAGGAATAGAAAGGAACAAAAATAATTGAGGAATCATGGAGTTCTTTGTCCTAACTCTACATTTTAAGCCTAAATATTGCCTAAAGGATCAAATGACCCTTTCTTCTCCATTTCTCTGCAGGAAATCAGTATTTGATGCTTACACTCAGGGGTGGAATGCATTTGCCTCACTGCTACCTGGTATTCCCAAGCCACTACACATCCCTCAGGTTCAGTTCAAAATGTCCCACCCCTGACTGGGAACCATTTCCTAGCCTGCCAAATCCTGGTTAGTCTCCACCACCTTCCTGGTTACCATATTCTTCTGTGGCACTTTTCATATTCTTTTCTGTCTATTTATGATTATTTTTCACTCTTTCATTGAATATACAACTCCAAGTCTCAGTTCCTGGGTGGCACTAGAGCCCTTTCCTGTGGAATGATAACATTATCACAAGTACTGTTCTTACCATGAATCCTTCTCCACATGGAAACCCCTGTGGAGAAGCCACCCCTTGTAGTCTCCTGGTATGTTTGGGCCAACCCTGCAGGACACCTTCCTCCTGGCCTTCAGAGCCACCTGACAGATCCCTGCAGAGACCAGCCCAGGCAAGCCTAGTACCATGGAGAGATTTTATCCCAGAGAGGAAAAGGTAAACTTCTTATGGTCTCAAATTCTGCTCTCCAATTGTACACCTCTCTCCCTAAATCACACTGGAACCCAACTTGAAACTTTCCAGGCATCACAAAAAAAAAGCACTATGATTGTCTAGGTTAAAAACCATCCTCTATAACTTTGTACTGTTGTAATACCACAAAAACTTGGATTAATGCCTAGAAGTCATCTTCGTACACATGTCTATTCACTACAGCCTTTCAAAATATAGTCACTTAAAAGCTTTTTTGTCATTGTTGTTGTTGTTTCCTCTTAAAAGGATCATCCCCTCCAGCCCCAGAAAGGCAGCACACTGTAAGAATATAAAGGTTCAAAATAAATGATAGATAATAGATAGTATGGAGATAGGAAATAGAAAGTAGATAATAGAGTAGATAATAGAAACAGGGAGACAGGTCTTTCTCAGATGGGAAGGGGATCAAGAGATGAAGGGAGGAGGGGGGAAATGATGGGAAAGGGGATGAAAAAAGGAATTAAGGGGGCTGGTGAGATAGCTCAGCGGCATAAGCGCCTGCCTGGCAAGCGCAAGGTCCTGAGTTCAACTCCCGGACCCCCATAAAGGAAAAAAAGGGCCGGTGATATCGCTCAGTGGCATAAGCACTTGCTGGCAAGCGCAAAGTCCTGAGGTGGACTCCCGGTACCCACTTAAAAAAAAAAAAAGAAGGAATTAAGATGTTTTACATAAATGCGCCAACTCCACACAAGGAAGGTAAACATTATGTACTTCAAACATATAATGAAAAAGAATAAAAAGTTTTCCTTATATTGTATAGGAAAAATGACTGAGACATTTATTGATACTCTACTTACTATTTCATTAGGTTCATAAAATCTATGATAATTTTTAATAAACCTCAGACAACTTATGAGTATAACTGACTATTTAGCAGTTAGTCAATCACTTCTTATTTTTAAGGGTCACTTAAAATAAGTATCAGTTAAATGTAAGTATAGGGGGCTGGTGAGATGGCTCAGCGGCTTAAGTGCCTGCCCGGCAAGCGCGAAGGCCCAAGTTCAACTCCCAGAACCCACGTATGAAAAAGGGGCCGGTGATATCGCTCAGCAGCACGGGCGCCTGCTGGCGCGTGAGGTCCTGAGGTCGACCCCCCGGTACCCACAAAAAAAAAAAAAAAATAAGTATAATGGGGTAAGTTGAAGTCAAGACAAAATGTAGCTGTTGCCATCTCTGTCCTCCCAGCCAACAGGAGGAGGCAGACTTTCTGTTTTTCAGAGCTGTGTCGCATCTAGTTCAGGTTGTTGATAGTCCACAGCGGCCTATGTTCATTACCATTTAATAACCGCTTGGCCCCTGTCGGGGCTGACTAACTCCAAGTCTCAGCACTGACACCCACATCTGCTGCAGGTCTCTGAAACCCTCTGATCCCTACCCTTGTGACCATCTTGCTGGCTACCATGGGGTCAAAGGCATGGTAAGTCAACTGACCAGTTAGCTAATTTAAGAGTCACAGACATCATTACTGACGGAGGCCTTGAAGATCACAGGGTGAACCCACCTCCAACATCATACAATGGAAAGGAAGCCATAGGTCCCAGGGCTCCAAGCAACAGGGGTGACAGCAGCCACGGGGCAGGGTGGGTGTCTGTCCTGTGGAGGGTATGAAGCTCAGGTACAATCTCAGCCACACAGTGTGGTAGGCCAGCTCTACCTCAAATCAGAGCCTGTACCTCAGTTCTCTCATCTGCAAAATGGGGACAACAGGAAAATCTACCTCTTGCAACAGTTGTTAAGATTCAGTGAGTTTATATTTGTGATAGCCTTAGAATAGAGCCCAGCATCTTGGAATTGCTACAGCTGTTTGTTGAGTGAGCA
The DNA here is from genome assembly GCA_028451465.1 of Erethizon dorsatum. Classification (NCBI taxonomy): domain Eukaryota; kingdom Metazoa; phylum Chordata; class Mammalia; order Rodentia; family Erethizontidae; genus Erethizon; species Erethizon dorsatum. The sequence continues at coordinate 105,029,271 of CM051822.1, forward strand.
AATAAATAAATAGCCCTTTAAGAATAATAGTGCTTTTGACTTTTTCTTGGTTAAAGCTGAAGAATTCTTTCTTCAGATAAAATCTTATATCAATGCCATATCTATCTACCTATCTACTTAGATATGTGTACATATATATAAAGAAAATCTTCACAATTATTTAACATTGTTATCTGAGTGTTCCTTTTACTTTGTCAGATACAAGTGAAGCAACTGTAGTTATGGCAGCTGACTTGGAGCAGCCTTTGGGTTGAGGCTTGTGGTGGTGGGACTGGATTACTGGCCTTTGTTAACCCCAAAAGCATTGAGGTTACAGAGCTGACTCCAGTAGTCAGGAGGTGGTGCATGCATAGTGGTTAGACCAGCGCAGGAAAGCTGTGAGGCAAACGATCACTTTGCCTGGTGCCCTGACTGTCCCTAGAAGATGTAGCCTCTGCCTAGACGGGAAGCCCACACAGCTGCTCTAGAAAGTGAGGGCAGAACTCTCCCATGTTCTAAAACTACAGCCCAGGTCACCACGGACCACAGTGGGCATCTAAGAGGAACCTAGGATTACCTGTCACCCACAGTGACGGGATGGTCTCTGGATCAGGCAGTGGTCATGTAGAATGTCTGAGGAATTTGCCGGCAGGCTTAGAAAAACGGGGGAGGGGAATGTGGCAGGGGGACTTTGATCTCAAAAACAGGCAGCAGAGCACATTAAGGAACCCATATATTACTGTTTTTGCATTGCATTTCTTGAATGTAATGCAAACAGAAAAATATAAATTAAAACTTCAAGGTAAAAATTTTAAGATATCTAGGAACTTTTTTTTTTCCTTTTTTAAGGTCACAACTATTTTCCTCCTCACAACGTGACTGTTGGGTTTATCTGGTTATTTGTTTTGCAATACAGTAAAATGTCGCCTCTTCAGATTCTGCTTAGTGAGAATCCAGGACAGTTCAGACAGAAATACGGCTGCACTCAGTGTGAGCTTCATAGAAAAGGAAGATGAGAGGCAAACACAGAAATTGCTTCTAGGTGCATAACTCACAGTGCTGCAGAGGCTTTCCTTGATTTCATTGGTGGGACTTTATGGATTGTGGTGATCCGTGTTGCAGACCACCCAATATGAAAATAAACTCCACTGCTAACTCTTTCAGCACACACAGACAAACAGAAAGAAACCAAAAGGAACAGGCAAGCAGACCACCCTTCACAAGGAGCAACATGTGTGGAGGTCACACGGTGGGGGGTTTACACTGCAAGAAGTGATGTGCATGTAGATTACATGGTGGGAGGTTTGCACCGCAAAGGATGATGTGGGAGGGCCACACAGTGGGGCCTTTGCACGGCAAGGTGTGATGTGCAGGGCTCACACTGTGCAGGGTTTGCACTGCGAAAGGCAGTGTGTGGGGATCACGTGGTGGAGAGCTTGCCGTGTCTCCAGACCATGAGTGCTATGGTAGAAGGCAGCTCTTCAGAGCTGGTAGAGGAGAAGTTCGAGCCTTTGTCTCGACCTATTTAAGGTCATCCTTCAGCTGGAAGTGTAGCTCAGTGGTTTAGCTTGTGCAAAACCATGGGTTCAATTCCCAATACCTTAAAAAAAAAAAAAAAACTTCATCATTCAGTCCAATTATTCAACATCTTTTTGAAGCTCATTCAGCATTCATTCAATAAACATTTATAAAAAGTCCAAAGTGAAGACTAAGATGAGAAGAACAAAAGAGATAAGTTTCTTGCTCTAAAAAGCCTCCAATCCTAGGGAACAAGACACAAATTAAACTATAAGGAAGTCGATGAGTGGCAGAACCCACAATACTAAGGGTCTCTGAGAGATTCACAAGAGGAAAGGAATGCGTTTCACCTTCTAAAACAAAGGGGCACCTGCGCACAGCCTTAGGGGATAGCAAGGAATTCATTTAATGGAGAAGTTAGAAAAGAATATTGTACAAAGAGAAATGGAATCAGCACCCCTCCTGGCACGGTGGGTGTTCAAAACTCCTGTGAATCAATGTCAAGAAGCACATTTTTCTCCTTATCCCCAGGAAGCAGCCGATGTTCCAAGACTTGGAAAACCCAGAATATTTGTTGAAAACTGTAAATCAAAAGCTGAAAGAATATGACTCGTTTAAACCTCATCAGAAAAGTTTTTGAAAGTGCTGTACACCAGGAATAGAAACTTCTTTAGACTCCATTGCATCCTTGTTTCATTGCAGTCTTAAACAAAATACCTCTTGGTGAAGGCAGGTCTTCAGATCCCAGCGAACACTTCATAACTGTCCCGTCAGGCTGAGAGCCCTGACAGGAGAAGGCCCCCAGGGTAAAGTCTTTAGATTTCCCATAGATACTTCTTTCAGATAAACGTGATTAGGAAAGTTGGAAGATGGAATGAAAAAAAGAAAATCGTACCAAAGGCAAGTCATCACATCAAGGGTAACGTCAGAACAGTCGAGGTACGAAAAAAGGAACAAAGCGGTTCTTTGCTTCACTCCAAAAGAAATAAAGTTTGCTTTATCCAAATGATTTCATTATTAAAAATTTTAAAACACACAAGAACACAAGCCTATTCATCATAAAGATATGATAAATATTCCCTGTCCCACACTTGCGCTATTCCATTGAGTTATCTATGAAGAATAAGTAGATAACGTGAAACTAGTGGAGTGGATAACCAAAATTAGAACCACGTTCTGTGTAGGTTTCCCTGAAAACACTCATTGGAGCTCTAAAGAGGGCTGAGAAATACAGGGAGCTGAAACTCAGCTGGTACTCAGATGGTACTGGGGGTAAGGGGGCTGAAGATTGAGAAGAGAGAAAAAGGAGAGCCCCGCTGATGGGTGCCTGTTTGAAATGCCCTGTGCGGGGGAGACTCTTCATGCACACAGAGTTGCATAACGCAGCCCTCAGGTGTGAGGAGCTCTGTCCTCCTGTCTCATAGAAGGACAGCCATGCTCATTTGAAGTGAACCCAAACAAATTTTGAAACTCAGAAAGCATCACTTCACTCTTCTTGAGTGCTGCACTGGCTGATTCCCTGTTCCGGCCAACCCTTGCCAAAGTACACAGGGAGGCCTGTTCTCACGGTGCTGCCCGGACCAGGAGCAGGAAGTCCCAGGAAGCGTCTTGTGAAATCTTAGCTCTATTTGCAAACCCAGAGATTTAGATAAAGGCCATGTGATGTCCTTAACTGTTAGGTGCTTCTGGAAGCCCAGGTCTACATCCTGGAGGCAGGAACACCATCTCCCAGTGACTTCTTGGGCTCAACCATGGGCTCCCTCCCCTCTTCTCCTCCAGCAGCACTGAGGAGGCTTTCCTTTGGGCTTCCTGCACTTTCACTACCTACAGCCCATGTCACCTGAATGTTCCATCTACAGAACTTCTTGCCTCGTGTGATGCTTTTATGTTAAAATGGAGACTGAGGGTGACAAGCAGCAGCAGGCTGAACATTTTTGAGCTCTGATCCCTCACCCAGTGCTGTATTGGGCACCTGGCTTAATCATCATACCACTCTGTGAAGCCAGTAGTATTAGCCCATTTTACAGATAAGGAAAGTACAGCCGAAAGAGTTTCAAAATAACTCGCCACAGGTACATAGCTTGAGTCAAGGAGTCAGAACTTGACTCTGTTTCTCCAAAGACTACCCACTCAGCTCCACACTAAAGTGGCCATGAGATTTTGTCCAAAAAAGCAACATCTCTGTTTGTACAGTCCACATCCTGAGCCCTGTCTACCTTTGATGATGGCAGGATCTGGAGTCCGTGAGGTCACAGGCAGGACACAGTTGTTTTTTATTTCATTATCTTCATTATTCTGTGCCATCAGGAAGAAGACCCAGAAAGTGTAAAACAATTTTCCAAGAAGAGCTAACATTTTGAAGTCTTCCTGTTGACCCTCGGAAGTGAAACTAGATTATGAGGCCGCACATCCTACACCCACCTTCTATGGGGGACCTGCATGGCAGTCATCTCCTGGCTTGCTGAGCACATCCACATGACTGGCCTGCGCATGCCAGCCCATGAGGTCCTGTCTCTGTCTCTAAACAAGCACTTGTCCCCTAACCATAAGCCCACCACCTCAGCTACCTGAAATGTACTCCCTGGAGTGCAGACATGCAAAGAAGATTTTCAGTTTTGTTGGACTTGCGGTGTAAGAACCGGAGTCCTCAGCCATCTGGTCTTCCCTGTGATCTAAGGTGCATTGTCTTGTCATTTGGAGAACTGGGAATCCTCACTCTGCACCTCAAGCAGGAGCATAAATTTCTTCCCAGTAAAATCCTGAATCAGGCATGGGGTACTGGGAGATAAGAAACACTTAGGTTGGGAAAAGGTGTGGAAGAGGTAAACTTCTCTCCTCCCTTTCCAAACTGCTCTCCCCATGGAACCAACCGCAAACACAGGATGGGGCTGGTATGCAGAGAGAGGATCATAAACCTAGAATACTTGGGCAGGATGGTGTTTTGTCAGTGCATCTGGCATCTTCCTGCTTCTGTCTTTTCCGGGTTTGCTTTTGTTGGTGGTGGTCATGTGGGAAAGGGATTATTGAGGGCTCTTTGCCAATCAGAGTTTGTAATATTTGGGAACCTTTACATATATGGAGATTGCTAAAGTGCCTAGCAGGGGAGAAGGGATGTCTTCCTATCCTACAGCTTTCTCTAAGTCCTAAAAATAACCCTAAAGCTTCTGAAGTCTTTAAAAATATCTCTTTCAGGGCTGGTGAGATAGCTCAGCAGACCTGGTATGCGTGAGGTTCTGAGTTCGACTCCCGGTACCCGCATGATGTTCAAAACACACACAGGCCTCTTTAAATGGGCAGCGACTTCCACTACCAGAGGCTGCTCCCTGGGAGCCAGCCCACCCTTTGCTGAGTGGAAAATGGTGTCCCTATGGCTGCTGGCTGCCACTTACACTTGGTCGTCCTTTGACACTGCAGTCAGTGAAGAAGTTTGCTCCCTCTGCCAAAGAGCTGGCTCTTGGCCCCAATCTGCCATGATGAAGTCTGCCCAGATGGGTTTGGAAGACATCTGTGGTTTAAATCAGATGTGAAGGACAGTTCTACAAATAAACTGTTGAGGAAGGAACACCACTCACTTATCTACCACAGATCACTCACCCTGTTCCCTGGGAGAAATCAGAATACTAAAAGACTTGACTGTGTCTCATCTTCCCCTATATCTAACTGATCCTTTGAAGTATTCCTTAGAAGGTTAGACTGTCAGAGCTGCAAAGAGAGATGACGAAGTCCACTTATAGGGAAAGGAGACTGAGACCCGGACCTATGTACTATGAGAACCGTATTTCCCATCAGCCAGGGCACATTGTCTGACAAGTATGAGTGAGCCTGGGGAGGTGATGGGAATATTTGACACTGGAACTTTTCCAAATAAATTGGGATGTGGACTTATGCTGTAGGAATAAGACAATAAACTATGCCTTCCTGCATAGCTCAACAGACTGATGTAAGTATAGCAGATAATAAATATGACACACTGCGAAATAAACTGCAAAGCAAGAAATTTCTCCTGTGACTGCCTGCTCAGCTGTTTCCTCATGGAGTCTTTACACCCAGCACACACTTCTCCCCTCCATTTACTTTCACATGTTCAGACTGTAGGATTGAGATCCAATGCCACAGTAAGAGTCTGGGGTTAATCTGACCTGGATTCAAATGTAATACATTTCCCATTAACCTACTACCTTTTAGTAGTTATATGACAAAGAGCAAATTCCCCCAGGAGATATGGTTTCCTTGTTCTACATGGGAACAATAATTAAGATTTAAAATAGCAAATCCAAATGCATTTATAATATATCATGATTTCCTCCCATTTAATATTTTCCTTATTAGTTAACAGAGGATACACAGATCACACCACGGTGCTGGCGATTCTCTTTATTTTCCCAGTTATTTATTTATAATTTTGGATCAGCCTTTGCCTTCACATTTTGTCTTTCCTGAGATGTTAGTACAGAAAAATAATGGAAAGGTAGGAGCAAAACAAGAAGGGGGAAAATGAGTGAGCAAGGAAATGGAATGAATGAAAATGACAGCAACCCTGTGTCCCCAGTGCCTGGCATGTAGTAGGTAGCTGTTTAATGGAAATGTATTACAATAAATGCTATAATCATCATTATCATTATAAATATATTATAAAATAATATATTAATGGAATAAAAGCTAAAAATTAAATGTGTAATGTAAAAGAGGAATAAAAAGTAAGAGGCAGATGGGCCCAGGGAATAGGAGGCCATTTAGATGAGTTCTGAAGGTTAGTAAAGGTTGAGAGGGAAGAGGGTGGGAACGGGACTTGGAAGAGTCTTCTCACAGTGAAGGTGAAGAGTGAAAACACCTTCAGGGCAGACTTCATGAATGTGTGATCTGTGCCGTGGCAAAGGGCCTTGGACTGAGAGGGCGCCACACAGTGTTTAATTCTCTGCTGTCACCATCTTGACATTGTTTTCACTTTTGAACAAGAGACCCCTCATATTTATTTTACACTGGGGCCTTCAAATTATACAGACTATTCTGAATGTACAATGGTGTTTTTTCCTCTTATTCTAGAAAAACATCTATTAGTTAACATTTCAGGTATTCATACAGCTTCTCCCACCCCCCCGATTGAGTAACTTGATAGAAGTAATGCTTAGGGAAAAAAATCACTAGGAAGGGGTAAGACTGATGGACAAGGAAAGAAAAAGCAATTTGAATCTGGTTTTCCTGGAGAGGTGTCTTTCCTCAGGAAAACAGTTTGTACTAGGTGACAACTGAGCTATTTATTATAAACCAGGATAAAACAGAAATCCCGGGCCGGTGAGATGGCTCAGCGGCATAAGAGCCTGCCTGGCAAGCGTGAGGCCCTGAGTTCAACTCCTGGTACCCACATACGAAATAAGGGCCGGTGATATCACTCAGCGGCACGGGCGCCTGTTGGCGCACGAGGTCCTGAGGTCTATCCCCGGTACCCACCAAAAAAAAAACAGAAATCCCTGTCATGGAATGCAAGCCACAGAATGGATATTTGGTGACATTCCAAGAAACAAAAAAACAAAGATCATGCAAAAACCAGGACCCAATGGGTTAACTTTTTTCCATACCAAACAGTAGGGTCTCAAAGAAGTTTTACACTGAGCGAAACATCTATCCACAATATGACAGCAAGGACTGGCTTTCAAGTCTCTGTGTAAACATCACAGCTGACTTTGGACTTTGGGAGCTCTTCTGAAAACCTTATATTTTATTTTCAAATGACATCCCCCCCTGCCAAGAAGTTACATTATTTTCCCTTCTTTAAACAAGCAGTATGGGTAATGGCATGATGACCGCATTTCATTTCTTCTGTTCAGCTTTTTCCATCCCCAACACGACCTCCATGAGGCCAGATGGCACCAAAGCAATTGCTAGTAAGTCAATACATCTGGCGACATTCCTGAAACGACAAATCTGATGGAGCAACATCCAGCCCCTACACAAAGCCTCTTTTCAGAACATTTTCACTGGTACTTGTCTGCTATAAGCAGAACCTAATGTGTGAAAACAAAATAAAATTGAGCTCTTTCACCGCCCCATGCTGAAGTTTCATTTTAGCTGCTCTTGTTAATGCGACTCTCTCATCTCCTCGCCCCACTTTTGCGCCTCTCACCTGAGACATGCACATTCCGTCTGACACCAAAGGCCTGAACCACGGCCTCTAATCGCTGACTTGTCAGAGCTGCCCAGGCTTCAAGGCAGGCTGCAATCACAGCTCATTTAGGAAATGATCTGCAGAAAAGAATCAGCGAGGGAAACGAGCCTCAGAAAGAATCAGAACCTGCCCCTATGCCAATCTTTCGCCAGTGGAGTTTATGAGTTCGGTCTGAGAATAACCTCTGACCCCCAGATGGACAGTGATGTGTTAGAAAACTTTTGGCCTGATCACAAAAACTGATGAGATGTGGCAAAAAGAAAAAAAAAAAAAAAAAAAAAAAGACTGCTGGAATTCATATGTTTGTAAAATGTAAAGGAACTTTCCACAGTGACTCAGGTGGGTTTGCCCCTATCCCGCCCATTTTTAGCACTATCCACCAGTGAAAGTCTCAGCCTGGTAGAGATGTCATCTGGGCTACTTTAACCAGCATTTTCTCACTCAACTACACTGTACTGAGTGCCAATGAGCTATTAGACTTCAGGATATAGTAAAAATCAATATAGACATGATTTCTATTTTTATCCATACAGTAAATTACTTATAATCAATTTACTCTAGTAGGAGACACATAATAAACAAGAAAACAGTGGAATATGCTAGCTCTTTCCAGTAGGAATGAGTGTATTGAAGCAAATAAATAAGCATATATAATAGAAAAAGAGAAAGTTACTGGAGTAGTAAGGGGATGGCTTCAGAGAGGACTATAAGGGAAGTCCTTTAGCATGAATCTAAATGATACGGAGACAGCCAGCCATGCAAAGTTCCAGCAAAGAACACTTCAGGCTAAGCTATTTGGCTTGAGCAGAAATCCTGGGGAGAGAATGAACTTGACTCAAAGAAGGAGGGAACTAATGAGCCTGGGGAGACAGCTGGAGAGATAAAAGAGGAAGCAAAAGGCTTTGTTGGCCATAAAAAGGAATCTAGATATTGCTCTAAGTCAGTGGTTCTTAATGGAGACATACTTGGTTGTCATGGCTTGGAAAGTGGGTGATGCCACTGGCATCTATTTGAGTAGAGACAAGGGGTACTGCTAAACATCCTGCAAGACACAGGACAGCCCCTGCCCTGCAACAGTAAATTACCTTTCCCACAATGTCAATAGTGCTGGTATTCAGAAACCCTGCTTTAAGTGTCATGGGGAGACAATAGAGACACTCAATCAAAGAAATGGGATGACATGGGAAAAGTATACTGGAAATCAAAATATGATATGAAACTCACCACTGACTACCTGACACATTAACGTGTGCACAAAAGCATCATTCTCCTTCTGGAGAATAACATATCAGTGCCATATTCCCACTCGCAAAATGTCCCCCAGAACAGGCACCACCAAAGCTCACACTTCCAGCAGCAATAGCCAGCTTGACATCACTTCGTTGCTTGCTCACCTTGGCCATCTTCCCATGGCACATGTGGCTTCACTCTCCGATTCTAAGTGACATTTGAGTTCCACACAGGTTTTTAAGACTGTTGAAAATGTGAATGGCAGAATACTCTTTCCCCTTCACAACTTGGTCCTGGTCATGGGCTCCGGATGCTTTGGCAGGAATTCACAGACACGCTGTCTATCCCCAGGGTGGAAAGGCAAGTTCAAATTCTGGCTATGCCTAGCCCAGCAATTCCACTTAGTAAAAGGAAGTCACTCTGAAATGCATTCAACACCAAACACAGTAATGTTCTATTTCCTTCCTTCAGGAGCACACAGGAATAAATTTAATTCAGCATCACCAGGACCTATTAATCACCAGAAGTGAAGATAATAAATGGCATTTCTTATATGCAATGTGAGTTTCCTTCTATGACTATTAATTTCCTACAGGTTCCTTCCCTACTAATTCTACTCTGCTCTACCTCTCTTATTCCTTATTTCCTCCATCATAAAATATAGAAAATGTCTCCTCCATGTACTTATTAATGTGTTGGTATGAAGCCACTGCTTAATCATTCTATATTGAATAGTCTATCATTTGTATCTAGATTGCAAGTTTCCTTAAGAGTAGAAACAATCCCAGCACTAAAGAGGCTGAGGCAGGAGGATCACTGCTAGGCCAGCCTGGGTTACATAATGAGTTCAAATCCAGCCTGGACTATTTGGCAAGACCTTGTCTCACAAAATAAACAAACAAACAAACAAATAAATAAATAAACAATAAATAAACAAACAAAAAAGTATAAACAATATCTGGCCATCTTTGAACAAATATCCATCCTTCAAGTTTGCTATAAAAGGGTTAAACCCTTTAAACGGTCTGGATTTGTTTTATTAATACGGAGCACTTCTTTCTTTGAAGTCAAACACTAGAAGAATTTAACAAAGCGTGTGGTGTATTCAGCATCTTAGCAAGAAATGAAAAACATATTCAAAAGCCATACCAATTGAGTATTTGGATTATGGGCCCAGCAAAATTGAAACTAGGCTGTAAATATACAGACACACATTACATTTGGCCATAAGTTCGGAAGCTATTTGGAAGTCAAAAATGAAAAATGTGTAGTGTTTCCATTCAAGTTTTACTAAATGCATGTTTTACTGACTCATTTCACTGATTTCATAAAAACATTTTGGGTTGTTTTTTAATGCAACCACATTCTCAATTTAAAGGTATAAACTATGGGAAAATTACTTTAGAGAAGAATTTGTTAATGCCTAATGAAGTTGGGGGTGCGCTTCCTTATACATGCACCTCCATAGACTCTTCTACAAATGTGCATTGCCATGCACAATAGCATGAGTGCTCACTATAGCTCTGTGACCATGGAAACCAATTGTCCTTCAGGAGGTGTACAGGCAAATAAACTATGCTTTAGTTCTTTAATACAATTTCATCAGCAAGTAAAATGAACTAACTAAACTTATGAATACCTACACCGTTTATTTAAGTTTATTTATTTATTTTTTATGTGGGTACCGGGAGTCGACCTCAGGACCTCGCACTTGCCAGCAGGCACTTGTGCCGCTGAGTGATATCACCGGCCCTTTTTTTCCTTTATGTGGATTCCAGGAGTCGAACTCAGGACCTTGCACTTGCCAGGCAGGCGCTTATGCCACTGAGCTATCTCACAGGCCCTTATTTCAAGTTTAAAAGCCTGTGATTATTTTTTGCTTATGGATACATATACCCATGGATTAAAACCATGGTGTAAGTGGTCTGGAGGCACCAAATAAGGGTAATGATACAAAAAAAGTGGACAGTGGCAGAACTTATGGGTGACCAGATGAAGGACCTGACTTAAGCTACATCTGTAGTATGCCCTTTCTTTATTTATTTTTAGTGGGCTCTGGAGCTAATTTAATAATAATTACTTTCAATGTTGGTAGATAATGACTATTTTCTGTGCTCTTATTTCTGTGAAAAGACCAATAAACTTCAAATATTTTAAAGCCAAAACTGAAGCCAATTTCTGAAAGTTAAATGTTGCTGTTTTGCCATACTAGAGCAAACAGCATATCTCCACTGGTTATAATTCCTGCTTCCCTAGTCACCTCACACCCCAATTCCACAGAGTGCAGTGCTGTGTTTACCCCAGCCCCTCACCTCTACCTGTGAACTACTCTAGAAAACCAGTTATTGATGATGAAGGTGCTCGGCCTGTGAAACAGGAAAGGGATTTGAGAAAACATAAAACCTAGATATCCTCTCAGGTGGACTTTTAAAAGTCAAAGTGAGCAAATGCTTCCTCCAAAGATGCAGAACAGTCATGCTGATACCCTGAGGACTTAGAATAGGAATGGCAACATTAGTGACAAAATCAGCACATGGTGCTGTGCTAGGCTCTGTGCTAGGGCCAGTGGTGGCTAACTTATGGTACATGTGCCGCAGTAGGCTGTTTGTATCATTGAAAGCTCTAAAAGGTTCACCGTCACTGTGCTAGGACTTAGCCCAAGTGCTTTCTACCTTCACTAACTATGGGAGCCCACACCAGATGGGGTAGGTCCTGTAATTATCCCTCTATCACAAGTGGTAAAACTGAGGCCCAGGGCAGTCAAGTTACTTATCCAGGGTTATCCAGCTGGTGGTGCTGGCAAAATCCTACTGATGATCTTCCCAGAAACTTATTCACTTATAGCTCTGGAGGCCAGAAGTCCAAAATTAAGATGTCTGCAGGGTTGGCTCCTTCTGGAGGCTCTGAGGAAAATCTGTTCCATCCACCCTGTGCTATAACTACTAAGGTTAAACTGTTAGCTAGGTCCTTTAGTATTCTAGTAGGATACTATAGCAAGTTGGCCCTAACTGAGGATTTGAGTTTTAGCATACAGACATTGGTTTCCATCTTCCTGCCAGTGTTTGGAAAACATGCCTGTATTTCTTGCTACTTTCTTGAGAATTGGGTCTTGATCAGTATAAGGTTTAGAATGTGCCTGGGAGCTGGGCGTGGTGGTGCATGCTTGTAATCTCAGCACTCGGAAGGCTGAGGCAGGAGAATCGTTACAAGTTCGAGGCCAGCTTGGTATACATAGTGAATTCAAGGCTAGCCTGGACTACATAGCAAGACGCTGTCTCAAAAAAAAAAAAAAAAAAAAAAAAAAAAATGTGTCTGGGACATCATCGCTAAAGACAGAGGTTGATTCCATCTCCAAGGTGCCAGAGGAAGAACAGAGAGGAAAGGAGTCCCAATTTTTAACCCAGGTGACACCAAGCTACATGTCACATAACATGCCCAGATAGTAGCCGAATCGAGTCAGAATACAGTAACCTTGTGGGAGAGTGAAGAAAACCAAACCCTGGGTGCTTACACATTATCTGCACTTAAAACCAGTAGGAATAGCTATCATTTATTGGCCCCTGTTAAGTCCTAGCACTGTATTACCCCCTTGATCAGACAGAAACCTGTGAGCGCCACATCATTATCTCTACATCACAAATGCTAAAACTGCATCTCAGATGGTTAAATCATTTGCAAAGCCTCACAGTGCCAGAGCTGGAAGTTGAATCAGCTGCTCTAATTTCCAGTCCTATTTCCTCCCCCCATACCTACTGACTCTTCTTCATGGGGACTTGTGGTAGGTTGAATAGTGTCCCCCAAAAGGTGTTCAAATCCTAACTGCTGATACCTATGACATAACCTTATTTGGAAAGAAAGTCTCCATAGCCGTAATTACAAATCTCCAGATGAAATCATCCTGGATTTAGAGTTGGTCCTAAATCCAGTAACTGGTGTCCCTATAAGAGAAAGGAGAGGATTTGTCACACATACACACATTGAAGAAGGCTGCATGAAGAACCATGTAAAGACGCAAGATTAGAGTTGAGCTGTCAAAACCAAGAGCTCCTGAGTCCTCCAGCAGCTGAGAGAGAGGCCAGGAACGGATTCTCTTCAGAGCCTCCAGAAGGAGCAAACCCTGCAAACATCTTAATTTTGGACTTCTGGCCTCCAGAAATGTAAGTTAATAAATTTCTGGTGTTTTAATCCCACCAAATTTGTGGTAATTTGTAGTAGCAACTCTAGGAAACAAACACTTGACAATTACAGGGGGCCTAGGAAATTTGTAAGTTTCATCAGGAAATACTACAGACAACCTTCGAAAGAATCATAGGAGTTCCACAGTTGAAGTCCCAGCTGCCTCTCAAAGAATGCCCATAATTTTGCACTTTAAAACACAACAGAGTGCTCGCTTCAGCAGCACATATACTAAAATTGGAACGATACAGAAAAGATTAGCATGGCCCCTGCGCAAGGATGACATGCAAATTCGTGAAGTATTCCATATTTAAAAAAAAAACAAAAAACAGAAAGTGTGTATTCCATAAAGAGTTTGCAATTTCTGCATGAGAGAGTTACAATTTAGTATCATTTGGGGCTCAGTCTTCAATAACTGTTCTATTGACATGGAAAGTCATGGGACTGTCTGGGAAGATGCATCACCGACACGGCCGACTATCTCCACTCCAGATCAAAAGGGGGGATACACTTATTTGTAAGCACTGTGACACATTTGCCACACACCGCATTCTAAAGTCTTCAGTCATAGTTGCAATACTTTTAGACAAGTCTTTGAATTCCAGCAAATCCAGATGTTTAAACATCACTGCCTTGTAAAGAGATCCAAGCTATTAAAAAAAAGTAAGATGTGTCTGGTTTCTAAGGCCCAACACCATGACACACTGGGAATTTTCTCCCAGGAAAAGAGTTAAAGTCACCCAAGGTCCTACCTCTGGGGGCCAGGGTGAGCATGGAAACTGTGGTTATCATTCTCAAATAGAAGAGCCTTGTAGGGCCATCTTGCATGAGGAAGGCAACAGAAATGGGATCCGTGGTGACTGCTGCCACTTGTCATAACAGCAGAGATTATGGTTTTATAGTCTAAACACTTTTAAAATTAGTGTCTTCTTGACATTTTCTCAGGTGCTTAATGAGGTGTTAGAGTCTTTAACCAGATTCAAGCCATGGACAACGTTTTTGCACCTAAAATAGACTTTGGGTGAGCTTTCTAAAGGAAAACATTGCTATTGAAAATATTTTCACTTATATCTGAAAAATCCTGAGAAGCAATACTTTTCTCTGAATCTCTGCTTCAAGGAAATTGTTTCTTCACACCAAGTGGTATAGGAAGTCTTATAATAAGGGTAAGTGAGCTCACGGAATGATCTGCATGTAGCAGACATGTTGATGTACACCTGTGATCCCGGCACTCTGGGAGGCTGAAGCAGGAGGAGGGAAAGTTTGAACCCAGCCAGGACAACTTAGCAAATAAGCAAGACCCTTTCTAACAAAAAAAGGGAGGGAGTCTGGGGATGTGTCTCAGTGTAAAAGTCCTGGGTTAAATCCCCAGTAGGGAAAAAAATAAATAAATAAAAGCCTGCTCTGCCTGTATGAGGGCACACCTAGGGATTTTGTCCCACAGTTATCAGGGCTACCCAGTTGCCACAAGTTGCCTGAACTCTAATTGCTTTTATTTTAGGTCCTGAGGTCTTTCAGGTCCTGCTTCATTCCCACACAGACCTCTGTTGAATCCAACTTCCCCCATCCAGAATCAGCCAAAAGGGTCCAGGTCCTGCTTGTGATGTCTGAACAGCTGACAGCTTGATGGGGGACACTCTGGGGTATGGATGTGAAGGCAGAGAAGGAGGTGCAGAGAAAGGCCTGTACAACTGCAGGATTCCTGGTGATCTTAACCTACATTCGCAGAAATAACAGGTCTGTGACCCTGGGTAGGAAAAGAAGTAATCCACATCTTCCCTACCCTCTACCTGGAACTTGGCATTTCCTGCAGTTATGAAAGTAGCCCAAAAACCATGATAATATTTGGAAAAGTAGGTATCAAAACTATTTCAGATCACACTACAATGGTTGCCAAACTCAGAATTTCTTTTATTCTCATCACTGTTGCAAAATGACGTTAAGAATTGACCTGGCTCTAGCTGTTGTCATTTAATGTCTTAAGAGGATATATATATATATATATATATATAATGAATTTCAAAGATTTCAGAGATGTTTTGGTAATTTCATTTTGATGTACTTTGTTTCCCTTATCATCTTATGTACTTTATTTCATGCATTTAAGAACCTTGCTTGGAGACTGCTGAGGGGTCCGGGGCACACATACAGGTGAAGAACAGACCCACAGCCCACCCTTCGCTGTGCAGGCTTTCACCTCCCTCAGTGCCATCTCGCAGCCCCACTGGATCCTCTGAGACAGGAACAGTGCTGCTCTCTGGCCCACTCCCTTGCTCTCAGCATAACCCCATCCCTCAGCAGAATCCTATTGCTTAGCTAAGAAGACACGCCACTCCTTCCCCACCTCCCAATCCCATAATTACTCTGGCACTTTACTTCTTATTGTTTACACCACTAAAACAATATCATTTTTTGGTTTCCAGATACAAAATGATATGATATTAAATATGCCACTTCTTAAACATCCTGGACTCCATTTTATGGACACTGCAGGTAAGTGGAGATGTCTACCACAGTAGCCTCTTTCCTCGCTGCCCACTGTATCTCTCCCACACAACCCCAAGTCTCAGCATCCCATATCTTCCCCCTTATCCTGCTTCCAGAATCAAGTAGAGGCTGCTTGGCATGGTAGGAAACTGTGACCTTTAATCATGGTATGTCAGCTTGAATGGGTTAAGAAATACCTAGAAGATTAGGGGAATGTAGCTCTGACTGTGTCTATGGATGATGAAATGTAGGCAGTAAACTGAGGGGGAGAAGACCCCTCCTGGAAGTGGGCAGCACCAACCACTGGGCGTGTGGCCTGGACAGTTTAAATGGGAAAGGAGAAGGAAGTGCCCCCATTTTGGAAGAGCTCCATCTTCGCTGTCGCATTTGAACATAGGTCTGCAGCTTCTTCCGTCTTCCAATGCGGCCTTGCACCAGCAACTCTACATTGAACTTCCAGGCCTTCAGCCTTGGAGTGGTGCTAACTCTTCTTCTGCAGCTCCCATATTCTTGGACTGAGCAGCTACTAGATCCTCTGGCTCACCCAAGTGCAGGTGGCCATTGTGGATTCTTTAGCCTCTGATCCCGTAAGCCTACCTAATAAATCCTTGCATAATTATATGTACATTTTCTACTGATTCAGTTCCTTTAGAGAACCCTAATACAGAAGCCTTTCAGAAGTCACATGGTGGCACCTGGGCTTTCTCACATCCACATCTGAAGCCCAAGTTTAGCATCCTCTGTGCCTTTTCCTGTGCTGCTCTACCTGGCCTCTGGTTCTACACACCTCACTTGTCAATGTCACACCATCCTCAAAGACCCAAATCCCATCTCCACTGTCCCAAAATACCTCCTCCAGCCCCTTGGGTGGAGTGACTCTCCCCACACAAACACACCTCACTTGCCTCCAGACATACCTTCCTGCCAACATCTGTGAAGCCTGCCTGACTTTATACAGCAGAATCAAAACAGAGGTCAGACAACTTACCTCAGCTCTGGGAGTCAAACAAGAAGGACTATGGTAATTCATCAGAAGAACAATGAAGGACCGCAAGAAATTCCTCCTGCCTGTGCACACATATCCGCTGCTCCCACCTGCCTCTCCTCCTGTGGGCACCTGTGTTCTTTGGAAATAGTTCTAGGGTTTTATCATTGTTGTTTGAGGCAGGGTCTAGCTATGTTGCCCAGCCTGGCCTCAAACTTGTAATTCTCTGGCCTCAGTCTTCTGAGTTGCTGGGATTGCACTGTGGCACTGTGCCTGGCTTCATAATTCTAGAGTTTAAAGATGCATACTTTTATAATGCCATGATACAGAACATAGCCAGCTTTCCTAAATGGAGCCTAAGTGGATGAAAGAACTGCTGCCGGAGGAAGTGGGCTGGTGGGATTTGTTGAAAGGACACTGAGCTCTGTTGTGTTCTAACTTTATGCAGTATCTGCCTGAGATGAAGTGTCCTCTCTTATTATTTGACTCCATCCCTAGACCTTGAGCCCCTAAAACTCATGAATGTGTTATTTATCTCTATGTCAGTAAAGGTTCTTAAAAGTGCTTGCCTCAACCTGAGCAGAGGGATCAAAGGCATCAACACTACCCACTGAATAAACTGTAATATTCCTTAACTCATCTTGTCTGAACATAAATAGAGACCTCTAAAAATACTTGGGATTAAATATATTCCTACCTACAAAAAGTATCACCCAGTGGATGAATATATCAGCTTTCAAAAATTCCCAAATCCAACATTTGTTTTTCCTGCATTACATATTAAGAATTATACTTCTTGATAAATATACTGATTTAGCCCAGCCCTAGCATCTCACCAGAAGTTTCAAACTTCTTTTCAAACTAGGTTCTCATCTCTCTGCCACCTGCCTTTAAAACAGCATATACTCATTTCAGTTCAGGCCTCTGGCCTAAAAGAGGAACAAAGCAAAAAAAAAAAAAAAAAAAAAAAAACAATAACAATGAAATATACACTACATTAATTGCAACAGGAAATGAGTTTTAAACAAAGTGAATGCTGCAGGCTGTGAGTTGCCTGGCTGCATTCTGAGCATTTCAAAGGACAAAAAAGAAAATTGGGAAAGATCAATATCAAGACAACAGTGATCTGCAACGGTAATAAATAAAGATGTCTTTCAAGGCCCATTAACCACTAATCACATCTTGGATCAAAACTAGCAGAACAGCTCCGCAGCTAATGCAGGGGCTGCCTTTGGGTCATCCTGAAATTCAAATGGGGCCGCCTTGGATTGGTTTCATGTTGATAAAACCTCCATTGTTTTTGTTGCTGATTGGGGGGGTGGAAGGCCTTGCAGAGGGTCTAACCATGTGCTCTGGGCTAAGGACCAGATAACTAAGGTGCCTTCCAACTGGGGTAGGGCAGATTCTGCAGGGAGAAAAAAGGGAACAGGTTATATATCATTCCTGAAAGGAGCTGCGGCCGCACCAGAATGGATTACACAGCTGAGCTACATCTTGCTACAGAGTTGGATTTCAAGGACTTGAGCCAGAGTTCCAGGTCTCTCCCACAAGGCCTTCCTCATATTTGGGGATAAAACACAGGAAAACAACATGACTCTAGATAAGGGGCCCTCCAACCTCAGGATAACCATTCAGTGAGTCCCGTCAAGTGATGTTATTTAACAGACGGTTCCGCACACTTGCTTTCTGGGTTAATCTAGCCTTGCTACTCAAAGTGTGGTCCACAGATCTGCAGCATCACAACTGGAAGACTGTTAGAAATGCAGAAGGTCAGGCCTCTCCATAGAATTGAGTCACAAGCTGCACGTTGTCCGGATTCGTGGATGATCTGTAGACATACGACAATCTAAGAAGCATGGTCCACAGCAACCCTTTTTACCTTAGCTGCACAGGAGAACCACCAGGAAGGTGTGGTGAGGGCTGCTGCCTACTGACATCTGCACTCCACCTCCAGAGATTCTTACAGGACTTGGATGAAGAGCTGGCATCAGTTTTTTAAAAATTGTCCGGAAGATATTAAATCCCAATAAATGTTTACTGAATGAATTGCATGAATAACCTGATTGAACCACACGCTTAATATGACCACTGAAACTCTGCCAAATTCCCTAATTCAATGAAGGAGGAAGCAGAAAAAGGATTGAGAAAGACTTTAAAGAATACTGCCTTTCAAGTTCTGAGACCATATTTTCTTTTTTATTTTAAAGAAAGGCTCAGCATTTATTCTTAGAGTTATAGCACTAGACTTAGAAAATGAAAGCTTTTTTTTTAATCATTATTTCCTTCCTATCTCAAGTCAGTCTCTCTTCCCTTCACCTCAGTTTCTCATCCGCACAGACGAGAACACACTTATCGACTCTCTAGGAATAGGTCCCTGGTGTCTTCTGATTCAAAGAACTGTGCTCCTTTGAGACCACAACCCATGCCATGGAGCCCCCTTGAATTGTGACAATTTAGAGATCATAGATGTGCAAACAGGAGGTTGTTACAAAATTGGTTGTAAATAATTGGGCATGTGCCAGACTGTTGTGTGAATTCCATGAAACAGTGAGAGGGACGATCTGTTTCCTAATCAATGGCCTAATCCAGATCACCAATGCCCTACTCGAAAATCTAAACTGACCTTCCACTTCCAACAATCTCACTTGAAGATACACCTTCAGCAATATGAAAACATATATGCCCACATTTAGTATATGTCATTTAGTACAGCATTTTTTGTAAGGGTAAAATATTAGAAACAAGCTAAATGCGTATACGCAGGAAGAAGTTGAATAAACTATGATACATTGACACAAGGGACTATCTGGCTATTAACCAAAACAAAACCAAACATGAGGAAGACCTGTTAGTGGAATGATTTGCAGAACATACTGTCAAGTGAAAGAAGCAAAGCACAAAAGAGTATGTATATTATCCTGCCTGTATATCATGCTGCCCACCATATTTTTTTTTAAAAGGAAGACGTGTGCACTTATTTGCTAGGGTAGCTCTAACAAAGTAGCACAAACTCGGAGGCCTAAGTAACAGACATTTATTTTCTCAGGGTCTGGAAGCCAGAAGTCCAAGATCAAGGTATTAGCAGCCCTCTGAGGGTTGTGAGAAAGAATCTGTTCCACATCCTTCCCTGGACCCTGGCGGTGTGCTGGCGATCTCTGACAGTCCGTGGCTCACAAAAGCTTCACTTTCTCTCTAACTTCATCCTCGTGTGGCATTTTCTTCTTATGTCTGTGTCCAAATTCCTCTTTTTGTAAGGACACCAGTCATTTTAGATTAGGGCCCACACTAATGACTTCATTTTAACTAATTACCTCTCCAATGATCCTATTTCCAAAAAACGGGTGAATGGACAGTGAGTCATTCATAAAAGAGACTATAAGAAAATATCTGCTTATGTAGCTGCTCATTTGTGAAAAAAATAAAAATAAAGAGGAAGAGGTTAAACCAGAAACCAAAGAGCCTAGTAACCAAAGACAATTGAGAGGGGGGTAGACAAACAGTGAGTGGGGGGCATATAGAATGAGAAGGAAGTGACTCTCTGGAATTCTTTTTTCTATGTGGCACTTAATTTGAGAACCACAGTACTGTTTCAAATGTCCTTTCCATTCTGAAAAAAAACTAAACAAAACCAGATAAGCTGTGCAAGAAACACAAAATTCAATACAAACAGAACAAATGAGGTTACCTGTGTTACAAATAAGGTAACAACCACACTAAGGGGCTGGGGATGAAGAGAACTCACCTAAGGAACTTTGGAGACAGTATCCTGAGTGGAAATACAGGCTGAAGACAAAAATAAATTACAGAAATGCCGTGGTCTAGTTTCTGGTTAATAAATGCATTTCTCAGAGGGGTATGGATGCAATTTTGAGTTACTTTATGTGTATACTAGAACTGAACAAATAAAACAGCCGATAGCAGATGAGAGACAGGTTTCTCATTGTTGGAGAAAGAAGTTGAATAAGGAAGGAGGAAAGGTTGATATAACATCATGGAATCAAAGGACTTAGAACTGAGAGTGTTTTATATACACAAAGACACGGTGTGTGCAGAAGGCCAGATGCCTCTTACACATGGATTAACATACATATGTAATGCCTGGTTCATCTGCTGACAGGGCAGAAGTGAAGATACCCTGGTAGCAATGAGCAAACTTAGCACCCAGATATTGACTTCTAAATATTATTCTCCAATAAGACAAACTTGGGCTCCTTGGAGAAATGATTGAATTGAAGGGCAAAATATGGCATAAGCCTAGAAATATCTTGTGCCAGACAACAAGAAAGAACTAGAAAAATGAATAGAGATGGAAGCTTGTGAAAAATGCAAGAAACAGCCTCAAGGAGGTCTGGTGGCAGAGGTTAGAACACACTAAACCAAGTTTTAAAATGGTGGTATTAGATTTTAATCCGTAAAATAAATACCTATGTGTCTATAATGATGTAAATAGTCAAGTGAATAAATAAAAGGAAGAGAAGGGAGCTCATCCTTATAGAAGAATTCTAATTCATATATACAGAAGGACAGTGGGAAATAGAAAGTCAACATTAGATAAATGTCACTGTAAAAATTGCTACAGATATAAAGCCCAAGTGAATGCTAGAATTAGTAAAAAATTAAGAAAAACAATGCCTAGTGTAGCTTAGTCAAATTTAATAGAGAGGGAAAATAGTATGGTGAGTCCCAAGGGATGGAAGAAGGGGGAATTGTTGTTTAAGGGCAAAGGATTTTAACTGAAAGGATGAATGAACTCTGAGATGGATGGTGGCAGTTATTACACAACAACATGAATATGCTTAACACCAAAGAACTATACACTAAGGTGGTGAATTTTATGTTAGGTGTATTTAACCACAATGAAAAAGAAAATCAAAGGACCATAAAAAAGAGCAACAACTAATAGGGGACAACAACACCATCAGTTCAATTTACTATAAAATGTTTAGAGCTTCAGTACCTCTCCTCTGCATGATTCCACCCATGACTTGGCCGCCTTTCTGCCTTCCATCTCCCCAGCATAATTTATTCTTCACTGTACTCCCAAAGGAAGCTTCCAAGAGAATAATCACAGCCGCCCGATCCCACTTCAGTGTTTCGATGTTGGGTGCTGGTCAAGATGTTTCTAACATGAGTTTCTGTACAAATAAAGCTTCATTGCTCAAATTTATCCTCTTCATGGTCTCCCATAGGGTAAAGAAGGACTTGAATTTCTAAACCAATACATCAAATATAAGACTCATGATCTCTCGCCCACAAGAAGACCATCCCATTCACAGTCAAGCCTTGTAAGCCACGCTCTCTGGGACCCTGGGACAGTCTACTCCTCCACAGTTCCCCCCACACTTTGCTCTGAATTATCTTCTCTTCACCTCATGAAAACCTTTCCCAACAGCCTACAGGCAGAGTTAGTCATAGGTTGTGCAGGTCTCCCACAATTATCCCACAATGTTGTTTGTGATGATACTGTGGCCCTTACCACTTTATATCCATGCCTTCTTGCATAGCTGTGTCCCCAAAGAAACAAGGCTCTGGGGACACTGAGCATCTTATCAAGCCAAACCGAACTGTGGCAAGAAATGCCTGTGATTTCTAGCCTGTCACGCATGAGTATTGTAGCATCAGTTACGTTAGCCACTGGGCTGACAAGGAATAAGGACTTGAATTTAGTATGTTTGGGCTTCCAGCATCCCTATTCCCAACCCTTCCATGGCTTTTCCATTGTGGTCATGGAGACTTTACTTTCTCCATAGTCCAGGTTCTTTCAATTTCCCAAGTCCTTCTTTCAGTAGTATAAAGCACTTGGCTCGCTGTGCTTAATCCGCTGCCTTGGCCCTAGAATCCTGGCCCCAAGTTCCAAGTGGAAACTTCACCTCTGTTTTCTGGTAGGCAAGGATTTATGATGTCCAGGCACTCTTGCCTCTCTGGACCAGCCACTTGCTACACAATGGGACTTCCCAGTTGCCCTCCACTTCCTCCTACCCTGGCCACTTAAAATCCCCTCTCCATTCTTCTGGAATAAACTTGATCTAAAAACCTGGCTTCATTACTCAAGCCTTCCTGGTTCATCATTTCCACAAAATAGAAAAAGCATCCAGAAAACTTCTAAATTAATACCATAAAATCCTTAATATAGGTATGTAAGAAGGCAATGTATAGCCATCCTTCAGTATTAATTGAAGTGTGTTTGATCCCCACTCCCAATAAGGAAGTCCTAGACTTCAAAAGCAAATTATCTGATAAAACTATCACCCTCTGCCAACAGCCTATGGCTTTTAACTCCTTCCTCTGTCCACCTTGAGCCACGTATCTCTTGTAAGCTACATATTGTGAAAAACATACACCGTGAAAAATATCAGCACTTGTGAAAACTTACAGTATTCTGACCTACAAGTTAGGAGGAGGACCCAGTGAGTCTCTATGGGGCTCTCAGCCATTCACAGATTTGTATGAATTAATTAAATCAGATTACATTCCTCCCAGTTCCAACCTAATTGATTGCCTGCACTGAGGGAATAGGAGTTTTAATACAGGGTGAGATAAGAGTGTAATAACTTTGGCCCAGAGATCCCGTGAGAGACTAGGGCAGACTGGATGAAATGCTGCCATCAGGAATCAGGGGATCATGGCAGCATTCAGGTGACCAACACAGAAATAGCCACGGTGGTTCAAAACTGGCACGAGAAGTTTAACAAAGACCAAAAATGAACTTTGGAAAACCTCCTCAGCCTGAAATCATGAAAATACTCTCGAAATATAAAATCAAAGATGGAGTTTCTCACATCTGAGATAGATTTCTAGGCATTGGAAATATGAAAAGTCCAGAACATGAAGTAGCCTTTCCCAGAGGTCGCAGAGTCATGGAAAATTAGGCAAGAAGAAAGGTCGAAGAAGAGCTCATGCTGTGGTTCTCAATTTGAGTAAAGGACCTATTTTTAATGTCAGAAATCTTCACAAGTCCCCTTCCTAATATTAT
Organism: Erethizon dorsatum; assembly: GCA_028451465.1. Classification (NCBI taxonomy): domain Eukaryota; kingdom Metazoa; phylum Chordata; class Mammalia; order Rodentia; family Erethizontidae; genus Erethizon; species Erethizon dorsatum. Next base: position 105,052,782 of record CM051822.1, read on the forward strand.
TTTATCTCTTGATTAAAATTAAAAGAATGGGGGGAGTGCAAGACAAAGGGATGATGGAGGGGTGAGATGACCAAAATTTGTTATGGGAATGAACGAATCTGCCAAAATGAATCTCATTAATCTGTATCAATAAAAAACTGAAAAAATTTGAATACATTATAACATTTTTAGTAAAAAGTATAACAAAACATTATTATTCACTCAGAAACTGAGCTGATTCATGCTTTTAATCCTGAAAGCATTTGTGTATATTACACATGTGTGCAAGCTTTGGTGTGCATATGAATCCAGAGGTTCTTTATACTATGAGACCCTCTACCACCATCTCTAGGATGTTGCACATCTAGCAACTACACATGGGTAGAAAATTCACCTGGTGAGTTTGGGGAAAGAAAGTGTCCTCCTGACACCAGCACATCCATAATTCCACTTATGATGCCTGCAGATAACTTCTTTGGAGAGAAACATAGAGAAAACAGATGCTGTACTTTGCCTTCTGTGAGACAGACCATTGATGGTCAAGGGTGGTTTCCTTTTGCGCTGGACAACCAGAGCAGAGAAGTACCTAATGTGATTCCTCATCAGTTTCTAAGCTTTGGCACAGAAAATGAGCTATTGCCACCCCAAGACTGTAACATCTGCTCCATTCTTCCCTCAGACATATTTTCATTAACTATGCATTTTGCTACATGAGAGCCAAGAGTGCTTCTTTTTTTGCAAACAGATAAATGATGCCTCTGAGAGCATCTGGTCCCTTGGACATGTGAAGTAGGTTGCCCCAGTCACAAGGGGTTCTGGTCCCCAGACCTTATCAAATGAAATGGTTTGGAGAGTTTGCTCAGAACAAAAACAAGAACGACCAGTGAGCTGAGTTAGAGCATTGAACCAAAACGCCTGAGCCTCATCCGCACCTGAAAGGTCTACAACAAGGCGATGTTTTCTTAAGCTGCCCAGTGGGCACACAGACATTCTTCTTATTCATTCTATAAATGTGTTTTTGGGTTTGATGTTTGATTTTTCTATTTTTCTTTAAAAGGACAGAGAGAACAACACAAGAATATCATAACCAAGAAAGGAAAAGATGTCTGTAAATGCTAAAGTAATTGCACAATGGCAGAGTTAGTAAAAGCCAGTAAATCATCTTAATGAACAAAAATGATTCTGAAAGCAACTGCCTGCTTTGTTCAAATATCAAAGAGTCAGTGCTTTGCAGATGGGTGATATTTTGACTATGAACAACACTTTAACAGGGCTGGAAAACTCACCCGAGATAACTAAAGTCTAGATTTCTGTTCTTTATTCTCTCTAGGTCTCAGTTTCCACCTCTGTGATATGCTGGTAAGAATGTCTTGACCATTGACTTATTTAAAAAAATGGAATTACAGAAAGCATGTAAAATAGTAAGCATGCATAGGAATTGTGTAATAAATAACAAATCTTATTATCAGGCTATAAACGAGAGATCTCCGTGTAGAGGGGTGGTCAGTGCATGAGGATAACCAGTGCTAGTTTGTTATTCTTGTTATCATTTTTGTTTTTTAAACTCGGAAACACAGATTCTCATTGCTTATTCCAGAATGAGAATAATGAATCAGAATTCCTAAATTAGAATCCGACCATGTACATTATTTTAAAGCTTGACTGATTTTATAATCAAAATGAAGCAACAAGAAGGGATTCACTCTCTCATCTGACATTACCAAAAGCCCTGGCAAAATATATAAAACAGTCATCATGACACTGGGCAAGGAAGCACATCAATCCCTATGAAACAGAAAACAATAGTGAGTCCTATGCTTGCCTTGAGTGAATTTGGATGATATGGCATGAAAAGGGGAAACTAAGGCAGGGCTTCACAGGCTCCCTGAGCTAAGGATAAGGAACTGAGACTCTGGGAAGACCGAGACAGCTAGAGTTTGTAGAAGAGAATAGTAGAGAGGAGTGATCTGTCTAGATCCCTGAGTTCTGTAGAGGGTCCTCTTCAAGGATTCAGCAGAGTACTCATCAGTGGATGGGTATAAGAAAACTACCCAAGGCCCAGGGAAGACCCATGCAAAAGGATTAGAAAAATAATGTCTGGTACTCACACAGAACCAGTAATAGTACTAGTTCGTATCAGCCAGTCTTAAAAAAAAAAAAAAAAAAAAAAAAGGAACAACCTCATGATGCATAAGATATTGTGTAGACTACTTAGAAGGCCTCACTTCGGTGCTGGGGAATAATGAGCCCTGCTCTGGCCCAGCCTAACAAATCATACAAGAAAGACTTAAAATAATGAAACTGTTTCCAAGTAACAACTGCATCCTAGAACAAAGCTCGAAAGTGTTTATAGTAACGCAAAAATACTCAGCACCTAACAAGGTAAAATAATGCAATCTAGCATCCAAAGGTCATAAGGCACACAAAAAGGAAAAAGTATATGATCCATAAAGAAGAGAAAATCCATCAATTGAAACTGACCCAGAACTGACACAAATAGCATTAGCAGAGAAGGACATTAAATCAGTTACTGTAACTTTTTGAACATATTAAATGCAAAGTAGTAGTAAGTAGAAATAGTAAGCAGTGACATGGAAGATATTTTTTAAATCTCAAATTGAACATCTATAGATGAAAATTATACTAGATGAGATTCGTGGCAAATTAGACATGGTAGATGAAAAATTAGTAAAATTGAAATCTTAACAAAAGAAACTATCCAAAATGAAAGATATTGTAAAAATATTAGTTAAAGATCATGTTAGTAGGCTATAGGACAATTTAACATCAACTAATTTATAAATAATTGGTTAATCTTGAATGTCAACTTGAGTGGATTAAGAGACTCCTGGAAAGGTGATTGGATTGTGAGTGGACTAACCTTCTCAATGGGTTAACCAGTTGATGAGTTCATAGTTGAATGAGCTATCAGGTGGTAGATCCTAGTTGGAGAAAGTGGCTGGTGGGGGTAAAATCCTTGGGGACTATACTGAATTCTTGGCCCCTTTGTCTCTGGCTCTTTCCATCCCAGTCTGCTTCCTGGCTGCTGTGAGTCGAGCAGTTTTCCTCTGCCACACCTTTCTACCATGCTATTTCTGCCTTGGAGCCAGTTGATTATGGACTACAACCTTTGAAACCATGAGCCAAATTAAACCTCTCCTTCTTTAAGTTATGTGTCAAATATTTTGCCCCAGAAATGAAAAACTAATACATCAGATTTCCAAAAGAAGGATATACAGACAGAAAATATTTGTAGAAATAGGAACTGAAACTTATAAACTGAATAAAACCTATAAACCCACAATCCATGAAAATCAATAAATCCCAAGCAGAAGAAACATGAAGCAAACTACAATAACATATGTGTATCATAATTAAATTGATCAAGATAAGTGGTAAAGAGAGCATCTTAAATGTAGACAGAAAAAGAGACATGTGTGGAGGAATGAAAAAATAAGAATGACAACACATTTAAAACTAGAAATAATGTAAGCAAGAAGACGGTGGAGGCCAGTGAGATAGCTCAGCAGCATAAGCGCCTGCCTGGCAAGCGCGAGGTCCTGAGTTCGACTCCTGGTACCCACATACGAGAAAAGGGCCAGTGATATCTCTCAGTGGCACGGGCGCCTGCTGGCGCACAAGGTCCTGAGTTTGATCCCCAGTACCCCCCCAAAAAAAAGAAGATGGTGGAGTAACATCTTTAAAGTATGAAAGGAAAATATCTGCCAATATAGAATTTTGGCCAAAAAAAATCTTCCAAAATCAAGGTAGGAAAAAAATAAATAGTATAGGGTTGGATTATAATGCAAAACATAAAATATCTATAACTCTATGCTGATATAAATGAATAATTGAAAAAATAAATGGGGGATAATAGACAAATCTCACATGTAGAAGATTTCCACATAATTTATGTAGAGACCACCTCCTCAAGGACATAAACTATAACCACCACTTCATCTGAAGTGTGAGCTTCATGGAGAAACTGCCTTCTAAAGAGTGTAATTTGGAAGGGAGCAGTAGTGAAGGATGACTTTATAGTGGATAAACCTGACAAGCATTGCTTCGGCTTGAGGATTAAGATCAGCAGCAACAGTGACATCATGTTAATAGTACATGACCATCACATGATGTAATGAAAATAGCACTTAACCCCTATGGTTTTTCTCTTAAAACACCATAAATTTAGCCTAATCATGAGACAAACATCAGAAAAAATGCCATATTGCAAGGCATTCTACAAATAAATAGCTGAACAAATGTGACTCAAAACTTTTTCTTGTTCTTTATGGCCTTGAAACTGTCACAGCCAAGAGAAATCTAATGATGCATGATGGATGACTGTATAATATAATCTGGACAGTTTTCTAGAATAGAAAAAAGATACCAACTTAAAAAAAAACAGTTAATGAAATGCAAATGAAGTATAGAATTTGATTACTATTGGTTCAATACTTGTGATAATCATACAACAATAACATAAAATGTTAATAAGAGAAACTGCGTATAGAGTACTGGAAACTCTTTTTACTCCTTTTCAACTTTTTTGCAAGTTTAAAATTATTCTTAAACATGTATTGAAAATAAAATGAAGGCAAAACAAAGGAGTGTCAGTGTGGTGGATTGACAACTGGTGGTCAGCTTGTAACACCCAGCTGAACTGAATCAGTGTGGTGCTGGGTGTGGAGGGCCCACCTGAGGATTGCTGCCAACAACATGAAAAGGAGAACTGGAGAGGAAAAAGTGGTGCTGTTGGTTCTCCCAGAAGAGCTTGTTATGCTGGCTTTCCTGGTAGGAACTTGGCTGTTCTCATCGTCGGAGGAGCTCAGGGCCTCGTTGCTGAGGATGGCTGTGCTACTTTTCAGGGGAGCTCTGGTCCTTACTTTGAGCATCACTTCCTGGCTCTGGTGCAGATCCCTCAGCCTGCTGGTACAGATCCTTCATCCTGCTGGCACAGACTTTCTAGCTTCCACCACTGACCTCTGGGCCGTCCCAGTGCAGATCCATGAAAAAGACTTGCATGGGACATTGTCGTGGGCTCTGGGCCTCCAGTTGGACTCGTGGGAGGCATTGCCATGGGCTCTAGGTCTTCAGCTGGACTCATGCAGGACATTGCTGTGGAATCCAGGCCCTCAGCTGGATTCTTTGGGTCTTTAGTGTGTGGACAGATTTCCTGCACTCTTTCATATATGACTTTTTGGGTGACTACTCTAAAATAATCCTATAAATTATGTGTCTTGTATTGTTTCCCTTGCAAACCCTGACTACAACAGTCAGATATACAAAAGCTGAAACAATTTATCACCAGTTGCTCCACACTGTAAACAGTTTTAAAAAGAATTGTCCTTCAGGTAGATGAAAATGACACCAAGTGAAAATCTGAATGTACACAAAGGAATATGGATGATCAGAATAGTTACTGTATGTGTAAAAATATAAAATTTTCTTGTTATTTAACTATTATTAAAAGATAACTGGGCCGGTGAGATGGCTCAGCGGCATAAGCGCCTGCCTTGCAAGCACGAGGGCCCGAGTTCGACTCCCGGATCCCACATACGAAAAAGGGGCCGGTGATATCGCTCAGCGGCACGGGCGCCTGCTGGCGCACGAGGTCCTGAGGTCGACCCCCGGTACCCACAAAAAAAAAAAAAAAAAGATAAAAGATAACTGACTTTCAGTTTCACTAAGATGGGGCAGCCCGGTTCCCTTGGAACTCCCTTTTACAACTAAAATATCCTGGACATAACTCCAGCCAGAAAAGGAAGAGCAAAACAAGCCCAAAGCAAGCAGAAGGAAGGAAATAACAAAGTCAGAAATCAATAGGATTGTAAACAGGAAAACAACATAAAGAGTCAATGGACAAAAAGCAAGGGGTTTTGCCATTGCTGGTGTTTTTGTGGTGATGGCGACTAACCCAGAGCCCTACAAAATGTTGGCAAGTACTCTACCACTGAGCCACACTTCAGCTAAAAAGCTAGTTCTTAAAACACTTGATCACAAAGGGAAATTAGAGATGGATGGGGACTAAAAAGAGAAACAAGTTGAATTATGTACATGTACCCACTCCCTAAGATGATTGTAAACTGCGTGTACTGCAAACACATACTAATAAAGAAAAACTTGATAACAAAATTAATAAACTTCTACCAAAACTGACAAAAGTAAAAAGGGGAAAAATATAAATCTACCATGTCAGGAACCAAACAAAGGATATCACTACAGATCCATTAAAAAGAAAAATTTTAAAACTACAAATTTATGACCATAAATTTGATAACTTTGAAAAAATAGAGAAACCCCTTGAAACCACAAAGAAAAACCAAGATGAAATAGAGAACATGAAATGGATCTATGACAAACTAAACTAGAGGGAGCCATCACTACGGATCTATCAGAATGGCTAAAATAAAAGGCAGTGACAGCAACAAATGGGGGGAAAATTGTGGAGAAACCAGATCATTTGTACATTACTGGTAGGAATACAAAATGGTAAAGCAGTTTCAGTTTTTATAACTAGGTACATGCAACTGTCGTGTGGCCTAGCAATTGCAGTCTTCAGCATTTATCTCTGAAAAACTACTACTCATGTTGATACAAAAATCCACACAAGCTAAGCATAGTGACACTTGCCTGTAATCCCAGCACTAGGAGGGATTGCCATGAGCTCAAGGCCAACCTGGGCTGCACAGTGAGTTCAAGGCCAGCCTGAATTACATAGCAAGACCCTCTCTCAAAAAAAAAAAAAAAAAAAAAAAACCTGCATGGTAATGTTTATAGCAGCATTATTCATAATTTTTCTACAAAAACAGGAACAACCATGCTGTCCTTCTATGAGTGAATGACTAAGCAATGGTAGGTTACATAATGCAATTCCATTTATATAACATTCCTGAAATGGCAAAATTATAAAGATGGAGAACAAATTAGTTCAGGGAGAGGTGCAGAGAGGGAGGTGGGTAGACAGGTAGGATCTTTGTGGTTATGGAAATTGTTCTGTATTTTGACTGTCTCAAAGACTAGCATATCCTTGACATGATAGTCTTACACTTTTGAAAGATGTTACCATTGAGAAAAATTGAAACAGCAGTCTATGTAATCTTTCTGTATTATTTCTTACCATTGCATGTAGACCTACAATTATTTCAAAATAAAAAGTTTAAAATATGAAACATAATAAACCCTATGCCTAAATGTAAGACCTGAAACTATAAAACTTCTAGAATAAAACAGAAAAAAATCTTTGTGACCTTCTGTCTTAGTCTGATCAGGCTACTGTAATAAAATATCATACACTGGGTGGCTTAGAACAACAGAAATTTGTATCTCGTAGTTTTGAAGGCTGGCAGGTCTAAATCAAGGTGCTGCAGATCTGGTATTTGGTGTGGTCAGGACTCTCCCGACAGTGATCTGCGATCACACAAGAAGGAAAGGGAAGGGGCCAAGGATAGCTCTCCAGGGTTTCTTTTTTCCTTTCCTTTCTTTTTTTTTTTTTCTTTTTTTTTTTTTTTTTTACTTCCACTACTGGGGATTGAACCTAGGCCCTTTACACTGAGCTACATCCCCAGGCCTTTCTTTTATTTTTTATTTTGAAAAAGGATCTTGATAAGTTGCCCAGGCTAGACTCCAATTTTTGATCCTCCTGCCTCAGCCTCCCAAAGTACTGGGATTATAGGCATATGCAACTATGCCCTGCATAAGGTTTCTTTAATAAGAGCATGAATCCTAGTCATGAAATATCTGCCCCATAACCTAATCACCTCTCAAAATCTCTACCTCCTAATATCATCACCTTGCGGGTTAAGATTTCAACATCTGAATTCGAGGTGGACATAAACATTCAGTTCATTACACTTTGAGTTAGGCCAACTTGGACAACACAAAGTATAATACATAAAAGAACAAACCTTTAAATTTTATTTTGTCAAAAATAAAACTTCAGCTCTTTGAGACACCTTTCATAGAATGGAAGAAAAGCCACAATCTGGGAGAAAAATTTTACCAAGCACATCTCTGAAAAAAGACTTGTATCCCCCCAAATTATATATATATATATGGAGAGAGAGAGAAAGAGAAAAGAAAAGAAAAACTTGTATAAATATTTTATTACTGAATTTATTGAGACACTATGAGATGAATACAAGTCACCTTTGGCCTCTACAATTATGAGAGGTGCTTAAAGTGGTGGCCATTAGCTTCCAGACCTTCACTAGTATGGCAAACTGCTGCTTGGGTAACCTTGGTCATTGAGATTGCTGCGCATGCATTTCCAATTTCTTCTCTAAGTCCTGGCAGTATAGTAGGTTTTCCAGGATATAGGACATCCTCTAGGGTCCCCCTTATGAGGGTAACACCATCTGTTGAAAAAAAAATCATACTATTTTTCTTTTCCTGAAGTGTGTGTACATTTTTTGGTTCTCTCTCTCTCACTCTTTCCAAAATTAACTCGACAATAAGAAAAAATAGTCTACATAGTCTAATACTTTTAAATGGGCAAATGATTTAAAGATACTTCACCAAAGATTATACATGTGAAATTCACATAAAAGCTGCACAATATCATCAGTTATTAGTGAATTACAAAATAACCCCACAATGAGATCCCACTACCTCCTAGAATGGCTAAATATTTTTAAATTTTATTTTATTTTATTAGTATATGCTTACATTTTACAATCATCTTGGGGAGTTGGTACATGTATATAATATAGCTTATTTCTTTTTTAAATTTCCTTTCCTCCCCCTCCCTCCCTCCTCCTCTAGTTCTCCTTTCCCCCTTTTCGTTCTTGTTGATATTAATTTTAGTTCATGTTTATGGCATATAATGTCCACATTCATTGAGATTATTAGGACCTTGTACCTGACATATCTTCACTCTACCTATTACTCTATCCCCCTCACCCCTTGCCCTTGGTCCCTTGGAGCCCTTCCCATGTCTTGATCTATTCTTCCTTTATTTTTCTCTTAGCTTGTACTTTGCCTTACTCAGAAGAGAGATACCATACAGGATTTGAATTTGTGTGTCTGATTTACTTCACTCAACATTATATTTTCTAGGTATATCCATTTTCCCACAAATGTCTCAGATTTGTCCTTCTTTATAGCCAAGTAGTATTCCATTATACATAGATACCGTGTTTTCTTTATCCAATTATCTGTTGATGGGTATACAGGCTGTTTCCAGGATTTAGCTATTATGAATTGTGCTGCTATAAACACTGGTATGCATGTATCATTGTAGTAAGGTATCTTCAACTCTTTGGGGAAGGTATCTAGGAGGGGTACACCTGGGTCATATGGAATTTCTAATTTGAGTTCTTTGAGAAACCTCCATGCTGATTTTCATAATACTACTTTACATTCCCACCGACAGTGTAGGAGGGATCCTTTTCCACCACAGCCATGTCAGCATTTGTTACTGTTTGATTTCTTGATGAGTGTCATAGAATGGCTAAATTTAATAGGCTGACCATACCAAGGGTTGACAAGGATACAGGAAAACTGGGACTCTCACAATCTACTAATGGAAACACAAAATGGTACAACTACTTTGAAAGACAGTTTAACAGTTTCTGGAAAAGTCACATAATAGTAATTAAGGCTATTATATGATCAACTATTCCACCATTGGGTATTTACCCAAAAGAAAAGACAGCACATGTCCACACCAACATTTGTTCATGAATATTTATAGCAGTTTTATTTATGAAAGAAACCCAAATTATAAATAAAGAGCAAAATAAAACATAGATAATAGGAAGTAGGGAAGTAGAGCTTTCTCAAATGGGAAGGGGATCAGTAGATGAGGGGGAAGGAAAGGGAGGGAAAGGGGATTTTTAAAAAAAGGAATTAAGATGTGTTATATACATGTACCACCCTCCCACAAGGAATGTAAACATTATATACCGCAAACATGTATAATAAATAAATAAATATTTTACTAAGTTTCAAATTAAGGACAGCCTAAGGTTCATCAGCAGATCAATGAATAAACAAATTTGCTTATCCATAGAATGGAATACTACTCAGCAATAAAAAGGAATTATTGATACACATAACAACATAGATGAATAGACAACATTTCAAACAATTTCTTTCACACAAAACCCTACAAAATGCAAACTAATCTATAGCAACAGAAAATAGATTTGTGGTGATGGGTAGAGGCATGCAGGTGGGGAGAGACTGAGAGGAAGAATTACAAAGTATCACAAGGAAACTTCTAGAAGGGATAAATAAGTTGCATGATGGCTTTAAGGAAGCATCCATATGCCAGACTTATCAAATTATACACACTAAATACAGATAATCTACTTGATGTTAATTATAACTCAAAGCTATTTGAGAAAACAAATTTTTTCATTAAAGTGTTATATACACTCATTCGTGTAATAAATTTAAAATATCAAACATTTCTGTTTTTATTTTTAATATGGTAAATATGTAGATGCCTTCAAACAAAAATCTTTAGATGTTCTCAACTTTTAAGAGTAACCTAGGGCCGGTGAGATGGCTCAGCGGCGTAAGCGCCTGCCTTGCAAGCGCGAGGGCCCGAGTTCGACTCCCGGAACCCACATACGAAAAAGGGGCCGGTGATATCGCTCAGCGGTACGGGCGCCTGTTGGCGCGCGAGGTCCTGAGGTCGTTCCCCCGGTACCCACAAAAAAAAAAAAAGAGTAACCTAGAGGGTAGAGATCCTGTCTTTTTTCATCTCAGTGTCAGCAGCACCCAACCCACCACTGGGCACATGGTAGGTCCCTTCAGATATCTCGAGGGTAACCGGAGAAGTCTCCCAGCCGTTGTTTAGTCACTCTACCTCCGAACCTCATACTGGCTGGAGAAGTGAGAATTTGTATTCTCCTAAAGAAGAGACACTCTATGGGCTGGTGAGATGGCTCAGCGGCGTAAGCGCCTGCCTGGCAAGCGCGAGGCCCCGAGTTCGACTCCCGGAACCCACATACGAAAAAGGGCCGGTGATATCGCTCAGCGGCACGGGCGCCTGCTGGGGTGCGAGGTCCTGAGGTCGACCCTCGGTACCCACAAAAAAAAAAAAAAAAAAAAAAAGAGTAGACACTCTTTGCAGCCATTCTCCCAATTCCAGCCCTCCTGGGGGCAAACTGTGGGTGAAGTTTCTGTAAAGTTGTTCCCACTGTTTCCACGGGACAAATGAACTCCCCTACAGTAAAGCCACATCCCTGCCCAGGCCAACACAGAGTGCCCTGTGCAGCCCATGGCAGATTTAAGGGATACTAAGCACTCCAAAGAAAAGAAATCCAAGCAAAACCTCTCACGGCCTGGGAGGACTGAGACATCCCAAGCATCTTCCCTGTCCCTTCGGGGAGCAGCTCTCCTCCATGGCTGCCCCTGAGCAGGGCCCGTCTGAACAGTAACTGCAGGGTTCCAGGGCTCAGGCTTACCTGACCCAAGGAAAACACTCAGAAGCAGTGGGTGTGTTGTCTCAGATAGTGAAGTGCTCACAGATAAGCTGGCACCTAACAAAGAGGCCTTATATTGTGCCGAGAGTGCAGCCTCTGACATTTGCTGCTTTTGTGCCATGGGCTAAAAGTGAGTTGGATGGTAGGAGCCTCTAGGATTACCACAAGATCATGTCCTTTAAACTAAGTGGCTCTTGGGCCACAGATCTGAAGGGCAAACTGTCTGTTCTGGGTAAACTTTTAACCCCGGGAGGAGAAAGATAAAAAAGAGAGAGAAAAAGAACTCCCCATGGCACTCAAGCCCTGCCTGTTGTGGCCTCCTTTCCTGATTATATCACCATGTGCCTGTCTCAAAGCCTGTAGGACACAAGTAATGCTAGGTTCCTTATTCCTGAAGTGCCGTGCCTGTGGACTCTGCAGCCCATCTCCCCGGTGTCACCCCTTCCCATCCCCCAGTCAGCACCCCTCCACTGCTGCAAGCTAAGTAGCTCAGTCCACACAGCCTGCACCAGGCGCCTGTCTGAGCTGTGCTGAGCACACTGGGCGGGGGGGGGGGGCAGTTAAGGCCAGACCCACCTAGCCTGGGGATGGGGCAGGGGTGGTGGGAGGGGAAATTTCACACTATGAAAACTCACTGCACCTGTACCCAGGGTGATGATGGGCAGAGAAAGAAAACCAATGCAATCCAAAGATCCCCTCTGCATGTCCCCTGAATTCTCAACCAGCCAGCTGCAGGGGCCCAGTGGGCGTGCTCTTGTCCTTGTTCAGTGGGCTAACAATCAGTGCCAGGATCACATGTTCTGGAGGAAAGAATGGGATGGAGGGAGAGGGTAAGGAGGGTGAAGCAGTGCAGAAAGAAAATAAGAAAAACAGTTCAGCTGGTGGCACGGCTTGAGGGCCACAGCTCCCAAAATGAGGTCTTGGACAGGTGACAGCAGTGGCATCTCATGGGGACGTGTTAGAAATGTCAGCTCTCAGAGCCTGCTGCCTCAGAGTCAGCGTGGGCCGCCAGCCATGCTTACCCAGCCTCCAGCTCAAGTTGGAACTGGGCAGCTGGTCACAGCCTTGGCTACACGTTGGAGTCTCCTGGAGAAGCTTAAAAACCAAGATGGTGATGGCCACTCTCCCACCAGAGAGGCTCATTTCATTCATTGATGTGGCCAGTCTGGGCTACAGCCTGGGCATTACAGTTTCACGCCTAGCTATGTGTCAGGTACCTGTGGACCTCCTAAGAAATATCATTGTCTTGCTGAACTCTCCCCCTGGGCTGATGGATTCCAAATCTCCAGGGCAGCTAAGCATTTCTAGCAGGCGCCTTCCACTTACGTGGTTCCAATATACACTCTGTTTTTGCGAACCATAATCTTAGGAATTCACCCCAACAATTGATTCTTCCCAGCCTAGCAAAAGGCCCAAGCTTCTAACACAGCTTCAACCCTATTCAACCAACATGATATTCACTCAGTCAGTCAAGACTGGGTCAGTCGGGGCTGGTGAGATGGCTCAGCAGTGTAAGCACCTGCCCAGCAAGCACGAGGTCCTGAGTTCGACTCCTGGCACCCACATACGAAAAAAGGGCAGGTGATATCACTCAGTGGCACGGGTGCCTGCTGGCACATGAGGTCCTGAGTTCTACCCCCGGCATCTACAAAAAAAAAAAAAAAAAAGACCGAGTCAGTCAAGAAACAACATCTCCCATGCCTACTCTGACCTGGGTACTAATCTCTTTTAAAAATGCAAAAATAAGCAACATGCATCTGTAACTTGGCCACATTTAAAAACGAGAGAGTATGAGGATGAGGACAATAAGAAGAGGGGATGGATAAAGAAAAATTAGAAAGGTGACTTTTTCTTTTCTTTTTTTTTACTATAATGGGGATAATAAAACAAGGTGAGTCAGTGAGGAATCTCTTTGGAGATACCCAGGAAGGTCTGCTCACAAGAACAATAAATGTTTCCCTTCCCACGCCACCCCTGCCCCACTTATTCCTGGGGAGGTTAAATAAACAATTTGTTTTGTCTTTTGAAAAGGGGTGTAGAAATCCATCACCAGGGAAAAAAATTACATAGCAGTAAGCCAGCTGAGATACTTCCAAGAAAGATAAAGGCCAGAAACAGAGAGCAGACAAGGATCGAGAGAAGGGTGATGAGGGAGATTAACCCGTGAGCCACCTGCCAACTCCAGGTGCTGAGGCCAGGAGGGCGAGGCCCAGAGGCAGGAGCCAGAGCAGGGCAGAGCCGGTTCCGGAGAGCTAAGTCAACAGCTCAGGAAGTAAGCAGTGCTCTGGATGGAGTCCTGGGCTCTCACCCGCCTCATAAATAGGTGTATTGTGGTTACTTGTTTATATGTCCCTCTCCTCCACCAGACGAAGGGATCCTGAGGAGCTGGGACTACTGTCATCCAGCCCCTGGCTCCCAGCATCTGGCACAAACCACCTGGCAGGAACCACCTGGCAAGTGACCCTACAAGACGTTTTCTGAGGCCTTACATAAATAGCCTATTCTTCAGACTCAACCGAGAAAGTTAGTTACCTAAGATCCTGGCAAGGATCTTACCTAAGTTCACATGGCAAGGGACAGGGGTGGAACAGGGAGATTCACTATCTCCAAGACCAGCACTACGCTACGCTATGAACTGTGTGGTCATTGAGTAGGGTCCCCCCAAATTCCTGTCCATCTGCAACCTCAGACTGTGAAGTTATTCAGAAACAGGTTCTTTGCAGACTTGATTAAAGACCAAGATGACAGCCTTGTGGAATAGAGTGGGCTCTAGATCCAGTGAGATTGTCCTTCTCAGAGACAGAAAAGGACACACCGAGACACAGAGAGGAGCCACATGAAGGCAGAGACTGGCATGAGGCTGCCACCAGCCACAGAGCACCTGGCGCCGCCTGCAAAGCTGGAAGAGGCAAGGGAGGCTCCTTCCCTCCAGCTCTGCTGACACCTTGACTCGAGAAACTGCGACAGTAAATTTTCATTGTTTGAAGCCAAGAAAAGCTGGTATCAATTTGTTATAAAGTCTCTAGAAAACAAATACTGGCGATGATTAAAAAATATGGTCAATGTTTTAAAAAATTTTTAATTTATTGCAATAAAGGACACATTGCCAAGAATAATAGGATGTGTGTTTGAAGTGAGAGGGAGTAGTTTCAAGTACTTTGAGGAGGATTAGTGGCAATGTGTCTTTTACTGTAATAATTTTTTTATTTAAACATTCATCGTATGTTTTGATGTCCCTTCATTGAGCAAAAGTTTACGGCAATTTCTGTCAAATATAAAAGCATTACATTGTATCCTCATCCACATTATTCACTGTATCTGGCACTGTATGATTTCTGGCTCTTCCCCCAAGTCAAAATGACCAGGAAAAGTAAATGTTTTGAATTGATGTCCAAAGCAGCAACAATAAGGCAACTAAAAACAGTCATAAAAGAAAACTTCGGAACTGCTTCAGAAAGTGGCAAAAACGATGGTTGTGTTCAAAGTGAAGGGGAATATTTGGGGGGGGAAATTTATCTTTTACTGTAATAACTTTTAAAAATTCAAGCATTCATCATATGTTTTGATCACACCTTGTGCAAGCTGCCCATGCCTTTGGAGTTTAGTTCTCACTAAACAACTAGAAAGAGGTAGCTGCGCACGTGACTTACATGTAGGGGAAAGGACTGAGAGTAACGAAAGCTATCACTCAAGTTGACATTGGCAGGAACAGAAATCCAACGCTCATTGCTGTCTATCCCAGTAGAAAACTTCCAAAGGAAGGGAAACGAAACACTGGTAAAGCAGCAAGGGAGATGGATGGAATTTTGCCAAAGGTGGGAGCCCCGTGGACATGGCCTGGATCAGAGCGCGTCAACCACTCTAGACCAGGCAGGCCACAGACACGCTCCTTGGGCTGACGTTGCCCAAGACGTTTCTGCAGGACTCTGCTGTTTACGAGGAAGCCTTCACCTTCCCAACTACAAGGGCTTGGACAGACAGGATGCGTAATCAAAATGAGCACATAAAAGGGCGAAGCACATATGCGAACCATAATGTGCTATTTCTACTTAGGAAAAAGAAAAAACAGTCCGCATATTTCTACAGTAAATGTCTCACAATTCTGTTTTAAAATGATAGTGAAAAGCTACTTGCATCTGACACAGGCATGTTAAGATCTTAAGGAGGCAAGAACGTAATAAGGGAGACATTAAAGAAAACAAAACCTTTTCTTCATTCTTGCTCTTGTTGGCACTTCCTTTGAAGGGTATTTGAAGTGGCTGGAGCCCTGGAAAACGTGGCCTTCCATATCTGGAATTCCTCTTTTTCTCCTACACAATAGAAAATGCTTAAAACTAGAAGGGACATCCTATTTATCCCTGAGGTTGTTTTGAATGATTTTAAGGCTCCTGAAATATAATGGATGAAGAAAGACAAAATAATCTCAGTTGTCAAAGAACCTGCTTGCCTGCCTTCCCATCTGTGCATGAAATTGGAGAATCCTCCAGTTAGCATTCAGGGTATAACAGGGATGTGAAGCCAAGGCATGGGTTACTTTAAATCCTGACTCACTGGCGCAGGCAACCATGAAAATAAAAATAAATAAATAAAAAATTGAAAGCTTTTATGTTTAAAATCAACTTAAATTACAACTCTGCATATCTGGGACATTTCTTTCTTCCTCAATCTTCAGTTTACCCTGATTGCCACCTCCTTTAGGAAGCCTTCCTTTGATGTAGGAGCAGTAAGAGGGGTGAACCATGGTGCATAGGAGAAAGAACAAGGGCTTGGAAGGTTTGCCAGATTTAGCAAATGGAAACACAGGATTCCCACTTCAATCTAAATTCTATATACTAAACAACAAATGTTTTGTAAGAATATTTGAAATCATGCTTGGGGCATATATATGCTTCACATTATTTGTTGTTCGTCTGAAATCCAAATTTAACTGGGACTCTGTATTTTTGTTTGCTAAATCTGACAGTCCTGCTTCAGAGACAAGTCTGGATTTGAATGCCAATTCTGCTACAAATTAGGCAAGCTGGGTAGGTTAGCTAACTTCTCTGAGTCAGCCTCCTTTGCTGTATAACGTGGACAAGTCCTAACCAGGGCGATGCCCAAATCACCAAAATAGGGCAAGTGGGGTCCTCATGCTCAGTCCTTCCAACCTCATCTCTTGCTACTGCATTCTTTATGTTCCTTTGGCAATTACAGGATGCTCAGATGGGTGTCAAGCCCCATTAACACCATGTTCTTTCTTACCTTATACTTTTATTCATGAGGTTACATTTGCCTAAAATATTTTCCCTACTCGCAGCAGCACATACAGCACACACATGCACTCATATTTGTCTCTATCCCAACTTTTGCTGGGCTAAACCCTGTTAATCCTTTAAATCCTGGCTCTGACATCAATTCCCCCAGACATCTCTTCCAACTTCACCCCTTCTCTTACATGGGAGATTAGAGATTGTCCCCTGCACACTCGCATCACCCCTGTGTGTACCCTGCTGTTCTGTAGGATGCTCTTCTCTCTAGGAATCTGTGTTACCCACAAGTCTATGAGCTCCCTGGCCCACTGATCTGTTTATCCCTAGCATGGTGTCTGGTACATAGTGATAATCTACCACATCTGTGTTCGCTTTGGTTCCCCCAAATCAGCAAACCTGGGTAAGAAACCTCAATAGCTAGTCACTCCACCCACAGGACTACCCAGGGACCTCTACCATTATAGATAGGCTTTCAACTTGCAGGTGATGAAAAGTCTTGTTCTACTTGAAGTGTTTCCCATTTTTCTCACATTGTTTGCAAGCCACCATATATGAGTTCCTATGTGTAATGGTTAATTGATTGTGTCACCTTGAGTAAGAAACACCCTGCTAAATTGGTTCAGTATAGTTCTGAGTGCCGTTGAGGGGATTTACGTAGACAGAATACTCACTCTAGGACAGCTTGTCGCCTGAATGGTACAAAGGGGAAATGAAGAAGGAAGGCTCCCTTCTGTTTCTTTGGAAGAGCTCCAGTCTTTGCCTTCCCCTTGGATGTTGTCTCCTGTCTTCCAGCACAGACTCTTCAGCCTTCCACTGCAGATCCTTTGGCCTCCTGATACGGACTCACACAGGACACTACAGAGAGCTCCAGGCCTTCAGCTGGATCCTTCGCATCTCCACCGTGCAGACAGATCTTTTGCAGTCTTCCACATCTGCCTCTGTGGGTGGCTACTCTTAGCCAATCTTGTAAATTTGTATATAGTTGTATATCTTGCATCAAATCTGTTTCTCTAGTAAGCACTCACTGATACACTGTGCAAAATTAAAATGCAAGTGCCTTAATTAAAAATTAACATGAGTTTCAAGATGACAACAGCAGAGAAGTAAACCAAGTGAGACCCCTTTCCAAGTAGGAAGCCCTGGGCAGCTCCACAGGCCACAGGCCCACAAAGCTACCCTCACTCCATACTTGCTGTTCTGCCCAATAAGCTGTGTTCACCGACCATCTGTAGGGTTCAATCCCTTATCTCCACCCCAGGGGTTTTCATCAAGAAATCTCTAGACCTAGCTGTTAGGTGATCTTCTGGGTCTCTCTTGAAGCTGACTCTGGAAAAGACAATGAAATAATGTTGGGTTGTTATCGCGAATAGATGAGCAAACATTTTGGCCAACAATTTCAAGTATGCGGTCAGGTATAAATGCAGCAGTTAAAGGCCAGAAGGCACGCAGAGGACCTCACCCGCCAACTGCTCCCACTCATCCATAGACCTTTACAGATGCCCCCAGCTTGGGCCAGAGGCAGGAGACCATCAAAGCCAAGTGCCACATTTATCCCCCAAAAGAGGAAAACAATATGAAAAATCCTTATGGAGTGAGATAAAGAGCAAACAGAAAGGCCACATGGAGCCGGGGCAACATCTGTGCACAACCCAAGCCCCGGGTTTATGAGCTGAGCTTGGGGTGTGACCCACCCCCCACACCAGTGTAAACTGTCTTGCATACAGATGTGAGCATGTGTTACATGCAGCCATACAACCACTCTTCCACATGCCACCAACTCCCAGGTCCAGCGTGCACTCTGCTCTCCAACATTCCTCATTCTACTGTCAAGAAAGGATGGCCTCATGTCTTACCAATGATCCCCTACTCCAGCTCCAGCAACCAAGACCTAATAACCCCAAAGAAGGTATTAGCCATGTGTATGGCATAGATGTTACTGTTTGTAAGATCCACAGTAAGCTGCATGTGATGGTGCATACCTGTAATCCCAGCTATTCAAGAGGCTGAAATGGGAGGATTGCAAGTTCAAGACCAACCTGGGAAACCTAGCAAGAACCTGTCTTAAAATAAATTTAAAGAAGAGCCAAGGGTTTAGATCATTTTTTAAAAGAAAAAACAATCCGCACTAGCCTGCTCTAATACTGCAGAGCAAGTGGTGAGAAACTGACATTCAGCAATTGCCCATGCTGCAGCCAACAACACGCTTATCATTTTGGGCTCACTGTCTCATTAAATCTGCAAAACGAGCAGAGGCTTTTGCAGGTAACCGGTTAGCCAAGGTCGCCTGGACAATAGGAAGGTGATGTGAATTGTGATCATTTCATTTGGGCACTGACACTTTTCTCCCTGCAATTACCCTCAACGGACATCTCATGTGCCCAAATTTCAAACTCCAAATCCCCTACAGTGGAAGATGCCCAGCCAATTCCTTCAGGGCTAAACAGGAAGTGTCTGCGTCTCTCCGACTCAGTGTTTAAATGTCATCCAAAAATGAGCCTGAAGCACTCCACTGACACAGACCAGGGAGTCACAGGAGACAGGAAGGGGCCTGAGCTAAGGGGCTTGATCCTTGGGCTCAGCAGCCCCCAACCAGCCCTGGCAGGAACCACAGGAAAAGGGATAAACCCCAGGGCTGAGAGAGAGTTCAGTCATGGTTCTCCTGGCTCTCGCCTCTGGTTCACACATGGGATGACTGGGGAGCATCTCCTCTAACCCTCCTCTAATCCAAAGCCAACATTGTGATTCTGGTGAAAGCATATTTGCAAAGAGTCAATATTGTAATGTGTGAACTGGCAAAAGTTTATGGGTTACCTATTTTAAATTCTCCAAATGGACTTTATCTCACTCTACCATATACAAACTCAGATTTTGGAAGGAAGCAAATGAGCCTCTCTCTTAACCTCTCTGCCCACCAAATCACCACTTCCTCCAAAAGGCAGCTTTGTGGCAGGGCCATGAGGAGGCCCAGAGGGGACTCTGCCCAGCAGCAGCAGCTTCCCTGGGTGGCTCTGGTGCTTTAAGATAGACGACTGGCATTTTCCCCAACAATACTATCTTCGTGCATCTGCTACATAAAATCTAAGACCCAAATGTTGTTTCAGTAATTTACCAAGACTAGCACTCTTGGCCAACTTGCAGTGCTATTGCCATCCCAAGACCCTCCCACATCAGAATTCCCTCCCTTCCCTTCCTAACCCCAGTGGAAAACAGCTTCCAGCCCCAACACCTCCACATACACAGTGTACACACCTAAACCTACAGCTGTGTCAAATACTGCCTGTGTGCCTGTGCCTGTGCCTGTGTGCTGTGTGAAACTAATCACAGGGAGAAATCAAATGCTGTAGGAAACAGAATTCCAAGATGGCCCCAGGCTCCTGCCCTAGCTTGTGTACTCTCAGTCCCACACTCCTCTTGGGTGTGGGTGGGAACAGTGATGCTAAGGAAATGGTCACTCTCTTGATTAGGCTACATTACACAGCCAATGAGATGGGACAGTCTCCGCTATCATTATTTGGCTCTATCTGACACTCCCTCTTAGCAGACTAGAGAAAGAGATTCTCCTTTCCAGGTCAGGAAGATGTGAGCTACCATGTTATCTAGAACCTTTAAAAGAGCCACATGGCAAAGCACTGCAGGTGACTTCTAGGATCAAGAACAGCCCCCATGTGACACCAGGAAAGCAAAGACCTCAGTTGACTCATCCTACAATCACAGAGGGCTGAATTTCGCCAGTAACCGCAGGAGTGTGGAAGAGGACCCAGAGCCTAGGGGAAGAGCGCGCCTGTTCAACCACACCTTGGCTGCAGCCTGTAACACCTTGGGCAGAAGTCCTGCTGAGCTGTGCATATTTCCTAACCCACAGAAACACTAAGGATACGAATGTGTGTTTTAAGAAGCTAAATTTGTAGTAATATCCAGCAAGAAATAACAAAGGCGAATAACACAAAGGCAGACTGAACATTTTTTTTTTTTTAATGTGGGTTCCGGGAGTCAACCTCAGGACCTCGCGCTTGCCGGGCAGGCGTTTGTGCCGCTGAGCCATCTCACCGGCCCCAGACTGAACATTTTAATGTGAAAGAATTTTTGAAGAACCATGTTGCCCAAATGTCTGCCTTTTGCAGTCTGTCTTTGCGAAACTTCCAGTACTGTCTCTTCCTTCTGGGCTGCAGGGGTGATTAATGAGGTCTGCATAACGCACACAGCAGAGAGCTCTTTCCTTCAGCCCCCTCCAGCAACCGTGTCCTGCAGTCAGAGCTTGGTGCACTAACCATAGCAATGTTTAAAAATCTAGTATAAACAAAGAATACTCGCATAGCTACTCCTGTGAAGAAGAGTTTATCTGTGTTATTCCCAGTGTCGCAGTGTATTTCTCCCCCTGTTGTGAGTCCCACACTCCAGAAGTCACTGCAGTGTATGGGACAGGCACTCATGGGAGAGTCTTTAATGGCATCTCAGATGCACACAAGGCCTGTTACGACTTTCAGGAAAAGAGGCATCATTGTTTCCTGCTAAATGTCACAATAGTCATGAACAAGGTCAATCTACCAGCTGTTTGTCCTTCCAAGGTCTTTTGTCACTCACAGTAAAATATGCATCGTTGTACTTCTTTGTCACGTCACAAACTTGTTCTTTCAACCACTGGACAGCAAAACCAGAAGTTGTGTGTCCTGCACCAATTGTAAGTTTCCAAGGCATCAATTTAAATTAAGTACATGATGAGGCTGGCGGGGTCTTAGCAGACCTCCCTCCATTCACATCTGTGTCCTCTGCTTGTGTATGTAAAAATGGCAAGAAAAATGATGCAGTACGGTAGAGGAGGTAGATTGCCAGTATTTGTGATAGAAGTTCTGTGTGTTTTGTGTTAAAAAATGAGAAGATTGAAGGAAGAGATGGTTTTAAGCAGAAAACAGACTTTGTAAAGTACCTGAAAAGGAGGGCAGAGCATCTCCCATTTTTGCAGACCACATTTCATTCACCTCGGGGAATTGTCCCTGATATCTTCTGAAATAGGCTCTTTCTCTCAGCCTGTGGACTTTCAAGTTGATTCTACATGCGAGCAGTGACACAAGGCAGGTAACCAAGGCCTGAATCAAAATATGCCATTTCCTAGAGACTCATGCCCAGTTACAACCACAGAAATAATGAATGAGTCTTTCTGGGACTTTTAGGGGAACTTGTCCTTTGACTGCTGAATTTGATCAAAGGAGGCTCAGAGCATCGAGCTGGTGATAGCCTTGTTGCTACCACTTAGAGCTGGAACACTAGGTCAACTCAAAGAGGAGAACCAAGCAATATGGAGAAACCAAGACTTATATCTTCTGAGCCTTGGATAAAGCTATCGGTGAAATAGCTATTTCCCACCTTTCACTTACTCAGTTAATGCATTATTTCTGTTTGTTTTTCAGTCACTTCCTACCAAACTGTCCCTTATTAGGAAAAGAAGTTCCTTCAATTTTTTAAATAAGTCTTTGTTGCATTTCATGGGCCTGTCCTTGATACATGACAATGGAATTAATCAAGTTCTCTGGATATATCTTTCCTGTACATTAGAGTTGACTCTTCTTTTAAAGAATTTGCTGGGCCAGTGAGACGGCTCAGCGGCCTATGAGCCTGCCTGGCAAGCTCAAGGGCCCGAGTTCGACTCCCAGATCCCACATACGAAAAAAAGGGCCAGTGATATCGCTCAGTGGCATGGGCGCCTGCTGGCGTGCGAGGTCCTGAGGTCAACCCCCGGTACCCACAAAAAAAAAAAAAAAAGGAATTTGCCAATCTTCCTTCATTCTGTTCTCTGTTAATTAGCAATTATTTAGTAAATAATACTTGCAGCTACAAGTAACAGAATACCCACGTACTTTACACTATTAGTCTCTTTTAACAATTGGTCTAGATGTTACCCAGACAGGATTGATTAAACAACTCAACAAAACCACCAGAGACCTTGGCTTTTTCTGTCATTCTGCTCTGGCATCCTCACGCATTGATGAATCTCTCCTCAAGGTCACAATATAATGGCAACAGCACCAGACATCAAGGCCTCACCTGATAATGTCCCAAGCAGGAAGGCAGAGGTATCCAAGCAGGAAGGCAGAGATATATTTTGATTTAGATATAAAATCTCCGCCATACATCTTATATTCAGAGGTAGAGCCTAGTCAAAAGAGGCAAGTCACTGGTGGTGTGATTTGTATTTTCCTCCTTCTTTCTCTGTCTGCTTCCTGGCCACCATGATGTGAGCAGTTTTCTTCCACACTAGGTCCTTCCACCATGCCAATTTTTTGTGTTTGAGCCAGCCAGCTATGGACTGAAACTTCTAAAACTGTGAGCCAAAAGAAACCTCTCCTCCTTTAAATTGTGGGTTTCTGGTATTTTGTCCCAGGAATGGGAAAGTGATTAATGCAGGGTGGGAGCAAGAGGGCTTTCTCCTTATAATGCCCCACATATGGGGAGTGGGGTGAGACAAAGTCTATGTATTTCAGGCTGAGCTCAAACTCACTGTGATCTTCCTGCCTCAGCCTCCCAAAGATTACAGGTATGTACCACCATGCCATCATCCTTTTTTTTTTTTTTTTTTAATCAAGAAGAACCTTGCACAAAATTGTTCACATACTCCACATTATTGGGCAGGACTGAGTTTTAGGGTACCTCACAAACCACTCTCCAGCAAAAAGGATAGAATTTCCATGACTGGCTTAGACCAGCTGAAGTCTAAATCTCATCAAGTAGGAGGAGAGAATAGCTCTAGGGAAGCACCTAAAGGTTTCATTAACCTAGCTCTTGGAACCAGGACTTATAAGAAGAAAAAAAAAAAAAAAAAAAAAACCACCAGGCAAGTGAATTCCAGTTTCACCCAAATCATACACAGGCATTCTTCTTTGCCCTTAAAGTAAGATCAGAATGTGCCAGAGGGAAAGGAACCAATGAGAAAAACTGTATTTGGATACCCTAGAGCTGAAAGAGACAAGTGAAAGCCAGAAGGCTGGGCTGGTCGATGCACAGCTTTATCTGCCCCTGGCAATGTATTCTAAAAATACAGACCTTTGACAGTCATCTATTTTAAATAGCAAACTCCACATATATAATCTCTACTCTTTTCTTGCTACATATTAATTTTTCTTGATGGAGGAGGAATGACTGATACCATTTGCTTTAGTAGAACAAGTAAAGGTGACATTTTGAATCTCAGAGCTAGCATTTTCTAGCTGTGTGTCCTTGAGGAAGTCAGTCCTCTTCTCTGTGTTTCTGTTTCTCGGGTATAATATGAAGATGTTAATAGTATCCATCTGGTATGTGCCAGCTGCAGGCTGACATGAGTCAATTTGGTTATTCCCAATTTGTAGCTTCTTTTGGGGGAACTATTGGCAGTTTCCGGCATGTAGATGCAGATGGTGTTCTACTCTCCTCCCCACAAGCTCCCATACAGGTTATAATGAAAGCTACCTCAGACCAAATTCTGCCCCAGCTTTGAACGCTTACTAGCAAGCTGGCAGAATAACACTCACACTACCTATTCCATAAATTTGTGGAAATCTTAGCCTTTCTTTTAGATGCTCCCCTTGCATATTCATGAAAGGGCCATTCGAGGTCAATATTGTAATATCCAAGCTTGGAAGCAGGCAGCAAGAATGTCCAGAGCATTGGATCAGTCCAGTATTCAGTCTGGGGCATCATTCCAAAGGGAGCAGACTGTTGGGCCCCCTACATTCTTCTACCTGCTCTTGCAGTTGGGCAAGGCCTGTAAAACATCACAGCTTATGCACATTAAACACGTGATCCATCAAGGAAAGCAGTTTTTCTCATCTGTTTGGCTATCAACGAAGGCTCTTGTTTTCACTGTAGATAAAGATACCTAAAGCTTTTCAGTAACTGCCTCTATGGAGTCCCCTTCGGAATAATCTTTCAAATACTAGTTGTTCTCCTCTGAGTGACTGTTGAAGCTTTGTGGGAGATAATACATACGAAATGCTTAGAACAGGAACTGGCAAATAGTAAGAGCTCAGGACATTTTCATAGTACTCATACTTAAAGCCAAAAGGAAGTACTTGTTCCTTCTTCCTTGGAGGAAATGTCCTGTGTTCCTGACCAGGTTCATGAATGCTGGAAGAAGACGTGAGTCTCCTGGGTCAGAGACCAAGGATTTTACTGCTCACAACACAGCAGGCAGCCTGAGCTTCATTTTTATAACAAGCTGCAACTAAATCTGCCTTACCTCGGAGGTAGACAGTATTTTTATTTTACTGGATAACAAACAAATCTATTGTCTGGCCCAGAGGAAAACACTCTTCCAAAGCTGTTTATTAGACACACATCCCTGGAAAGACAGTCTGGACAAAGGACCTTGGTGCTTTTTTTTTTTTTTAATGTGTGTACCAGGAGTCGACCTCAGGACCTCGTGCTTGCCAGCAAGCGCTTGTGCCGCTAAGTGATATCAACGGCCCTTTTTTTCCTTTATGTGGGTACCGGGAGTCGAACTCAGGACCTCGCACTTGCCGGGCAGGCGCTTATGCCACTGAGCTATCTCACTGGCCCTGGTGCTTTTGCTCACAAGACGTGCAAAGATGTCAGCAACTATGGAGCATATATCCATCCATCTCTTCCTATATCCTCTCAAGCTTAACAGCTCACCTGGGCTCATTATCCTGTGCTGAAAATGGTTACATACTCTTAACATTCATGTTTCTCTTCGTGAGGCTGTGTTCTTCCCAATTCGTTTCCTCTTCTCCCTTCCTACCATCTCCACTTGCAGGGATCATTGTTATCTGTATCCTGAAAGGCTCCTAACACTCTTCTTGGTCTCTTCCCAGTCCACCTTGCCCACGCTGCCTTCTAAGAATATAGATGGAACTATTTTTCCCCTTATCAAAAACCACCCATGACTCCACTGCCTCATGAATGAAGTCCTAACTCCTTCAAGATATTGCATTCTTTATTAAATAATGATTATCTTGAGGAGAGGGAAACTAGGTCTTACTTAACTCAGGCACTTAGTGATAAATATAATTAGACTTAATTATATGATGGATTTCATAGCTGTTCAGTCTTTACATGTAAAACATGTAAGTGTGCACTAAATTTAGGATGTTAGAGGGAAAAAACAGGCCAGTAGAAAAGCCCATTAAACAGAAAGCAGATTCTTTCCTTTGTGGAGTGTTTTGTTTTACTTGGGACATAGCTGTCTGATTTGAGGGTTTAATCATTTGTTATTAGGTCGATAGAGAAACTTTGTTCAATCAAACTCTGCCTCAGATGTCCAAAATGTAGGGCTTCTACATGAAGGGACAAAGGGACTGTCACTTGGCACCCCCTTTCCCATGGCTTCTGGTGAGGGGAGAGGGGCTGCCAGGTCTGAAGAACTGAAACCCTACACTCAAAGCCACAGTGTCTCATAAGTGCAATGACTTCCTTGCTGAACTAAGCTGGGTCTGACAAGTGTGGCTGTACTTTCAGGGGGTACAATTTTAATTCAGGTCCAGTCTTTTATTTAAATAAAAGACAGATGGAATGAGTGTAAGGCACTCCAAGGAAAGCAACATCACTCCTTTTTAAGTAATCTTCACCAGCTACAAGAGGAATGACCCTATGACCCCTGTTGATCCTGTTACCCAAGGTCAGTTCACACATCATTAAAAAGAGTCAGTGCAAGTCATGGGCACTTTCCCCTGAAGACCCAATATTCTTTTTCCATTAGTATTGTGTGTTGTTCAGAATCCTCTGGATTTACCGAGCATTTGGTAATGCTCGGGAATAATTTTAAAGAGGTAGAATTTTAAATAATGGCTTCAGGAGACAGCGGCCCGTACTCAGCTCTCCTCCCCCAACCTGAGTCATGTGGCACAGCGCAGCCTGCCATCCTGAAGCAGACTGTCAAGCACCCATCCGAGGAAAGA
Source organism: Erethizon dorsatum (assembly GCA_028451465.1). Taxonomy (NCBI): domain Eukaryota; kingdom Metazoa; phylum Chordata; class Mammalia; order Rodentia; family Erethizontidae; genus Erethizon; species Erethizon dorsatum. Next base: position 105,079,326 of record CM051822.1, read on the forward strand.
CAACCAGGTCAGCTGCTTGCCAACCTCTCACCCCACATCCCAGCCACAGAACCACCGGCTGGGTGGTTTAAACAGGACTGTGCTGGAGTTGGCAGCACTCGTGCGCAAAAACACATTCCTCAGGTCACTTCCCCAGCCCTGTGTTCAGCGATATCATCCTGGCAGCATGAAGGTAGCCCCTGCTGGAGTATTTACACCATGGAAATGGGCAAATGCCACAGATCAGGCTCCTCCCACCCCTCCCCCAGCCCCAGTACATTCCTGTTTTTTTAGTAACTAGCTGCAGCGCTTTTCTTTGATTCATCAACACTGAGAAATAGAAACTCAAACAGCCCATACTTTACTTTGCAGCAAGTACAATAAAACTTCCATGAATTCCAACAAATCAAAGACACATGACCTCTCCTGCTGAGAGGTTGGGCCACCCTCCTTTTATCAAACTGTCCTCTAGAACCATCTCTCATTTTGTCCATAAGGCACTTCCTAACCCTTTCCCCTCAAAACATGCAATAAAACAAACTAGTTTTTATTGCTTCTCTCCAGGCCCCCTTGAAATTCCATTTTCCAGTCTATAGCAATCTCCTCTGCCCCAAGGAAGCCTGGGAGAGGAGGGCCAGTTTGATTAGGTTTCACTCTGTGTTTTCATTTGCAGTCTTGCATGGATTCACATTCAAGAACTCCTTTGCTTACAAATCTTCAAGTTCTGTAAGAGCTTGCATCAAGCCCATCAGGATTTCACTTCACTTAATGGATTCTTAGCCTCTGCGACTCTCCATTGTGCAGCTCGAGGGCACTGGAGAGGCTTGGGTGTAGGCCTACTCCCACAGTCTATACCTGGGCCTGGGCCAGTGCAGAACTGTGGGCCTCTTTCTTGCTGTACAGAAATAGAAGCACCAAGTAGTCAACAGGTGGGAAATCAGACCTGAGCTAGTAGCTGAACAGATTGTCCTACATCTTTTTACTGTACATGACCAGAAGCCTCAGGCCCTCTACCAGTGGACGTGCAGACTCAACCTGCTGAGGAGTGATTCTGCTCTGAACCAGCTCTTGTCTGAAGTAGGCTGTCCCCTGTGACTCTGTAACACTGAAGTTCAGCCTTCCACAGGGCTGCTCAGAAGCAAAGTAGCATTTGGATCCTGCCACTCAAGAGTCCCTCCTGCTTTCCCTTTCTGGCCCCTGCCACCCCTTCCACATCACCCTCTCTAGTGTCATATGACCCTTACTAAGTATCATCCCAGGAAGGTGTGAATACATATCTCCTTACAAGAACTTCTGAAGATTAAAGGTCCTTCAAAGTCCAGGAATGGAGCCCAGGGGAGGGACTTTGATCACTAGACAGGCAGGTAGAATGGTGAAAAGAAAGCACAGTAAGCATGGGTGACCTCCCCACACCTAAACCGTGCACTGTAAACAATCACTGCTCTGGCCCCACATGTGACCTGCTCCCTCTCCCTGTGGAAGATGCCACATGATAAGAATTAATTATTTAATCCTAGCAGGGAGAAAACAGATTGTGCACCTCCGCTCATCAGAGCCACCATTCCAGTATGCTTTGAGATCAAAAGAAAGCCCATAGGAGCATCTTTTTCCTACATGTTTCCAACAACAAGCCTTGGGTCAGGCCATCTTTGATCTCAATTCCAACCAATAGATAAAAGTGGTGGTAGCCAGAATGGAGACATGGAAGTAGCTAGAGTACTTGTGTAAATGCATGTACATGTGTATGCATGTACATGTGTCTACATGTGTAGAAGGCATGCAGATGCACTTGGATGCTCAGGCATGGAGCACAGCATCCAACAGGGGCCAGGCCAATGGGTAGATGAAAAGATACAAAGAAGGTCACTTGCTCCCCAGTGAATCATCAGAAGTTACTCCAACTGCGTCACCAACTGAAAGAGGTTGAAACCTCTAATAGAGAGAAAGCCACAGTGAAATGATCCTAAGCTTTGCTGGAAACCAGCTTTTCAGTAAAACGCCATGCATTCCCATCTTTGAACAGTATCCAGACCAATTTTTTCTATTCAAAGAATTTTTAAATCCATTTCCTTTTGCAAACATCATTTGAATGAGTGTATCATATGTACATTATGTGGTACAGGGTCTGGTGGTAACATTTTCTGATTGTGTGTGTGTGTGTTTTAAATCAAGATGTTTGCCCTTTTTCTATGCTTGAAGCAACCTTTTACGGGCATAAGTACATGAGCCAAGTCCAAATTTGGCAGCCTCGAGGAACAGCTTAGCACCATGATGTATCCACCCAGTTCAATTTTGCACCACCAGGAAAAAAAAAAATATCTACACAGCTTGGCACTGAGCTTTGGGATGAAAGAGGGAATTTTCTGACCCACAATACAGAACCACAGTGCCAAGTACACTGCGCCAAGAGAGATCAGATATAGAAACTTGGTTGATCACCCTCAGTTATTTTTTAAAAAATTAAGAGTTCTGTGATGGCCAATGGAACACTCCAGGCCCTAAATACCAGTTGCTACTGTGAGATGATTTCAAAGAGCTTAGGTAAGCACAGAGTTTCAGTTTTCAAAAACTATGGCCTAGGGCAATGAAGATCATCTATTCATAGTGATTATGCCTAGAGTTACTGCATGTTAGAGTTAAGAAAGGGATTTCAAAAACTGTGTGGACCACATGGTTACCCCTGGAGAGGAAAAAGGAGTAATTGGAAAGTGATCAGAGGGGTTCTGGATTCTAGCATCTTTTTTTTTTTCTATACATGGGTGGTATCAAAAATGTTCACTTCGTGGAAATTCACACATTTTTTTTCTATGCACATTCCCACATCTGTTACTTTCTAAAAATTAAGGATTGTTTAGTCCCATTCCTTCTACTATGGACCAAATTCATATGTTGATATCCTAACCACAAACGTGACTGTATTTGGAGATTAGGAGCCTGGTCTTAGTTCACTTGGGCTGCTATAACAAAATACCTTAGGCTAAGTAATTTACAAAAACAGAAATTTATTGCTCAGAGTTCCAGGGTCAGCGCCAGCAGATCCAAAGAGGTTCACTCTCTGCTGCAAGGACAGCGCCATCTTGCCACATCCTCATGTTGTAGAAGGGACAAACAGGTTCCCTAGGCTTCATTTACCAGGGTACTAATCCCATTCATGATGGTTATGTCCTCTTGATCTACTTATTTACTTCCTAAAGGCTTAACCTCTTAATACAATTACATTGGGAATTAGATTTCAAGATATGATATTTGGATTCAAGGATGGGAAAAAAGATGGCGGATCTGTAAGAAGCAGGCAGTGAACCTCTCCAAAAGTCGCCATCCGGACACTGAAATATAGTGACTGGAGGAGGACAAGAAAGGGAAGCGGCTCCCATGGACCCAGGAAAGATCTGAAGCTCAGTTCAGGGCTCACAGAGAAAGTGAAGAGAGAAACTACAACAAAGAAGAAGGAGGTGGCCTCTGGCGCCATTTCCCTGTGTCGGGAATCCTGACGTGACTGAAGCAGTTCAAATCTACAGACATGCAGTGACTGCTGGTGCCCCCGGGGGCCTCCACGGAGGAACGTGAGAAGCAGCGGTGCAGAGAAGCAGCGGCCGTGAAGGACACACTGACTGGTGGTGAGTGCTGATGCCCAGGCGTCCCGTGGGACAGAGCGACTAGCTGGGCGCCATTGTGGGGGGGGCAGCAGCTGAACCTGAAACTCAGGGTGGCTGCCACTCCATCCACGGCTCCAGTGGGGACCTCTGTGGAGGAACGTGAGACGCCGCAGTACAGAGAAGTGGCAGCTGTGAAGGACACACTGACTGGCGGTGAGTGCTGACACCCAGCCATCAGGCATGTGAGAGGGACTAGCTGGGCGCCATTGTGGGGGGGGCAGCTGAACTTGAAACTCAGAGCAGCTGCCACTCCACCCACGGCTCCAGCAGGGACCTCTGCGGAGGAACGCGAGACACCATAGTACAGAGAAGTGGCGTCTGTGAAGGACACACTGACTGGCAGTGAGTGCTGACACCCAGCCTTCAGGCGCATAAGAGAGCCACTAGTGGGGCGCCATTGTGGGGGGGGCAGCAGCTGAGCTGAGAACCCAGGGTGGCCGCCACTCCATCCACAGCTCCAGTGGGAACCTCCGAGGAGTAACGCGAGACGCCGCAGTACAGAGAAACACCAGCTGAGAAGGACACACTAACTGGCGCTTTTCTTCCTGGTATTCCAAGAATCTCCTAAGAGTTTGAAATACTAGCAATAAAGCAACCTACCATAGGCAATTTACAAACAGCAAACCAGGAATTAAACTGAAGAAAGAAAAGAAAATGAGACAACACTTAAACAAGATGCAACCCCACACATCCAGTTCACCAAAGGCAAACCCAGGGGGCAGTGAGGTGGGACAAACCGAAAGCCACCCACCTGACATCTCTGAAGTGGTAACAACAAAGCAGTTGAATGAGGCTCTGGAAAAATTTAAATCAGAAATAATTTCTCAGATAACTGCAGAGATAATGTCCACAATGAAGACCATGCTTAAGGACGCTAGAGCAGACACAGACAAAAAAAAGAATGAGCTTAAGAAAATGATGGAAGCCATGAATGCTCAGCATAGGAAAAAAATGGACTCCATAAAGCAGATTCAAGCAGATATCCAGGAGAACAAAAATTCCATTGGAAGTATTTGTAGCAGATTAAGCCAATGTGAGGACAGGATCTCAGATATAGAAGACAGGCTTGCAATTAGTGATCATGAAAAGAAAGAATTCTTAAAAATAGCAAGGGACCATGAAAAATCAATCCAGCAGCTGCTAGATGATGCAAAGAAGAATAACTTAAGATTGATTGGAGTCAATGAAAAAGCAGGAGATAGCATAAATTATATAAAAAATCTGCTCACAGACATCATGGCAGAAAACTTCCCTGGTAGAGAAAAAGAATCTGATGTACAGATAAGTGAGGCATATAGAACTCCAATTAGCCACGATCAAAAAGAATCTTCAGCCAGGCATATCATAGTCAAGATTCCAGAAATACAACACAAGAGTAGAATCTTAAGAGCTATTAGGGAAAAGAAACAAATCACCTATAAAGGAAAGCCCATCAGAATCACAGCGGACTTTTCAGCACAAACCCTCAAGTCAAGAAGAGCCTGGAATGATGTATTTCAAGTTCTAAAGGAAAATAATCTTCAACCCAGATTGATGTACCCCGCAAAACTATCTTTCAAAACTGATGGAGAAGTAAAATACTTCCATGATAAAGAACATCTGAGAAAATTTATAACCACCAAACCAGCACTCCAAAATGTTTTGAAGGACATTCTAGAAAGGGATAACAAGGACTACAACTCCAGAAACCCCAACAGAAGGAATCCACCAGGCAGAGCAAATGATTAAAGAGAGGGAGGGAAAACAAAAATTAAAAGAGGGGGAGCCAACAACAAGAAAATAACATGACAAGGATAAGTCAATACATATCAGTTTAAACCATTAATGTTAATGGTCTCAATTCACCAATCAAAAGGCACAGACTGGCGAATTGGATCAAGAAGCAAGATCCAACAATATGCTGTATACAAGAAACACACTTAATTCAAAAAGAAATTCATAGACTGAAAGTCAAGGGATGGAAAACAATACTCCATGCGACAGGAACCCAGAAAAAAGCAGGGGTAGCTATTCTTTTCGCAGACAAAGTGAATTTCAAGCCAAGAATGATTCAGAGAGATAAAGAAGGTCACTACATCATTGTAAAGGGAACAATCCAAGAGGAAGAGATAACAATCATAAATATATATGCAACAAATACCAGTGCACCCAGCTATATAAAACAAATATTAATGGACATGAAAAATCAAATAACCACTAATACAATTGTATTGGGGGATCTCAATACTCCACTGTCACAAAAAGACAGATCAACTATACAAAAATTCAACAATGAAATATTAGAACTGAACCAAACTTTGGAACAAATGGACTTAGTAGATGTCTACAGAGTGTTCCACCCCACAACATCAGAATACACATACTTCTCAGCTGCACATGAGACATTCTCCAAAATAGAGCACATACTAGCTCATAGAACCTGCTTAAGTAAATGCAAAGGAATTGAAATTATCCCATGTATATTATCAGACCATAGTGCAATGAAATTGGAAATCAATGGCAAAAGAAACCACAAGAATTTGCTAAACGCATGGAAATTAAATAGCACCCTACTGAACAACCAATGGGTCACAGATGAAATTAAAGAAGAAATTAGACAGTTTCTGCAACTGAATGATAATGACAGTACAACATACCGGAACTTATGGGATACAATGAAAGCTGTCCTAAGAGGGAAATTTATAGCTTTAAATTCCTATATCAAGAAAACAGAGCAAGCACAAATAAACAACCTAATGGTGAACCTCAAACCTCTGGAAAAAGAAGAGCAGGCTAAGCCAAAAGCTCGTACAAGGGAGGAAATTATAAAGATCAGATCAGAAATTAACGTATTGGAGACTAAAAAAAAATACAAAGCATCAATGAATCAAAGAGTTGGTTCTTTGAAAGATTAAATAAAATCAACAAACCCTTATCCAACCTTATTTTAAAAAGGAAAGAAAGTACTCAAATCCATGCAATTAAGAATGAAAAGGATGATATCACAATGGACCCTGCAGAAATCCAGAAGATCATCTATACCTACTTTGAAAACTTGTATTCTAATAAGATGGAAAATGCAGAAGAAATGGACAGATTCCTAGATACATATGAATTACCAAAGCTCAACCAAGAAGATATAAAAATCCTAAATAAACCAATAACAATCAATGAAATTGAAGATGTAATTAAAAACTTCCCAACAAAGAAAAGCCCAGGCCCTGATGGATTCACTGCTGAATTCTACAAGAAATTTAGAGAAGACCTAACACCACTACTTCTCAAACTCTTTAATGAAATTGAAAGGGAAGCAATACTCCCAAATTCATTCCTGGAAGCAAGCATTAAACTGATATCAAAACCAGAGAAGGGGGCCGGTGAGATGGCTCAGCAGCGTAAGCGCCTGCCTTGCAAGCACAAGGGCCCGAGTTCGACTCCCGGATCCCACATACGATAAAGGGGCCGGTGATATCGCTCAGTGGCATGGGTGCCTATTGGCACGTGAGGTCCTGAGGTTGACCCCTCGGTACCCACAAAAAAAAAAAAAAACAGAGAAGGACCCAACTAAGAAAGAGAACTATAGACCAATCTCCCTAATGAACATAGATGCAAAAATCCTCAATAAGATACTGGCAAACAGAATGCAGCAAATCATCAAGAAGATTATACACCATGACCAAGTTGGATTCATCTCAGGGATGCAGGGATGGTTCAACATACATAAATCAATCAATGTAATACACCATATTAACAGAACCAAGGACAAAAATCATATGATCATCTCAATAGATGCAGAAAAAGCTTTTGACAAAGGCCAGCACCCATTCATGATAAAAATGCTACAGAAAATTGGAATAGATGGTCTTTATCTCAATCTGATAAAAGCTATCTATGACAAACCAACAGCCAATATCATACTAAATGGACAAAAACTGAAAGCCTTCTCCCTAAAATCAGGAACAAGACAAGGATGTCCACTGTCCCCACTCTTATTCAACATAGTCCTGGAAACTTTAGCCAGAGCAATTAGACAAGAGAAAGAAATAAAAGGAAAGGAAGAAGTTAAATTATCATTATTTGCAGATGACATGATACTCTATGTAGAAGACCCCAAAAACTCCACTAAAAAATTGCTAGATTTAATAAGCAAATTAAGTAGTGTAGCTGGATACAAAGTCAACACTCAAAAATCAATTGCCTTCCTGTACACCAATAACAAACTCACTGAGAGAGAAATTAGGGAAACAACACCTTTCACAATCACATCTAAAAAAATGAAATACCTAGGAATCAATCTCACAAAGGAAGTAAAAGACCTGTACACTGAAAACTACAGTACTCTGAAAAAGGAGATTGAAGAGGATATCAGAAAATGGAAAGATATCCCTTGCTCTTGGGTCGGAAGAACCAATATAGTGAAAATGGCCATACTTCCAAAACTGTTATACAGATTTAATGCAATTCCGATCAAAATTCCAACAATATATCTCACAGAATTAGAGAAAACAATCCTAAAATTCATCTGGAACCAGAAGAGACCTAGAATAGCAAAGGCAATTCTGGGCAACAAAAGCAAGGCAGGGGGCATCACAATCCCTGATTTGAAATTATACTATAAAGCTACTGTGATAAAAAAAAGCATGGTATTGGCAAAAAAACAGACCTGAAGATCAATGGAATAGAATAGAAGATGCAGAAACAACTCCAGACATACTAAGCCACCTTATCTTTGACAAAGGTGCCAAACACATTCACTGGAAGAAAGATAGCCTCTTTAATAAGTGGTGCTGGAAAAATTGGCTCTACACATGCCAAAGATTAAAATTAGACCCATATCTTTCACCGTGCACTAAACTAAATTCAAAATGGATCAAAGAACTAAATATTAAAACAGAAACATTAAATCTCCTGGAAAATAGTATAGGTAAAACTCTTGAAGACATTGGTGTAGGCAAAGACTTTATGAATAAAACCCCCATCGCACAGAAAGTATCACAAAGAATCAACAACTGGGATCTCATCTTATTAAAAAGCTTTTGCACAGCAAGAGAAACCACCAACAGAGTGAAGAGACAACCCACAACGTGGGAAAAAATGTTTGCCAGCTGTTCCTCAGACAAAGGATTACTATCGAGAACATACAAAGAACTCAAAAAAATCAGACCTCCCAAATTTAAAGACCCAATCCAAAAATGGGCATCTGAGATGAATAAACACTTCTCAGATGAAGAAATACAAATGGCAAACAAATATATGAAAAAATGTTCAACATCATTGGTCATTCAAGAGATGCAAATGAAAAAAACACTGAGATTCCATCTCACCCCAGAAAGAATGGCTATTAACAAGAAGTCAACTAATAACAAATGCTGGAGGGGCTGCAGGGAAAAAGGAACCCTTCTCCACTGTTGGTGGGAGTGTCGACTGGTGCAGCCACTGTGGAAATCAGTGTGGAGACTCCTCAAAAAACTAGGATTGGAGGTCCCATTTGACCCAGCTATTCCCTTTCTGGGTATCTTCCCAGAAGAATTAAAGACATCATACCACAGCGATGTATGTGCACCCATGTTTATAGCAACACAAAATAGCTAGATCATGGAAACAACCCAAATGCCCATTAACCGAGGAATGGATAAAAAAGATGTGGTATTTCTACACAATGGAGTACTACTCAGCCATAAAGAAAGATAAACTGGAAACTTTTATAGGTAAATGGATGCAACTCGAGAAAATACTCACAAGCGAAATAAACCGGATGCACATTTGTAAACATCGTATTGTCTCCCTAGTATGAAAATGCAATTTCACTGTGACTATTCCACTCCTTAGTCTTCTATTTTTACCTAGCTTTTACATGGCTTAATCTTATACTGAGTAATATTTTTCTCCAAAAGGTATTTGTACATTCTCTAATGCTTGAGTTTGTTAATGCATAAGAATGTTTACTTGTTGTCTTTAAAAAATAAATAAATAAATAAATATTACTTATTCAATAAATACAGTTTGTAATATCAAGGACAAGCTAATTTTATTTTACTTTTTAGTTTAAAAAAAGATATGAAATTTGGGGGAACACAAACATTCAGATAGTAGCAGGCCTTTAAGAGGAAGCTAAGGTGTAATGAGGGCAGGGTTCTGATGTTACAGGTGAGTGTCCTCATGAGAGACCTCAAAGCACTTTCTTCCTTTCTGTGTGTGCTCAGAAGAAAGACAATGTAGTACACAGCAGCCATGTGCAAGCCAGGAAGAGAGTCCTCATCAGAAACTAAGCCCTGCCTGTGCCTTAATCTTGGACTTTCCAGAATTGTGAGAACATAAATATCTGTTGTTTAAGCCACCCAACTTGTGGGATTTTGTTCTGGTAGACCAAGTATACTAAGACACCGTCACATTACAGGAGGGCAAACTAAGACTCACATACCAAGTTAAGCAAATAGAGGATGAGAACTGGGCATCTTCTCAGTTTAATTCTCTGCCCTCCCATAATTTTGTAGTTAATATATGGCCTCTGTGTTGCATAGATTAGCAGCATGCTTCCAAATGGATTGGAACCACTACTAATGAATGCCTTATGTTTCCTATCACCCACTGATTCACACACACACACACACACACACACACACACACACACACAGTGCTAGAATCTTGGCAGATACTAGCCTATTAACCAACCTTACTATCTACCACTCACCCTGGCTAGCAGTATAGAGCAACACTGTTCTAGGAAAGCCCTAGCACTGGTCTTGAGGTTGTTCTCTTGTAATCACTCTCTGATTGCCTGCCTTAAACATTTACTGGTGGCTCCTTTGTTTTGGGGATACAGGTGCTTTGTTCCCACTCTCCCTGGCTCTTCTAGGCATCCTGTCACCCTGGGTAAGAAACTGCTCACATTGGTCTAGGGGCCCCCAGTCCAGCCAAGACCCATCCATTTCCATGAGTGGGTGTAAGTGAGGGTACAGAGAGGAAAGGAAGGGATTCAATTATGTAGTGGATCAATAGCTGGGAACTGAGCAGAATCAGAAAATAAGCTAAACTGGACGACATCAAAGTTAATTGTATAAGATCTAGACCACTGAGAAAATCTTCACAGAATTCTAAGAAACAAGACAAAACTGGATGATGGAATGAAAATTGGAGGAGTTGCATGATTCTCAGAACGTCAGTGTCCAGGAGGAATTGAGCTAGGCTCATTATTGGCTGAGGGCAAGAGATGAGATCAAGCAGGATTAATAATCAAATGACAGTCAGGATCCCCCTGCCCCAACCCAGGACTTCTCATATTGACTTCATTCCCCAATGCCTCTCTCCAATAGAGGCCCATCTAGCACTTAGGGTCCTCTTAACTCATCTAAAATTATAAAACAGTGAATATAATAGGCAGCCATGAAAATGTGACTTCCAGGAAAGAGTTTTGCCCTGGTACAGACTGTCATGCCCCATTTCTGGAGAGCCAAAAGAGATCTATTTGTGTAAAATGCAGAAGGAAGTTTGCTGCTCTGACACTTAGAATTTTGCCAGGTAGGGCCGGGGATTTAGTTCAGTGGCACAGCACCTGCCTGGCAAGCGTAAGGTTCTGAGTTCAATTCCCAGTACAAAAAAAAAAAAAAAAAAAAGAATTTTGCCAGGTAAATAGTCTTGTGTGAACACTCTGATTAAACTTTTGCATATTTGAGCTTTCTTAAATAGTGACCTGTGCACACGGAGGTCACCCAGGCTGCTAAAACTTCCTAATAGAATCTAAATGTTGGCCTATTCATGCATATTCAGGGACATGGCTCTAGTCCCTTGAAATGTCAGGATGATAGAATCCAGGAATTCACATCGGACCTCCACAGAGCCAAAGACCAAGGGCCCAATGTTGGCCTGTGTTCTAGCAGTGAAATTCAGCTTCCATATTAACATTCTAGATTGCTACTTCCACTTTCTGTTTTCTTAGCAATGAAATCTACAAACCTTCCATTTCTGAAGCTCTGCCCAGTTTGGGGAGCTAAGCCATCAAACTGAACTTTATCTCGTGAGGGTTAACAAGTTTTAATCCAAATACAGCGGTCTTATACACCTATCAAGATTTATTATCTATTTATGTCCACGTTTGCACTAGCAGAGGTTTAACAGCCTCTGTTTTACCAGAAACCATGCGGACCAGATACTGTGGTTTTGACAATGTTGATATTGAAAAGAAATATGTTATTTCTTCAGTGTTGCTCTGGAATGAGGTGACCACATGTGAATGTGTTTCTTACAAGTTTACAGGTTGCTAAGTGTGACGAGCAGGTCTCGTACCTCTCCCTCACTCAAAAAAGAGGAAGTAATCCCGGAGTCATACCTGGTCAGTAGCAAAGGGCAGCCAGCTCAGTCCAAAGCACCCTACGTCATGACATATTGCCCAATCTACCTCCCATGTGAAGTGCAAAGGAGGACATGTCCTAGAGTAGGAGCATGTACGACAGCCATGCTCAAATTCCATACAGGCTGCCATACCTCGCCCTTTTCCTCAGGGGAGTGCTCAAGAATCTCACATAGGGATATCAGCAGTTCAACCCAGAAGCACCATTCAGCATCCTGTAGATTGTGGTAGATTGCCCTGCCTGAGGCAACTAACATGATGAATTGGTACCCAACACCCATTCTACCTTCCTTCTTATACTCCTACTTGAGTTGCAGAGGCTAGAAAGCTCAAAACTACATTTCCCAGACCCTCTCTCCAACTAATATTCCAGATATGGTTTAATCTGAGCCAGTCAGATGCAAGCGGGCATGCTTAGGAAGAGGGAAGGAGTACTTCTGTTGATTTTGATTCTCCCTACTGATGAACTTGGTCTTGGAGCCATTTAGCTTCTCTGCAGCACTCTGGTCTCTCTAACAATACGCATGTCGGGAAGCACACATTTTTAGGGTGTGGATCACAGCAGATGTGACCTTTCTCTGGAGCTGGTAGAAACAGTGCTGGGCTCCTGTTTACAGTGGCCTTTGGGTCACAGGAGTCAGCGGTTTCCTTTTCATTGAACAGCCCACATCATTCTACATCTGGGCCTTCTTCTTGAGTGGTCAGCCTCAAGTCCGTTTCTTCATCTTTCTCAACAACTCTATAAGCCCTGTGATACTTGCCGGGGGGTAAATAAAACTCTACTTGATTAAATAGAGTGAGTGATTCTGTTTTCTGTGAATAAAACTTGAGTCATACATGGGAGAGAAGACCCAAACTAGAGTAACCCACATTTATTGTGCACTAACCATGAGTCAGGAATTTAAACTGTCAATCTACAATGTATACAACTCTCTCACTTAATTTTTGACAAAAAGTCAAAAAGGTCAGCAACTTTCCCAGGTCCCAAAGCAGCAAGTACAGGAGGAAGGGAGACATACCTTCATGTCCGATCTGATTTCAGGCGCATCCTTAAATGCTCCAAAGTGATAGTGTACAGCAACTGGGAGAAAATGGCCTGGGCTCATAATCCCAGCCCCTCTGTTTATTAGCAGACATTTCAGCCTCTCTGTACTTTGGTTTTCTTTTCTGTAAGAGGGAAATGAAATAGTCCAAACCCTACAGGATTGCTATAAAGATTAATAAAATAAGCTAAAATATGTAAATATTGATCCATAGCAAATGTGAGAAAACCATTAGCTGCCATCTAGGACTTTCCCATCCAAAGGAAGAAACCGAACCTCAAGAATGAACATAAAGTGATCAACTGACTCTTCCTGACATCTTTCAGAATGTGACATCAAATTGATTAATACCTTACTAGCTCTAACATTCAGATATCAACTACAGAAGTTGACCGTAAGTGTGCAGGGTGACCGTAAGAACTATTCAGTCTCTGGACTTGAGTGTGACTCCCAGTTTTGTATCTTCCTAGCATAGTGACCTTGGCCCTAAGTCTTAAAATCTCAGTCTTTGTTTATTTGTAGATCTTCAGAGGTTGTTATTAAGTGGGGAAGAAAAGCTTAGTACAGCTCTAGGCAAAGCGTTCTACTCATCAGGATTCTTTAGGTGGAGGTGGACACAGCTCCATTTAACATGTACCAGGCAAAATACAATATATATTGATGGGTGAAATTTGAGGAGGGATCAGGTATAGATGGGAAGCTGGTATCTCTCTCCCTGTCTTCATTGTCTACCAGGGTTTCTGGATCAGCACATTTTTTCTCACTAACAACAAGCTTAGAGCTTCAATCCCAAAGAGAAACTGGTTTGATGTTCTCTCCAGCCTAAAGTAGTCAACTGCCTTGCTTTGCTGGGGAATAAAAAGTTTCACTGTTAAAATTAGGAAAGTCCTGGGCAAATTGGGACATGTTGGTCATTCTATTCCGTTCCCAGATTCAAAGGTAAAGGATGGATTTGTCCAGCTTAGACCAGAGGCCATCCTATACGAACTGTTAGTGGCCAGAGGTACCGGTGACACAAGAACATGTCAGTGCCCTGTTAATTCAGCGTGGGAATGGAAGGTGCTCCAAGATATGATGGACAGAGACACAAGGCAGAGAATCTTGTGAACACCCATCTTGACCCCCAGGTAGACTCAATGAAGGGCACTACATTTCTTCCTTCAACATACATTTCAACTACTTTATGTGCGTACCTCTCTAAGACCGTGGTAAGGAATTCAGTGAAATCTGTGACCCACAAAGGTGAAATAGATTTGCATGTGAGGTTTGGGTTACAAAGTCAAAGCAGAAAGCACAAACCATGTAGTACGAAAATATCTACCTATCTCCAAGCCTTATAACCTCACTGAGGACTAGGAGATACTCTATGAAAAAGAGTAAGCAAGAGTTGGGGGTGTAGATCAGCTCAGCCGTAGAGCACTTGCCTAGCATGCACCAGGAGCTGGATTTGTTCCTCAGAACAGAGAGAGACAGAGAGAGAGAGAGGAACTGGAGCCAGGTGAAGGGTAGATTTTCACCCGCCATTGCGAAGAGGTTCAGGACAAGGACTCATTTGGATGAAAAGGGGTAGAGTGGGCCACACAAGCGAAATAGCTCTTCCCCTTGCCCAGAAGTTGCAGACATGATATTTTCAGATGCTGGAAGGTTATGAAATGTACTTAAAAGATTAAGACTCTTAGGCCTCAGAGAGCCAAACAGAAGAGCTAAATAGCATTCAACCTTCAGAAATAAAAATCATTTACATGGATAAAATGAAGCATTTGTCTTCCACAAAACAAAGATTTCTTTTTCCTTTCATAAAGAATATCCAATAGTGATTTTGTAGTATTCACCAGAACAAGTCACTACAGCCAATAACTCTACGCAAACGATAGTGACAGTACAAGCCCACTTTGCCTGATTGGAGGGGTCCCGTCGAGAGTGCCCCAGACAGCAGCACACACAGCAGATATGCAGGGCAACAAAGGGGATGCTTACACAGTGGAATGCAGGCTTGAACAGAAAAGCACCACCAGGGACTTTAATTCCTTTCTGCGTGGTAGCTGGGAAGCCGGCGACCCACCTGAACTATTGGAAATATGGCTGAGCCACTGCTTTCAGAAAAAATATTGAGAGCAGTTTACATCTGGGATTGACTTTTGCTCTTCAGCCCTCATTTGTCTGTACCGGTGCGAAAGAGGTGCCCATGAGCTCCTACCCACCCTTAATTTGGATCTTGTGGCCTTATCTGAAATCTAACCCCCTGATACCACCGCTCTCTCAGCCATCGCTAATGAACCCTGACTCTTCCTCCACACCAGTGTGGCTCTCTCGGAGACCTCTTCAGCCCTCTCAAGATATCCTGACCACCATCCCTCCAAGCTCAGGTAAATGAGTCTGCTCTACCCTTCACTTTGCCCATGATAAACAGCACATGTGGTTATTCTTCCACTCTTCCTCCCTACTCCCAACCCCACTATTACACTGGGAGAAGCTTTGCGCTGCATGTAGTCAGCATTCCCATCTCTGCCTTCTCAGATCCTTCTTCACTGACCTTGTTCTCTCTTCAGCTACTTATCCATGGCCTTCACCTCTGAAATTACGGATTTGGACCACTGCCCCTCTTCCTTCCAGCTTGCTCTTCCCATGACTGCCAATATTCTATTCATTGTCCCACCTTCCATCCACTCGCCCCCTTCCTCCTTCTGCTTCCCTCCATTTCAACATAGGTTGGATGGTTTATACAAATTTTTCCTACCAACCTTCTAAATCCCTTGTCCATTATTCTTCCGTTGCTGTCGCAGAGGGAAAATTAAATGCCAAATCTGTCCAGTGCTCCATCTTCTTCACCACATGCACCCAGACTACTTAGTATTGTTGGAGCAACTGTCACATCCAGACCGGTTAGTGTCATCATACAGTCACCTTCGCCATCATCTCCAGGGCATCTCATCCTGCCTGATAACTGCGTATCCTTGATTCATTCAATCTTCCACTGTCCAAAACGATTATCTCAAATTTTCATTCTGCTCAAAGATTCTCAGCTACACTTCACCCTCTTCATTCTCAGCAGGTGACAGAGAAAAAAAAAAAAAAAAACACTTTTGTTAGAGGGGACCATCTTTAGTGTCCACCAAAACCACAAAGCTGCCTGTCCTTCCCACCTTCCCTCCTATTACAAAGAGGTGGCCTCGGGCCGGTGAGATGGCTCAGCGGCTTAAGCGCCTGCCCGGCAAGCGCGAGGGCCCGAGTTCGACTCCCGGAACCCACATACGGAAAAAGGGGCCGGTGATATCGCTCAGCGGCACGGGCGCCTGCTGGCGCGCGAGGTCCTGAGGTCGACCCCCCGGTACCCACAAAAAAAAAAAAAAAAAAGAAAAAAACAAAGAGGTGGCCTCAACCTCCTGTCCAAAGGGAATCTTGTCCCCCAAGTTCTAAATTCCATGCCCCTCCATCTAGAAACCTCATCTGTCAGCTCATTCCCCAGTACCTGTGTCCCCAACCTGCATCCTCAACTTCCCTTTCTCTAATGACTCTTTCTATCAGCAATTAGGCTTCTGAAGTCACTTACATCTTTTTTTTTTTTTTTGTACGGTGAATCAAACTCACAACCTTGCGCTTGCCAGGCAGGCGCTGTGCTGCTGAGCTATATCCCTGGCCCGTCACTTACACCTTAAATAAGCCCTTCCCTCAATCTCTTGCTGCTTTCAGTCACCACGGTATTTTCAGCCTCCCTTTGTGTTCAGACTTAAATGGAAACTCATGTTTCCCAGTTGTCATTTTTAGACAGTCTGAACTGAAATCATCTAGGGAATTTCTAAAAATATGTAGCAAAAGAGAAAGAAGCCACACTCCTAACACTACATATTGCATGTAGTGTTAGATGAAATTTCTAGAAAAGGCAACACTATCAAAACATAAAGGACATCGGTGGCTGCCTAGGGCTGCAGGTGTGCAGCATTGATTGACAGTGGGAACAGGGAAACTTTCTAGGGTGGTGGGAATGTCCTAAACTTGAACTGTAGAGATGGCTCAACCTAACATTGTAGAGATGGCTCCACAACCATATAAATTTGTAAACACTGTATATTTAAAATGGGTGAATTCTACAGTATGTAAATTATAACCCATAAAGTCATCTATATATACATATATGTTTTAAGTCAGAAAGCAGAAAGAAAAGAAATCTCCAACTCTTAGACCTGAGAGGGCCAGACAGGGACACGAGCAGCAAACTGAGTGGAAACAAAGTGAGTGTTGGATTTCCAGGATGGGAGAAAGGGAGTAGAAGGGGAAGCTAACTTAGACAGTCATGGGTTCCCAACAAGGAATCCCCAACCCTACACACACACACCCACACACACACACACGCACATGCACACACATACACACACGTGCCTTAAGAATTGAGCGTAGAGGAAAGATGAGAAAGTCCAAGAATGAGTTATGGAACCTGGAGTGGAAGGGTGTATGTGCCAAACTTGAGTGGAGTCCCAAGAATGTGGCCAAACCCCAGTTGCACTGTGTATGGTAGACAGAGCCCTAGCCCCTCTGAAAGGGCCCACTGGCCCTGAGAAGGGTGAGAACAGCAGATACACCCAGGGTGCCCTGTTGTGGCATGGAGACCATTACGTCTGAGGGACCCATCCCACCTGGGAGGTCTCAAAAGGGAATGAGAACAACTCAGCAGGAACCTTCATGGCCCAGAGGGGGCAGTGCACAGTTCTATGATGTCTACGTGAAAAGTGGGTTATTAAGGGCCTAGCCCTGTAACCTCATAACCTTGGCACCTGGAAAAGAGGAACGTTTCCCTCAACTGATGAAGATTTGATTCCAAGGTTCAGCACAGTCATTAAATCGAGAATTCACTAAATAAAGAATTCAGCATTTTGGA
Source organism: Erethizon dorsatum (assembly GCA_028451465.1). Classification (NCBI taxonomy): domain Eukaryota; kingdom Metazoa; phylum Chordata; class Mammalia; order Rodentia; family Erethizontidae; genus Erethizon; species Erethizon dorsatum. The sequence goes on from CM051822.1 coordinate 105,097,203, forward strand.
TGCATGGGCTGATAAACCACTACGGAGTTCTGGGATGTCACCCCCAGGGCAGGCATGGGGCAAGAAGACCCAAATGGCACTATAGTGGCCTGGCTCTTCCAAGTGGCTCAAAGCCAGGAACTTTATTTTTCCTAGATTAACAATGATAAACTACATAAAAGCCTTAAAATGACAGGGAGGGTCAATGGGTTTTTCCTTGTCTTACCAAGTCAGGCGTCATACTAATTGAGTGTCAGAGTAACAGATGGCTGGGAGCTCCAGGACTGAGCGTGAGGGAGTGGAGCCGGAGCAGTGTGGAAGGAAATGGCCTCTCAGGTCTGCCTGGCCTCAGCCACAGTGGCACGAGACTTACCCTGCACCCAGGGCCCACAGTAAGGCGGGGGTCCAACCCCTAACCCACAGCCAGTCTGAGAACAGAGTGGTACTCAAGGGATAGGCAAAAAGCATCTGTCGCAAATGCAGGAGCCTGACCCAATCATTGCCATCTTCAAAGCCCTGAGCAGATGAGACCAGAGGTCACTCAGTGCGGCGGAGAGCAAAGGCAGGAGAACCGAGTCTGGATGCTCATCAGTCACACAGCCCTGGGCAAGTTACTCCTCCTCCCAGCCTCGTCTTCTTTCTGAAAGACCACTGGCTGGGGAAGGCAGGGAGGCAGCAGCAAGGATCAGTGTGGTCCCTTAAAGCCAAAGCTCTGATTCCATTTCAGACACTTCAATCTGGCCATCACACTTTTCATGGGAAGAAAGAAAGGGTTCATCGTGTTGTCACAGGCATAGTGTTGTCGGTCCCTTCTCCAGCGTCCCAGGCTTATGCCAGTGCTCACAGCCCCTTGTAACCCAGAACACCTTTCTGCCACCTTCTTGGCCAACCAGAGTTTGGGATTCCTTTTTTTTTCTTTGTTGTCAAACACTTATGCCAGCAGGGAAAACACTAAATATTTTTTCTCAGGGATTGCCTTGATCCAAAAGTCTGCTGCATTTATCTCTTCTGAGAATAAGATTTGGAGGTAAGAAAGAATCCTTAGAAATGGACATTTAACCAAAATGATACGAAATCAAATTGTGTGGTCCCAGACAATGGAAACATTCCCCTCCCTGCCACCCCAGCAAATAATTTCCTTTTTCTCTTAGGGGACAGAATTTCAGGGTGACACAAATTACACCCGGGGACTTGGCCAGTCATTAGCACTGGGAGCAGAGCCTGCTGCTCCCGATATTCCTCAGCAGCTGAGCTACGAGGCTTCTTTGGCAAGGAGAGAAGTATTAGTGGAGCTTATCACCAGGGAGCCAGCCCTGAATGCAGTCCTTTTCTAACCACAACTCCAATACCGGAGGACACACTTCTGGGCACTTCTTTGGCTTCCTTCTCTAAGTCTTAAACTTTTCTTCTCTTTCTTTTCCTTTCCTTTTTAAAAATAAATCTTTGCTATTCTAGCTGGAGTGTTGGTTCTGACTATGGTTTGGAAATTTTTTCTAACATTCAAACAGCAACTATAACAAATTCACACCAGCTCGGGGCTCCTCTTCTGGCAAGACAGTGTCGTACCAGAGTTGCATTTCAGTCACTCACCCTGCTGCAAGTTCATCTACTGCAATGGTCTAACACCCATTTTATTAACGGGAGAGCTAATTTCTTTAGAAGGAGGTTCAAAGCAGCTAGGACTCAGGTTCTGAGGTTAATTGGTCTGTTTGCCACTGTTTGTCAGAACTGTCTTTAGAGAACATCTTCAAAGACTTGCTCCGATACTGGTTTCAGCATTGTCTGAAACGCGTCAGATGTCTTTATCAGTGCCAAAAATGCACTGAGTGAAAGGGCCTTTTATTTAATTATTTCTGAAAACCAAAAAGGGAAAATCCCTGTAGATAGCTAATAAGAATTGACACAGTGACATTAACATACATGTTCAGACAAGGAAAGCCAGAAGAGCTCAACTTCTAACTAGAGAAGCACATGGGGAGAGTCTGACTTGCACCAGCCGGCTGTAGTGTGCGTGGTGACCAACGCTTCATCTTCTTCCTCTCCGAATAGTTTCCATCTCCAAACTGGGCCTGATTGGGTTGCACAAGTTGCTTAGCAACCCATAGGCCAACAGGATTTGATTTTTGAATGTCAACATCTGCACAGCATTCAAAATATAACGTTTAATTCAAAACCTAATGTCTGGAGACAGGGAAGAAAACACATTTTTAGAAAATAAAACAGAGTTGCTCAGCGCTCGCGTGAAGAGTGGAGCGGACTCGGAGCCGCAAGGAGGCGAGCGCTCTGGGAGCCGCTTGGTCCCCCTCCTCCCGGCCATACTCATCTTGATACCCATTTATCTCCTTGGCCTCAGTTGTAGCAAAAAAAAAAAACACAACAACAACAAAAATAACCCAGCAAGTGATTGAAAGATTCCACCGCAGATCAAGGTAGAGCTGGTAAGATCTGGGAAGTTCTGGGTCTCACTTATGCAGTTCAGGCTGGCCTTGAACTCACTATGTAGCCCAGGCTGGCCTCCAACTCAAGGCAGTCCTCCTGCCTCAGCCTCCTGAGTGCTGGGATTATAGGCATGCACCACCACACCTAGGTTGAATACCCTTATAAAATCTCAGACAGGTGAATCGCACCTGAGGAGAGTGGCCCCTCCCCTGAAGGCCTAAAGAATGGCCCCTCCCATAGCTGCTGCCACCACCGAGGTGAACTGCTCAGGAAGGCCCAGAGACCAGAGAGAACGCCAGCGACACAGTGGGGCCACAACAAAGGTACACAGGATGGACAGACGAGACTAGCGGTGTGAAAAGTACGAAGCAAGAACACCAATACAAGCCAACAGGTGACTTAGGCCTCCAAGGGACCCGCAACCAGCTCGGGAAGAATCCAGGACTTGGTAGCTGGCCCTTTCCTCTCAATATTTTTTTCTTTGCTTTTATGTTCCTTTTCTTTTCCTCTTCTTCTTCTTCTTCCTTTTTTCTCTTTTTTTCTTTCATTTTTTCTTTTTTCTTTCTTTCTTTCTTTTCTTTTTTTTTTCTCTCTTTTCTAAACAGCTGGGGAGAACTCCAGCCACAGAAAACTAATCCTCTAACCCAGAAACCAAGTTCAGATAATCCCTCAAATACTCCTTCATGTTTTCTTTTCTACCCCCTTCTCTAGTTTCCCAAACCTTGAGCGATCATCCTTTGTCCTCCAGCCTTGTTTCTACTTCCTTTCCAGTTATCTTTGTTTTATACACTATCCTCCCTAAATTTCCCCACCACAGGGTAAAACCACTTTACCAAGGGGAAACACTTTGCATACAAACTCCTAATTTACGATTGTTTCTGTTATATAACTATAGACTCTGCTCCTATGATCTAAAGTACAAAATCAATAGTTACCAAGTTTGTCAGTTTCTAAATTGTGCTTGACACTACTGTTACTGCTAATTTTACTACTTTAGCTAGGATGTCATATCTCTTGTAATCAGTTGTTCTCACTTCTGTAACAATACTGGGAAGCTCTGGGGTAATAACTCACCACAGCCCTACACCAAAAGACTGGGGACTGAGCCAAACAGATAGCAACATCCCACTCTTAATTAATTTGGAAGGTAGAATATTGGGACAAACACAAACCAAGAACCTCCTACACACAGAAGACATCCCTGAAGAACAGACTTTTCCTAGAGAGGCCTTGATACTAGTGATATAGCTACCTACTACAAAAACTCACAAGGATCATAACAGAAAACAAAATAAAAATTTTTTTGAAATAGAAAATGACAAGATGAAGAAGGAAAATGCAATCTCAGGCCTCCAGCCCACCCAGAACAAGTCCGGGAGACATAGACAGAAAAAATTGAAAGACACGCATCTAAATTTCTGAAATGGTAGCAAACAAAGTAAAGAAACATATCCATGAGGCTATAGAGGAAATCAGATCAGAAATAATCTCTCCAGTAAAAAAAGAAATGTCAATATTTATAAAGGAATTGCTCAGCAAATCTAGAATAGAGATAGATAAAAAATAGATGATGATAGGAAGAGGATGGAAACAGTGAATGATCAATATGGGAAAGAAATAGAACGCATGAAACGGGTTCAAACAGATATGCAGGAAATTAAAAATTCCTTTGAAAGCTGGCAAAACTACTTGAACAAAACTAAAGACAGACTTTCAGACCTTGAAGATAAGATCACAGCCAGCAATCATGAAAGGAAAGATCTCTTGAAAATAACAAAAGATCAGGAAATAACAATTCAACAGCTGCAAGACGATGCAAAGAAAAATAATATAAGAATAATTGGTGTCAATGAGAAAGCAGGAGTCAACACAAATGACATAAAAAAAACTATTTGCAGAAGCAATAGCAGAAAATTTCCCAAGCATGTGAAAAGAATCTGACATACAGATAAGTGAGGCATATAGAACTCCAATCAGCCATAACCAAAATAAATCTACAACCAGACATATAATAATGAAGGTCCCAGAAATTCAGCACAAGAACAGAATATTAAAAGCTTTTAGAGAAAAGAAATAGATCACCTATAAAGGAAAGCCTAACAGAATCACAGCAGACTTCTCAACACAAACCCTCAAGTCAAGAAAGGCTTGGAGTGAAGTATTTCAAGTCCTGAAAGAAAACAACTTCCAACCCAGATTGATGTACCCTGCAAAACTATCCTTCAAAATTAATGGAGAAATAAGAAACTTCCATGACAAGGAAGAACTGAAGAAACTCATGACCGCCACACCAACACTACAGAGGGTACTGAAAGATATTCTAGACAGAGACAAAAATGACTACAATTCCAAGAACAAAAACAGAAAGAGACCACCAGGCAGGGCAAGCAATTAAACAGAGTGGAAAAGTAGGGAACCAACAGCGGGAAAATACCATGACAAACATAAGGCAGTATGTATCAGTTATAACCATCAATGTAAATGGCCTCAATTCACCAATCAAAAGAAACAGACTGGCAGAATGGATCAAGAAAAAAGATCCAACAATATGCTGTATGCAAGAAACACATTTAGCTCAAAAGAAATTCATAGACTGAAAATCAAAGGATGGAAAACAATCTTCCATGAAACAGAAAACCAGAAAAAAGCAGGAGTAGCTATTCTGTTTGCAGACAATGTGAAATTTGAACAAAGAATAATCAAAAGAAGTAAAGAAAGTCACCACAAACTTGTTTGGGGAAAAATTCAACAGGAAAAGATAACAAGCATAAATATATATGCACCAAATACAGGAGCACCCAACTATATAAGACAAATATTAATAGACATGAAAAACCAAATAGGTAATAACATAATTGTAATGGGGGACCTTAATACCCCATTGTCACAAAGAGATAGATCAATTAGACAAAAAATCAGCAAAGAAATATCAGAACTGAACCAAACCTGTGAACAAATGGACTTAGTAGACGTTTACAGAGTGTTCCACCCAACAACATCAGAGTACACATTCTTCTCAGCTTCACATGGGATGTTCTCTAAAATAGACCATATACTAGCCCATAGAACATGCCGAAGCAAATGCAAAGGAATTGAAATTATCCCATGCATATTATCTGATGATACTGCAATAAAATTGGAAATTAATGACAAAAGAAACTGCAAAAAAATCCATAAACACATGGAAATTAAATAACAACCTCCTGAACAACCAATGGGTCACATATGAAATTAAAGAAGAAATTAAACAATATCTACAATCAAACAAAAATGCAAATACAACTTACCAGAACCTGTGGGATGCAATGAAATCAGTCCTAAGAGGGCAATTTATAGCAGTGAATTCTCACATCAGAAAAACAGAATGAGCACAAATAAACAACCTGATGCTACACCTCAAGCTTCTAGAAAAAGAAGAGCAATTCAAGCCCAAAACCCATATAAGGGAGGAAATTATAAAGATCAGAACAGAAATTAATGCAATGGAGACTAAGAAAACAATGCAAAGAATTAATGAATTGAAGAATTGGTTCTTTGAAAGAATAAATAAAATTGATAAACTGCTAGCCAACCTTATCAAAAAAAAGGAAAGAAAAAACTCAAATTCATGCAATAAGGAATGAAAGAGGTGAAATCACTACCAATCCTGTGGAAATTCAGAAGATCATCAATACCTACTTTAAAAATCTTGCATAGGATGGAAAACACAGAAGGAATGGACAGATGCCTAGATATGTATGAACTACCAAAGCTGAATCAAGAAGATATAAAAATTCTGAATAACCTAATATCAGTTAATGAAATTGAAAATGTAATTAAAAACTTACCAACAAAGAAAAGCCCTGGTCCTGATGGATTCACTGCTGAATTCTACAAGAAATTTAGAGAAGATTTAATGCCAATATGCCTCTAACATTTTTTTTTTTAATGTGGATACCGGGAGTCAACCTCAGGACCTCATGCTTGCCAGCAAGTGCTTATGCCACTGAGCGATATCACCAGCCCATTTTTTCCTTTATGTGGGTTTCAGGAGTCAAACTCAGGACCTCGTGCTTGCTGGACAGCCACTTATGCCGCTGAGCTATCTCACCGGCTCTCAAACTCTTTAATGAAATTGAAAGAGAAGCAATTCTCACTAACTCGTTCCTGGAGGCAATTATTACCCTGATAACAAAATCAGAGAAAGACCCAACCAAAAAAGAGAACTACAGGCCAATCTCCCTAATGAACATAGATGCAAAAATCCTCAATAAAATACTAGCAAACAGAATGCTGCAAATCATCAAGAAGATTAAACACCATGACCAAGTGGGATTCATCCCAGGAATGCAGGGATGGTTCAACATATGTGAATTAATAAACGTAATACATATCAACAGAGCCAAAGATAAAAATCACATGATCATCTCAATAGATGCAGAAAAATCTTTTGACAAAATCCAACACTCATTCATGAAAAAAAAAAAAAACCCTACAGAAAATTGAAATAGATGGTCTGTACCTCAATCTGATAAAATCCATCTATGACATATCAACAACAACAGCATACTAAATGTACAAAAACTGAAAGCTTTCAATCTAAAATCAGGAACAAGACAAGGATGTCCACTATCACCATTCCTATTCAATATATTCAGTATAAACAAGAGAGAGAAATAAAATGGATAAGGATAGGAAAGGAAGAAGTTAAATTACCATTATTCACAGAAGATATGATACTCTATGTAGAAGACCCCAAAAACTCCACCAAAAGACTTCTAGAATTAATAACCAAATTCAGTAGGGTAGCTGGATACAAAGTGAACACTCAAAAATCAATAGCATTCCTGTACACAAACAACAAACTCACTGAGAGAGAAATTAGGGAAACCACATCCTTCACAATAGCATCCAAAAAATAAAATAAAATACATAGGGATCAATCTAACAAAGGAAGTAAAAGATCTATACATTGAAAATTACAGTACTCTGAAAAAAGAGATCAAAGAGGATATCAGAAAATGGAAAGATATCTCTTGCTCATGGATAGGAAGAACCAATATTGTGAAAATGGCCATACTCCAGCACTCGGGAGGCTGAGACAGGAGAATTGCTGTGAGTTCAAGGTCAGCCTGGGCTATATAATATGAGTTCAAGTCCAGCCTGAACTGCATAGTGAAACCCTTGTGAAAAAGACAAAAAGAAGGGGCCAGTGAGATAGCTCAGTGGCATAAGCGCCTGCCCGGCAAGCGAGAGGTCCTGAGGTCGACTCCCGGTACCCACATAAAAAAAAAAAAAAGAAATAAAGAAAATGGCCATACTCCCAAAACTGTTACATGGATTTAATGCAATCCTGATCAAAATACCATTACCATACCTCACAGATCTAGAAAAAACATTCCTAAAATTCATTTGGAAACAGAAGACCCCTAGAATAGCAAAGGCAATCCTGGGCAACAAAGGCAAGGCAGGAGGCACCACAGTCCCTGACTTGAAATTATACTACAAAGCTACTGTGATAAAATCAGCCTGGTAATGGCAAAAAAAACAGACCTGAGGATCAATGGAACAGACTGGAAGATGCAGACACAACTACAAACAGACTCAGCCACCTTATCTTTGACAAAGGGGTCAAACATGTTCACTGGATGAAAGATAGCCTCTTTAATAAATGGTGCTGGAAAAAGTGTATTTCCACATGCTGAAGACTGAAACTAGACCCACGTCTATCACCGTGCACTAAACTAAAGTCAAAATGGGTCAAAGATCTAAATATTAAAACAGAAACACTAAATCTACTGGAAGAGAAAGTAGGTAGAAATCTTGAAGACATGGGGAGTAGGCAGAGAGTTCATGAACAAAAACCAAACTGCATAGGAAGTACTTCAAAGAATGAATAGCTGGGATCTCATCTTATTAAAAAGTTTTGCACATCAAAAGAAATCACCAACCGAGTGAAAAGAAAACCCACAGAGTGGGAAAAATTTTTAGCCTGTTGTTCCTCAGACAAAGGACTTCTATCTAGAACATATAAAGAATTAAAAAAAATCAGACCCCCCCCAAATTCAAAGACCCAATCCAAAAATGGGCATCTGAGATGAATACATACTTCTCAGATGAAGAAATACAAATGGGAAATAAATATATGAAAAGTGTTCAACATCAGTGGTCATTCAAGAAATGCAAATTAAAACAACACTGAGATTCCATCTCACCCCAGAAAGAATGGCTGTCATCAAGAAATCAACCAATAACAAATGCTGGTGGGGCTGTGGGGAAAAAGGAACACTTTTCCACTGTTGGTGGGAGTGTAGACTTGTACAACCACTATGAAAATCGGGGTGGAGACCCCTCAAAAAACTAGGATTAGAAGTCCCATTTGACCCAGCTATTGCCCTTTGGGTATTTTCCCAGAAGAATTCAAAACATCATACCAAAACGATATATATATATGCACCCATGTTTATAGCAGCACAATTTGTAATGGCTAAATCTTGGAAATAACCCAAATGCCCATCAGAGGAATGGATAAAAAAGATGTGGTATTATTATATAATGGAGTACTACTCATCTATAAAGAAAGATAGACTTAAGGCTTTTATATGTAAATGGATGCAATTAGAGACCATACTGATAAGTGAAATAAATCAAACTTGCATGTGTAAATATTGTATTATCTCCCTAGTGTAAGAAGCTGAAAAAGTAAATAAGATCCAAAATCTACAATAGATATTGTGAAAGGGAAAGAAACTACTCAAAAGGAAAGAATAACTGGGATGAGGGAAAGGAGAAAAGAAGGAAGAGAAAAGAAAAGAAAAAAAAAAATATATATATATATATACCCAAATAGCTAAAATAATTATACTACTAACGTCTTTTAGTTCATTGAAAAGAACGGATTGTGCTTATATTGTTTGATCAATTTTTTATGCCTATATCTTGTAATCTGAGCAACTGCTTTGAAGATAACAATACTCAATATATTAACCATTGTTAATTTCCTACTATCTTGTTTTGAAATTCTGTATCATAATTTTTATTGTTTTTTCTCTCTAAAATCAAAAAATAAAATAAAATAAAATAAAACAAAGTTGTATTGTTGTATTTCCTTAGACAATTCCTCCACCCACTGCCCCCCCACCAGCAATTCATGGGCTATGTTGCTGCTTTTAACAGCTTCCTGTCTCTATTTCTGCCTATTTCTCCTTTCTTTTTTAGGCAGATATGAGGAGAAAGGAGAAACAAAGGGAGACATTTCTTCCAGTGTCCAGCAAAAAAGTAAAAAGAAAATGCATTTCATTTTAAATGTAATTAAGAGCTCTTTAGAGTAGAAGAGTTTTATTGAAAATACCGTTTTATTGAAAATTATGGTTATTATGGAACTGAGCTGCACCAAGTCAGATAGGAATCCAGACGAGTATGTTGATGACCTTCCTGTGATGGTTCTACACGAAGATATTATTTACTACGTTTGAACCCAAAGAACCGAAAGCTACTTCCTCCCCAAAAATAACCATATTATAACCCCATAATGAAATCAGAGAAACCAACAAGCAGAGAAACTCAGATGGCCAACACTAAATAATTTTCTGCTCCCTAAATACAGCTCACATTTTGAGGTCCTTGGTCTCCATTATATCAAAACCACCCCTGCCCTGGTGTTGTTTCAGGCTTGGCAAGCCTTGGAATTTGCAACTTCCAGTTCTCCTGGCTGTTTAAACGCCCAGGTATCAATATATTTGCATGTTGTTTGGGTAAAAATGCAACAGAAACCCCCTCAGGGAAATCAGATTTGGAAAGAGTAAGGGCAACTACAGAACAACACCTTTCTTTTAAAAAATCCAATGGCACTGCAAACTGATGCTATCATTCAACTGGCCTCTGCTGGAGCGAATACATTAGCCTTTGCTCTTTCCAATCTGGGGAGGTCAAATTACCTGCTGGAAAGCAAAGGAAACCCTAAATCATTTGATGCAAGAAAACTAGCCAGGAGAATTTGGGCAAGGAGGAGAACCTAGGATCTCCAACTAGCAGAGGTCCCTTTGGCTTTAATCAGAAGAAATTTTGCAGAAAAAAAGAGTGCTGGAGGCTCCAATGAAACAAAAACACATACACATTTTGGTTACCTTACCTTTCAACATAACACCCCAACCTGTTGTGAGGTTTTGGGCCATTCTGTTTTTTTGCCCAGAGCAGAGATCTGATTACTGTTATCTCCACTTGCATAACTACAAATGTTATCATTACTTCTCCACTGATATGGCTCTGTTTTACAAACACAATGGAAGATTGTGTGTACGCTTGCCCTTTCTCCAAAAGGGTTGGTTTAAGAGAAAAAAGAGAGAGAGAGAAGAATAAGAAAAGGGGGAGGAGGGACTCGAGACCAAGGGGGCAAGCCTGTTGAATGAGCCTTTCAGAAAGAATTATGCGATAGGTTCTGTGTGTGTGCTGTTTTAAAATGCTGCTGCCAAAGCTAAGCATTGAAAAGTATGCGATGGGCATCATGTCAGAAACACAACTATTTATTTTGCTGCTTCATTTTCAAACAAAAGCTTTCTTCTTTTTCTCTGAAATGTGTTTTGGGCCCGAATCTTCAAAATGTGAGCAACAGAAGTTATGCAGTGAGTCGAGTCTGAATCAAGATAAACAAGGATTTGATTATAAATATGCCAGTGGCATATCCCTGGCCTCTGAAGAGCCTCAACTGTTTGCCCAGACTCTCAGTGATTTCTCCATCCAAAAACACATACAGCTGGAACCAGGGTCCCACTGGCCAGCCACCCTCCTCACCCCCACCCGCTGGGGTAAAGGGAGGCCTGGCCTACGAGCCCCTCTGAGAGCACCAGGTCAGAGACAGGAGTACAATAAAGGTGACTTCTTTAATTTCCTGGTCCCACCCACAAGGTTGACGCCTCATCCCCATTAATTCCTACTCATTCTCCAACTCTTCTTCCTAAATGCTATGGAAGTTCCTAGAGACCCATCCAGACCTGGATAAAGAAGATCAGCCATGGGCAGATCTGCTCCCCAAGGGGACCAGCACTACACCACAGTGACTAGTAAGACTCCCTTCCTTCTGGCCCTCTGGGGGTGCCACCTGTCCTCAGTAACACTGGGACGCAGACAGCACTGAGGCAAATCAAGCCTTTCTTTAGCCCTTTCCTGTTTGGGCTCCTTTAAGAGTCCTATACCTGATTTTTTTTTTCTTTAACAATATATTTTTAAAAATTGAGATCTAATTCACATGCCATCAAATTTCACTGTTTTAAAGTGTTCGGTTCAGTGATTTTTAACATACAGTATTTGCGAAAGTGTGCAGCGATCACCACAAATTCCAGAGTATTTCACTGTCCCCAAGGAAACATCGCCTATGCATATTTTTGAATTCCGTTGTCTACAGAGGGTCCAAAGTGTTTAAGCATTAAGCCCCATAAAATTTAACTCCTCCCCAGGATTCAGAAACTTTCTGCAAAGTAGCATCATGCCAGCCTTCCAAAGATTACTGGGCAACCAGTTGGGCTGCAGAACCAGGTGCACAAGGGGAGGAGGCAAAGATCCCCAACAATGGATCTCTTAACCTGCTTGGAGTTCTGGTTTTGCCATCCCTCCCCACAAGGCACAGTGGGCAACCAAATCCCCAGCTAGGACTTTCTTCCATGAGTCTGTCCCCAACCCTGAGAGCCTTAGGGCAGGCAGCCTATCTCCTCATCTATTTTTCCTTTTAAGCTCAAAAGGCAAGAATTTGGCTCTTTTGTTCACTGAATTGTGTCATCCCTTCCCTGAGGCTCAGAAGAGAAAGAGGCAGCTGCCTCATTAGAGGTCTCAGAATAATGGAAAGTAATGGTTAATTCTCCCAGTCACTCCCAATCACTCCCTAGACACACTGGGAACTATGCAGCTTTGGAGAGGCACTGCCCAGAGGTCTCCCAGACAGACCTGTCAAGGGGGATGCCAAGGGCCTTTGTAGCAGGACCCTCCTAAATCTGAAAGGAAATAAGAAAGCGATTTTATCAGCTATTTCAAAATATTGTTTTTAAAAACGACCCGGGGCTCCTGTCCCCTTGGTACTGTAAGCTGATGGATGAGGGACGAAATGGGGCCAGCACTTTCTAGTCACTTCTGTGTCAGAAAAAGGCAGACCTGGGGTTGGAACCATCAGGACGTGTTCAGATAAGGGTGCCAATTATGATGATGACAACGACGGTGGCAGCCGCTCCTCTAAGCCTTCCACTTGGCTTCCACAGCACTGTCCTGAGCAGTTTGCATACAGGATGCTCTTATTTCTCATGGCCATCCTGTGAGGCAGGGTTGTTAGTCCCACTTAATGGGTAAAGAGAAATCCCATTGAAGAAAATAGAATTTTTCATTGGTTGGCATACATGTAGGTGTTGAGAGAGCAGAATTTTACCCTATTTACCTCCGGATTCTTGCACTTAACCACTTGTATGCTTCTTCACGCAGTTAAAGCCAAGAATAAGTAGGCCACTCTCTGGCTCCAGCGTCCAGAGATGGCCTTCCCTGCCTAGACCGAAGGCAAAGTAGGTTTAAGGGTCCCTCGGGTCAGAATTAAATTTGTATTGCTTCAAAGCTATATGACCTCAAAACTAACTCCTTCAATTATCTAGGGAAAAAAGGCATCCCTCCCTACCTCACACCCTATGACCAAGTAATTCCACACACATCAAAAGTTAAATAATGCATTGAAATCATAAAGATAAAAAAAGAAGCATTATTTATAATATTGGAATGGGAGGGCTATTATAAATAGCTACTTCACTCTAAAGTCTTAAATAATTGAAATATTTTACCTGATTTTTTCCTGTGAAGAAAAACAACACTATTTATAAATCCAAAGAGTAAGTGAAAAACATACTATCGGTTCACATCTCATTTGCTCCAAAATTATCTAGTATAAAGCAGACCAATAATCCAACAGAAAGTATAGGTTAAGGCTATGAAAAACTTCATAGCAAGGAAATGATGAAAGTCTCTTAAAATATATGAAAACTATATAACCTTGTTCATAATTTTTAAAAATCCAAATTAAAACTACTCATCAGTTGGCAAAGACCCAAAAGTATCAGCAAGATTGTGGGGAAACAATCCTCAACCAGTGCTGGAAGCCAGGGGTATGCACTCAGCCCCCAGCAAGAGCAGTTAGGGAATCAACGTTCGATCCTCCCATTCCATTTTCAGAGGTTGAGCCTATGTACATACGCTCAGATATGTAGGAAGTGGTTATATGTAGGGGAGTAGTTACAGTCTCATTGGTTTTAGTAGTAAAAGGTTGGAAGTGATCCAAATAGTACAGAAGAATGGAAAACTGGTTAAATAAACTATGGAACAGAATGTTATGCAGAGATTTAAAAAAATATGACACACATGCAAAAGAATTAAGTTGGATCCTTACCTCACACTAGACACAAAAATTATCTCAAAGTGGATCAAAGGCTTAAATATATGTCAAAACAGGGTGTGTGTGTGTGTGTGTGTGTGTGTGTGTGTGTGCAAGCACATGTGTGTGTTGCTGGGGATCAAACCTAGGGCCTGGCCTCTGCTAGGCAAGTGAACTACCACTGAGCTACACCCCCAACCCCTACATGTCTATTTATTTATTGCTGTTCTGCATTTGTATCACTTTATTTTTTAAATGAATTTTATTGGTACACTTTAGATATACTTAATGATAGCATTCATCATAGGGAATTTGTACCTGTACATGATATATCTTGTGTCCTTTTCCCCAATCCCCTCCCCTCTCTTCAATCCCCTTCCCCTCCTTATTTATGAAAGTTTTGTTTCCGTTCTCCTTTTCTTTTCCTTTCCTTCCTTTCCCCTTCCCTCCTTGTTCCCCTTCCCATTTGAAGATTTTTTTTCCTATTTCCTAATATCTATTATACATTTTGGTCCTTATTTACCCTTTCAGTTTCTCACACCAGAAAAACAATGCGGTACTTGAACATGTGTGTCCAGTCTTCACCATACCACTCTGAACACACCCAATTTTGTCTGAACATGTGTGTCCAATTTATTTCACTTAAGAGTATGGTCTCAAGGTGCATCCATTTATCTAGAAAGGTCTGAAGTTTATCCTTCTTCGTGGCAGAGTAGTACTCCATTGTATAGAAAAAACACATCCTCTTTATCCATTCACCCATTGATGGGCATGTGGACTGTTTCCAAGATTTAGCCATTACAGACTGTGCTGCTATAAACATGGGTATGTATATATCACTGTGGCATAATGCTTTTCACTCTGTCAGGAAGATACTAAGAAGGGGAATAATTGGGTCAAATGGAACTTCTAGTTTTAGTTTTTTGAGGAATCTTCACACTGATTTCCACAGTGGTTGTACCAGTCTACACTCCCACCAACAGTGGAGAAGCATTCCTTTTCCCCCACTGCCTTGCCAGCATTTCCCTACATATCTTTTAAAAGAAAATATAGAAGTGAATTTTCATGATCTTGATTTGGTCATGGATTTTAGATCGGGTACCACAAGTAAAAGTAACAAAAGAAAAAATAAACGACTTGTACTTCGTCAAAATTAAAACCCTTTTGTGCATCAAAGAATATTATCAAGAAAGTGAAAAGAGCTGGACATAGTAACCCCAGCACTTGGGAGAATGAGGCAGAGGAGTACCTGAGTTCGAGGCCAGCCTGGGTTACACAGTGAGTGCCCGAACTACCCAGTGAGACCCTGTCTCAAAAAAAAAAAAAAAAATACAATCCATATAATGGGAGAAAACATTTGTAAATCATATATATATTATGTGTTTAGTATGCAGAATATATAAAGAACTCTTAGAACTCAACAACCACAACAAGAAAAAACAAAGATGCAATTTTAAAATGGGAAAATAACATGAATATATATTTCTCCCAAGAAGAGATACAGCCAATATCATTATTCATTAGGGGAATGCAAATGGAAACCAGTGACTGTGGAAGAGATGCCGGGCTTCTTTTTTGGGATGACAAAGATGTCCTGTAATTAGACAGTGGTGATACAGTGAATGTACTGGAAGCCACCAAATTTTACACTTTAGTTAAAATGTTGAATTTTATAAATTTTACTTCAATAATGAAAGAAGGAAGTTCTTTATGTAGCAATAGGAGTAATCCCCAATATATTTTTAAGCAAAAAAAATTTTAAAGCAAGCATCCAACTATAGAACAGATGGCGTATATACTATCATTTACAGTATTTGTAATGCAAGTGTTAATATGGCTTAGCTCCTGGGGAGGACAAGCAGTGAAAAAGTCCCACACCTGAGCCATCTCTAAATAGGGAGGAACACACCTTCCTCCAGGGGGGAGAGAGTTGCTGAGGCAGAACTTGACACTAGGCCTTGGTGACAGAGGCTGCAAAGTCAGTCAGACTGCCCCATTCACCAGTCTCATGCTGGGCCACATGCAGGCAGCTTCTCCCTGAGGCTCACATCCTCTGGCTCAGCTACCTCCTTTGTGCCTAGCCATAACTAGCTGAGCAGGGGGGCTAGGAAAGCTGATCAGTGTGGAGTCCAACTGTGTACATTTTCTTTGCAATCTAAGCTCAGTTGCCCCAGTTTGGACCATTGCAGTTGCTTCCATTTGGAGGGGTTGCAAATTCAATTCTGTTATGGACTACATTTTTGTACCCCTCTCCAATTCATATGTCAAAACTCTAAACTCCAATAGTATTAGGAAGTGAGATTTGGAAATTTGATTAGGTATAGATGAGGTCTTAAGAGTGGAGGCCCTAAGGATTAGAGACTAGCGCTTGCCTTCTGTGCCATGAAGACACAATCAGAAGGCAGCTGTCTGGAAACCAAAGAAAGAACCCTCACCAGATGCCAAATCTGCAGCATCCTGATCTTTATCTAGCTTCCAAACTGTGAGAAATAAATATCTCCTGTTGAAGTCATCCCATGCGTGTTAGTCAGCTTTGTGTTACTATGACAAAACCCCCGAGATAAACTTGTAAGAAGGAAAGTTTTCTTTCAGCTCAAGTTTCAGAGGTTTCAGTCCACAGTTGATTGGATCCATTGCTTTTGAGCCTGTGGAAAGGCAGAAACATCATGGCAGGAGTATATGACATGGAGAATTGTTCACCTCATGGCAGCCCAGAGACAAAAGAGAGCTAAGAAGGGTCAGAGTCCCAATATCCCTTCAAGGACATGCACCCAGTGACTTAACTTCCTTCAACTAGGGCCCATGTATTAAAGATTATACCACCTCCAAATAGCACTAGAGGCTGGGGACCAAGCCCTTCAACACATGAACCTGTGGGGAACACATATAAAAACCATAGCCCCACCCTGGTATCTTGTGATAACCCTGAACTAAGAACAGAGAGAGGATAATGGATCACATTCCCACCTGGCCTGCAGAGGTGTGCAGTCAGCAGGCACTGGGAGTCCAGTCCCGCCCTTGGTTCCTGAGTGCCCCTTCTCCCAGCCATGGGCAATCTCTCCATGCCAAGTGCCATTTCAGCAATAAAAAATAGCATTTTCATATTGCCTGACCCAGAAATGCAAGACAATTGCTTCACCTGTGCTCAACTGAAAGAAAAACAAAAACAAAACACACCGTGGTCAGTTCCAACACTGGAACAAAAACTGGCTGAAAAGACCTTCTTGAGAGACAGCACAGTACTATATTTTATGGGAAATTTCAGGGATTTTTCAAGGGTAATTTTGACCACATGTGATTTTCGGTTCCTATGGTAGCTTTATAATCTTAACACTTGAATTAATTGTGACTCCACTGTAATAAGAGGAGGGTAGAGACAACCCCTCTGCACAGAAAAGCAGTATTGCTGTTACCAAACATTTCCCCAAATGTCCCTCATCTTCCTCTCCACGAGGCTAAACTGATCAGGCTTATTACACAGGGACACAGGGAAGAGTCCTCATGTGTTCCAAGGGTGAAGTGCATGCAAACATCCACC
Source organism: Erethizon dorsatum (assembly GCA_028451465.1). NCBI lineage: Eukaryota > Metazoa > Chordata > Mammalia > Rodentia > Erethizontidae > Erethizon > Erethizon dorsatum. The sequence goes on from CM051822.1 coordinate 105,114,533, forward strand.
AAACTTACGGTATCTACAAAGGGTTGAAAATCTTATGCTCGTTTTATAGGTAGAAGGGAAAGCAAGGCTCTGAAACACTAAGTAATTGTCCTCAATCAAGTGGCAGAGCCAGTAGTGACTGCACCTGAGACCCAAAGCCCATTCCTTCTACTTCACCACTCTACCTTCCAATTCTGGCCAAGTTGTACTCATTACCTCACCTCACCTCCTTTATTCCCCCATGCTAATTTTATTTCTTTAATTTACATCCAATTTAGTCTCTTCTAACCAGGCAGCTTCCATGCCTGCAAATACCCACTGGGGAGGCCTTCTTGAGATGACTACTATCCAGAAATGTGCTGCTTTCAGCTGGAGCACACATGCCCTGACCAATCATCTGGGCCCTGAAACTGTGCCACTGCATTGCGGAGCACCTTCTGCAGTGGCTCCTTCACTGTTTTACTGCCATTTCTGATTTCTTTCTCACCCCCTGGTAGTCCAAATACTGCTTGCTTTCAGGGCTACCTGCAGCTCTTATTATTTTCCTGTCATTGATTTTGTGCTGGGGTTTCTAACTACCCAATCCAACTCCCATGCCTTCATTTCTTTCTCTGTCCTTGGAATCTGAAGCATCTCCCAATTTACTACCATCTGCTACCTTAATTAATAGGCTGTTTACCTCCCCTGTAAGACCTCGCAGAAATTCTCTTGGACTCCATCCCTAACTTTGTGCACATTGCAGCCTCTCATTAGTCTTGGTTTATAATCCAGTTTTCAATCTATTTGACAGCTCTCATCTCCAAGCCAATTTGAATTATGTTTTTCTCATAGGATTTCATAAGACACAAATATGCTTTATTCAAGCCTGGAACAAATTACATCTACAACATTCTCTCTGTCCACTCCTTTTATAATTTGAAGGGAACAAAAAAGGAAGATGAAAAGAACATTAATCTGGTTTGTTTGATATAAATTCCCTGATTTCTTCTCTTCATTGAAGTCTCAGGTTGGCATGAATATCTCCCAGGAGTTCTTTCTTCCATAACACAACATGGCTCCTTCTGCCTTCCCCCACCCCACCACTCTCCTCAGCAGATTTGCATCACTCAGTGCCATTGTACTCACACGCATAACCAAAAACAAATAAATAAAATGACTGGTTTTATAACCAGCACTGCCACACCCTTTAAAGTTGGAGATGACTGATTCATTGTCTAGAGTAGAAAATAGGCTATAATTAGAATTTCTGTTGTTGTTATGATATGGTTATCTTTGCCTGTATTCCTTAAAATGCAATCATCCTTTGTTCTTTCTTCATAGTAGAGAATAAAAAAGAGAGAGACTGCTGGCCACAGTGGCTCATGCATGTAATCCCAGTACTTGGGAGGCTGAGATTAAAGATCCCAAGTTTGAGGACAGCCTGGACAATTTAGCAAGTTCAAAACCAGCTTGGACTACATAGTGAGACCCTGTCTCAAAAAAACTAAAAGCCAATTTCTTTTGTATGAGAAACCCAGGACATAAGATCAAAATGAAAGATAGATAATAGCAAGTAGGGAGACAGATGTTTCTCAAATAGAAAAGGGATCAAGGGATAGAGGAAGCTGAGAGGAAGAGGATTTAAAAAGGAATTAACATATGTATATGTAGCAACTCCCCACAAGGAATGAAAACATTATGTGCTGCAAACACGTACCAAAAAAAAAAAAAAAAAAAAAAAACCCTAAAAGCCAGGTGTGGCACATGCCTCTATTTCCAGCATCCTGGGAGGCTGAGGCAGGAAGATCACAAGTTCAAGCCCAGCTTGGACAGTATTGAGAAACTCTGTCTCAAAATTTAGAAAAATAAAAATGGACTGGGGGTATAGTTCAGTGCAAAGGTCCTGAGTAGTTCAATCCCCAGTACCAGGGAAAAGAAAAGAAAAAGATGGGAGAAAGGGAGGAAGACATAAGGGCCAAGATTTACCAAGCTCCTTCTTTGAATTGGAGTCTGAGTGAGGGGGTGGCTTCTGAGTTTGATTTCAGTGATGAATTTTAAACCTGCTTCATCCATCTCTCCTAAATATTTTAGTAAAGATACAGATCTCCAGATCTCAGTCCTAGGTACTCTAAACTCAGAGCTTGGTCCCACAAGGTACTTATTTCCTTAAGTCCCACAAGGTACTTATTTGATAAATAAGTGAATTTGAGAAGCATTAGATTTTTTTTCTTGAGACATGATCTTGTTATGTATTCCAGATCAGCCTATATTCCAGGCTGACTTTGAACTCACTATGTAACCTCTTGACTCATGGTGATCCTCCTGCCTCAGCCTCCTAAGTGCTGAGATTAGAGGTGTGCAGCACTACATCTGGCCAGAACACTTAGATTTCCAAAGCAGCCCCAAAATTTCATCCAGTCTTTTTTGTCAACCATCAAATGAAGGAACTAAATCTCAGACAGCTTAGATAATTTCCCTAGCATCCCAGAGTAGAAACTCAGACAGATAGGCCTGAGGACTCTGGAGCCCATGCTTTCTCCATGACCCCAGAGGGCCTCCATTGCAATAAGAAACTTAATTTTTATATGGTCATTGGGAATACCTTGGCACCTCCATTTTTTTTTTATAAGAGGAGTAGTTATTCAGCACTGCCAAATGACATCTGGTACATTCTAATATTCACTGCAACACTAGACATAATAGCAAAGATGGGGAAACAACCTTGTATCCAAAACAAATTAATGGCTAAACAAAATCTGTTACATCCAAACCGTGGAATATTATTTACCCATAAAAGGAATAAAACTCTTACATATGCTACAACGTGGATGAACCTTGAACACATGCTAAGTGAAACTAGCCAGACGTGGCAGCACAAATACTGCATGATTGCACTTATTTGAGGTATCTTGGATAAGCAAATCTACAGACACAAAAAGTAGAACAGGCAGAGGGGACTGGGGAGTTACTGTTTGATGGGGATGTAGATCCTGTTTAGGATGATGAAAAAGTTCTGGAAATGGATCATGGTATTAGCTATATAACAGCGTGAATGTACTTAATGCCACTGAATCGTACACTCAAAAATGGCTATAGCAGTAAATATTGTTACGTATATTTTATCACAGTTTTTAAAAAGCATAGAAAAATATATGGTGGACACAGTGGGAGATGAAGCCACATGTATGTGTCCCTGGAACATTCTCCAAGAGTAAGACTATGAAATAAAGCCTTGAGGCTTTCTCCTCCTTTCCCCCTCTGTTGAGTGAAAAAGAGATTTCTGGTTAATTGAACGTTCTGGATACTTAGGGCTTTAGAATGTTCTATTCTTACATCTCTTTTTCCAATGGAAGGAAAAGAGGTACATTTTGGCACATAGGAGATGAGTGACCTTGTGCTGTGGGACAAACGCACTTTACTGGGGCATCAGCAGATGTGAGGCAACTCTGTCACTCTCCAGTGCCACAGCCACTTAAACATTGCCAGGCGTCCCCTCCTCACCCTTAGAGGCAAGTGCCCAGCCCCCACTTCTCCAGGAGCATGGTGTGCTGGGTGAGCACATGACCTAAGACGAGCAAACCAGATCCTTCCCTGGATTTCCCCCCCCCTCCTCTTTCCATTCTTTCTTTTTCTCCCTTTCTTTTTCTTCCTTCTTTTCTTTCTTCCTTTTAACTCTACAGACTAGAAACATCCTCCTTCCTCTTTTTAGATACGAGCTCCAAAGATGTGACCCTGAAGGGGTCAGCAGCATTGGTCACCTAAGGTGGATAAGCTCAAGAGAGACACAGGCAGCTTGAGACAGGGAAGCCTGTGTTGCAGCAGCACCTGCTCCCATGATCTTTGAGCTTCCTGGCCCCAGGAGCCCACCCTTTGGTTCTAGGGACTCCCCTCCATCCTCCCAGTAAGATGGAGGGACTGCAGGGCTCCTTTTCCTTGATCAGGGTCTCTGGCATAAGGAATCCTGACTACGATGGCATAAATTTGATTAAATGATTGCTAAGATTGTTTCTGGTTAAAGAAAATTAAAAACAAATTTAAATTCTCTGATCCTGAGGACATCATCCCATACCAATTGGGCCAAATGAAAATCTTCCCTTTGTGAACAAAGTATCTAAGACGCAAGGTAACTAGCCAGACCAAACTATGTTCAGACCCTTTACGGCTGCAGAAACTTATTCAAAAACCAGATGAGAGCAGGAGATAGAAGAGGGAGATTCCTGAAAGAATTCAAAATAATTAATGTATGCTTTAAATTTGGTTTGAGAAGTTATTTAAGAGCATTTTCTCTTCCTCTGTGCTTCGCTAGATGATTGGTATCTTCAAGGAAAATGTGACGGCATGCTCCAGATCAAAGATACTAAAACAAGAGGCCTATAAAAGAAGATTTCAGGAACACAAAAGTTATAGCATGTGTGTGTCTACAATGAAGGATGCAATCTGTTCTGTCTGAGAAAGAAAGGGAACAAGAATCTCCCATGCAGCCTGGCACGAAGTTCTAGCACAGGGAGTCGCAAGCTGGAGGAGAAATGCCATGATCTGTCCCCACAGATTCTACAGCTGCGAGTCTGTTTGACCACAGTGGACACTCCGCGAGGAGCATCCATCCCATGCTGGGAAAGGGGCCAATTCGTTTAATGTCATGGTAAAGGAAAATGCCATTAATCCCAGCAGGGAGTGAATCAACAGATCTCCCCAGAGCCAGGAAAAGTGCATGGCTTAAGGGGAGACCTGCCAAAGGAAGCGCCAGTAAAGGTGCGTGCCTTAAATAAACTGCAGCTTGTGTTAGAAATAATTTGTGTCCCCTTTTAATAGTTAACCTGACCTGAGCTCAAGAATCTAAGATATTAAGGAGCCTATTGTGCACCTGGAGAGATTTTGCAAACCTGAGTGACTTACGATCTTGGTTTCAGTAATCATCTCGCCAATGCCGGTATGACTGTCCTCTTTTGCAGCTCCCTGACACTCCAGGCCAACATTTAACTTATCTCCAGCAGGAGATTAAGGGGTTTTTTTGGTGTTTTGTTTTGTTTTGTTTTGTTTTATGGTTTTAAAACATAGCTCGAGCAAGTCTCCGTCTTATCTGGGAGCAGAAGTGGTATCACTTGCCAGCGCAAATATTCTAGTAAGAGTTTCCCTCTCACTCAGCCCTTCAGCTGCTTCTTGCAGCCAGGCCAGGCTCCTGCTGAGATAAAAACACAACTCATTTAGGTCAATGATTAAATTGAAAGTTATAATATTACCAATTAGGTTTGAGCAAAGAGAGAAAGAAAGGAAACAAATTCTTCAAGATGGTCAGCACAATGCCTGTTCTCCCACAAAGCACACAGCCACCCTCACCTGGAACGTGGAAAGTCTTGTGAAAGCGCTTGGGGAGACCTCCCCCACGCCTTGTCACTGCGGTCTCCACTTTCAATCTCAGAACAACTACTTATTGTCTGCTGAGCGCATTTTTATCTGAGAGTCTGTGTGCTCAGTGGGCTGTAGAAGGAACATCCCAGCATCAAGCACGTTTCTGGAGCCTGCCAGCCCCAAAGGAGCCAGGGACAAAGATGTACATGGAGTGGAGAAATCCAGGAGATGACCACATGGAGAACTATTTGCAGTGTGGATAACTTAGGTGTGGGAAGCCAGGTAACACCTCTGAAGATAAAATAGCTACCAAGGTAAGGCATGTTGTGTGACTGGGCCAGGACCAGGGCACACTTCGGCTGAGGAGAGAGAGGTGTCCTGGGTGTTCCATGCCCTCACTCCTAGGTGCCAACCTTGCCTTGTGCAAGCCCAAGAGTCAGCCCATCTTGGAGACAGATGTCCCAGTTGCCTCTTTTGCTGCACCCTCATCCCAGCCCTGTGGTCCACATCCCTAAGGCTAGCTGGCTGAGTTTATAATAGGACTGGGACGAGGAAACGTTCTAGCAAGCCAAAGTATTTCTGGCTGGCACCAGCCATCAATGGACAGCTGCCACATTTTCTGACCATGACTCCATCACCAGACACCTTCCTGTTGAATTCTCAGCCACGGGAAGCTCCAGGTAGCCTGGACAGAAGAGCTGGGACTCCCTCCAGATCTCACTGGGCAGATTCTCCAACCATGGAAGGGCACCCATTGTTCTTGTCTTTACTGTGTGTTAGAGCCTGTGATCCCTATGATGCTGGACTGGGAGGTCTTCCCTATCATGATGCCGCTGTCTCTAACAGTCTTTCAATAACTACTCTCACTGCCGGAATGACACCCTCCAAATCCTAGTCTATGATGCAGTGGACTGCAGAGAGTCAGACCATGGAAAAAGATCCAAGAAGCTATCTCATCTGGGAGTGATGTGTGAAAAGCACTGTCTCCCAGTGTGGTGGCCCAATTGGATCACTGGCTCAGAGGTTTCTGCTGGACCACACAAGCACCCACACCACGGAGGGACCCCATTAAAGCACAGATGAGCACTGGCCTCAGGATTTTTGTTTTTAATGTAGTGTTTTAAAAGGCATTTTTGGTTTACAGAAAATGATTGTAAAATACCATGTTCCCTCATACTACCCCCATGCCACCCTAATATTAAACCTTGCATTAGGGTGGTGCACTTTTTACAACAGATATGCCAGTATTGACCCGTAATCGTTCACCAAAGCCCAGGTTTGCATTAGGATCCATTCTTGCTCTTGTACATTCTATGAGTTCCACAAATGCAAAATGATGTGTATCCACCATCTTGTCATCATGCAGAACAGGCCCTACAAATCCTCCGTGCTCTACTCTGTTATCCATCTCTCTGCCCCAAACTGGCAGAGGTAGTTTTTTGTTGTTGTTGTTATCTCTAATTTTTCTAAAGAAATACATATAGTCTTCTTGCTTTTTCCCTAACATAAGTGCTGGCGATTTGGGTCATAGGATCATCATAAAGCTGAGCTCACAGAGTCCCATGATGCCTAGGACACACCAGGTCTCCCACCCCTCACCCCATGTCCCTGCACAGTATAGGAAACATCACCCTCTGTGACTTCCAGCAGCTTCTCTCCAAGACCCCAGCAGCAGCAGCAGCAGCAGAGCCAAGCTCAGTGGCTGCTCTTTTCTGGTTCAAAAGGACAAAGGCAGAGCGTGGAGGCCTCCTGTTGTCACCCGCGCATGGGAGCCCTGGGGTGGGTGTGCGTGAGGTCTAAGCTGTGTCCAAGAAGATGGGCAGGAATTGCTGGGACCTGTGAGGACCAAGAGAAAGGTTGAGCTCTTAGGGACACAGAGCAGCCGTTCTCGAAGTATGACCCAGGCACTGGTGGAGGGTCCCCAAGACCTTTTCCGGGGCTCATGAATTTAAAACAATTTTCATAGAAATAGTAAAAACGTATTTGCCTCTTTCATCTTCATTCTCCCAAAGCGTGCCATCAAGTTGACCAGTCTATATGTTTTGTGGTCTTACAACAGATTGAATGCATAAGCAAATACAAGCACCCAGCTGTCTTCTGTTAGGGCAGACAATAAAGAATTTTGCAAAATGCAAAAAATGCTGCTTTCTCTTTTTGGTTGTTTTGGAAAATATAGTTAATTATCATTTTAAAGTTATGTGTATTAATGAGTGCTGGGTTTATTATGGTTACTTTATGAGAAATAAGAACTTTCAAGTGTTTCTCGGTTTAAATTTCTTCCCCTTCTCCTACTCCTCTTTCTCCTCCTCCTCCTCCTCCTCCTGCTCCTCCTCCTTCTCCTTTTTCTTCTTCTTTTTTTTTTTTTTTAATGGTTCTGGAGATTGAACCCAGGGCCACTGCACTGAGCCATATCTTCAGCCCGTGTGTGTGTGTGTGTGTGTGTGTGTGTGTGTGTGTTTATTTTGAGGCAGGGTCTTACTAAGGCACCAAGTCGCCCAGATGAGGCTTGAATTTGTGATCTTCCTGCCTCAGCCTCCCAGAGTGCTGAGATCACAGCTGTGCCCCACTGCGCTTTGCTCAGTTTTAATTTCTAATAGATACAATCCTCCTAAAAGTTTTTGGGAATACTTTTGAAGTACAAAGAAGCACAGGAAACAAAGAATTTAAAAAATCACTGGTTTACAGTGCAGGATTTGGAATCAGTCAGACCTGGAGTGAAAACCCAATTCTGCCACGTGGATAAGTTATTTAAACCCCCCCACCCCTCCCCCACCCTCACCCCGGAGGTTTCAGGAGACCAGGACACAGATCAGAACCTGGAAATCTGTACACAGTGATACAAACGCCAGATGTGTAGCCAGAGGGGAGCCTTCCAGGACGCTCTGGGTAGGCACCCAAGAATGAAGTGTGAGTGCCTGCCTTTGGGAGCTTATCTGTATTAGAACTGGGATGATGAGCATAATAGGAGAAGAGAGTCCTCAGTGCAGAAAAAACAACACACCATAAAACTAAAACAATTATGATTAGTCAGAAGCAGTTAGACTCTGACACAGTAACAAAACAAGTATTTTAGAGGTTTAACCACCAGAATCTTATTTCTCACTCCTATTGCATGTCCAGAGCAAGGTGGCTGGGAGACTCTGCTCATGAAAGTGCCTTGGGGACCCATGGGCCATCTGAATGCAGGCTTCTACAGTTGCTGTAGTAGAGGAAGGGAATATAGCCAAGCAGAAACTTCTTGCCTACAAGGGTCCATGTATCACCACCACACCTGTTGTATGAGCCAGAGCAGGTCCTATGGCCCTGTCAACCTTCATAGGGGTAAGAAATGCCATTTTCCAGGCTCCTCATCCTGCTAACTCTCTTGTTCTCTTACTACATGCCAAGCATTATGTTAGGCAGCGTGCTTGGGTCACCTCATTTGAATCCCACAAAAACTTATAAGGTAGAGTGCATTTACATCCCCGCTTTACAAATGAGGGCTATGGGGCACAGAGAGGTTAAAGAAATGCCCAAGTTCACATAGGTAGCAGGAAACAAGGCTGTAATTTGAATCTGAGCAGTCTGATCACAGATCCCATATGCTTAACCATCAAAATTCACTCATTTATTGAACTTTAAATAATATTATTTGTGCAGGGCCTGTATGGGAGGCATGGGGGACACAGTAGGGATCTTCAGAGCCCAGGTCCTTGCCCTGGTGCCTATACGGTACAGCAGGGAGCACATCTGGTGGATTTTGTCTTTACAAGGCACTGCCGGGATTTTAATGCCCAGTATCAAATCTGGAAGAGACTGTAAGAAACCATGTCTAAATGCTCCCCTATGCCCTCTTTGCCCAATTTAATGGGTATTCTCTGTGCCGCACCCTTCCCTTGCCGCTGCTGTGCTAATACCTCCCTTTCTCTCTGGGGACAGATCTGCCTACCAGTACTTCTTTGTAGCATTGAGCACTTTCTCTTGCTATAATCCCCCACCCGCTTACTGGGGCCAGAGAGAACTGGTAATAACCCCTTTCTCACAGCAGTCCCCATCCACAAGTGTTGTCATCTTTTCTGGAAAAGAATCAGACTGGGGACAGGTTTTTAAATGCCCCATCCTGCTCCAGGAACACAGGAGTTTCTTCAAAGGAAGGCAAAGGGTCCGGCCCGCCAGCCTCAACATGTCTGTACGTGCACGGGTTCCACCTCTGCTGTCTGGCTGCACCTGCATTTCCACTTCTTTCCCTTGCAGCAGATAACACCTGCTGCTGAAGATAACATCAGCCACTCAGCACAGCACAGAGGCCAGGCTCCTCTAGGTGGATGGGGCCACTCTCGTCACCGAGGCCAGCATGTGCTTTGTTACAGACCCATGATAACCCTGCTCAAAAGGGATGCAGATCACTCTAGCTTTATCTAATCAGGTCAGTTTCCCAGGATTTTCTCTTGGATTGCAACTGCATCTTCAAGAAAAAAACATTCAGGGAACACAAGTTATTAGATTTCTTTCTTTTTTTCCATTTTTTTTTTTTCATAAAGATTAGGCCCAGGTCCTACTACTTGAATCAATCTTATTTTCAAATGGATCATATCAAGTCCTTAATATGTAAAGTGCCCCACTGAGGAGTGAAGCTCCTGGTCTGGCTCCACCATGCACTTGATTCTCCATCTGCAGAAGGGGCTCCCATGACCTGGGCAGAGAGAAAGGCCTCCAAAGCTGGTGGGGCAGGCCTTTTGACCTGGGGCTTGGAGGATTACCGAGGGTAAATATACAGGCATAAAGGAAGAAACTGGATCTGCGGCAGCCAACGTCCACATGGGATGGTCATTGCCAGGGAATTATTAAATTCTTCATTCTTAAAATTTTGGCCAGGCTGGTGATATGGTTCAGCAGCATAAGCACCTGCCTGGCAAGCGCGAGGTCCTGAGTTTGATTCCCCGTACCCACATTAAAAAAAATTTTTTTTTTGACCAAGCTGAGAACATGAGAATATACATGACCCCAGAAAGCACCATAAACACCTCCCTCCTTCCCTCCAGCAGACACTCTGCTAACCACCCAGCTCCTAGCAACACCTACCAAAGAGGAAGAAAGGAAGAGAATCTAATCACAGACCCCAGCTATGCCTGCACAAACTCCACTGCACATATACAGACTTCTGCACACATGTGTGCACACATTTACACACACCTGTGCAATCCTGAACACACACACACCTGGACACACCTGCACACACATTGCATAATACACACCTGGGTTTTCCTCAGCCCTCTTTCACAGCTTCTTTCAAATCCTCTAGCATCACCCTTTCCTACTCCCCTTATTCTCAGGATTCAGATGCAAGCTTGGGTCCATCTGAAGCCAGAGGGGGGAAAGAGGCACCTGCCTAAGTCCCTCAGTAGAGCCCTTCACCTGCAGCCTTTCTTTGTGGCTCACAGGACTTTCTTCCATATTAGCTGTTAACTGATCAGGGTAGGGGCAGATTTCACAAGCCCTTGTGTGCGCCCAGAGCCACACAGAATAAGTGCTTAATAAAGAGTGATTGGAAGACTGAGTAGAAGGGTGGCCAGTGGAGCAGTGCTGGGAGGAGAGTCTGAGTCAGTGGGTGGCACCCCCTTGAGCAAACTGGGAAGTCTGGAGACATAGATCACCTCCATTTGGTTTTTAGTTGATGGCACAACATTCAATCCCTCCTTCCCCTCTCCAGCTCCCCTCTCCAGCCTCAGTTTCCCTCTATACCGTAAGCTGATTGGTTTGGGCCATCTCTCAGACCCCAAGTTTCTCTGTCCCTCTTTACCTCAGAAGAATTTCCTAGCAGCTGTAGAAAGGAGTTTGTCCAGTTCCCCCACTCATTATCTGTTGGCTTTTTCTGTCCCAGAGCTTCAAAATTTGGGGGACCAGGAGAGTTCTCATAGCTCATGTAAACAGCTCACCCAGGGCCAGCCCAGCTGGCCTCTACAGAGGTGCAGGCTGCAGGCAAGCAAGGCTGAGAACAGCAAGAAGGCAGTTTCCTGAAGGAGGAACCATAAGTCAATGTGATTTTTATTTTCCAGGCTTGTCACCACTGGCCAGCTGTCCAAGCCACCCTTCAGAATGACCAGTTAGCCCTGAACACGCCAATATTTTCAGGCCCAGCACACTTCAAATGCATCCCTGGCTCTCAGCTTTTAGAGAGAGGAAAAAGGCTTACCCATAGCCAGAGGATCAGAAACCTTCTGGGTTTCCCAGCCAACACTTGTTACCATGTGCATTTCTCACTTTCTCATCATTCAACCCAACCCCTTTTCTTTAAGCAACAGCATCTCAGTTTCCTTTTGGGAAATGATCTCTTTTCTGCTTGGACACAACCCGATGGGGTCATGATTCAAGATGCCTGTCCTCCCCAGGGCCAAGAGAAGGATGATGCACACCAGCAGAACTATACTTGCACTTTCTAGAACCTGATTCATGAGCAGAGACAACAGGGTAGGAAACAGTGGGTGCTCTTGTCCCCACAATAACACTGTGGACACACCTTCCACCTGCTTCTGCCAGGGGACCTGCAGGGTAGCTCAGTCTCTCGTGCATTTTGCCCTAGCCATTCTGCCTTCTCTCTGGTTCTTTCAGAAGTCTCATTTTCGACTTCCTGTTCTGTTGCTCACAATCTGTAAGCTGGTTCACTCTCCACATCCCAGGATAAAGGCATGGAGACCACAAATCTGCAGTCACCTCAAGGGGACAGAGCACATCGCTGCCCCATCTGGAGACATAGGGCCACCACTGTGGCACCACCACAAGCAAGGCTGGAGCTCTGCACCTGATACCACCTCTTAGCTGCACAGCCTTCATCTCGGAACTTGACTTCTCTGAACCTCAGTTTCCTTATCTCTAAAATGGGGGGTGCTTACCTCTCTGGCGGGACTGGGGTGTGGTGTGGGTTAATAAAATGCACAGGGAACCCCTGGAAACCTGTAGGTTACTGAAGGATAGTCGGTGGTAGTGGGCATTGCTCTAGTCAGAAAACTTCCTTGATAGCCGTCCACGAAGGCCAGAATGTATCTGAGAATCCCAGTCACTTTTCTGCTGATCAAGTACACTGAAATCAACACACTGCGTTTTGGTCAGGCAAAACATCAGTTTGCCAACAAAAGCCTTTTAAAGTCCCTCTCAGCAAAGGGCTTCTTTGTCTGACTTGAAACAAGGAGCCAGTTGCCAAACTGAAATAGCACATAAACCTTAGAACCTGCAGATTTGAGTGAATTCTAATCTCGGCCCAAACTGGCAAGAGTGAGGGGTGTGGGGGAGGGGAGGATGAGTCAGAGATTCCACCCTTCAGAGGGGGCAGCCTAATATGGCATTGGGGAGCCACGAGAGATGACTTAGGTATGCCTGGACTTTCAGACTGGAGCCGCGACTCTGGCCAGAAACCAGCCGTGCCCCCCCGACCTACCCTCAAGGACACAAGGAGCAAAGCCTTAGGGTAGCAAACCAAAACTGAGGTTCAGATTACATCAGAAGGAGCCAGCTGACAGGCTAGCAGCTTGACTCCCAAAATGATGGCAGCCAGCCTTTTCCCAGCATGCCCTGGGTCTCAGGCCCAGTGTGGCATGGTGTGGTCCTGGCTGACTTGAAGACCCTCCGAATGCAGTCAACAATGAGCCTGTGATGTGGCACAAAAGGCACGTGAATAGCAAGGAGGCTTCACCCCACATAACCTCAGAGCGTGGGAATTTCAACCCTGGAGAAGAAGGCCTCGGGAAAAGAAGAACTTCCAAAGGGGAGCTCTCCTGTTGCTACAAGAGTTTTACAACTTAATAAAAAACACAAAGATGCACTTAAAGACGTGGGTGGGAACAAAGCCTAGTTCTGGGCCTAGATCAGCTCCTCACTACTCATGTGACTGTGACTAAGTCACCTTGCTGCTTTTTTTTTTTTTTTTTTAATTACCTGTGAAATGAATGAAGTAGTCCTCAAACTCCAGTGCTCCACATAATCGCCTAAAGGGCGTGCTTCCTCGGCCCCAGTTCAGAGAGTCAGACTCAGTAGTCTTGGGGCAGGGCCTAGGAATTTGCAGTGCTACAGACCTCTGGGGCTGTAGGCCTTCTCCAGTATATCCAGAGGGGAAAGTTTCACTGTGTGCATGCCCACTCTGAAGCCCTCTGATTGGACCAGCTTGGTCACATGCTCGCTCCTGGCCACTGCCTGCATGCCTGATCCATGTGCCTGAGTGGCCAGGTTGAGGTCCTGGGCTCCATCCCTGGAGCCAAGAGGTGAATCAGCTTCCCCAAACCACATCAAAACAGGGATCTGGAATTGCTGGGATGAGTCAAGGGAGGGAATTCCTCTGGAGAGACGAGCAACACTTGCCCATCTCAGTGGCAGAGCCAGTGGTAGAGCTGGATGAAGCCTGCTTCTGAGTCCGTGTTCTCCTAGAATATCTGGCTGTTTCCGTTTGGACCCTCTGTTCAAGAGGTCAGCTCTTGGTGGTACAGTATTGGCCAGATTCAGGTTCCTGTGGCCAGGTGGAAAAGATCTGGGAAAGAAACCTCCTTCAGGAAGGACCTACCTCCAGGGAAGATAGTATGTAGCCATTCCAGATGCATGAATTGCATCCAGACCCTTCCAGGAAGGCAGTAACTAACGTCAGGTCTCCTCGCTCGTGTTCTTGGGGAAACTTCAGCAGCACAGACCAGTTACCCTGGGTCATTCATGCCCAAACCTGTGCTCTGTAGCAAATGTACAGAAAACTGCAACTCAGTCTTGGCATGAAGTCTGTTTCTGGTCTCAAAGAGACTCCCAAATAATGAGGGTGAGTGATGATGATGAAGGGATAAGTGCCTTTGTCCTTGGGGCTTTGACATATCCTTTGAGGCAATTGTTCAGATGGGTATTTCAGGTTTTAAATGACTTGGTCCCAAAGGCAGACAAGAAATTTAGCCTCTTTCCTGAGGCTCAATGGGTCACCCAGGTCTTCTAGCTGAGGAAGTAAAGAACACAGAATTTTAACATTTGGTCCATAGCCCAAGGTACAACTCTCACAGCCAGGAAAATGTCCTAGATTAAGTCACTATTGTGACTTACATCTCAAATCTATCCAGAAATTATCAGAGCATTTGACTTGGGATTCATTTACTAGAAAACAGAATATTGTCAGGATTCAGCCAGCAAGCAGGTTCTGTGCTCATACAGCCAGAGTTCAATCCAGGCGGTGTGACTTTGGGTAAATCACATTATCTCTATATGGCTTTGTTTTCTCATCAGCAAGTAGAATTCTAACATCTCTTAGGTGTTTGTGAAAATTAAAATGTGTAAAGCACTTGAAATGTTCCCTGGTGCCTTACAAGTGCTTAGTAAATATTAACAGGAATTATTCAATTTGCAAGGCATTAATGAAACACCTCGGATGGCTCAGACTGTATTAGGTGACAGAAAGTCAGAGCAGTAAAGATCCAGAACCTTATCTTTAAAGTGTTCATAGTCTAGGAGAAGATAAGCCACAAAGATAACCACAATACCTGTGTGTGTGTGTGTGTGTGTGTGTGTGTGTGTGTGTGTGTGTGTTGAGACAGGGTCTTACTGTGTGGTCCAGGCTGGCCTTGAACTCACTATGTAGCCCAGGCTGACCTCAAACTTGCAAACCTCCTGACTTAACCCACCACCACCAGTGCTAGGATTACAGGCATGCTCCTGCACACCTAGCTCATGATAAATGCCGTGGCTGAGCTTTACTTAAAGTGCTAACTCCACCTGGAAGAGATAAGGAAAGCCTTCTGAGGGGTGCAACATTTGGCCCAGGCCTAGGTTAGTTTACCAAGAAAGGTGTCTGGGGGAAGTTATTCTAGATATACAAACTACAACGTTTATATTGTGAAAGGACCTGGCTGTCCCTAGAGTGATGGTTTCAGAGCAACAGGAACGTGAGGTTCCCATGGGGGACAGGGTGTGACAACCCTGGAAAGCTGGTTGTACAACACACTCAGTTTGGACTTTGTCCTGAGGCCACAGGTCCAACAAAAGGTTTAAGCAAGAGAATGGAAGGGGATGTAACATGACTTTTGGGGGACTAAAATTGCTAGCAAGGTGGAGGGTGGGCCAGAGGGAAACATTGGGACAGCCAGGCCACCAAGAAGCTGTACCCCAGCAAAGGACCATATGGACACGGGCCAGGCCTCCACAGTGGAGACGGGAAAGCAGAGTGGGTTCAGGATACTTCTGACAGGACGGTAAACAGGAAGTGGTGGCCAAGTGAATATTAGGGAGGAAGGGAAGGGAGCACTTCCAAGTTTAGAATTTCTAGCTTGAACCAGCGAGTGGACGTTCTTCACCAAGTTTAGACACCCAGGAAGAAGAGCAGACTGGAGTACATAGGCGTAAACAGAGTCGATGGGTATCTACTGGGCAAGTTTGTATGTTCTGTAGGCCCCCTCTTCACCTTTACAATGTCTCCTATTTCCTGGAAAAAGAAAGTGAATAGAAGACACAGAATAGATTTTCAAACTATTCCCTGAAAATAATTATCTCAGGCCTGGAGATTTGTTTTCTTTTCATTAAAATAATCAGGATAATTATAAATACCTGCAACAGCCACACCAGGCTCAAAGAGAAAGTAACAAGCAAAACACTGTTGGAAATGCAAACCCCTACTAATTTATAATTGAATCAGTCCACTTACCTTTGTTGACTAACATAAATTAACACACTTAAGAGACATCCACTTTAGGGTTCTGCCAAGGCCCCATGTTTGTCTGTACCCCAACTGGAATGGTGGACAAAGTCCCCCTTTATGTAACTTCTCCTCACAGAACAAAAAAAAAAGAAGAGAAAATACCAATCTTACCATGGAATAAATATAGGAGTTGATGGCTTTAAAATTAGAGGTTGGAAAAATGTCATGCAGCAAAATCCAAAACCCCAAGTGGAGTCTAGCAAGTCACAAACCGCACATATTTGTACTTCAAGAGTAAAAGATCTTTTGAAAGGGTTGGAAATAAAGATTCCCAGGTTCAGTTGAGGAGGGACCAATTTTCATCCAAAACACATCTTACACGGCTAGGTATTCAGGCCCAGGAAAGTGTTCCTCGTGGAAATGCTGAGCAGAGTCTCCGCATCCCACACCAGACGACCTCAGCTCTCTTAGCAAATAAGGCTTTTCCTTGCAACTAGGTCAGCTGGGAAGGCCAGGGAAAGTCACTTTTGGGAAGTTCACATTTTCAAATGACATTAGGGAAAGAGCCCCATTATGGGCTGGGATGTCTTTATCGCCTCAATTTCACCTGTCCAGATGTGCCACTAACAAGCCAGGGAGAATGAATGATCCCATACAAACCAGCTCTACTCAGGAGTCACAGGCTGACATGTCCTTGGGGATAAGGCAGAGATATCAAGGACTGCCCAGGTATCTCTGACAGGTGAACTCGTGAGCCCCATCTAAAAGGAATAAGTTCTAATCTTCTCTGGGGATTACGGCCATGAGGAAATGTGGGCCAATGTCATCAACATCTGAATTTCTAAGAGACACACTTGAAATATGCACATTCCTGTTCAGTATCCTTAATTTTAACATCAAGAACCAATTCCAAAACATTTTAGACACAACATGGGCCAAACAAAGCACAGCTCACTGGCGCCCTGTGAGATCCGTCTCCTTGGCCTCCCAACACTATCAAGGCAGAATGTCAACATGGCCAGAGAAAGGGAGAGAGGAGAGGACTTGCAACATGCAGCAGCAAGCCTCTGCAAGTCCAAGGCCAGGTTCCTGGCCCAGTCTCTCACCAGCTCCCCTGTCGATCATTGGCCCAGCTGCCTGGCCCCTTCTCTGGGCCTTAGTTTCCACATCTATAAAAAGAGGAGGTAAGACAAGACGAACTCTAAAGGCTTGTTCATGACCTAGGATACTAAGCCTTTGCTAAATAGGAGCCACTCAATTTGAAAACGTATTTTCTAGAATGCCAGGGCAACTTTGAGCTCATGGGAAGTTTGGGAATTCAGGTAATCAAAGCCCTCTGCACAGCTCTCACAGATCACAAGTGATTTCTCCTGTGGCCTTTCCTCAAACTCTGGAAGGACAGCAAACTGATAAACTGAAGTCACGCTAAGATTTTCAAGATACAGTGGCCACCCCTGCGTTTGCACAAGCATCAAAGCTCAGCTGTGTCATCACTCCTCCTTATGACCAGCCTTGAAGGCAGGGACCCTTGTCAGTACCTTTGCTTACACTTTGGAGATGAGGAAATGGAGGCTTAGAAGGATTAAGCATCTTACCCACAGGTCAGTTAGCAAGAAGAGGCTCAGAAGAAAGTGAGGTAATCTAAGACTGGTCTCTGTGAGGCAAAAGCACCATTCTGGGCAATAAAAGCCCAAATCCTGCAGGAAATGTAAGCCTCTCTGTTTAAAAGGGGCCGTCCTCATCATCTTCTCACACTCTGCCCCTTCTACTCCCCTCCAGGGGCACAAAAAGACACGCATGGGCTCTGACTTTCACTTGACTTAAGAAGCTTAGCCTCATCCTGGACCACATTTTTGTTTTACGAAGACTCTCTTCAACCAAGAAGCCCATCCTCCTCCTTTTTTTTTTTTTTTTTTTTTAGTCCATCCTCTTTCTAAACAACTCAGTTTAAAAACAAATCAGATTTATCTCTAAAATCAAAAGTGTGTGGGAGGCGGTTCTCTTTCTTTGATGGTACTGTTTTAGTTTTTGCTTTGCAGTACTGGGATGGAACTCAGGGATGCTACCACTGAACTACGTCCCAGACCTTGGATGGTGCAGTATTTTCATTCAGAACTGTGGATGTGAGAAAGATGGTACTCTGTCCATGTCTATTTGACATCTGTAGGGGGCTGGCCTACTAGACCACACTTATGCCAGGGGCCTCCTAACACCAGGAAGGACATGGAAGACGTGCCTCTCTCTCCACAGAAATGCAGTTCCCCTGTTCTCTTAAGAGACGTGGGTTCCCTTTCTCTGGCACATGCACTCAGGGCAGTGAGGACCAGCTGGAGAGCCCTCGCCTGCCCATGGCGTATGCTCTCAGGCCCAGGAAACTAGACCTAGGCTGAGCCATCCCTTTCATGGCCCAGGATTTGTTGTTTCTTATTTACTTGCATGAGCGGTTGCCCTTCAGACCTGTACTGTGTTTTGCTCCTGCACAGGCTTTCCCAAAGTTACCTGACAACAGCTATGTGTGGGAGGCAGGGCCAAGGGTTATGATCCTGCCCTTATGTCATACATGAGAAACCTGAGGCACAGGGGGACTAAGTGTTTGCCTGGGCCATTGGTTGTTCAGAGGTGAGCTTCTGGTGGCCACAGTGCTGTCCATTCTTACCCTGAAGACAGGGGGCTCCCAGTGGCCCATATAGCCTGGACAGGCAGGAAATGCTGGCATTGCCTTAGAAACTAATGGCTACTCAGAAGCCACTGGCTGGAGAGGAAAGCTTCAGTGCTCACAGCCTGGGCTGTGGTCTGTGGAGAAATCCACCCTTTGCAACTCCAGTGGATAATGTTTAGGACTGAGTATTACATCAGATTGGAAAGAGGGAAAAGTGCGCCACAGACTGAATCGAGTCCCTCCAAATGCATATGTTGAAGCCCTAACAACCGCCCTCATAGGATTGGTGGCTTTATAAGAGGAAGTTTCTCTGTCTCTGTCTCTCTTTCCTCCCTCCCTCCCTCCTTCCCCCTCTTCCCTACTCTCATCCCATGTACAAGAACCAAGGAAAGGCCATGTAGCAGGTAGGGACACAGCAAGAAGGCAGCCTCCATCTGCAGGCCAGGACCAGAGCCCTCACCAGCCCCAACCAGACTGGCTCCATGATCTTGAACTTGGAGCCTCCAAAACTATGAGAAATAAACTTCTATTGTTTAAGCCACCCAGTCTGCAATATTTTGCCATTGCAGCCAGAGTTTATAATTATAGAGATTAACTCAGAAGGTCAGGAAGAGAGAACAGATCTTTCAGAGGTCAGCCCGCACCCAGGGGGTTTCTCTGCCTAGCCCTTCTTCCCAAAATCTTTTCCATCCTTAAGAGGTATCTTAGTTACTTTCTTGTTGCTGGAACAAAGTACTCAACACCTGTAACTTAAAGGAGCAGAGGTTTATTTTGGCTCACAGTTTGTAGAGGTTTCAGTCCATCGTCTGCTGGCTCCACAGCAGGACAGCAAGGCAGAGGGGCACGGCAGAGAGCGGCTCATGGCATGGTACCCGGAAGCAGAGAGAGTCAAAGAAGGAGCCAGGGAGGGGGATAAACCCTTCCATGTCACTCCTACAAAGACCCACCTCTTCTGACCAGGCCCCACCTCCTCATCACAAATCAGCTATGGGCCCCCATAATCCAATTACCTTTCTTTTTTTTTTTTTTGTGGGTACCGGGGGTCGACCTCAGGACCTCGCGCGCCAGCAGGCACCCGTGCCGCTGAGCAATATCACCGGCCCTTATTTCGTATATGGGTTCCGGGAGTCGAACTCGGGCCCTCGCGCTTGCCAGGCAGGCGCTTATGCCGCTGAGCCATCTCACCGGCTCCCAATTACCTTTCAAAATCCCCACCTATAATGAGCAAATGAGGTTCTGAGGGAACATTTAAATATAAACCATAACAGGAGGCCACCAGAGATCCTAGTCCCATTCCATGGAGGCCTGGCTGAGGTTTGCCCTGGAAAAATGGTCAGCTCGAGTGAGCATTTTTCCTTAATCTTCTCATGGGCAGACTTGCTCTTCTGTTTCCCTCCCATGGGGAACTTGTTCTTATGGCTGTGGTCCACCCAGGAATGACCGTCAAGCTGCCTCTCGCCTCGGTCATCCTCATTCACCTTCTTCAGACTTCACCTCACCTGACTCTCACCTATCAGGGAGTGACCACTGAGCAGTTATCAGAAGCACAGATACTGAGAAATTTCTCAAATCTAGCATCAGGCCAGCTCGAGTTTCTATTTCAGCTCTCCCCTGTGGTGACTGTGAAATTATAAACATGTTACCTGACTTCCTTGTGCTTTGTGAAGATGCTGAGATAAGATGCTAGGAAGGCCCACACCAGGTGATGCCTTTCTCAGTAGGTGATATAGAGTCTGGGTCTCACTCTCTAGTCTAGGCGGCACGTGATACTCCAGAAGGCCCTTGGATAAATGGAAGCTCCCCACCCAGTCAGATCATGAGTATCGGTCTTGTTCTCTATCAACCTGATTGTAAAATTATTGAAGAAGGCTGAGTCTCAAATCTCCCACTTTCTGCTTCTTTAAAGGGCTGAACAGTGGCCCTCAAAAAGATATGCCCATATCCTAGGCCCTGGAACCTGTGGTTGAAAACAGGATCTTTGCAGATATAATTAAGGGTCTCAAAATGGGAATCATGCTGGATTACATGGGTGGGCCCTAAATCTAAAGATAGGAGTCCAAGAGACATAGGGAGGAGAAACACAAATGGAGAAAAGGAGAGAGCCACATGGCAACAGAGGCAGATATTGGGGTGACATGGCCACAAGGTGGGGAGCCTCTGGAGCCACCAAAAGCTGGAGGAGGTAAAGAAGGATTTTCCCTGGAGCCTTCAAAAGGAGTACAGTACTGCTGGCAGCTTGATTTCAGGTTTCTGACCTCCTGAACTATGTCAGAATAAATTTCTATAAATTACCACCTGTTTCTTATGGCAGCCCTAGAAAAGTAACACAGAAATCTACAGTCTTATTTCTTTTCTTTTCATTCTTTCATTTTTTGTTTGTTTTGTTTTTTATTTTTAGAGCCAGGGTCTTGCTATGTAGTTCAGGCTGGCCTTGAACTCTCAGTGATCCTCCTGCCTCAGCCTCCCAACTGCTGAGATTATAAGCATGCACCACCACTCCCAGCAGTATAGTCTTATTTCAAGGCTGATTAGTAACTAATATAACTTCCCATTCCTGGTGCAAGGCTGGGCCCACAGGTCATACCTAGTGACTTGCTGGCTTTCTAGGGACAGGGAGAATGAGTCCAGGGGCTTTCCCTTGGCAAAGCAACTTCACAAACTTGCTTCAGGACAGACTTATAGAGCCATTTCTGAAAATACCATCCCCCCAGTGCCAACTCTACCCAGACAACCTTTCCTCCCCCTGGAAATGGTGTGACAATACATTTCTAGAATGTACCATAACACGTGGCTCTGCCGAGTATCAAAGCACCTGGTTCACGGGGGCTTGTGCAAACTCTAGCAGCATTTCAGCTTGCAGGACAGGTGCTGCTAGGGGTTCATCTCCGGGGAAAGTGGGTGTCAACCAGGTGCTCCAAGTGCCTCCGCAAGTAAGGCAGAGCTTCTTAGACGGGCGTTGGTGGCATGGGGAAAATATTCTATGTTCCTTCCTACCTCCTTGCCTACTGCCAGGATGGCAAAGAAGGGGTGGTCAGGAGTGTTTAGAACTTTGGTCTGGCCGACTGCTTGGGGGAAGGGCTTAGATATAAAACTGCTCAGACTAATTAGACATTTTGGAAGTGGCAGGCCAGGGTGAGTAGCCTGGGGAGCTTTTGATACAGATATAATTAAGGGTCTCAATTATAATTAAGGGTCTTAATTATAATTAAGGGCCCCTCAAATTCAACTCCTTGGTTCACATAAAAACAGTACGTTTGCTATGTGAAAGCAGCGCCAAGTCAAATCCCCAACTCTCCAAACCCCCTTCCATGCCTACTTCAGACCCGTGATTCATTCCCTAAAGAAATTCTGGGACCATGTATGCCTCTGTGCCTCTGCACATGCCATCCTTTCTCACTAGCTGAGGAGCATGCTCTTCTCTAGATGCAGAGCCCAGTTGAAGTCTCCTGAGATATCTGAGGTCATGGTGGAGACCTCAAATAACCAGTCAGCCCTACCAAAAGAATCCTGAATGTTTTTTATTGTTCTGAGAAGCTCTACAAGCCTACTCTACAATGGTGCATTTGCATTTGCACACACACAACTACCAACATCCCTTCTCAGGTTCCCCCTGGGTCTCCAGGTGCCGTAAATCAGGGCAGGCCAACAATGTGTGCCTTAACTGGCACCACGCGCATCTTCGCCTTCTCCCTTGCACTCGCCTGGGTCTTTAAAAAGGGTCTAGGCTTTCACCCCGGGGATCTGCCCAGGGCTCAGCTTCTCCAAAGCAGCTACCCACACTACGTTTCATTTATTAAGGGTCTTTCCTTCATCTCATGTCTCCTGCACTTGACTAAATTCACCTGCTTTCAGGTCAGAAAAATAAGGGCTTAGTGCTTGATTTGCTTTCAACCTCATTTAGAAGACAAGGGAAACGCTGAAACAAGATCCAAGCATTTTTATTACCCATCTCCATTACCTGTACACATTTATTGCATATGTAGATTTTCTCCGATCTGTTTTCCTGGGGGAGTTGCGTGCTGATTTATAGGGCAAGCAGCTCTTGGGTCACCCCAAGTCTTCGGCAACTGGAGCTTTACAGACCCTTTTAACTGCAGTTAACAGGAGTCCAGTAAACCACTCCTAGGAACATGTCCAGGAGAATGATGGTGGCTCCCACCGAGTCTGTGCTGGGATTGCCCTTGTTCAAAGAGGAGGCCCAAGAAGGGCGCACACACCTGCCTTCTCACCCATGGAAATCTTAATGTGCTTGAGAGCACCAGAGTGAGGCAAAATCCAGCCCAGCCAGCCGGACCACAGAGAGGGCGATCTTGCCCCTGCACTGGGTGTTGCAGCCTGACGGAGGAAAACAGTGGTATGGCACAAATGTGCTCCTTAGCCGGGAGAGATCAGGTTTACTTCCTGCCAAACAGACCTCACTCAAATTCGAATGTCAGCTTCTCGCCTTCCCACTTCTGAAAGAGCCACATTCTTTATTTAGCCTTTGGTTTGTGGCTCTCTGTGGCAGCCTTATTTGGAAGGGTAGTGCATGTTGTTCCGTGGGACTCCTGGGAGAAACGGAGCCAGGAAGGTTGGGTTAGACACACACATGGCCCACTGTCTCCAAAGCACCTTCACTCAACCTGCTTGGCCAAGGGCGTTTTTCATGACTTTCATCCTAACCTCCAGGTCCCTCTTTTATGTGGACCCCCTTTTGGAAAGCATTATCCCATTTCAGAACCTCATCGTTTGCTACTGTCTTTGCCAGAAGTCACCTGCAGGGGCCTGGCATCCAATTGCTACACTGTTAGCCGGATGTCACAAAATCTTTGCAAAAAGCAATGGATAGTGTCTGCAGCTTTGCCGGCATCTGGGTTGCAAGTATTCCACTCTGGCGTCACAGTATGAAAGCTGCCATAGGCATCATGTAAATGAACGGCATGGCCGAGTAAAATAAAACTTTATGGGCACTGGAATTAGAATTTTACAGAATGTGTAGGTGCCACAGAATATATCTTTTTAAAACTTTTTTCCCACTATTCAAAAAATGTTTCTTAGCTCAGAGGCAGCACAATAGCAGGCCGAAGGCTGGATTTGGTCCATGGGTCACACAGGTCATCCACCCCTGATCTAGGTAGAACAAGCTCTCCCACTGCCCACACCCACAGCCCAGTTGTTCACTGCTGGATTTATGGGTTAGTGGTTGTTTTTTTTTTTTTTTTTTTTTTTTGGTGGGTACCGGGGGTCGACCTCAGGACCTTGCCCGCCAGCAGGCACCCGTGCCACTGAGCAATATCACCGGCCCTTTTTTTGTATGTGGGTACCGGGAGTTGAACTCAAGACCTCGCGCTTGCCAGGCAGGCACTTACGCTGCTGAGCCATCTCACCGGCCCCCGGGGTTAGTGTTTTGACTTTGCCTTTTTGTTCACAGTTCTGGCTACTCCTGGGTGACAGCCAGCAATGAATGAAAAATTTCTGAAATTTGGTTAAATCTAAATCCATCATACTGCAACCAAAGAGTGGGTTTCCTAGAGAGTAAAGACCAACCAGGAAGGAGAGCAGGTTTCCGATTGCCTTCCCTGGGTGACAATGTGTGCATCGACACACATAGGCTTTTTCCAGAAGAGGTAGCACCTCACAGCACAATGTGAACAGCAGCCCCGAGTCCACATAAACCTTCTCCCATTTAAAGCTTCTGCAGGAATGAGATACCCTTGAAGTCAACCAGGACCCTGAAGAACTTCCGGACAGAAAGGACTGAGTTTATTTCAGCCTCTCCAGCCCTACTGGTGACTGTGCTAGCTTCACAGTTCCCAAAGATTCAGCCCCCTGCGGTGGCCCTGAATAATACACAATCCTACCTCTTAGAGAACAGTGTACCCAGCCTTTTGATTTTTCTATGGGGTATTTCCCTTTGACAGTACTAATTTTGATTTTCTTGTCACACCACCACACCTGGGGCCAGAGAGAGTTTCCTTCCCCTCAAACCCTCCGGAACTCTTGCTCTTGTTCTGGTCTGGCTTTTGGACCATGGTGCTTAAATCCTATGCCAGCTTGGCTTGCACTATTCTCAAAGTGTTTAATTGTCCCTTCAAGATTAGACAAGGCATTCATTGCCTAGCTATGTTTATAGAGAGAATGTGTGTTTTAAAAGGGAAACATAACAGTTTGCATGTTGTAAATATAACTTCATGACTTTTAATAATTTCATTTCAATAATTTAAAAGGTATCAAATGTTTTTGTTTTATAAAGAGGGAATACCTAGTAGCATTCAAAACTAACTTAATGACAATTTTATTTATGTATATATATGTATGTATACACATATATATATACACATATGGATATTCTTTATATTTGTCTCAATACCTACAATCTATGCCTATGTCTTTATCCAAATAGGGAGATAAAATGAATAAGATGGATGATAGACATAGACAGATAGAGAGATAGATAGATGATAGATAGATAGATAGATAGATAGATAGATAGATAGATAGAGAGAGAGATAGATAGCTATAATGACAGAAGATAGATGGATGATAGGGCAAGCAGCTAATATTTGAGGCCATGTAACAGGTACTGTTCGATGGTTCCTAGGTAAAACCTCATTTAACTCAACAATCATTTGACACAGAGATCATCTGTCATCATACAGATCAAGAAAACTTTTCCTCCTTTACTCTTACTTTATCTATCTACAAGTATCCTGTCCCTTTCCAAATGCATCATGCTATGGATTTTGACTGTTAAGGGATACAGGCAAAAAATACAGGCAATTTACCTCAGGACCCTCAATGAAAGAATGGGAAGACAACACAGAGCCTAAAAAGACACAGCCCAAAAGAAGTAAAGGAAGTAGTGTTCTGAGCCATAGAAGGAAAAGTCACTTGTCTACATATATATATTTTAAGCTAAATTCTGTCACTGAATTGCTTCATGCCCTGGAGTTCCACTTTGGGAACTGGCAGGAATCCACTCCCTTTTATGGATGGAGTTTTCTAGGGATCGATGCTGACTGTCCACCTGTTCACTGCCTTTATGTGACCCTCTGAGACAGGACTGCAAGACAAACTTGAGAAGCCCATTCAAAACCCCCAGCAACCCCAGGAAAAATGGCCCCATTCCAGAATATCACTTAAGATGTGGAAGGCTTCTACTGTCCCTGCCCAGTGTAGACAGCCAAGTCACTTGGAGGCTTCCTGGGGATGAAATGTGAGAGAAGATAAACTTTGCTTTCATCTTTAAAAATATCAAAAATAAATAACATCAAAACACAGGCTGGGATAAGAAAGACTCCAATGTGCATACATAAGCAATGGTGCATGAATCAGTCCCAGTGGATTGCTCATGCTTTCTAGACTGTACTTGAAATAAAACCGGGGATATGAGGTAGACATGCACTCAAGGACTCCAGCCAGAAAGAATACTATCCTCTGCATCATGTGCTACAGCTTCCTCCCTCTCTCAGCCAAGAGGAAGGAGGTGGAATTGATCAGTGTCTCAGCCTCTCCACTCCAGAAGGATCCACAAGCCTCTTAGCCGTCTTGGCCACTTCATAAGATGAAGTCTCTTTCTGAAAAGTCCAGTAAGATATGATATGACTTTGATCTGCGATCTAAGTGGTATCCCCTCAGCTATTAAATCCTTAGGAAGACATTTCATCCCCACCAGGATGCTATAATTAGAAATACGTACCATAGTAAGTGTTGGCAAAGATGTGAAGAAATCGAAACCCTCATACATTCAGTCAGGATGTAAAGTACTGTGGCCACTTTAGAAGTCGGCTTGACAGTTCATCAAAAGGTTATAGTTACCACATGACCCAGCAATTCTACTCCTAGGTATATGAGGTATGATCAAAAATATGGAGAATGTTTATTAGAGAGAAAGACACGCTGCCATTAATCTCTCTCAAAACACTCCCTCTTACGTTAAGCACACTTATCCCATCATTCTTGCCACTTTTTTTTGTGTGTGTGTGGGTACCGGGGATCGACCTCAGGACCTCGCACGCCAGCAGGCGCCCATGCCGCTGAGCGATATCACCAGCCCCTTTTTTCGTATGTGGGTTCCGGGAGTTGAACTCAGGCCCTCGCGCTTGCCAGGCAGGTGCTTACACCGCTGAGCCATCTCACCGACCCTCTTGCCACTTTTTAAAGTGTGTTTCTTTTCAGATTGTTGAAAATGTTCTGGAATTAGATAGTAGTGCTGCTTGTACAATACTGTGAATATACTAAAAAATCACTCACTGAGATGGGTGATATTAAAAAATAGGGCAGAGGAAACTCACATTTTTTGAGTACTATCTCCCAGAGCTAATCTCCTGCAGATAATCCTCATGGGAAGACCATGAAGCTGGTGCCAGCTCGGTCTACAGCGGAGAAAACCAATGACTAGACAGGACCCATCAGGTTGCCCAATATCACCAGCTGTAAGAAATAGCTCCTCTGATTCTGCAAAGCCCACCACTTGTCACGTTTCTCCTGCACTGCTCAAGGCTGCAGGCTTGTTTGCTTAGACTGGTTCCTACCCAGCAACCCTCAGAAAGCTTACACTGAGTCTCGAGGTCCTATTCAGTATCAGCTGAGGCCCCTGGACTTGTTCATTCTAACGCCTTAATGAGACAGGCCAGGCCAGCGGGCCAATCTTTAGTTTTCAGAATGGTGGTGGGGTCCTCAACCCACATCTGTCAACATCTGTCAGATGTTGCACCACAAGCACGTTTGCCATTCTTGGGTGTGTGGTTAAGGAACTTCCTACAGATGTGTCGGAGAGAAACTCCCTGACATAAGGAGAGAGGGAGAGGCTAAACCGAGGGTAAGGGGTTCCCTCTCCCCTGGAAATCCACAGAACCCTCCTGAAGGTAATGTCTCTCAGCCCTGTCTCTCCATCTTCCCCTTTCTACCAGAGGTTACTATCAGCCAGACTTCAAAGCAGCCTCTTGAATATATCCTTCCTACCTGGAAACTGCAAGGGTCCAAGCGCCACCTTTCCAAGATGCCTAACATGCTCTGCTTCTTCATAAATGAACTGATCTCATGACTCAATGGCAATCACACATGGCTCATTTGATTCCCAGCTTTCCTTAGGTCTTGGGGGTGAGAAGACCATAATGTGCCAGACTTTTACCAAGCCTTGCCTATGTATGTTTGGGGAGGCTGGGCAGGTCTCCAAAACAAGTTATTTCCCATTTTTCCCCTCACAGACCATTCTGCCTTCTTTACCCCTTCATGACAAATATCACTTTCAATATAATTCTAAAACTAAAATGGCCAATGGCTGATTTAGGATTCTTGCCCATTCATCTCCTTGAAATGGGCAAGAAAACACAGAACAATTTTTTGTATATGAGTACTGGCTATTTAAACCCAGAGCCTTCACACCAAACTACATCTCTATCCGCTTTTTTAGAGACAGGGTCTGGCCAAATTTTAAGTTCCCCAGGCTGGGCTTGAACTTGAGATCCTCCTGCCTCAGCCTCTCAGAGCACTGGGATTACAGGCACATGCCACCACACCCAGCTTAAATACAGTAATTCTTATTTCCATTATAATCCACTGGGTCAAAACCATAAAGTGTTTTGGCCTCAAGCAAATGGAATATGCGTTACTGATCCACACAGAGAAGAACTGGTGCGGATCTTGAGCCTGACTTTAAATGCTGCTGACGTCACAGCAGGCCTATCCTTCACGAGGCCAAGGGCCTCTGTTGGGTAGAAGTGCTCAGAATTCTACAGAATAATCATCCCGAATACGTGTGCTCATCAGGTGGTGCTGTTCTTAGGTTTCCCCCATGTCGTATTTTTATCACATTATTTTGGTGGGATCGTAACTGTTCTACAAATAAGAAACAGAGCACAGGATGTGGGCAAATGGAGGACCAGGACCACAGCCCACTTTCCCAGTGCCTGGTGAGGCCCTCGCTGTACCACTGAGGATCTCAAACCCGAGAGATGCATGGCTCAGGAGTGTTTAATTCCCAATGGCCCCGTAAGGTCCTAAGAGCACGGCTAGAGTTCGGGGGAAGCAGCTTGTTTTCCTCTCACTTTTCTAGTGTGGACAAGGCTGGAGAACAGATAGAAGGGAACCCTGTGGGCCATCGATCTGCATTAAAGGTAAAACTTCATTTCTCTCCTCTGGTGCTTGGTGATATGAAAATAAATCATTATTTTTAAATTTGCCATATTTTATTCTGGAGAATTTATGGTGAATTCCACTGTCCATGCATCACAAGGAAACCAGCCTAGAAGGGTCCAAATCCCTGAGGTCCAGGTATCCTGGGCACCTCCCCCTCTTCACTACCTCCCATACTTACATTTTGGGTTTGAGAACCTCTCTCCCTCGCTGTACTCCTCGGGGGAGTGGGTAAGACCCAGGAAGAACAATGACTCCCTCCCCTGTGGCACCAGTGAGCAACTCTGCCAGGGCTTGAACCAACTTCTCATTTTCTGTTGGATCAACCTGTCCCAGGTACTGCTGGACCTGCCCCCAACCCAGTCCCCCATGTATTTAGCAAACAAAAAGCCTTCCAGTTTTGCCTCGTAGGCATTCACATGACCCAGCACTCCATCAACACCTCCAAGCATAGGAAACCATTTGGTGAGACACCAGTATTAAAAAAATAAGCTGCATGACATTTATTTTGTCTTGTTAACATTAATATCTGTAGAAACATTTTTATTGTCAGTATAAAAATTAACAGGTTTTATTAAATACTTTTTCCAATTTCATAACACATAAAATCAGTGTCATCTGCTTTCATGTTGCATGGCTATAGCAAAGTGAGTGGGTGTTTCGGAAGCAAAACACAATACTTTAATAGAGAACAAACAATACAGTGATATTTTGTCCGATGTCAGTATTAGGCCAGATCTTTTGGTGAGGTGTTATCAGCAGACAGAAGCAAAATCCGTTAACAAGAAGGAACAATCAGATTCCCCTGAACTGAACCAGACAATTCTGTTTCCATTTTCTATGACGGGACTTGAAGATCCTAAAAGGTTTCTCTGATGCCAAAGAACCTGGACACCATTATCAAAATGCACCAAAAGGAACACGAGCTTCTCTGATGACATATGACTCGGGCAGAAAGCCAGCTGCCAGAGCGAGCCCACTGTTACCACTGCAACCTTAGGTCAGTTCCAGGGGATGGATTAAGGCATCTTTGAATGAGGACGCTGCTACCATTTGCCTTGGGAAGTCCAGTTAAATGTTGTGTTGGCCGATGACAGAGTTGCGTACCAAAATAAAACATCCTCTTATTATCGGGTTCTTGTAATCTGGGCATTCAGGTGGTCTGAGTACAATCATCTGACAGCAGAGATTAACGCAAATAAATTGAAACTTCGTTTTCTCCCAAAATTTGTCCTATATCGTAAATATTTTTCTTCTCAAAGGATCTGATAACTAGT
The DNA here is from genome assembly GCA_028451465.1 of Erethizon dorsatum. Taxonomy (NCBI): domain Eukaryota; kingdom Metazoa; phylum Chordata; class Mammalia; order Rodentia; family Erethizontidae; genus Erethizon; species Erethizon dorsatum. The sequence goes on from CM051822.1 coordinate 105,144,519, forward strand.
TAAGTCCAAGCAATAGATCAACTAGTCCGCTGTGCTGCCTGCCTAGAAATGCCACTTAAATTACAAAAAAAAAGACCTATGATTAATTGTTTTGTATATTACCAATTCATTAATAAATTAATGTTATACCATTTTCCCTGAAAGCAAAAAGTATTTTTCCCACCCCTGCTCGGTGAAAATTAAGAAATTCTGTATAAGAACAGCATTTAGCAAATAGCTATTTAAAAAAGAGAGACCAATTCTTTAGGTGCATTGGGACATCCACTTAAAATCAATACAAAAAATAATTCCTTGTAAATATATAATATATATTTATACATAATTTGAATATATTTACATACATCCAGCACCTATATACTGAATTTGTGCTCTGTAAATGTGTGCTGACATATATTTTCTCCAATTATTACAAAATTAACAAGGAAGGCAGAATGTGTATCTGCCTTGAGTCCAACTGGGGCACAGCCAGTACCCATGGGGGGTGAGAGGGGTGGTATGGTGGCTTGTGGCTGTCCATTGCTCCAGAAGTATTCTTCTGATGAAGACAAGTTTCCAACATATAAATCTTTACACATGTGCCGATTACTTTTCCAATTATTTACTCCTCTGATCCATATATACAAGCAGAGACAACAAGCTCTTGGAGGCATGGCCTCCTAGCTCAGTGTAGGTAGGTTCCTGACACTGTCCTTTTTGGGGACAGGAAGACACATTCGTTCATGTTTTAACACTGCCATTTATGTGTGGATACTGAGGCAGGCAGGGTTCGTAAGGCATGGGGTCCGGAGAAAACACTGAGTCATCTCCTGAAGAACAAGAACTCCTTGTGTCAGGGGAACTAGGTGAGTACTGTTCCAGAGGCTGACTGAGGTCCAAGTATTCCTGAAAGAAGGGAAGAGAGATGTTTTATTTCATCTCAGGTCAGGATAACAAGGTGAGTACGGTTCGAGAGGCTGACTGAGGTCCAAGTATTCCTGAAAGAAGGGAAGAGAAAAGTCTTATTTCACACACACACTCCTGAGACGTCGGTATCAGACTCGGGACAGCACAGAGAGCCCTTGGAAGGTTTACAGAGGCCTAGCCCACCCCGAGGCCCCAACTTCATTTATTCTGGCCTGCCCTTAACTTTTCTCTTACAACCATCTTGAATAAACTCCTGGCAGGTAGAGAATGATAAATTCCTGTTGAACTTAGGGGATGGGTGGTCATCTCAACCTATGGGAGTGACCCCTAGCTAGGTAACACCTTGCTAGAGTGTGTGGTTCAAGTCTGGCCCCAGCAAAGTAGAAATATAAAAGTCTGTGGATCCTCAGGACCCTTTAAGTAGTAAGACTATGAGTATTTATTTCCCGAATTACATTTTACGATTATAATTTCTAGGACAGTTTAAGGGGAATACTTCTTCATTCGGCACATAATTTAACAAATGTAATTCATTACTCTCAAAATCTCTCTGAGCTGAAAATGTAAATTGGTTCAAAAATAGGTTGGATACACTCATGTATGTTAAATCCATAATAGGCTGTTAAAGGAAAGCTTAGGGAAATGGAGGTTAGGTTTTAGAGTTTTGAAAGTTTGAAATTCGGAAAGTTTTTCTGCTCCCCAAGATACACTGGTGTTGCTGCTGAGGCCCCCTGGATCACCGAGGATAACATTTCCTACCAGGACAGGGCAAGAGCCCCTGGCCTGTTTTCCTACAGCCCATGAGCTAAGGATGGCTTGTAACATTGTAAACAGGTGGAAAAACTCAAAATAAGAGTAGTATCTTATGGCACTGAAATGACATAAGATGATATAAAATTCCAATTTCAGGGTCCATAAAGTTTTAGTAGAACCCACACACTCATTTATTTACATACGGTCTGTAGCTGCTCTCATGCTATGATGGCAGTTTCGACAGACACCATATGGCCCTTGGAGCTGAAAATATTTACTCTCTGGCCCTCTGCAGAAAGCATCTGCTGACCCCTGTTCTGACTAAGCAGGGACCTTTTCAATCCTGATGCTTCAACTGAGCTGGCATATTGGGGCATTCAGAAACCAATGACTCTGGTATGACATGTGGTTCTGCTGAGAGAGGGGCAGAAAGTGCAGACCACAGCACAAACAGCCTCTGCGTTATCAGAAAAGAGCCATGGAATGTTGGCGACTATACATCTCAGAAGACAAAAAAGCGCTATAATTCATCACCAGGGCTGGCAAGAGTAAGAGTCCCCATCCAAGAAAAGGGATGTGTCAGTTCCAACAACATCAGCATTAACCACACAACTAGAAACAAACACGCCCACTACATCAAAGAAGAATTTTTTGCTTACAATGATAAAAATGAAATTTTGTCCTAAATGGAACCATTTTTCTCGAGCATATGGTAATGATTTTCAGAAGTAAAGAAACTTCGATTTTTATATCTGTTAGACAATATGGCATTCTGCTTTTGCCTTTTAGTATAGTACCTATAAATTTCAAGATGAATGGACCCTCTTTAAATGTATATAAATATGTATGTATAAATAAATATACACATACATGTATAAATACGTAAATTTGAACACGGACATGGGATCCAAAAAAGAGAACTTTAGTGCTTTTCCCAGTTTCTAAATGAACCCATAAACCTTCAGATCTGATAGGAAAAAAATAGGACTATCAGTGAATTGCAAGCCTAGGATTAAAGGAACTTGCACTAGAAACAACAATTTTGGCAGGAGAAGAAAGTTTGGCCCCTCACCCCCACCCCTTGAACTATTCCTTTCAACTTCTGAAGGTCAGCTGCGTTCATTTAAACGCAATCTCTCCCTCTATCCAGCACAAGCCACAGCCAGACACACAAGATAAAACTGCTGGCTTGAGGCTTTGTATCACTACATTTGACTGCTTTCTAAAGAAATCACTTTAAAATTTTTTTTAAATCAGAAATTAAGTGCATTGGGGCCGGTGAGATGGCTCAGCGGCATAAGCGCCTGCCTTGCAAGCGCGAGGGTCCGAGTTCGACTCCCGGAACCCACATACGAAAAAGGGGCCGGTGATATCGCTCAGCGGCACGGGCGCCTGTTGGTGCGCGAGGTCCTGAGGTCGACCCCCCGGTACCCACAAAAAAAAAAAAAAAAAAAGAAATTAAGTGCATTATTTTTCTTCTAGACTATTTGGGAGAATTTAACCTTTTTTGTTGTTATTGTAAAGACAACTATGTAACTTTGGCTTTTTTTTTTTTCTTTTTCTTCTGGATGAAGAAACACTGATCTTCATTAACTATTTCAAATTTGGTTTATATCTATCATTGTGCTTTCTTGGGCTCCATGGATTTATCATCTTTCTGGCTCAGAATATATTCTTTCCACAGCCCTAAAAGGTCACTCCCTGAAGCAGCCACAGATGTGGCCGAGTTTGAGCCCTGAGTGACGGCAGTGTTCCTTTAGTTGGCATAGATTACAAATAAAAACTACTTTAGCAACAGGTATCAGTTTTCACTTAAAAATCCTTTAAGTCACTTATTTTAGGAAGCTGTGTGTTACATGCACATAGATAGGCAAGCCAGAGCCATTGCCAGACAGGGTCACACAGGACCGTGATGTGACCCACTGAGGCTGGAATTATAGACCCTCACTGTGTGTGACCAAGTAATCACCAGTGGCGCATCAGCAGCTCTCATGCTAATTGCTAGGGCACAGAATAGAATGAACGTGTAACATAAACCCATGCTCCTTCCCCCACACGCCAAAATGCTCCAACTCCACCTTTCTTCCCTCCTCTCTCTCCTTCCTTCACCACACCCGAGCCACTCCACCACCAGCCACCAGGAGGGCAGCCAGGGATGGCTCTCAGACTTCAGTCTCATGACTGAGAATTCACAAAATGCAGTTCTGAGAAAAATCATGACTTGAGAGAAACACATGATTTAACTCTGTCTGACTCCTATGGAAAAATGATAAACTACACCACAGACTCCCACAGAGGAGTTTGTACATTAAAAACCTGAGCTCCTCTCCCTCTAGGCAAGATACCCTGGCTTCTGGAAGGAGGATCTTACCTCATTGGTAGTGAGAGTAAGAATTCGGTCCAAGTCTTCTACCAACTGCTTGAACGTTGGCCTCTGCGAGGGCACTGCGTGCCAGCAGTCCCTCATCATCATGTACCTGGAGAAAGGGATTTCCCAGGTGAATTAATTTCATCCAATACTATGGGCATGGCTAGAGCCAGCTTTAATGTGAAGGCAACACAGAGATGTGCCCTAAATAATGGAAATGTAACAGAACTTTCCAAGCAACTGAGGAAGTGATTTTCCACTTTCCCAACAGGCCTACTGCTTGGCTTCTCAAGGGCACTTTGATTTACAAAACCTCACTTTACCCCAATGACCTCTATGCATCATAGAAAGACCTCTATGAATCAAGAGATGTCTATATGTGTCCCTGGTATTCCTGTGACAGTGGAACACATCACAATGGTATCACACTTATAAGACATTTTTGGAGGTTCAGGGATAAGACCTATATGTTCACAGCTACTCTAGTTTTCCTCCTCAAATACTTCCGCCTGAACCATGCTTTGGGTTTTAAGATTCTAGTTGACAAAAGTTCCTTAGTTTAAAAAAAAAAAAAAAAAAAAAAAAAGTCTGAAAACCACAAGTTTAAGGTAAGGATTTTATGAACTAATCTGCCACTGCTGGGCCATACACTAACTTCCTGATTAACTTTTAGATAGACCAAGTTTCCTACCCTTATCTTGCTTTTGAGTTTCGACAGACCCAGTATATTAAAAAGAGCAATAGGAATGACAAGCACAATAAATGCCTTTATATAATACACTACAAAATGTGGCCATTCATCAGACATCCACTGCACACCAAAAAGCACTCATGGGATTACTGGTATAAAATCCCCGTGAAACGACACACAATAGAGTGCAGTCTCTGAGACAATCAGTCTTCTTAGTTCCCCCCAGGGGGAGGGGGCAGTGCCTCCTTTTCAAAGCGCTGATTCTACTGCACAAGGCACGTGTCACTAACACAACGTAATCCCATTTACAGTGTGAGGTAGATCTTTCTAGAAACTAGCTTCTGGTTGTATAGCCAGGCATGGTACCCTAAGGACAGTACTAGAACAAATTTTTAGTTCTCTGTGCTAAAATATGGATGAAATGCCGGTAACCAGATACCAGTTCTTTTGAAACAGAACTGAGCGTATATGGTTGATGTCAATCAGCAGGAACAATTTTCAGTGGTCAAAGACACCCCAGAAATACCCACTTTCTACTCTCCAGACCTGGGCCAGAAACTACCACCTGTGTTATGCAAGGGCAGCCCCATGACTTTCTAGCTTGTTGTCTGATTTGGGCATCTTCCTGTCACTCTTGAGGCATAGCACAGTGGCCAAGGAAGGTCACTCCACCTGGTTTTCTCCTTGCCCAGGCAGCTGGATGCCCTCTGTGATTTAAAGCCTGCTCCATATGCTTTGGCAGGATAGTCTTTCTTTTGGACAAGAATTGACTGTCAGTATAGCTATCAATCTCAGCTCTGGGGCTGATGCCAGACGGCTTCAAGCAATTTTTCTTCTTAGAGCATGTTTAGAAAGTGGGGGTCTTAAGAAACCAAGAGAGAAGTCAGAAGTGTGACCGATGTGGTGAGTCCACTACAGAACTGGCAAGGGAGACCCAGTCCTTACAGCTCATTGGTGCAGTTGGCGGGCTTATCCATCCTGTGTCCTTCCTTTAGCAGCTTAAAAAGTTCCTCCACGGGAATCCCTGGGTAAGGCGAGCCCCCTAAAGTGAAGATCTCCCACATTAACACCCCAAAGGACCAGCTGCAAAAAGAAAAAAATAAATCATTACTATCCCATCTGAACCACAGAAACCTAAACATACCCTGTTAAAAAAAATAAACACATACTCAGTTCTTATATTCACACATAAATGAATCCTTCTGCAATTCATCCTGCAGGAGCCTCCCTAAATGATGACATGGGGATGTCCTGATGGAGTTTTCCATCGGCAGACAAAAAGCAAACTATTGCTGTTCTTAAGAGTTCTTCATCTTACACTTGGTGTTAGTGAAGTAAGGATCTCAACTTCTGGACTGCAGAGCCTTTTGTGCTCCTGTGTAACTTCCATCTCCTGTGCACCTGACACAAGGGTTCTCATCTGCCTGTACTAGCAGTTGACACAGTAGGGCCAGCAAACTAATTCTGTGAGAAAATGGGTGCCCTAGGTGGCTGGGCACAAAGGTTCTGTGACTTCCTAGGATGGTAAAGGAACTTAGCAAAGGTCTGGGATTATGAGGGAGAAAGCCTGTGCCCCAGACAAGTTCATAAACAGAAACTGAAGATACCTCAGAGAGCACCATTTTCTTGAATTTTCAGAGACCCACAGCTGGACTTTCTGAGCCTATTCAGGGGCCTCAGTCCCTGGGGATAATGACGCAGAGATCCCTGTTTGTCTACATCACTGCAGCTCTGGAAACTATCCCTCCTGCTTCTATGCTGGTCAATTTCATGAATGAAATTGCCTCCAGTTTAATGCAGAGCACAAGCAGGACAACAGTAGAGGCAGAAACAGCTTTGGGCCTCAGTTTCCTTATGGCACAAATGATAATCATGACTCTCTCCTTCCAGAACAGCTGAGGACTGACCGTACTAGGCCAGCATCAAGTCTGTCCCAGAAATCCTCTTGCTCACACAAATGAAAACCAGTTCAACTGATTTTTTTTTTTTTTGGTACCAGGACTTGAACTCAGGACCTTGCACTTGCCAGGCAGGCGCTTGTGCCACTGAGCTATATCCCCAGCCCAGTTCAACAGATTTTTAAAAACTGCTTCCTTTGGCATAATTATAGACTCACTGGAACTTACAAAAATAGTACCTTTCACCCAGTTTCTCCTAATGATAACATCATTCAACTGAATTTACAAATCTAAAACATCAATTGGTGCCTGGCCCTAACAGTGGTTTTAAGTGTGTCATAACAGAAATATGATGACATTTCTACTACAGTTCTAAAATGTTATCAAGGAGGCTAAGACAAAACCAGATTTCCTTGTATTTTTAAAGAATAATCACTGTAAGAAGATGCAGTGGAAATCATCTGGGCTGACCAAGTCTCACTTAGTGTCGCCCTTTGAGGACACACTTGGGTGGGGGAGCATGACACACCACCTACACAGGAAGTAGGTGTACCTTTTTTAAGCAAGCAAAGGGTGTGCCAACAGCTTGGCAAATCAGTTAGCAGCTCTGCAGGTGCACCCACCAAGCTGTCAGAGGAGCACTTCCTCTCAGGCAGGGCAAGTTGGCAGTTGTGCCTCCCATGCTCTTTGAAGGCAGGCAGATTAGTAATAGAACAACCAGCCTACCACAAAATCGTGCTTTCTGAGGTCACCCTCTACAAATGTGTGAAATGCAGTGGCTACCAAAGAATGAAGAAAGGCAAAGAACATGCAGGTGTGCAACTCAAGCTCAGAAAGAAGCCAGAAGAAAGGCAGTCACTTACACATCACTCTGATGAGTGTACACTCTATCGAAAAGGGCTTCAGGAGCCATCCATTTGACCGGAAGTCGCCCCTGCAAATATGCAAGAAAATGTAAAAACTCATGGGTTAAAACAAGGTTACTGCTGCAGACTCAACCAGCTGTGCTCCGCTTAAAAGCTGACATTCTAATTGTTTTCATTAGCACATTACGAGGACAGAAATAAGCTCCAACTAGAACTATATAAAGTGTGAGATGCACAGATTTGAGCTCATTATTAAAATGTCATCTCCTTGGATTCTCATTATCATTTATCTCCCTAAAACACAGACATACCCTGACCAACTTCTGGGCAAAAATTGATCCAGGGACTTTCAGGCTCTGTTCTCTACTATGAAAATTCTTACCAAGAGCCATATTTTCAAACCAAACCCCTGGAAGCTGCTGATTATTCTCCATATAAGATTGTTTCACATTTACTAAAATTAACTTAAATATATCTTAAATTTGCTTATTGAGAATTTAAGAAGATAACAGCAAAAGAATAGAAATAAAAGGCTGAGGACAAGCCTTCACAGCTCCTTCCAGCTTTGAACCTATAAATTTGCATTTTGGAAATTCAATACCTTGGCAATACATTATAGAAATATAATATTTCTACTATAACACCCCTGTTTTATTGCCATAGACTTACATTTGTTGTCTTTTTGTAATAATCTATATTGTTGATATCTCTGGCCAGTCCAAAGTCTGCTATTTTCATCACATTGTTTTCTGTTACCAAAACATTTCTGGCTGCTAAATCTCGATGAATACACTGAAATCAAAAAAGGAGAGAAAGAACTAATTTCAAAATGCTTCAAGAAGTAACGGAAAATATATTTATTTCTTAAAATGCATACAGAACATATATCTCAAGTCAAAAACCAGGCGTGGTATACCATGAGAGCCATACTGGGGATGTAAGATGAGGCTGTCCCACCACAAGCCCCTGAGACCCTCTAACACAACAGTGGTATTTATTTTCTTAAGTCATTTCAGAGAGCAAAGGTAGACTAACCACATTCTCTTTTATTTGCAGTTGTCTTACACCACTAATATTCTCCTGTTAGCTGCATACAAGATCGGTGTTAGATCATCCTAAAAACCTTTTATTTCAACTCTTGCTCGCTTCAGAAGAGCATTTTCTAGAAGAGCCTTGACATCACATCATCTTCACTTCCTGGTCATTTATTTTCTCCAGCATTCTGACCTGATAGCAAGCTCTCAGAAAGGTCTAGAGATTATAAACTCTGTATTTCCTTCCTATAAATGATGTGTTTTCCACCCCCGCTGCTTCTAAAGTTTACAAAGAGCCTTTTCACTATTGGACCTAAGTGACCTCTTCTAGCCCCTTAATTTTTTCTTCTCTGCCACTTCAGACACTGTTGATTTCCTGCTTGTTTTTGAAAACTCTCCCTCCATTGAGTCCTCCCCCATCCGCTTTCTCTTGGCTCACGGTCTCTCCTCTGCACCCCAGATTCTTTGGTTGGTTCCTTTTTACCTCTGTTCCTCAAAAGCAGAGAACCTTCCCATTGGGCTTGTGTTTCTATCATCCTGGCAGCAGTTCTCAGATATATACAAAATAGTTGCAAATTCCTATCTCCACCCCAACCTCTCTCCTGAGACCCACATTCTCACTTTCAGCTCACTCTGGGAGAATTCCACATTGAGTCCCCTTGACATCTCAAATTCAAGATTTCTACTCCCCACCCCACCCCCGCCATTCTTACCTCCTTGGTCTCTCTTAGTCAGAAAGGGACACATCAACATTCCTCACACTCAAATCCTGCTGATTCCTACCCCAAAATGCCTCTGCAGTTTTCACTCTACCGCCGATCCCTTCTCTCAGGTCGTGGCCACTGTCTACTCCCAGCATGGACTTCCACGCAGCCTGGCCAACAGGCCTCCATTTTTCCAAACTCAGCCAACTCCCCTCCTACATGCCCCTCTACTTGTGTTTAAACAGGGCCAACTCTGTCCTTTCCTGGCTTCTGTCACAGCCAATCCCCCCCATCCCATATTCTCACTCTAGTCTATCACAACACATAGGCCACACAGGTGGCACAAACTGTGTCTGCCACATATCTTGGGACTAAATCCTGTGCTGCCTGCTATGGGGTAGCTGGAGGTCAGGGGTGATAGCAACTCTCGGAACTCTGAAAGGTTTAGTTATTATAACATCTATATTCCTTTTCTATAAATGATATGTTTTTGTAAGCTGCTCAGTTTCCATTGCACTTTAATGTACCACAACTGCAAGGTGATACATGGTAATTAGGATCTCAAAACATCAGCCTCTATCTTTAGAAGAGGTAAGGTATAAAAAAGCAAGTAAATAACACCACCAAATGCTCTGAGACAAGAACCCAGCAAAGGTTAACTATCATATGAAGCAGTCTTATCAGTCCACTCAACGAAGTTGTAATGGGGCTAATCTTAGACAGGTACTGCATGAAATGACCAATTAAAAGGGAGCAAACCAAACTACCTCTGAAATATAAATAAGGAACGATTTTACCCTGCCCCCCCATGCCTTCCAGTGTTAACCCACTTGGGTGGGAGGGCTAAGCTCAGAAATGAGGAAGCAAGAAAATCACCCAAGTCTGTGTCCCTGGCCAGACTGGGAGCAGGAAATGGGAGAGCTCCCCGAGCTGCCTGCAGGGCTGTCTGGGCTGGAGTGTGTTCCTGGTTTGGAGGCCTCTTCAAATTGAACTTCCAAGCCCTGGGCCAAACTCTCCCGGCGGTGCGCTCCCGCCGACTGCTATGTGTCTGGCAAGCTGAGTGCTCTCAAGACTCTGTCTGGCTCCGACCACACATCAGACCTCAGCTGGGAAAGAGAGGCTGCCGAGGGTCACTGCCACCACATTGTCTAGCATGGACATCCCTCATTTACATGCTAGGAAACACGTAAACCCCCTCTGGGTTGAACAGAAGCCTTGGAACCAGTGCCCAAGACAAAGAAAATAATTAAAGGCACGCCAAATCCTCAGCATCCACAGAAAGTTGAGCTGTTCTCCGGCCTAGAGAACTGAATTTAAAAATTAGGGCCCTGGAACACTCTGGTATTCCCTTTTTCTATAGGATAAGGAAAAGAAGGCTAATATCTCATGATGCACACAGTGTACAGGGTCAGGCTGATCACATTTAATTCCCAGGGTGACCTATGAGATGGGTGCGATAATGCTCACTTTATAGATGGGGATGACAGGACTTGCTTTAAAAACAAGAACAAAAACAAACCTGCTCAGGTTTAACACTTCCAACTAAAAATAGCAAGGATTTTACAAATTTCCTAAGGCTCAAGCAGCCTATCACTAACTGAATTGCTCTAGGCACAGGGTATTTCTTGCCTGATTCCAATCTCTAACCCCCCGCACACAATGGACAGCTGCCTGAGGTCCAGCTGTGTGTGTCATCTTAACATTTCCAGCATTGAGCACACATCCTGGCCTAGAAACTGCCTACTGGGCCACCTTCCTAACCATACACACCAGCCCCAGCTCTCCTTCACCCCTCCTTCCAGGGAGTGGGCCTCTGATAAGCCCCCTCCCTCTGTGAGGGTGGCTAAGGGTAGAGAGTTTCTGACCCTTTCCCTGCTTCCTCATTCTCCACATTTAGGAATAAGCCCTCCAGTTTTGGAAGCAGGTACCCCGAGGGGTATTCATTCCTAAGATCTTCATCTACCATCCTTCAAATCTATTCTAGGTCCTTAATTACAGATGGCCTTGGGAAACGTGCAATGCCTTAAGGAAACATTACTGTCCCCTTTACCCAGGGATCTCCTGCAAAGGAAAGAAGTGAGCTGTACCAGGTTACTAATCAAGCCCCAGCAGAGACTTATCGGTCCTGCCTGGGTCCAGAGAGGGTCAGGCATTGCCCCCCAACAGCATGTGGCTGGGCGAAGGACTAGGGGACGTAGGTCTGAGACCTGCTACTCCAGCCTGAGCCTATGGGTCTCATCCCAGAAGCGAGAACAGCCATTCTGCCATGCCTGGACAAAGCTTTCCTGTTACTTCCTAAGTCCTCAACAGCCATATGCATAAAACAGGGATTCCTAAGCCCACCTATTACAGTCACTTTGAGAGTTATGTAAGAAAGATACTGCATGTCAGATGCTTATCACATCACCTGGCTAAACATAGGCTTTCAAAAGGTGTTTAGCAATTAGTAATAACAGCAACTACAGTTATCAAAACAGGATTCATAAGGGTACTTTCATCTCCCATTCCGTCAGCCTAAAATATCCATTCTCTCAATTTGCAAAATCCATCCAACTCTTAAATTTCCTTTCCATCATCATGAGCAGCTCCAAACCAAGAAGGGTCTCAAAGTATGGGTGGGGCGGGACAGGGAATCATCGCTTCTAGGACCAGACCCAAGATGCACGCGTCTGTCCTTGCTCTGAGCAGGGCCGCACAGCTGATTTCTAGCTCTTCTTCCTGAAACTCTCCTTTGTGGCTTCTTCAAACTACTTCCCAGCCTTCCTCTTCTGTCTCAGCTGGGTCCTGCTCAGCTGCCACTTCTTTCCTATACTTTTCACCAACCTTAGGACATGAGAGTTTTCCCAGGGTTTGATACGACTCCAGGCTTTTCTAGGCTTCTCTCCAACTAACTTTGTTCATTGCCGTATCTTGAATGACACCCTTTTCTGGTTCATCTTAGCTTGGCTCTTGGAGCTGAGCACCTATTGGCATCCCCTCCTTGACTGGCTCTCAATACTTCACCATGAGCTCTGGAATTTCACTGAAAATTTGTCCCACTCCCTGCTGTGCCTCCTGATTCCCAAGTCTTCTCCTCTTGGGAACTGGGCCACCATCCAGTGTCTCAACCTGGAAATCAGGCAAGCTCGTTGACTGTTCTTTCTCTCCTAATTGACCTACTAACTATCCTGATTGCAAAATATGCCCAAAACCAAACTACCAACTTTCAGTGTCTTGGGACCCAATAAATCCTAGTGCAAACCACCATTGCCTTTCACAGGGACTAGGCACTTCCAATCTGCTGTGCAAGCAGCAGCGAGAGCAACTTGAAAACATATACCCACCCTACTACTGCCCCTCAAGGGCTCCCCACAGCACCTAGGGCCAAGTCCAGGTCGCTGCCTGGAACTTTAAGTCCCAGTATCTTCTCATACTATTTGCATCTCAATTCTTCTACATACATAAGTATTATCACACTTTATTCTCAGATGTATCAGCAGTCTCTTCTACTGTCACTCTACAGTCTCTAATAGCTCAAGGACTGCATCTGTTCTGGCCACCCCACTAGAAAGAGCCTGACCCAGGGCACGAGGCATCTAGGGAGCCCTGGGGAGTATGTGTGTGGAAGGACTGAATAAAATGATGAGGCCAGCCCTCCTACCACTTTGTATTAGCAACAGCATCCTGCAAAAATGCAGCCCCCACCTCCTACCCAGCTGGTGGCTCAGAGTGACCAAGCCCAAACAGGCCACCTATAAGACAGACTGCTCTCTCCTGGGTTCTATTTGAAATTATTTCAAATACAGAATGTAAAAACAATAAAAAAATCAATTTCACTCACAGTAGCTTCAAAAAACTAAAACTAAAACAAAAAGACAACCCTAGGGATCAGTCTAAACAAGGCGACGAAAAAATTCTACAATGAAAATCTCAGAACACTGTAGAAAGAAACTGAAGAAGATACCAGAAGGTGGAAAGATCTCCCATATTCATGGACTATTACATGGCCATACTACCAAAAATGATCTACAGGTTCAATGCAATCCCCATATACCAATGACGTTCCTCATAGAACAGAAAAAACAATTCTAAAATTCACACGGAAACACAAAGACCCAGAATAGCCGAAGTAATCCTAAGCAAAAAGAACAAGTCTGGAGATATCACAATATCTGATTTCAAACTGTACTACACAACCCCAGTAACAATACAGCATGGCACTGGCAAAGAAACAGACACATAGACCAATGAAACAAAATAGAGAACACAGAAATAAATCCAGGCAACTACAGCCATCTCATCTTGGGCAAAGGAGTCAAAAAAGCTGGAGAACAGCTTCTTTAACAATGGCACTGGAAAAATTGGATATACACTTGTAGAAGACTGAAACTAGATCCCTGTCTTTCACGATGTACAAAACATCAATCCAAAATGGATCAAAGACCTAGATTTAAGGCCTGAATCTTTGAAACTGCCAGAAGAAAACACAGGGGATACACTTGAAGCCAAAGGCACAGGCAAAGACTTCCTGAAAAGGATTCCAATAGCACAGGAAATAATAGTAACACTTAACAAGTGAGATTACATCAATTTAAAGGTTTCTGCACAGCAAGAGAAAACAGCTAACAGAGTGAAGAGACAGCCTACAGAATGGAAGAAAGTCTTTGCCATCTACTCTTCCAACAGAGTATTAATATCTAGAATACATAAAGAGCTCAAAAAACTCAACACCAACAAATCAAAGCACCCATTCAGTAAACTGGTAAATGAATTGAACAGACACTCCTCAAAAGAAATAGAAATGGCCAATAAGTACATGAAAAAATATTCAACATCTTTAGCCACTGGAGAAATGCAAATCAAACCTCGCTGAGATTCCATCTCACCCAAGTCAGAACAGCTATCATCAAGAATATAAAAAACAACAAACACTGGCAAGGAAGCAGGAAAAAGAAACCCTTCTACGCTGCTGGTGGGAATGTAAATTAGTACAGTCAGTTGCTATGGAAATTAGTGTAGAGGTTCCTCAAAAAAACTAAAAAGATCCAGGTGTGGTGGTGCACACCTGTAATCCCAGCACTCTGGGAGGCTGAGACAGAAGGATCTTAAATTCAAGTTCCACCTGGGCAACTTAGTGAGACTGTGTCTCAAAATAAAAGGAGCATGGATGTAGCTTGGTGCAAAGGACCTGAGTTCAATCCCCAGAACCTCAAAAAGCAAACAAACAAACAAACAAAAAACAAACTCAGACAAATATCACACGTTCTCCCTAATATGTGAAATCTAAAAAAGTTAACAAGAAAGTAGATGGGAGACTACTAAACAAGAGAAAGGGAATAAGGAGTAGAAGGTAGCAGGTGTAAAGGAAGTTATGAGTATAATTGAAATATACAGTTGCAGTACACATTAAACCCAATATTTTGTAAAATAGGCACTAATAATGAAAGGAAAGCAACAAGAAGAAATACTTCAAAATATTTCATAAATGGTGAAATAGTGCAATAGCTCTCCATGTTTGCTTATTAAACTTACTTGCTCACACTTTCTCTGCATATTTAGCTTTTATACACACACACACACACACACACACACACTCTACACCACTTTCTATGGCTGAAGTCTTTAAAAATAAGTTGCAGATATCACTGATATTTCACATCTAAATTCGCATTTAGATGGTTGAGCAACCCTGGTCTGAAAATCCAAAATCCAAAATCCCTTATGCACTAACCTTAGGGCACAAGTGGAAAATTCCACCCACAACATATAAAAAAATATTTTATAAAGGTATCTTCAGGCTGTGTGTATAACGTGTGTATACAACACAGATGAATTTTGTGTTTCAGTTTGGGTCCTATCCTCAGGATGCCCCATTATGTATATACAAATATTCCAAATTCCAAAAAGTCTGAAATCAGAAATACTGCTGGCCTCAAGAATTTTGGATAAGGGATACTCTGCCTGTATCTACTCCCTTAACAATGCCACTGACACCCTCCCCTGAATCTAACTTTGACATAGTAATGTCATCTAGGATATAGTCCATCATCACCTCTGTTAAGCGCAGTGTCCTTTGTAAAGGCTGGGCCCCTACAGCCCACCCCAGGATCACACTTTTGTCTCTTTAGCCTCTTTTAATCTGAAAGGCTCTCCCTAGCACTTTTTGTCTTTCATGACACAGACATTATGAAATGATATCTTGTCAAATGTCCCACATTCTAGACCTGGTTGTTTTCTGATGCCACGGACTTTCTGACCAGCAAACCCCCTGCACCCATGTACATGCAAGCGCACACCTGCATGCACACCATCATAGAACTCAAAGCAATTATGTTCTTAAAACCTATGAAATGCTGTGAGATTTTATGGGGTGGTGGTGCAGGCACGGGCTGGGAAAGTCCTAAGCTCTAGACTCTCTAGAAATATTTCTTTTTAAAAACCAAACTTAAAAAAAAAGCCAGACCACATGACAGCTGTGGGCCATGTTCCTACGTGACAGAGAGCAAGGCTAAGGTGTGGCTAGCCCTGAGTCCCCTCTACCCTACGTGATCCGACAGGAGCCACCTTGCTCATTCATGTGACTAGAGAGGCCCCTGGGGAGATCCAGGTGTGTGACCTTTCAAGCACTCCAGGCCCACAGGTGACAGGGTCTACCTCCCCCAGGGGACTTCACTTTTTTGGGGACCTGGGCAATTCCTGATGTTGCATCAAGCTCTGCTGCAGGTAGGAGCTGAGCCCCTTCTACCCTCGGAGGATGTTCTGCACCCCGCCTTGAGTGTGGGGACTAAAGGTGTTAGGGTCCTCCAAAATGTCCTGAGGATTCTGGGCACCTGCCTAAACGTTTCCAGAGAAACTTGAATGTTTTAAGTTCCAGTGTAAGCGGCATGCTCGGAATGCTGGGAATTCACCTCGGGGGACTCGGCCAATTCTGATTACAGGGTTCACTCACCAAAAGAGACAAAATACACTCAGATATTCAGGACTCAAGTTGCTAAAATACCCCCCTCACTTGATCTTTATTCTTAGAATGTTTAATGCCTTATCAAACTCAAAATCCTAAACACAACACTCAAATTCTATGTCCCCAACTTCGATAACCACAAAAAAAAAAAAAAAAAAATGAAGCCAAAGCAAATCCGAATTAAACACCCAAACCAGTCAAATTCCCAAGAGCATCAAAGCAGCCGTGTCTCAAGAGTCATCTTTCTTGCCCATCTCTGCGGTGTTGTTTGAGTTTATGAGGCTGCTATGGCCTCTAAAGAGTTCATTAAACTCCAATGTAAATAACACCATAAATATTTTCCAGGTTGCACAAGACATGCAAGGGCTTGATCTAGCAAACAAGCACGTCCAAACTGCCTGATTTCTTCAAAGATACTTTTAATTGGCTTCCACCCAACCAAGTAGAATTTGAAGGACTCACTTTTTGGGAAGCCAAGTACTCCATGCCTCTGGCCAGCTGGTAGGTACATGACACCAAGTCCTTGAAGGTCATCTGTTCCTCAGGAACACGGTTAATATCATAGGAGTATTCCATGCCTGGAGGCCTCCGGGCGCGGAGGTATTCCCGGAGGTTGCCTTTGGAGGCGTATTCAACTATGACATAGAGGGGCCCTGTGGACAGAGAAGACAAGCTCCCTGAGGCAGCAGACCAGGACTGCCCCTGGGCAACTCAGCAAAGGGTTTTTAGTTTCTACACACTACTATGGGGTTTTTGTTGTGCTGAGGGTCAAAGCCGGAGCTCAGGCACACCAGGCAAAGGCTATCCCTCTGAGCTATAGCTATAGCCTTATTTTTTTTTTTTTCTTGGTTTTATTATGCAGAAACACACACATAAAAATTGAACACCTGCATTCTAATCTCTCCAAAATGATAATCTACCTTCGGTCGTGATGGCCTCAAAAGGCTTTAAGAAGTAAAGATACAAAAGCAGTTCCCTCTGCTATGGCTCCCGTTCTCTTCCCAGTGCCCTCCTGGAAAGCAACTGCTGTCATAAATTTGCTCCCTCCAATTCATTTTAACTGTTCTACCTACATATATGCATCAATCAAAACATATTATTTTTAATCAGATAAATGAATAATAAAGACAGAGCTTTGCAGTATTTTCCCTTACACATTATCCTTGTGGACCCAAGACAGGCTGATAAAAACAAGTTTATCACACTATTTGTCCATTTCCTCTATACTCATGGGCAATTAGGTGGCTTCCAGGTTTCTGCCATAACAGTGGGCAAAGAACACTGCCATACATGCTTCCTTATTCATATGTGCTACATAATCTGTGGTATAGCCTGGGTTGATAAACTAGAGCCCACAGGCCAACTCCTGCCCACTGCCTGTTTGGGTCATTAAATGTTATTGGCATACTGCCAGTTCCATTCATATCTGTCTTGTCTAAAGCTACTACTGCCTCAGTACAAAAGTACCAACCAAAAGTTGCAACAAAAACCATAAGGTTCACAAAAGTCTAAAATATCTACAATTGCCCCTTACAGAAAAAGGGCTGTCGATTCCTGCACAGACCTAAAGGAGAAATGGCTAATCAGACATAGGCATTTTCAAGTTTATTAACTGCTGAATTGACCTCAAAGTGCCAGTAAGTGTTCAATGAAGGCAGCCAGGCTATATCCCCCTCCCACCCTCGAGGAAGGGGCTCCTGCACACCACTGTCTCTCTTTGAAGCTACTCTTGAGAGCTCAGCCACCTGCTGCCTGTGGCAAGACAGGAGTTCCCCAATCCCTGTTTTCAGGAAAGACCTTCTCAAACAGTCTAATTTTGAGAAATCTTGCTTAGCACTTACAACACCTTCCAAATGGCCTCTAGGTTCTGACCTAAAAACCACAAGACCCTCCTCTCTCCAGATTCCGTTCATAGCTGGGAACATCTTCCTGGGTTTATTTTCTTTTAGTTAATTAATTTTTTGCTGTACAAATATAGTCTTGTACATTTAGGCAAGCACTCTACTATTATTGAGCTACACCCCCAGCCCCCTAAAGGTATTTTAAAGAGAACTTTAAACATGCACTTGAGGCATCCTGGGAACAGGATCCAGAAATGTAACTGCTTCTAAAATGATGCTAACATTCACCCTCATAGTGCGTGCCTGGGAAGCGTTTTCCTCCTACTCACCATCCTGTGTGCAGGCTCCCAAAAGATTGATGATATTTTTGTGTTTTCCAATCATCTTCATCATCTCCATCTCTGACACCAGATCAGAAAGATCTTTCTCTGTAGCATCATCTGTGAACATTAGGTGAATCACAAATCAGATAGTTGCCTCTAACTCATGGGCTATCATTATTAGTGGTCAAACAAGTTTAAAATGCATGAAACTAAATTTTAGAATGACGAAAAACTTTCCCAATCATTTCCCTCATAATATCTGTGAAGGGTCAGATGCCCAGGAATGTCCTGCTCCTTGTCAAAGAGCTCACTGGGGGTCAGTGGGGTCCACAGTCAGGATGAGAACATAGGCTTTTGATGTGTAGGCCAAGACTTCTGTAGCAAACCTTACAAACCTAAGTGTCCTCCCTTTCAGGATGTACATGGACCTTAGCCCCAGAGCACGCATGTGTTGTGAGTAAGCGAAGGGCCATGCCTCCTACTGACTCCTCAAAGGGGTTCCAATTGCCATGCTAAAAAAAACCAGTGGTATAACCCTGTGGTCTATAATTTCAAATATACAGACACAGGCTCATGGTGAGCTTTGAGTAAGTGGTGAGGCTGTTCCCATGCACCCTCTTCAAACTAACTTAGTATGAAAAAATCTCGCTGACTGAGAAGAAAATGAATAGAGGCACAGGTAGGAACCATGCTGCAAAAAGCTTTTTAGCTTCAACAAAGGAAAAGCAATACAGTTGTCTGAGAGGTAAGGAAGGGGAAAGGTCTCTCCGGCTCTGGGCCATCCACTGGCTGTAATGAAGGACATGCCACACAGGCTCTGGGGCTAAGGTCCATGTACATCCTGAAAGGGAAGGCGGCCAGTCCTGGCCTTACAAGAGAAACAACCTTTCTTCTGCAATATCTCCAATTCACTCTCTGCCCCATGACAAAATCAGAAGACCTGCTGAAAAATATGGGGAGCCATGACTACTCCTGGTAGGTAGCCAGGGCTGCCTCCAGGCTGATGCCCACACACCTGGCATCTCCTTCCTGGCAATCAAGCCCCAAAGTGAGAGGATCTCAAAACACCAGATTTCTCTGGGAGTCTCAGATCAATAGGTGAGACAGAACTTAAACAGCTTTTCACTTTTTCTAGCCTATTCCTTCTTTCTGGGGACAGATGTGGTGAGTATCCCATGAGAACCCAAGGAAGAAAGAAAGAAACTCCAGAGCATATCCCACTTCCCAAGGAGAGACTTTGTGACCTGGAAACTATGCGAACATTCAGCCTGGAACCTCCTTTCTGAGATCCCTACAAGATTCATAATGTGACCGTTTCCTATAACTCTTCCTGTAAAAGAATACTACAGGAGAATAAGTTAATGGTTAAAGGTTCTTTAAGCTCTTTAGACACAGGCATGAAGCAGGGATGGAAGATATGTATAAAAATGTTCAGACTTCCATGAGCACAACTCAGTGTTTGCACCTTGGGGTCGTTATTTACATGTCACTGAGGCTCTGCACCAGCACCCTACCATCTTAGTTCCTTTTTAAACTTCTAAGTGACTCCCCCAGACTGACTGATATTATTCATGTTCTGTTTTTTGTGCAAAAAAGAAGCCATTCTAGTCCCTGAGCCTCTTGCTCCCACACCAAATATACCAATTTCTCTTTATTTGCAGGTTAGAGTTTGGGTCCTGAATCCAATGTACCAACTCCATCTAAACCCATTGTTTGTAAGCAAGTGATTACTTTCTAAACCCACAGAAATATGGAGGGAGTGAAGAACTGGTCCTCTAGAAGAAGTCAAAAGAATAACTCAATCTTGGAGGCTACCACTTGCTAACAAACTGGCTTTTCTTTTTTATAAGTACACACCGCTCAAGATAAATAGTCTGTCTAAGATGCTGATTTATCCTGAAAACTCCTCAGCCTCTAGGTCAACTATGTGCTCTCTGACCCTCTGCCATGACAGAGTTCACATGCCACAAAAGGAACATTCTTGATAAGCGTCTCCACTACCCCCACCCCCACCACTTCTCCACTTACCTTTCAACATCTTCACTGCCACGGTGACCGCCTCCTTGGGTTTGTCTTTGTCGATTCCCACCGCTTCAGCCATGACCACTTGCCCAAAGCAACCTTCCCCAAGGGGTTTGCCCAGCGTCAGCCTAAGTGTGTAAACAGGGGATTAGCACACAGCATCTGGTGGAGGGGTGTGACGAGGGAAATTCCAAAACTAAATATAAAAATCTTTCAGCGGCTTGCAAAAGCATGGCGTATTTATCATATGGAACTAATGAGACTTAGGGTACACACGTGCTGGAGTATTTTCTTAGTGACGTTTTAGAGAATGTCAATTACTGGTGGAACAGCTATTAAATTTCACATTTGTAGTCTTGATTTATTTTTCTTTATGGAAGGCATCCTTGCTAGTGAGGTGGGCAGCCTTCCTGAGTGCCAACCACGAGGAGCTTTTGATGTTGAGCCAATTAAATATTTGTAATTTAGAATGTCTCAGAAAAAAACATTAAGCCTTTTCTTTTCTTTTTTTGGTCCGTGTAAAGTGGCAGCTTTAAAATCACTATTATTCAAATAGCAGTGGATTTTACGGTTACATTCCTTGCCAAGTTACAGGATATGAATCTTAAAGGCATTTCAAAGAATCTCTAATTTTTTGCTAAAGAAAACTCTAGAAAATGGGGAGAATTTTTTTTACACAAACTTAGAAATCCTTATGACTACACAAAATTAACAAAGAAAATCTGAAGTGAATACCACAAATTATATTTCTAAGCTTAGAAGCTTTATGCATATCACATGAGTAGCCATATACTGTCCTTGGACATTCCAGAAACCAATAGAATGGAGAAGTCTGGAATACTTACAAATGTGGTTTTTTAACTTAAACATAACACAGCCAAGTACTGAGCTGCCGTTAGTAAACAGTATTTACGGTAAGTACACAATGGTTTGCAAAAGGTCAGCAAAAACAGTGAGGTCAGTGTATGCTATGCTGAGGTCATCCCGTTTCTATCCAGAACTAAAATTAAATTTAACATGTTGGCAGAAAATAAACATTTGCATTGGAAAAATGACTAATTTATGTCCCATTGCCCTGCTACTACAAGCATAACAATCCTCTCTTTGTATAACTTCTGCCTCCGATCTAATAAACTGCTTCTAAATAGCCTTCATTCATTGAAAATCTGCTCTACCTACGTTTGTGCTAAACACTGTTTGGAAATGCATAGCACTCAGATTTTCCACACTCGGGGTACCCCCGGGTGGGAGCTAATAGTTCAGCACATACAGACTCCCACTGTTGACTGCAGTGTCACAGGTGGCAAAAACTACAGGCAGAACCTGAAAACTGCAAGTTTTTTAACATATGATCACAACTGCCCAATTTAGTCCCATGTACATAGGAATGTGCATACGAACCCAACTACTTATATAATCACACACAGCTAGAGGGCTGGCAGGGTTCACGAGAAACACCCCTTCCTCTCTGCACATTCCACAGGTAAAGAAACCATTCTTTGTATTTTCTGTGGTGCCTCATCAGTAAATGTCCTATAAACATGTCTTGAAAGAATGAATGAACTATTTTTTCACTATAGTACACAAATAAACTGGGAATAATTTCCAATAACACTCTAACTGAACGATGCCTAGACAATTATTCAGTTCTAGCTTAGGATACATATGAGTATCTCTACGTGGGCTGTTGGGAAACAAAGCGATATGAAGTTGTGTAAATCCAAATCACAAGTGCCGTGCAAGCTATTTCTCCTTTCCACATAGAGCTTGTCATATGCAATCTCTGGAAAAGCTTATCTTTGTGTTTCCAAATCTGTATACATATATACAAGAAGTGTATATTAAACATGCAACAATCTCAGGGAGACACTGCAAATGTCAAGACAAACGGGATAGCTGTTTATTAGCAAGGCAAGAGTCAGCATTTCTACCCTGCATGACTCTCAAGCTGTTCAAACTCTTAATTAGTACTCAAAGGACCCCACAGTAAGCTGCCATCTCTCCAGTGAAATTCACTTTGAAAGCTATGGCTAGGGATGGCCTCTGCCTAGAGGATGGGGACTGGCAGCCCACGACCTGCACCTTTGGCTCCTGCCTAGGACAACCATTTTCCTGGGGCTCAGATCTCCCAGATTACCAAGACATAAATGGAAATGAAAGAGAAACTCCCTTGGCCAAGAACTGTGCTGTCCTGGGAGGTACAGTATACTCATAGGAAGTTCAGAGAACTGAGTGACTCACCGAAGGTTGCCCAGCCACTGGCTGGCAAAGCCAGATTCAAAGGCAGCTCGACAGAGCCCTAAGTATACGGACTTATTCAAATCAGACCGAGAGACAGCTCCTAGCAATGCCTTCAGCAAAGACCATATGGCAACCCTTTGACTAAATATCTTATTGGAACACCTCTGTGCCACCCAGTAAGGAAATTATTATGGACTACAAAAATCAGATCCAGGTCCATACCTAAAGCTTTTCATACCAGTAGTATATTAATAACCATTAAAAATAGCAGGACTTGGTGAAAGATTCTAAAGGCAAGTTATACTCTGCATCTAATTTCTCCAAAGAAATAAACTACGGAACAGTAATTTTCTAGTAACCGGAAGTCAGAATGTCAGATCTATTTTATAGATTGGATAATTCTACTTTTATTCCATTTGACTGGGTTTTAATTGTCTAGAAATTTAAAAAATGATAACCAGATGCCATCTTGTTTGGAGACCAGCCAGGACTCTCTAGTTCTGCTTTAAAGGAGCTATTAAAAAAATCCATTCTTTCGCTACTATTAAGAAATCAACTAACAACAAATGCTGGAGGGGCTGTGGGGAAAAAGGAACCCTTCTTCACTGTTGGTGGGAGTGTCAACTGGTACAGCCACTGTGGAAGTCAGTGTGGAGATTCCTCAGAAAACTAGGGTTGGAGGTCCCATTTGACCCAGCTATTCCCCTTCTGGGCATCTTCCCAGAAGAATTAAAAACATTGTACCACAGCGATATATGTGCACCCATGTTTATAGCAGCACAATTTGTAATAGCCAGATCTTGGAAACAACCCAAATGCCCATCAACTGAGGAATGGATAAGAAAGATGTGGTATTTTTATACAATGGAGTACTATTCAGCCATAAAGAAGGATAAACTGGAGACTTTTATAGGTAAATGGATGCAACTCAAGAAAATACTCATAAGTGAAATAAACCAGAAGCACATGTGTAAGCATCGTATTATCTCTCTAGTATGAGAAACTGAAAGAGTAAATAAGATCCAAAATGTACAATAGATATGGTGAATCAAAAAGAAACTGGTAAAAAGGAAAGAGAGACTGGAATAGGGAAAAGAAAGAAGGGAAAGGAAAAAAAAATTGTATATATATATATATATAAGATGGTTAAGATAGATACACTACCATTTTTACTTAGTTCATTGAAGAGTAAGGTTTGTGCCAATAATGTTTGGACAATTGAATGCTAATGTCTGGTGTCCTGAATAACTAACTTAAAGATAGTAATACGTAATGTATTAACCATTGTTACCCTCCTATTATGTTGTTTTGAAAATTTGTTCTTCTTTTGATTTGTTTTGTTTTTTCTTCTCTTTAAAATAAAAAAAATAAAAAAAAAAAAAAGAAACAAAACAAAAAAAAAATCCATTCTTGGGGCCGGTGAGATGGCTCAGAGGCATAAGCACCTGCCTTGCAAGCGCGAGGGCCCGAGTTCGACTCCCGGAACCCACATACGAAAAAGGGGCCGGTGATATCGCTCAGCTGCACGGGCGCCTGCTGGCGCGCGAGGTCCTGAGGTCGACCCCCCGGTACCCACAAAAAAAAAAAAATCCATTCTTTTCTTTTCCAGGCGTTGGTTATTTAGAAATACAATCTCACTCTTATCGTCACTGTTGGAGCAAGACCTTTGCAGTTAAAGATCATAAAAAGAAAGCATCAATCCAATATTCCCATCGATATCGAAGTTCCCATTCGAGGACATGCCCAGCAGTACTCACTTATCCCTGGGGAACTCCCATTTGGGATCCTCTGGCAGCTCATATTCAGAGACCCCAGCCAGCATCGGGGTGTCTGCTGTTGAGGACAGACGTGTTGTTATCCTCACCAGTGGGGTGTTGGAGTTCATGGAGGAGCTGGACTCAGCAGAAACCTGGATACAAAACACAAAGACACACATGTAATCCTGGCTCTACCTGAGAAGGCTGGAAGTGAGCCAGAGCCCAGCCAGAGCATCAATTCTTAGAAAAGAAGTGGGTAGGGGCTGGACAAAGTCATAAAGCAAAACAAAAAATGCTGGATTCTGATCCCTCTATTCTTCCATCTATGCAATACCAGATTTTACCCAAAGTACATGTTCCTAAGATCAGATTTTCAAATGAAAAATTTTATGTAAGTCTGATCAAACAGTAAGTCTGCTTTCTACCCTAATTCTTCATGATAGTCACTGGAGGACAGGTACACGGACCTCACTGGCTTCATTACCGCCTTTGCGTGCATCACAGCCCTGGATAATCAAGCTCCTCTCAGACCATGGATCGATGCTGTGCTCATGAAATTTCACGAGGACCTTTACGAAACGAGCTCTTCCCTATTTCCTCTATCTTTGGAAATATAAAGCAGACTACCTCAAGGAAAGAGCTCAAGGATTTGATGTGAAAGACATTCTAGTAGCTCCACATCTTTTTTTCAAGGTAACCCAAGACCCAGGTGCTGGGGAATGTTCTGTTTCTCCCCTGATCTTCTGGATCCTTGCTGATGCCCAGGCCATTCGGTGAAACCAGGCTGCCTCTTGTCAACTTCAGCTTCAAATACCAGTGCACTGAACGTGTAAGACAAAAAGTCATGGGAAGGAAAAATACACCTTTATTCATAATCACACAGGAGAGCTTCTCTCCCACCTGGCAGCATGCAAGACTCCCGTGCGCTATTTCTGATAACTGATCCATTTCAGTTTGTGTCTGACACAGTGATTATTTCTTCAATACAGTCTCCCCTTGGCTGGTTTCTGTGAAAGGAAAACTTACGCAGAGCCCACCTAAAGGCTACTTCTGAGTGTATCTACGATCTTGATCTGATCACAGGAGGCCTGAACACTGCCCTACTCTAAACCAGGAGCAAGACTTTAGCTCAAGAGAGTTAGAACGTGAGGTCAGCTGTAAGTGGTGGTGTATATCTATAATCCCAGCTCTCTGAGAGGCTGAGGTAGGAGAATTGTAAATTTGAGTCCAGCTTGGGCAACTTGGCAACTTAATGAGACCCTGTTTCATAATATAAAACAAAGAAAAATGGCTGCACATGGAGCTCAGTACCAAGGTCCTGGGTTCAAATCCCAGTACAAGAAGGGGGGAGGGACGGAGGGGGAAGAGAAGAAGGAGGGGGAAAAAGAAGAGAGGAAAGGAGGGGAGGGGAGGGGAGGGGAAGAGAGGAAGGGAGGAAGGGAGGGAGGGGGAGGGAGGGAGGGGGAGAGAGAGAGAATATGTGAGGTTAACATGAAGAATTCAAGCAGCATACAAAGCCACCTTAGTTCTGGCTTTTGTCTCCTGTCTAGGATGACAGTATCCCTAGCTATTCTTACAAATACCTCTTCCGCCAAGCTGGCAAAGACTGAGTTGAGACAGACAAACTTAGTTGGCACAAACTTTCACAAAGTGGGTCCTGGGCTCTTCTCACCTGGAATCAGAGGACCTGTATGTACTCCCCCAGGATCATCCTATTTGGAAAGCCCTGATTCTCTCCTTTGTAAACTCAGACTACCCCTAATATAGGTTGAAAACTCAAGAAGATGCTCAAGAATAAATTGGGAAGAAAATTAGTTTACAAATTGTAATAAATTGTTTTCAGTATTAAAATCAAGAACTAGGCCACTTATAGAATTTCCATTATCTTTTAGAAGTGTACATGACTACATTTCTGAGCAGTCTTTTGATGGGGGGAAGGTAAGAGGGCTATTTCCAAATTTTACTATGCAGATGTTTATTCACTGTGGCATAGCGAAATTTAAAAATTGAGGGAAAAAAGAGGGAACTGAAAAATTGATAATTTTCTAACTGAGAGCCTTAGTCCCAAGTATCCAGGTTGCAAAGGTAAATGGCAGAAGCAAGCAAAAAAAAAAAAAAAAAAAAAGACAAGGTAATGGTGAATGTATGAGCTCCTAGAGAATCCACTGTGTTCCCACTAACAACCCGGTCTAGGCAGAAGCCCTGCTCTGAGCTTCACAGATGATGTTCTAGTTCCCTCCATAGTTCACATGGTGTCCAACCCCATGATAATGAGCCAACCTCATCTGTAGGATGCATAAGAAACATCAAAATTTTCAATTTCCATCAACCACATAAGCATCTTCAGCTTTATCCACAGAGAAGGGAGCTCAGAAAGACTCAGAAAAGGGTTTGGCCAATGATGCTTCCCCAAGTCTTTCCACCCACCTAACTCGTTCTGCATCAATGCCATGTGTTTGCAAAAGGTAACTGGTGCTTTAAAAAAAAATAAAAATATAAAGGTATTCCAGGAAGTTCTTCTAGATAAACAGGCAAAAACTGCCACTTCTTGCAATGGAAACTTGTGCTTGAAGATCACAGGCAAGAAGTTCCAGCCAAGCTAGTAAAAGTCGGCCTAGTGATGAGACAATACAGGCCTCGTATGGCCAAGGTCCAGCAGATTCTGCAGCTAGGACACTCCGCAGGACCACCAGCACAGCCCCTCCTCACTAGATACCAGAGTTCCCAGAACTGTACCGCTGGGCCCATGTGTGCGGCAACCAAGGGAGGAGGGAAACTGATTGGGAAATCACTGGAGGTCACAGTGCAGGACAACATTAAAATCCACAGAACATGGGCACATCGGAGCTTCTGTGCCTTGTCCCTAAAGATCACCGCACCCCTCAAGAAGGCTTATGGAATAGGATGTGAGGAAAGTAGCTTTCCTGCAGTGAGGGTGAGAACAGACATTTAGAACATTTCTGGAAGGATATCTGAGTCTTAGCAGTGGTCACCTTTGGAGAGAGAGATCAAAGGTTGGGGGAGAGGGTAGAAAATATGTCTCATTTCAGGACTTTCTAGACCATTTGGATTTTATTACCATGTATGTATTTTTCTTTTATGTTTTAGGAGAAGCACTTTCTTCAACAAAAATATTTCTTTTAATAATAAGAATCTGAACTGAGGTATGAACAAAGAGAATAGAAAGCGGAGGGCATATGCTTGGAATGCATCAGCTTCTAAAGTAGGCTGGAAACACCAGGACCATTGCTTTTATTCCCCTCTTCAGCTCCCAGGCTATGTTTTGTGGCATCTCTGCATCCTTCAGTGTGGGCACCCAGTGACTGTCCACGGTCAAGCAACTCTAGCTGCTGCTCAGGCTCAGGGCGCCTGCAGTCCTACTCCAATGAGGGACTCTGGGTCCAACTGTCAGGGTCCATGTCCCAGTTCTAAAACATCCTATCTGAGCTTTGGGAAGTCACGTAACCTTCCTAAGGCCAAGTTTGCTCATCTGTTAAATAAGAGATAGGCATCTCAGAGTTAACATGAGGATGGAATGAAGCAAAACCCAGCAAAGTGCTTGCTGCTGAGCTGGACCCTCAGAAAGAGCTCAGTTACATTTGCTGCCTAGGCCACAGTGTTTTTCCTTAGTATTTTTAGAATCATTGGTGCCCAGGTGCCAGAAAATATACAATGGCATCTCTCTGGATAATTCAGAGTATTTGGAGGCTGGGGTTTAGAAACTATCAAGCTATGCACGAGGAGGAAGATAGCCTGGTGACAATAAGGGCTACCTGCAGAACAGGACATGCCTTAATAGGCACATCTGATTTGGAAGGTAAGGCCCTCCATTCTTGGCTAGGATGTGCTAGAGCTCAAGCAAACAAGAAATAAAGAATCTAGGAGTCCAGTCCCAGGATGGAAGGAAGGAAAACTGGAGGGTAACAAAATCCTAGTGACAAGCGGGGCTATTTCAGAACAGAGAAATGTAATGTTTGGTCAGAAGTCGACTGCTTCGTGGTGAACCTCTGGCCCAAATGGGCTCTGCATCCATAAACACAAAGCACAACTTGGCACATGTGCACACCATCTCCCAAACCTCTGCACGAGGTTTTAATGTGAAAGCTTTTAAAATGGGAAACCTAAAAAGAAAAAATTATTCTACTAAAAACTAAAATAAGATGGAAGACCTTCACAGACTTTTACTGTATAAAATGAAGTTTACAAAATGATGTTTACTTTTGGGAATTTTGTTCAGATAAAGTATAGAGATCGGATTAAATGTGGAAAATGTTTTTGTGAAAACAAAGTGGGGGAAAAAAGAGTAAGAAAATGCCCAAAGTAAAAGAAAGTACAGAATCGGATCACTCTGTCTATTGAGGTATATCTTAATTTTACCTCCATGCATTTTTACTAGGCTTTTAAAATCCCCTCTGGGACTGTAAAATACAACTGGATTTCTCTTCACTCCCTTTCCCTCTGAAAGCAAACCTGTTTGGAGGGCTTGGCGTGATCCTTGGCAGGAAGTGTCCCCCAAGGGACACCATGTTTCAGGAGCTCCTTTCCTCTGAATCATGTCCCCACTGCCCACCTTGGAAGTCTTCCTTAGTAATGTTAGATTATCATTTTTTTTTTCATAAAATCACAATTTTCCCTATCAGATATTCTTTCTATCTACAGACTTTAGTTCTGGAGTTTCAACTCCTTTTAAAAAATTCTCCACTGTCAGTAGTAAGTTATTTGTAAACAAAAAATTGCTAAAACTTTAGTAAACTATTTCCCTCACGCAAATCTTAGCAGGCATTTTTTAAAGCATATATTTTCACAGTCTCCAATTTAGCTTCCTTACTTTCCGGAATCTCTTCACCATGTGCCATAAATCAAGCTTTTAACTAAATGAGCTTTTCGTATATTTCCATAGTACATATGGGAGATTAAGAGAGGAAGTAGAGGGGTTTTTTTTCTTGTTTTTTTTTTTTTTGTGTGTGTGTGTCTTTTTGAGACAGACTTTCACTACGCAGTTCAGGCTGGCCTTGAACTCACTTTGTAGCCCAGGCTGGCCTTGAACTCTCAACGGTCCTCCTGCCTCAGCCTCCTGAGTACTGGGATCACAGGCACGTGCCGCCACGTCTGGCTTTTTTTTTTTTTTTTAAAAAGGCCACCAAAAAATAGTGTTATCTCTTTTTACTCGATTAATACCTAGAGGGGACCCTCAGAGATCAGAGCTGAGAGAAACAAAGATGCTATAGGGAAGATGTGATTCCGTTTTTTCCTGAAAACTGACAGATACCCTTGGGCCACAGCCTGCCAAAGAAACTGTCCACCTCTCAGGCTTCAGACCCAGCTTCTGGAACCAGAATAGAAGGCCTAGTGTGCACATACCTCCGCCATTTGCCTTGCTCACCAACCCCTATGACCAAACAAAATGCTTTCATCACATCAAGCTGGGGGTCAAAGCTTCAAGAGGTTTTCTGAGGTTGGATTTTTTTTCTCCCATTGCAAAAGTGAGGAAATTAGGCAAGGAAGTTGATCAGACACTCAGGTTTCTCCCTTAATGAGCCTGCACCTCCCCTAGACAACCTCCAGACTCTTGAGCAACCTGTCAGAGCAATGACGTACTAGTTTCGGATTCTACTTAGAAGATCTCGCCACCAAATTCTAGGTCTGATCTTGGTCAGATTGAATGTTGTTCTGGGGCTGAGAGAAGTCTGGTTGGGTGGGGGGGAGGGGAGGGGAGGTGCCAGCCAAAAGGGCAGGTCCCAGTCAGGTCAGCCATGACCACTCTAATTACCCAAATGTTTTCTGGAGCCAGTGAGGTTTCATTAGACCACTTGACTGACTACACTGCTGACAATATTCCAGGATGACGGAGTTCAGCTGCCAGGCAACAAGCAAGTTTCTAGCAGCAGAATTTCCCTTCAAAGAGTTTGGTCTATTTATTGACCATTAATGCACAGCCCTAAGAACTGGCTCCCGAGCCATGAGCTCCTTCCTCTCCCTCTCTGCCCCACTCCTAACATTCCCAGGGCATGCCATGTGCCTCAAAGGCATCATTACAAATGTATCCTTGATTTCTCTCTGGTTTTTACTCTGCCTATACCTGCAGTTGTAAGGGTGAAACTGAAGTCTGAGTAAAATACCCTGCAGCCCTTGTAAGTTGCTGAGGGAGATGGGAGACACTGTGAGCCACACAGGCTTCAACTGAACAGAGCCAGGCCTGAGACAGTTAAATTTCCATCCCACTTATGGATATAGCTGCAGAAAAGACAACTGACACATTCACAGAAAAACCTACTTGACAAACCCAAGTCACCTTGGTTTCCTCTGTGTCCCCCTTTTGTGCCTGCCCCCACCCCCACTGCCATCCCTCAAGGGACTGGTGGGAGTCGCAGAAAGTGAAGCTGTCCCCCAAACTCAGGACATGCACAGGTGGCTTCACCATGGCCACTAGCTGTCCAGCAGGCCTATACAAGAACCAAGAGGTTCACAAAAATGCCAATTTAACACACAAGGACTGAGAAGTGGAGGCAGGTAAGTAGGTGCCTCGCACGGTTTCCCGGCCCTGACCTGATAGGGGATGAGCCTCCACCAAACAGGAGATGCCACATGCATCTGCCTCTCCCCTCAAAAAGCTGCTTCTTTTTCACCAGGCATCAAAACATATCAAGCATCAAAAAGTCATAGCTGGAAAAGGTAAGGCTAAAGAACTTGCTGCTAAACTGGTCTAGATGTACTCTTTCAGTTTTCTGTACATAAAAATAATAGATTGTTCTAAATCTAGTATAAAAAAAAAACATGGTTACTGGAGAACGAGCACAGGAATTTCTTCTTTGGTACTGGAAAAAAAATTCTTTTAGTGTCAAAAACATAAACTGGAATATCTGTCTTATAACAGTAAGTCCAGTGTGGATTAGTAAATGTTAAGAAGGAAAAACTGGGCTGGTGATATAGCTCAGCGGCATAAGCGCCTGCCTGGCAAGTGCAAGGTCCTGAGTTCAACTCCTGGTACCCACATTAAAAAAAAAAAAAAGAAAAGAAGGAAAAACTAACGATAAACACACACACACACACACACACACATCTTATTCTACAAAGACAACAGTGATGGAGTGAGAAGGTAGAGAGAGAGGCTACATAAATAATGTCAAGGAAGGGTAAAGGTCAGAGCCAGGAAGACAGAATGTGGATTCCACCATGAAGATACTGAGTATTACCTGTCAGACAGGAGGCAGAGCCAACACAGAAGGAAAAGTGGCCTTGTGAATGCCTAGGAGCAACAAGTCCACATGACATCTGATTACAGGCTCACCTGTCGCCAAGTAAAAGCATGCTTGGCATCCCTGTGGTATTCACTCTGTCATCAACGTATCTGCAGCCCTTTGTGGGGCTTTTCCTTCCAGCTACAGTCCAATAACCCTCTTTTATCCAGAAACTAGATAGGCATCTCCCCTCTAAAGGGGCATGATTAGTAACAAGATTATCTTTGGGAACAATTCATAAGGCACCACATTTTGGCATATACCAAGAGCTGAAGTGTGTCAACATCCCCCCAAATAAATTAATCTCCTAGAGGTTGAGTTTTCCAGGGTGACTGGTATTTGCCCACTTTCTTCTGTTCTCTTATACTACCGTGCTTAACCCTATTGAAACACAAGGCAATTACATTTCAAACAAAAACTCCCCAAATAACCCTGGAGCCATGACAAATGTGACAGGCCATGTTTTACATGGAATCTGGTTTAGATAAATTATAGTAAATTACAATGAAAAAAAGAAAGGAGGGAAGAAAGTGATGAATAAAAAGAGGGAAGAAAACGAGGAAAGAATCCTAATTTTCCTTTGGTCACACAGGGAATATGAGAAAAAGGACCAACTGAGGTAGAGACAGACAATGAAGAAAAACCAGTCAGTTAAAGAGAAGGAAAACATAATGGCCATGTTTATATTAAAGAGATTTTCAGGGCATATATCTTTTTTATGAAGTTAAAAAGTAAAATAATCATTGCCCCCCCCAAAAGTGAAATAACTGTGGGACAAGGGTCTAGCTACACTAAATTATAGGTTTCCTATTTTTCCCTCTTAGAAAAAAAATTAGTAGAGATGGGATTTCCACTCTTCTGTTTCAACTCTCCAAGCCTAACTCCCAGTACGGAGGCTATAAAGAATTGCCCTGAGGTTATTAGCACTAATGTACCTGAAGGAGGGTGGAGGAGGGGTGGCTAGATGGCCCAAAGGCACAGCACTATTGGGCCATTGAGTCATCTTAGAACAGGACTGTAGAGGAACTGGCCAGGCAACTGGCCCTAGCACCATTATTGTGTCTCTAGCCACATGAATGACAACGATGTCACTCAAAATAACAGCATTCTTGGTGGCAGAAGAGACCCTATTTTCCCCCATGCTCTTAGCACAGTTTGGTCATTCTCGGTACTTGACATACACTTCAAATTTTACCCTCAACCTCCACTCAGAAGATCCACTAGGAATGTGGTTCCTCAGGCGTTAACAAGGACCCATCGGCCTAAAGTTGGGAGATGAGTTGAGAACAGCCAGATCTCTGACAAAACTCCTGCTAACCGAAGGGTCCTAATCCTTCCTGAAATCTTCTCCAGAAAAGAGCATTGTTACCTTAAGTCCCAAGAGAGGCAGGGGTGGGGAAGAACCTAGAGTTTCTCAAAGGGCTTTTTAGAATCACCTGGGGTTTGTTTAAAATGCAGATTCCAGGCTCCATCCACGATCTACTGCACAAGACTCTCTGAGGCTGAGACTAAGGAATCTACAATACTGGAACAGCCAGTAAGTTGGCCATTTCTCTATTTAAAAACAAAAGAACCCCCACCTTTATTGGAACCAAGTTTCAAATACTCTCACATAGATAGACTCTGCATTTGCACATGACTTCTCATCTCTCTTCATGAACAAGAAGAAAAGAGTCAGAAGTATTTCCTGTCCAGTCCGTCTTTGCAGGGCTTTGGTTTATGGTGGAAGCTTTATCTTACCCCATTCCTTCCAAACCAAAAATAAACCAACCGGGAGGCATATATAAGAAAAGTAGCCACCGAAGACCAAACTCAAGGTTCAAAGCAATCCTTCTGCCAGTCGCACATAAGAATTACTCTACTACTGAATCCATAGCCACACCTGTGAATTACAGACAATAACATAATAGTGTATGTATACAATGTTATGCTAGTAATTGGAGGATTCAGCCAAAATTCAGTTTAGAAAGACATCATGGGCCAGTTTGAAGCAAGCAGTAGTTCATATACACCCCCAAGTCACAGGTTTCTAATCATGACTTAAAAAAAAATCAAAGAATATTAGTCTCTTTCCCACTAGTAGGATAAGCCCCATCCTAATATTTGTGCCTATCTCCAAAAAAAAAAACAGAAAAAAAGCATTTGATCATAAGAGGCAAAAATGACCTAAGCTTTGTATTTAAGTCCACACACGCAGGAAACTGCCTCCGGCGTTACCTCCTGTCCTGCTGATCAGCTCTCTGACTTTTACACTGCGGTCCTTTCCTGCCTTTGGAACTAGACCCCAACTGCTGACCCTAGCGAAACAGTACAACTCAGACCCTCAAAGCTCCAAACACTAATTGGACAACCACCAACAGGCACATCACAACCATCCGCACACTAAGCTCACAGAAGTATACGGCATCAAAGCAGGGGAAAAGATCAAGAGCTGGCTGGGTCGTGGGGAGGAGTAAATTTCTTTAAACTCTTTATCTACTTTCTGTTACCTGTCTCCGCAGGGGGATGCGCTTGGTCAGCTTGTGCACAGCCGGCTGGCTGCTGAAGTCTGGCTTCTTGGTTGTGGTCTTCATTCGGCACAGGATGACTGTCACCACCATACAGGCGATTAAGAAGACCCCTATGCAGTAAATGGCTATCTCCAGGTAATCTGGGGAAGGTGTAATCTCCTTTTCTCTTACAGGAGCTAGATTGTAGATTATAGGTGGGAAGAACAGATAAGCAGGCCACAGAGTTAGGACACTGGAGTAATGCATCGCAACATTACTAAAGGAATCAAAGGCAATGACCAGTCTTGAGGCAAGGTGGGCTTCCTGATAACTCAAAGCTGCAAGATGGTAGGGAACACAGGCCCACCAAGTGCCTCTCCAGGTGCAAATGAGTAACCAGTACTCCTCACTTTACCACAGGGCCCAGGTAGTCACTATCTCCAGTCCCAGTGGCTAGCTGCCATCAGTGAGCAGCTGAAGGCAAGCCACAAAGGGCAGGCTACAAGGCCACATTCTATTAGGCATCTGGGCAGAGCAAGACCACCAACTGCACCCACAACAAAGGACTGCTTTTCATGACAGCCTCTGAATACAAACCAAGCTGAAAAATCTTGAACATGAACATGCGCATTTTGTTTCTAAGGAGATAGCGACAATGCTGCAGTCTTCCTGGGGCAGGCTCTTCCAGAGGAAGGCTCCATGAGATGATTTACCCCAGATGAACATAGCTCCACATGAAATGAATATTCATGCAGTAGGCTGCCCCAAAAAAGTTTTAGTGGTTTATTTAATATAGGCCAGCATGTTACTTAATTAAATAAACCAATGCATTTAATATAAAGACTGGATTGTTTACATGAAATCATTATAGTCATAATAAAGTTTATGGTATTCCATAACCATAAAAATTTTGTGTATCTGGTTATACTGATAAGTCACTACAACTTTTCCCTTAAGAAAAAATATAGATGTGAATATATACATATATAATTAGGTTAGCACCTTCTTATATCAACTTCCAAAAACGCTGCCCTCTCCTTTGTCCTCAACGGTCAATCTATAAGCAGTGTATTCCCAAGTAGCATTTTTCTCAAACTGCATTCTTAGTTAACAGGCTAGTACTGTCAGGCAAATTGGTTAAGAAGTGCCTGCGAGGCACTTGCACAATGCAGTACTGCAAGTAAAAGCAAGCTCAACAGCAATCTCATTGTTTCAAAGCAAATATTCATACAGCAGATTCACAATAAAAGGGAAAATGGATGCAATGGTATTAAAGCTTATACATTTTAATCAGAAAAACACTTGCAAGGTAGTCAAAACTCAGCAGCACAGCACAAAATGAAATGATCAATCTATTTTTACTAGGTATAAAACAAGCATGCAGGTAGCCACTGTATTCTAAAAATAAGGAATTAATAACTGGAGTGAAACATCATAAGCTAGCAAACCACAGTCTATGCAAGTTTCACAAGGGAAATAATAAAGAGGCAGCAGCATCAGAGAGGACAGTGTTCATCAGGAAGATCTAACTAAACTAGAGATGTCAGTTAAAGACTTAGACAGCAGCAATGTTTAGGCAACAGGGCTTTGCTGATGTTTATTTCTCCACAGGGTGGAAATAACATCAAGCCCAAGATGGCATGAGCATGCGCTGCAGTAAAAGCAAACTAAGAGTCCATTCTATTGCAACATGCAACAAGCCACCGATTCCCAAGGTAGGTAACACACTGCTTCTGCACACCTACATTCAGAGGTGCTTCCCCCGGGCACCCCAGGATACATCCATCTGCTTACATATTGTTAAAAATACAAAGTGGGACAAGAAGAATAAACCACGTGTGGGATTTCAGCAAAGTGGAATTTGCAATGAGAAAAAATTACTTTGCATTTTACAAAGTAATTTCAACTTCTTCCTTAAGAGAAAAGGGGGTGGGCTAATTTATATATGGGCTCAATGATTCATGAAAAATATTACGATTCCATTGGATTTCAAGGGTGAGATTTCACTTGATCATAAATGGAGTGTAGGATCTCCTTGTAACTGAATTTCTAAGACAACTTTCTTATCCCTGGGGGATCATTTTGAATTTTTTTTTATCTTTATGCAACGATAAAAGGGGCTATTTCTGAGAACAGAAGCTGTGTTAATTTTATAGCAATCAACCAAGAAAAGGGAAAAACCCATGGAGAGAAAGAGCAGTATATACCTGGCAGAACTGTCAACCATGCAGAGTGAAAGGATATCCCAATAGAATTACCCGCCAAGCACGTATATTCCCCAGCATCCTCAAAAGTTACATTCCGAATATAGAGAACCTCAATTTCTTTGTCCGTGGTGTTAACACCGGCGGCCTAGAAAACAAAGGAAGCAAGAAAAAGGCTAGAGGACACAGGAAT
This sequence comes from Erethizon dorsatum, assembly GCA_028451465.1. Classification (NCBI taxonomy): domain Eukaryota; kingdom Metazoa; phylum Chordata; class Mammalia; order Rodentia; family Erethizontidae; genus Erethizon; species Erethizon dorsatum. The sequence continues at coordinate 105,180,984 of CM051822.1, forward strand.
GATTGTGGAAGGGGCCATGGAACCATGAGGCCTTGTAACAGCGGCTCCAGGAGGTGCTGGCCACTGGGAGATTCCGACTGCAGCCCATCCACAAAGCCCACAACCAAGAGACACGGAGAGCCACTGGCCAGCTCGCCTCTGTAGGCCCATCACCACACCGGCTTCACCACCTAGACATGCATGCAATCAGACACATGGAAAAAATCAACCCACAGAGGTCCGTTCTCCTGGCCTTTGCTTTGGTTTGGATTTAGGGTAATTTTCCAAAAGTATAATGCCCAAAAGGCTAAGCTGGGTTATGGTCCTGTTGGCTGCAGACTCCCATGTTGAGAAAAGGGTAGTTCTACCTAAATTGTTTGGTAATAAAATAAAATACTACTGATAAGCCCAAGTAGACACTTCACACATCCCTCTGGTTCTGTGGGAATGAACCAGGGTGAAAGGTTGTCTTGGTCACAGGCTCTGGTTAATTTTACCTTCATAAAACCATCTTGCTTATATATCATTGAAAGAAAATGGAAGAAAGCATGACCTTGGCAAGAGTAAAAAATGAGTTTTCCTCTTTTTTACTATAGACATTTGAATGTGAATCATGACAAACTAAGAAAGCCAACCTGCTTCCTTGAGTAGCATCAAGTGGTTAACTAGGGGAGATGAACCATCCTTGAATTTGGAATAGGATCAACTATGGAACCAAAGAAACAATACTTGGGACCAATTATATTATGGCACTATTTCTCTACAAACTGGGGTAGAAGGAAATAAGAATTCCACTGATCCTGAAATGCTACATATTCAGTACACTGGTGTGTGTTTAAGATGGTGTTAATGTGCAGTCATCATGGGAAATGTGCAGACCAAACAAGATAAACCAGAAGGAACAACTTAAAAAACTGGGTGAGGGTGGAGGGTAATCTTTAGAAGAAATTAGAGCAAGCACTTTGAACATTGTGGGCATTTTTCCATGGCTGCTGGCATCACGCCAGCTGCATCACCAAAGAAAGATTATTATAAATATACCAAGGCCACAAGAGTTATCCTACAAGCTGCCTGCAGTCTCCCAAAGCACCAAGTCTTTTCAGCTTCTATATCCAGCTTTCTTTTACAAAACAAAAACAAAAACAAAAACGTTGTTACCTTGCTGTTTTGGCAGGACAGTGAGCCAGGCAGACTGGTTGGCCTGCCCTATATAATTGGAGACCTTACATATATACTCCCCAGCATCCGCCTCAGTCACATTGAACAGAGCCAGCACTTCTGCATTGGAACTATTTATCCCCGAGTGCTAGAACAGACATAGGAGAACAATATAATGGCCAACCAGGAAGGACTCAGTGCTGTCTATGGTCCCACCACCAACACACCACAAGAAAACAACCTCCATTATGGCTAAAGAGCTGTGGGTTGAGGAAGAACAAAGTCAAGTGGTGAACAGTGAAAGTGATCTGTGGAGAAGGGTGGAAGGGTGTGACAAACAGCTCGTGGAATGGGTCAGCAGTTCCCCAGGTTGGTCATCTTTCCCCAGATTTCTAGATCCCGGGTATTGTTAGCTGGAGAGAACACTTCATTGATTGAGAGTTCTTAGTTAGCCATCGATGGTTCTAGTGGAAGACTATTCTTTTTAAGGATATTCTCTATGAGCAAGTCAGCATGGAAGTTATGGTAGGCAATGGGCTAAGACGTAGCAGTATAGATTTATCTGCCACAGGATACTTCATCCTGAAGAGCAAGCTAGATGTAAAACTTCAAACTGGCCAGGCATGGTTACACACGCCAGTAATCCCAGCACTCGGGAGACTGAGGCAGGAGGATTGCTGTGAGTTTGAGGCCAGCCTGGGCTACATGGTGAGTTCAAGGTCAGCCTAGAATAAATAGTGAGACCCTTTCTCAAAAAAACAAAACTAATTAAAGAGGCTGATGCTCTGAAAATGGAGCTTGTAAAACAAACAAACAAAAAATACAAGGAGAAAGAAATTTTCCTTGTCTAACATTTCATGGGCACACAAACATGTCCCAAAGTTTATTGTCTAAATCACATGTTAAGCTGGGCATGGTGGTGCACACCTGTAATCCCAGCACTCAGGAGGCTGAGGCAGGAGGACTGCTGTGAGTTTGAGGCCAGCCTAGGCAATATAGCGAGTTTGAGGACAGCCTGAACTACACAGCAAGACCCTGTCTCAAAATAAATAAATAAACAAATAAAGAAAGAAAGCACATGTTAAGTGGTTTTCAAAGGTTAAAGGATATTTTGAAGAAAAAAAAAATCTAAATTGTTTCTAAAAGGTGGATATTAAAATCTGATCCTAAAGTCATATCAATAGAAATCAACATCAGAATAACAATGAACATTAGTACAGTATCTAAAGCTTTCCAAGCCCTTTCCCTTCTACTCCACTGGGGAGATAGTATTATGATCTCCACTTGCAAGACGTGCAGCTGAGCCTAACAGTCTCGTCTAAGAGCTCAGGCTGATAAAGAGCTGAACTGTCTGACTCCAAATTCAGTAGTTCTTCCCTTGCCCATAGCTCCCTTCTGAAATCTTATTAGCAAGCCTGATGCTCTGGTAACTTAACATACTCTTCTGGCCAATCCAGAAAGAATCTACTTCTCTCAAATCCAACAGTAAGCCAAAGAACTTGACCAAACCCACAGAGGAGTCCCCAGTCGTGGGCCCCTTGGGATTCAGAAAGTTCTCACCTTCAGAACCTTGAGGTAGGGCAGCCCATCGGGCCCATATTTACTGCCGTTCTTTTCCACATGTTTGATCCACTGGATGTGAGGCTGAGCGTCACTGTAAACTTTGCAGACAAATTCCACGTCCCCTCCAACGACGGTGGAGGCATTTGCTGGCAGTCCAGCTTGGAGGATGGGCCTGTGTGGTGATCGCTCTGATGGAGAGGGGAAGAAAGGAGGAGCGGGGATGGGAGGAAGAAAGACCAATAAATAAGTGGTGTTGTCCAGAAGGCTGTCGGGGGTGCAAGCCAAAAAGGCCTCCCGTCTGCTGGCTGACTCCTTTGGAATAACACAGAGGACCCATCCACAACAAAAACGACTTCAAAGGAGACCGCTGGAGCGTAACCCTTGTAAAAAGCATACTTATTTAGAAAATCCAGAAAATAACTATTACATGCCACATTACTGGTTATCCATGGCCACCTAATGAACAAGAGGAAAGATTCTGACAATCTAAAAGACAAATGGTAGCACAGGGACTGGTGACTCGTTCGTCTGAGGATGATCTCCAAAACTCACCTTAACCCAGGGCTTAACATTATAGACAAGCGACAAAACTAACTTTAAGGATATTCTGAGTACCAAAAATGGCTCCTGTACACACAGGGTTTCCTGATATATTTCTAAGATGCTCCAAGAAGGCTTACTTTCCTTTGGTTGAAAAGTATACTAGAAACTAAAGGTCAGAGTTATCAAGAAACCGTATATGAAGAGACCATACTGACACCTGAATTCATCTCTTTATCATTAATCTTACTCCATGTGTTGGCTCCTTTTCACAGTCATTAATCTAATATTAAGTCAGATGTGGCACTAAAAGAAACAGAGATGCAGTTCCTACACGCAGGCTATGTTTTAGACTATCTGAGAGGAGGCCCCACAGGGAGATGTTTGCCGTTTCCTCCCAGCCCTCATTTCTCTTGCCTCTCTTTCGTTATGGAGGAAGTTCTCAACCAGGTATGCCCCTCTGTCTTATGCCTAGGAAGGTTCCTCTCTGCAGAAATCATGTAGAAGCAACCAAATCAAGGGGTGCTGGCAATTACACACATGGCTGCTTAAGATTCAAGTTATACCCAATTTAAAAATGGGCTAAGGCCCTTAACAAATATTTCTCCAAGGAAGACATACAAATGGCCAACAGAATAGGAAAAGATGTTCATCATTAACCATCAGGGAAATACAAATCTGTCAAGATAGCTACTACCAAAAAAAAAGTATTGGTGAGGATGTGAAGAAACCCCTTGCACACACTGGTGATGGGAACGCAAGTGGGTATGGCCGCCTACAAAAAAAAAATGTGGAGTCTCCTCAAGAAGTAATAACAGAATAACCATATGATCCAGCAACCCTGTGTGTATTTATCCAAAAGAACTAAAATCAGAATCGGAGACATTAGCGGTCCTACCTTCATCACAGCACTATTTCTAACAGCTAAGATATTGACTTACCAAGCAAGCTAAATGCCCATCAACAGACAAATAAAATAAAAAAATATAATCTCTACATACAATGGAAAACCATCCAGCTATAAAGAATGAAATTTTGTAATATATGCCAAAATAGATACACTTAGAGAACATTATGCCAGATGAAACAAGACAGTCACTGGAGGACAAATACTGCATGGTTCCACTGATAGGAGACATCTCAATTGGTCATGTTTATGTATTCAAAGAGTAGAAGAGTAGTTGGAGGGCTGAGGCAGGAGGGGAAATGGAGAGTTGCTAATCAATGGGCATAAACCTTCCATCCAGCAAGAGGAAGTTCTAGAGATCTGCGGTACGACATTGCCCCTATATTCAACAATAACAAAGTATACATTTAAAAAGTGTTATGACAGCAGATTTCATATTAAGTGTTTTTATAAGAATAAAATAAAGAGAGTCAAGTAAGGCCAGACCGCTGTGTGATCTTGTCTACACAAACACTGTAACTATAAACTTACTGCGATCTTCCTACAGGACAGCTCTGTGAAGACCACACCAAACCCAGTCATGAGTCCATTCCCGACTCCATCCCCAACACCTGCACATACTACTCTTCTCACTCCCTTTCTCTTCCAACTATTGGTACCCACTGCCCTTAACCTCCAGCTTAAAAACTCGTCAAAGGAAATGAGGAGATCTCAGCCAGCCCAACACAGCAAAGACATCTCCGCGATGCACCTAAGAGTCCCTGTGTGCTGTGCTGGGAACAGCAAGTTACCATGATAAATATCTAAGCCTTTCTACTAGAGCCTTTCAGGTTAAAATATCATTCAGTGGAATTTGCTGGATAAGAGCCAAACCATGTGCAAATTGATTTTACTGCATAAGCCTACTGCTGGCGCTTAAAAACTTTTTGAAAAGAAAAACTGCTAGTAGTGGCCCTTTGCACATTACATTCTGAAATCTCCCATCACTTCACAGACACTATGTTTCCACATTATAAAGATAAGTATATCGGAGCCCCCAAAGAAGTCATGCATCTGTTCTAATATCACTGGTATAGGCTGAGCAGAGAAGCCAAAAGTCAAGACTTCTAGTTTTTGAGGCCAGAAAAACTCAAAGCTTGGTTTCTTCAAACATCACAAGAAACCCTAAGACTTTGGCTAATAGGCTGTCTCAGAGATGGGCCATAGGAACCTGTGTGCTCCTGGCTGGCCTATGCACATGGGAAGGACAGAGTTAAATCCACTTATACACGCTCCTCTTCTCCTCTCTTCCCACCAGGCCCCCTACCAAGAGATTTAACAGCAGGAGGGACGCTATCCTCCAGGCAGGATATTACCAACCAACTTCACAAAATACGCTCCTTCGTACCTGTCAAATATTAAGAAGGTTTATTCCTTCCCATAGGAAAGTAAGTTTTAGGTAGCAATTCATTCCTTGGCTCAACTTTCCAGTTTTGCATTCACACACATATGTGTTAAGATAAACACTGATAGTGGGTCTAAAATGTCTCTTCTCAGAAACAAAAGTACTATAAAGGTCTGCGGATGTAGCTCAGTGGTACAGCGCTTGCCTTTCATTCATGAGGTTCTAGGTTCTAAACTCTAGTGCCTCCCCTCAAAGTACTATAAAAATTTTAATGTTATAAACTAGATTTACTAAATTTTAAATCAAGCCCTCTTTCTTAAACATACTTATTTCTAGTAAATTGTTTCACAAGCAAATACTGTGCCCTTAATACCAAATAACGCTGCTCATGAACGACGGCAGCTTTCAGAACACTGACGCCTCTGGCTTGCACCAGCCTTTGGGGGGAATCAGTCGCTGGGGCAACCCTGGCAGGGCCCACTACAGAGCTGCAGTCCTACTTTACTTGTGGTCAGAGCACCACTGGGCTCCAGTTATTAAGTTATCCCATTGCTATCCAGACTATTTTCACCAAAAGGAAAAAAGAACCCTTTGCAATGGTTTAGTGTTATTGCGTTTGCAAATTACAGCATACCGAATGTTACCGCTCGCAGTCTTGAATTCATCTTTTCAAATTTTCTCACCTTATATGAAATAACCTCTTAACCACCCCTTCTCCCCCTCAGCCCTTTCTCACTTTGGGTACAAAAACTGCAAGCAGGATCACTCTGTAATACAAACCTTATACCGTCTTCCAAAACTTATTACAGCTGCTTTTGGTATAAAATGAAACCTCAGAGAATGTTATTTAAAATGTTTTTTAAAAGTCAGTAGGCCTCATGTTTCGTTTCTCCACATCAGGCTTTGATTTCCTTTGCAACCTTATTCTCTGCCCTTAAACAAGTCAGAGAATGAGGCCTGAAACATCTTGGAAAAGGTCCCAGGATGCCAGCATCTGCTGAGTGCCATGCTCCTCCCATCCCCTTCAGCCATCAATCTTCCCTGGTGTCCATCAGACCCTCAAGAGCAGCAATCAAGAAGTGGGTGACAGCACCTAACTTCTAAAGAGTTGGGGTAAAAGCCAAGTACAGATGGCTGATGAGGAAGCAGGTCAGGCAGAGCAGACAGCCTTGTGTGGCCTTCCCAGTGGGCACATGGGAAGAGAGCAAGGGCAATGAGAACAATGCTCCTCCCATAGCCAGTCTCCTGCCCTGGACCCTCAACAGGCCCTGAGCAAACTGAACCCCACATATTTGCAACTTTTCCCATCAAGTCGAAATAAAAAGGATTAGTTCATGAATTATTTCTGGATGAGAGACGAGAGCCCAGAGATGGCTCAATTCTTCCTCTATGTGATAACGAAATCACATCTTCCCCACAGGAAAGATTTACAGTGTTAGGCAAGTTTCTTTTACAGCATGTTTAACTCTCTGATATTATATAAAACAGATTTGTCTTTTTACAGGAGGAGTGAAATAAATACACAGAAAGTCGAAAGGCTGATAAACAGCTCACCTCTGTTACTTGACTCAACTTAAAAATAGAGAAGATTCTGAGCTCGGCAGGTTGCAAAGGTACAATACATGTACCTGAAACAGGATGAGAACCTTTAAAATAGCAACTCAAGGTCCCTGTGCGCATTCCAAATTAAGACACAATGGAAAGCCGGCCAAAGGGTGCGGCTATTGCCAATGGGACAGTTGGCTGCACTGCTGGAATGAGGTTTCACCAAATAAATGCATAGTAAACAGACTGAAGTGCTCTAAAAAATACATTCCCTCCCCGCCTTTTTTCTCTCTCTCTCCCCTTTTTTCAAGTGTCCACTTCACTAAAGCAGAAAGCCCAGCTGCTAAGAGGCTAAATATCCAGACTGGCTCTCTGAAGTCTTGTTCTATTGCTGGGAGCCATAACCTAACTGAAGACTGCAGGAAAAAAACACAGCCTACTTCATTCCAAGAGGTAATTATGGAGAGAAGGAGAGAGAGGGAGATGGAGAGGGAGAAGGAAGAGAGAAGAAAATACCTGAGTGACAAAGAATAAATCTTTGTTAATTGACCATTGAAATTTTATAACATGCCAGTCCTTCTCTGGACGTAATAATATGTTTGCTCATAAGAGATCTACAGCTTTTGCTCTGACATAGCAAAAGCCATAAAAAACGTCCCGGGAGCAGACAGGCCTCATGTCTACAGGCTCAGTAAACATGCATCCCAGGGATCAGAAGGAGAACCAGGCTCTTAAATTACACCCATAAATTAATCAAGCCCAGAGCCCATGCTTTCCCAACACACATTGGTCTCCCAAGTTTTTCTCCCCAAAAGTTAAGCTGCCCTTGTGACAAAGAAACAGTTCAAAGCCACTTTCTCTGGCAGCAGCACTCAAATCACACTGAGTCCTCAGTTCTGATCTGGAAGCAGCCAGTCTCCTGCTCTGGAGCAGCCATTCGCTGAGGCAGCATGGATAGCCTTGCCTGCTCTGTCTTTAAATTAAAATCAAAATTTAATTACCCTGCCTTCAAAATGGCAGTTTCTTAGCAACTGCAAGGGAGTGAATAGGGAAAGTACATTCTGCAATTTGGGAGACGAGTGAGAACAACTGAGAATTCTTTTTTCTAAAGCCCAGCCTAGCTTCTTTTCTAAAGAATAGGCAGTGGTTGCTTTTGTTGCATAAAAATGCACTAAACCAGTTAGCATGAGGCACGGTTGTTAGGAGGAGGAGGCTGATCAAAGCCTTCTAAAGTCTGAGGAGCCTGATAACCTGCTAAAGGCCTCACGCTCATTACAATTAGTAGAATGAGTTCATTGCCTTGTCAAGACTCTGCCTAATGCTCTCAAACCAGACAGGCTAAATCTAGTTGGGTTCTGAGCTGTGTTTTTCCTGAGCTTTAAAAGCGATCAGCAGAAAAATGTAAGGCTGGGATGGGGAGGACATTCAGAAAGGGTCCCAGTGCCCATACAGTTATAGGGTTTAGAATGCTGGGCACCCTGAAAATTACTTTTTAAAAAACAAAAATCACATGCTGTGGAAGGTGACTGGTTTGCTGCTCTTTCCTCTTCTGATTTTGTTCTTTCCCCTTTGCTGTCTGGTTGCCCAGGTGTTCACACCTGCTGCTTGGCCATCTGCCTCTGGAAGCCTTGTAGAATTGGGTTGGGGATCCAGCTGCCTCTAAAACATACACACGTCTTTTTGCAGATACAGCAACGTCTGGGGAACAAGCTTGTTTGGGGAAAGATGAAGCGTCTCCCCTCCAGCAGTAAAGTCATGAAGTGACTTAAGGAGGCTGCACCACGTGAAATGCTAGAAGCAAAACACCACTAATTCCTTTGTGCTTGCTCGATGGCGTGGACAAGCAGAGTACAGTGCTGGCTGGGGCTCAAGTCTGGGAAGACCCAAGCAGGTGGAGGCAAAGCACCTTCACTAATTAATGTCACAGACTCTGTGATTTGGTTTGGGGCTGAGTGGCTTCTACCTGCTGGGTGTCAATTTGGATCTTCTTGGGCAAATTACAGAAGAAGGGCTCTGTGTTATCTTTACACCCCAAATGTTTAAGATACTCCAAGCAAGTCCTGTACCTTCTAAAAATTAAACCAGAGTTGATGACTCTTTGATAACCACAAAGTTATACCAAATTTAGATTCAAAGTGCCTCTCCTGTTGTTAAAAGCAAATGTGGCTTTTGGATGATGAAAAAGTTCTAGAGATGGACAACTGTGATGGTTTTACAACTGGAGTTTACAGAATGTCACAGAATTGTGCACTTGAAAGGATTCAAATGGTTATGTTATGCATCTCTTGCCACAATTTAAGAAAGGAGGAGTCGTGGCAAAGGTGACAATACCATGGCATGTGCAAGATGTATTCTAGGGTCATGGGATACCTACATACTCAGCCAAGTGTATTTATCTTGTCCTGTTTATTAAATGAGAGCTTTTCTCTCTCAACAAAAAGACTCTGTACGAGGTCCCTCCCTGTAAGGACTTCGGTGTGGATGCTGATGTAAACTCAGACGTCAGGTCTCCACAGGCTCCCTCCTGAGGAGCTGCAGTAAACACAGCTGAGAGCAATCCTGCTGTGCAGGACATCACAGAGCCCCAGCACTGCCACCTGCCTAGGGGGAGCAGCGTCTTTCAGGAATGCAAGATTATCAGCTGGCATCTGCATAGCTGGGTTTCCTTCATGGGAAAACCATGTTAGAAAAGTTTTTTTTTTTTTAAATTGTTCAGAAATTAAATATACTCTCTTGTTGGGAAGGCTGAACTCCAAATTAGAGCATCTCCTCTCAAATGATTACAAAGAAACTAAAAACCAAACCACTGGAAAGCCCCAGAAGTCAAAACGAAGGTCTTTAGGTTTACAATGATTTACAACATCTATCAAAAAGGGTCCAGCTACCTACCTCTAGAATTTGTCCTAGAAAAATATTCACACAGGTGCCTAGTAAATAAGTACACAAAGCTTGTCACTGTAGCATTATTTGTAACTGGAAAACAAATATGATTAAGTAAACCTAAATGTGATTAAACTATACTATATTCATGACAAAAATAGGACACGGTCCACTAATAATGAAGCTAATGGATATGCACAGCCATGGAAAGATGCCCATCGTACAAATATTGATAGGTTTCATCAGGTTGCATCATCTAAAAATCTTTTCTTCTACAGGAAGACTAGAAAGATCTATGCTAATCTCTGATGCTTTGCCTTGCTCCTGGGGTGAATCAAGCAGAAAGAAAAGCTTTCAGTCCATCTGAGCAAATGGATGCAACTCGAGAAAATACTCATAAGTGAAATAAACCAGAAGCACATGTGTAAGCATCGTATTATCTCTCTAGTATGAGAAACTGAAAGAGTAAATAAGATCCATCTGAGCAAACAAGAAATGCCTCCCTTTGGTACAAACAATATGAGAAACTGGACAATGAACCCCATTTGTTTTCATGGAGACAAAACTCAGACAGAAAGTAATTGTACTTCTAAATACTTCTTAGTACAAGCATCACCTAAAAAGAGGTTTCAAAATTGTCACCTGGATCACAAAAGACTCAAATCCAAATTCTGCTTGTCTCCTCACTGTCCAAGCCAGACAGGATGTTTCCATCAGCCCCCAATCCAGCCACTAATGAACCAAAATACAAAATTTAAAGGACTAAGTCCTTCACTTTTCAGTATCTGCCTAAAGAATACACAAACCAGTAAAACAAGGATTTCCTTTTCAAATAAAGCACAACTTCCAAAATGTCCTTCCAAAATAATAGCCAATGTCTGTCTCTCAAAAGAGCACCAGCACCCTGACATGAAGGTGGATATGTCCAGGGTACAAACTGAGCTGTATTTGGGAAGAAAAGAATTCCTACAGGCCTTGTTCAAGAGAATCTTACAATGAAGATGCTCCAAAACAAAAAGGTGGCATTCCCACGGGAGCCAGGAATCTCCACACTCCCTCATCATCTTCTCACTGTGACAGTCTGGGGTCTTCTGCACTGTGAAATGAGAACTCCCAGAGGACAATGTCTGTGTCTCATTCAAGTGACTGTCACCCTCAAGTATAGGCTACGCGGACATTATGTGCTCCATAGAGGATTCATCATTACAGTATAATAAATACAGACAGTCCCAGTAGTCTGTTCTATCCTCTCTCCCAGCACCAACACAATGACATTCTCACTGCCTCGTTTCTCCCTTCTCAGAGAAGCAGAACCACCTCCGCATAGCAATAATCAATGTCCTTACCCATCTCTTCCTCAGAGCCTCCTGCACTTGACTTGCTATCATGAAAAATGGAAGAGTAACTCTTGAAACTACCCTTCTAAATCAATTCTGCTAAGTTAGAAGCACATCCCTGTCACATCCTTCCTTCTTGATTGTAAACATAAAACAAGCCAGCAGATGGTGAATACTCCACTGGGGCATTCTAAGAGAAAGGTAATCCATGATAGCAAACTAGTGCTTGTATCATATAAAAGGGGAAGAACACAATGGCATGCCCACACTCACATCTCCATATGCCTTGGCATAAAACTTCCCAAAAGGACTCTCAGTTTACAAAGGTGGCCTAATTAAGCCATATAAATAAGTTAGAGAAAAACTGTGTATTTCCTGCTTTGTACTTTGAAATACATTAAGGGCTACAAAATTCCAAATATAAATAACTCACTCAACTATTTTTCTGTTACAGGTTGAATGTCCCTTATCTGAAGTACAGTATTTGAAACTAGAAGTATTTCAGGTGGCAAAATTTTTTGACTGTTGGAATATCTGCAGATTTCACCAGTTGAACATCTCTAATCCAAAAAAAAAAAAAAAAAAAAAATCTAAAATCCCAAATGCTGCAAACTCTGAAACTTTTTGAGTGCTGAGGTGACGATCTGTGATGCAATGCAATGAACATCACACTCAAAAAGTGCTGGATTTCAGATTTTCAGATTAGAGATGTTCCAATGGCTGTGCTCTAACTGGGCACACAGAAACCTCGCTAAATTATAGCACACTGCTGCACACAATGACTCTGCCATTGACGAATGGCCATCTCCATGCCAAGCTTACTCCCAAGCTCTAATAAAACAGCTTTCTCTTTACCCCATATCTATCTGCATCTGCAAGAATGGCAAAGAGACCTTCTTCTTATAGAAAACTTCAAGATTTTAACCTGGTTGTACACTTCAACCTCTTCTTTGCCACAACATAGACTCAATACCAAAGATCAAACAACAGTACAAACATTAGCCTCTGTCCAGCCATCTCAGCCAGGCCCCCAGCAGAATCAAAAGCAATTAATGTGGCTTCTTCCTCACCTATAGGCCAAAGGGTGCTTGATGGTTTGCAGAGAACACAGAGAAAATGCTGATATCGCCAAGTACTAATATGCCCATCCACACTGACACCCACATAGACTACCACCTGCTCTCAGACCTGGAAGGAAGAACTGCTTGCTGAGCATGTATTTCTTTGCCAATCAATGCAGTAGTAGTGATCATGCTGCCTGCTGGCCAGCCTTTGCTCCAGGAATCCCTGTTGTGAAACAGGAAAGTGGAGCCAACTTGTAGCAATCAAATGCTCATTAAATAGTACCTACCAGAGGGAGTTCGGAAATCTCTGTCCTGGAGGAAGGACTAAGACTGACCACTCCATCAATCAAGAACAGGTGGTGCGTTACACCCGGAAATAGGAGAAGAGCCATAGGACTGCCGAATAAGAGTTCCTTAGTGCACTTACTTACTTATTTGGTGCTCTTATTTACAGCACTACTCTCATGCCGCCTCATCCCCAAATGGTGCTACAAGGAAAGTGGGTTATCACCCTCACTGCATAGATGATGGGTCTGAGGCTCACAAGTGCTATGACTCACCAAGGCCATAGAGCTAGCAGAGGATGGAAACAGGATTTGAACTCCCTGCTCCCCCCAACACCATGTAACTCCCATCTGAACCTCCAGAGGTGCTCTCTGGCAAGGAGACCCTTGTGGGCTGACTGTGACAACCATGGTTGGGAGAAAAGGCAAAAATGGCTGCCAAAGCCACAAAAGAAACAACAGGAATGTGCTTCCTACTCAATTGCTCTCCAGCACCATGATTCCACATTAACTCGAACAGTCCAATCCCAAAGGTACTCACTGTGAACTATTCCCTGGCAAGGGACCTCCATTTGTCTTCAATAGAAGGACTTTCTGCCTCGCTCCAGCTAGATTTCACAACTCCATAGCTAGCACATAGAGCCAGCATCAGCATAAAGCACCAAATCTTAACCTTAGAGCAAGAACTGAAAAAGAAAGCCAGGTATGGTGGCACACATCTGTAACCCCGCACTCAGGAGGCTGAGGCACAAGGATCATGGGTTTGAGGCCAGCCTGGGCAACAAAGGAAGACCCAGTCTCAAAGAGAGAGAGAGGGATAAAGAGAAAAAAAGAACTAGTTGGTGGCAAGATCATGATTATGAAAAAAAATCAAATGAGGTCTGACCAGAAGACCTCAAGGTCAAGAGCCGCATGGCTCCAGAGCTGAGAGCTGGCAGGTACCAGGAAAAGCATGAGCCTAACACAGAACCTAACACAGAAGCTCAAACGCCTCCGGATCCTCATCGCTATGTAGCTCAAGTGCTTCTGTCTAGGCTACTCCTCGTCACAGAAGAACAAAAGCTCTGTCCAGAAGCCACAGAATGATGGAAACCAGGGCTTAGATATGGTCTTTCCCAGGAGAAAATGTGCAGTAAGCACCTAATGCTGACAGCTTCTGTAATAAACTCACCATTTAATTAACTAACAAGGCCACCATTTTTTCATTGATTTAAATACTACTCTAGGCCAAACCCACAGAGGGTCCCAAATTTACTCTCCAGATGTGATCTGGGGGACTCTGGCTTTTCTCTGTCCTTTCACCTCTGCTCAGAGATCACACTACACCTTTGTCTTCTCAGGACGCAGGCTGCCCCTGGCAATCAACGATTTGCGCAATTTCTCCTTCTCCCACTGAGGACCAGCTGCCAAAAGCTCAGTGCCAGGTGTCAATGCCACAGTGGGCTTATCAGTCAGTGCTTGAAACAGGCAACTCCTCATTCCTCCTGAACACACACCTGAGGGGGAGTCAGCACAGGGCAGATTCCTTCATGCTGTCAGGCTGTGCTCCATCACGTCCGGAGCCGAGTTACAAAGGATTTATGTCAGGGCTAGTCATAGTGCCGTTCCGGTCTGCCACTGAGCAAGTTGGGGCTAGTGGTGAAGCCAGATCTCCACCCAGCCAGAAGTGAAGTGCAGCCCCCGATAGCCCCCCAACCATTCACTGAGACACTGGACTGCTGCTTACACCTTTCACTACCAGGTGGGGTACAAAGTTCTGGAAAATACATGGCTAGCCTAGGCAAATCTAGAAGCACCATTTCTACTCCCATTGTACTTTGCCCCCCAAAATATCAAATGCCAGATGAAAAAGCCACCCCACTATCTGATGGTTTCTGGGAATCCAGAACTGAAATGTCCAAGAGAAGGAAAAGCTCACAGGGTATTCATGAATGAGACAGAGCAATCAGTCTTTTGAATCTCAGTCTGTGTCTGTGTGTCTGTCTGTCTCTCTCTCATTTTTGGTTCAGAAAAGAGCTAAATGTCGGGTGGCAAAGCAGCAGCTCCTACTGAAGAGTACTGTGGCTACAGTCACTGCTGGTCCACACCAAAGCGAACACAACACAAAGGAATTACCTGAAGCTGGAGCAGCACTGACCTAGGAGCTAAGAACCCACAGTGCGACTCCAGCTCCAAGTCCTTGCATGAATCATTATATCTGCGGGAGCTGAATTACCTCTGCTGAAGATGGGGTGGGGAGGAGATGGAGTAAAGAGGCCAACTCAATGAACTTCAAGTGCTTGAACTCTATGAATCTCTTTTGTGAATTCAGTAACCAGATTAATCTTAGGATGGCCTTGATGACAAAGATGAAAACTACAGCAGGATATGGGAACACCAGCTACTAGCCAGTTCTGCTGGTCCCCAAATGGCACTTGGTTTGTTTAGTAAGACTGCTGATGGAGACATATAAAAGCTACTAAGGACTCTTTCCAATCCTCAAAAGAATTCAGCTTCAGAAGGGAGGAAACTAGCATCTGTGGCTGGCCACCTGTGTATCAATGCAGTGTTTTCACCTGCTAACTCATCTGATGCCTCACGACTATTGTAGTGAGTTGAATGGTGGCTCCAAAAAGATGCCTGTGTCCTAACCCTTGGAACCTATGAATATGACCTTATTCAGAAAAAAAGATTTTTGCAGATGTAATTAAGTTAAAACTATAGAGGTAAGGTCATCCTCAATTTAAGGAGGGCCCCAAATCCAATGATAGGTGTCCCCTTAAGAGAAAAATAGAGGAAAATTCAAAACACACACTGAAGAAGACTACATGAAGGTGGAGTCAGAGAGTGGAGTGATGCATCATCCCCAAGGACTGCTGACTGGAAGCTGTGACAAAGGCATGATACCTGGCAACACCTTGATTTGAACTTCTAGGCTCCATAGCTATAGCAAATACATGTGTGCTATTTTAAGCCACTGAATTTGGAGTCATTCATTACAGCAGATGGAGAAAACTAATACAACCATCACAGGAATGAGGAAAGCATTATCATTCCCATGTTACTAATGATAAAACAAAAGTTCAAAAGAGCTAAGTAACTTGTCCCAATTCACCCCGTGCCCAGATGTGTCCTCTGACATACCTGCTGCCCCTGTCCACAAGCACATGACTCTCACCTCCCTCACTGTCAGACACAGGGAAGGTGGAAAGAGTTAATGGCTCATCCTAGGTGTGATTTCTTGGTGGCAGGGCCCCATAAAATCCAGGGCATCAGCAACCCTCACTGATGAACCGTGGCAAAGACTTAGCACCTCCCGCAGCCCACTACTTTAGGGCAGCCTGTTTTATTATTGCCACAATTACTGAGATGTGGAGCTTCATACTACTTTTCCCTTGCAGTAAATGGCTAGAAAGTAATGGTGTCAATTTTAATGAGGATCAAGCAAGGCTCCTAAAAGGGCTCCCATAAACAAAAGCATTTCTCTCGTACACAACAATGGCTTTCTGTTTAATTCCAGAACACAGGAATGTCATTTAAATTACACGGGTTTTACATTAAAGTTCTTATGGGGATGCCTTTCTAGGGAAGAATTTCAATAAAAAGTTCTCACCCATTCTGACGCTTCCTAATATCTGAACCACAGGTCTGTGTAGCACAGCAACAAAAATAAAACCTCAGAGAATGTGAGCAAGAACAGGACTTCATTTTCACCAGGAAAGAGGTTCTGATTCTCTGTGAAACAGAGATGTAGCTTAGAGGCTGTTATCACCCAGCAATATATTAAATTTGGGCCTGTGGACCACAAGAAATTCATTGTTTAAGCCTGGATCTTTTTTGTTTCCATTTGCTGAGATGTTCAGAATGACTGCCAACACTGTAATTCTACGAGACTCTTTAGCTGACTCAATTCTTATTTTATTAGTGCTTCTCAAAGCAATTACTAGAGTTTTGAGCAAAGATGAGAGTATTTCACACCTCCATCTTTACTGAAAATGTCTTATACTCCACTGACTTTTGGCTTCTATTTATAAAGAAGGTTCAAGGCTTGGAAAATTATTGGAGTTGAGCTTTAATGGATATTCCCAACCAGCATTGTGTCATTATTGGCCCGCGTTTGGCTGGGCAATCTCCCAAATTTGTGACATAATCAGGCCTCTCTCTGCATTACTCCATACACTCCACGCTCCCTCTACATCACACTACTGAATCATACCCTCTTTTCAACAAGACTGACTGCCAGGGGATTAATATTAGACAGCACAATTCCATTATTCAGCAGCCCAATTCAAATCCCTACCCTAAACTCTAAGAGAGATTTCAGGGCTTCACAGGGATGAGCTGCCAGAAAGCTTAGAGAGGAGGTGGGGTAAGGGACTTTTGAATGTTTTACATAACAGCTCCACGTAAAACCTTCTGTAAGCAAGAGCCCAAGGTTGGAATGGCAAGGACAGGACTCTACATTTCCTGGAATGGTCCCAGCAATCTCAACAAAAAATTTCCAAGTCTATGCAAAGCCATACTCCCAGAAGATTGCTTTAGCACAATTATTTTTTCCCATAATAAATTACTTAATTTCAAAATTAGGTATTTAGAACTTTTAGCCCAAAATTGAGCTTTCTTTCCTTATATAGAAACATGTTACATCAAATTCAATACATGTGAAGCCCAAAGTAAATTAATAAATTCCAAGTCATGTGCTCTTGGAGGAGTGGATTTATTGTGCCTTGATGCCAAAATAGAGATTACCTATTTTGTTCTCATTTTTAAGTGTGTTACTGCTCTTTGTGTTTGTTTTGAAAATACCTAAACACAGTAACTCTAAGAAACATATGATAAATATCTCTAGGAGAAAAATAGGCCTCAAGACTCATTCTTTATGAATACCAAGGCCTATCAAATTTCACATCAAGACTTCTGAATAACTCAAATGTTCAAATAAATTTTCTTTCCACTGAATACTTGCATACAAATAGGAGTAAAGATCATATCATGCTTTCTAAGGCAAAGTGTCTTGTGAATTGAGCTTCATTTAACCTGACACAAAATCAAAATGGTTTTCTGTTTGGTTTTCAGTTAAACTAAACCTATATAATTTGGTTAATCCAGTTTTTGGAAAGTTTTTTAGCGGCTCTTTGGGCAATCCAAATATCTATGGAATCTCTTTCTTCTAAGAGGTTATATGTTATGAAAGGGAAAGAAAAACCCATAAGTGAGATAATGCTAGGGGCAGATGCATGGGAAATGATGTAGGAGAGACTTGTTTATAGAGCACAGTGGGTGGGCACATGTCCTGGCATTACCTACAGTCGCATTAACCCAAAACAAATTCTTGTGCGCTTTGTGTTAAATCTAAGTCAGTAACCTACATATAGGGAAGAGCACATTAATCAGGTAACCCAAAGAAATGGCCCAAGGACAGGCAGCAGAATGAGGTCACGATAGGTGACAAGTCAGAGAACAAATGGCTCCAACACAGAAGAGACCTTAACCCACCACCCCTGCACAATGAGACACGTGTTAGGAGCAGATCCACGTATTGGCAATTCTCCAAGACAGAAACACCTTTTCTGCTTGAGTTACAATAAAAACCCATCGTAACAGGCAAAACTTGGGAAGAAATTTGAGTTTCCAAGACAACAGCCTATGTGATCCTTAAGATGTTTAAAATGGCTTACGTATGTGTGCACTCTGACAAAAACGTATTTATAAGCTCATACGTGTGGTTCCCTTTTCACAGAGGAAACACCTTCTAGGGACAGATACTGAACTGGTAATGTCTAACAACTTTCCTCCGATGGAAGTGAAGGACCCCTCAATGTTGACCTTTTCATAGCCGGCTATGGGCTCCATCATTGTAATTCCTTTTGCTTTACTCTTCAGTCCACATGATACAGTTGCCCTTCTTTGGGTAATTTTAACCTCTCTTCTAAAAACGAAGTTCTTCTACATTCTATCTGACCCCTTTACCCCGCACACACTAACATTTTTCAGAGTAATCTCAGCTTCCAGACGTTTTACACATGTCCACCTTATAAAAAATGATGCTTGGGAACCAAGAGGATCTTGCAAAACCCATAAAGCTGGCTAATCAGGATACAGAACAGTGTCAGTGACAGCAGAATCCCTCTCAAATGACAGCTCGCATGTAGAAAGAATGAAAACAAACCCATTCTCCTTAAACACTTGAGAGAAACAAGATGCACTTTCACAGTTTCAAATAACTGAAGCTCGAACAGACCGGTGCACAGCTGCCACACGAGGGGACACGAACTCACCAACGACATCAAGGTGATACGTGTGATTGATGGAGCCGTATTCATTCTCTACCACGCAGGTGTAATTGCCTTTGTCAGACGGGACCACACTTTCCATAATAAGGCTCCAGTGCTGGTTTCGTACCTGAAAAGACAAAAGTAAAGGTGGTTATTTAATCATCTTAGCACAGAATACCAGATCATGTGCTTTCTTAATTTAAAATGCAGTTGGTTAGGACTGGGAGATAGCTCAGTGGTAGAGTACATGCTTAATATGTGCACTGCACTGAGTTTAATCCCTGGCACCAAAAGGGGAAAAAAAAGGGAGGAAAAGGAGAAGATGGGCAAGGCAAGGAAGGTAGAAAAGCACTGCCTGCATTCTAAATTGTCCTCATAATCAATGTGAAAATCCTGATCATCACCATAGGAACATCTATGAGGCAGATACTGACACACTGAGATGTGCAGTGGCATTCAGGGATATCAGAGTGGGTCTACCACTGTCATGGGTTTGAGGGGTCCTCCTGGAGAACACAAGTGACAGGAAGTCCACACAGTATTAATGCCCCTGAGCAGTGAGCTATTGGTTCACTCACCTACTGGGACTCCTTAGCCCCAATATCAGCCAGGAACCATGTAGTCATACTAGTAAGTACTAACTGTATCAGGCATTGCCCTGAATGCTCCCTCCTGCCTTAGATAATGTAATTCTCCCACAGAGCCCATGAGGCAAGCAGTTCCATTGTTCCTGGAGCTTTCCTGTTTGAAAGCCCTTCATTTCTTTCTTCATGGCTCTCAGATGCTCTCTGGAAGTCTCAAGATGTCTCGAGTGGAAACACAGATCTGGCCCTTCCATCCCTGGTGGTGGCTGTATAGATGTTACATGTTCCTGATATACTCAGAATTCCAAATATGGGAGCAATGAATCCTTACAAAATTTAAAAGTCATATATCCATTTGTGTGCAATCCTTGAGACTTTTCAAAGATAAGAAGCACATGTAAAATAAGCTAGAATAGCTGGGCATATGTGGTGGTGCACGTCTGTAATCCCAGCCCTCAGGAGGCTGAGGCAGGAGGATTGATGTGAGTTCAAGGCCAGCCTGAACTGCATAGTGAGACCCTGTCTCAAAAAGACAAAAAAAAAAAAAAAAAAAGAGCTAGTGTGTCTCCAACCCACAGTTCTGTCGATATGCAAACAGCCTAGACTCTAATGTTCTCACCATGCTTTTAAAATGTTTCAGTAGACTCATACATTTTAACAAGTATAAGTTTTCATTACTAGGACAAAATGCAAATTTCAGTGTCATTTTCGAATTCAGAGATTTAATACTTCTTTCCAAATCATTCTTAGGGATATTGAAAAAGGCACTCCAGAGAAATGCAAAGAACAAGTAATAAAAAGCCTAGGCCTAGTAATCGCCAACTATCATTTCAGGAATTTCAACTGACCTTCTGAATGATGCCTTGAGTACTGCAAGTGTTTTCAGCTTTAATCACACAAAAACCGGTAATACAGGCAGGGCCTTCACAAGCACAAGTGACTCAAAGAACTAAACTAGAGAAAGAAGAAAATCGTCTCACCAATACTCCATTATAAAAACAGGAGGGCAGAGTAAGCAGGCCCAGTGATCACCTGCCAGAGGTAGAGACGACAAGCTCACTCCAGCACCACTGTTTTCAAGTCAGTTACTCTATTCTATGCAAGCCATGACCGCAGGGTAGAGTCATAGCTGTTGAGCTCAAAAACAAGATCACTGCTCATCGCTGACAGCCTCACGAAGGATCACTGAGGGCTGGACCCTTCTAACAGAGCACAAGCAGTGAGGTAAAAATGAGTTCTGTAGCTTGGCATGGTAGCACACACCTGTAATCTCACTCTCTTGGAGGCTGATGCAGAGGGATGGCCAGTTCAAGCCCAGCCTGAGCAACTTAGCAAGGCCCTGTCTCAAAATAAAAAAGAACAAGGGTGTATACAGTACGAAGGCCCTAGGTTCAAAAAGAATGACCTCTAGGCAGTCACCCTACTCAGCTGCCACCTGAACTCTGAACAATCATGGAGGTTGTCTCAGAGCCCAACATTATGCAGTGGTGATAGGAAAACTGATTCTCACTGTAGTGCTGAGATACCGACCTAGCAGTAAAATGGATCCAAGGGCCTCTGATCTGCAACAGAGAAGGTCTGTACTCACAGAAGATTTGCTTTGTGTTCTTGGCTGGGCCACAACTTGTACGAGAACCAACACATGGGGCCAGGTATCCCCTTAGAAGAGAAGCCTCCCATGCATGATGGGTACTCTGAAGGAGGTGTGAATACCAAATTTTCCAGTTAGTACTAAGAGAATTTTCTATCTGCTAGCCTCTGGGTGCTACTTGGGCTGCAATTTGCACAGAGCATGGGAGAGGCAGGTACTAGCTCCTTGACTTAATTGGAGGCAGATAGGATCACAAGGAGGTACCCACAAGGTGAGTACCTTACCCCAAGCTCTCAGGGATATCAGAAGTAGCTTTCTTCTCGTTTCTGGGGGACCTGTCACATGAAGGGTAACTTAGGGATGCTGACATAGGCCCCAATGTCACCAAGCCATGTAATCCAGCATTTAGCCCTGCTGTAAATATTCAGTTCTTTGAGCCCCCACTCAAATGTCAAGCCCCTAAGCCCTTAATCATGGCAGTGCCTCTCTCTGGACCCCATTCAAACTGTCAATGTCTTTCTTGCGCCTGGATCCAGATTTGGCACACAGCGTATTCCAAATGGAACTGAACCTGAACCACACGGGGAGGGAACATCATCTGCCTCAGCCCAAGACATTAAATACTGGCATATGCAGCTCAGCCTGGCAGCTGCCTTTTTTGTCCCAAGGGAATATGGTCAGCTCCAGTCTCTTGTTGGAGCTATGGCATTCTATGCAAGGTTCCACTTCAAGGGACAGTGCTCCCTGAATACTGGGAGGATGAACTACAAACATTCATGAGTTAACACTGATAAAATGCTTTTATCATGAGAAGTATATTTACCAAACAGGATGTTTCCACCCCTCTAGAACCTTGGTACTCAATCAATACTGCCCCATGCAATGCTGTTAATATTTATTTTCTTACACCACTGCTTCAGGATTTGATTCCTTGACATACCACCAATCCCAAATTATGAGCTCTGGTGTTTTCCAAATGGACATCCTTAGAAGCTGCCAACAGTAGGCCTTTTCACACTTTTGTAGGGGATATCCTACTGGTAATTAGTGGCTGCTTAACAGCAAGATAAATGAATGGAACAGTAACTCTATAAAAATGGGAAACAAAGGTGCAGAGTTTTGGGGTTTAGTAAATCACTATGTTTCTATATCAACCTTCAATGTAAACCTAAAGAGACTACCCTTCCAACAAAAACATAAGGCACACCCTCCAATGTGTGGTTTGTTTATTTTTTTGTTTAATTTTCCAGATTTTCTGTGCCAGTTAGGTCAAATGCTTGTGTACCACCTTTGCTTTCAAAGAACAGGAACTGTAAATACCCAATAAACATATGAAAAGATGCTTAACCTCATTAACAATCAGGGAGATGCAAATGAAAACAAGAATAATGAGACACTGTTATTCACCAGCTGATTAACAAAAATTAGAAAGATGTCATTCAGTACTTGGTGAAAATGGAGGTAAATATGGACTTAAATTGAAAATAGGAACAGAAATTGAGAAAAAATTTTTGATAAAATAATTTGGCAGTACCATTAAAGTTAGTAACACATATTTTTTCACCAAGTTAATACCACATCTAGGAAAACTGGCCTATAGAAAATAACACAATTCCTTCATGGTACATAAACAAAACTTCAAGTACTCTTTGTAAGAAGATAATGGAATCCATATCATTAAGGAGACTCAGCTGGGGATGCAGATCAGTGGTCGAGCACACTGCCCAGAATGTACAAGGCCCTGGGTTCAATACACACACAAGGAAGTCATTAATAATGTACACTTCATCCTATATAACCTAATGGAGAGTTCATTATAACTAAACCGTATATAGTCACTAGAATAAGGTATTCTTATGTTCAGAACTGGTAAGATATTATTAAATAGTATTTGATAGAAGAAAAAAGTTTGAAGAAAGTAAATTCATGATTCCACCTTATAAAATGATACAAACACACACATCATACCCCTATACATGCCTATAGACCTGACGCTACAAGCATGGCTGTGTGAACAAGCCTAAATTCAGGAGGAAAATATGCCAAGTTGTCAGCAATCTACTTTACACAATTAAATGGAAGGATTATGAATATTGTTTGCTTTCTTTTTGCACTTTCCAAACTTCAACAGAAATTTCATACGCAACAAAAAGTAAAACAGAAGAGCTCCACGGCCATCCCTAGGGTATTGGATCCTAGGTTACAGAACCCTTGCATTTGTAACTCTCTAGCCAACCAAACACAAAAGCGAAGAGACAGCCTGCACCAACCAACACATGTGCAATTCTCTGTTTTCATTCCTGCCCATGGCCAAATCTTTGTGAAATGCATCATTATTTTCCATCTCCCAAGTAACAGAATTAGAGAGCATAGGGCTTCAGAGCTATGTTCACTAAAGTCTTTTTAAAATAACACTTCAGGGCCGGTGAGATGGCTCAGCGGCGTAAGCGCCTGCCTTGCAAGCGCGAGGGCCCGAGTTCGACTCCCGGAACCCACATACAAAAAAGGGGCCAGTGATATTGCTCAGTGGCACGGGGGTCTGTTGGCACGCGAGGTCCTGAGGTCGTCCCCCTGGTACCCACAAAAAAAAAAAAAAAAATAAATAAAATAAAATAAAATAACACTTCAATACTGAAACAAAGCAGACTGAAGCTAGGGGCCTGAACACTCTTGTGCAAAAAGTAGATTCTACAAACATTCCACACCCCGTCAATGCAAAGACAAAAGGTGGCCCAGACAGGTTTTTTCAGAATTCCATTACCCAAATCTCTCAGCATGCCTGTTAAATCCCCAGCTACCTTCAGTGACAACTGGGAATGTAGATTTAGTTTGTATGGCACCAAAAACACACAGGTGAAAAGCCAAAGGTCAAAGACCCAGGCTGTCACCTGGATGTTTGGTTTCCACATTGCAAAAAGTATTCAGACATTTCCAAATACCCAGGTGTTCGATAATAAGTGGAACAAACATCCAGAAGCTGTACTCTGTGCCAGGTGTAACACTGTGTCTATGTGATGGTGAATAAGCTGCCCATGACTTCCCTCCACCAGCACCAGGGCCCAATTCATGCAGGTAGACAGCAACTCCTTGTAACTATTGCCTTCAGGAAGGCACCCCACGAACTAAAGTTCACAGGCCAGTTATTAAAATGCATAAAATTTTACTAACCTATTCCCAAACCCTACTTCCAGCAGGAGCCTGGGGACTCCAAACTATCCCTTCCGCACACATTTGCACAAGCTGGGCTCACATGTGTCAAGGAGTGTGGCATTTGCAGCTGGTTATCACACAGATGTGAAGGCAAACACCTGTTAATGCTTAAACTCCACACTGACAGAAGTTTGCTTTTCAGGAGGCGTCCAGAGAACAGGGATGGGCCAGCTGATCATCTAGGACGGTGATGGTGAGCCTTTCAGAGATGATTGCCCAAACTGCAACCCAAAACCCACTTACTTATTGCTAAGTGCCAACACTGCAATTAAACCCGAACACTGAGGATTTAGTTTAGAAAAACAACTCATACATTAACATCTTTTGTCTTAAAAGAAAAACAAATAACACATGTGCACGGGTTTGCCACCACTGATCTAGGACCTGTGGCAGAAATTCTTCTCTCCTCTCAGTAAACAAGGATCTCTCCAGAGAAGGTGAGAAGTTAATCCCAAAACAAAAGTCTGTTCACTCAGATGCCCATTGCCTGAAGATGCGCACAAGGTGGGTGACAGCAAGACATCCACCACCTTCTGAATTTGGCTCTTTGAATATCTCATGACCTTCCTCAAAAAGCTAAACAGAGAATTGTTGTATGATCCCACGATTCCATTCCTAGGTATATACCCACAGGAAGTGAAAGTAAGGACAATACTTGTATACCAAATGCAGCATTATTCACAATAGCCAAGCAACTCAAGTGTCCGTCAACAGATGAATACTTAAAATATGGTACAGTATAGCCACACAATGGAATATTATTCAGCCATAACAAAGTCTTGATTCGTGCTATAATGTAGATGATCCCTGAACATACCATGTTAAGGAAATAAGCCAGGCACAAAAGGACAAACAGCCTATGATTTCACTTACATGAGTTACTTAGAATAGGCAAATTCATAGACAAAAAGCAGCACTGAAGATCCCAAGGATTAGGGGAGAGAAAATAGAAAATAACTGTTTAAATGTAGAGTTTCTGTTAGAGGTGATAAAATAAGACAGTAGTAATGGTTGCACAACATTCTGCATATAATTAATGTCTACTGAATTTAAAAGTGATTTAAATGGTAAATTTTACATTATGGCTATTTTATCACAAGTAAAACAAAGAACTCTCAGATGTCATAGAAGTTGGGACAGCAGCATCATACCTCCAACACTGTCCTCAACAGTATTCCTTGGGCTTAAATGTACTTGCACGCTCTTGGGAAGATGTTACTTCTATCATGATTCAGACTTGGAAGTAATAGTGTTTTTATACAACACTGGAGCCGCATTTGAAGGAAGCCTTTATTGAGACCATGAACTAGAGTAAAACCATTTGGGTCAGTGACAGCGCTCCTACCCGTTAGGCATATGACAAGCCATCAACACAAAACATGACAATAACCACCTAGCTCTTGAGGCTGTGAAAGAACTCAGTGCCATTCATGCAAGGGAGGCACTTGGCAACGTCACAATACAGCCAAACAGCAAAGTTGCCTGATACCAGCGTACTCTTGTCCCCATCAAAGAACACTCAATCTGGGATTAAAGCTGAAGGTGACCCGGCTGAGGAAAAAATCTCAGTAACCTACAAATAGATTAATACAGATTGAGCATCCCTTATCCAAAATGCTTAGATCAGAAGTGTTTTGGATTTCAGGTTTATTTTTTTCAGATTTTGGAATACCTGCATATGCACAGTGAGGTATCTTGTGATGCAAGTGTAAACATGAAATTCATTTATGCTTCCTATATGCCTTATGCACATAGTCTGAGGGTAATTTTATACAGTATTTTTAGTGCTCCTCCATTTTGACTTCAACCTATCTCACAAGGTCATCTGTGAAATCTTCCACCTACAGCATCACGTCAGCAGTCAAAAAAATTCAGGTTTTAGAGTATTTCAGATTTTGGATCTCAGGATTAGAGATGGTCAACCTGTTAGTATGTTAGTCATGACTATCTCCCTAAACATTTGCAGGACTGAGGATATAGGTCAGTGGTAAAGCCCTTGCCTAGCATGTGCGAGGCCCTGGGTTTGATCCCAGCAAAACACACACATTTACATTGAAAAATTTTTTCAAATGACACCTAAATAATCTAGAAAATGTGCATCTAACCTATGCATCAAAACAACCAGTTCAGTCGTGATTATAATGAAAGTTGTCCCTTCTTAAATGTGAAATATGGCTCACATTTAAAACTGTCTCTCCTTACATGTGAAATATGGTTGGAAATGAATAGTCCACATTCAACAAGTCCTTTGGTCTCTGCTGAGGTGCTTCGTGGGAATTCCAACCTTAGGAGATTGGTGCTATGGGCTTTTTGCTGATTTCACAGCCATGTTGAGGAAGGCTTTGCCTTGTGATCTATTTTTTGTTGTGGTTTTTGTTGGGGTTTTTTGTTTTGTTTTGTTTTGTTTTGGTCTTTTTAAGACAGGGTTTTCACTATGGAGCTTAGGCTGGCCTTGAACTCACAGCAATCCTCCTGCCTCAGCCTCCCAAGTGCTGGGATTACAGATGTGCACAACGATGCCTGGCTTATGATCTCTCTACGTCTCTGTTAAATACTGAGAAATGACATGAAAGATGGTTTTTAATCATCTATGCCTGAGTCCTTTCCTAAAAATGAGGTGGTCTATCATTGCAGTTATCTTCTTGCTTTTTTGCATTACTTTGCAATAACTATTCTAAGCCCTATGAAATATCTAGCCACGAAGGTAATCTCTTATTTTAAATAAATCTGTGCTGTTGTTTAAGATGAAAAATGGCTTTTGCTACACCATGGTTTAGCAATTAAATCACATTTCTTAGAATGAGAAGGGATCAGACCTTCAGGATTGTCCAATCTTCTCATTTTAAGGTAAGAGATCTGAAGCACAAAGAGCTTAAAAAATGGTCCCCGGTCAAAACAGATGTAAAAATCTAAGAATAAGCACCATTAGGAAGACAGAGTCATGCTTCAAGTCAAGCTTTACTACTATATTAAATTAATTACATCTTAGTAACATTCAACCAGCCTCTGCACACACATTAAAGAAAATAATAATCTGACGCTTAATCACCTAAGGAGGGCTCAGCAGGAGCTCTGTGATAAATAAGCCTGAGCCACAGAACTCCAGACAGGTCCACAGGTCATTTTCATTAAAATGAGCTTTCTGTGCCATTTCATAATTCTCTTTGACTTCACTTTGGTTTTTTGTTTTCCCTTCACTGGTCCCATGTGCATACCACTCCAAGCAAGCTGTAATGTGGCAGAGAAGAGCCATGGTGCCCATAAACAGGCAGAAAGAGCTGGAGGGACAGCTCAGGCATCAAAGAACAACCACAGTTTAGGAAATGAGATTTATGAAGCAAAAGGAAAACCCACAGAAATAACAAACCTTTGTTTGTAGGACGTGTCAGGTCTTTGCTCTGGAAAAATATTCCTTGGAAAACCTGACAATTTGCTTCACTAGTGACAAAAAGGGTTAAGAGAAGTGGATCGCTAACATGGCAGGACCTCTGTGCTTCAGTTAGGTCTCTGCTTTTGAGGAAGTGTTGTGGAAAGAAAACTACAAATTGCACAGTATAGCTGTCTCAGGTATAAAGCGCAGAGGCACACTTCTTTAAAAGTTTATGTAGGTAATGGAGAACATATCAGAGGGAAAGACCCATATCAGGGCCCATGCTCCCTACACGCTGCCCCGTTCAGGCCCTGCCCAGGGCTGTGAGCATAAAGCACACCAGACAAGAAGCTGGCCCAGTGTGGGGTGCCTGGCCCATAGGTGGGTGTGGCTTGAGGGACATTCCCATGGCTCCCTGGGAATGGGGGGCTGGTTTAACATAACCCCTTCAGACGGATTATGCTATAGATAACTGCATTTTCCCAGGAGATAAGAGCTCCAGTTTTTCCTTTTCAAGTCCCAGAGGCTTCTGGGTTAAAATTTCTGAGTTTCCAGGCTCCCCCAAATGAATGTCCAGTGCCACCACTGTTGTGCAAACCCCTTATGCAACCACTTGCATTTGACAGGTTCACCTCCCTCCAGGCCACCCCACTGCCCTGGCCCAGCCTCCTCCTCACCAGCGAAAGTCTGGTAGGACAAGCAGTGGGGCCCATCACCACCAGCCAGGATCCTGCATTCCAAAGGTGTAGAACTCTACTCCCTTTACTTTTTTTTTTTTTTTTAAGCAAAATATACTTAAGATTTTTGTCCCCACACATTCTATTTCTCTTTCCCTCCAGAAATGGCTCAAACCTAAACCAAGAGAAGCACTCTGGTCCTGTGTGTCCTCGTGGGCTGGAGACTTCTGCAGAGGGTTGTTTTGCTTTAAGAACATACTGTAAGTACTCTTCATTTTGCAGAACGTTGTCATAAATAATCAAAACTGAACTGCACCTGCTCAAAATCAAGCTGCATTTCCCTATGAAGCCCCCTCCGTCTTCCAGTATATTTGTAATCACTAATTCAGATTTGCAAAAAGCTCCTTAGCCGTAATAATGATGTTGTTCTTATTTATTTTGAGATTGGGAGTCCCTGGGGGTTCATGCGCTTTCAGTACTTATTTACAAGACTATCTTAATTGACAGAATCAGTTAACCACCAGGATTTTGACCACTGTTCTATTTAAATTGCATTTAAATAAATCATTGAAGCTGCATCCATTACAGGCGTTTTCAGTGAGTATAGTTCACGGTTAAAATAATCCCAGGAGGCACAAATTTAGTGCTTTAACTCTTCGTTTCCAACCAGTACCACCTAATGATATCTTTGCCTATCCATTATTTTTTTTTTTTTTTTTTGTGGGTACCGGGGGGTCGACCTCAGGACCTCGTGCACCAACAGGCACCCGTGCCGCTGAGCGATATCACCGGCCCCTTTTTTCGTATGTGGGATCCGGGAGTCGAACTCGGGCCCTTGCACTTGCAAGGCAGGCAGGCGCTTATGCCGCTGAGCCATCTCACCGGCCCTTTTTTTGCTTTTTTAATAAAGGACAAACCTGCCAATCTCATTAGACTTAATCTAAAGACTGAACTAAGGTCAAAAGGACAAATCACTCCTCTGCCTCCCGCTTCCACCAACAAGCAGGAGTTGCAAGTTTGCAAGGCACTCACCATCCAGACTTGCCTTACACCACACTATCTGCCCCTTACCTGATCTCAGGGACAGACCCATACGCTTTCCCCATTTTCCTCTGCGTTTTGGCTTTAGATATTCATTTTTAAACATTAAAATAAAAAGGCAAAAACTTCTGCAGAACCAAATAATCCTTTAAAGATGGGTGTGGGATTTCAGAAAAAGGGCTGCAGGGCACTTCTAGGTGGGGTGGAGGCTCATGCAACCACAGAAACGATGGAGTGGGGCTTGTGCGCCCGGTGAGAAAGGGGCCTCCACACATCCCATTGCTGTCATGGAGAACTCGTCTCCGATGTGGGATCTGAGCAAACGCACTCTGCTTTACCCTTGATGCAGGTTTCTCAGATGACGCCCAGCGATCACCATCATGCTAGCACTTATGTCTTTGGGTCATCTCCTCCCTAGTGCCCTGCTTAGTAACAGAAAACAGCAAAAGTGCTGGGCCGGTGAGATGGCTCAGTGGCATACGTGCCTGCCTGGCAAGCGCGAGGGCCCGAGTTCAACTCCCGGAACCCACATACGAAAAAAGGGCCGGTGATATCGCTCAGCGGCACGGGCGCCTGCTGGCGCGCGAGGTCCTGAGATCGACCCCCGGTACCCACAAAAAAAAAAAAAAAGTGCTGGAAGGTCGCACCCATGATTACGGCACAAAAGGCTGTAACTTCCGTGTTCCTCTATGTCCTCTCTTTCTCTCTGGCTCCTCTTGCTTGCTAAGCCTGATGACTTTGCAGTTTCCCTATGGAGAGGCCCATGTGGCAAGGAACTTTGGGCAGCCAATAGCTGAAAACTGGAGAGGGAGTGAATCCTGAGAACATGGGCAGTTCCTTCCCCAGTTAATCCTTCAGGTGATATGCCAGCCTAACTGGAACCTTGATTATAGTCCTGGCAGAGACCTAGAGACAGAAGCACCTGCTACGCCACCATGGACTCCTGGATTCCCATGGCAACTGTGAGATAATAGATGTTGCTGTTTAAAGCCTCTACGGCATGGAGCAATTTTTCTTATGCAGCAAGAGGTCACCAATATGCCCGCTCAGTTCCAAATGTACCAAAGGATTTCATAACAAGGTTTCCTGAAGTCCTCATCATATGCTAAATAAATTCTTAAAGCTCTCTCTGTATTCAACAATTTAGAGATTCCATATACTGTATCTCTTCTTAAGACACCCTTCCTTCCAACTCACCCCAGAATCTCTCCCAGATGTCTCATTCTTTTCCCATAGAGCTCACACTACCTCTCCTTGCAGATCCATAGAACACAGGACGCTCTCCTGACTTCACACTCATCAGCGTCCCCTGACTGCCAGCTCTACTGTCTGCCTCCCACTGGACCAAGGTCCCTGTGCCCCTGGACTACTTCCTAGCCTCTTTAATTCCCCCAGAGCCTAGGACACTGCCCAGCACAGAGGTGCTGAATCAATGTTGGCCGAGTGGATGGACAAAGATTCGGAGGAACATTCACAGACATCTCCAGGGAGATGCTGTCAATTTTCAACACACAAAGGAGCAATGAGACTCAATTTCAGGACATGATGATAGGCTCTTTAGACTCCTCCAAGATGGAAAACAGAGGCCTGCCTCTGTCATCTTCTAATGCTCTCTGTTAATGAATAATTTTTCACACTCCTGTCTCTAGTCCAACTCCATTCACTATTACTGCAATCCAGCTCACATAAGGCAACTACACTGAAACTTCTCAAATTCTACACCAGTTTGTTTTACAGACCATAAAGCATATAGAAAACAGACTCTCAACTTTCGACCCTTTAGTTATTAAACTCTCCTCATATAAAGAGCAACACAAATGGGGACTGTACTTTAAAACTGCATGCAAGTCCAGGGCAATTTTTTAAATATCAAACATTAACACAATACATTATAATTACCAATTTTTCCAGAAATATTTCTCCTACTCTCGTTAACCTTGGAGGGCTTTCAAAAACAAGCAAACATTTAAGAAATACAACATTTGACAGCTTAATTCTACCTTATAGCCTCCAATGCGATGTTCCTGTTTAAATTCCTTCCCGTTTTTCAGCCACCTCATCGTCGGAGTTGGATTCCCCCCAGCAGGACAGCGGAACTTGACTGTGTTGGCTGCGGGAACAGCATGCAGCCGCTTTTCCATCTTTTCCGTGTTGGTCCAGTACGGTGCTCCTGATTTGGAAGACAACATTTGCATTTATGTACATGGAAAACTGCATCTCCATAAGTAAACTCCAAAGCAGGTAAGCTCATTTTATTGTGTATGGAAAGGGTCTGATATTTTTAAATCTTTGGATAATATTTACACGAGGAACACATTTTCTGAAGTCTAGTCCAGCTGGCCTCACAGAAGGTCCCTGGAGGGCCTGCTTATTGGCTTATGCCTATTAACAGGGGAAAAAAAGCATTTGAGGCACCTTCTTGCTCTCCTTGTTGGTGCCAGAAAATAATTTCATGTCAAACCATGTTTTAAAATGTTACTTTATACTCCCAGTAAGAACCTATGCAATAACAACAGCTCAGTCCTCCAAAAATGTATCATTTTAGATCAACACACCTATTAAATGATCACATGTACACAACAGTAAAAGCAGGCCATCCTCAAGAGCCTCACCAACTTATCCATCAGAGTTTTCCTTTAAAGGGAGCTCAATGCTGTAAATTATCATCCTAATATGATAAAATAATCAAGGAGGCATCATTAATTTCCCAGTGCAAATACAAAATACTGTAGCACCAAATGTATTTTAATTTTTAAGTGAAAGAAAATGTTTTCCTCTCCAATGGTGGTTATGTGAACCCCATAACCCTACTCCCATGCCTAAGCTGATAACTTCGTAGGGGTCTACCAACTAAATGTTATCAAAAGTCGTGCCCTCTAAACGGTCCTAGTGGGCCGGTGAGATGGCTCAGCGGCGTCAGCGCCTGCCTGGCAAGCGCGAGGGCCTGAGTTCGACTCCCGGAACCCACATACGAAAAAAGGGCCGGTGATATCGCTCAGCGGCACGGGCGCCTGCTGGCGCGCGAGGTCCTGAGGTCGACCCCCGGTACACACACACAAAAATAAATAAATAAATAAATAAATAGCCCTTGTAATCATAAACACAAGTGATTCTGAAGCGCAAGAAAGGAGCTAAGTTTTAAAATCACCAAGTGAAGTACTGTATGTTTTATAAGTAGAAGCCACCGCATCAGACCGCAGTATGGCTGTGTATTTTTCATGCCTGCTAATAATGGCTAAAGACTGTTATTGACTGAATGTTGCTTACTTGCCAAACATTGCACCAAGAGCTTTTACATTTTTAACACATTAATCCTCACAAGCATCCAGTGAAAAAGGCACTATTATTATCCCTGTTCACGGGTGGGGTAACTAAGGAACTAAGAAGTACAGTAATCTGCCAAAAGCCACAAAGCTCAAAAGACGTGCGACCAGGATTTGAACCAAATCAGTCCGATGCCAGAGCCCACTGTTTTTGGCCTCACTCTCCATCACTACCAACACCCAGCTTCTCTGAAGGGTTAGAACCCATGGCTTCAACTATATGATATGGAATACTGGAGTGCAGGGCAGCCAGCCTGGACCAAAGGCACGCATTCCTCCTTTATTACTGTCCAGAACTTCCACTGAAATCTTGGTCAGCAACTTAACTGTTCACATGTATGTTTCTATCCTAGCAAACTGGTACTCACAATCCCTGTACTCTCTTACCCTAAAGGATCCATCGACGGGCTGCTTCATACCTCTGCTGCTTTCTGGTGAGGGTTAGGCTGAGCAGCAGCACACACACTCCACAAACCAGACATAAAAATGGTCTTTGTTTCTAATGCAGGCTTAGGAGTGTCCTCTCCTCTACAGGGGGCACAGCGGGCCAGTGGGCAGTAACAGTCCTAGCAGCCATACTCTTGTATTACAATTAGAAATTAGAATAATTGCATCCCAAACGCCTACCCCTACCCCTACTGCTTGCTCTTGAAACCTGCCATAAGAGGTGGGGGTGAGATTTCTGTATCTTCCTTATCCTTGTGAACACCCAAGTGACAGGTGGGATTTACAAGGCATCATGTGATGCCAAGCCAGTGCAAAGAAGGGCAAAACCATAGTCAGTCATCATGTAGAGCAGAGAGAGAAAGCAGGGAGGGAAGATGAGGGGAGAAAAGATAGGGCTGCATTCTTTCCTTTGAATCCAGCTGCATTTGCAATGAGCAGGCAACCTGGGTAGCCATTTGGCTTTGGGTGTCTAATGTCCATAAACACCTGTTCTTTTGAGAGTTCACAACGGACTACTTGACTCCCATTTATCACAACACTCTCAGGACCTGGCATATACAAAAACGACCCCAATAATCTTTCATTTTATAAAAGCTTCTACTTAGAAAACTCCATCCACGTCCACTGAAAAGAAACCATTGAGAACACAAAATAAATAATGAGCTTTGTCACTATACAATGACTTTTATAAATCTGACCTAAATGAAAAGCATACCTCATGCTGTTAGGTGTCTGTACTCATGGCATTTGTTTAAGTAAACACAATAGCCTATTCACATGAATTAGCTAAATATTAATGTAGTAACTCTTTCCAATAGCATCAATTACCACTAAGCTGATCCTTTGGAATGTTTTTCACATGAATGAACTCAACAGATATGTGTTTACATACTGTTAAGCATGATTTTTATGTCCCCAAAACATCAAAAAAATGGGACTTGATTTAGGGAACTAGGAATGTTGATCTTTTCTACTCTCACTGGGCTAAGCCATCGGTGAAGCTGCACCCAGCACAGGGGTTGCCCTGGCCATGTGCACTGCACAGGCCTGGACTATGGCAACAGCACACTGGTGACCAGGGCCTTTTTCTTGGCACCTAAGGCATGATTTAAGGACTCGGATAAAAGCATTTTGCTGGAATTTCTGGCAGGTAGCCACTTCCCTGGGGTGAAATTTCAATCATCAAAATTGTACCTATAAAATCTGTTCACACAAAACAGATATCCAACCACATGTCGGGGTGTGGGCACAACTTCTCAGCTCAGTCTCTAAGACCTGACGTGGGTGGGGACACCATGAAATCAAATTGCCAAAGTAGGAACAGATCCTCTACATGGCTACATCTTGAAATCGAATTTCACAACATTCCCTCAAGAACTGTGCGTCGTGAGCTGACAGAAACGGCCACGAAGGCAAGCTGTTTGAGGAGCTCTGTGTGCCTAGGCTTGTGTCGGTCTGAGCAGCCTCACTGCAGGGAACACCAGTGTCACACAGGCATAACAGCCCTTTGTAACTACGCCTCCCTTTAATACGTCAAGCTCACAAAATTTTTTAACAGTGGAAGGAAGAAACTATTATTTTACAATGGCTCCTCCTAGCCTAAAGAATCAGATGGTCTAGAAAAGTAACAATATTGTAAGAATAACCCTATTGTGTTTCCTTCTTCCACAGTTTTGTGTCCTCTCTATTCTCCTCTCTTCAATATTTCCTACCAGTTTTGCCTCCTAACCACATGGAAATGCCAGAGCACCTTGGACAAGCCAGAAGCTAAGAAGGCCTCTTTCATCCCAGGGTTCAGGAACAGCTTCAACAGCTCTCAGTGGGAGAAGAAAATGGTGTAACACATTAAAGATCTATGAAAACAGGGATGACCCTTGTACATAATAGATGACCAAGAGAGATGTTTCATCAACATCCTCGTTTAAGATGAATCAGCAAGCCAAGGACGTGCTGTTTGAAATCAAGTACATGTATATGAGTGTCTATTTAATATACCTCCCTTGGTATAACCTTAGGAGTATATGAAGAGTGGGTTTAAAGTTAATTAATAAAGGGACAACTATGACATAAACCTCTGGGGGCACACAAAAGGAGTTATGCGAAACTACCTGTAAACATGTTGACCTTGATTAGGAATACAACCCCTTAGGCTCTGACATCCTTAGATCTTCTAACCTCATATACAGTAAAGAACAATGTTCTCATAGTCATTAAATACTAATGATGAGCAAATTAAAAGAACAGTAAGACCCAGCCACAATGAACAAATAATATTCCATTATTAAGATACCTATTCGTTACCATTGTTAAACTGAAACAGTTATTGCCTATTAGTGATAGAGTTAAGTAGAATTTTACTTTAATGCAGCAGAAGTCTCTTAAAATGTGGTTGATCAAAGAGATTTATAACCTTC
The DNA here is from genome assembly GCA_028451465.1 of Erethizon dorsatum. Classification (NCBI taxonomy): domain Eukaryota; kingdom Metazoa; phylum Chordata; class Mammalia; order Rodentia; family Erethizontidae; genus Erethizon; species Erethizon dorsatum. Next base: position 105,216,536 of record CM051822.1, read on the forward strand.
ACAGGAACTTCCCGCCTAGCACCCCGGCACAGTCTTTCTTTACCACTGCCATCTCCCAGTGAAGGCGCAGCCTCTCCGTCACTGATGTGGCTTCCACACCAGGATGTCTCTGTCCTGGAAAGCATTCCTGGTGACGTCTGCTGACTAGCAAGGATGGAGAACTTCAGGCTGCAACTTGAGCTGTCTTCGGCCTATAGAGCAGGTATTTCAGAGCTGATGGATGGACAGATGGGCCATGACTGTTAAACACCCTGGTTATCAAGTGAGAGAGATGTTCTCATAAAGTCCTTCCCCATTCTAATAGTCTTTCCAGTTATCTTTGTGCTGGGTAGGTAGGGATTCTGTCAACAAATGGTAGGATTAGAGGGCTTTTGTTTTGTTTTGTTTTGTTTTGTTTTGTTTTGAGACAGCATCTTGCTTTGTAGTCCAGCACAGCCTTGAACTATGTAGCCCAGGCTCGACTTGAACTCATGACAATCCTCCTGCCTCAGCCTCCCAAGCGCTGGGATTACAGGCATGTACCACCACATCCAGCTAGAGGGGGTTTTTGACCCTGAAATTTAATGAGAAACCATAGGCTGCAGGGCCTTGTTCCCTTAATAACCCTTACATACCCCAATACTGACATCTAAGGTTTACTGTCTGTAATCTCTCTCTGGAACCAAAAAGAAAGTAGAGCCCAATGTTTTAAAGGAAAAACATGGAATCATATTACAATGTTGTACTGAAAAAAGACCTTGGTGACCATCTGCCCTGATAGCTGATGTGATCAATGTCACCCAGAAAGGTTAAGTGATTTGATCAAGGCCACACAGCCAGGGGCCAGGATGCAGCTACCCTAAGTTTCCAGCTCCTTGAACACTGCTCTTTCAAACACTCCAGGCTGCCCTGTGAACTCTCCCATGGTAATTAAGTCAAAGTTCAAGATTTATGTGAGCCATGGACGCTGATGACTGCCAACTGTATTTTTATTGATGCAAAAATAAAAAATAAAATAGCCTGTTTCAACTCCTAGATTAAGTCTCACAAACTCCCTAAAGCCCCACTAAGGCCTCTGTCTTAAATCTATAATTAGGGCTTTTAAAAATATCACTAATCAGGACATTTGAATGCTTTGACCCCTGGTGGTGGGGGCAGGAGGGGGATGTCACTATCCTTGCAGTGGACCACAGTTCATCTGTTTTCAGTTTGGCATAAGCTAAGAGAAAACAAACCTCGCAAAGCATGGAAATAGAGTGAGGGTGTGATTATGAGGAGGTACATCTGTGGCCTTACTTAAGAAATCTCATTCAAACAGCTCATGGCATTCGATCAGAAACACATTTTTTTTTTTTTTTTTCAAAACCAGGCAAGTCACCCACAGTGAAATGTCTCGAGTCCACTGGAAGGCCAGTTACCCCATGGGAATTCCCAGCATCTGCCTTCAAAGGAAAACCCTGCAGCCAATGGCTGTGCGCCTCCACTGGGGTGGGGGCGGGGTGCTGAGAAGGCAAAGCTGTTCAATAGAAACGTCACCAGTGTTTGTGATAAAACACCCTAACTAACTTCTTGATGAAGCTTTCACTGTGAAGAACTTCCAAAACCATAGGAGGCCTGAGTGCTTTGGCAGTTTTGTTTTGGTTTGGTTTGGTTTGGTTTTGTGTTTGTCCTTTTCACTTCCCCGAAATGTTGACACAACTAAGAATTCTGCATTCACCAACTTAGATAATATCTCTACCAAGTAAAAATCCCAATTAGAACAGAGGTAGCTAAAACCTATTATCATCAGTAGATTAATCAATGAAATAAGCTTGGACTCTTGGGATCTCAGGCTAAGTACTTTTTTTCCCTATTTATGTCCCCCCAAAATAATTTGCCTTTCTCTCTGACATGGAGTATGGGATATCTGCAGGTCTCAACAGGAATGAAACCAAAATAAAAAATCACCCTGTCTCTCTTTCTCTCTCTCTCCCTCTCTCTCTTCCTCTCTCCTCCAGACAGAACCTGGCCAGCACCAAGAATCGTGATGCAGCCATCTTCCTATCATCTCCTCTACTTCAGCAACAGAACTAAACTTTGTTAATCATGATCTTCTCAAGACCTAAGTCTCAGGCTCTTCAGAAACATTATCACTAAACATAAACTGAAGGTAATAAAAACCTCTGAAATAAAGAAGCATGCCATGTCTACCTACTTCGCTGCCAGATAACCCATCAAGATATCTAGTACCTAGGGAAGGAAAGGACTAGTTAAATTACACTTTCCTATGGTAAAGCATAAATTCTGAACCTTCCAAAATCCTCAACCTGGATGTGTTTCAAAAATCAGCATTTGAAATTGTAACCTTCTAGTCAGTGAAAATGTGTTTCACTGAAGGGCATGTGTAGCTTCAGAATTTCCTGCCAGCCAGGCTTGTAATGACATCACAGGATTGCTCTGCTTGGGGAAACGTCTACTGCTGGCAAGTGTGAGGTCATCAGTCAGTCAGCCGCTAAATTATGACCGAAGAATGCCCTTTATATCTGTGAACTTGACTTGGGGGGATTGGCCAGATCCACCAAATCAGCCCATTTCGGGGTCTTCTATGCATGTGCAATAGGATGTTATTAGATGCTAAGGAGACTCAGCCAAAAACATGTATACACGCTTCAGCAGTTTGGCATACTAATACATGTCTGGAAGCTAATGGCCACCAATTTGAGCACCTCTTATAATTGTATTAATCTCATGATGTCTCAATAAATTTAGTTTTTCTTTCCCTGATGTATATGCTTTTGTGGCAGACTCTGTATTTTAAAGAGTCTTATGTTCAGTAAGTTTGGAAAAGCCTGAAAAAGGCAAAATTAAATAGTTGTTTTTCTGTAGAACGCCTCAGAGGTTGTACTAAGCTGTTGGACACTATATATCTCCAAGAAAGGGTCACATTGCATGCAGTGTTTCCCAAATTTATTTCAAAATAAAAACTCACTTTTGATGGTGTATTATTCTGAAATAGGGTACCAAGGAGTATTCTTTGAGAAACACCAGCTTACTTTCTTCATGTACAGACCAGACCTGAACACTGCCATGCCATTTTTAATAAGATCCATAAACAATGTCTGCAAGGCCTATAATTTCACAAAATACCCATTCAACATTTTTGAGGGTTCTTGCCCTCAAAAAATGAGCAGTCTACTGAGAAAGACAGGCCTGAGATACTAGGTCATGTTGCACATAATACAATAAAAAACAACGTGTGAATGCTCAAAACAAGCCACTTGTTCTGCCTGTATGAACCAGGAGGTCTGTCGGTGAGGATGGGTTAAGAGTTAAGAGGAGGGCCAGTGATATAGCTCAGTGGCAAAAGCACCTGCCTAGCAAGTGCAAGGTCCTGAGTTCGACTCCTGGTACCCGCATATTAAAAAAAAAAGAGTTAAGAGCAACATGATTACTGCAGAATATTTCCACAAAAGTCACACAAGACTTTGATACTAATAGATATTAGTTTCTTGGCCAAAATTAGGCAATCCTACCTTAATTTCTCATTCTTTCTTTCTTCCTTTCCTTCCTTTAACTTTCCTGTTCTCCTTCCCCTTCCCAGTTAGTGCTGGCATTAAACCTGGGGCCTCATCTCAATTCTTGATGTTATCTTTGCCATTGTATTTGGCTACCACGCTTTCTATACTCTATACAGAATCTAAGAAGATCTATACCTGGCAGATAAGTTTGCCTTCTTATTTGTAACCACCACAATTAGATAGACAGCAATCTAGCATCAGCAAAAGGAATACCTCCAATAAGTTTTTTCGAGCTGGAAGATACAGAACTAAATATGCAATGTCATATTCCAGAAGAGAAAAAAATCTCCCCAGCAAAGCCCCCCAAAAATGTCACTGCTAGCCCAGGCTCACCAGAGCATCATTTGTTAACCTTCCTAAAGAGGAACATTCAAGTACACTCCAGCGGCATTTCCAGACAATCAGAAGGCACCAAAGGAATCAATGTGGACACATGGGTGTTTCCAGGTGGTTGAAAATGCAAAGAATTCGGTGCTTCTGCAATTTTCCCTATTAATCAGGTCAGGCATTTGACACTTGAGGTGGCAAAAAATTGTTTTAATGGCAACATCCCCTTTCCTGCCTTGCCAATTACCCCACCGTGGCATTCCTATGTTCACACAGGCCACAGCTGCTTAATCTCAGCGGCCCCAGGCTCCACCTGTGAATCAGACCAGCCTAATCACACTAACAGATGGCAGAGGCCAAGCAGCCAGCTAAGAACTGCTATCACTTTAAATAGCATCTAATGTTTCACAGGCACCAAACAGAGGCACCTCCCGACAGCAGTATCTCCCTGGTACAGCTAACACTAGCCCTTAATCACGGCAGAGCACTCATTTCAGGACAGAGTTGGTGTCATTCGAGAGCTAATTACAAAAAGCCCTGCTTGCAAGGTGAAAGCATGGCAAGTGCACTACGGGCTGGCAATCGTAACATGCAGCACTCTTCAGCCTGGCCCTTCTACACAGCACAGGCAGTCAGGCTGGTGGCCACCATGCAAACCCAGAGTACACTGCCGACCAGCCTTCTGAGTCAGCAGAGAGCGATGCCCTCCACTTAGCCTGGTGGGTACATAACCTATACCTGCCTCACATTCCATCACTTACTGTGGGTTCTCCATGTGTTCCCAGGCAGGGCACGTGACCACCAGGACAGCCAAACCAAGGGCAATGGCACCCACACGCGTCACTTAAGAGCTATAAACAACTATGCAAACATTCTCACTCTGCCCCCAGCATGACCCTGGGACACCCATAGGCAACAGCCCAATGCAAAGCTCTGCCTTCAGTCACTGAGTCACAGCTTTCAGAGTAACTGCTCTGCCCACCTTCTCAGGTGACTGGAGGTGTGGACTGAGCCAGCAGGCAACACAGAGTCTGTCAGAACAGGCCCTCAACTCCTCTGCCTCCAGCTTTGTGCCAGAGATGAAGTAAAGATGCAAGCAACATGCTCTGCCATACGAGTGTTTAATTATTATCAATAATAGCCCCTTCAGAAGCTGGCTCAAATCACAGAAAACACATTCACTCCCCTCATCACCCACTGTTCTGTGGACAAGATGGCCAATGGTAAACCCTCATTCAGGGCACGTCCTTGAGTCAATGTTTCTCACACTTTAGTTACTCCTGGTTTCTGCTCAGTGGGTCTGAGAATTGTAATTTCTAACAAGTTGCCAGGTGATGCTGATGCAGCCCACCCAGAGGCAGCACTTTGCAAACCTCCACTCCAACCTTCTTCTTGCCAAAAAGTAAAAGCTACCTAAATCAATGTATTTCCATTTTTGTCCAGGCTACTAAGAAACTCAGGGACAAATCTGTCTTTAACACATTTATCCCAGGTATCTAGTAACATCTATCTTCTAAGAAACAATAATGAAAATGGAGGCAGGTGATTAAGAGATGGAGGCAGGAAGGTGAGTGGGGAGGGGAAGGGAAAAGAGAATAAAAAAGAATCGAGATGTGTTAAGTGCATGTCCCTACTCCCTAAGATGTAAACTCCACGTATACCAAATGTTCACTAATATAAAAAAAAAAAGCCCTGGGGCTATATAATTATTTTTTCCACAAGCGGTGCAGAAGCAACTGGACATCCACAGATTAAAAAAAAAAATCTAGACATAGAACCTACAAAACTTACTTAAAATTGATCACAATTGTGATCTAATTTAAAACAAACTGTAAAACTCCCCTGAGCCAACACGGAGGTGACCTTGGATTTGCCGAAGTCTTTTCAGATGTGACACAAATGGCACAACCCATGAAAGAACTCATAAACTGGACTTGACATAAATTAAAAATTTTGCTCTGTGAAAGACAGTGTCAAAAAAATGAAAAGACAAGCCACAGACCAGGGGAAATATTTTCCAAAAACAAAGGACTGTACCCAAAATATACAAAGAACTCTTACAATTCATTAACAAGAACACAACCCACTTAAAAAATGAGCCAAAGGCCTTAACAGACACTCACCAAAGAAGACACGCAGCATGAGTGCCTGCTAATGCAATCGAGCAGATAAAAAGACTGTTACACATCATCTGTCAGGAGGAAATGCAAATTAAAACAAGGAGATACCACTATACACCTACTCTAATGGCCAAACTCCAGAACACTGACAATGCCAAACACTGGGGAGGATAAGGAGCCATAGGTACTTACTCATTGCTGGTGGGAATGCAAAATTGTACAGCTACTTTGGAAAGCAGGTTGGTGGCTCCCTACAAATCTGAACATACCCTTACCATATCACTAAATAATCATACTCCTTGGAATCTACCTGGAAGAGTCCAAAACTTACAACTAAACAAAAACCTGTACACAGATGTTTGCAGCAGCTTTATTCATAATTACTAAAACTTAGAAGAAACCAAGGAGTCCTTTAAAGTAGTTAAATTGTGCTACATACAGACAATAGAATAGTACTGAGTACTAAAAAGAAATCAGCTTTTATGAAAACCAAAGAGGAAACTTAAATACATACTACTAAATGGAAGAAGCCAGTCTGAAAAGGCTACGCAGCCTATGATTCCAACTGTATGACATTCTAGAAGGTAAACCTCTGGAGACCGTAAGTAGATCAGCGGTTGCCAAGGCTTGGTAGCAAGGAAGACGTGAATAAGGGGAGCACAGGAGATTTGCAGCTAGTGAAAACTGCTCTGTACAGTACTGCAATGGTGGCTACAGGTCATTATACATTTGTCCAAACCCACAGAAAGTACGTCACCAAGAATGAACCCAGTGTAAATGATGAAGTTTGGGCGATTACACTGTGCGAACATAGGTTCATTACCTGTACCAGATACACCACAGCCCCGCGAGGATGCTGACAGCGGGAGAGGCTGTCCACATGCGAGGCAAGAAGTTACGGGAAATCTCTGGACCTCCCCTTAATGTTGCTATAAATCTCAAACTGATCTTAAAAAGTCTATTTTAAAAACCCTGTGCCTATTTTAATAACTAATGTAGGCCTTGTTTAAATGTACTTAACTAACAAAAATCCTTTTGAGAAAATGTAGAATACGCCACATAAGCACAGAACCCCAGTGACCAATGTGCCATCCCTGCAGGAAAATTCCAGTCATGTCATTGGTGAATGTGACCAAAGCTGTATTTTATTTCCCTTATGGAGCAAGCATTCATAGGCACTCTTCTGACTGCTGTACAAATATTAACTCATTTAATTCTCCTAACAACCCAGAAAGTATTACTATTTCCATCTTACAGTTTAAGAAACAAAAATGAGAAAAGAAGGATAAAAGGGGGAAGGGGAATGGAAGGAAGGGAAAAGAAAAAAAAAATGAGAAAAGAAGGATAAAATGGAAACAAAGCTTTGTAAATAAGGAGGGGGAGAGGGATTGAAGGGAGGGCAGGGGAATGGGAAAAAAAGAGGTACCAAGATACATCATGTACAGGTACAAATTCCCTATGATGAATGTGATCAATATGTATATCTAAATTGTACCAATACACTTAATAATAGTAATAATAATAAAAAGAAACAAGCACAGAAGTTAAATGAGCAACTGAGAAGTGGTGAAGTAGGACCCAAACCCAGGCTACCCAGCTCCAAGAGGCCAGCCACTTTCTTATCCACTAAGGAAACAACCTCCCAAGTGTTAGTGCTCAGCATTAACTGCCTTAAGATAAACAAACAACCTTAGGCCCCTTCCCCACTCCTGTCTACAAGGCAAGGAATACTTTCCTTATTTCTGCTTACATGGGGCACATGTTTTAGAAGGCCAGGTTTCTTCAGCCTCAGCTGACATTTTGGACAAGATAATTTTCTGTCACAAGAGCTAAGCTGTACATTGTAAGATACTGTATTCACCAGCAGCATTCTTGGTCTCTGGCTGTGAGATTTCACTGGTACCCTCCCCAAATGTGACAGCCAGATATTGCCAAATGTTCTAGAGGAGCAGGGGTAGGCAATTAACCATGGTCAAGAACCACTGGGTTAAGCCAAGCACAATCAGTAGTTATGAAGAAAACCAGGATGGTACATGGTCCTACTAGTTTTATGTCTCCAAACAGTAAAAAACCAAAGGGAAAAAGGAAAACCAAGGAAAGAAAAGTAGTAATTGTTTGAACAGAGTGACACGAGAAGAAAAGACAAGCAGTAGAAAAGGATGGCCAGCAGCACTGGTTTATTCGTCAGTTTGAAAGTTGGGACAGTAGAAACAGCGGGGAACTACAAGGGCCACGGGACACAACATGGTGCCGAAGAGTTGACAGGAAGACAGGTGACAGCCAGGACTCTTGGGGACCTTCAGAGGTGGGCAGTTACTTACTCTTGTTGTTACTGTTCTCACTGACAAAATCTTCAGAGCCATCTGTGTCGTCCTCATCATCTCCGGATGAGATGGCATCTGTGTAAGAAAAGAGCATATCCATGGATGTGCTTTTGCAAAGTCAAAGTTTGTGATTATCTACAACTAAGCCAGCCTTTCTCTAAAGTGAATTCGACAACTCAGGAGCCCAGAAGGAAATTCTCAGACCACGTTTAGCTAAGATGGTTTTAATGGTTTAAAGTGTCTCTCCGTGATGACAGTTGGTCTCTAGTATGATTCTCAATGTTTTCTGCTTTCACATTATTTAAATATGCTATAAAATTGAATATACTGGAACTGGATTTTAAGCTTCAAACAGATTCAAGTCTCCAACAAATTTACTGACTCTGTCATAGTAAAAAAAAAAAAAAATTTTTCCAACAAAACTTTTTAGCATTTGGATCCCTCTCAGGAACAGAATTAGTCCTTAACAAGACCTAGCCCCTCTGTGGCCCTTCTGATAGTCACCTAGTTACCTGAAAGCAGAACTTTAAACTCCTCACTAAGGGGGCCTGTTTGGTGCCTCTCACTGCATGGGAGGAAAGTTGAGGAGAGAAACTCAAATTTTAATAAAAGAATCAGAAATCTGGAGCTTTCAAATTTCAATCCTATATTCTAAATGCCAAGGATATTGGTGACGTGGAGGAAAAAAAAAGATTCTGATTTTACATAAAAAGTGTTCCGTCTTAAAAAGACAATGTTACTTTGCACGTGAGATCGCTGCCATTTGTAATGATGAGCTTCTCTGGTGCATCAGAATCCACAGAAGAATTTCAAATTAGATCAGGATCAGCTCGGTGTGTAGTACACACCTACAGTCCCAGCTATTTGGGAGGCTGAGACAGAAGGATCACTTAAGCCCAGGAGTTTGGGACCTGGGTAGCAAAACAGCAATACCCCATTTTAAAAATAATTAATTAGAAATAAAAAAGATGAATAACAAACTCCAAGGTTATGTGTCTCACAGCCAAGTGGCAATGTCTCACTATGACTTCACTTGGCTAAAAAAATTCCACACAGAAAATGACTACAGAGAAGAAAGAGTGTAACACTCGCAGGCCAACTCACCTGTGATATTCACCATGAAGTACCAAGTTTCACTGTCTACAGTCCTAGAGGCAGTACAAGCATAGAGGCCGGAGTCTCTAGGTGTGGCGCCTTTTATCTGCAAGTATTCCCCAATAAGCACTGTCCTATTGTTGGGCCCCAAGTGTACCCCATCCTTAGTCCAACTGATCAGGGCGGCATCTTTCAACAGGCAGCGCAATTCTAGCGACTCCCCTGGCGCAGCCACGTAAACTTCTGGTTGAGAGATTTGGTATTTGGTTGGTGGCTCTGCAGAAAGGTGGGAGAGAGAAGACAGAGACAGATGGGAAGGAGGGAGAGGAGAGAATGTCCAACAAAGGTCAGTGGAGGCCCATTCATTCCCAGGAGAAGCTGTTCTAGTTTTGCAAATGGCCCCAGGAGACATCTATCTCTCCCTGCACCCCAGGACACCGGGACACAGCCCTCTCTTATAGGGTAGATTTGAGCATCACAACAGCCAGTGGAGGAAGCACCCTCAAAACCTGCCCTGCCTTGGTGTCCACATACTGTTTTGCTTTAAAATCAAACTGAAACCCAGTATGGAAGGACATTCCGCAAGCAAATATTTAAGTCGATTGCCAAACAAAAGCCTTCTTGATCGTAACACCTGGGAAATCCCATTACTGTGGAACTTCTTATTTGTAAAAACATTCAGTCTTACAAATTCGTTCATTCATCATGAATGTATGTGTGTGCCTCACACACATCTAATTATTTGTGCTATACTTGGTCTGTTTTCACAAAGTCAAGTTGCTTAAAACGAAATGTCTCAAATGCAAGGGAAAAGAATGTATCCTTCCACAAACTATTTCTTTGTCAGAAGTTGTCATGAGCCCCCAGGATTAGATCAGTACTGTGCGGGTCGGGAGACTTAATTATGTTCTGGGTGAGCTGGAACATGCTGTTTTGTTTTGTCTTTTTCCTTCAAAATGATAAAAGCCTAGAGGCCCTAACACAACAAAACAAAAACAAAAACAAAACAGCAAAATGTCATGACAGCTGAGAAGCAGTCTCCGTGTATGCAAACAAATCTTGTAACAATGCCAAGTGCTGCACACCCCTCACTCCACAAAACAGAGCCAGCGCCACCCTGCCCACCAAACCCACCACACACATCCAGGGATCCTCAGCCTCTCCGTATCCTGTGCCTTTCTCATCTTTATCCTTCCTTCTTCTCTTTCCTGCTGAAACTAACTCATCCTCTGAGGCAAATCCAGCAATGCCATCCATGACGAGCAACCCTGCATCAGTCACCTGGCCATAAGTGACTCCTCTCAGTCTACATTTGCCTGCTTCGCCAGCTTTAGGATGTACATATTTCTTAAGAGTGTGTCCTGTCTCCCCAAGGAGACACCAAGTTCCCAGAATAAGGGCTTAGATCTTGTAGGTCTTTGTGTCCCCCTACCTTCATCCAGAGCATATTCAAGCACACACAGGAAAGGTGGCCACATTGAATATCATCACAATCCCCAAATATGCAGGGCAGGATGGGAACCAAGAAGATCCAACCCACACAACTGCTCCAAAAAGAGGTGGGAGGAGGCCATTGGCCTTTAAGAAGAACAGCCAGAGCTGCTGGCTAGGGTGTCCACAAGGGTCTGTGAAACACGCTTTCATCTCTACAGGGAGAGCCGTGAATGGTACGCAGAGTCTCAGGCCCAGAAAACACAAACAAAGCTTCCTTCCTGCACTGGGCTGGCTCCAAATCTGGGCAGCATCACAAGGCAATTGTTTTGCCCAGAGCCCACTCAAAGGACAAATCACCCACATGATTCAAATAAAGTCAATTCATGTTCCAATCCCACTATTTAAGAAGCATCTGGCCCAAGAAATCCCACCCCTCACCACCAGCCAACACAGGGGTCCCAGGACACCCAAAGGGGGCCCCTCCAAAGACACACAAGCCAAGAGCTCAGCTGTTAAGCAGCACACGAACACAAAGAGATAACCACACAAAAGAAAATAGGAATCTGACTGAACATGGACAAATACCCCCCCAAAACAAGGACTGCAAGAAGGTCCCAACTGGCAGGCAGGTTATGTTTCAACTATTTATTGAACACCTACCACAGGCAAACCTTTGTGCTAGATACTCAGGAATCAACAGGAGATAAGACAAAGTCCCTGTCCTTGTGGAGCTTCCATTGTGGTGGGGGTGACAAGACATAGAAAATCTACAAAAAAATATAAAATGTGTGAGGGGTCTTAAGTAGCAGAAAGAAGAACACAGCAAGACAGGGGCCCACCCAGAAATGGTGGGCAAGGGCTTAGTCTATAGCAGGAGCTGGCAAACCGTGGCCCAGGGGCCAAACCAGCCACAGCTTGCTTTTGTAAACATGGTTTTCTTGGAGCACTGCCATACTCACTCACTTACATATTGTCTGGGGCTGCTTTTGTGTTATAAGGGCAGAGTTGAGTAGTTGCAACACAGACCCTATGGCCTGCAAGGATGAAAACATCTACAGTCTTGCCTTTAAGAAAGCTTTGGCCCCTATGGTATGAGATAATCACAGAAGGCTCTTCTCTCAACGCAACCATTTGGGCTAAGAAGCGAAGGACAAAGTAAAGTTAGAAAACTTGGTTGAAGACTCTCAAATCAGGTCTCCCAAGGCAGTTTAAATCAGGAAGCAGCCAAATTGACCAACGGAAATAGTTTGAACTCTGGATCCTAAAAAGAAGAGAGAAAGGAAGAGAAATATAGGTGGAGAGGAAAGAGAATTCAGTTTGGCCCGAAATCTCAGACTGTCTGCATGTGGAAACTCCCTGCATCCTACAGTCACTGATTCATACAACATCAAAACTGATGGAGCCCCAAAGGCTATTCAGTCCAATCTCTTTTTCAGCTGCATAAAGCAAGGATCTATGTCATCTGGCTCCCATGTCTTCAATAATTACTGAGACAGCACCCACAATGTTAGAAGGAATTTACATTGAATCATCCTTGGTCATAAATAATCAGTATTTATTATGACCACATGACATGATCAGCAAGTCATCAAGAATGTTCTGGAATTTGCTTTCCTCCGCCAAATTGATCATCAAGGATTATGGAGCAAGGAAACAGCTGGAGTGAAGCAGCAAAGCTTCCTTCCCTGAAAGGGGAGATGACTGGGATCCTCCCAGCCCATCTGCTTCTGTCCTGCCCCTATGGTAAACAGAAGCCATGTCTCTATACCAGTGATGGTGAACTTTTTAGAGCTTTCAACGATACAAACCACCCACTGTGGCATGCATCCCATGGATTCGCGACCACTGCCCTGTACCATGCAGCAGAATGGTCTTAAATTACATTAAGAAAAAAGAGCGCAAAGCAAGCCAGTTGCAACTATGATGCAGAAATAGCTCTCTCCTGACAAAGGTAAACTAACTTCTGTTTTAAAGGTGTTTTCAATGAGAATTCCTTTCCTCATAGGAAATCAATAAAACACAAAGTCCTGCAAAAACAGGGTATCTGAGTTGTTGGATCAATGCCACCAAAAATACACCACCACCTGCCAGTTGAACCAGCAGGAGCACAGGACGTAAGGAAACATGGACAGGGTTGCGACATGTTCAGGGCTAGACACAAATGTTTAGTAACAGGGTGCTGCCCCGAATGCAAGAGGGTAATGCCCCTAGTTAAAGGTCCTTTCCATCCTACCTAAACTCTCAACTGCAGGTTCCTCAAATGGTGAAGAGCAGGAATAACCAAACATTCCGGTATTATTTGTGAGGCTCCAAAGAACCAAACAATGTGAACTTCATCTTCCAACACTGCCCATTCAGTTGATAATGGTCACCGTCCCTGTGATTCTCCAAAGCTGAAGGTGTTCACCATGATTTTGAGCACCACTGTGGTTAGAGGACAATCAGAGGGCATCTCAATATACAAAACATTTTTACTGATGCCTTCCCATCTCAACGGGCAGTGACAATGACTTCAGGAACTAAAAATAGATCTTGTCTCCAGTGAAACCAAGGCAAAACTGTCATCCAATTTTCCAATGAGATGATAAGCTTCAAGGAGAGTAAAATATCTTCCCCAAATGCATCAGTAAAATAGCGATGTTCATCCATAAAAATCAAGGCATCCCAATTTCAAAGTCTCTAAGCAACAAAGGCTGTCTTGGTGAACTCAGAAAGCACAGGGACTCCTCCCTCCCAAGCCGTCATTTCACAAAAGGCCCTGCTTGGGGGTAAGTAGCATCTACAGTAAATAACGCAGCCACACACATCTCAGCCTGTCTTTGAGGTCTTGAAGCACATGCTAGGGAGGAGGGAGAAAGGGGTGAACAAAAGCAAATGAACGAGGGCCGGTGGGATGGCTCAGCGGCTTAAGCGCCTGCCCGGCAAGCGCGAGGGCCCAAGTTCGACTCCCGGAACCCACATATGAAAAAAGGGCCGGTGATATCGCTCAGCGGCACGGGCGCCTCCTGGCGCGCGAGGTCCTGAGGTCGACCCCCCCGGTACCCACAAAAAAAAAGCAAATGAACGAGAAGCAAGGCGGGGAGAGGTTGAAACAACAAGGAAGAAAGGGAGGAACAACTGAAGGGTAGTAAGTAGGAGAGCACAAGGAGGGTGCGGGACCACAATGTGGAGGACAGAGTGACAACCAATCCCCTCCCAGGCCACCCAGTATCCCCCTGATCCAGCTTGCAGGTCCCTGATGCGCACGTCAGAGCTGTTTTGAGCCAGCGTGCCAAGAATATGGTGCCCACACAGCTGGCTCTGGCTCTGTCCTGCCCCATCCTGTTGGCCATTTGGTTTCCCAGGGGCTGTGGCTTCTCCTCTGTGTTTTGTGGGGCTTTTTGGCTTTTTTTGTTTTTGTTTTTTTGAGACAGGGTCTCACCATGTAGTTCAGACCAGCCTTGAACTCATTATGTAGCCCAGGCTGGCCTTGAACTCGTGGCCATCCTCCTGTCTCAGCCTCCCAAATGCTGGGATTATAGGTGTGTACCAGCACACCCAGCTCGCCTCTGTGTCTGAACACCTCAGGTAGCTCAGAGCTGCCCCCTGCAAACATCACTTATGTATCCTGTGACTGCATCTCCAAGTCACACCTCCCACTGTCCTGGGAGGGGCCAAGACTGTCTGCTGATTCCTCTACAACAGGCATGCTGCACCCACCCACCCCCACCTTCCTTCCCCACCTCCCCCGAGCTTCACAGCCTGCTCTGTGCAACACAACAGCTGACATGGGGCAAAGACCTTCCCGAGAACTCTAAACAGTGATACTAACATTTCCTGGATTCAGTGTTTCTGATGCTGCAGCACACTGTTCACCTGGCCCCTCCCCTGCTCCTGCCAGAGCACTCAGGAGAAGGTTCCAGAAGCCACCCTGCTGTGCACCAAATGCTCCTGCAGAGGTTTCCACAGAAAGAAAATACGTTACCATTATATAAACCTATATTCAAAAAGAAACAAGCAAGCTGGGACACACACCCACTAGTGCTGGACACTCTTCGTCATGTTACCTAAAATTGCTGAACAAACAAGGTGCCCAGTTTACTTTCTGGGCAGGCTCACTCGCTTCTCCCTACCGCCCCACGAGGCGGGCAGGTGCTGTGCTGCACAGACATTTGGCTGCAGCCATGTGCATTTTCTCCTAGGGTTACACACTTGAGAAGCATCGGCAGCATATTACACATCAGGCAGCTTCCCAAAAAAATGACTACTATGACAGTCAAAAAATGCAAGAGAAGGGTACTTCCACAGCTAGCCAACAAGTGAAGGGTAGGAACAGCAGTGGTCATCTGCGCATAGCCTACCCTGCACTGTCCTGATCTCTGGGTGCGACATCACACTGATGTCACCATCAACAAGCTGCAAGAGTTTGCCTCTCTGTAAGTAAACAAAGGGAACAATCCTTGCCATATCTTGGATGTAGCCAGAAAAGCAGAATCCTGTAAAATATCAGAAAAGGCTGTGACTTATGCGGCTTCATCATGCACATCCAGCTGAAGTCATCACCAACGTCGTCAAGAAGGCCGTCTTGAGACACCGAAGCAGCTAGAGAGTTTGCAAACAGTTAGCTGCTTCAGGTAACACTTTATGTTGCCAAGCCAGCGATAGCAGCACTTCAGACTGTCACTTTTTATAATGTTTGCCTATAAACTTTTCCCGTGTGGTTTCTGAAATGGTGCCCAAATGCAAACAGAGAACAGATGGGAAGGCTGAGTCTTGCCCTGTCCAATCATTGCATGGAGAATTCACGACAGATCTAAACTGCTCAGGAAGAAAAAAACAGTTTATGCCAATGGGACAACAAACTAAACTACGTTTCACAAATGCAGCCATTTCTGGGGTGTCCTCAGAATGGCGCCTTTTCAAATGTGTAGAATATGATCCCAGTTTCGAGGATGCAGTGGGGTGGCCTTGAAATGTGCCCCCCTGAGGGTCCCTCCTCTCAGAAAGTCAGGGGTGTCTAATCCTTAAACAAATTCCCCCAGAAAGAGGAAGAAAGGGAGAAGCAAAAAGAAATTTCTAGACAGATTCCTCGGGGAGAAAAGGAAGAAAAAGAAGGGGAGAAAGGAGAGGAGAGGTGAGGAAAAGAGAGGAGGGGACAGGAGGAGAGAGAAAGAGGGGAAGAGAAAGGGAGGAGAAGGAAGGAAAGATAGGGAAGAGACAAAAGAGGAGAGGAGACAAGGATGAGGGGAGGAAGAGGCACCCTGCAGTAGGCGAGGCCTGTTAGGGACGGCAGTGGTGGCACCAAAGCTCTCCAGGCCCTATGGGAACTGTAGCAGGAGCATCTGGGGCAAGAGTAGCAAAATGGCCTCAAGTTCCTGGTGCCCTCCCAGACATTCTACCACCTAACACAGGACAAATAAACATCACAGCTGCCAGACTGCCCGAAGTCTTGACAGAGAAACACGTGGATCGAGCTGCAAATGTCACTGCAAAGTCACAGCACATGAAGCACCGGGCAGGTGAGCGGCAGGGTGTCTCTGTTCCAGTAACCCCACACGGCCCCCCTAGCCTTTAAGATGGCCTGGAGCAGGCACACCATGGTCCTGGGGAGAAGTTTTTTAGTCAACCGGAACCCAAATGTCCCTCCACGTTCACGTGAACGGAACACAGAAAGCCTCACACTGCACTCCTGAAATATTTTTTGCAACTGCAAATCAAAGGAGTGCAAACAGAAAGACAGATAGACAGACACCTGGCATATCTAGCCTGCCCTATTAGAAACTCATTTAACAAGATCAGAGCTTTGAAAGAGCACAACCCTCCTTGTTTATGGCACAGTCTGTGTGGAGTTGGCACCAGAACTTAGCAGAAAAATGAGGCAGTGGGGTCCCCAGGATGAAGTCAGAAAGGACCACCTCTGGTGGCCTACCACAAGGGCTCAGTACACAAACAGCACCCACAGAGCTGCCTGCTTCAGCTCAGCCACCTTCAAAGCTTCCCCTTTACAAGAACTGACTTGTAAGAAGACAAAATCCTGACATCAAATGGAGGCCTTATAAGGCATAGGCACTACGTGTTCTGGGGGAGAGGGGAGACGAGAGAAATACTCAGCACGGTAAGAAGACGCAAGTTCTGGACATTAGGAAATACTGCCAGCATGATAATGGGGAACCAAAAGAAGTCAACACAATGAAAAGTAGGCAAGGGAACAGGCTGCAAGCCTTTCTCTTCCCAACTGTCAGGGCATCCTACAGACGTGTCAGGACTGAGAACGCCCCCCCGGGGTCACGGGTCTCTCACAACCACTAATAGCTACCTCTGCAGCAGGAGCTTGACAGCTCCAGAACTCTGGGCTGGCTCACATGCCACATGATTAGATGGCTAATGGCTAATGTTTCCAAGACGGTAACCATTAAAAACTATATATTTAGCCACACCCCTAATAATTTAGATCTGTCTTTAAGAAACAGGGTGAACAGCCCTCTGCATTTGAAAGAAATAATGTTGGTACCCATGAGAAAGTAAAAATATAGAGAGAGTAAAGGGCCTAAGATCTCACTCATTGAGGAGTGACTCACCCAACCATCCAATAATTGGAACCAAAGTAGAAACTTCACTCCCTCTTCTGTCAGTATCCCTCTCCTTCCCCATCCTGATGTTTTAGGCAGCTAATGACAGTATTCCAGGCACAAAGACATGGTTTCCCTGCTGGTCACAAGCAGCACGCTCAACTCTTACATATCCAGAGATCAAAACTCCCCCCAGAGTATGGAGTCAGTAGCACCTGCATAAAATGACTAGATATTGATGGCTTTGCTTGAGCAGGAACTTCAAATTAGATCCTTTGTTCAGAAAGCATTTCCCAGAGAGGCAGGCCATTAGGTTCTACAGCACCCAGGAAGCAGAAACTTGTGCTACAGGTTACTCTCCTAGCTCAGAGGCACAAAGAGTCCGTGTGGGCCTCAGGCCTCCTGCCTCCTGAAAATGCACTTGCAGAGAAAGCTGGTGCTTCTTAAGGTCTGCAGGGCTTTTAGGCCACTCTGCAGATCAAAAGCCACCAGGAAACCTCGCTTGTGACCAGCAGGACCAGATTTGGCTCTCCCTGCACCACCGCATCAGGAAGGACATGTGGGGCTCCCAAAGAAGTGAAGGAATGAAAAGGACACGTGTCCCTCAGGTCAAGAGTAGCCTCACTGAGGCGCTGTCCTGGAAAATGAACATACATCATTACCTCAAGCCCCAGATGCCCCTCTCCCTCAGACCATGGCTTGCCTGTACGAAAAGGCACTGTTCCCATGCTGCATGCTGCTACTCTGCTTGGCAGGCTCCTATTCAGCCTTCAAGGCCCAAACACCTCCTTGAGGAAATGTTCTCTAACTCCTATGAAGATACACTGCATTGCTCCCATTCTGTTTATCATTGTAGAATGTGCAATAGCCAAACACAGCTGCCTCCCGCACTCACTCCATCCACCCAGTGGCCATACAATGGGCTTCCTAGGGGAGATCAATGCAGTACTTCTCAGATGTTATTGCGCATGATGACCACCTTCCCAGGCCCTGCCACCAGAGACCCTGGGTCAGCAGGCTTGGCCTAGAAGCTGAGACTCCAGGTAGTCCCCCCAGATACCCAGGCAAGGTTGATACTGCTGGTCCAAGTCCCATGACATCCCAGGACAACAGTCTGAGAGCCACTTCTGCAGGTAACTGAATGTGGACAACTGAGCCTTAGTCCTAGTTTCCAAGACAGAGACACTTCCAAGCCTACCCGCCACTGGCCAAGGTCAGCACAAGGACAAAGCCCAAGGCTGGCTAGGCCTATGTACACCCCGAGTGAGGCACACACCTGGGAGAAAGCAGCCCTCCACTGGGGCATCAGGACTGTCCCTGCCCATGCTCTGCACCATACTGGTTCCTGCCCAGATTACAGCTTGATACCAAAAGTCAGCAGACCGCATTGTCCAGCCCCATGAGAGCTGCAATTGCATTCCTCTTTCTTCAAAACGAGGTTTTCTTTCAAATGAACAAGTCTGTCACACCATATAAAAGTTACCCCCCTTACCACTGTGTTAATCTGACTGAGAAAGGAGGTTATCTTGGATGTGGCAGTGGCAGGTAGGAGTGTAAGAAAGAGATGGGTCCATCTTCCTGTGCGGTACAATCAGTAAGATATATGGGGCTGAAGAATGTTGGGTAGTGGGGATAAGCTCACGGTTTTTAGTTTGGACAAATGTAGTTATGGTGAAAGAACAGTTGGGGAAAGATTTAAGGACATTGTCCAAAGAAGGTTTGAAGTGAGAGGCAGTGGATATAAAGAAGTAAAAACAAGAAGGGCCTTGCAAATAAGACAAAAACAAAGGAATTAATAGTCCATATAATTTGCAGAACCTGAAAGATTAGTCTCCTGGCCTTTATCTGTAACATATAGTTTTGTAATGTTTAAGAAACAAAACCAAAAGTAGGTTTGGTGGCTGACTAGAACATGTGGAAAGAGAGGATGGACTTCTGTATAATAATGGGAATTATGGATTTGGGATTTCTGAGATGGGACAATCTCAGGTGAGCTCAAGGCCAAGCTGTGGTCACGAGGATGTGTGCCTGGGATAGTTTTCCCCAAACATGCAATGCTAGGTCTAGAAGAAACTTTAAAGGCTTATAAAAGTTGCCATATCAAATAATGGGGAAGCAGAGATTCAGATGTCTTTTTCCAATCAACATGCCCAGTAAGAGGCAAAACAACATATTTGTGTTTCTTAAGTTTCTCCCAAGTTCCTCATTGAAACTTATTGGTAGGGCGGAGTAGCTGGTTGGTTATCTCTGCCTCTTTGCTACTTTGTCCTGAAGTCTGTAGATGAATGGAATAGCTGTTTGATATTCTCAATCTTAAAGTAGCTGAAATGAATGAAGTATCATTTAGATTACTTGGAGATGCTGGTCTTATTATAAGACTCTAAATAGTCTTTTTCATCTCATCCAGTTAATATACAAAACTGCAATTGAAAAAAAAAATGATGTCAGTATGTATGTAACTTTCTTTTGTGTGTGTGTGTGTGTACAAATAAAATTATAAATATCTGTTTAATTTTTGCTTACTGCAAGATATACATTCGCCTCTTTACATGGTTTCCTCCCTGGAGTAATATGAAATTAAGTGAGGAAAAAATGGGTGAAGATGACTTCCATGTACTATTCTGTATATTTTCTTCTGTTGGTAAATATTTGTTGCATTCTTAAAAAAAAAAAAAAAAAAAAAGTTACCTACGCGGGGATTCCTGTAATGTTCCCAAATGGAACTAAACTCCTAACAGCTTCATTAATAACATCCATATAGAACATTAATTTAGTAAGGGAAAAGGCCTGCCGCTTACTAAAATTCCACCTACTACTCACCCATCCAACAAATCTAAGAGGACCTGATATCTCTCTGTGGGACACAGTAACACCCCACAGGACGCCCTAAGAGATGAAATCCCAACAGAGTTCAGGGGCTGAATAACTTATCACAACCCCACAGCACGCAGGGAATAAGCCTACAGACATCAAACCATAGGCATGTGGCTCGAGACTCATGCTTCCCACAGCCCAGGAGCTGAGGGCCCAAGTTACACTAAGCCAGGGTGACTGGCCAGCATTCCAGAAAGCATGCCCCAGGCCTGCAGCCTAATTACATTCCAGAAGTAAATTTCAGGGACAGTGGCCTTGCACACTTCAGTGTTACCTATGGCTCCTAGAAGCAGCAGCTGGGACAAGCTCACTTCCCTGACACTGAAATAAATATTCAATAAATGATACATACTCAAGAGGAGATATTTGCTCTCTAAGTCCCTTAAAGGGGAGATCAATGTCAAAATCCTGTGACATTTTCCCCCACCACAGAGCACACACACCCTTAGTACTTTCTGAATAAAAGAATACTTTTAAAGTGGCCCACTTACAAAAGAGAAGGAAAAAAGGAAAGGGGGGCAGGGTTAAGAGTTATTCCACAAAGACAGGGCTGCCTCCTGTTTCCTTAACTTGGGACCTTTTGGGAGAATTGTTCAGCAAGTTTATTTAAAGGGCTAGGCCTTTCTTCTCTCAGCAGGACCCCAGTTCCAACACCAGTTCAGAGGCTGCAGATGTGTCCCCGAACTGGTCCCCCAGCAGCATCCCAGCTATTTCCAAATGAAGGGGCAGCAGCTGGAGACTGAGGAACAGATGGCCCTCCTCATTTGAATGGGTTTGATCCCACTGCTGGGCTCAGCTAGCCCAGGTCAGACGGGTGAGCCTGGTGGCTGAAGGCAGAGAGACTACAGCTGCAGGAGTCCGAAGAGTCTTCAGCAAGCAGTGGGTGGGAATGACCTTGCAGAGGGGTTTCCTGAAGTTGCTTTTCGGAGGGGGTACAGGGGTCTCCTAGGTTGTAGGGATACAGTCCCAGCTGGTTTTGCACCACGGGACTTGGAAAAAGCGGGTCAGAGCCACAGCGAACACTTTTCTTCTTTGTTTTACAAAGTAAAGAAAAACTCCCCCTTGGGGGATGCCGTCCCAGAGGACTGAAATCCATATTAATTCAGGAAATTGCAAATTAAGATGGTGCCGTCACAGTTCACCCTTCTCCCCAGTCCTATACCACATATTTGCATAGAGGTAAAAGCTATGAGAACACACATCTGAAGAGTCTCTGCCTCCCTGCAGAGCCCCTTTCAAAGCCCTCAAGTGCTGGATCTTGGCTTTCCATGGACAGGGTGTCCCACAGAACTGCTGCCCTGTCCAGACCCAGTCCAGCTCTCCTGGCCGCTCCACTCTCGCCATCTCCCTGCCTCCACAACAGCCTCTCAAGAAACTCTGCCAATCTTGGGGAAGCAGAGCCAAAAAGGAGCAGGCTGAAATACACTGTAACAGGCTCCAGTGCAGCCTGGCCTCCTCATGAGCCGCACTTTCAAAGATGGATATTTTCCTGCAACAGATGGGAAGTAGCCTGAGACGACTGCACAGCTTCCCCAGGCAGGCTCTGGTCCACCTCCAACACACGAAGCCAGTAGTGGGCCACTGAGAGGCCAAGCCCTGGACAATTACCTAGCAAGACCAGGGCAACCTAGCAAGAGGATGGCTGGTAGTGAGCTGGGCCATGGAGAACCAGGTGAGTGCCGGCCCGCTGAAGGTGAAAACCAGTCTCAGAAGTGGTGCAGTCCACACACACAGGAGGTCCTCAACCTGGGGCACAAGATACCCGGCCTTGGCACACTCTAGCACACTGGTTTCTGAGCATTCCCCAAATCCCTTTGAGCAACACCAGCTTTTCCCACACAGTATCTTGTCCTTGGCTTTGAATGAGACCCTCATTTTTGTTACTATTTGAGAAAACCCTGTCTCCTCCACTGGACAGGACTTGATTTTTTTTTTTTTTTTTTTTTTTTTTTTTTTCTTTATGTGAGTACCAGGAACCAAACTCAGGACCTCGCACTTGCCAGGCAGGCGCTTATGCCACTGAGCTATATCACCGGCCCCTGGACAGGACTTGAGACAATCCTCTGCTTGCTATTCTATCTCCATAAAAACTGGCCCACAGCAGAATCTCCAAAATATAATTTGGGAAACAAATGAATGGACAAACTCAAAGAAGTCACAGCTATGACTCTGAAGCCTGAAAAACATATCTATACTATCTTGTCTCTGCTGAGTTCTGAAAGCTCTCATCTCACTAGGGCTGCAAGATACTGAGGGCAATCTATGCTGTGGATTCTTCTAGGCAAGAATTCTATAACTTCCTCCCCACTAAGCCCTCATTTCTCCTGGCGGCCCCACCCTCACCTGCAATCCCTCAGACTTCTACATCCACTGTGCAGGGACCACTGCAAAGTTCACCTCACTAAGCCACTTCCTTCTACCTCCAAGTCTAGCTGCAAACAAGGTGAATTTGCTTGTAACACCTAACCTGAACTTTGCTTGGTTTAACAATGGGCTCTACTTCCCTGGCCTCTTTTCCCTCTAGGGATACTCTTCCTGGCCAAGGCTGGAGGAGTAGGTGTCTCTGTTTCTGCCCTTTCATTCTTGGATTTTTTTTTTTTTTTTTTTTTTTTTTTTGGTGGGTGCGGGGAATGGATTCCTTGTCTCTGGTCCTAGTCTCTGCAGGGAAGTGACATTAGAAGGACCAGGTAAGCCTTGGTACTTATTATTTCCATTTACTACATGTTGCAGGAATCCCAGGTAAAGAGGCCTGTGTAAGTGGGCCTTCATTTCCCACACAAATCAGAAGTACCAAGATGGAAAACTTGACATATCAAAGGGGCAACCAAAATTGTAGGATCCAGGAAAAACTACCACAGGCATCTGGGACAAGGAAGACGTCAGGGTGGCCTGCTCATAAGGTGGCTTATGAGCAAATGGCAATAGCAGGCCAGCCCTTCTTGCTCTGAACTCCTGCAATGTGACTTAGCCTGGTCCAGCAACTGGGGCCCAGTGTAGTCTCCCATTGGTCTTCCCGGGAGTAAGGAGGATTAACTTCTGACCAATAAGCTACATACCACGAGGCCATTCTAGAAGAACTACAAAGTGGTAATTATTGGAATATTTTTATTGCCTGAGATTTTTCTTCAAATGACTTTAGGGGAATTGGTGTGGATATGCAAGGAAGAAACAGAGTCAACCAGCAGTGTCCTTACAAATTTAATAGTCAAAGGATAGACTTAGAAAAGATTGAGAAGGCCAGCACAGTGTCCCACAGAAGATCCTCCCACTTAGGAGGAAGTCAACTGTGCAATCTACCTTGCACCAATAAATTCACTCAAAAGCCTGTCTATACACTCACTGTGAGGTCTTCAAGGAATCAGTTCATCTCCAAAAGTTTTAGTTATCTTATCCATAAAACAGGAATAAGAATACCAGAATCAGCCAGGCATGTAATCCCAGGGCGTGCAATTGCTGTGAGTTCAAGGCCAGCCTGCACTACAAAGCAAGACCTTGTTTTAAAAAACAAAACAAAAGAAGAACACCCAGGGCCGGTGAGATAGCTCAGTGGCATAAGCGCCTGCCTGGCAAGCGCGAGGTCCTGAGTTCGACTCCCAGTACCCACATATGAAAAAAGGGCTGGTGATATTGCTCAGCAGCACGGGTACCTGCTGGCACACGAGGTCCTGAGGTTGACCCCAAGTACCCACAAAAAAAAAGAAGAATACCCAGAATCTGCTAGATTATTAAGTTATCACAATCATCACTGTCCTCATTATTATTATCTTAAAGAATGGGCTAAAGGAACATGACCTCAACTTCCTGTCCTATCATATCAAGTAATCCCCACTGGGGTAGACTGCAGATGACTGCTCAGCTCCGTCATCACTGTGGGTGCCATCACAAGTTCTTGAGCTCCCTTCCACGAAACCTGGAAGCCCAGCAAACTGTGCACCTAGGAGCAACCAACAGGCTGACAGAGGACATGATCACAAGCAAAGGTGTGACAAGGAGCTCCCTCACTGGCCTGTACCGCCACGGAGCATGCAGCACCCCACCCCAACCAATTCCATAACCTCTTCTCTCTCATCCTTCATAGGGCCTTATGTCAACACTTTGGAAACCTCAAACAGAAAACTTTTGCCAAAACATATTGTGCCTCACGATGTACGTGTCCCACTCTTTACTGCACAGCTGCAATTGACTTTTTTCAACATAGGGAAAAATGTCAACCCTGAACCTTTTGGACTACAAGCAGCAAGAGTATCACATCGCTAAGTTCCATGGGACTTGCAAAAGCCTGAGATAACAAAAAGGGCGGGACGAATCCAAGGCCTAGAACTTGCTTTCTATTTCAATTAATGTAAATGCCTCTCATCAGAAGATTTATCATCACATATTGTAAGGTAAACATCTTATCAGTCTATGAAATATTGTTTTTAAACTTACTTTAACAAAGAGATAGGGTGGGGTAGAGAAGAAGCCAGCATTTACTAAGCAACTACCCAGGGCCAGGAGCTGCAGAGCGGCTTTACATCCCATTTGCATTTAATCTGCACATTGACTCATCAAGGCAGATAGTATCTTTAAGGCTCAGAAAGGTTATCTAACTTGTTTAAGATCACAGAACCACTAGATAGTAGCAACATTCAAACCCAGCTCTCAAAGACAAATTCCCCGAGTTTGTCCCCAAAAAGTACATCATATACCATTCAAAACAACTTTATTCACTTTTATTTAAAAAGTCAGATAGAGAATTTGGATTCACTGTATAGGGGATTCTTGGCCTTTTAAAGATTTGAGTGGTTTTAACTTTGAAACATTTATAACATCTAGGATATATTTTCAAGAGTATGCCTACTACAGCCACCCGCATGTCTTGGGGGAAATGTGGGAGGCTTAGCAGGACAGGATGGGAAGGAGGCACCTGGAAAGCAGACACAGAATTTCAAGGTAATCCCACTGTCCACTGGCAGTCTGAACTTAAACTAGACATTAAATTCAAAACCTGCCCTCTCTACTTTATTTTCAATTTATAAACACAAACACACAAGCCCCCAAAACACAGAAAGTCGGCCTTTTTCATTGTCTGGATCCTCTTAAAACAAATTACCATAGGTCACATATGGAAAACAACTTAATACTAAACTGTCATGCATAAAAATAGGTTACATGTACTAATATATGAGTTTCAAGGTTAGAAAACATCATGACAATTCATACAGAGCTTACTTTATTAGAGCTCAGAATTGTTTCAAGAAAGGGGCCACGTAAATCATACAAATAAATACAACTCTTGTTCTCATTCCTAAATCTATCAGCATTTTCCTTATGAGCTATTTTTAACCTCATAAAACATGTTCACCATAACCTGAAATTCTATATGTGTGCATTCCATTCAGAAATGACTTGGAATTTATAATTCTTTAGCTGGACAAGGGGTTAAAGGAAAGAACATGCCACAGCTTAGCCCCTTAACTCAGTCCAGTCAGAAAGAAACAGAATGTTATTGTCATTTTGTGGCAGAAGTTCACAAGGGAGTGCAATTACTTATAGTAGTCCAAAGTGGAATAAGTGACACATCCAACACTTTAAAACTCTACCACAGTACAAGTTTTCCAAAATCACTGAAAGTCCAAACGTACCTGTTTTAGTTGACATACAAGTCTTCAAGGATGACCATGGTTTGTCCTGATGATTAAACACACTTTTGTAGAAAGATTAAATGGTAAAGGCCTAAAGTCACACACATGGAGACCACTAGAAGCCTAGGGTCACCACTGATGGGGCAACCATCTTAAATTTTCTACCATGCCTTAAAAAAGAATAGTACCAATCGAGAAAAGGAGTTAAAAAAACATGTAAAACTGTGACTTCCGTCAATTTAAGAAGGAGACATCCTTAAGCCATCAAGGATCACCACAAATGGTCCGGCACTTATTCAACCGTAATTCTCCTCGAAAGAACCTAGCTGCAAGCACTTTCCTTACATTGTCTAGTCCAAGGCCAGAGCTGCAACCTAGCCAGGTCACTTCAGATCCGCCTGGGTTATACCAGGAGAAGTGAGGAATTTATGGACAACTTAAGGCTTCTAAAAAGCCTTCAGGTTTCCCATGAGGGTAATCTTGTTCCTCAAAATGGAACTCAGATTTGAGAGCCCCTCACAAGCCCGAGCTGAGCTCATGAGGTCAAAGCTACGTTGGACATAATGACGCTGGAGCACAACTGCTCGAAACCCACCTCGTTAGCGAAGTTAAGTTTCAGCTCTTAGCCCAGGCTCACAGGTCAGCTCACAAATTAAACACCATCACTATCAGCTAAAGGAAGCTACACTAAGAAGGCAAGCCAGTGAGGAGGATGTCTGGTAAGGGTGTTGCAGAGCTAGCAGAGGTGAAAAGGTAGAACCCTCTCCTAATCTCACTTGGGATAAAACAAAAGCGTAAGAAGACTACAAGATCTCCAGCTAAAGTCACCTCTCAAGGAAAGAAATACAGAATGTGGAAATTTCTGCACAGCCACAAACAACCCTCTCTATCCGAATTATATGTTGAATAGCCTACCACCCACCCCCCAAAAAATAATTTCTGAACTGCCTACCAGACAGGGCACCCAGCTAAGAATCAAACCACTGGCATGGAAAGCTGTACCAGCTGCGTTTCCTACCTTATGTAACACACTGGCACCTCCAAATCCACTTCCCACGCTTTCCTTAAAGACTAAAATTAGCTTAAACGGAAATGGAAAAGTAAGACACACTCTGATGAAAGGGGGCTGGTAGGCTTTTAACAATCGCCCTGGCTAAGTAAACAGCCAAACAATCTGCAGGCGGGAAGACTACATATTAACTGAGAATGTGAACATTCAACCAACTCTTCCTGTTGAAACACTTTTCCATGCTCTTCATAACCACACAATTATTCATTATGTCTGCTATTCGAAACATCTCATATTGGGTTGCTCTAGTTAGTCGAATTCCCTTGATATGGGGAGGGGCTCAAAAGCAGCAGGCATGGGCTGGGGGGGGCGGTCACTTTGCATAAGTGTTCAGTGTTTTAACTGGTTAAAAAAAGAAAAAAAAAAAAAAAACAAGCAAAACGCATGCACCCCAAATTCAGGTTAGAAGGAGCCAGTATAGAAATTTACACAAATACCAATTCTCTGGGCTTGCCAGATTTTTGCTCTTGAAGTAATATTAAACACAGCTCTTTTTCTGTGAGTTGTGAAATACTTTATATACTAATAAAGAATGTGTACTTCATTGTGCATTTAACTGCACAAGCCTGCATTTGTTTTAATTGACCAAGAATAACTTCTTGTTCCTAAACTATCAAGTTACAGTCAACTCTTAAATATTAACACTCATACTGAGGAACAAAGATGCAGATAATACAAAACAGAAGATTATTTTAAGTCATTCACTCTTGGTATGCAGATATATTCTTTTTTCTTTTCTTTTCTTCTAACTTGCAATTAAACGCATATGGCTGATATTATGGCATTTACAGTACTTCTGACAAAGGCCTTAAACCACACTGGAAAAATGTGACTTAGGGAGGTCTCTGTACAGATCCCATGCTCGTTTTTGCCGCTATTGAACTTTGGACCAACTCGAATTGGTCCAGGACAGCATCACTCACCCCCTACCCAGAAGACTGCCAAAAAATTGGTTTTAAAAAAAAATAGCTTGCCAACTATGTATTTTTACCCCAGGTTGTTGCTTTTCAGAATCACACTTTGTGGAGGGTGGGAAAGTAATTAAAGGTTTCAGGTTGAAAAAGCCCTTTTATTTTAGCTCCTACTGTGCTGGTATAAACAAAGATTCCCTCAATGTCAACAGTGACTTAATTAACCAAAGTAGGTGACAATGTCAGGAAGAATTTGAAAGTAAGAGTTCCCTCCTCTCTGCAATCAAGCTTGCCTATACTTCAAACATTGAAAATATTAATCAATAGAACAGTACTTGGCATTGAGGACTTCCCCTCCTCAAATCCATAACTGCATTTATACCTTCCAACTGTTCCCTATAACAATGAATGACCAATAGGAAATCATCACCTTTAATCTGCAATGTTAGCAACCAAAGTCTTCTGGAAATTGTCTTAAGTCAACTGAGCAGACTCAACCCCACTGGTACCACTTGAGGAAGTATACAGAAGATAAATTTATGCTAGGATATGATGCCTTATGATGACATATGACATGGCATGACTATGTATGATCCGATATTGTACAAAGCCAAATGACGAGACATAACCTTTCCCTGAAAGGGTCAAAAGAAAAGCATTATCTGGTGTTGCCCGGATTCCTTCCAGAAACTTCACAATCACATTTTTCTCTCACCCAATAGACATTATCTAAACTTAGCTTCCCAATTAGTAAACCAAAAAGTCCTCTAAGATAAGGCTTAAAAGGTCAAAGCTAAACTTACTGTTAAACAAAGCCACAGCTACACTAACCCTAGTGGACAGAGAGACGGACACGCCCGCATGCTCCAATTCAGCAGCACTGGAACCTAACCCAGAACTGCTCCAGCAGCTCCCAGTTGTTAAAAACTCCTTCCTCATCTATAATTCTAATTGCCTCTGACACCAAAGCAAACTCCACAGATAACTGGCCTGATGCCTCAAATCAGATGGCGACGTTGACTTATGGAGAAAGGAAGCATAGAGAGCAGGCCTTCACCTGAGAGCAACTTTTTTCTCAAGCATCTGTTTCTCAACATTGGCCATTGGCAGAGCCAGCCCAAGGGACTGGGAAGACCCGTGTTCCCAGTTCACTGGAAACACTGATGACAATAACATGCACAAGGCACTACGAGATGCCAGACCCTACTTTTTGAGGTAGTAATCAGAAGGCTTCTGAGGATATTATTATTCATAGACAACAGATCATATCAAACCCCTAGGTGACAGAAGGATAAACTGAGGTTCAGGGGCTTCTATGCTTTTCCAAAGCCTCCTCTTGGTGGACTTTTGTACATTTCTCTAACCATTTTCTTCTTTTCTTAACATCTCATTACTCCAGGTAGAAACCTCATGGAAACTATGAACCCAGGAAAATGCACAAAAGGACACTAACAGAGTATGATCTACAATTTCAGGGACTTCACGGTCCTCCACCCTGACCCCGACGTGCATGCACGGGTCCCCAGTCAGAAAGACCTGCTTTCAACAATACTCGCATTGTTGGACATAAATTCTTATACAAAGAACCATTTCGGGGCCTTCATCCCTTTCCACTGTTCTTCTTTCTCTACCCACCTGTCTCTGCCTGCACGTACACACATATTTTAAACTTCCTTCAATAATTAAATGCGGGAAAAGAAATCCTCCAGGACCATTTTACACTTTACATTGATATAAACTCGCACTAATGCTGCCTTGAACATTCAAATGAAAAATGATAGTTTTTTTCCTAACTTAGGCCATTCCTGAAGGCCATACTGTAGGAAATCCCAGCTTAGCTTCCTCAGTTTGTGCTGAGCCATGGACTCAGGGGAAAACCAGTAATTAGGGAAACATCCATTTTAATTATTAGCAAAATTAAAGAAGTATAGGCTTGATGCTCAGAAATCGGGAACTTTTCCCCTCATATTAAGCCATTTTGAAGTGCATTACCATTGAAAATTACACCACTCCTGATGTCATAGCCCAAATCACAAAGAGGCCACTCCGAGTATAGGAGGCTGGAGCTGTAGCCTATACAAGCCTCCAAGAACCCCTACGAGATTTCCTTTCCAGAGACTTGGTAGGCGACTCAGTGTAACCACAGCTGGTAATTACAAAGCCACCCTGCCTCCTTGTAACCAGAAGTTCCCCAGTCTCACTCGCATGCTTCAAGTGATAGATATCTTGGTCCTTATCCTTTTCTGTGAAGGGGGCACAGGTCCTTCCTGGACCCTCTCCCAGACTCTCATCTCGGATGGGAGTGCAGTCCTCCTTACAGGAGGTCCAGGTGGGCTAAGGAGGCTGGGCCTGCTGTCTCTCCCAGCCTAGCCCTCTGGGTGAGCATGCTGCTTGTTTGCCCTGCATGCTCCCATGACAGTTCAGCTGACCCCAGACTCCACTCAGGACCGCATCGGGCTCCCAAAGCCAGCAGGCACCAGGTGGGCTCTCGGCAAACAGGTTCATTAAGTGGCGATGAGTGCTGGGATCTGCCGTTTTACTCTCGGATTACCACTAGAAAAATAACTCAGCTACCTATATTCCCTACTGATGACAGATTTCAATGCTGCACCAAGTACAGGCTTGGCTAAGGAACACTGCTTCCTGAGAGAGAGGTTCCAGACTTGCCCAGCTGAATATTTCAGCCTTGTGTAGTCCTCACAACAGGCTTTCTGCCTTTGCAATGAAGTCTCCAACGACGAAACACCCAGGCATGCCCTGTGAAATCTGAAATTCTCACAGATGTGGGAGATTCCTTGGTATATTCACTTTCAAGTCTCCTTAAAATAGAATCTGCCACTCTGAAGCACGTTGCTGGCGTATAATGAATTACTATGGCTTTAAAAAGTCTTACTATGTCAAGTCTCTCTGCTGAACTTCAGAACCTTCTCCTTAAACAATGAAAATAAAATGTCAGCATTTCAGATGTTGGCAATTTCCCTTAGTGGTTCCTTTTGTCATAAAATAGTAATTCTTTACACTGTAAGCAAGACTCTCCTCCAGCAAAAAAGCTCCTGCAGGAGGCTATAGATGCCAGTCAGCTTTCCAAGGTACCTCCCTGCCACAGCTCTCCTGGACATTGGCTAAATGGGGAGCTGCCGCTGTCTCCTCACCCAGCACAGAGAAGCACACACTCAGAAACCACCGAACTACATCATTCTCCTTGCCACCTGGCAGCAGAAATCTCCTTGCGCCATCTCTGTCCTGGGAAGGAGTTGTGAGACCCCTCTCTCCTGTGCTATAAAGCAAGGGCAGCTGACTCTGAAACAGGCCTTACCATTAAGTGCCACTTCCCCCATACAAATCCCAAAACAAACTTGGTACCTTGAAAACAAAATTAAATAACTTACCTTCCGGCTCTAATGTGGTATCCTCAACTAAATTGAAGGAGGGCCGGGCCAGGGACAAGGTTGCCATGGTGATCACAACCAGGCAGATGAAGCGACCCCAGCTGACCATGGTTACGGTGCCAATCCCTGGTCCTCTTCCATATCTCCATGTGGACGTTAATCCCATCTGCACACTTCCTCTAGGAGCATGGACTGCAGCCTACAATGCCTTCAGCCCTCGGGGGGCTCAGGACCCAGGGCGCTGCGATGGCGGCTGGGCTGGCTGCTGGACTTACTGCTGCTGCCACTGCTGCTGCCACTGAAAGAAAAAAGATTCCGTGAGTCAGTGTAATCTTCCCCAGCGCCAGCTCACTTAAGCCCAAATGGGCTAAAACCGTTTCTCAGCCTCTCAAATGTGTGCAAACAGAGTTCTTTTTCATTATCAGCAATAGCCTTCCATCCTCACCTCAGAGCCCCAGGCACCAACCTGGTCCACAAGAGATGTCAGGCTGATCTTTTAATAAGGATACTTTTAAGAAACAGAGTTAAAACAGTAGCTTCAAGACCCAGACCCAAACGTGCAGCCACTTCAGTTAAGCAAAGTGTGCTCTTCTTCTATCCACTATCGCCTCTACCGCCCTCTAAAAGCAGAAGCAACATGACCTTAGTTTCAAGGGCAACTACAAAAGCAAGTTAAAAATGCTCGGGTTGGCATAACCAGCCTCCTTAACTTCTCTCAGCCCAGCTGGGCTTTCGGAAGCTCTCCGGTGGAGGTGGCTGCTTACAGTCAGACCTGCTTTTCAGCTGGGCTGGAGCTGAGATGCTATCCCTATGCACTGCAGCTCTCAGGAAGAAGGGAGACCAGCAAAAGCAAAAGAATCCTAGGATGGCTACAAAAAAATTCCCACCAGTTCACACTTGCCAGGATTCATCTTCAAATGTAAACATGTACTTCAATCTCTCACCTTGCAAGCAGCCACTTACAAAGAATGAACAGAACAATACATTCAAAGCAGCTTATCCAAAAAGGGACTCAAAGCCTAAATTCCCATCCCTAACTAAATGGCAGTGGTGCAGGGCCTAATAAATGTCTTCAACCTATATCAAGGAGGTTAAAAAACAGAGCAGATGCAAACGTTAATGAATAATGCAGGAGTTTACTAGTAATGATGATGATATGTAAGTTGTGGTATGTGATTGGCCCAGAAACTTTCAATATGCTAATCTACTGGCTAAAATTCCAAAGTAGCAGTTACAATAAGGAAGCACTCTATTTATTATTCTGTTCATCCACTTGATCAAGGCAAAGAGAATTTTCCAAAGAAGCTTGAAATAATTCAAATAGCTTAAAATTCATCAGCATCCTCTGTGACTAAGTGTCAAAATGCACAAATGTTAGAAAAATTGATTAAAGCACTCAAGAGAAAAGGTACACCAACTTTGGGCTTCAGATTCTGTGAACTACATGGAACATGAAAATTGGGGGCAGGGTGAGACTCACAAAAATCTCTAAACCCCAGGCTTTTTGCATGGATTTGATGTTTTAATTAAGACACAGAACTTCAATACTACTAGGGCTCTATCCTAAAGACATTTCCTTTCAGCCTTGACTAAAGATTAAAACAAGTGCAGGCAAACGGGATGTATTATTTCGAAAGGAGAAATTATGAAAACTGCTTTAAAGCAAGCACAGATGAAACAGTGACCGGCAGCAAAAGCAAGAAAAAGTGTGTGTGTGTGTGTACGTTGAGTTTCCAGATTGCTTACAGGATTTTCCTCTAACTGTTTTCCTCTTCAAGAGCCTCAACAGATAATTCTACATACATGTGGGAGGAAGGTACGTAAACTTTCTAACATAATTTACTAAGCATTTCCACAATGCAGGGAAATTTTCTGCCTCCCTCACGCAACTTCATGTATCACACAGCTTATGTCCTGGCAGGCAGTCTGGCCCAGGCTGCTTTCCCAGCCACCTTGCCCACCTGTCCCTACCCAGCAGAGCCTTCTTAGCTCAGAGAAAGGTGGATAGTACCCTCAGCTGAATAAACCATTCCTTCACCCAAGAGCTCGCACTAGAGACTTGAATTTCAGTACCTGCAGGTCCAGGCCCCACAGCAGCTCCGTCCCCTCTGACCTCTGGAAGGTGGGGACTGAAGGCAGCAGGTCTGCACAGCTCCTCACTACAGTGGACAAAAGTGTAGGGCGACCTCCTAGGCAGTATAATTAGGTCCCGAGGCTCAGTGTTGGGAACACAGGCCCAGCATGCTGCTGGCGGCCACAATCCCAGCTTCCTGCCTTCAATACCATAATCCTTCCTG
The DNA here is from genome assembly GCA_028451465.1 of Erethizon dorsatum. Lineage (NCBI taxonomy): Eukaryota > Metazoa > Chordata > Mammalia > Rodentia > Erethizontidae > Erethizon > Erethizon dorsatum. Next base: position 105,250,084 of record CM051822.1, read on the forward strand.
GAGTCTGAGCCCCAGTGAAAGCCCTAGCGTGTTTATTTTTTCCCCTGAAAGGGAACTCTCTTCTCAGCCTATGCAAGGGAGTTGTCACCCTCCCTCTGATGGATGGCTCTTCTCGGCCACCGGCCCCTCCAGTCCAATTTCACCTCACCACAAGCCTGCCTCCAAAGACAGGCAAAGTGACCAACGGAAGGGGCCTGGCCGGGGAGTGGTCCTCACACCTGGCCTGTGTTGAGCTCAACTCAAAACAACGTTCTCAAATCCCAACCCCAAGAAGGCAGGCCAGTGCACTGCCCACCTTACCAAGTGTCTACCAAAGGGGGCTGCCTGTCCTCTGCTGGCTCACCAGCCTGAGTACATGGCGTTCAGTCCCCAGGTAGATTTCACATCACCACAGTCAACAGTGGCCAGCAAGGCCAGGGATGCTGGCCCTAAGTGCAGTCCCATCTCACTGCTCACCGCCTCCCCGCTTCTCACCACCGCTGAATACAGCAGGGAGCTGTCACGAGGTCAAGTCTGGGGGTCCAAATTCCTCAACATATTGAAATCTCAAAAATTACAAGCTGATCCAGGATCACAACCCCTCGAGACGCTTGGAATCCGAGCAGTTCGGGGGTGCTCATCACCACCACAACCACCCTGTTTCTTTGTACCACTTCTTTCATTTGCTTGCCTGGAATATCCTGTTTTCTCCCCCTTCTTGGGGCGCTACAGAGCACAGAGAAATCTGCATTTTAATTGACATTCCAGTGAGAGGGAAAGGGGGGCCTGATTGCTTTTCTATTCAAACTAAACAGGCTTTTCAGATGAAAATGAGTCGAGGCTGGTGGAAGATTTACAGGGATTTGGGACCAAGGGGACAATAGAGTTTTAAATGTTGATAGCGTTTCACACCAAACACATAATGGGTGCCCTGAGTTTGAAAGCAAGTTTGTCTTTAAGAATAGGTTTTATTGAAGGAGGGAGAGGAAGGAAGATCTTCGGGAAGAGTTTGCAGGGGAGCTGGCTGAGAGCTGAGCGGTGGAGACTCGTCGCCCCCAGGCTGGCCTCCTGCTCCTGCCTCCCTGGCCACGAGTGTCGGAGCTAGCGCCACGCAGGGCCCTCCGCCGATTCCCCGGCGCGGCCCGGGCCCTGAAAGAATGAGCGCGCAAGTTAGAACTCGTCTGCGCTTTCGACATCTCTGAGAGGCTAAGAGCAGAACCGGCAGCCAAACAAGAAAAAGTCGGTCCAGCTCGCCCCCTAGCCCCAGGCGCGCTGTGAGCTCCCGACAGCTGCTGCGGTACAGGGGCACCCGGTACCGAAATCCAGAACACGAGCCGCTGCCTCCTCCAAGGTACCATCCCTAGCCATAGTCACCCCCTCGGGGAAAGTCGCCGGCCCCACCCCAGCGCCTCTTTCTCAGGAAAGGGGCCCTCCGGGGCCAGGATGGGACAGGGCGGACGCTCCCTGAGCCCGGGGATGAGGTACCCGAAGATGCCCCTCCGGAGCCCCCGCCTGCGGAGCTGTGTCACCCACACACCGCCCCAGGATGGAAGGAACGCGCCCAGCCGGTAGGATGGTGCCAGCTGGAGTTCGACAGGGAGGGGTGTCAGCGGCACAGGCAGATGTCAGCATCTGGATGGGATGCTAGTGGCAGAACTCCCCAAATGCCGGGCATCAGCACGTACCCACCTCCCGCATCACTTATTACGCCGAAGATGACAGAGAGCCCCCCACAATGCCAGATCTCCAGCGCCTTCCACCCGGGGACTGTGCGCCTTGCGCGCGGGGCTCCCACGGCGCCCACCTTCCCGGCTGGCTAAGCTCCCGGAGGCGTCCGGCACGGCGATTACCTTGAATGGCAACGCTCCTCCGCGATCTACGCTGTCCCAGAGCCTGGTGTGGGTCGGGATGGAGCAAGCGACGAGCTCGCGGAGGGACTCCAAAAAGAGAGTGGTCCTCGGATCCTGGCAAAGACTCCGAGGCTTCACACGCACCCCAGGCTGCGGGGGAGCGCAGGCATGACTCCGGGGACTGCCCTCGGATTTGGGGAGCGAGAGGAAGAAAGAACTCAGGCTTGGCGCTTTCCCCCGCAAACTTCGCTCGCAAGTTGCGAACGCTCACAGCGCGCCGGAGAGCTGCAGCCTCGGGGCTCCGGGGCTCGCGGCCGGCCCCCGCCAGCCCGGAGAGGAGTAGCCGCGCCGGGCCAGGTACGGCGCAGGCAGCCCCGCGGAGCCCGAGCTTTGTGGCGGCCGCGCGCACTCGCTCCCCCGCCGCTCCGCACCCGCCACCCGCCCGCTCGGCTCTCCGCGGCGCTCTCCCGGCCGCCGCCGCCGCCTCCTCAGGCGGGTCACGCCCCCGCTGAAATCCGAGCCGTTTCCTGGACGGCTGCGCCCGCTCTGCCAATCAGCGCCGCGCGCCCCGGCCGCCGGGAGCCCAGCGCCGCTCCCGACGCCTCGGAGCTGCTGGAGACACCGGCCAGGAGGCGAGTGCCCGGGGCACGGTCCCCTCCGAAAAAGGCCTGGTGCGCGCCCGGTGCCGCCGCCTCCTCCCCTCTCCGGCGAGTGAGGCTAGTCCACAGCTTGCAGAGTTGGTTGTGTTTGGATGTTTTATGTCAAGTTAGGAAACAAATGACAGAACGCGCTTCCCCCTAAAGAGGCCTTGAAATACGTCTCCATGATACTGGGGAAAGAAATGCAACACAACCGAAGCTTTTGGAGAAAAGGAAGAAACTTGGAAATATTTGCAGGATGATGTTGTGATTTTTTAAATCCTTCTAAACAATAAAAATGAGACAAGCGAATATTTATAGAGGCCCTTGTATGAGGAGGTACATTGAATAGGTGATTCCACAGAATTCGCGCGGCTGTCCTGCGGAGTAATATTCCCACTTTCTGATAAGGAAGCTGATGATCAGAGAGGTTCAGTAATTTGCCAGCGTTACACATCTGGGTGCTACCGCCTGACTTTGAATGTGGCTCTCTTAGAAAAAGCTAACATCTCCAACAGCACATGTATTTTTTAGTAATATATATTTGTATCACTAAAAAAGAAATTGAAAAGGCTCAGCCAGGCGTTGTGGCACGCTCCTGTCATCCCAGCACTCAGCAAGGCTGAGGAAGAAGGATGTCAAGTTTGAGCTCAGACTTCGCAATATAGGGACCCAGCAAGACCCTGCCTCAAAATAAAAAAGGGCTGGAGGAATGCAGCTCAGTGCAAAGGCCCTGGGTTCAACCCTCACTACCACCAAAAACCTCTGCAGAGTGGCTGGGCGTGTAGCTCAGGGTAGAGAGCTTGCCTAGCATGTGTGAGGCCCCGGGTTCCACCCAAGCAATGCAAGAAAAAAGAAGGGGTGGGGGGTAAATCGCCAATCTGCCAGGAACAGCTGTATGACCTTGAGCAAATCAGTTCCTCTTTTGCATCTTAGATTCTTCAGCTGCAAAATATAACACTTCAACTAAATACCAAGCTGTAACCCATTAAAGTTCACATTTTCCAATTGCCTTTTTCACTAGGCTTTGTCTTTTTTAAGACTCTTTCCCTCCTCGTCTACCTTCTGAGCAGTTGTGCCTAATTCAAGATAATATAAATAAAAACCTAAATTATTTTTCTTTAGGAAAGGTCACTAAACTCAGAAGTAGTTTAGAATCCTCCTGACACCTGAAGACAGGTGGAGCGGGGAGAGCAAACCCATCGGGGAAGTCTGCTTTTCCTGCATTGGGAGGTGCAGTTGCACCTGGGCCACTAACAATGCATACTTCTTAACATTTACAGAAAGTTTCTCAAGGCACCACCTGATTAGAAAATCATTTTTATTCACCATAGAGTCTGGAAAACTATTATGCAAATTACTGAAAAGTCAGGAGTAACAAACCCATTGCAATGCCTCAGGCAAATGGCCGTGAAATTATAGCTTGGAAATCTGACCCCAAAAATAATAGTCTGATTCTCAAGCAAACTTATCAGTCTACATATGTAGTGGGATGGGTATCTTTTGGGTCAAGCCTTCTAACCAGAATCAGTCCCAACCCTTTTAATTAACACCTCACCAGGTGTACACCTCAGCCAGGTGTACTCAGCCGGCCACTCCTACTGGGGTTGCTTAGGCCATACCAATGTGTCTTCAAGTTCTCAGACCTGGGACCACAAAAGAGATGTGGCCAAAGGCCACCTGCTCTGAGCTGGCACTTACATCTTTATATCCCTGCCAGTAGGAGACAAGAGTGTCTCAGGACAAGTCCTTCCCATCCATCCTGCATGGATCCGTCAGCCATGGAAAATGCCCTTAACACATTCTCACATAAATTACTGCTGCAGGAAACAGTCCCTGTCCCCATTCATCCACAGCTTTATGTGGGCTGAATGGAAAGGAAGCCTTCCGCTGAAAGTGACAAGTAAGAACACCTACTTTAATGTCCAGACACCATTTGTGGAATTTTTCTTTATACGGATGAAAAGACAGCAATCCTTCCAAAGCCCCTGACCCTCTTAAGAGAGCTCATTTTTAAGGGAGCCAAGCCTGCAAGCCTGAACTCTTCAGTTTTGAGAAACTCGAACGCACGTTTGGAATTTTTTAAAAAATCAATTCTGGCATCATATTTAGACTTCAAGTGACCTCAGTCAATCCAGGAAAGCTTTCACACCAGAAGCTTTTGAATGAGAAAATAATCTCTTTACAGTTTTTTTTTTTTTTTTTTTTTCCCCTCTTCCCTCTTCAAGTGGCTGGAATTGCTTTTGTCAATGGCCTCCTGTGAATGGTGTTGCTAATAAGCCTATTAATGAGTCTCCACGGCCGAGTGTGAATAGGTAAATAAGCTCCAATCTGCTGAGGTTCTGGGGCGAGGGCAGAAAAGCCTACAAGAACTAAAGGTGACAGTTTGAACTGAACGGACCGCCAGCACCAGGTTTCAGCTGAAAGAAGCGCCAGACAAGGCCACATTCACTGCCCCGCACCCCCTACTGAGGTCCTTTTCTTCACAATTTTCTCCCCTTTACAAAATGTCTTGAGTAGTCACTCTTTTTTCTTCAAAACCCCTTCTTTTTTTTCACTCTAGTAATGATACATCAATTGGAAAGGAGAAAAATGACACCAGAATTCGGACACCCCGCTCATGTCCAGAAACAAATTACGTCCTTAGCCCATTGGATGTGGGAAGAGAGGAAGGGGATTCTTCCGTCGAAGCCTCTCTCCTGCAAGATAAAGCATTTTCCTCTTAACAATTTGTTTTCTAACGGGGGACTGTTCCTTCACCACCACCCCCAAAGATGAATAAAACTGGGACAAGTTTGTGCTTATGAGCTCTTCTGGTGTTGCAAAATTGTATTTCATTCTTTAAGCAACATCTCAATAATGTCCCGGGGAGGATGGCAAGTTTGAGCCCAGCCAGGGCAGTGTAGCAACTGAGCAAGACTGCCTCAAAAAATTAAGTAATTAATTATTTAATTAATATATAAATAGACCTGGGGGTGTAGCTCAGTACAAAGGCCCTGAGTTCAAGCCTCAGTACCACTGTTACTACTAATGATAATGGCCAAAGCATGAAGAAGCACCCAAAAGGAGGGGCACAGACTGGCCTAAGGAGGACTATGGCTACTGACTCTGGGGATGAGGGAGTGCCAGATCCTTGGCGTCTCCCACCCATCTTCAAGGGAGCTTATGGCCTTTAACTAATCACTGACCCCACTACTACATAGCATCCATGATGCTAAACTTAGGACCAGACTCAGTTTCTAAGCAAGACTTCCCTGGGACTGTGTGTCTGGAAGGTGGCCTCCCTGTGCGCGGGCTCTGCCTCATGAACAGAGAGGTTCCGGGCAGGTCTCTTCACTCTATAGCTATGTGACCTGCAGCTGATGACTTGGGTTCTCAGAGTCTTCCATTTTCTCAGCTGCAAAGATATCCACAGTTGCCATGGCAAGATATCCTTGGTCGCTATGCCAAGATATCACATGGGATCATGAAAAGAATGAATGAGTTAGGACAGGAACAGAAACTTAGACATTTTGATTCAGATGCTCCACTCCGAGTCTGGAGAATCTCTCCAGCACATGGGAGAGGCCGTGTGTTTTCCGTGAGAATTACCACCATTTGCACGTGACTATCCCACCTCCACCTCCTGAGACCCTGGAGGGGGTGTGAATCAGGGAAGAACCTACTAGCACTGTGATAGTGTTGTGATGTTATTAATGGTGATACATTTATTGTTATTGTGGAGCTGGTGTTAACACAGGCTGGAGCCATCACTGGTGATACACACACCCCACCCCACCCCACCCCACCCTAGCCCAGCTGATCAGCCTGCCAAGCCTCACCTAGATGAGATGTCCAGGGAAGGCAGGCCCAGTTATGACCCATTTGTCTGTATCCCCTGCTCTCAAGCATCAGGGGAGGGGGACCATGCCTTGTAGTAAACACTTTCCACACTAGGGGATACCTTTGGCCCCAAGAAAGAGCTGGGCTTTTTCATTTGTTTATTCGGTTGCTTTTTGTTTATCAGTTTGTTTGTCATGCCAGGGATTGGACCGAGGATCCCTTACATGCTGGGCAAGCATTCTATCACTGAACGAGACTCCAGGATAGCACAGAGCTTCTTTAAGACTATGAGGAATATCTGAATTAAAATTGCCACTCTGCCTGCTCTGCCCCAGTTCCAGATTACTGTGAGGTTTAAGTGGCCTGGTAGTTCTTCCTAAAAAGACTCAACAAAGGGGAAGGAAATGCAGAGGAAACCTGGAAATTGTGAAGTCAGCCATGCCAAGTGATTCCCATCCATGTCAGGTGACTGGGCTCTTTCTAGGAGATTCTGTTCTTCAGAGAACTGAGATATTTTGAGTAGAACTCATCAATTCCCAAAATGCTACTATTTCCAGAGAACAATTACCCACCCACCATGGAGCCAATCCACGTCTTTTCCTTTATATGCTGCATGAATTCACGTTGGGCACATTGTTGCTATAAATGTTTCAGAAGCTTCAAGTGTCATCAGGAGCACAGGGGGCTTTTCACCTCTTTCATACACCTGTAGTTCCATTAGTTGAATTCACATAGCCTTCAAAATAGGGGAAGAATTAAGGACCAATTCGTGACTCATAGGATATGGTATTTTTTTAAAATAAATAGAAATGAGAAACTTTTAAAATTGCTAAGGCTTGTGTTTGAGAAGTTAACCCAAAAATCCTACACACGTTTGCCATTGGTCTATTGTTCCAAATGCAATGGAGAGGTAAGTTGGGAAAGTTGGTTGCATTCTGGGTACAAAAAAAGAAAAAAAAAAGCCACTATAAAACTATAAAAGATAGTGTGTGGGGAATAATGGGGAAATTTTGGTATGGCTGGGAAATGAGATACTATTAGAGGTGGCTAATAATGTACTTAGGTAAGATTAGGGTAGCTTGGTTTTGGAAAATGTCCGTGTTCTGAGGAACTCTGTGCCACAGTTTAAGGGATTAAATGTCTTGATGTTTGCAATGTACTTTTCAAATAGCTCAGGAAAAAAAGGGCACAAACACATAGGTAAAGCCAAAAGGTTACTCTTGGCAACATACTGTGAACATCATATCATTCTTGTTGCACCATTCTTTCAGCTTTTCTGAATGTTTGAGTAATTTTATAACAAAAAAGGGAGGGGTTCTAAGGGAGGATAGAACAGACTCTGGCCTCAATACTGCCCCCTTGTGCCACATGCCCTTGGGGTAGGGGCAAGTTCCTGGTATCTGCCAATCTGGACATGTGAAGGAAACTCATGGGTCAATTAACTGGTTGGCAGAATGAGCGAGATGTAATGTCCACAGTGCCCAAAGTCTCCAGGCAATGGATAAGCAATGCGGTACCATAGAAACAGCAACAGCCGGGGCTCCCAAGACAGGGGGTTTTCATCCCAGTGTTATCAGAAAGGCTAACCATGTGATTCTGGGAAAGTCACTGAACTTGTCTCAATTCCCTGCCAGCCTTGCCCGCACTTTCTTTTGCATAACTGAAGTGTGCCCTTGTAGCTTAAATATAAACTTATCTAACCAGGCAGGGTGGCACACGTCTGTAATCCCAGCACTCTGGGATGCTGTTACAGTATATATCTAGATCAGTAATGGCAAACCTTTTAGAGCTTTCAATGATACAAACAGCCCGCTCTGGCACGTGTGCTGTAGGTTCAACACCACTGATCTAAATGTGCCCCCAAAGGCTCATGTGCTCATAGGTGGGGCTTTGGGAAGTGACTGGATCATGAATATCTGATACTGGATCATGGACATCTTATACTGGTTCATGGGTGTGTGATAAAGGATTAGTCCTCTGATAGCTTTCTAGGTGGGTATAGTTCATGGTGGATTTACTGAAGAGGGAAGACCCACCCTGGGTGTGAGTGGTACCAACCAATAAGCTTGTAGCCTGGTAGAATAAAAAGGGAAAGAAGAAGGAAGGCACTACTTCCTACCAGCCATGCCATGAACTTTTTCTTCTCTGCTATGTCCCTCCACCATGCCCCCTTGCCTTGAAACCAGCTGACTACGAACTGAAATATTTAAAAACTGTGAGCTAAAATAAACCTTTCCTCCTTTAACTTGTGTGTGTCAGGTATTTTGTTTTAGCAACAAAGAAAGTACAGTAACTAAGACAGAGGCTAAGGCAGGAGGACCACAAATCTGAGCCTAGCCTGGGTGAATTAGCAGCATAACAAGACACTGTCTCAAAATTTAAAAAAAAATGAAAAGGACTGAGGAGGTAGCTCAGTGTGAAGGCCCTGGGTTTAATTCCCAGTACCATAAGAAGATGAAAAAAAAAAGATAAATGTATCTGTGATTTCTGGCCCATCTCTGAACATAACCTACCTTCACTGTCAGGTTCAAAAAAGCTGAGAACTTGTCACTTGCCCGTCACCAAAGGCCAACCTCATATTACAGGAAGTCAACGTCCATTTTAAAATATTTTGAAACTGTAGTCTAGGAACGCTGCTGTTGATCCCTGTCTACCGGTAACCAGTATCTACTGGAAAAGTCCTCTACTCCTGGCCCTTTGCCATTTGAGATCAATTTATGGTATGGCATTTCTTGGCTACAAGACTCCACGCCCTTCCATCACCCCCATCCTCCACAAATTGGGACCACCTCCACCCTAACAACACCTCCTAGTGGACTGCAGAGAAACTCCGCCTGTGATTTTAGGCAGTATGGGGCATATTAGGAAGAGAATGACAATCACGGTCCCTTCCACCTTTGGCTCTTACCCGCCCACACCACATCACTGCCTGGAGCTGTCCTCTCCAATTCAGTAGCCACTAGCCAATGAGATTATCTGTTTCTTTATTTGTGGTACTGGGGATTGAGCCTAGGGCCTCATGAATGCTAGGCAAGTGCTCTACCACTGAGCTGCATCCTCAGCCCAGACAGTAGCTGTTCCACACTCAGCATCCTGGCTGCCCCCTGCCCTGGTTGTGGGCACCTTGCTTTGCCCTTGGCATTCAGGGACAAGAACTCTACTCCTCAGAATACCAGCAACCAGCAGGAAGGAATACAGGATAGGTCTCATTTGACAAACACAATACTTAACTGCTCAGTGAGTGATCGTGACTTGGCCTGCAGCATCTGCTCCGGACCCCGGGGCCCTTCTGAACCACCTCTGGTCTCAGAGAGACTTTCTCCAGACCCTAAATTCCTCTCTGTGAGGATGCCTACTCCCTCAAGACCTCAGAAACTCACCCTTGGGTCTGGGCTGTGAGCCCTGATGGAGAACGGCCTGCTGAACCAGATGTTCATGCCCTTGGGAGTAAGGCGTTTACTGGGGACCACTGAATTATCGCAGCCAGGGAGGCACAGTCTGCCTCTCCATCTCTGGGTTCCCAGGGCTCGCTGTGCCTGGCCAGTGGGGGCAGTTTAGGGAGTTGTGTTGTACCCAACAGGTGGAGGATAGGTTCTCGTTGACTGATGATGACTGCAACATAGCCCCTTTAGATTTCCTAACCAAGGCATAAGGGGAGTACGTTTACATAGGGCTTTGCACATAGTCAGTGATATCTGTTTAGAAGTCAAGGAGTAAAAGCCGTTTTAGGCTGACTTAGCAGTGTAGGAAGTTACCTCTGCTTGCAACAACCTGCTTCCGCATTCTTCTCACCTTTCTATTTCTGCGTTTGTGTTACGCTGTTTCCCGAGGGTATGTACCTACTTTGTCCAAACACGAAAAGAAGTTCCCCTTAATGAACCAAAGGGGAGAAAAACGGCACGGCCAGGATCCTGGTAAACTTGGGGAAGGAGACAGAGAATACAGAGCAGAACGTATCATAAAACCACAAACCCAGTAACTTTTTTAGAGTCCCAGAGCTCTTATATTTTGTCCCCAGGCTGGAGAGAAAGACCATCAAAGGGGAAGATATTTGTTTAACAGATTTCTAAGAAAAACTTTGAGCAAAAATTAACTCCTTCGTGGAGCCCGAGGATGGCAGGGCGCTGTGGCCCGCAGCCCGGCAAGCAGGTGGGTGCAGGTGAGCGTGGGAAGCAGGTGGGTCCAGGTGAGGGTAGCCCGGCCGAGGCCCCCTTTGTTCTCCTGGCTCAACGCTACCAGCCGCACGGCGGGCGCCAGCGCCCTCGTGCGGCCGTGGGCGTCCGCGCGGGCAAAGGGCGGGCGGCGCTGGTGGGTCTGAGTGCGCAGGATCTGGATGAAGGAGGCCCAGCCCGACTCGCGTTCAGCCTGCGCGGGCGATGAGTGACGGATGCCAAGGCGTGTCTGCAGCAGGAATCCAGAGGCACGCCCTAACACAGCTGGCATGTCTTGTCCCGACGGCTGGGGCTCAGGATCCCGCAGGGTCGTGGGGTGGCCACAACCTGGCAGGTCACCACCTCGGGCTTCCTCTGTCCACAGTTGTGTGGTTTTGCCCCACAACTTCCGGCTAGTGGTGGCATCTCTCCACCGGGATCAGCAAGGTGGAGAACGACCTCTACAGCCCTGCCTTAAGCCAGCTTCGACTTCCCACAGTTAGTGACTGCTGTACCGAGAAGGGACCTTTAGGATCCTGGCATTTCTGCTTCTAGTCTTTCTCTTCCAGTCACCTGGCCCAGAGGTGGGGACCTCTGCTCTGCTGTTTCATCGGGTCACTTGGAGCTTTGGTGGCTTCCATTTGCAGAACCATGGCAACTACCCTTTTTTGGAAGCAGGACCGGACCTCATGCTTGCCAGGCAGGCGCCGTGCCACTGAGCTATACCCCCGGCCCTGACAACTACCCTTTTAGCACAGTGTAGATGCTTACTGGGGGACGTTTATTTGGTGCTATGTTCCAAGCAACCAAGATCATGGCCTTTCATGGATTATCACATTTCAATCACAAGGGCCCTGTCAGGCAGTACTGTGTGACCCCAAGTGACAAACTAGGCTATGGAGAGGGAGCTCAGCCAAGTTCCAGTCATGAGAAGGGAGCCTGGCATTGAAGCTGGGCTGGCCCTGAAGCCATCACTGTTGTCTGAGTGAGGGGAGGACAAGGTAAGTCCAGGGCAGGGCTGGGGCTTCAGTGGCTGAATGAACACATAGACCAGTGGGGGCCTGTCCTCATTTTCTCAAATCCTATCCAGATGATAGTTGTTGCATTTTTAGATGTTGGCTTTTTTTTCAGTGGGACTATGGTTCTGCAGGTTGCAGCCACCTGCTATGGGCCCTGTGTCTACCCGTTCTTGCTACATTCTTGTCTGTATAATGAAGTACAGTCAGCTTTCCATAGCAACAGGATCTGTATTCACAGATTCAAACAACTGAGGACCAGAAATATTTGGGGAAAAATTGTATTGGCACGGAGCATGTACAGACTTTGTGTGGGTGTCATTATTCCCTAAATGATACAGAATAATAACTATTTACATCACATTTACATTGGGTAAGGTATTATAGATAATGAGAGATGATTTAAAGTTTATGGGAGGATGTGACAGGTTATATGCAAATTCTATGCCATTTTATATGGGGAACTTGGCGATCTACACATTTTGGTACCAGTGAGGAGTCTTGGAATCAATCTCCCGCAGATACCAAGGGATGACTGTAATGCTCCTACCTTCTTAACAGTTCGCGTGGATTGAAAGGACTACATAAGGTAAAGGGCATGCCTTATGCCTGACTGATACATGTTCTCTGGCATTATTATTTCCAAACTAGGGCCATTTGGACCTCCCTCCCAGAATCCTATTTTAACCCTGGCCTTACTTCCTGCTACATGTCCTTGCTGTGTGAGCTTGAGCAATTTATCCAGCTCTCCTGAGCCTCTGTGTCTTTATTTGTAGGCTGAGAATGTTAGATGTAACCATCCTCAAACTGACTCTAATAGTATGGATTTCAGAAACACATCTAGGGCAGTGTTGTAGTCAGGGTTTGCAAGGGAATAGATTTAATACAGGACATGTAATTTATAGGATTATTTTATAATATTCACCCAAAGAGTCAAATGCAAAAGAACTCAAGAGATCTGTCCGTGCACGAGAGACCCAAAGAATCCAGCTGAGGGCCTGGATCCGACAGCAATGTCCTGCACAAGTCCAGCCGGAGGCCTGGAGCCCACGACAATGTCTCATGTGAGTCTGTATCAAGGATCTGCGCTGGGAAGGCCCAGAGACCAATGGAAGAAGCTAGAAATTCTGCACAAGCGGGATGAAGGACCTGTGCCATCAGGCTGAGGGATCTGTACTGGAGCTAGGAAGCAACACTAAAAGAACAGAGCTTCCTAGAAAAGATCAGCAGCCATCCTCAGTGACAGTGAGGACCCGAGCTCTGACGTCAAGAACAATGGAGTTCGTATCAGGAAAACCAGTGCAATAAGCTTCTCCAGGAGAATCAACAGCACACCGTCTTCCGCTCCAGTTCTCCTTTCATGCTGTTGGCAACAATTCTCAGGTGGGCCTTCCACACCCGGCACCACACTGATTCAGTTCAGCTGGGCATTCCCACTCAAGTTGACCATGAGTTAATCCACCACAGGCAGAGTGCTTGATCATTTCCTCCTTTCCCTCAACATCACAGAGAAAGTCATTCCATGTCAGCTCATCTTGATGATCCATAGGTTCTTCATATTCTCTAACTGAGGCATCATTTGCTTTAAATTTCTATTTGTCCCACCTAGTGTGAACAAGGAAAGAATTTATTTACTTTCTTTGTAAAAATACTCTATATGCTTCAAAACAAGAACAAAGACAATTTTTAGCCTCATCTTCTCCAAATAAGACAAGACACTCCTCAGAACACCTTGGGTCTTATTGCCAAATTTAGCTGATGAATATATAGGACAGTTGGTGAAATTTGAATTTTAACTAAACACATATTTTTAATATAAATGTGTCACCAATATTACATGAGCAAATATTGCATGGGATATATGTACATTAAAAAGTATTGATCATTCAGTTAAAATTCAGATTGAGTATTCTGTATTCTGCATGGCTGCCCTGTGCTGGGTAGGAGCCACTCAAGGTGGACTGGAAGTCCAAGTGGGGCAGGCCTGGCAAGAAAATCTCTGATGTGTTCCTTGGGGTTGGTTACCAGGCCCACAGTTTGGCAGCCTGGGACTGTTTTTGAAGTGATGGATTTATGTACCAATAAAGCTATTTGGATATTTGCTGATAATTACAATCATCTATCTGGGCCAGTCAGATAGCTCAGCGGCATAAGTGCCTGCCTGGCAGGCGCGAGGTCCTGACTTCGACTCCTGGTACCCACATACGAAAAAGGGCCGGTGATATCGCTCAGCGGCACGGGCACCTGCTGGTGCGCGAGGTTCTGAGTTCAACCCCCGGTACCCACACACACAAAAAAAATCATCTATCACAAATCGGTGTTTCCTCCTGAATCAGTACTGAGCCATGCATGGGAATGATACGATGTTTGGTGGTCAGGTGTGTGTGTGAAATGTGCAGCTGGGCTTGGTTCTTGTCACAGTGATAGAACCAGGGAACCCCAACCATTTAAGGCACTCGACAGTTCCACCAAGAGCCAGACAAAGCAATCCCTACCCTGTCCATGGCAGCATATCCTTCCCAGCCATCTCTGATACCTCTCAAGAGGAGGCCTGGCCACCGTCAGTTAGTTCCTCAGAGCCTGGAGACCATGTCACCAGAGAATGATGTATTATTGGCCTTCCTGCTTTCTGCCTTCCTGCCCAGGGTTAGTGTGGGGCCCACAGAGCCTGTGGGTGTATCCCTCTTGTCACTGTGGCTGCTTGGCCCCATCTGCCATCCTATGGGTAGGTAAGGGGCAAAACCTAGACCTTGTCCAAAATGGACGCAGATGAATTCCTGCTACAAATGTGGCCTGCCCCAGCTTTTCTGGCTGTTTCCCAAAGCCAGCCCCTGCTACTCTGCCTGGCTATGACCCTCAGAGTCTGCTTAGTGCTGGACCCCCTTGCCCAGAGTCAGCCATCTGCTATTGGCACCACCCCCATCCCAGCCCAAGGGGTCACAGATTTCCCCTGTCTGTTTCTCCTTTCCTTTCTGCCAACTCCCTGCCATGTTATGTCAGTGTCACTTCTTATATAGACTCGGTTTACCTGTTGCCCACTTCTGCCATAAGTGCCTTAGCATTGGAGTCAGCTTCAGTCATACCTGAGTGTCCACGGCAGCGCCTCTACTGACCACCTTTCTGAACTTGGCAATGTCACCTCAGCTCTCTGCTGTGACCCAGTTGTGGCATCTGTTCTGCAGATGGCATTCTACCTTCTGTTGCTGCTGTGACAAGTTACCACACACTTCTAGGCTTACAGCTGCACAAGTGCGCTATCTCCCAGCTCCGCAGGCAGCAGTCGCCTGGGCTCCATTCCTCACAGGGGCCCTGGAGAAGGATCTGCCTCCATTCTCGGCAGACTGTCCTCGATTCCACTCCTGTGCTGTAGAGCCCAGGTCCCCTTCCTTGCAGGCGGCCCATGGGAAGCCGCTCAACAGATTCCTCTGTGTTCAAAGCCAGAAGTGACATCCAAGTCCCTTACATGTGTCTCCAACATCTCCCTCTGCTGCATCGCTGCTGCTCCAGCTGGAAAAAGTTGTCAGGTCTGAAAGCTCAGGTGATTAGATGGGTCCATCCAAAAAATCTCCCTGTTTTAAGGAAATTTTAATTCCCTATCTGCAAAGTCCATGTTACCTGATTCTGAGGATTAATGCAAGGACATCTTTAGGGAGTCTCTGTTCTGCCTCCCACTGGTGGGTAGTGGTACTGCAGGGGAAACCAGGTGCAGTTTCCTAGCACTGTTGTTAACAGTGACACGAACCACATGGCTTGAAACCACAGGGACTTACTGTCTCACAGTTCTGGATGCTAGAAGTCTCAGACCAAGATGTTGGCAGGGCTGTGCTTAGAGGAGACTCCTTGCTCTCTGATTCCAGCTCCCGGTGGTGGTTGGCTGTCCTGGGCATTCACTAGCCATCCCTGGCCGTCCTGGCCATCCTCAGGCTTGCTGCAGCAGCATTTGGTCATTGCATCATCATCGCAAGACACTCTTTCTATGTGTCCACTGCCAACTTCCCTCCTCTTATAAGGACACTGGTTGTGTTGACATAGGGCTGACCTTAATGAACCTAACTCGATGACATCTGTAAAGATTCTATTTCCAAATAGGATACTGGGGAATAGGACTTCAACATCTATTTTAGGGCCTCACAATTCAACTCAAGACACTGTAAAAGCACTTAGCACAGCATCTGACTGCTGGCTGGCGTAATAAACAGTAGCAGTTGGCAGTGCCCAAGTCAAATCCCCTCCAGGCCCCTGTAGGTATAGACCAGGATAACAAATGACCATGTGCCAAAGGATAGAGAAAGTGCTCCTCCCTCTGGCCTTCCTTCCTGGCTGTCCCTGGCCCATATTGAGCTCAATTTCACCTCCAGCCCTTTTCTGCACCTGTCCCTGCCTGTAGTGCCCTCTCTTCTCCTGAGCACCTTGGCCATACTTTGGCCCCTCTCCACATCCTGCTGCTCGGGGAGGCCTCTCTCCCTCCTGCCCCGGGTCCTACACCCACTAGCAGGGCAGACCAGTGAAAGGTAGAGGCTGGAGAGCTGGGGCCACCCTCAAAATCCTGCTACTCAGCTGGCTGGAGAAAGACCCTTTCTGTTAGGACAGGCAGAGCAGGGGAACAAAGATACAGGAAGGCACTGCCTCAAGGGCTGGAAGGTTCTGAGGAAGAATAATTTTCAGGCAAGAAACTGTACCTTTTGCCTCGCTGGGTCTAATAACCCCCTATCTTGTAAATGTGAACTGCTCATCCTAGAAAGAAAAACAGTAAGTTCTGAACCTCTTGCCAAGTTAGCCTCCCAGGACCCCTCACTCTTTGGGGTCTGCATGGCATACAAGACCCTAGGCAGCACCTGCTTCCCGCCCTTGTTTGTCCACTGTTATGATATTGGCCTGCTTTGAGACGCAGAGGAGAAAAGGCTTGCTACATCCCACCAGCAGTCCAGAGGCCTGGATCCATGGTTTTTAGGACGTCCGCATTTAATAAATTAGAACACATGTGGACGCAGAGTAGTCCCCAGCCACAAGCAAAGCTTAGTGGAGAGCAAAGAATGACTTCCAAACGTTTTCGCATCCTGACTGCTCCTTATTTCCGGAAGCGTCTTGAGCTCACTTTCCCAGGCACCCATGGGAACAGAGGTAGAGGACGATGAGGGACAGCTGTCCCTGCTGGGGGAACAGAAGAGCCAGGCAGGCCCCTTCACGGCATTGCTCCTCGTGGCTCTGAGGTGTTGGCAGGGCTGTGCTTAGAGGAGACTCCTTGCTTTACCCACCCCACACCCCAGGAAGGAAGGGTCTCCCAGGGGCCTGTCTGATCAACTTGACATCACCAGAGTCTAATGCAGGACCTGGGAACAATCAATAATGATTTGTTGAGCCAAGTGCAGTGGCGTAGGCCTGTAATCTTAATACTGTGAGAGGCTGAGGCAGGAGGATTGCAATTTCAAATACAACCTAGGTAACCTAATGGCTTAGCAAGACTGTCTCAGAATAACAAATAAAAAATTTTAAAAGGGCTGGGGATGTAGCTTAATGTGAAGGGCCTGGGTGCAATCCCCAGTACTATTAAAAAAATAAAAGTTTTGTTGAGTCAACAAATCAATGAAATTATCTGAGGCCACTAGAGAAGGTTCAGGAAGCCACCCCTACTGAAAGTAGAAGTTTGTTCCCAGCTCTACCCAATGACCAAAGCCCGCTACCCTCCTCCCAAAGGCTCACCCCCAGGCCTGGCTGCTGGAAGAGTACGCAAGGAAACCAAGTTGTCATTGAGCTGCGGCAGGTCGGCACTGAGAACTCTGGACAAATGGGAGGCGAAGCCTTTTGCAGCTGTTTATATGATGTGTATCTGGTGGATAAATAAACTTCATTTTCCAGGGCTGCCAATCTCTAAACATGTAGAGATATACATTCAGTCAGAAACTTTAAAAAAATAAACAAATGTAGTGATGTTTGACTGGATCTTCCTAGCACCACAGCCCCAGTCCCCAGCTATTCGCCTTTCAGCGGGTTCATAAGCCTTGTTGATGGCTCCCCTCCCACAGGCCTGTGTGCAGAACTTCTGCTTGGCGGAAATGCACCTTATTAGGCGCAGGGGCAGGGAGGCAAGCAGCAGATCCTTCTACAGAGCAGCCTGCTCCACACTGGCAGGCGGGGGCAGCTCAGGTGAGCAGGGTAAGTCGGGCTGCCCCTCCCTCCTTCCCTTCTTTCTTTCCTTCCAGTACTGGGGATTGAACACAGGGCCTTTGCATTAAGATACATCCCCAGCCCTTTTTTCATTTCTTATTTTGAGACAGGGTCTCGCTAAGTTGCCTAGGCTGGCCTCAAACTCATAATCCTCCTGCCTCAGCCTCCTGAGTAGCTGGAATTAGAAGTATGAGCCAATGCACCCAGCTTGGGCTGCCTTTTAATCATGACTCTGAGGCACCTTAGGTGGGCATCTGCCACTTCCCGTGCCTCTGTCCCCTCAAGGGACATGAAGACAGAACTAAGAGGAAGGAGACTTGGTTATGCGTTTCACCTCTCTCAACCTCAGCCTGCAAGGAAGATGGTGCCAAGGAATTTTACCACTTCCCCCCTTGTCCTGAGCCATGATGAAGAGGGGACATTTATTCCTCTGGTGCCCAATAACGAAGTGTTTTCCCAGGGATCACTCCCCAGCCCTACAAGACAGCCATTCACTCATTCATCCATGTGTAGAGCCGCAGGGTAGTGGGCCCTGTTCTTGGCACCCACTGATCACACAGGAGTGAACAAGGCAGTGTGGCCTGCAAGAGGCTTAGATTACTGGGACACAGAGGCCAGGCTTCAGGAGCCAAGGCCCCAGATATGTCTTGGGGATTTTGGCAAGTATTCACCTAGTAGGTAACAGAAGAAAGGGACCCAGAGACAGGGTCTGGTTCCTACAGGGAGGGCTGCATCCCGTCCACATGTTAGCTGAGAGTCCATGGGTTTATACTAGGGGAAGGGGAAGGAAGAAAAGCAGAGGGGAGGAGAAAGAGGAGAGAGGAGAGGTAGGCAATCAACATGGCACAGGACATATCCCTGCCATCCTAGGTGATGGCCTTGCTCTCGCGGAGGGAGACAGAATCTGAGATCTGGAATCACGGTCCGCCTCCTGAGCATCTGGAGGGTTAGTACAGGGTTAGCACCTTGTTCACAGCACCAAGGTGACAATCTGGCTACAAAATGCAAAGCAACTTCTGCCTTGGTGCTCCATCAAAGAACCAGCAGTCAGCACCAGCCCTAGAGGGCACACGGCCTACGGTTATCCTCCAGTGAATGCCACAGGCCATTTGACTAAGTGAGCTTTTGCCTTCAGTGCTAACCTTAGCCCCAATTCCTCTCCCCTTCCCCACACATGCCAGGCAGAAGGAGCCACCACATCCCCAACACCCAGAAAGAAGTCAGTGCCCCTTACAGCTGTCACTTGGACACAGCCAGGAACGTGGCAAGGGAACAAAAATTGCTGTGGTGGACACCAAGGAGGCACCTAGCTTCTCCCTTGGGCTAAGGAGCTCATCAATTCAGCTGTCATGAGTGCTGGCAATGCCAACTGTGTGCTGAAGACCTCACGTCACCTCCAGGGACTGACCACCTCCAAGGAATGGTGGTCAGTGGGTGACCAACTCATCCTGGTTTGCCCAGCTGTCCCAGTTTCAGACTGAAAAGTCTCTGTCCTGGGAACCCCCAAGGTTCTGTCACCCTCACTGCTGGGATGGGGTGGAGTGTGGAACAGTCTGGCCTTTTGCCAAGGAGCGACAGTGCTGAACAGCCTTGGTAGACCCAAAGGAGCTCGAGGGGCCCGCAGAGACCTGTGCTGTGACCGTGGCTCGGTTCATTCACACCAGTCCTACTTCCTTACCCCTCCGTGGCCAGGAACCCCAAAGATATCCCTCAGTGGGCTCGAATTGAGGGCAAATCTCAGCCTCAGAGTGTTTCATGGCGAAGCACACCAAAGGCGGCAGTGAAAGCAGAACTTGGTTCGGCAGTGTTAAGACTTTCTCTTCTTTTTTCTTTAGTACAGGGGATTAAACCCAGGGCTTTTGCATTGAGCTACATCCCCAGCCCTTTTTTATTTTTTATTTTGAGATTGTTGCTAAGTTACCCTGGCTGCCCTCAAGCTTGTAATCCTCCTGCCTCAACCTCCCGGAATGCTGGGTCTACAGGCCAATGTCACCACACCCAGCTAGCATCAGGCCTCTAAAAACTATGCATTAGTATCAAGACAGGCTCATCAAGTTCACAGCCAGAAGGCAGGGTTCCTGTGTCCACATGTCCCCCTTTAAAGAGACTTCCATTCTCACCTTAGTGCCTTCCTTCCTGCCCTGATAACGGAGGACTATTGGAGTAAAAGTGGATCGATATCCCTATTGAGTTCCAAGGACATTATGGCATCTCTAAAATTGGTAAAGACATTTGGGATGTTGCTAAAAAGGGATCCCCCCAAATGAAAAGCCAGGGAAGCAGAGCAGCCAGGGAATCCAGTAGTGGGGAGGCAGCCTGGGGTCCTGGGTACCCTACTTTCTCAGCCTTCCTTCATGTCAAAGAGGAATAAGGACAACATGGGCAATTTTGTGGCACTGGGGACCAAGACTTAAAGAAAATCCAGAAGTTGCTGGCAGGTTGGTGGGGGGTAGAGAAGATATGCAGGCAACATTTCTTATGGCATGGAATAGAACCCAGGTCCTCATGCCTCTTCTACTACTGAGCTACACACCTAGCCCTGCAATTTACTTTACAAAAAGAGTTTGAGATGGACATAGGGGAAAGAAAAGCTTCTCAATGCCAGAATGAGGACTGGGCTGGCCAGGTGACATTGGGACAAGGAAGATCACCAGCCCGCAAAGTAAAGGTTGGGAAAGGCACTCTGCTAGACTCCTTTGGCTCTAACATTAAATAAATCACCAGTCAGATCCAGCTTTCATTGGAAATTCACATCTTGGCCGTACACTACCCTTTATAAGAAATGAGGAAAATGTACTCTCTGCCTTCAGAAATCTTTTTTTTTTTTTTTTTTTTTTTGGGGGGGGTACCAGGGGGTCGACCTCAGGACCTCGCACGCCCGCAGGCGCCCGTGCCGCTGAGCGATATCACCGGCCCCTTTTTCGTATGTGGGATCCGGGAGTCGAACTCGGGCCCTCGCGCTTGCCAGGCAGGCGCTTATGCCGCTGAGCCATCTCACCGGCCCTGCCTTCAGAAATCTTAACAAACCCATCCCTGGGTTTCTCAGTTATCTACTGCTGACTAACAAATGATCCAAAATGTAGTGACTTAAAACAACAACCAGGTACAATCACGCAATGCTGTGGGTTGACTGGGCTGAGCTTGTTGACTCTTCTGCCCGAGGGTGGCACCCCAGGGGCTGCACTCCCCCAGAAGCACAGCGGGCTGGACGCCCCTCTCTAGTTCACTCATAGGCTGGCTGTCAACAGAAGAGCCTCCGTTTCTCTCCACGTGCCTCTCCACGCCGTTGAGACATGCCACTGAGTTCTGTCCAACGGAAAACCTCCAAATCTCCTAAAGCCAGGCCTTCAAAGTTACATGGCACTGCTTTGTCATATTCTATTGAGAAAAGTAGGTCAGAGGCTCAGCTTCAAGGGGAGTGACAAGAGACCTCACCCTTATGGGAGGCCGGCAAGGAAATACAGCATCTTTACCCACAATATGTGGTCCCCACTGGGGGATAGAGAACATAGCACTTAGGCTGCATCATTATGTTGCCAAAAACCCCAGGTTGTGGGCTGAGGACTCACAACAGACCAGGCAGAAGGACCATTCAGCCACCCTGGTGGGGAGATGGGCAGCCTAGAGAGCAAAGTCATAGACATCAGAAGTATCTTCATCTTCCCTCAACGTGGGAGATGGCAGCTGCGGGGAGGTGGGGTGGCTGGCTTCATTCTGAAGCTCGACTGACCTGGTCTAGCCACCTTTTCCAATATCCACCTGGTCTAGCCACATTGTCCAATATCCATTTTCCAGCTGGGTGTGGTGGTGCACACCTGTAATCCCAGCACTTGGGAGGCTGAGGCAGGAGGAGTGCTGTGAGTTCAAGGCCAGCCTAGGCTACATAGTGAGTTCAAGACCAGCCTGAAACCCTGTCAAAAAAAAAAAAAAAAAAAAAAAAAAAAAAAAACCACTTTCCACAAGTCAACTAAATACACCATGTGTCCTGTCACGCACATGCATGGAAACCTTCCTGTGTGTGCCATGGGCCCCAGCCTCATTAATGGTACATTGAGCTTATTAGTAATAACCAACTTCATATGCAGCACAGTTTTGAACTTGTTTCTGGAAACCTCTTCTGAGCCATAGGACTAAAATAGAATAGCAGACACTCTATAGATATTTGTAGAGGCAGTAGAACAATATGGGGTAAGAGGGGTGAGATACTGGCTTTGCATGGCCAGGATCTGGGTCTGACTGTCAGTTCTGGTGCATCTTTACAAGCTGAAATTATGGTATGAAATCATATTTATAAAGCACACTATCTGGCAAGGAGCAAGTATTTGAAAAATGTTAGTGCTTGAAGGTGGCGTACATATTATCACACAACAGGGACACTTAGGACAGTGGGAGGGGCACTATAAAAATTGTATCTGAACAGCAAGTGTGACCCAGGACTGTCCCAGCAGGCAAGGTGTGTGGTTGCCATAGCTATTGTTGTTTAATAGAAGAGATCCTTAGAGATCATCAAATCCAACTCATTTATTGAACACAGGAAGCCAGTAAGCCCTGAGCAGATTAAGAGTGACCAGAAGTCACAGTGCCTATTAGCAGAACATAGGTTCAAGGTCACACTGATTCTGACCCCAGGCTCAGGCTCATCCTGCAAGTGCTGACTCCCAGTGGCTGTCTCCATGAGCAGAGCTCAGGGCAGCTGTGGCGAGGTGATCTGTAAGCCTCACCACGGTTCTGCAAGATGCTAGTTTACACAGGAGGACAATGAACTTCAGAGAAGTTAAGAAACTTGCCAGAGACACCCAGTAGTAAGTATGGTTTCCAGAACTGGAGTGATCTCTCTCCTTCAGGATTGGGCTGTCTTGCACTGAAATATAAGATGTCACCATCATTTTTTTGCTTGGCACCCTGATGTTGGTGATACCAACAACTTACTTTGAGTTCGCCTGCTCCTTCCTGGTATGTTTATCCTGCTCATTGGCAGATGGGCTGACATTCAGGTCAGAAGTGACTCTCCCATACCTGTCTCTATCATCAAATAATTACTTGTTTATATGTCTGCTTCTAGAAATTGAGTTCTTTGGAGAAAGATAATGTGGGTGGCACAGTGAGTGGTTTACTGGGGCTCCTAAACAAACACTTGCTGAATGTAATTGTTGCCGTACCTGTCACACCGCTGACAATCCAACAGGAACTCATATTCCCTCTGCTAAGACATGAAAACTCTCAGAAAGAGCCTAAAATATTGCTGCTAATGAAATGTCTTACCTCTAGAGAAAATATGACAAGCAGCAGCCTCCTTCTCAATAACTCAGTTCCATTTATGCCTAATAAATCTCCCACTCAGATCCTTTTTCCTGGGGTACATTTCCATTTTGCCCTTCGATCCAGGAGAATCAATATTTATCTTGTATATGTGCTAGAGCTGGCTCCCCTGGTTTGCAGGAGCTAAATGTACCCAGGTCTTGACAAGGCTGTGTACAGGAAAATCTCCGGGAAGTATTGGTGGAAATATTTACACCACGGCAATCAGCAAATGCTACAAATCAGGGCCTTTCTTTTTTTCTTTTCTTTTCTTTCTTTCTTTCTTTCTTTCTTTCTTTCTTTCTTTCTTTCTTTCTTTCTTTCTTTCTTTCTTTCTTTCTTTCTTTTCCTTCTTTCTTCTTTTTTTCTTTCTTGAGAGCCCATTGCTAAACATTTACGGATACACATGGCATGTGTGGCATCAGGCCCTCCCTCCCTTCATTCGGCCTGCTGTTCCTGTTCGGTACGCTCTGCATCCACCACTCAGCCTTCCCGGTTTCTACCACTGTATCCGTTCTCTCCACACCTTCCTGCCTCTCCATTCTTCTGCTCTTCCTGGCAATTGTGGGCAATCAGCACTACCTTCGTTCTAAACGATGTATTCTCCATAATGGAATCTTTTTCAACCACATTTCCTTCCCCCTCCAAAATCAGTCAGTTCAGTATTCTGCTTGTAAAAATGTGTTTACAGAACTTCTTTTAGATCTATGCTTTAAACATGCCTTTACTTGCTTAAAAAAAAAATATTACCCAGTTCCCCCCTACTCCCCCCTCCCATGTCCCAAACAAAGTACGATCATCACAGTTTTTAATCTCCAGCATACCATGGGTCTTGTCAGGCGCCACATATGGACTGAGTTTCTTTTAAACAGGCTAAAATTTCTCATCTCTCAATGTAGTCTTTACAGATCTGACTAGGGTGAAAGGCGCTCACCACTTCCAAGCTGGCTGCCAAGAAAAGGCATAGCACCCTCTTCCCTACCCCCACTAAAAACAAGTCTCCTAAGCAGAATGCTGATCTACACAATTAAGTTACAGCCAGACTATTCAAAGGGACAGTCACAGCCTGGCAAACCTCTGAGGCTGAAATCCAAGCTGCTGCTTTGCAGCGTGCATTGCGATTTTTAGCAAAGCCTGCTTGCATTGCGAAACTCTCATCTTAGCACTTCCTCTCCTTGCAGGCAATTTCCACGCATTGAGTTGAGCACTGGGCTCCTCCCTTAGGGGAATGATACCTAAAGGCTGGAGCTTCCACTGGCTTTCCCTGGTCACAGTTCTTTACAGTGGTTTCACAAGTCAGAAATAGGGTTTTACCTAGAAATCAGTCTCCTTGAACTCATCCTCATTCAGCTGAACTCTCCTGGTTTGCCTCCTACGTGGTTTTCCCGGAGATGAGCCTCTGAAAGCAATGAAAGGATCATGCCTTATTAATTTAGCTGTAACTCAATTATTTTGGAAACAAAATGAAGAGACTGGAAAATCTTGCTAAAAATAGTAAATCGCTCAAGTGGAATAGTTGGTTTTAAGACAATTAATTATGCAGCAGTAATGTTCTTAATCATCTCCAAAGGAAACTATTTTCTCATAGTACTACAAGACGTGAAGTCAGGATATTGGCAAAAGCGCCCAGTTCTAAATTCATTGTGCAGTGCCTGCTATGTTCTTATTGATTCGTACCAAGGGCACTCTGGGGTGGGGAGGGGACAAACAGTACTGGAAACCATGTTTTAGCCACCTGGGTATCATCCGAGAGGAAGAATTCAAGCAAGTCCCGTTAGTGGGTGGCTCCCTTCAGTAGAAGGAAACCCCATCACGTACCTGATTTCCCCCACTTGTCACTGCACAAAGCCCTGTGCTAGAATGCAAGAGCAGCTGGCCTCTGCTTCCAGGAATGATGTATGTGTGATGAGTTAGGGATCCCAGTGCATACAGCCCCTCGGATATTGAGCATCCCCACAGATCTTCCCCATCATCACTTCCATCATCACTTCCAACTCTATCTTGTACGGACAGCTCACATTTATTGCTCTCAGCACTGTACATCTACTCTTTTTTTTTTTTTTTTTTTATTCTTGTGACCAAATG
The DNA here is from genome assembly GCA_028451465.1 of Erethizon dorsatum. Classification (NCBI taxonomy): domain Eukaryota; kingdom Metazoa; phylum Chordata; class Mammalia; order Rodentia; family Erethizontidae; genus Erethizon; species Erethizon dorsatum. Next base: position 105,275,088 of record CM051822.1, read on the forward strand.
GACATACTAACGTTTACCAGATTAGTTATTCCAGAGTTACAGTTCAGTGGCATCAGGTACATTCACACTGTTGTGTCACCATCACCACCACCCATCTCTAGAACTTTTCATTCCTCACAACTGCACACATCTACCCTTTTATCCTGTGACCTAGGGCCTTATTATCACCATTTACAGATGGGAAACTGAGGCACGGGGCAGTGCAGTAACTGTCATCTCTTCAAAGAGATGATGATATTAGAAATCCAGCTCTGCCTCAAACCGTCCAGGAAACAGTTAAAGAATTAGTATTCGAAAAAAAAAAAAAAAAAAAAAAAAAGAAAGAATTAGTATTCTGTGGTAAGTTGTGCCCTTGCTTAGAAGCAGCAGGTCTTCTGACTATAAACCAGGGCTCAGGGAAAGATTTCTTCAAAGGGCTGTTAAAATTACTTAGGCTTTGTGGGCCACCCAATCTCTGTTGCAATGATTCAACCCTGTCCTCCTAGCAAAAGCAGTCATAGCTGAAATGCAAATGAATGGGCATGGTCATGTGTGATTTACAGACCACGAAATTTTAATTTCATAAACTTTTTCTAACATGGCAAAATGTAAATAACAAAATGGTACCATTTTCCCCATTTTTAAGCTTACAGTTTAGTGACATTAAGTGTAAAAATCATTCACATGTTTTTTAACTAACATCACCTTGCATCTCCAGAACTTCTTCGATTTCCCAAACTGAAACTCTGTCTTCGTGAATTACAACTAACTCTCCACCCCCAGCCCCAGGCCCTGGAAACCACTTCTACTTTCCATCCCTATGAATTTGACTGTTCTAGGGACCTCGTATAGGAGGACTCATACAGTATTTACCCTTTTGTGTCTAGTTTACCGCACTTTGAATTACATCTTTTTTTATTTTGGGTTTTTTTTGTTTGTTTGTTTGTTTGTTTTTGGTTTTGTGTTTTGTTTTGTTTCTTGCTATGTAGCTGAGGCTGGCCTTGAACACATTTTGTGAGCCCAGGCTGGCCTCAAACTCACAATGACCCTTCTGCCTCATCCTCCTGATTGCTGAGATTACAGGTGTTCACCACTATGGCCAGCTAAATTTCATATCATTATTTTAGTGTTACAAAATATCACTCTTTGATTTTGTTGTTGTTGTTGTTCAACGACTTAAAAATGTAAAAAAAAAAAAGTCTCTCTTACCTCATGGGCTCTACAAAATCAGGTTGTGGGCTGGATTTAGCCCCCGGGCTGTAGTTTGCCAACCCCTGATCTAAATATAGGCTTTCATAAATGTGAGTCTGGCCATCTGCTTTTCATAAATGCTTCAAATAAGGCGCAGAGAGGCCAAGAGACTTGTGCATAGTAACACAGCTACACAGTGGCCATATGTAAACCAGTAGCAGGGCATTTATGCCCCCAGTTTAGAGGACAAAAAATAATGTTCCCACCCCTGAGATTTTCACCAGAAGTGGTTGCACATAGTAATGGTAGAAGTTACCATTGTTGCTAGTGAACACACAGAGGAGGTCTCTACCAGCCTTCCACCCTGGAGACAGAATTGGCGATGCATTAGCCACTCTGCTGTAGAAGAGATGTCAAATATGCACTCGTCCTCTGACTATCATTCAAGTCAAACAACCTGGGCCCAACAGTGAATAGTCAGCTTTATCCACACGAATCCTCCTTTCATTGGAACATGCATTACTTTTACATACAGTGACTTGCCAGATGCTTGAAAGACACATCTTAAAAAATAACAGACACTCCTCTGTTCCTTTCTGGTGGCTGAAAAGATATTGCATTTATAACACTGGGATCTCAGTAGTACCCAGACTTATTCTGGCTTTCTTCTTCCCAGGAAGTCAGAACTTGCATGCATGAGCTTTACTGCATACTGGCACAGTGGGGAGCATAGGGCCGAGGTTTCTGGGGGACTCGCACTATGATGTGGACAGTGCTGGTTGCGAGAGGAGGGTTTTGAAGATGTCTGTAGCCTGCACATGTAGACCAGTGCCCACGTAAAAGACAACAGTTGCCCTTGAAAAGCTCAACAGAAAGACATCTGGCAGCAGGAACAGAGGAATTACTACTTTCTGCTGTTTTCTAGGTGGCCACTCTGTTCCTTTTCACAACCCCCCACCCCAGGAGCCTGGGCATCTTTTCTGAGTAGAGGGTACTTCTTTCTGAGGCTCCGCTTGGCCTCTTTGATTCTGGGGAGCCTTCTGCCTGTGACACTGTAGATCCTTGCACTAAGGAGCTCACCTGAGCCTCTGCTCAAGCGAAACACAGCACATCTGCTTTCCGTTCCTTATAACTTGCACATCACTTTCGAGTGATGGCCCTGGACATTCCTGTGGACACTGAAGAGAGGGCTCTGCTCTCCCAGCTCCCGCCCACAGCACCAGCCTCAGGAGAACTACAGACAGAGTGTAACTTTGGACAGGCTATGTGTAATTAATAACCCGTAACAAAGAATCTTTATTTACAACAAACCTCATCTTTAGGACAAAGATTCTGTCAGCGATTCTGGTTAATCGTAATTTCCAAATTGGATGAGCTGTCTGATTAATGCAAGCAACTTTGGGGAGATAAATAAATGATAATAATAGTAATAATAACAAAGAAGAGGAGAAGCAGCAGCTGCTGCAGTTGCTGTCTGGTAGCTGTTAGGTGAGTGTGGTCGTGTGGCAGCGTACCAGGTGCTCATTCTGCAAGAGCCGCAAACTTAGTCCTGCATCCAGTGCTGGTGGGGGCCCAAAGATGAGCCTGGCCCTCAGGGGCCCACAGGGGGTCCACATTCTGATAGAGGGGGTTGATATCTACATATCCAGAACCATAACCCAAGGCAGAGTACACTGAGAGCAGACAGGAAAAGAGAAGGGAGGTGGTCGTCTCAAATCTGGGGAGAAATGAAAAACAGTGAGAGTCTGCAACTACAGCTGTCCATCATGTTAAGTCTTCAGGGTCCTTTTCTACCTGACAGCCAGACTTTCACTTCCTCCTGGTCTCTGGATCTGAGATTTTTTTTTTTTTTTTTTTTTTTTACTGGGAATCAAACTCAGGGCTTCAAGCTTGCCAGGCAAGTGCTGCACCACTGAGCTACATCCCCAGCCCTGGAACTGAGATTGTCCTCTGCCTCTAATGCTCAAGCTTTCTTAACATTCATTGTCAACAGCAGGGTGCCAGCTCACACCCTTGGCCCAGGTTTGTTAGCTTACTGCCAAGCTCCTGCAGGACCAGAGCATCACCTCACACCCTTGGGGCTTCCTAGAGATGAGTCCAGACCCAGAACCACGCATTCTGCTCTTAGATATGTTAGCAGGCTCGTGAGACCCATTGGACCTCATCTGTCTGACCTCTTTGACCACAGGGCTTGGTATGTTGTTGCCCCAGACAAGAAAAATGGATCACTGTAGGTTGCAAACTTCCTGGGATGGGAAAAGATGAAAACAGACTGCAAGGGAAACAGATGATCCTAACCTCCACAGGCAGAGTGGTGCCTGAAGTCACATTCTGGGACTTGGTAGGAAAGAATTCACTGTCTTGAGCTTTTCTTTGTTCACAGCAATGAAATAAAAACTTTCGTATAGGGCCAGTGAGATGGCTCAGCGGCGTAAGCGCCTGCCTGGCAAGTGCGAGGTCCTGAGTTCGACTCCCAGAACCCACATACGAAAAAAGGGCCGGTGATATCGCTCAGTGGCACGGGCACCTGCTGGTGCACGAGGTCCTGAGGTCGACCCCTGGTACCCACAAAAAATAAAAAAATAAAAAACTTTTGTATATTGCAGTCTATGCTTCCCTAATGCTTCTTAGGAGAGTTTTTGTTTGTTTGTTTTTTATATGGGTACCGGGAGTCGACCTCAGGACCTCACACTTGCCAGCAAGCGCTTGTGCCCCTGAGCGATATCACCAGCCCTTTTTTTCCATTATGTGGATTCCAAGAGTCGAACTCAGGACCTCACGTTTGCCAGGCAGGCGCTTATGCCTCTGAGCTATCTCACCGGCCCCCTCAGGAGAGTTTTGACAAATTCAGCTGTAGAAAAAAAAAAAAAAGAAATAAAACTTCTGTATAAAAGAAAATTATAATCCAAATTAAATGTCAAACCAGAAAAATGATTTATGAAATATATAGTAAAAGGTGATGATTTCTACTAAATAAATATTCCAAAACAAGAACAGATGCCCAATTTCTTTTAAATGGCAAAAAACACAGAGAAGCTGTTCTTGAAGTAGCAACCAAAATGACTGATATGTATAAAAAATAATCAGCCTCCCTAGTAATTGGATAATTTCATTTTAAAGCAACATTCAGACATAATTTTTCATTTCTAAAAGGGTTTAAGAAACCATAAGAGTGCAGTTTTAGCAAGCTGGAAGGACAAAAACATCCACCTACCTTTGCTGGGACTGCAATTTGGTTAACCTTGCTAGGTGACAGGTTTCAACATATGTCAAACATCTTTTTAAAAATGTGTTTAGCTTTCATCACGGCAACTTTAAGTCTAGGATTTGTCCTCTGGGAAGAATTATGGGTGTGCACAAAAACTTATTTATAAAACAAGTTCACTGCATTATGGATTATAATAGTGAAAGACAGGAAATCATCTAAATGACCAACAGTGAACTGACTAAAAATAAAGAGCCAAACAATAAAACTATACAACCATCATACTTTCAAAATAAGTTTAATAACATGGAAAGATATTCACAGTAAATTAAGTGAAGAAAAGCATATTGCAAAACAGGGTGATATGGTGATGTTTTTGTGGGGAAAAAATCCAACTAGTATTTATGTAGAAAAGCATCTGGAAGTACGTACTGTAAGGTGTTAATGGAAGTTGTTTCTGAATAGGTGGAATTGTGTGATTTATCTTTTACTCTTCTATTTATATTGTCTGAATTTTCTTTAACAAGGAGAAAAGATTGCTTTGATAATAACAGTATATACACAATCAAGGCTGGATTAATAATACTTACAACAAAGAAGAAACATGTCAAAAATAGCAAAGGTAGAAATGCATATAAAATGAAAATTGTATAACAGACATTTCAACAAAGAGAACATATTATTAACTAACAAAATATGGAAAATCATTCAGCACCATCAGTAGTGAAAAAACTGCAAAATTAATAAATAAAAGGGAATAATTTTCCCATTTCCAATTTATTAAAGAATGCGAGTTAGGGCCGGTGAGATGGCTTAGCGGCATAAGCGCTTGCCTGGCAAGCGCGAGGGCCCGAGTTCGACTTCCGGAACCCACATATGAAAAAAGGGCCGGTGATATTGCTCAGTGGCACAGGTGCCTGCTGGCGCGCGAGGTCCTGAGGTCAACCCCCGGTACCCACAAAAAAAAAAAAAAAGAAAGAATGCGAGTTAGAAAATAATTAATTTTTTCTCCTTGCAGATGTCTACTGTAAGCAACAATACCTATAAAGTTTTGTATTTTAATGTTCAGTGGTATAATACTCTGCAATATAAATAAAATTTACAGAAATTCCATCAAGTAAACCTAAAGAAACATGCTTCACTGCCACATTTGTGTGTTTAAATTGGAAAAGTTGCCTTTTATGTCAAAAAAAACTTTCACATCACATTAGAAAACAATCATTTTAGTTGAAAAGTATTACACATGTGTTTTATTTTATGAGGTTTAATCAATATAGAAGATTCAAAGACACAGCAAATCTCAGCCTCTGGAAATCCCAGTATTAATATTTAGTGAGCATTATTCTGAATCTCTGTAAGAATGGAACAGAGGATGGATAGAAATAAATGCATTATATTTCTTCTCCGTCCCCCCAGTACTCTCATTGCCCAGAACAGTGTCTGATACACAAATGATTCTAAATAGATGTATGTTGTACGAACAACCAAGATAGTACCTTTTCATAATGCCATATTAGAATAAAAAGAATTTCTTTATAAAATTCAAATTAGTTAAAATTTCATGGAAGCTAAAAAGCAGAAAGAATTTCTTAACTTCAAATAAACACTTTATTTCCAAAAGAAATATTTGTTCTAATAGATTCCTCCAAGGTTGAAACAAAGACACAAACAGTGATTCAAAGTCATGACATGATTGAATTGGTTATGCTTCGTGCAAGTTTTTGTTTTAACTTTGATTTCTTTTTTTTAAAGAGGAAATGTGTTCTCCTCTTCTCCCATCTCCTTTCCTCCTTCCTGTTGTTTTATTAAGTGTATCACATTTCCCAGGTCTTCATTTTAATTTGTCCTTTGGGTTGGTGGGGCTTTGGCCCAGAAGAGCACACAGATGCCGCTGTCCTGAGCTCATCCCTGTTTCACTGGCCGCCTGCTACTCTTGGCCTGAACGGCAGCTCACATCAGGTCAGCGTTTGTGGATTTCACGTTCTTTCCCTTGGAGCTCTCTAGACATTGCTCCATTGTCTTCTCTTAGTGAGCCCAGGACGCCTGATGTTTTTCCCCTTGCGGGCTTTTTCTGCCTGAATGTCTGAAGAAGTCTTTGTTTATCCTCCAAGTTCAATATCTGAACCAGGATACAACTTAATGTCAGCCATTGCATATAATTTTTCCTGATGCCCTTTTGATCTAAAGATTTGTAATTTGTTTCTGATGATCTGTCTCTCTGAGTATATCTTTTATGTCATTTCTTGGGTGCCTAATTCAGAGACATCAATTATCACTATATTGGATCACCCTTGGCCTTGGTAGCCATTGCCCCCTCTCGCCTACAGTAACCTTTGGTTTCTTATTGTGAGTTTACCAGGAATAATTTCAGCAATTCCACCATGTCATAATTTGAAATTTCAGTGGTGTCTTCATCATTCCTTACTTCTAATTTATGATATTTTTAAAGCTTCTCAGTTTGTTTCCTTGACTCTGAAATAATTTCAAATTTCATTCATTAAATGATCTTACCTTAAAGTCTTATTTTCCTAAATTCAGTCATTAAATTCTTCTACTATCTAAAATAATTCAAGGGTAGCTCCTAAAATATGTTTTCAACCAAATAAGCCCTCCACATGCCTTTTGCTGGTCACATTCCCTTTCTGTCATCCGTCACTGTCCTCTGTAACATGTCTGCATGGTTGTCAGACCACGTCTTGCCACTTTGTTAAAGTTTAATTGATGTGGCTCTGTCCACATCTATTTACTTTGAAATAGTGGCAGAATTTTTCTTGCTATTCTTCTTATATTATCTGGAGCTTAACATCTTCTGGGCTACAGTGTGGTGGTAGATTTTCTAATTTCTATAGTCTAGGGACAAAGAAATGGGGAAGAGGGAGAGGGCTTGGCCAATAGCCTTCTCTAGGAAGTTAGGTTCTGCTCTTTCTTTTTGGGAGATTCCACAAAATGTCATGTCTCCAGGTCCACTCCCTGCAGCCAAGTCTGTATCACACTTCTATGCATCTTGGCTCCCTGAACAATGGTTAGCCTTGGCAACCACCACCCACCCCAAGATTACCAGGTGATCTTTAAGGCCTTCCAGCATCAAGGGATCTTTCCCCTGAGATTCTTATAGGGCTGCTGCTTTTGGCTTCTTGCTAGAGCACCTCTTTTTCTCTAGAATGAAAAGTGTTGGTAAGAACACACTGAATTTCATCAAACTTCTCTCTTCTCTTAGAGAGATAGATTTGCACTCGGGAGCTGTGCTACCTCAGAATTTGCTGGGTTTTTTCCAAGGTCATGACTTTTCTAGAGGCAAAGATCAGTTCCTTGTTTGGCTACTACTTGTTCTGACTTATGTTTTTTAATTCATTTGTTTGCTAATTTGTTTATTCCATTAGGAATTGGGGAGGACATAGACCCTCCTTCAGCCACAACTCTTTCCTCCTTTGCTAAGCAGAACATACAGAGCATAGTTTCTCTGAGGACCCAGGGCTTCACTGAGATCGCAGCCACCGTTCCTCAGATATGGATGCAGCCCGAGCCGTTAATGCAGTGTGGTGGGATGTGGGGGAGCTGGGAGCCCACGAAAGGATCCAATGCTTGATGCTCCTAGCTTCCTGCTCCTTTTCCTGTCTCATAAGATTGAGCTTAGGCTGCGGAGCTGAACAACCCTCTGACCAAGTCACTGGAAAACCCAAGAGGAGGAAGCCACATTGCCCGTTGCCCAGCTCATCATCCTCCCTAGTGCTCTCAGGGGACTTTGACACATCATACCATTAAAGAGTGATTAGTGATGCTGCCATTACCAAGTTCAGTGACAAAAGCATGTTTCTGTCAACTTTCTACTCTCTGGACTGTCCCAGTGCTGGTCAGTGGGTCTCGCTATTTGTAATAAAAGCTCTTCTGATTGGATTTCTTGGTTCTGAGCAATAGGGAGTAACTCTGGTTGACTTCAGCAGAACTCACAGGGTGCTTTACACACTTAGAGACTGACCGAGGGTCTGGCCTAGAAGCCAGACCCCAGGGCCACTCCTGGAATCCCAGAGGTCGGATACAAAGGACAGTCTCTTCTTGGCACTGCTGTTGAAATAAATCAGTCCCTACCATCTTTAGGCCTGAACATCAGTTAGTTGCTCTACTTGAGATTTAAATCCATGGATCGAGAGGGTTTGAAGGACCCACCCAGTGACAAAGAGGAAGCAGAGCACCGTGGGGCAATAGCTCCCCAGCGCCATACCAAGACAAGACCACAAGGCAGGCAGAACCACAGCTGTTCACGAACTCAGCAGCAGTAGAGGAAGGGCCCTGGTGCTCCACGGGGCCACTTTTCCCTTAGAAAAGCATATGGTTTTTGACAAAGTATAAGATGCAGGAAAATAACAAAACTTGCACCTTCAATATTATATTTTATGGTAGGTCACCTTTTCTCAGAAAATTCTGAGCTATAGTAGCATTTTATAGTCTGAGTAATGCACACTGCAGCATAAGAGACAAGGGTAAAAACTACTAATTTTGTCTCTATAAGGGAAAGTGCCAACCCACAGGTGAGCGTGAGAATAGCTTGTCCCTCCAGCGATGAGCCGAGTTCTGCAAAGGAGAGCACCAGGCAGAAAATCTAATCGGCACAGCAGCCTCGTTGGCCGTACTAGGGAACTAGTTAAAAATGAAGACTCTCAAGCCAGGTGTGGTGGTGCACACCTATCATCCCAGCACTCTGGGAGGCTGAGGCAGGAGCAACCTCCCAGCTCGACCCCAGCCTGAGCAACTTAGTACTTAGCAAGAGTTTGTCTCAAAATAAAAAATAAAAAAGGACTGGGGATGTGCAAAGACCCTGGATTCATTTGCTAGTAACACACACACACACACACACACACACACACACATTGAAGGCCCTATCCTACCTTTTTTTGAATTGGAATCTGCATTGTAGCAAGATCCCGTGGTGATGTATACATGCGTGGGAGCGTAAAAAACAGACTCCAGAGCCCCGCTGCCAGGGGAAGCAAGAAGTTGACTGGGAAAAGTCTTCAAGGAAGAGCATCTGCTCATAAATACAAATTTGAGTGAGAGAATGAGAAGGTCGCCACATCAGTATTCCTGATGATGCACTGGACCCGGACCACACTCACTAAAGGCTACTAGGGCAGGTGAAATATCAAAGCATCAGTGATGAGCTGATCCAGCTGCCACCACCTGACCTTAATAAAAATAGTGTCACCATTATTAAAAATGGTGTCACCAGGCATCCATGCAATAGGCGGGAAGGGTGGCACCATTTAGGAGTCTTTCCTGAATTGAATTTTACCTCCAGTTCAAAGAAAATCCCGGGAATAGAGGAACATGTTAAACAGCACAACAGACATATAAATAAAAATCCAGAAAATGAAAATCTTTACAAATAATTTGGCATAGGGAAAAAAGTAGGATACCATTACAGATTAGAATTTTAAAAACGTTAGCCAAGTGTTAAAAAAATCATTGACCAACTGCTAAAAAACATCAACCCAATGCAATGTTTGGTAGTCATTCCCTGATTCAAATGTATCAACTACAGAAGGACATTTTTGAGTCTATGGGGGGAAAACTGAACATGGATCAAGTCTTAAAGGATGTGAAGGAAGAATTTTTGGGATGCTATAAGAGTATTATGGTCACATAAAAAAGAAAAAGTCCTTGTCTGTTACATATACTTACTAAAGTATTTATAGGTAAAGTGGTATGATATCCAGGATTAAAATACTCCAGAAAACAACAAAGGTGAGGAAGAAAAATAAAACAAGAATATCATGTAATTGTTCAAATAGGTGATGGGTAAATGGGGCTTATTATAAAGTTCTCTCCATGTTTATATATGTAAGTAGTTTTCTATGATAAAAAGTTTTTTAAAGAACTTTCTGGGATCATATCCTGACTCCAACATTTCCTGGCTATATGATTAAGGCAAAGTTACTGAACCTCTCTGGGCCTCAATATCCCCATCTATAAAACAAGCTACGGCAGTACCTGCCTCATAGGCTTGTTGTGAGATAATGCATGAAAAACACATTGAACAATATCCACATAGTAAACACTCAACAAACGTCCTCTATCAATTCAATATCCATCTCAGATCCTGGACACCAACAGATCAAGACAAGATACCTCTGCAAGTCCTGAGTCCATAAAATCTTCCAAAGGCAAAGGTCTTAACTTATGGAAACTTGTGCAAATACAAAAACAACCTGCCCTGATTCTGTTTGGAAACCGGGCACTTGAGTCATCAGACCCTGTCAATTAAAAGACAGTACATTCTGTCCTAACAAGCTGGTTCCACAGAGTTTTAAAACCCGTCCGGCCTTAGTCCCTGCCCAGAAATTAGTTACCTGAAGAATCCACAAGACGCTTGTAGAAGGTCATCTATTGCTCTTTATCTTCTCCATCAAGCTTCCTCAGATGCTATGTCTCCATTTTTAACGCAAACCAGTACTTTCCGACAAATGGTCACCACTACCCAGCTCCAGACAGTGTGGCTCAGAGTCACCTGGAGGGCTTGACAAAACACAGGTGGCTCTCAAATTTGCTCCAGCTGTGAGTGGCCACACTGGGTTTTCAGTGTCCACATCTGTGCAGGAGCCTTAGTCTTTGCATCTGCTCAGTGGGCAGAGGGACATATCCCTTTGTGTCTCTGTGAAGACACAGTGAATATACTTGTAAGCTCTTGGGGTCAGCCAGCTCCTTGTGGGAGGTGACAGCTCTTATTCCTCAGCCTCCCCTTGCCCTCCCTTGCTCTGATAGAAGCCTTCCACTTCTTTCCCACTGGCCTTCACTGGGACTTTTCATTCCATTTTTTGCCAAGCCTAAGGCACCTGTGGGACCATGCAGCTTGCCCTAATGGGCTCCAGCATCTCATTTGGCCATCTCCCCAAGTCCTCATGCACGCTGACTACCAGGGCCTCTCCCCATGGCCTCTCCCACCGAAATGCCTGGCCTCTGGCCCTGGCACCTCTGCCCTGAGTTTGAAACATGGCAGCTGTTAAAGAGGATCCCAGCAAGCAATTTCAGCTGCTCACCACTTCCTTCTGAACTCACACTTTAACATCTCCCCATGAGGCTCAGGCACATCTCAGCCCCCTCAGGATGTGCAATCCAAATGGGCCTGTGCATTTACCTCCTTCTCCAAGAAGGCTCCATTCTCGCTGAAGTAAAGAACAAAATATAGGATTTCAGGCTCCCCACCCCATTTACCAGAAGAAAGCATCGCCCCATAAATTACCAGAAAAGCAACGAGGCCCCAATGCCCAGAAACTGTAGCTACACGAAATGTGGGGTGACTGGGAGGGAACGTCAGGCACTGCCTGGCCTGTACGAAGCACCTCGCTCATTCTCCACATTCTCTGGGGATTAGGGTGCATGTTCTCCTCTGTTTTCAGAGTATTTCAGATGCCCGAGTGCACTCTCAGTCTCCAGAAAGGGACTGTCATCTGCACAAGCTGGAGTACCTCTGGGGTGCCGATTCAGGAGCTAGCCCAGGCAGCCCCAGGAGGGGAATTAGTCTCTTCCTGTTCCCCACATCACAGTGCAGCCCATGTGACAGTAATGTGACATCTAAAGTTACATTAATGGTTTACATATGACTGAGCACGAAGACTGCAGCAGAGGGAGAGAGTCCCCAACACTTCACCCTTCCCAGGAGCCCCAGGAATATAACAGTCCTGTTCCCCACACACCCGGGCTGAATCCCTCAGGAGCCTGGGTATGCTGTGGGTATAGTGGTACCCATGGGCTCAGAGAGCATGTTTAACAGACCACAGGGGCACTCAGCCATTAGCACAGTAAGGCCAAGGCTTGCTCCCCTATCAGCCAGGCTGGGCATGGCTGCCAGGTTGCCCTCACCTAAAACCATGGAGGAACATTGCTTTGATGCCATAGAGGCAGAGGAGAAGCACTGCTACAGTTTTTGACAAGTCCACATGAAGCCTGAGCCCGCAAACACATAGGGCAGGCAAGGGGGAAATGTGTGACCCACCCTGGGGTAGATAGAGGAGGAGCAGCCCCGGCTCCCCCAGGAGCTCCTTAGGCACAATCTCCAGCCCCAGCTCATGCCTGTAAAATCGACTGCTACATGTTAACAAGATGATTTGTAGGTCTGTTGAAGTTCAAGTGACACTAGTTAGAGATACTACCTTGTTGATTCAGCCGAACCAGCCAAGGTAGCGATCAAATATTGCCATGATACTGAAGGCAAAGTTGGCTCCATCTGCAAAGCCACTTGGGAGCAGTATGAGGGGAGGGCAGCGCTGAGGAAGGACTGTATCTGCTTTGAATCCAGTTAAATACAGACAACAACCTGGCATGCACAACCTCACCTTCTCATCATGTCTGTGGCTGATAGCTTGGGAGCACTGTGGTCCATGGCCAGGTGGCCACAGATGGCCAGCTCGAAACCAGACAAAACAAGTGTTGTCATCCCAGCTCCACCCGGGAAACTGCAAATGCACCCACTGGAAAGAGCAAACCGGTCATGTTTTTGTACTGTTTTTACAATTCACTAAATTATAATTTTAAAACGATTGCCATTAGCATCATAGTATTAACATCCACAGTTACTGAAAACTTACTATGAGCCAGAAACTATGCAATTGAAACCAAAGGAAAACCTGAATAAAACCTCTAGCCTTTGCTTGCTCTCAGTTATTTGCTTTTCTAGATTTAACCTACTTGATCTGCTCTTAGTTAACCTCCAGTCACCCTTCCCCATGCCTCAGCCCACAAATGTCCCCAAGTCCTGTTCTCTGAGAGGCAGATTTGAGACTTGGGTCTCCCATCTCCTTGCACTGGGCCACCTCATGAATCAACTCTCTTTTGCAAAACTCATCAGTTCAATGATTGACATACCGTGCAACGGGCCTGGTTTGGTAACACGATTAACTCAGGTGATTGCTCCAGGAGCCCCCACTCATGAACACACAGTCACACAGGTGGTTCCTGTGGGGGTCCAGTAGTGATATGTCCCTTGAGGAACTTCTGTTGAGCATTGAAAAGTTGTACTTGGCAAGTAGAAAGGCAAAACAACCCAGAAAACCCACTGCTGGATATGAATCACAGAATAACAAGCACTGGAGAAGGAACAGATTAGAACCTGGAGGCTGAAACGGAAAGTGGGCTGTGGGTCCAGGCCTCACTTCCCCTCCACACAGAAGAGAACCCAGCCTGCAAGGGAGGTCTCGGCAACGTTGCCAGTGACCCCGTGGCAGGGCTGTGCAGAGCCATCCCAGCTCCCTTCCTGGGGCTGCTCCCCACTGGCCTCTCAGGTCCAATCTTTTGGGTTGCTGGTCTTTATCCACTTCTGACCTTCAGTGTCTCTCCTCAGGGACATCTCAGTGTCCTCCAGGGCATGAGCGTGAAATGGACTCCCTTAGTCAGGAGTGAAGTTTAACTGGGCCAACGAGCAGAGCCACTTTTCCAAGCCACTGCATGGAACATGATGTCCCGAGAACGTAGAATCTTTTCACAGGATCTTGCTTAAGTGTCACTGGCCTGGTGAACAGATGCAGTCTCTCCACACCAGGGAGTATTATTCAGCCAAAAAGAGGAATGAAGACCTGATATCCACTAAGCATGGGTGAATCTTAAAAATGCTCTGCTAAATGAAGGAAGCAAGACACAAAAGGCCACAGGTTGTGCAGGCCCATTTATATGAAATGCTCAGAATATTCGACTTCATAGACAGTGAAAGCTGATTAGTGCTGGCAGAGGCCAAGGGAGGAGGAGTGGGGACTGGCTGCTACTGGGTCAGGGGTTTTCTTTGGGGATGATGAAAATATTTCAGAACTTGCATAGCATTGTAAATGTACTACACGCCATAGAAATGCCCACCTTTAAGTGGTTAATTTAATGTTGCATGCGTTTTACCTCAATTTTAAGAAGAGGGGGAAGGCCTCAGAAACTATGAATTCAGAGGGAAGAGGATGTCCATCCACTTGGGCGGGAAGCTCTACCCTGCTGCAGTTTGTGAGACTCTCAGGATTCCCTAGTAAGTCAGGACCATGGTGCACACGGCCCCCAAGACAGGAAGGGTGGTGGGAGGGCCCACGATGGGGCTCTGGGCTTACTCACAGTGGGTGACCATGAGCAAGACATTTAGCATCCCAAACCATGGTCTCCTCTCTATAGAAGGGGCATGATGTACACTGGTGAGTCCTGTGTCCTTCACGGGTGACTGAAGGAAGAAGTGAAATAGGAAAACATCCAAATACTATGTGTAATTACTTACAACAGCAGATTTGTCTTGGGGTAAGAGACAGAAGCTATCCTCTTAATGACTGTAGAAGAAGCCTACACAAGGTAGATCCCTTACACTGTACGGGACTCCAAGAAGCCACTTAGCACCGCCACAGTCTTCTGGGAGGAACAGCTACACCAGGTTGTGGGACTCTGGCATCTGCCCTTATTCCAGAAGGAAGTCACGTGTGCCAGCCTCTCTTGGTGGTGCTGTAGAAACAGAACAAAATGGACTCAGTCTCTGCCCTCGTGGGGCATCTGTTCTATCCTGGATTAGTTGCCTGATGGAAAGGTGCACACATGAGGCTCTATCGTTCCCTCCTCTTTCTCACCAATGCCTTCATTTGGCAAGCATTCAGCAGTAGTCTCCTTCTGCTTATTAAACAAGACAGAGCCTGCACAGGGCATTTATGATGTGGAATGACATCAAGCTTCATCAGAGCAAGAGGGTCATCAATCTACCTGCTTGAGTCCCCAGAAACTTCTCTTTTGAGATTACCATTGTCCCCTTGGGCTTTGTCATATAAAATAGAAGCCGGGAGATGGAGGCAGGAGGATCATAAATTCAAGCTCAGCCTTGGAAACTTAGTGACTTAGAGAGATCCCGTCTCAAAATAAAATGTTTTTAAAAAAAGACCTGAAAATGCAGCTCAGTGCAAGGGCCCCATGTTCAATCCCTAGTACCATAAAATAAAACAAACAAAACAAAAAGCTAGAAGCTATAGTCTACTAGCTACAGTGCATGAGTTTGTTAGAGCCCTGGACAACCCAGGAAAGAGGAGAAGTGGTGACAGATAAGGAGCAGGTGCCCAGAAGACAGGGAGCTCAGAACAGGAGACCTGGGAACAGAATATAACGTCCACTCTGGACAACCGGGGCTCAAGGAGGTAGAGCTCCGCTGAGTCCGTAGGAAAGCAAGGCTCTTGGCCCGGTGAGGAAGAGGAGTGGCAGAAAGCATGGACCATCAGCCTCCAGACCACCATTTACAGGCCTCAGGCAAAGCAGAGCCCTGCAGATGCCAAGGGGACACGAGAGGTACAAGATGTCAAGCTGCTGACTCCAATGGCAGCATCGACCCAAATGAGGTCAACCAGACAACTCCTGGGTCAGGGAGCAGCCATCACCATGCAGGCAAGGGTCTGAGGGCCTAGGGACACAGGATGGGTGTCCTGATGAGGGGAGGAAACTGGGAAGGTAGCAAGGACTAAACCAGGACAAGGGCTGCAGTGTCCAGGGTGGACGCACAGCCAGAGAGGAGCCAGCAGAGGGCTTGAGGGTCTTGGAGGAAAGATCCTTTGACTGGTAAATGCCTGCCTGCCCTGTAGGTGAAGTGGACAAGAAAGGGGAGCGAAAGGGAACTGGGAGAAGTCAGAGGGAGGGAGAGATGAGGAGAGAAGAGGGAAAAAGGAAAGGAGGCTGGGACAGAAGGACCGAGACATTAGCTATGCTGCTCGCGGGCTGGGGCAGCCTATGCCAGCACCAAACCGGGTTCATTCTCGGCCTGCACATGGCCCATCAATTCCTCTTTTGTGATTCAGGTACAAGCCCCACTCTCTCCTCTGAGCCATTGGTAAGCTGGGTGGCCTGGCAGCATCTGGTACCCCAGGCATGGAGTGGAGGATAGGGAGGCAGCCTCTCTTGCTGGCACCAGAAGCTGCAAACAACAAGCTTATCACTGCCCTTTTGTATAGGAACAATGAGCCCCAAAGAGCCCAAACCGCCAGGGAGAGGAAGTTCCAGGACATTGACCTCCCTACCCCCATTTCCTAGTCTGCATGGAAATGTGCCCATGGAAGAAACCCTAATGTTTTGAAGTCTCAGTGAGTCTGGCGAACCTGGCAGGCCCAAGTTCTTACCTGCAAAGTGGCACATGCACCTGCCAGGGACCTCCCTTCCCTCCATCTGCTCAGGTCCCTGGCCTGACCACAGTCCCTCTGCAGCAATTCTCTGTCTCCACACCCTCTATTGGGTCCTGGCTCACGGGGCATCACCTCAGGTCTGAACTCCCGCTGCTACCTCCCGCCACACCCATGCACGCCACGCGTTCTTTCCCATCTTACTCCCCCTCCATCTGTCCTCCGCCAGCTGCCAGCATGGGCTTTCTAGCTGTACATCTGGGCAGGTCTGCTGGGACTGCCATGACAAAATGCCACAGAAGGGCGGCGTAACCAGCAGCCGTTTATTTTCTCACCGTTCTGGGGGTTGGAAGTCTAAGGTCAAGGTGTCAGGAGGCTCAGTCTCTCCTGAGGCCTCTCTCTGTGGTTTGCAGATGGCTGTCCTCTTGCCGCATCTGTATGTCCTTTCCTGTGCACACACATCCCTCGTGTCCCCTCCTCTTCTTATAAGGACACCAGTTCTATTGGGTGAGGCCCTCGTGTCCGTCATAACGACATCTCTGCATCATCAGCAGCTCTTGACCTCCCCAGGATCTTATCAGCATGGTCTGCAGAGTTCCCTACATTACACCTCGCGACACCTCAGCCTTATCTAATACTTTATTTTTCTCAGAACTTTATCATCATATAATAATAGCATGTACTTACTGTTAGCCATCTGACTCTCTTGACTAAAATGCAAACTCATTGGAAGCAGAGATTTCGCTCTCTCATTCAGCATAGAATTCCCAGTTGCAGTTCCTACAACAAGTTCCTAAGGCCTAGTACTTAGCAAGTGTTCAATAAATATTTGTGGAAGGAATGCAGGGATCTCTCACTGCTCCCACACTGCATTTTGCTCCATCCTTAGCCTCATAGACTTAACACCCTGAGCTTGCTTCATACTGTCACCTGGGTCTAGAATACATTTCAAACCCACTTTGTCAAGACGACAGTCTTTTTTCTCTAGCACTCAGCTCCAGGGGTTTCTCCTCCAAGTGCTTCCTCTGCAGCCCAGCACAGGGTCAGCACCAGGCTCAATTTGCCATATTGTATTTGCGATTTTTCTGCTTATGCACTACCGTATGCACCGCGACAGTAACCCCTCGGATGCAGGACGGTGTTTTATCCACCTCCACGTCCCCAGCACTGACCACAGGGCCTGGCCCTTTTTCTTTTCCTTTTTTTTTTTTTTTTTTTTGTTGTTGTTGTTGTTTTTGTCGAGACAAGGTCTCACTATGTAGTTTAGGCTGGCTTTGAACTCACTATGTAGCCCAGGCTGGCCTCGAACTCACAATGATCCTCCTGCCTCAGCCTCCCCAGTGCTGAGATTACAGGCATGCACCACCACTCCTGGCTAGGGCCTGGTTCTCTAAAGGGGCATAAGTCTCTTTCTGTGAGCACTAAACTTGGTCTCATAGTTTATCTGTTCCAAACCTTTATCTTCTCTTTCCTTTGTTCATCTACCACATAGTCAGCTAACACCTACAACAGATTTTCAAGCTGGGGTCAGTGAATCTAGGGAGACCGTGACCTTGGATGGGAAAATATTGTGTCTTTATTTTACTCCTCTCGAAATGATATTCTGCATTTCCATAAATTATGAGCATTGACTCCAAACCACAGTAGTGTTAGTAGTATTTGTGACCAATGGAAATCACAGATAGTTTCGTGTCACATTAGTCATATAGTAGATGTAAAATGGCATCTACTCTTATCATTACCTTGAAATTACAATAGTCACTCACTCGTACTGAATCTTGTTTTAAGTATTAATGAAGAACATATACATATTATATCACTTTTTATACTTCAGTGATTGTTTCTGTTATATTTCAATGTACTCGGTTTCCTTTCCACTCCTCAGTATTTTGTTTTAAGAACAATATTCTGAGAAAGTGTGCATGGCTTCACCCAGGGACCAACCCTCTCCAGATCACTACCAGGATCAAGACTAAATCCCTTCTTGCACAGGGCTGCACTCCAGTGGTTGAGACAGAATAAACATGTCCATAAATAAAAATTTGTAAATGTTCATGTTCATAAATAAATAAACATGTGCACAAGAGAACTACTATAAAAATGCATCTGGGTAAGAGATACAGAATTATAGGGTAAGGAAACGGGGACTGTTTTCTGGTGTGGTTGGGAAAGGCTCCCAGAGAGGTCGTTGGGAGAGACCCAAATGAGGAGTGAGCCACAGAAAGAGTGGGGGAAGCGTGATCCGAGCAGAGATGCTGGCTGTGCAAAGGCCCTGAGGTACACCTGAGCTGGGCAGGTTGCTGTGTGGCTGGGGAGCCCTGGGGGATAGAGATGGAGTAGAGAGGTCAACCTGGGTCTGTAGCTGGGTAAGGAACCAGGCTTTATCCCAAGGGGAGTGGAAAACCACTGAGAAATTTTAGGGAAGGAAGTGATTAATCTAATTTGCACTTTAAAAGACTACTTTGGCTGCCATGGGGCAGGGTTAGAAACAGGAGCTGACAAAGAAGCCACTGCAGACAAGAAATGATGGAGTTGTTGACTAGAATGAGAGCTAGAGAGGGAGATGGGATTGGATTAGGACAATATATTAGAATGTGTCTGTGTGTGTATCTATATGATACATATAGAATATATATATTTGTGAATATATATTTTGCCTGGAGTTACAATCCCACCAGTCCTTTTTAAAATTTAAGACAAGGTCTTGCTAAGTCACTAACTTGCCCAATCTGGGCTTAACCATGTGATCCTCCTGCCTTGGCCTCCCAGAGTGCTGGGATTACAGGCATGTGCCATCACACCCAGCTCAGAAATACATTTTGAAAATGGAGCAGTTGGAATTTCTGGTGGTCTGAAGGAGAGTGGGCAAGGAGAAGAGGACTGAAGGTAGCTCCCTATTCAGGGGTCCGGGCAACCTCGTGGCTGTTGATTCTGACGTAGAGAAGCAAGGAGGAAAGTGATTACATGGGAGGGGCTCTCTGCTCCTGATCTCAGCATCAAAGGCCAGACTCCTGTCACCTGGCACTACATCCCCACGACCTGGCCCAACGCTCACCCCCAACCCTCCTCCTCCTCTGCTCCTTAAGGCAAATGCTTGGCAAGACCACATTTTTCTGCTGGCCAAGCTCTCCCTAGGCATGCACTGCCTCACCTTCCCCAGTGCCCTTGTCCTGACACCCCCTCCAACTCTAGCCCTGAGCCCCATATGGCCCGCCTCTTTCACGCAGACCTACTGGTCAGGCCCCTACTTCCTCCTAGCCCCTGCTCTCTCCATGTCACCGTGATTGGCACATGGTTCTTCCTCCCTGCTTCCTCCTTCCTTCCTCTGCTGCTGCCTTCCTTGCCCCTTGTCTGCCCCCACTCTGGGCAGTGTCCCTCCTTTGGGGCAGAGGCAGCCTCTTCCCTCCCACTGGTGCACACGGGAGGTGGCATCCAGGGACAAGTCTGTATGTACTTCAGATGCTGCCCCAAGTCAGTCTGTGCGTGTCTTTGGGTCTGCCAACAGCTGGAGCCATTGGTTTTGAAATCTTTGCTTGGTAGTCTCCCAAATTAAACAGTTAGCTTAAAAATATTAGCTGAGTTATGAAATGTGACATTTAAAAATATCTGCAAAAGCCTAGGGGTGCAGCTCAATAGTAGAGTGCATGCCTAGCACGCACGAAGTCCTGGGTTCAATCCCCAGCACAGAAAAAAAAAAAAAAAAAAAAAAAAAAAAACCTACAAATTTCTGAAATTCTTTTAAGGACATTCTGGAGCCATTTTAACCAGAAAGCTCACTATTGTGGCAGATAGTGCAAAGCCAATAGGTAGCGTGGTTGTCATTTCTTAGCGAGCTTTCAGGTCATGTTAGCAAGACAAAGTGGCAGTTTCCTTTGACAGCCACACCTAGGCCTGCACCACTTCCTCCTGGTAAAAGTGGGATGGATGATTCTCCACGTCTCCAAAGCTGTCCATTTCATTTCCTCTTTTCAACCACAATAGCAAAATCCTGGCGATTAGTTCCACGGAGCAGTCTTTAATCACAGTGTCTCATTTTCTATAAACATTGCAACATACTTTTCATTCTTAGCATGGACATTTCCAATTGCCTGCCAGATTAGAAATGTACAGCTCACTCCCAACGACCCACTACTATTTTTGTGGTAAAAGACAACCCTAAGAATTGAATTTTACTTCAGTAAAACCAGCAATGGGTTAGATTAGCCGCTAAGCCATGAGCAATTTTTGACTTGAGCAAGTCTATTACCTCTCTGAAAATCGGGGTCCTTATTTGTAAGACAAGGACAATCCCTTCAGGGCTGGTATGCAAACAGAAAAAATGGGAGAGATGATTAAATGGTTCTAAAGTTTAGAGAACCAAGCCTGGTATGCAACATTTGCTTAAGTGGTAGCTTTTAAAATTACAAAGCAAGACTCAAACAGTAAGTGCAAGATGTCCCACATTCTGGGGCCGCATCCAGAGAGGGGAAGGCAGCTCTCAACACCTCAGGCTGCCATGAACACAGCAAGCCGGCTCAATTCCCAAAGAGCTGCATTTGCTCAGCCTTTTCTTACTGCTCACCTCTGGTATCATTTCACAGGCCCACATTTGCAGCATGAACTGACTTGCCAGCCCCCAGGCCCGTGTTGTGCCTGCCAAGCAGTGCAGGGTGGAGGGAAGTATGAATGTGGTGGCCAGGGCCAGAGGGCATTGATGGATGTGAAGGGGACCAAGAAAGATTTTGCAAGCCAGATAGATTTTTGCAGCCTATTGATTTTGGAAGCCCATTTGCAGAACTCATTTGCAGGATCTTCTAGGAGGCCAGTCCAGTGCAGCGCCTGGAAAAATGAAGCAGAACACTTGTTAATTCCTTCTGTGACTCAGGGGCCACCAGGCTGTGCCAGGCTTCGCTCCATTGATGGTGGGGCTCTTTCCACACCCCTGCTCCTCTAGGCCTTTGGGAGACCCAAGCAGAACAGCGGTTCCCTCCCCATGTTATGGACATGAATGCCTGAACAGACCAGGAGGCTGCAGAAGCCAGTGCCACACACTAGGAGTTGCACTGGATTCCTTCTTCCTCTCTGCATTTTCCTGTCTGCATAAAAATGAGAGGTGTTTGGGGGGTTTTTGTTAGTTTTGTTTTTTCAGTACTAGGGATCAACCCAGGGTACTCTACTACTCAGCTACATCCCCAACCTCTTTTATTTATTATTTTTATTTTGAAGCAAACTGACCTCGAACTTGCACAGCCTCCCAAGTAACTGGGGTTACAAGTGTGTACTACTGCACCTGGCCACATTCCAGTTTAATATCTAAGTGGTGGATTTGCACAGTGAGCCTGATAAATGAGCAGCTTTACCTTTCAAAAGATGTCAGTCGCCATACCCATGCGATCAACTTCTGTTTAGAACAGTGACACACTGGGTCAGTCCTATTGTCATCATCCAAAATCTATACTGAAATTCCTGCATTCTTCTACATGGATGAGGCAGAATCAACAGAAAAATAGCTGTACTCCTCAGATCCACTCTAGGTTTCTCCTGCAGACCATGATGCAGTTAGAACCTCAGACTTGCTGTCTTTAACAGGTTCCTGCTGGCTTGAACCACCTGTGGTACATGCATGACTGTCCCACTGGGGAGCTTGGACCACCAGTGGTTAGCTAGTTAACATCAGAGATAGAATTCAAGTCAGAGCCTCCCGAGACATATGAATTATTGCACCATCTTTGCTTTTTCTAGTTAGTTTACCAGGCTTAGGGTTGAACCTCCACTTGCTCTACTAGTTGTTTGATCTTGAGCAAAAACCTGTCTCTCAGTCTCAGTGTCACCATCTGGGAGTGTTATCTCCTTCACAAGGTGGCTATAAAGTTCATTTCCTTGACTCTAGGTGCACCAATATTGAACTAAGAAAGAAAAAATGCTATCAATTAGACCATGACACAAGGCTTGCTTATCTCTCAGAATAGGAGTTGGCAAAGTATCAACCCCTATTCTACTCTCAAATGGCCCATAAGTTAAGAATGGCTTTTATATTTGTAAATGGCTCAGGGGAACTCAGTAAAACAATAATACTTCATGGGACATGAAAATTATATAAAACTGAAATCTCGTTGTCCACCAATCCAGTTACGTTGGCACACTGCCCTACTCTTTCCTTATGTACCATCTGTGGAAATTTTTTGTTTCTGCAGCTGAATTGGGTCATCAGCACAAGATCATCTAGTCCACTGTTATGGCCTGTGTCTAGATGTCCCCCGAAAACCTCATGCGGTCATACGTGGGGCTTTTTCAGAGGTGGCTAGATCTAGAGTATGTGATGCTGGAATTGATTCATGGTACAAGGCTAGGATCAAGGGCACTAGGATTAAGGGTGTGAGTGCTACCCGCCCTAAGTAGACTGGATAAGATACAAGGGATAGAAAGAGCCGTGGTCAACCCTTGTTGCTGTGCCCGCCATGAATGGTTTCTCCTCTGCAATGCCTGTCTGCCATCCACTCTGCCTTGGAGCCAGCCAATTATGGACTGAAACCTCTACAAACTGTGAGCTAAAGAAACCTTTCCCCTTTAACTTTGGGTGTTAAGTATTTTGTCTTAGCAATGAGAGAAAAGTAACTAAGACATCCACACAGCCCAAGGTGTGCACTCCCTGGTCCTTTATAAAAAAATATTGTTAATCCATAGCTTAGAATATTTATTTTGGACTTAGGAAGAGAACTCCTTTAGACTCATTTGGACACAGAGGTTTTTCATCCTATACCACTCATATATTCTTGATGAAAGGAGAAATACAAGTGAATTAAACTGGCTAAGGAATTCCCAAGTCTCATTTGGAGCCCTGCTCTTCTCCATCATCCTCTGCCCTAAGAGCTGTCACATCTGTGTTTTCCCTCAAACATCGTCCTCTATGCCTACGGGAGATAGGGCATTTCTTAAGAGCCTCATCCTGGGAGCAATGGAGCTTTTCTTAGAAGAGTGCCTCTCTGTCCCCTGTGGGATTCTGGTCCAGGTTGCTCACCCTGAAGGTGTTGATGTCGCATGCAGGCAGTACTCTCTGCATCCGGCTATGTGACTGACAGCTAGATAAAATCACACCTATGTTTTAAAAGATAACATGGGCATGTGTTGAGGGAACGCACATGTTGGAATCTAGGAAATACAAATCTCCCTGCATTGCTTGCATAGAGGAGCATTTGGTACACATGAGCATCCCCCGTCCCATTTTTACTGTGTCCACGTCATCATTCACAGGGAGATATTGATGAGATTCTTTGGTTGCAAGCCACAGAAACAGAGGCTTCAATTGTCTTGAAATCTTTAGAGGGGCTAATGGACTATAGCACCAGCCAAAGAGGGAAAAGATAGGAACCCGGTCAGCTCCTGGGCATAAGTCACGGGAACCAAGGGGATGGTCTCTTGTCGAAGTCTTATCGGCCCATTTGTTCAGATTTGATTTAAGTCAGAGAGCAGCAAAGCAGCTCTGAGGAGCATCTTAGTTTGATGGGGCTGTGGGTGAGCAGGAGGGAAGAGCGACACAGGGGGCAGGAATGGGTGGTCCTTGGCTGCCTGTGGAGGATTCTGCCTGAGAAGGCTCAGGAGAGCCTACAGAGCATCACTGGAGCTGGTGTGGTGATGCACAACTGTGATCCCAGCACTGGGAGGCTGAGGGCTGAGGCAGGAGGATCACAAATTTGAACCTAGCCTGTGCAACTTAGCAATTTAACAAGAACTTTTTTCAAAATTAAAAAAAAAAAAAAAAAAGGGTGGGAGAGGCGGCTAGGGATATAACTCAGGGCCCAGCACAACAACAACAACCACAACAAAAGCCATCACTAGTTTCCCTGGCCATAGTAAGGAGAACAAACTCAGGAGTTTACATATGCTTAGTGGGTTCAAACAGTGACTACAAAACAGGAAATAATACAGACAAAACAACCTGGCTGTAAAAGTGGACATCCGTCAGTAAAAAAGATCACATACATCTAGCATTACAGGGCTCCATGCATTACTCTCTGTGTACCGGAGAACCCCCCGACTTAGGCACATCTCATACCGAGGCAAGATGGCAAGGTGTGCCCCTGGACATGGCTGCAAGGCTGTCCCTGACCCTTACTTGACTGAGTAAGAGGGTCCCCCATGCTCCCAAGACACTTTGTTTTCTCATCACTTAGCACATTGTACCACTTCTGTTGCTTGACCTGGCTCCCTCCCTACATTAGTCAGGATTCTCTAGAAAAACAGAATCATACGATTATGGAAGCTGGCAAGTCTCAAGTCTTCAGGGCGGGCTGGCAGGCAGACGGCGCAAAAAAGGAGTTCATTTTTGCAGTTCACATCCAAATGCTGTCAACTACAGAATTCCTCTTGTTTGGAGGAGGTCAGGCTCTTGTTCATTCAAGCCTTCAACTCATCGCCTTGGGTCTAGCCACACTACAGAGGACAGTCTGCATTTCTCAAAGTCTACTGATTTAAATGTTAATCTCTTCCAAAAATCACCCTCACTGAAACATCCAGAATAATGTTTGGCCACATACCTGGGCACCATACCCTAGCCAAGGTGACATACAATTAACCATCGTACTCACTTGTGATGGGAACTTATCTAAGGACAGCAAATTCGAGAATCTTCACTTTGGTCCTCTGGTAATTACTAGCTCCGTACATGTTGGCTGAAAACAATAAATGAGAAGAGATATGTACTGTTCGTCAGACAATGGGTTCAGACATCTTCCTCCAGGTTTCAAGCAGGGAGTCATTCCTGGGGGATAAAGAAATCAAGAAATCCTCACATAGGAAGAAGGCTGGACCTGGGCTCTGAAGAAGCTGCATACAGAAAGGTGGAAAGTGTCCATTCCCTCAGAAAGAATGGCGCCCATTCAGCACCTGGTCGGAATGCCTGCAGGGGCAGAGTGCTGTGTGAATAGGACCCATGGGGGGCTCGAGTACAGGCAGACCTGGGCATATGGAAGGCCAGCTTCTGGAATGCCATCCTGTAAGCTGGAAAAAGTTCTCTGTTTTTACAAACAAAATCCTGTCCAAAACTCTAGAAGTTCTGTTTAATTATCCTGGCCTCAGCTTGTCTCAACCGGGGAGTGGCAAGTTTACTGGGTGGACCTCCAGGGACTGGTCTCATTGGCCTTCCAGATGGTTCCCATCTTCAGCCCAAATTTACGAGGAGTGTGCAGAAGACCAGCCCCTGGGAAGGAGGCCCCCCTGGGCAGGAAGTTGCTGGGAGGCCCGGGGGGGGGGTGTGCAGCCAGCCTCCTTGGAGGTATGAAGCAGCCCAGAATTTCCAAGGAGGGAGCCAACTGTGTTAGCAACCTTCAAAGTGCCTCTTCTAACCTTTGGGGCAGCCAGGGAGCACGGTGCCAGGCACAGCTCTGACAAAGTGACCCAGAGGAGTATCGGAATCAACACGAGGCCCCACAGGCCTGGCCACAGGTCAGCCACAACACTAGCAAAATGATAGCAGGAAGAGAGCGCTGCAGCTTCTGAGAGAGTGTGTGTGGGGGTCACATCCGCTGACTCCACAGTGAGCAGCTCTGCAGGTGGGGGCCAGGGACCAAGCTCAATCCTGAGAACAGCTTCTTTGTGCCACTTTAGGTTATGCTGTGTTTTGGCACAGGTGCTGATATTTACTGGCTCTTCCAGGGAAAGTTGATTTTCAAGGGAAGAGTTTTCTCCCATAGAATGCTACACCCATTAATCCCGCTCCATTGAGAACTGGGTCTTTCCCAGTGACAGTAATTTAAAACTGTTGTCCTTCTGTCTGAGTTACTTTTCTTTCATTGCTGAGACAAAATACCTGACAGCCAAAGTTAAAGGAAGCAAGGTTTATTTAGCTCACAGTTTGTAGAGGTTTCAGTCTATAATTGGCTGGCCCCAAGGCAGGGTGGCGCATGGCAGAGGGGCAACAGTTCCTGGTGGCAGAAGACTCTTTCTGTCCCTTACATTGTATGCAGGCTACCCATCCTAGGGAGGGTGTAGCACTCACACCCTTAATCCAATCTATAAATGGGAACTATGACTCTTCGTACTGAGTGTGCAAGTATTACTAGTGTTATCAGAAGCAGGAAAGCATAAGCATCGAGCATGCTGCTAAGCACTGCAGGGCCTGGACAATCTGCTCCACTTCCCTGGGCTACAGTTTTCCCATCTCTATAACGAGGAGAGGAATGGTATCTACTGCACTGGGCTGTGGCCAAGATGAAGTGAGTTAGTAAAGCAAAGCCCTGAACATAGTGCAGGCATGGCTTAAGCACTGTGTATTTGTTGGCCAGCATTATTAATCCTCTTCTCTGTCCCTGTTGCTGCTATTGAAAGCAAGGGCCTGTTTAAATGTCATCCCAGCAGACACTTACTAAGTGCCTTCTCTGCCCAAGGCTCTATGCTACATGTTTGTTTTAATTTTTTTATTCTAAAATAATTTCAAACTCACAGTTCAAAAAAGTTCAGAGGACCTTTGAATCCCTTTACCTATTCTCATACTCATCAGCTTCACCATTTTGTGCCCCATCTCTCTTCGTCTCTCTGTCTTTCTGTCCGTCTGTCTCCCTCTGCATCTGCCCCCCAATTGCATATGTCATGGCTTTTAACCCTTTATCCATTCATTGAAGCTTCTAAAAGCAAGGAAACTCTCTTAGTTCACCACAGTACAGTTGTCTAATTTAAGAAAATAATATTGATATCTAATTACAGTCCCTGTTCCAGTGTTGTCCAGCGTAGTCCTAATTGTATTTTTGGTAGCACTTTTCTCTCCAAGCCAGAATCCAGTCCAGCTCATACACTACACTGAGTTGCCATGTGTGTTTAGGAACTTATGATTCAACCACAAATAAGGTATGGTGTCCTGTCCCTAATAGTTGTGGACCCTGGGCAAAAGCGCTAATGGAGTTTCACATATTATATCTCTAAATACATAAAGATTTTCTAAAACTGTTAATTTGTTCTCTCCTCCTACTTTGACAATACACCTACATAACAATCTGGAAGTTCATGTTCAAATGAACATTTTTGGTCCTAGGGATGGGACCCAGGGACTCCCTTGTGCTAGGTAAGTGCTCTACCACTGAGCTACATCCTCAATCCTGAACGCAGAATTCTTAAACTCTGGACTAGAACTGCTGGTTTGGGAAAAGTAGCTTCCTATCTCAGGCATGTAGTTTGTATCCCTTCTCTTCCCATCCCCTTTCTGGTCCACACCACAAGGGACCTTGTCTGGACATGAGTGGACATCCCAATCTGCACCTCTGAGGGCCATCCACAAGCCACAAATAGCTTGGTCCACAGCATGGTCCTGGAAATGGGCTTCTCAGGTCCTTTGGGTCTGAGAATGCTGGGCCCTGCCTGTCTGAGGCATGACTTAAAAGAGGGGGAGGAGGCATGCACTCAAGGCAGACATAAGCATTTGGCCTCACATACTTCTCATCATGTGGAGTGGGGTACAGTTGGAGAGGACCAGAGCAGGACCCTTAAACGGGGATCTCAGAGCAAGGATCCCACTAGCCTAGGTCCAAGGATGATAATGAAAACAAGATCTCTGTTTTTTGAGAACTTTCAGTCAAGCAGGGAAGATAAACAGATAACTATCACCCTCTGCACTCAGTGCTCATGTAGAGGGGAGCTCACACTGTCACTACTCGTTCAGGAGGGCCCCTTTCTTCCTCTGACTTGGGAGTGCTTTGTGTTTCCTCTCTTAAATAGCAGCAGCCTGGTCATTTGAGTAGGAGCATTTGTATATGTATCATTGTCCATCTTGACTTGCCTTCATGGTAGAATCCATGCTTATTTCCATGCCTGTAACTATTTCTTAGCACTTAGGACAGTGTTTATCACAGAGTAGATTCTCAGAAAAAGAGGAGTGAGAGAGGGAACAAATACACAGCACATTTACTGGATGGATGGATGGATGGATGGTAAATGGGAGGATAGGTGGGTAATTTGTGAGTGGGTGGATAAGGATATGGATAATGGGTAGATAGGGATTGGCCACCATTCAGCTAGAGTGCCTACATCCTCACTGTTCAACCTCCTCTTCTGGCCACCTAGGATAATATGCAGATGTGACATGTGGCTCTCTGAACCTCTACTTAGTATATACAATCTAGTCAACTTTATTCTATCTATGTATACACTCGATATTGTTTCCTACTAGACAGGGCTGTGTCACCTGTCCCTGCAGCACCTCTCCCAGAACCAGTCAGGTTGCTGCAGTCTGTAATGCCATGCAATTGGGTCATCTACAGTCATCCCTCCAAGTTTTTCAGTGGAATCTCTTGCTACAAGCCTAAAAATTACAGCAGTTAAAAAATAATTCTCATTAGCCACTCCTGCTGCCCCAGCTTTCAGCAAAAACTTAGAGCATAGAAGTCAATCTTCCACATGCTTCTTCCACATGATCCACAGATATGAAAAAGCAACAAAGAATGGGAACTGGCCATATGCAATAAAAAAGAAGACAAAAAAGATTAATTGCCTATGAAGGTAAAAGATAACCACAAGCACAGTGACTGTATGCAACACTAAGAAAGCATTTTCAGAAATACTGTATTAGTGTCATGGAGAGTTGGGCTGAGGCTCCTACTATGACACCAAAGGGCTGAGTCATGTGGCCGGTAACTGGGATAGTGGAGGAAGGTGTAATAATAGTCCTGTTCTTGCTGCCTTTGCACATTTTGGCATCAAAATGTCCCCACCAGAGGTTGCCCCTTGGGAGGCTGGCAAAAAGCCACAGGACTCTCATGGGTAGACCTGCTAAGTCAACGGGCATTTTAGTGGCTAGAGAGGACCCGTAGGCCTGAGGATGGGGGTTGGTCAGGGACTCAGCATGCTGACCCAGAGACAGAGCACGAGAAAGCAAATGAGAGTGAACACACTCCAGACTCTCTCCTGGCTCTCTCTAATCTCTGGGCCAGCTCCCCACCCCCTCCCTGCCTTCCTGCTAGAATTGGCAGCCAGCTCTCCAAAGAGCGACCAGGACAGGAAGCAGCAGCAGGTCTGCAGCTGAGTGCTGGAAAGCAGGGCCACAGGAGGCCAAGGATGGGAGGAAATTTGTTTTGGATGTAGGACCCAGATGGGGTGGGGAGGGCAGTGAGGCAAGATAAGAAGATGCTCTGATTTAACTGGAAAGGAGTGTTCTGTACTGAGTGCGAAGCTTCTCATGGCAGCTGCAAAGTCACCTTTTCTTGCAAGGCTGCCAGCATGTCATGCAGGAATCTTCCGGGCCAGCAGCTCCGACCACCACCACTGTCCAATATGGAAATTGCGAGTCAAGTGCCACTGTTAAGCATTGAAATGTGTTTTGTCTGACTTGAAATGAACCAGAAGTCAACATCAGATTTCAAAGAGCTAGTACAAAAGAAAGTATGTCCAGTCTCGCATTGATAATTTTGTATTGATTACATATTAAAATGATAACATTTGTATTGCGTATTCAATTAAAGATACAGGAATTCATTTCACTGCTTTTAAATTTTATTTTCTTCCATGTGGTAACCAAAAACTGAAAATTACATGAGTGGGTTGTATTCGTGGCACTGGCCAGTGCTGGTCTAGAGCCTCATTCACCATCGCTGCTTCCATGTTCTTCTGATCCCATCCCATTCAGTCAGGGCCTGAGGTGAGAGCACCACTGAGGGTGCACAGACGGTTTCAGAACATGGCTGCACACTGGAATCTCCTGTTGAGCTCTTAACCATCCCTTTCCTGGCTGCACCCACACTGATCACATCAGGGTCCAAGGCATGTGACCCAAACCCCAGCCTCCATTTAAAACCCCCCATGGGATATGACTTGTGGTCAGATGGAGAAGAAGGGGCTTAGTAGAGGACCATGCTCCTTGGAGACTCCACACTAGGTGAGACAAGAGGTTGGCAATACTATTGGCTAAAGTAATCAGTGCAGGGGAGCACAGGGCCATGGAGGGGGATAGGGAGATGTGGCTTCATTTGGGAATTAGGGCAAAGTGGGCTATAGGTTTGGCTTTGGCTCTGGAGCTGCTCAGGCTGCAGTGGGCTGAGACTATGGGATGGTTCTGAGGCCCAAGGCAAGAAGGAACTCAAGAGTGGAAGGACAGGGTATCTCTGATACCCCTGGAGCTCAAGAGGAGGTGAAGCTCATAAAGGAATAATGTTGGAAAGACAGGTGGACCAGCTCCTTCCAGTCCTTGAAAGCCAAAATTCAGGGGCCCGGGGTAGAGCTCAGCGGCACGGTGCCTGCCTGGCAAGAGCGAGATCCTGAGTTTGATTCCCAGTTCCAAAAAAAAAAGAAAGCCAGCATTCAGGAATGGGGGCCTTTGAGTGAGGGTGTCATGCGACCCATCTGTGCCCTAGGAGGTGACCAGGTTGGGGGACAGGCCTGGAGAGTGGGAAAAAGGAGAGGGATGGAAGAAGCAAAGCTGCCTCTGCTTGGTGCAGCAGCCCTGGCTCTTCAGCTGGGCAGGCACAGGCATTTGCTCAAAGCCTCAGAGTTTCAGTGTCACACAGCCTGTGCAGGGAGTTGGCTTCTCCCTTGGCCTCCAGAAGGGCAAGGAAAGGTGATCATGTGACCTTGCGCTTGCCCCAGGCTCCAGTTCTTTTCCCTCCCTGCAGCTGCCCTGGAAGTCACTGGTGCTTCCACAGTGACAGCACAGCAGTCAGCAGAGGGTGCAACCTGGTTCTAGAGGGCAGGTGTCACAATGGCATCCTCACCGTCCTGCTGAGGTGTCCACTCCCTGCCCTCAGCCCTGTTTAGCACCTGAAGTTCCACTTCCCGGGGCTCTGCTGCTGCCCCCACCAGTGGCAAACCTGGGCCCGCCCACCCCACCCTCTCCTCAGCTTTGTGTGGCCCCCCTGGTAACATGTAGCAACAGCCCAGCCTTTCCTGAAGTAGTTCCTTCCAGTCTTTTGTGTGTGACTTTGATGGAAGTCAGGGGATGAGGCAGCTGCAGGAAGATCTCTGCTTCAACTTGTCTGAGGGCATAATAAAGCACCTTTCAAAAAAGTCATCTCTGGCTCTCTGAATGCTACCATCAGTCCATCTCAGGCCAGGACTTAGGTCGGGTCCTTGGGTTGCCTCAGTGGCCAACAGCCTGATGGCTTGGGTCCAGCCCAAAGGAAGAAATGCCAAATATCAGTGTCACATGATCTTGAATGACAACTTGTTCCTGTAACCCATGGGTTTGGGGCAAAGAAATACCTATTAATGGTGAATCTTATGCTGAAACCACCACTCCCCTTGGCAACAGGCTTTCTGCCAAGAAGGCGTTTATCATTTCTTGAATGGCAGAATTCCTCTGAACACCTGGTTTTCTTTCAGAAGGAAGCCACGCCCTTTCCTCTGAAGTCCCCCCTTCCACCCAAACTAATCTGCTCACTCAGGGCCTCTGGTGCCTGAGCAGAAACTAGCACAGGGAATTAAGTCCTGCGGGATGCTAATGGGATGCGGCCTGGAGAATAGAGTCCTTGCTGTGGAGATTAAGACTGCCTGCCCTTCTTGGTCTCAACTAGCCTGGCCTCTGGCTTTCCTTTCTTCTTTTCTATCTGTTTAATGTATTGGTTCTTCTTTTTTTTTTTTTTTTTTGTGGGTACCGGGGGTCGACCTCAGGACCTTGCACGCCAGCAGGCGCCCGTGCTGCTGAGCGATATCACCGGCCCCTTTTTCGTACGTGGGTTCCGGGAGTCGAACTCAGGCCCTCGCGCTTGCCAGGCAGGCGCTTATGCCGCTGAGCCATCTCATCGGCCCTATGTATTGGTTTTTGCTGCAGCAGAAAATGGTCAGAGTTGGGGAAGAAGAAATAAAGTTTAACCTACTACGCTGCAGTTAAAAGGATGGGGATCAGCGTGGGAGATTTAGTTGAGTGCAGTCAACTAAAGCAGGGACACAGATCATGTACTGATTCCACTTGTCCACGTTCTACCCACTCCAGAAACCTGGACACGGACGGAGCCAGCTGCATTGTCCCAGAGCATGAGACACAGCCCAATAAAGGATCGACAAAATGTACAGATTTGTATCCCACCTGCCCCAGGGACAGGAGTTAAACTCAGATAGAATATAGATAATTCACTGAACTCTCCTTGAAAGGATTTATGAGTAAGGCTGCTCTTATTGTTACTTAATGAGGAAAGAAACAACTTGGAGACTTTTGCCTGCTCTGACTGAGCTCATGTAATATAGATAGTCCCCTGGCTGTCCAATCAACACACATTTGCAAATGATAGGGTGCAAAATGTCTCCTTCTTTGTCAACTACCTCTTACGTCTTTTTCTGGTTCCATCAATTTAGTGACTATGGAGCATCAACTATGCTTCCTCACCATGGCGAGCAGTGCCTGGTAGACAGTAGTTGCTTAATAAACATTTTTGAATGAAGCAGCGGAAACACAGGGCCCTTAATTCTCGGGGGTCTTCATACTCTGGAGACCAGAGAAGAGAGGGCTTATAAATGAACATGGCAATGCAGTGTGGAAAGTGCTATAATGGTGATGGCAGCAGGCTCCACGCAGGGACAGGATAGGCTGTCCAGAGGAGGTGACAGAAGTTGGGTGTTGAAGGTACTACAGGAGTTTCCCCAGGAGTAAGGCACAAGAATGCTGCCAGGCTCATCCAAGGACAGGCAGTTGGCTCCAGACTGTGATTTTTCACTTGTGCCATCGTCACCTCTCCAGAGGCCCAGCAAGTGAGTGGCCACTGTCACAAAGCTCAGTCCAGGCCTGGTCAACTTCTGCAGCACAGAGAAGCTGGTGAGGTTCACATCCAATGACTGGAGCAGCAAGGAGAGAGTCATGAGTGTTGTCTTTTACCCCACAGGCCTCCGTCTGTAGATTTTGCTGGCTCCTGTGTCTAGGAAACCCCACACGTGCCAGGTAGGACCCTACTCACATGGCCCCAGCTGCCCTTCTGCTCTCATCCCATGCCGTCCTAGGCACACAGCAAGGACCTGTGCTCTAATCTACCCTGCTCCATCAGTTACCCTGCAGGGACACCTTCCCAGCTTCTCTGTTTAACTCCTACTCTTCCTTCAAAGCCCATTTGAACTGGATCTGCTTTCTGAAGCCGTGGAATCCTCAGTCATGGTCACCCTCTGGTTGCATGTTGAATCACTTCAGGAGCTTTCCAGACAGTCCCAGACCATTGAGTCACTTAGGCTGAGGCTGCATGGGCTTCCTCAGGCTACTGTAACGAAGTACTGTGGACTGGCTAACTTAAACCGCAGAAATGGATTATTTCACAGTTCTAGAGGCTGGAGGTCTAGTGTCCAGCTGTGGGCAGGGTTGATTCCTTCTGAACAGTGTGAGGGATGGATCTCTCCCCTTGGCTTATAGATGATGGTCTTACCCCTGTGTCTCAATGTCATCTTCCCCCTGTGACAATACGTAGTCTCTCCAAGTTTCCCCTTTCTTTTTTTTTTTTTTTTTTTTTTGTCTTTTTGAGACTGGGTCTCACTCTGCAGTTCAGGTTGGCCTTGAACTTACTTTGTAGCTGAGGCTGGCCTTAAACTTGAAGTGATCCTCCTGCCTCAGCCTCCTCAGTGCTGGGATTACAGGCGTGTGCTTCCCCTTTCTACAAAGACACCAGTCACACTAGATTAGGGCCCACATGAATGACCTCATTTTTATTAATCACCTCTGTAAAGACCTAAACTCCATAGAAGGTCATGTTTGGAGGTGCTGGGAGTTAGGTCAGCAATACAGGAATTTTAAAGGAGACAGAATTCTATCCAAGCAAGGGCTTACAATGCTTTCCAGGTTCTAGCAAACCACAAGAAAGTCTAGGGCCTTATTTAGACCTTGTTCCTGACACTTTCATTTCTAAAAGAGTAGAAGTACATCGCCTGGCAGAGATCTGATAAAACTTCAAGACCCCTTCCATACTTCAGCCATTTTATTTTATATTTTGTATTCCCTTTTTCAGAGGAGGCCTTCCACACTGTGAAAGCCTCAGATCTCTGTACAAGAAAACAGGTCTGAAGTAGGAATGGCCAGGGACCCAGCTACCTCCTGTTCTTTCCAGCCACCCTTCATATGGGATTTGATCTTAGGGTTGCTGCATCTTGACTTTCTTCCCACTTAAGCAGTTGTCCTGAAAGTCTCCCCCAAGCCTGTGTTTACATCTCATTAGTTAGGCTCGGTTGCATGGCTTTCCTTAGCTGTAAGGGAGCCAGGGAATATAGCTTTCTAGCTGGGGTTGTTGCCTCCTTGAACAAAACGACGGACAATCAGCAGCATCTGCTACAATTCTCTATGTCCTTGAGTGTCTGATGGGTCCCCTGTCCCTCCCCCATTTAGATACGTTCCTTTCCTGAGCAATGGGAGACTGTCCTAGAGGAGGACATTACCTGAGCTGAGACCTGAAGTAAAGGTAGTGTGGGAACATCCAGAGACAAGAGGAAGGACATTCCAGGTAGAGGGATGGCATGCACAAGGGCACAGAGGCCTAGAGGATGGTCAGCAGGGGGCAGGGAAGTGCCCCAGTGTTCAGCCCAGGGTAGTGGGCTGGGAGCTTGGGAAACACCAACAGGGCGAGGCCCTTCTGTAAACCTAATTTACTGGGAATGGAAATGCTGCTTGGGCTTCCCAGAGCCAGCTTTGCTGGGCTCTGATTCCAGTTTGCAGAAAACTATCTTCTGACACACAACTGAACCTGACAGTGTGTTTAGTCTCTCAGTTATTCATTGAATGCACCAGGTAGAAAACACACCCTGGCCTCCTTCTCCATGCAACCCCTCCTGAAGGGAAAAAGGGAATATCTTAAGGGAAGATTTCCTCTATGGAATTTACTGCCCTTACCTTCACTTTCTTTCCACACATACATACACACATGTGCACATGTGTACACAGACATGAGCAAGGCATACACATGGGTACACACATACACATACACATGATCACATGTACACACACATACAATACATATGACATACACATGAACACATACATATGAGCACACACATACACACTGAAACATGCACACATGCATATGAGCATATGCATACACGTTAATACATGTATACACATACATATGAACACATGCATACACATACACACATGCACACATACAAGTAGGCACACACACATGCCTCAGATGACTATGAGCAGAAGGTATCATCCCAACCAGGACACACAGTCCATAGATCAAATGCTTGCTCCTGACAGTTTACTGTCTTGGTCCTGAGCTGGGAACAGCAGTAAGTTCAGAGGGACCTAGATGTAGCTAGTCGGGGGAGCTGGGCACTGCCCCATTTTGGTAGAAACAGAGGAGGCCCAGGCCAGCCATTCAGCCAGAGGTCATTTCCTTTCCCAAGGCCCAGGGGGACAGGGACAAGGCAGAGTGAGGTGGGGCCTGCTAAGCAGTGTCGGGAGAGAGTGACAAGAAAGCTGCTGGTGTCCTCCCAGGGGCTGACACCAGCCCCAGGTGTGTAGGTAAGGTGACATACCTGACAGGGAGAGAAGGGGCCAAAGCAGAAGCTCCTGAGCTGGAGGTGCGTAGGAGGCACCTGGCCTTGGACTCCTGGGCTGTGAGCACACAGGAACCTGAGACAGAAGCAGCCTGAGTCCAGGTGCCCAGCACTGACTGAGCCCACACGTAGCCCGGGTGGACAGAAAGTCTCCCAGATGCATCCAAAGGCTCCTGGGCTCCTTCTGTCTTCCTCAGAGCTGTGGCTGAGTAGGACAGAGCCCTGGAAGAGTTAGGAGGGCTCCCTCCTGGACAGGCTGCACTGCCAATTCACACGCTGAATCGCAGGGAGCACGAGTGGCCTCTGGGAGAACTGAGAGGGAGGCAGCCCTTTTATAGTGTCCCTTGACTTTCACAGCTGAGCCACACTCCTTGTGCACAAACAGGGCTGAGGGAGAGAGAGGAGGTGAATCTGAGCCCTGAGCAAGGGGCTTCTCACGGTGCTCAATGAGATAAATTTTGCATTTACCATGCAAGGGACTGCGTGGGACTTTGAAGAAGGTCACCAGCAAGGGTTACGGTGACTGCAGAGAACTCAGGATGCTCTTCCTCTCTGGGTTTTTCAAAGTGGCTACATTCCAAGGTCAAGGCTACTCTTATGCTCACCAACCTGAGAAGTACTTGCTTACTCACGTGAGGGGCTGTACCACGTGAAGGTTATGGCCTTGGTTCAAATCTTCACTGCTGCTGAGTGAACCTGGACTATTTACTTGACCTCTCTGTGTCTTAGTTTGCTCATCTGCAAAACAGGAGCAACATAGTACCGGCTTCACAGGATGTACCAGTCAAAGGAAATAAGACATTTAACCTGATTACCATACTGCCAGGCTCTGTTAGTCCATTTTCCACTGCTGTAACAAAAAGACCAGGGGCTGGTAATGTACAAAGAAAAGAGGAGCTAGAGATGTAGCTCAGTGTAAAGCGCTTGCCTAATATGCATGAGGGCTGGTTTCGATGCTCAGCACTGCAAAACAAAAAACAACAGAAAAGAAAGGAAGATTATTTGACTCACAGTTTTGGAGGTTTAAGAGCATGGCACTGGCAGCTCCTTAGACCTGGCAAGGGCTCCTTTGGCTGTGTCACATGGTGGGTGGCATTATGGTGGGAGCACAGACAAAAGGAAGAGATTTCATGTCAAGATAGGGAGTCAGAGAGTGGGCAAGGGACAGCCTTGCTCTTTGGTGACAACCCACTTTATTTCAGTACTGGAGACTGAACCTAGGGCCTTGACGTGGAGCTCCTTCCCCAGCCCTTTTTTATTTTCTATTTTGAGACAAGTTCTTACTAAGTTGCTAAGTTGCCCAGGCTGGGCCCAAACTCCTCCTGCCTCAGCCTCCCAGAACACCAGGGCTTTGCCACCATGTCCAGTTTGTAACAACACACTCTTTTTTTTTTTTTTTTTTTTTTTTTGAGACAGGGTCCCACTTTGTAGCTCAGGCTGGCTTTGAACTCACTGTGTAGTCCAGGCTGGCCTTGAACTTGTGACAATCCTCCTGCCTCAGCCTCCCAAGTGCTAATGCTTGGATTACAGGCATGTAACAACCCACTCTTATGGGCACTAACTAGGGTCCTCCCACTAATTCCTTGTGACTTAACCACCGCCCCCATTAGGCCCCACCTCTTAAATTCTTCACCATCTCAACCCCACTGCACTGAAGACTAAGCCTCCGACAAAGAACACTTGGGGGACAAACCACAGCCAAACCATAACACTGGCATGGGGTAGAGCCTCAAAAACTCTAGCTGCTATTTTTGTTAATATTATGTTAGGGCATGTGAGAGATGCCCTGGCTGTTGGAAATAACTTTTTTATGGAAGAGAGGCTGTCAACTGTATAGTCCTGACAAGGGTTGCCCTTCCCTGCTCCTCTACACTATCTTCTAACTCGGGGTTTTCTTCCAACCTCCCTGTAAGCCTTCATTAAATGTGCCTTGACTATGAACAGCATCAGTGGTGAGGAAATAAGAATGGTCCCAAGGGTGTTTCCTTAACAGGGAGACCCAAAGAGCTGAGAGCAAGGCTACTCCACCAAAGGCACAAAGAATGACGCGCCAACAACTCTGCTTAAACATAAAGTCGTGCTCAACTTTCCTCATGAAGGGAAAAGAATGGCACACTTTAAACTCTGTGAGATCCTATATTTCACATTCCAGATTAGTAAGACTCAAAAGGATGGAGACAACCTAAATGTCCATTTAGGGCAGGTCAGTCCATCATTGGGAACTTGTCCAGTCCATTACAGGTTGCGTGGGCCACTAAAAAGAATGAGGGAAACCATATTGGAAATGAATCAAGTGCAAGACTGCAAGTATAATATGCTGCCATCCAAGTAAAAAAGGAGGAAGGGGCCTGGGAGTTTAGAGCACGTCTTAGCATGAGTGAGGCCCTGGTTCCACCCTGAGCACTACAAACATAAACAAGTAAATAAAATGAAGGAGGAGGGGGTGTGTGCTTGTGTGACTGAGTTGTATGGAACCTCTCTGAAATATTGCCAGCCAAACCCCTGTCTCTGGGGTGGGAAGTTTGCACATTCTTTGGTACCTCTTGGCTTTCTCCTTTGAAAACTGCATCCTATTGCATTGGGACGTGGGATACAAGCAGTTTAAATACGTTCATCTACAGCAGTTAAATAATAGAATGAAAGCAGAACTAGAATTCAAGCTTGGAAATCCTGGATGTCTTTGGCCAACAAAGTAAATTTGATGCAAAGCCTATTAATGCACACCAAAAGCAAGTCTGCACCAGAACTACCTTAGCATAAAGTCTGGCAGTCGTTGCAGGAGACCTCCCCTCAGGGCCAGATGGAAGTTTCTAGTTTAAACTCTCACCTAGTCATTGTGAAGCCAACTTTTTTACTCACGTAGGGCTGCAGGGTAGAACAAGATCTCACATGTTGTCCAAATCGGAGCAGTAGTCAAGCTGGCGGGCTTGGGATCAGCCAGCAAACCTTCTGATTGGTCCTAGAGATCTGCTGGCCCTGCCACATCCACTGGGCCCCCTGTTCTGAGTTGCCCTAACTTGTGAAAACTTGTGTTGACGTGACCATAACGCATATCTCTAGCTGTCAGTCTTAACTGACAGGGAGGTGCTGCTGCCCAATCTGCCTCTCCTCCTGGGGTCCCTGTCCCACCCTCCTACCCCAGCCCTCTTCCCAGGCTTGAGGCCAGTGGAGCTGGACACACAGACAGGCTGTGGACACCCAGGGAAAGCCCCAGACCAGGTCCTGCTACTGTTTCCTGATCCAGGGCTGGGATTGCTTCCCTCCACCAAGGTCTTGTTGAAAGAACTCTTTAGACGAAATAAATTTAGCAGCAGTTATTTGAGCATTAACAGATTCACGAACTAGGCAGCAGTCAAAACCAAAGGAGACCCCAAAAGCTTGGCCCCAGTCAGCGAGTGCTGAGTGTGGATTTGGAGACGGGACTTTACTGGGTCCAGGGACACATTTGCCGGTGTGGGTACATAGTCCCCTGGAAATCCCTGGGGGGAGGCTAGCTGGCAGCATCTGATTGGAGAAGCTTCGGTGTCATTTTACTGTTTCCCCGGCCTTCCGTTTGCAATCTCAGCCTAATGGCCTCCAAGTTCAATTTTTTTAACAGTCCCACAAAAGGTGGAATCCTTGAAGCCCATAATGGTTGCAGGGAGAGAGGGAAAGAAAAGAGGGAGGAGGCTCTCTCAAAACTGGTGTGTGAATTTGTGTTTATCAGATAATATTGTGGATTTCAGAGAAAAGACATAGGGATTCAGAGTCTCACTTGACTACACCAGGATTTTCCTCAGGAGTCCATCCCAGAGGATGCTGCTTTCTTCTGACCTTGGCAATGACTGGGGCTAAGGGCTGGTAAAAAGGGAGTGAAAGAAGTCCCCAAGATTTCAAGCACTGGTGGTGAGAATGGGGGGAGGAGGTTCAGCTGGAAATGTGCAGGATTCCTTGGGATGGAGGGTAAGAGAGGTGGGTTGTGGGGGACATTCAATTCCAGACAAGTCAGGATGATCGGGGGAGACACTCAGCAAGAGTCAGAAGAGTGCACGGCAGCTGTCCAGAGGCCACCTTGACAGGCATGGACCTATGTGTGTGACCATTACCAGTAGTAAAGTACGCTGGGACAGAGTGAGTCCCTTCCCCATCTGCATCCCATGGCCTCCCCCAATGCCTGACTCGCCCTGCTTTTCTTCCATCTGGATAACACCAAATTAAGGAGCGAGAAGTGGAAACAAAGAAGCCTGAGCCCAAACCGACACTCCCACTGGCCAACCTCTCTGAGCCTCAGTTTCTATATCTATAAAATGGGTGAAAAAACACCTTTCCCCAGAAGAGTGAGAGAGTGAAACCAGATGTTATATTTCAAACCACAATGCATATAATAGGGGCTTAACAAAGATTTTATTATTATTAAATAATTAACCCCTTGCATAGTGGTTAAAAGAGAGGAACCTGGAGCCAGACAGCATGGGTTCAAATCTCTTAGTGATTAAATTTCAGTTTTCACCTCTTTGTGTCCCTGTTTCCACATTTGTGAATGGGGTTGTTGTGAGGATTAAATGAACTATTACTTGAGAAGCAGTCAGAATGGGGCTGGTACATCAGTTCTGTGTAAGCATTGGTTGGTGCCACCAAACAGTACACCACTCTAGAATGTGACATCAGACAAAGGCTTTAGTAAGAAGACTACCTGTTCATCTGTGAGGTCCCCTGCGACCAGCTCAACAAAGAAGATGTGTGGCCTTGGTCCTCTCTCACCAGCTCTAAGTGGAGTTGGGCTGGCTGAACCAAGGCCCTTTCCTCCCCTTCATCTTCCCAGGGCTGTGTTTCTGGGACTGTCCAGTCCACCTCCACCCAGTACAGACACGGCCAGGTCCTCCAGAAAACTGTGTCCTCCAGGAACGGTTGGGAACATGAGAACCAGGCCTATGGTGACTGGCCAGAGAATGTCAGTGTATTTGGCACTGTCTATCAGGGGCTTTTGCCCATCCCTGTACTCAGAGAGCTTACAGAGCCTTTTAGGGGGAAAGAAAAATGCCAGCCTGTATCCCCAATACAGCCATGCCATCTGAGACCCAATCAGCCCTGATGGAGCCCAAATTCAGATGCAGCCTCTGAAGAGCAGCTGGCCATCAGTGAGGAAAAACTCACGAAAGCGAGGAGGCTGAGGCTGGGAGTGGGGAGAAGGAAGGGGCTACATTATCTCCTGATCAAAGAACTGAGCAGAGGGAAAGACAGCAGCTTAGAGCAGAGAAGAAAGGTGCAGCTGATGGAGGACCCACACCTGCCACCAGCCGAGTTACCCTGAGGACCCCACGGGCAACATAGAGGACATGAGGGGAGTTCGAGAAGTCAGGTCTGTTTTCCAAAATGACAGTAAACCCTCTACACTTAAGCCAAACCTGAGCACAGTGGAGAGATGGCACAAGCTGTCCCAGAGGGGTGAGGAAACGGTGCCTCCTAATTCCCAGCCCCGTGCTTTGGAATTGCTGGGCTGATCTTCTGGGCCTCTCAGGGGCCCAATCCAGAAACCCTGCGACAATTCAGCCCTAAACGCCAAGGCCTGCCAGCCAAATCAAAGCCACATGGAGCAGTGTCTGCTCTGCACGTGAGGGCTAGGAACTCAGTCATTGGTGTCATCATCTCCCATAGCATTTGCAGCTCCTTTGGAGAGGCCAGACTCCAAATGCTGGGACCAGGGGAAAGAAATAAATTAGGATCCAGGGCACTGGGTAGGAAGGATGCACAGACTCCCGGGGACAGAGAAGCCTGCAGAGGACAGGCTCCTGCACTCCACCACTCCACCGGGAAGAAGGACGAGTACGTCCCCGTGGCCTGAGTTTCACTTCCAGATTATGTGTCCACGTGCCAGGATTACACCCCTCCCACTGCACTCTTCCGCCCCGCTCCAGAGCTGGTCTTCACTCACACTGGCCCACCCCTGTCCTGCCCTGGGCCTTCCCACGGCCAGGGAGTCCCTTCCCCTCCCCCACAGATACCCCCACTTCCCCAGCGAATCCCTTCCTCCATGCTGAGAGACCCGAGTGAGATAGCGGATGTGAGAGCGGGATGACAGGGCAGATTCGGGGAGGCTGGGAGCCCAGGTGGCTTAGGGCTGGAGAGGGGTGGATGTGCCTGAGGTTTATCGGGATTCTAAGGGGGTAGCTTGAAATGTCCAAGGTCCAGAGCAGAAAAGAGAAAGCCCAGTCTAGAGAAAAGGGGGAACTAGGCACCAAGGGTGGGGAGTTGTCAGCTTCAGGAAGAGCTACGCCACCCTGAGCTTGACGATGCTCTCCTCCGCAGCGTCAACCCTCACAGACTCCTTAACACGGCACAGGGCAGCACACAGTGTGGCTAGAGAAGCAGTGACACCTCCCTGGCTTCTTAAACTATGGAGTTTAAAAAATCTTTTTTATTTCAAAATAATCATAGATTCAAAGGCAGTTGCAGAGAGGCCCCGTCCCCCTCCCCCAGCTCAGGTTCCCCTAATGGCAACATTTCACTAAGTGTTCGCTACAGTACATTTTCAAAACCAGAATTCAGACATTGGGACAATCCACAGACCTTGTTCAGATTTAAACAGTGCCACTTTAGTTGTTTCCTTAAATAGCTCCCAAATACAGGAATTCCAACGTCGGTTTTTAAGAATGAGTTGACACCCGTGTTTATCACTACTATTGTTCAGAAATCTCCCCTCTGTCATTTATTCCTGGCAGCAGCCCTCTTAGGCGGATGGGAAGAAAACCTGTCCCTTCCGTTTTCCCTCAGTTTCGCAGGGAGACAAGGTGACAGGAGCAGAGAAGAAACCCCAAGACAGCCGGACAGCCATACACCTGCTCTTCCTGTCCTCCGGAGGCTGTCCTGGCCTTGTACAAACAAAGGAACAGAAAAAATGAGGCGCCGAGCCTCTTCACGAAGGGGGGTGGTGCTTAGTCTCCTCCCTGCTGCCTTAAGAAATGTCCCCAGACTGGGCACTCCTCTTTGGAATGGCTGGTTTTTTCAACTGTAAAGTAGTGATAATAGAACCCTAGGGTTATTGGGAGGATGCAGTGAGGTGATATTTGTGAAAAGATTGTAACATGCCTGATGCATAATAAATTTGCACATATGCTTGATAAATTAATAATAAAAATAAAATATCTATAAATTAATATACAGGAGAGCAAAGCTAGTGCTAAGATTTTCCCAAATAGCCTGGAGTGCATGAGGCTTTGGAGAAGCATGCAGGTTTTAATTTATGTGGGGGATGCCTTTTGCATGCAAAATTGATTTAGTATGCAAATAAACCGGAGTTGATTGAAGACCAGTAGCCTCGTGCTTTGAATAGTGATTGTGTTTAAGACGACCCGCCGGCCCTCGCAGCCTTGGTGAGGCAGGTCTTCTCCCAGGTCCTACCCTTCTCGCCGACATTTCCCAACACCTCATGGCGCCAGGTCTGTAAAGTCTCCATAAACACACCTGCTAGGCTAAGGCTAGACTTAGGTATTTGTTCATTACAGAAAGTTTCCAGTTTATGATGGTCCAAATTATAATTTTTGAGCTTTATGATGGTGCAAAAGTATACCCTTATATAATCATTTTGACTTTTACTGTTAGTATGGTACTCAACAAGTACATGAGATATTCCACACTTTCATATAAAATAGGCTTTGTGTTAGATGATTTTGCCCAACTGTAGGCTAATGTAGGTGTTTTTTGCATATTTAAGGTAGGCCTGGCTAAGCTGTGATGTTCGGTAGATTAGATGTATTATTACATGGCTTTTTGATTTACGATAGTGCTGACTTGTGATGGGTTTATCATGATGTACTTCCCATCAGAAGTCAAAGAGCATCCATTCTCCCTTATTTTGTTGTTCAAGATTCTGCAGAGCCTGAAAAAGACACAGGCAAAACTGTATTGGAGGGTCTTGGGCAATGAAATGAGCCTGTGGGTGGCCTCCCAGGACAACCTGCCGGGACTCTGATCCCTGGGGTACCTCTGCTGGCTGACACTTGCTGGGAAGACTGATCGCCTTCTCGGCTGGGCTATGCTCTGCCTGGGGCCATTCAGAGACCATCAGAAACTGACCTTTCCATAGACTACAGCAGCTGGGACAGA
Source organism: Erethizon dorsatum (assembly GCA_028451465.1). Classification (NCBI taxonomy): domain Eukaryota; kingdom Metazoa; phylum Chordata; class Mammalia; order Rodentia; family Erethizontidae; genus Erethizon; species Erethizon dorsatum. Next base: position 105,319,056 of record CM051822.1, read on the forward strand.
GAAATGGGAAGTTAAACAGATTATGGGCTAAACAGCAGGGAGCTCCTAATGCACCCTATTCAAGGAGACAAGGCTTAAGCCATCTATACTTTCTTATAGTGATTGGGAAGGAAGGCTGAGAATTCTTTTTATCATGGCCAAATATATATATAGCATAAAATTTACATTTTAACCATTTTCGAGTGTGCAGTTAAGTATATTTACAGTCTTGTGCAGCCATCATCATTGTCTAATTCCAAAATTCTTTCCTCACCCCGAACAGAAATGGGGCTTATACCCATTAAGCTGTATGTCTCCATTCCTCCCTGCTTTCAGCCCCTGGTAAATGCTAATCTACTCTAGATGTTTCACATAAGCAGAATCTTAAAATATTTGTCTTTTGTATCTGGCTTTTCATTTAGCACAATGTTTTCAAGATTCTTCCATATTATAGCATGTACCAGAGTCTCCTTCCTATGGCTGAATAATATTCCATTGTATGTATATACCACATATTGTGTGTCTATTCGTCTCATGAACATATGGGTTATTTCCACCTTCATGAATGGTGTTGGTGTGAACATTAGTGTGCAAGTATGTGTTGGAGTCCCCACTTTCAATTCCTTTGGGTACACGGTAAACTCAGAAGTGGAATTGCTGGGTCATATTATAAGGAAAGCTGGGGTTTTGCTTCAAAGCTTTGCTTTCTTGGCTAAATTCAGTCCTAGCTGACTCCACAGGAGCCACATAGGTCATATTCATGCAGACTATCCCTGAACTAACTTGGCTTTGTTACAGTAAATGGCACACACCTTTTGCTTTGAGAATGAATGAAAAGGGAAGGAGGTGAGGTAGGAAGTAAAGATGTACATCTTCCATGTGGGAAGCCTCAGGCACAGAGGGACTCAGGGATTCATGGGGAGCGCAAAGGTGGGGACCAAAGAGGGTCCTCTACTAGGGACCACAAGCCAACTTAGGGGAGATACATGTGCTCCTTAGAAGTTTCTAACTTTTATCTTTAAATGATTGTTATCCTACCAGCACTGTCTGTTTTTTTCCCTCCCCGCTGAGTTTTAGGACAACTTTTTATAACTTCACTTGTTCATGCACCAGTTTAGGATTCAGGCTGAGGAGTCAATCTCCATTGGTCACTGAACATAAATACTTGGGCACTTCCTGGACCTAGTAGTTCTTCCTGAAGTTGGAGGGTCCAAGCTTTGCCTTCCCCACATGCTGTGAAGTTCAGCTGAGTGGATTGATTAAAAGCAACTAAAACTCAGCCTATAAGAAGGTCCTCAGCGCATCCTCTTGTTCTGGGGATGAGTGTTGTTTCACAGGGGTGCCTAGAAAAGGCCATCGAGCTTCTGCTTTCATAGAGCTCACAGTCCAAGAGAGATATTCTGACCCAGAGTTGAAGATTGTTTCAGGGGGGTTGATATAGGGGTCTAGGGCTGGGGTTGGAGAAGTCATAAATGCAGATCCCTTGCCTGGGTGCCCAGTGGGTCCTGTTTAAGTGTCAAAGAGGGCCAGGAAGCTACAATTTTAACCAGCTCTTCGGGGCCCCTGGTGCTGGGGTGGTTTCCAGGAATGGTTTGGTAGGTTACAGACCAGACTAGAAGGGTCAGAGTTGGGAGGAAAGGTGAAAATGGAAGCAGAAGGATAAGGGAGAGAAAATGATTTCAACCCCAAAACTTAGGGTGGTTAATGAGCCATAAAAAGGAATGACAGAGTAGTACTCCATTGTGTGTAAATACCACATTTTCTTTATCCAGTCATTGGTTGGTGGACATATAGGCCATTTCTAAGATTTAGCTATTATAAATTGTGCTGCTGTGAAGATGGGTATACATGTATCACTGCAATATAATGTCTTTAACTTTTTTGGGAAGATACCTAGGAGGGAAATACCTGGGTCAAATGAAATTTCTAGTTTCAGCTTATGTATTGCAAACCTGTCTAAAAAAAAAGGAAGGGGGGGGCCAGTGATATAGCTCAGTGGCATAAGTGCCTGCTTGGCAAGCACGAGGTCCTGAGTTCAGTTCCCAGTACCCACATAAAGGAAAAAAAAAAAAAAAAAAAGGAAGGGGATCAAGAGATGGATAAGTGGGGGAAGGAAAGGAAAAGGGGATTAAAAAAATTAATTAAGATGTATTATGTACATTTACCAACTCCCCACAAGGAATGTAAACTTATGTACTGTAAACATATACTAATAAAAAATGCAGATAAAGGGAATGAAGTATTGACACATGCTACGACATGGATAAACCTTGAAAACATTACATTAAGTGAAAGAAGCCAATCACAAAAGCCCACATAATGAATTAATTCTATTTATGTGAAATACCCAGAACAGCAAACTCCATAGAGATGGAAAGCTAACTAATGCTTGCCAGAGACTGGGGAGAAGGGAGACTAGAGGTGGCTGGTTAATAGTATGGGGTTTCTTTCAGGGCAATAGAATATTCTAGAAGTGGATAGCAGTAATAGTTGCACAACACTGTGAATGTACTAAATGCCACTGAATTGTTCTGTTTCAAAGACCTAACGTGGTAAGTTTTGTATGTACTTTCCTATAATTTAAAAAATAGTGGCCAAGTATATACTTCATACTGCATCATTTTACAATGAGCAAAAGCTGTCAGCTTTTGACCCATTCCAGTGAAAAATGCAGTCAGTGATCCCAGTGCGGCAGTGGGTGTTAAATATATTATTTTAAAGATAGTTGCTCAGAACTTCTACAGGAGGTTTCTTCTGCAAAACTTCAAGAGAACCAATGCCGAATGGAAACGCACTGCCACGCACGTGTGAGAGGTACAGGGTCTCCTTTCTCCAGCAGAGAACCGCCTTGAGGGAGGTCCAGCTTCAAAGCTGCTTCCCCCTCTTGTTGTTACTGGCACGGAAAGAGCAGGAGGTGGGAAGGAATAACGCAGGCTTCAGGGGCCTTCCTGGGCAGAGCCAGCATGCTGCTTTGCAGCAGAGGAGAAGCGAGGCCTGGGTGATGGAGACAGGCCGGAAGCCTCCAGGATGTGGCTCACAGAACTTGGGCTTGCTGCCGGCCCATCAGCCTCAGGGGCTTCTGTTTCCTCTACTTTGAAGGGAGTGGAGCAGTAGAATCCATCCCAAACCAAGAGACAGGGCTGAGGAAACCACGCTAAGGCCTTGCCTCTCCCTCCAGCCCAGCTCTCCTGGCAGGCGCTCTGCTGGCCATGGAACCAGCCAAAACAAGCAGCTCAGGGGCTTCCGAGGCAACTCTCAGAGCCGTGTGCACATGCACCGGTTCCTTGGCCCTCCTGAAGGTATGAGGTTTCCCCCACCACCTGGACAGACGCAGCACCTCACACACCGTCTCCAGAGGAAGGAATACCATCGAGAAGATTAACCTAGCAGCTGCTCTGAGGGGCAAGAACACGAGAAAGCTTGGTGGAAGGAAGGATTGGCATGTTTTTTTTCCCCTCTGTGTGTTATGAGCTCTAATGAAAGAGTGGACACTAATCCCACTCTCAGTCAATAGTCCCCAAGGAAAGGAAAAGCCAAGGAGCCTTGCACGTTTGGACCAGCAAAGCTGGGATCCACCATGGATGGTAAACTCAGCAAAAGGCAGGATCCTGTGGATGCGGAAGAAATTGTTGTTTGGGAATCAATGAGCCCCTCCAGAGGGTCACATTCAAGAACGGCCATGCCTGTGTGTTCTGCCTTGGTCCCAAGAAATCCAGAGAAACCCTGGCCATTTCAAAGGTTCTCAAACACCAATAAATGGCTTGACCCAAATTCATTCATTCATTCATTTGGTGTTCACTGAGCATGTTCACAATGTGTACAACTGGCCCAGAAGTGACGGTCCCAGACCCAGCACAAGGCCCAGTACCGCACTACCAGTGAGACACTACCTAAACAACATCTGGTCACCAAGTGGATGAATGAACGGATGGAACTTCATCTTCAAGAAATCCACAGTCCAGTTTGGATGGCACAGCACACACATGAATGGCTAATTCTATGAAATGAGTAGCATTGTTGCAAGGAGCTTATGCTATGATAAGGAGTCAAAGCATGTGTAGATGGTACAAGTTTGTGGAGGAGAATGATGCTGTTGGTTGATGGGAGAAAAGCTTAACAGGAAAATTTGAATTTCAAGGTTTTGGAAGGTCAGAATGTGAGGAAGGGAGGAGACGGGCAGGGGAAGATGCCACAGACAGGGATGCTGGGGAAATCCCAGTGGTTAAGTTGAGAGTTACAGGTATGGAGAGAAAGGGTAAGAGGTGGAATTAGGAGGACAGCAAAAGCGTTGTGCTTATCAGCCCACAGGTGAAGGGAGCCATAAAAGGCTTTGGGGTGTGGTATGAGACATGAATGCTGGGCTTTAGACAGATGAAGCCAATGTGATATAAGGCATGGGCTAGAAAGAGAAAGAAGTTGAAGTCAGGAATCCAGGTAGGGTGATGGCAATAAATGCGACCTTTGGACAGGTCTCAGGATCCTTTGAGAATCCATAGAGAACTATAAGTGCTGTCTCCTAAAAGCAATGTATGCACATATGAAACTGTACAGATGATCTTAAGCAGTGACTTGCACACCTGAGCTCTCTCTCTCTCTCTGTCTCCGTCTCTCTCTCCCTCCCTTCCTTCTATTCCCCTCCTCCTCCTCCTTTGCAGTATTGAGAATTTAATCCACGCTTTCACACTGAGCTACATTCCTAACCCTTTTTAATTTTTAATTTTTAATTTTATTTTAAAGAGAAAAAATAAAACAAAATTTCAAAACAAGATAATAGGAGAATAACAATGGTTAATATATTGTGTATTGTTATCTTTAAATTAGTCACTCAGAGTACAAAATATAAGCATTAAATTGTCCAAAAATATTAGCATAAGCCTTTCTTTTCAATGAACTAAGAGAAATTAGTAGTATAACTATCTTAACTATCTTGTGTGTGTGTGTGTGTATATATATATAGTTTTTGTTTTTATTTTTTGCTTTTCTCTTCCTTCTTTTCTCCCTTCCCCCATCCCAGTTTCTCTTTCCTTTTGAACAGTTTCTTCCCAATTCACAATATCTATTGTATATTTTGGGTCTTATTTACTCTTTCAGCTTCTCACACTAGGGAGACAATATCATGTTTACACATGTGAGACTGATTTATTTCACTTATGAGTATGGTCTTGAGTTGCATCCATTTACCTATAAAAGTCTTCAGTTTTTCCTTCTTTATGGCTGAGTAGTACTCCATTGTATGAAAAGACCACATCTTTTTTATCTATTTCTCAGTTGATGGGCATTTGGGTTGTTTCCAAGATTTAGATATTACAAATTGTGCTGTTTTAAACATGGATGCACATATATCACTGTGGTATGATGTTTTTAATTCTTCTGGGAAGATACCCAGAAGGGGAATAGCTGAGATCTCTAATCCTAGTTTTTTGAGGAATCTCTACACTGATTTCCACAGTGGTCACACCAGTCTACACTCCCACAAACAGTGGAGAAGAGTACCTTTTTCCCCACAGCCCCTCCAGCATTTGTTATTGGTTAAATTTCTCGATAATAGCCATTCTTTCCGGGGTAAGATGGAATTTCAGTGTTGTTTTAATTTGCATGTCTTGAATGACCAGTGATGTTGAACATTTTTTCATGTATTTGCTGTTTATATTTCTTCATCTGAGAAGTGTGTATTCATCTCAGATGCCCATTTTTGGATTGGGTCTTTAAAGTTGGGAGGTCTGATTTTTTTGAGTTCTTTATATGTTCTCAGTAGTAATCTTTTCTTTGAGGAACAGCTGGCAAACATTTTTTCCCACATTATGGGTTATCTCTTCACTCTGTTGGTGGTTTCTCTTGCTGTGTAAAAGCTTTTTAATAAGATGATATCCCAGTAGTTGATTCTTTGTGATATTTCCTGTGTGATCAGGGTTTTATTCATAAAGTCTTTGCCTACAACAATGTCTGCAAGAGTTTTACCTATTCTATCTTCCAGCAGGTTTAATGTTTCTGTTTTAATATTTAGACTTTTGATCCATTTCAAATTTAGTTTAGTGCATGGTGAAAGAGATGAGTTCAATTTTAACCTTCAGCACATGCAAAGCCAGTTTTTTCAGCACCATTTATTAAAGAGGTTATCTTTCTTCCAGTGAATGTGTTTAGCACCTTTGTCAAAGATGAGGTGGCTTAGTAGGTCTGGGGTTGTTTTAGCATCTTCTAATCTGTTCCATTGATCCTTTGGTCTGTTTTTTTGCCAGTACCATTCTGTTTTTTATCACAGTAGCTTTGTATTATAACTTCAAGTCGGGGATTGTGATGCCCCCTGCCTTGCCTTTGTTGCTCAGAATTGCCTTTGCTAGTCTAGGTCTCTTCTGTTTCCAAATGAATTTTGGGATTGTTTTCTCTAATTCTGTGAGATATGCTGTTGGAATTTTGATTGGAATTGCATTAAATCCGTATAACAGTTTTGGAAGTATGGCCATTTTTACTATATTGGTTCTTCCCTTTTTTATTTTGAGACAGGATCTCCCTAAGTCACTAAGTTGCCTAGATTAGGCTCAAACTTTTCATCCTTGTGCCTCTGCGTCCCAGGGTGCTGGGATTACAGGTGTGTACTACCACATCCAGATTTCATGGACTTTTTAAGGTTCAGGGCCCTGAGATTAAGAAGCCCTCTGTTGAGGGAACTGTACTCTTCTGGATGCCTCTATGAACTATCTGGGTGCTTCATAGAGGATTTTGAGAAAGATTTCCCATGAAGATTGAAAGAGAAAGAACAGATAGTATGGCTTTTCTCTGAGGATCTACACATGGGAAGCTCAGAGGACAAGTCACAGCAGAGGCAGCAGCCGCCTGAGCCACTTAACCTGATCAGGGTGTGGCACAAACAAAAATGTCACATCTGGAAATGGAACACACTAAGGCCATCTTGGCCAGATAGCCTGCAACACAGAACTGATCAGGGCACTTTGGAGCCAGAACAGAGTAAAAGTATTAACTTTAGTAATCAGGAAAATATGAGAAAAGCAATGTCAAGCTCACCGTGCCCATCTCTCCGCACCTTGACCTCTGGCTTTGGACCTCAAACCTCACCTCAGCTCCAAATGAGAGTCCCAGCATCTCTGGTGCCATGGGGGGAACCTGCGCAGCCCAGACTCCTGCGAGCAGCCTGCAGGTGCATGATCTTCAAGAGGAGCTGGGCTCCTTACACGAGAGATCCCCACTCACACACAGGACACGCTACAGAGTACACGTGCAAGCCTGGGGTGTTTCTGATGAGCCTGACCCATCTGCTACATTGCTTTTCCTATGAAATATGCGACTGAATAAAAGTCTTTGACTTGGGGAAAAAGTTATGCATTTTAAGAGGTAAAAGTTGTAAGCAGATTTTCTTTTTGTTATTAAATCATTACTCCTCTGCATCAGTACTTTTTCTCAAATGTGATACATATTTTGGGTTTTTTTCTCCTGAATAGCCACAAAATCCCTATAGACCTTTGGTTATTGTATAATGTGTATCCCCCATATTACTGACAGCGCTGGGGAGAGTAATGTGGTATGTGGTGTGTCCAGCCCATTAATTATACGAAAGGATTCATTCTAGAAAGAAGAATGAAAGAACTTAAAAGTTACATAGTTCATATGTAAGCCTACAAAACAAATATGGTAAGAAAAGTCCAATAAACTAGGGTCATACACACAGATACATAGACATACACACACAGATCAAATGCATAGTGTTTGTTTTTTGTGTGTGTGTGGGTACCAGGGGTCGACCTCAGGACCTCACGCGCCAGCAGGCACCCGTGCCGCTGAGCGATATCACCGCCCTTTTCTCATATGTGGGTACCGGGAGTCGAACTCAGGACCTCACGCTTGCCAGGCAGGCTCTTATGCCGCTGAGCTATCTCACTGGCCCTAGTGTTTGTTTTCTTAATTCGATTTTCCCTTTTTTTTCTGTTTCACAAGCTTGAGGCACCTCATCTCATAAAAAAAGAGAAACTCCTCTAGGTTTTCAGGCTACCAGCAGGAATCTGTTTTAGTTTCATCTACTGTGAAAGCCTATGGGGTCTCACTCCACCTGGGCAGCCAAACAAAGTTGTTCTAAATATACCTGGGAACCACAGAAAGTTGTAAAATCAAGAGCCTCCAGACCTTTAGAGGAGGAGGCCATGACCAGCTTTCCGTCATGTCACAGGGAATCCACACAGCACTTCAAGGGGAAGCTGTCAAGAAATTTTAAAGAGAAAATCCTTTTCCCTAGGATAGGTGCAAAACAGGTTCCCACAGCTGGGTTCATGGCAGGCCCAACTGCTCTCTTACATGAATTATCCAGCCCACAAAGCATTGTATCAGGGAAGGAACAGGAGGTCTTTGAAGTTGGTTGTGTTTCTTTGTTTGGCCTAGATTTTCCCGCGTGACTGACTTTCACATATCCATCTTCTGGTTCTAACTTGGCCTCTACCAAGCCAATGACAGAGGCTCTACCTCGTTGATCATTAACTAGGGAGAATGTATATGGGGCTTTTAGGTGCTTTCAAGAACTTTGCCATTGTAATGCAACTGATTTATGGTTCTGCTTTTATAGCTCCAACTTGGTTCAATTTGCCCAAAGAAGTGGAGGCCCCACTTGTGTACAGTGCATTGATTAATCATGGATCCCGAGTGAGGAACAAAGGAATGGGAATGCAGCAACCCTAGGGTTTCTTCTTGCCCTGGAAGCACCAGAGCCCTGGATGAAACATGGGCAGCAAATCTGAATTCTGCAGAAGCACTCACCCCAGATAGTTTTTCCCTCATATTCTTTTTTTTTTTTCTTTTGTGGGCACCGGGGGTCAACCTCAGGACCTCACGTGCCAGCGGGCACCCGTGACACTGAGCGATATCACCAGCCCTTTTTTCGTATGTGGGTACCAGAAGTCGAACTCAGACCTCACGCTTGCCAGGCAGGCGCTTGTGCTGCCGAGCCATCTCACCAGCCTTCTTCCCTCATATTCTTTCACAGGCCATACATGAGTATGAGTAACCTACAGATGGTCAGGGCAAAGGCGTTTCTACATATGTGCATTATTTAAGGGTTTTAGAGAAAAGCCATGGGTGACCATGTAGAAATCCACACTCAAAGGCAATGGAAAAACACTATCACCAGGTAGCTAGCATGCACTTATTAGTAGGATGATTAAAAATTCAGCCCATTCTTCCAGGAAAAATTGAACATGCTTCTTGCCGACAGGAGGCTGCCCCTTCGCACTTGCACTTCGCACTTGCACTTCGCACTTACATCAGTACTTCCTTCTCATACTGTCTGCTCCCCCAGCTTGTCTCTTAAACTTCTTAGCTGGTATTTGCCAGGGGGGAAAAACCCTGACTTGCTTCTGAGAAGGTAGAGGGGCAAGTCCTTTCATGAGCTGTACAGGTTTCTTCTGAATAAAAATAAAAAGTTCGAGGATGGAAATCAAGCAGGGTTTGGATGTAAAGGCATCCTGGGCAGTGTGGAGGGCTGGCTGGGCACTGGGGGGAGGACCAGGTGAGACCAACCTTGCTTCTCACTGCTGCTGATGCTGTTTTCCACACTAGATGACGTTTGGATCTTCTGAAGGCATTTTAAGGAGTCGTGCTTACTCCTTACTCCAACCACGGGCACTAAGATAAATGCCTTCTGCTTCCACTTATTCTGAAACACTGAGATGTTTGTCTTGGTGTGTTTTGTGCTGCCATTACAGGGTACTTGAGAGTGGGTAATTTTTAATGAACAGAAATGCATTGGTTCCCAGTTCTGGAGGCTGGAAATTGGAAGAAGTGGGGCCAGCACCTGCCAAGGGATTTCTGGCTACATCATACCACGGTGCAAGGCAGAAAGGCAAGAGCGGGTGAGACAGAGGCAAAAGGAGTCTGACCTTATCCTTTTACAAGGAACCCACACCTGTGGTCATGGCATTAGTCCAGTTACTCTGTCCTGATGGCCTACTTACCTCTCATCAGACTCCATCTCCCACCACTGTTGCAGTGGGGATCAAGATTCCAACACATGAATTTTGGAGAACAACAGTCAAACCATAGCAATTTTAAGGCTTTGCATTTATAAGAGTCTGTGCCATTTTCTAACTTTATTTATCAGCATTATGTTAGAATGGTCTCCTCCTCTATTGTTTTCTAATACATAATTTTTTTTTCACAAATAATGTACCAAATTTATTCACAGAATTAATGCATAATTTTGATTTAAATTTTTTAAAATAAAAAATATTTTAAAGCACAGCATCAATCCCAGTTTTGGGCCCTAAAAGAAAAGTGGCCCTCGGGCAAAATGGATTCTGGCATAGCCACTCGCTGCCCACATACTTGCAGGTGGTTGCCCACAGGGACGGCGCATTTTGTTAAGACGTTTGCCTTCAAGTAGGGAAGTCTTGGGGCCGGTGAGATGGCTCAGTGGCGTATGCGCCTGCCTGGCAAGCACAAGGACCCGAGTTCGACTCCTGGATCCCACATACGAAAAAAAGGGCTGGTGACCTTGCTCAGCAGCACGGGCGCCTGCTGGCGCGCAAGGTCCTGAGGTCGACCCCTGGTACCCATACACACACACACAAAAAGTCATTACATTGGGCTGGTGAGATAGCTCAGCAGCATAAGCGCCTGCCTGGCAAGCGCAAGGTCCTGAGTTTGACTCCTGGTACCCACATAAGAAAAAAGGGCCGGTGATATCGCTCAGCAGCACGGGCGCCTGCTGGTGCACAAGGTCCTGAGGTTGACCACCGGTACCCACGAAAAAAAAAAAAAAGTAGGGAAGTCTTGAACAACTGCCCTTGAAAGTGAGTCTGAAAACCACCCACCATGTACACTTGTTGAAAGAGCAGCGACGCACTGCCTGGCTTCTCCCTGAGGATTCCATCACAGAGGCAAGGACAAAGGACTCTTCCCTCCAAGACCAACTGCCACTTTGCTTATGTTATGCTATACGCTATGGACCCTTTACTATTTTAGGTTTCTAAAATAGCCCTGAGGGGAAAGCTAGCTTTGCATCAACACACAGAAATTTAACTTTAACTTCCATGATTATAGCTATTAACAAGAGGTTCTTTTTGGACAGGAGGGGCTCCTCCCGGAAAAGTCCTTAGCTATGACTTCAGTTTATGCGTTTTGTCAACAGTGACATGTGTGTCTGAGCGTGTGTGTGAGTGTGTGACAAAGTGAAAACAACACTGTACAACACAGCACCTTCTCTCTCTCATTTGAAAAATTCTTTCCAGCTTACATAAGATGATAGGAAATCCTGTTGCTTTTTTTTTTTTTTTTTTGTGGGTACCAGGGGGTCGACCTCAGGACCTCGCGCGCTAGAAGGCGCCCGTGCCGCTGAGCGATATCACCGGCCCCTTTTTCGTATGTGGGTTCCAGGAGTCGAACTCGGGCCCTTCCGCTTGCAGCGCAGGCGCTTAAGCCGCTGAGCCATCTCACCGGCCCTCCTGTTGCTTTAAATAAGGGAACCCCTAAGCTGGAAGCTTCCAGGGCTCAGAAATGGAAGGGATATGGCCACTCACTTTGTGGGGGCCTCCGCAGACCAGTGCATCACACCCAAAGTCCCATTCTGAGTGGCAGACTGAAGAAAAGTGGTCACAGAAGGGGCTGCCTGTTCAGAGCCCACCACAAAGCATGGTCACTGCGTGCATCTGAAAGAAACAATTACTTAGAGGTGAGTTTGGGTGAAAAAAACAGCGTATCAGGCTGAGAAGAGTGGACTCAGCATCCTCAAGGACTTGTAGGTGCCAAAGGACACAATATTTTAAGGATGCCTGCATATGCAGGAGCCCCGTTCCTCTACTATACTTTTCTACAACTTTCTCCCCTCTTTCATTTTTAAAAAATTTTCCTAAGCAGCAGAAAAGAAAATTCTCTGTATGTTTTTGATTCATTTTGACTTTGTCAAAAATATTGGTTTTGACAAAAAGCTGATCTCTGGTACCATGTCCCCATACTGTCATCCTGCCCTCTTTCAAGAACTCGGTAAGACAGGCTTGACTAGGGGAGCCGCATCTACTCCACTGTCAAACCGACAAAAGAATGTACCCTGTATAGATTCCACACTTGACTCACCTAATGAAGTATTTGCTATAGAATGTTACAGAATGTCTGGATGTGATCAGTGTATTGGCCCAAGGGGATCGAGGGGACCCTCAGGTTCCATACAGCACGACATACGCCAGCCTTTCTTCTTTGAGGCCAAGTAGGACAGGCAGAGAGACTTGGCTGGTTAAGCCAAGGACTAGGACTATCTCAACTCTTCTTCTCCAACCAGTTAATTAGCATCTGTGAGTCCTGACTTAACTTCTCCACAAAAATGGAGACTAGAAGTTTCCCTCACAAGTACAGAATAAAATGATTACAATGCAAATATACCCCTTCCTTGCAAACTGAGGCCAATTTAGGAATTTGTGAGAATAATTCCTTTGTTCCCAAGACTGTGCTGCTGCAACCTGCCTCCTCTTCTCCATCTTAGCAGAATCCCCCAACCCTGCCTCTCAGGATCAGAACTGACTTCCTTTCTCTTCTCCTCTGTCCCCATCCTTTGAAACTGGAGACATTTCTAAGAGTTTCTACTGATCTCTGATTTTTTTTTCCCACATTAACCCTACCTCTGGCATGGTAACAACATGACTGCAAGATTGCTATCTTAAGTAAAAATAGAAACAAAGAAATGGTGATCTACACTAGGATACTTATCACAAAGATCCCTTGCCTCAGTTTACCCCTCTGGAAGGACGTGTAAAATAATGCCATTTTTTTGTGCACACAGGTCCTTCCATTTCTATGTTGACTTAGAAGATGTTAGACTACTTTAAATTTCTTACTACAAGTATCATTTCAGAAGAGGGGCAGGAATAATGAGAACCATAGAAGTGTGAGTGTTGTGAAATTGTAAAGAAAACGATACCAATTAGCACTTGCTTAGATCATAGCTCAAAAAAAGCAGCCTAGGACAGGAATTAAGATGATGAGTTTTCGTAAATCTCCTAAGTACAACTCTTTGAAACCCACTATATTTCAAAAGCATCATAATGATCTTACAATCATGACTTCAAACAGTCTTAATGAAACCCGCAGAGAAAGGCATGCACAATTTCTCATGGGCAAGGAAAGAGATTCATTGAGAAAATTAATAGAAAGTAGACGAGTCCTTACATGTAGCCATCCTGTTGCTACAATAAATCATTACATTGTTGAAGGCTTTTTTATAAAATTAGATACCTCAGTAGCAAGAAAAATGAAGCCCTGTCTCATTTATCGGAAGAATCAGTGGCAACTGAAATAACTCTATCCTAGGAGAGGATTAAATTCTAACCTTTCCAAAAAAATGTCATTCAAATGAAAAAGCCCATGGAAGAAGGTGCTTTGTGCAGGAGCCTGGACCTGCCTCTGAGATGGGGGCTGACGATAGGCGTCCTGCTTGCCTGTTCCTGCAGCTCCTGTGGAGGAGATGTCTTCCTTATCCACCTGCCTGCCTCACATCCAGACTGCGTGACAGCTAATAGCCAGCAGCTCAGAGCGCAGAGCAGCCTAGCCGGTTGGAACTAGTTTAAAATTACACGAGGAGCTTCCTTATCACACATTTTGATGGGTTCACGGCTCCTCTAACAGATACCTGGGGAAAGATACCTTTGGTATAATTTTAAATGCTCAGCTCCTCCTTAAGGAGTATATCAACCATCTCGATCTAATCAAATTCCAAAGAAGACTTCTGCTCTGATGAGCTCCCTGCAGTCCCCTTCCCCAGGCTACCAAGCCTTGGGTCCCCTGGGCTCACTAGAATCTGGTTTAGGTGCTGGTCTTGCCTGGACTAGAAGAGTCGAGCCTTCTAAGATTCCTTGATGACTGATATTCTTCTTCTTTCTCAAGAGTGTTTGCTTAATCTGCCTTTCACGTCTATTTGAAAGCAGGATGACAATGAGGCACCCAACACAGCCTGGGGAATGTACAGCCACCCCTTCATTAATGAGTCTTTTTCCTATTCTTGTAATGTGTCCAGGAAGCCTTCTTCTGCTTCATCACAGCTCTTCTGGTGCCCAAATGCAGAAACTGCACGCCAAATACCTGGGGTCCCACCAAGAAATCAGCTGGAGGAGAGCTCAGAGTCACCTCAGCCGGTTGCTCATTTTGTGAATGAAAGGGTAGAAGGACACGACTACTCATCAGATTGCACTGCTGCCCTGCCCTAACCCTTTGGTACTTTCCCATCATCTGGTCACTGTCTTGGAGGACTCTGCCATCAGCGCTGGCGCTACTCCATGAGAAGCCCGGCCTTCCTGTGTGGTAAGGCCACAGAAAGGAGCCCCAAAATGCTGGCCCACAACCCCAGCTAAGTCCCCAGCCAACAGCCCACAAGAGCTGGCCAGGCAAGTGAGTGAGCCATCGTGGAAGATGACCCTCCAGACCTTCCAGCTAATGCCACAGGGAGCAGAGACAAGCTGTCCCCACCAACCTCTACCCGAAGCACAACTAAATGACAGTGGCTGTTTTAAGTCACTTCGTTTTAGGGTGCTGTGCTAGTACGCTGCAACAGATAACCAATGTCCTATCCAAAACAGTCTTGTTCATAAATGTATTGATCTACAGTCTGTCCTCTGTTCACCTCTGCCCCATCTCCCTCTGCCCCCCAGCACTTCATTCAGAGCAGGCGCTCCATGAACGTGTCTATCTGTTCCAGTCATATGAATTTGGATCAGTTAGGCCTTAAAGCCCAATGTCCCGCTCCCGGTCTGCACCCTGCTCCATTCCCCCAGACCCAACATATGCTGCTGCCTCTCTCACATGTCATCATATTTGGACCTAAGTAAGTATTCAGTCCTAGAATCTTCCCAGTTTTCTATAGAGTGTGTCCTTTATTCCTAAGCATGCGCCAGCAGAAATCCAGCCCCACCACAAAGGCCTGGCTGCCTCTGGCAGAACTGAGGCCCTGGGCAGGGGGGAAATGTCTTGCATCCCTCTCAGAGACAGCCATTGGCAGAGTCTCAGCACCAACAAGAGCTGCCCAGCTCTCATCCTTCCCACCGTCACACACCACACACAGCTCAGCGTTCGACTGTCACCAGGCATCCGGAAGGATCCGGGCATCATGAGGGGTGACACAGAGTAGACAGTGACTGGAAGACAAGGGGCACCGAAGTCCCCTAGGACCTGTCTGACTTCATTCCCAATAGATCAGATAAAGCTCTGGACCCCACAACAAGAAACAAAGATGTGTTTTCATCTGTGTCTCATTTTCCTGTACGCAGGCAGAACACCCAGTGATGGCCCCCTTCTCGGGAGCCCCACAGCCTCTGGGGCACAGAAGAGGGAGAAGCAGCCATGTGGCCTGGCACAGCAGACAGCTTCCAGAGCCTGTGAGAGCCAGCTCTGGTGCCTTTTATCTTCCCCCTGGCTATTGCCGAGGACACTCCTGCTCTCTCCGCAGCCAGAAATTAGTGTGTGGAGGACTGGTGTGGGGAGAGACGGTTCCCTCCGGGGCTTCAAGTAAGAGCAAGATGCTGACCACCAAAGGAAAGGGTGCGCTGGTGTGCTCAGAGCCACAGTGCAGCACCACACCAAGAACAAACCTGCCCCAGTTCCTGCCCGCAGAGGAGAAAATGAAGGACAGCAGGTGGATGGACCGGGCTGCTCCAGCCACCCCAAGACCGTGGCCCATTCAGGAGGTCCTGGGAGGAGCCTGTGTTCCTGGAGGAATTGAGTGAATGCCCAGCAGGGCTGGAAAAATGGCTGCCCCAGACAGAGGTTCTCCTAAAAATTAAAAAAAAAAAAAAAAAAAAAAAAAAGGTCCAACATCCTTAATTAGTATCTTAAAGCACAAACAAAAGTAGTAACTGGGGCCGGTGAGATGGCTCAGCGGTGTACGCGCCTGCCTGGCAAGCGCGAGGACACGAGTTCGACTCCCGGATCCCACATATGAAAAAGGGGCCGGTGATATCGCTCAGCGACACGGGCACCTGCTGGCGCGCGAGGTCCTGAGGTCGACCCCCCGGTACCCACACACAAAAAAAGTAGTAACTGTACTTTCTAGTCCCCAATCTCATATTTATAAATGCACCATCTTGAGCCATTACTAAGCACAGCCGTGTGCTCTAGAAGACAATAAGGCCTTCATTACTACTTCCAAGTTGAGCTGAGAAAATCATGAATAGTTTGAAGCTTTTTACAGATTTGAAAAGCAATAAGACGCTTTTAACCCAAGGCTTGTTATTTTTAGTCTAGCAGAGGGCTTTGATTCCCACGTTCCAGAAATCACTGAAACTGGGCTGACGCTCTGGCTGCCACTGTTCCGCTGAGTGACTCGGGACGCGTTTCTTCGCCTGTCTTCTCTAGCAGGCACTTGCCTTTCCTAGGGCTCGTGTGGAGGGCTCCCCCGCACCTGCAGAGATTCTATTCCTCCACTGGGCTCAGGGTGACCCAGGGCTCAGGACACAGAATAGTCACCGCTACTGAATTCTCTCGAGTGCACTTGGAATGACACCTTTGGCTTTACTGTGCGCGTCTAACATTGCTGAGGTTCAAACAACTTGGAAGTTTCGCCCTCTGCCGCGCTGGAGAGAGGGGCAGGGGGTGTGGACGGGACCTGCCTTCCCATCTCTAGCCCTGGGGGCTCTGCCAAGCAAGAGGAGAGGGCAGGGCAGTCATTTCAGGGGTACATTTCCAGTCCTCAAAGTCATTCGTTCTCTCTAGAAAACGGAAAATGGGTAAATCACTAACATTTTCCCCCCAGCACTGGGGATCAAACCCAGGACATCACAAGAACTCAGCAAGTTCTACCATGGTACCATAGCCCAGCTCCAGTAGCACTTTTTAAAAAATAGGGTCTCACTCCCTATGTTGCCCAGGCTGACCTCAAACTCCTAATTCTGCTGCCTCAGCTCCCTAGTCCTGGGCCACCACATCTGGCTTAATTTTTTTTTTTTTTTTTTTTTTTTTTGGGTACTGGGGCTCAAACTCAGGACTTTGCACTTGCCAGGTGGGCACTATGCCACTGAGTTATATCCCCAGCCCCTGGCTTAATATTATTATTAACTTCAAGTTTTAACTAAATGAACTCTGTTAAAGCTAATATTACAGATAAATTTCAGAATATTTCTCTCTTTCCTTAAGAGTAGATGCTTAGGGCTGCTGAGATGGCTCAGCGGCATAAGCGCCTGCCTAGCAAGCGCGAGGTCCTGAGTTTGACTCCCGGTACCCACATACAAGAAAAGTACTGGCACTATTGCTCAGCGGCACGGGCGCCTGCTGGCACGCGAGGTCCTGAGGTCGACCCCTGGTACCCACAAAAAAAAAAAAAAAAGAGTAGATGTTTAGTCTGTCCGTTTAAAAAGAGAATTTGTTTTTAGCTGACAGTTACTTAGAATCAAAAGTACATCTCCTTTGCAGTCGGTAGCTATAAACAAACTTTTAGCTAGTAGGATGTAAGAGGCAGTTTAATATGTAGTTTTCTTCTTTGACCTGCTTTCTGCCGATTAAGAAGTGAATTCATGATAGAGGGAGCCTGAGCAGCTATTTTGTACCTTGAAGTACAAAAAGTTAAGATTGGCAGATGGAGCCAAGATGATCACGAAGCTACCATGTCAGTGTCATCTGCCTATTCTTGGGTGTTTATGAGAAAGGAAAATAAACTCTTCTTTCATGTCATTTTAGGTTACTTTGGGTTTTCTGTCACTCACATTTCCCTAATAGAACCATCTCCAACCACCACAACTGCCTTTCCCCTAAGTGACTAGTGATCTCTCTGACATTTAACAAAATATATCCGTCTGAATACATGCCTTTTTATCAAGATGTCAAACTTTAGAAGCAGAGTATAGACAGTAAGTGCACATGCAGTAATCAAATCCCTTAGCCTTAGTTTATCCTGAGTAAAGTCCTTCAGAAATCGTTATGGTCTTAGAAACAAGTAGCTGTGAAGATACTTCAGGGCACAGGAAGTGGGGTTCCTGTGACCATGCAGGAACGGTGGCTCAGGTCTCTTAGCTCAGAGGTTTCGTGTTACCTTCAGGCTAAGCGGACAGGAGCGCAGCATTGTGTCCTCAGTCAGCACCAGACTGCCTTAGCCAAGAAGTTCAGAAACTTTTGGTGGACTTGGTGTTTGTTCTTAACAAAGACCCTCGATGAGCTGAATGAGAAATCTAAAGCTTCTTCATATTTCTCAGAAAAAGTTGTTTTATCTAGTTCTTTTATATCTTATGAAAAACACTTACCTGTTGCTTGCGCTACCGCCTGAGAATGAAGCCTGGGCAGTCAGGTAGTTTTGCTGATGGGACTAAATCCTCACCTGTCCCCCAGTCTAGCTCTTCCTGGGACCTCTTGCAAAACAACCATGTATCTGAACACACCAGCAAAAAAGTGTGAAATTACTAGCATTCCTCCCTTGGTTTTGAGTTATTTCAAAAAGTACTATACAAGCCAGGTGTGGTGGTGCATGTCTGTAGTCCCAGCACTCTGGGAGGCTGAGGCAGGAAGGTTGCAAGTTCAAGCCCAACCTGGGCAACTTAATGACTTAGCAAGACCTTGTCTCAAAATAAAAACCAAAGAAGGACTAAGGACATTACATCGGTATGAAGGCCTGAGGTTCAATTCCCAGTACCAAAAAAAAAAAAAAAAAAAAAAGTCTTATACTTCCTAAAGTTCTTACAGTTGTGAAGGGCATTTATTCAACAATCAGTCTGAGCCTCCATCTGCCCCAAATGAGGACCACACTGACCTTGCCATATCCCTTGCAGGTACAAGCAGCTGGCCTCGCCCCAGTGCTCACTGAGTTTTCTTCTCAAGTATAGCCAAGGAGGTATTTGCCATTTTTCAACCTGCAACACCAACAGGAATTACCAAATTATATCTGACAAAAAAAAAACTAAATAGAAAATAAAATGAAGAGGCTTAAAGCACTCCAAGTACCATAACCATCTCTCCCGCCCAGCTTTCCTCAGGAGAAACGGGCACATCCATCCATACCTCTTGCTAGTGCAGGCTCTCACCACCCTGAAAATCCCCCGCGAGCATGAGTGTGTGAGTGTGAGTGTGAGTGTGGAAGA
Organism: Erethizon dorsatum; assembly: GCA_028451465.1. Taxonomy (NCBI): domain Eukaryota; kingdom Metazoa; phylum Chordata; class Mammalia; order Rodentia; family Erethizontidae; genus Erethizon; species Erethizon dorsatum. The sequence continues at coordinate 105,338,069 of CM051822.1, forward strand.
AGCTTTTCCGCATCTGTCCATGTCAGTGTGGACAAGCGCTTTTAAGCAGTGCTTCTCCGGGTACTCTGACAGCTCTGCTGAGTTTCGGAAGGAGCTTGTCACCCAGTCCTGTGGCTCGCAGGAGCGGCCTGGCCACTGGTGTTCATGCCAGAGAGCTGAGCTTCGGGGCCCCCTAGGGCATGGCAGCAGAGGCCCAGGGTGGGAACACAGGCCTGGCAAGAAAGGTGCAGGGGTCCAGGAAGACTTGGGCCAGAGAAGACGCTGAGGCAAACCTTACTGACAAATTTCCTGTTAGGAGAAGAGTCCTGTCCCTTCTCCACCTGGAGAGAAGACACAATAAAGGGCATTAAAGGTGAGAAGGAAGGTAACACATCATGCCTGTGGAATCATTAGTGAAAGGACAGGCACTATGAAAGTCACAGCTTTTATTTGACTTGCTTTTTAATTGAATTTTATTTATTTGTAGTACTGGTATTAAACACTGAGCCTACACCCAAGCCCTTTTAATTTTTTTTTTTTTTTTTTTTTTTGAGACAGGATCTTGGAAAATTGCTAAGTTGCCCAGGCTGGACTTGAACTTGCAATCCTCCTACCTCAGCCTCCCAGAGTCTGGGATTACAGCACTCTGACATATGCTACCACACCACACTCACATCTTTTAATGGACAGAAATTGTTCACTTCCAGCCCCAACAAACCCAGCCCCAGAATCCCCCCCAAACCCTAGAACCAGCCTGTGGCTTGAGCCACAGGGATGGAAAACCAGTTCACCTCCCAGCCAATGTTGCATGTCCTGCCTCTCATCAGGGTGGGTGGCTTCTTGAAGAGACACAAGTAGAGTTTCTGAAAACATGGGGAGATGGGTGTGGAATGGTAACAAGCATTATGTGTGGTCTGTGAAGTCACAGTTCTACCAAAACTCAGAGCAGCCTGCCCTAAGCTATCTGGCACCAGCACTAACCATCGACACAGTGAGGCGCCCCTGGCCTGAATGCATTTATTTTAGTGGAAAATAAATACTGTTTGGTAGATGCAAACAAAATGCTGTGTTAAGGGTAAACTACTCCATTTATTCTGATAGCTTTCTGTTTTTTTGTTTTTTTGTTTTTTGCTTTGTTTTTGAGACAGGATCTCGCTATGCAGTTCAGGCTGGCCTTGAGCTCACTTTGTAGCCCAGGCTGGTCTCGAACTTGCAATGATCCTCCTGCCTCAGCCTCCCGAGTGCTGGGATTACAGGTATGCACCACCATGCACAACTCAAATAGCTTTCTAAAATGGTCACTTGGAAAATTGGGGTAAACCTCAAGAGATCAGGGGTAGGTTGAAGGCCTTCTAAACAGTAGCCTTCATCCCCTGGATTCCTGTCATAAATATACCTCGGCTCTGAGTGCCGACCAGTTGAGGTTGCGTAGTTAAGGCTGTTGCTATCACAGATGCATAAAATGAGGGAATTGGAAGTTATGATTCCCATCGCCACAGTAACTCAAGCACATCGCGCAATCTGTTTGTAATGTGTACTACCGAATGTCGCGTTAACTTTTACAGTCTCCATTACATATGTGTGACGTGAAAAGGTTATGGTGGGCAAAGGAGTCATAATTCTGAATTTTCTGATAGCTATGACTTTAAAGCGAGCTTATAATAGTTACTCTTTTTCATTTGTTTTTTCTTGTTCTGGTTGAGTCGGTTTTTCATTGAATCTTAGATTCTCCCTATTATTTTGATGGATTCTTCATTTCTGTGTAGAGATTGATGATTTACTTCAGCTTAACAAATTCTCATTAAGGGCCTATTATGGGATGGGGGTTGCTGAAAGAGACACCATTACTGCTGTCTATATCTCCACCCGGTATACAATCAGAGCGGACAGTAAGGTCATGAGAAACAGTGAAGGTAAGAAGAAAGTCATTATAATTATTATTGTTTGTGGATCTTGGGATTAAACCCAAGGAGTGCTGAGCTACATACCCAGCCCTTTTTATTTTTTTATTTTGAGACAAGGTCTCACTAAGTTACTTGGGCTGGCTTCAAATTTGTGATTCTCCTACCTCAGCCTCATAAGTAGCTAGGACTATAGGTATGCTTGACCACGCCCAGTGAAAGTAATTGTTGGGCTTTAAACTCAGTGGAGGGTGACAAAGGGAAGGAAACTGGAGTGTGTTAACCCTCTAGTATATAACAGTGCACTAACAGTTTGTGGACAATGTTTTATAGGTGACTGTCCCGCACCACAAATGTGTACCCTGAGGCTCACATGGCTATGAGGTCATGTAGCAAGGTCTGAACTTCACTTTGAATTTCTTTTTTTTCTGCCTTATCCTTTTTTTTTAATTAATTAAGTTTATTGGTACATTTTAGATATACATAATGATCACATTTATCATAGGGTATTTGTACCTGTACATGATATATCACGATGCTATTTTTCCCATTCCCCGACCTTCCTTCAACCCCTCTTCCCCTGCTTATTTAAAAAAGCTTTGTTTCCATTTTTTCCTTTTTTTTTTCCTTTTCCCTTCCTTCCTTCCCCCCTCCCCTCTCACTAGTTCCCCTCCCCATATGAACATTTTCTTCCTGTTTCACAAGATCTATTATATATTTTAGTCTTATTTACACTTTCAGTTTCTCACACCAGAGAAACAATGCAATATTTACACATGTGTGTCTGATTTATTTCACTTAAGAGCATGGTCTCAAGGTGCATCCAATTACCTAGAAATGTCTCAAGTTTATTCACTTTGAATTTCTAAAACTCACATTCTCCCACAATCTCAGGTAGAATTTGAGTTAGGTCTTCAAGAATATACAGGTTTTATTTTTTAAAACCATCTTTTGTTTTTTCTTCTCCTACTTGAGCCAAAACTATTTTTGGTATTAACACAGAAATGGAAAAAAGAAAATATATATATATATATATATATATATATATATATATATATATACATGACGCTATCACTCAAAAACTACCACTCTTGAACACTATCATTCAAAAATATTAGTGGCATACGTTGCTTATTTTTTATCTATTTATTGCACTGATCTTGTTCTTTTGCACACATGTGTTCATGACTTTCCCTTTTCGTTTGTAATGAACTGTCCCAGCCTGAGGAGGAGCACTGAGGCTGAGTGGGTGGTGAGGGCCGAAGTGTGCACAGTGGTGGTCCTAAGAAGGACAGGATCTGAGAGCTGGGTGGGTCCAACCGGGGAGCTTCTGAGAGCCAGGGCCAGGGGTTAGGACCTTGTTCTTTAAGCCACATAGATACACAGTGTCCAGCAGAGACAGGTGGCAGCTAATGCACGTCACTCTGAACAGGGAGATGCAGATGGCTCTCCAACAGGGGAGTGACATAATTGCAGGTGCACATGAAGCCCTGGTACACGGTGGGTGACAGAGGCCCACTAGTGTTCCTACCAGTATTCAGGAGGAAAATGAAAGGCTTTGACTGAAAGCAACTGGGGAGGGGGGAGAAAGAATCCAGCTGAGTGGAACACATTCTCTATGAAGCTGTACACGTATTGTAACCCAGACTCCAAAACCAAGAGACCAGCAAAAGCATTGGGTTGTAAGGGATGAAAATAAAATTGAACTGCTTCCTGTTTGGCTTTTAGATTCTCTTTGAGATCAATTTCAGGTAAGAAAAACTTACATTATCCTAAGAAAATTTTGAAATTTATCTCTTTAAATTCAAGCCACTGGCGTTCAGGGTTAGTAGCCATATGGCTGTATCTTCTCTTTTTCTTCCTAAAACAGGTGACCCTGGCACGGAGGGTAGACTCCACAAACGATAGATGTGAGCGTCCACAGACCGTAGCCCTCGAGCATGTGGCGGGCAGACAACACCCGTATGATCACACGAACTGCAGTTGTGTTCACATCGGCTGCGCTGTGACGTGATTCATTCCCACCTCACTCCTTCGACAAAGTAAGAACTTCTTGAGAGCAGAGCAGAAATACATGGGATCTTTGTATTCTAAGCACCTGACATCGTAAAAACAAAGCAAACAATCAATAAATGGTTCTGAATGAAGATTTTAACTACAAAAAATAGTTACAATATATACACACACTTATAGTTGGATATGTGCATGGATAGGTACATATATTCATATATATTCATATATATAGAGAGAAATGTACACATCAGGAAAAGAAAAACTTGTATAAATATTTTAATACTAAATTTATTGAGACTTCATGAGATTAATACAAGTTACCTTTGGCCTTTACAATTACAAGAGGTGCTTAAAGTGGTGGCCATTGGCTTTCACTCATTTATTCATATGGAGAACTGCTGAAGTGTGTATACATTTTTTTAGCAGACTCTCTCTATATATAATATATAATATATAATATATATTTATATTATGTACAAGTCATCTATTAGGTTGTACTTGCTCTTTAGTCTGACTGTACTAGCCCCATCCCCTACCATAACTTGTAAGAAAGAGACCTCGATGTCTTATCAGTGTCATATCTTCTAAACAGGTGGGCCATACATCGCTTTGTGAAAGTGTCTCTGAAAGAATTTCCCTCAAAGCAAATTTCTCTACACTGAGTCCAATTCTAAATGTACCTAAGGAGCCTATTGTTTAATGTACGCTTCCATTCTACAAAGTGAATCCTCACTTCTATAAAATGAATCATTGGCTTTAAATGCATCTGTTTTCAAGTCCAAGTTTGATACACCAGGTCTGCTTGCAAGTGGGGCGCGCCTACCTCCTCCCTGTCGAACAGCGCATCCTCACCGCAGCTGGAGCAAGGATGTCCACCTCAGTTGCAGAGGGCAAGGGCGGAACTTAGCGTGGGAGCCACGTGGCGATGCCCTGGGTCCTCAACCTGTGGGGATCACAGGATACATAGTAAGAAGCAGTGTCTTATGTTGACCATATGTAACACAGAAGTTTTTAAAAATAGTGGAAACAGTTCAACATCTGTTCCATTAAACTTGTCGATAGCACTAACACGGAAGAGGGACCTTAATGCAATGATGATGCGGAAGATGGTGGGCGGCTTGGGAGGCAGCTGAGATGTGCACGCTGACTTTGCTTTAATGGCTGCATCTTCGGTTTGGATTGTGACTTTTGTTTCTCTCTAAAAAGAAAATTTGGGTGTGCGACTAGGTTGTCTTTCCAGGGCTTTCTTCACTACCTCTTCTGACATGTGGCTGTCAACACCGCTCCTAGTGTGAGAAACAGTTTAGCGGACGTATTAATTTGCTAGGGCTTCCACAGCCAATGCCAAGGACTGGGTGCCTCAGACTACAGAAATGCACCGTCGCACAGCTCTGGAGGTGGGTGTCTGAGACACAGGTGCCCGTGGGTTTGGTTTCTTCGGAAGCCACCGTCCTTGGCTTCTAGGTGGCCCCTTCTCAGAGTTCTCACAGTATTTTCCCTTGCCACACACATTCTTGTCTTCTGTGTCCAAGTTTCTTTTTCTATAAGGACATCAGTCAGATTAGATTAGGACTCACCCTAATGGCTTCATTTTAAACATGATCACCTCTTTTAAAACCCTGCCTACAAATGCAGGCATATGGTGAGGTTCTGGGGTTGGGCCAGAATGTAGGAGTTGGGGTGGGGCACAATTCAGCCCCCACCAGGACAATACTCTGCTTAACCCCGAACTCAGCATCCCATCCAGATTATGGGGAGCATAAAGACCAGGAGACAGAAGCATTGCGCTCCCACTTCTTTCTTTCCTCCATAATTACCAATCGGTCAGGGAAAAGTCCTGCTCTTTGCATCGCAGGCACCTGGCAGCAGGGAAACGAGCCCGAAATCTGTCTCTAAGATACAGACTATCTGTCCCCTCAGCCCATGTAATTAATTCTCTACGCTGAAGTTATTCCCTGGTGTTGATTCCCATTGCCTGCTCCATCCACCATCCTCTGGTCCTCTGAGGGCCTGGTCAGGAGCAGGTCCATGCTGACAGGCGATTATGTGGATCCATGAATTCATAATTCAAAATAAACCCATCAAAACATTTGCTCTTACTTTTAACCCCATTGTACCCTGAGTGGAAATGTTAAGACATACAGCAGAGGAGATGAATATGGCAGACAAAAGTTTTCCCACAGCCTTTAGCCCCTTAAACATTCTAATCCCATTGAGGATATTTATGCCCTGCCAGGGGCTGCGCTGGAGCCGGGCTCCTGCAGGTCACCCCCTCCAAGCATCACTGGCTTTGTAGAGACCAGCTGCCTGTTGCTATGGTGATTTGGTTAAGGAAGGGCAACATAGGGCACCTAACCTGAGTGCTTTTTTAACCAAACCACATGCTTATTAAAAGAAAGGAGAAAGTTTCCATTAAACTATCTAGACTGATTACATTTGGAAACTTAATAACGTGTTGACTCAACTCCCATTGAACGGAAGCCCGGCAGGGCTCCGAGTTCACCAGGGGAACAAATACCTCTGATGAAGCTTGGCATCTTAACCCTGTTTAACATTTTAATTAAGAAGGGAAAATTCGGTGTCATTTGCTTTTCTGTGGTCTCCAGGAGCGGCAGGGGACAGGCTTGAGAATTCCCCCAAGAGTATGGCAGTAAGAAATACATTAGCTAATTAGGGATATCTAAAACATCCATATATAAGATACATACGCTACTTTGATGTTTTGTTGGCCAACTGTTCTACTGCCCGCCTCTTTCCAGGAGGATTTCTTAGAAGGAGTTGTAGGAGTACACTTTCTTCTTTTTAAAATATTGTTGAAAGTTAAATTGTTGCCTGATTCTTTTATTCTACACAGCCAGCAAAAGGGGAGATGAGAAGCATGAAACTACAGCTCAGATCTTGGGAGATGCCCAGAATTTAGTAACTTTAGAACACTCATCCTCCAACCCTCTTTTCATAACCATCAAAACTCATCATTTCATTAGCATTTTCTTTTTCTAGCGAGGCAAGCACCCTGGGGAATGTTTCTTCCAATGTTCCGGTTAAGGAGAAAACATTATCTTTCTTGTTTTGCAAATAAGCTTGTGAAAGAGAGTTTAAAACAGCAATCCAGGAGAGGGGCCTGCTCCAAAGGGCACCTCTACTACTTGGCCACACACCTGGGTTAGTAGAAAAGTTGATTTCACAAAAGGATTTGCAGATAGTTTTACTATATTTTCAAACTAAAAAAGCGACCAACAGAGGCTAGTTTTATTTCATTTGCTTTGCTCGAAGACCTCAACTCCACCCTGAGTTTTCTGCTAATTTTGAGCCTAATCTCCCTTTGATGTTCCATCCTCAGCCCAGTCCTGGGCTGCCCAGTTTACTTCCTGGGAACCGTCCTGCCCTGTTTGGCCTGCTGTCTCCTTCAGGGGCCCCTGGGGAAAGCAACACCCCATAACCCCCTCCATCTCCGGACCCAAAAGAGATGGAGAACAACTGAACTATGTGTTAATTGCGTTAAGGCGCTTTCTCTAATGAAATAGTGGCTTTCTCCATAGCAACGGTGATTAAAGGATGCAGAATGGCGAGTCCTCCAGGGCCTGTCTGTCTGGGAAGTGATTGCCACTTTACAGAACAATTCAGTCCAGATAGAAGTTTATTGTGCACATTTCGCCTAAGCTGACTGCTCAGGTCACACTCCCCAAAGCCCCTTTTTCACCCTCTGAGCACTATTTTCAGGCTGACGTGGGGGAGGGTGCCGTGGGATAAGGATAGTGCGCAGCCTGGTTGGGGGGTAGATGAGAGCTGTTTGGAGCTGTGAGTGGGGAGAGAGAGAAGACAGCCTCTTTCTCCTGTTCAGGGGGTGGGGAAGAGAAAACCCCAAAGCTTGCAGCTTGAATGTAAGTCAGCTCTAAAGAAACCCCATGCTTCATTAAGCAGCTTTAAAAATGCTCATTGAGATGCCCAGAGGGGGTAAGGTAAATTCCCCTTCCATTTTTGTGCATCTTTGAAAAGCACACAGCATTCCTATTTTATACACTGTAGGGTAAGTGATTTTCAAAGTTGGAGGGAGGAGAGAAATAAACATTATCTGGACAAAAACACGTGGAACGGGATAAAACCCTGATCCAGACAGACTGCATGATCTCAACAGGAGGGGCAGGAGGCAACCCTGGTTCCTTTTTCTCTCTTTCTCCTTTCAGGCTCACGGTCCCATTCTCCTCTGCTGTCCAGGGTCAACCAGAAAGAACTATGGGGGTGCTGAGATCACCCTCATAGATGGTGCTGAGATCCAGAGTGGTGAAGCTCAAATAAGGAAGGACTGATAAGGGCTGCGCCTTGAACACCAGTGGGTAAAAGTGCCAGGAGGCACTGCTCACAGTGAAGAAAATTCGGAAACAGCGTGGTGGCACACGCCCTTAATCCAGGCATTCTGGGAGGCAGGAAGACCATAAATTCAAGTGCAACCCAGACAATTCAGCACTTTAGCAAGACTCTATCTCAAAAATATGTACTTTAAAAAAGGGCTGGGGTGTACCTCAGTGCAGCGGCCCTGGGTTCAGTCCCAGTACTGCAATCAATCAACCAATCAGTCAGTAAAATTAGATTTAAAAAGACACATTTGGGAATATCTAAAAATAATGAAATATAACTGTGATTTTAAAATCTAGACTCGGCCTTGAACACATGCAAAATATGTTATCCCATGACGGAATCACCTTTATGTCCAATATAAGGGCCAAAGCTTTGGAATTGGAAGGCTTCATTTTGAATCATGTCACTGCCACTCAGTTTCATGACCTCAAAAAAATTACCAAATTTCCTAGGTGGGGCCTCAGTTTCCCAAATTGCAAAATGGAGATAAGAATGGCACCTACCTCACGTGATTGTAGAGAGAATTAAAAGAGAAAATTATGCAAAGAATTTCTTTTCTAGCACAAAAGTGCTCAATAATCATCATCATCATTATTAGCACACAGAGTAGTGCTCTGTTACACTTGTATAGAACTTTATGATGCACAAAGGGCTCATGTTTACTTTATCAATCTTGTAATCTCCTGGTCATGCCTGTGCTAGTCTGAGACACTCCGGTTGTACCGCACGGAGGGAGAGAAAAGATCCTTTACCAGGCACTTCCTGGCCAGGCAGAAAGGTCTAGTTGAGAACTGCAAAGCAAACCAAGAAATCCAAACTCCAAAATCCAGCCCTAGAGACTAGAAATGTTCTAGGCTATTAGATACAAGGAAGAACAATACCCAGCTAGTCTCGCCATCCCGGGGCTGACAGTTCAGGGCAGCTGGAGCAGAGCAGGGCTGGCTGCCCTGGGCCAGGGAGCCCAGACAAGCTTTCCAAGGACTCTCACTTCTATTTTTATTAACAAAACTGAAAAGATAACATACTTAAAAGTGGACTTGAAGTGCTTAGATTTCTCTAGAAAATAAAAATCCTATTTATGCAGGCATAAAGTATAATTTTTCACACTTTCAAATGTGTTTGAAGAAAATTGGATAAAGGCCACAAATCAAAATATTTATAGTGCTGAGTAATTTGGGTGCTACTGTGATTTGTTTTCTACATTAGAGACTAATTCATTCTCATTATTATTATGCTAGTAATTCTGTTACTCAGACTTTCTGGTCTGAAGGGAAAACTTGAAGTTCTAAATAATATACAAATTACATTAGGCATAGAACCTTTTAATTACTCTTTGTGCACTGGCCTGTTATCTGGGCATTTAAATGAAGATGCAACATCCTCTGAAGGCATTTGCCCAAATAACTACAGGAGCAGCAATGACAGATTAATCAATACTGCAAGCCAGGCATGGTGGTGCAAGCTTGTAATACCCACACTCTGTGAGGCTGAGGCAAGAGGATTGTAAGTTTAAGCCCAGCCAGGACTACTTAGTGTCTTAGTGAGATGCTGTCTCAAAATTTAAAAAAATTAAAACACTGGGGGTGTGGTTCAGTGCCAAGGAGCTGGGCTCAGTCCCCAGTACAGGTAAAAACAAAAGCAAAAACAAAAGCAAAAGCAAAAACAAAAAATCTACAGTGGCTGGAGGGCCATGTTCACAGCAGACTCTCTCAGTCCCTGCACTCTTAAAATGTAGCCCTCAAGTGTGGCCCAAGAACCAACAGCATCAGCTGCACTTGGACCTTGTTGGAGTAGCAAGATTTCAATACCTCCTGGTCACCCACTGAGAGACTGTACTTCCCAGCCTCCCTTGCAGCTAGATGTGGCCAAGTGACTGAGTGCTGGCCACTGGTAGATGAATATAGTGATCTGTGAGGGTTCTAGGTTTTTCCTTAAAGGGAAGGAGCCTTTCTTCCCCTTTCCCTTCCCCTTTCTCCCCATAGCTGGATATGAGCATTATGGAAGGAGGTTGAGCAGCGGTCTCAGACCACAACTAGAATCCCCATACAAGATGACAGCAAAGGAGAGGGGCAAACTCCTGTCAATTTCGCAACTTATCATACCAGCTTTACTTCTAAATCTCTACAACACTTCGTTATTTCTGCATTTTCTATGATACTATCTTCTGGTTGGAATTTGTCTTTCTTTCTTTTCCTTTGTGTGTGTGTACATGTGCATACACCTATGTTTGTGGCACAGGGGATGGAACCTAGAGCCACACAACCACTGAGCTACATTCACAGCCCTTTTCTTTCTTTTTCATTTTTTGAGACAGGGTCTTACTGAGTTGCCCAGATAGGATTCAAATTTTCAATCTTCCTGCCTCAGCCTCCCTCAGTGCTTAGATTACAGGCATGTGCCACCACACCCAGCTTGTATATATTTATTTCTCATTAGACTATGAGCTTTCAGTGGACAGAAACCAGATCTTATATATTTTTATACTTTGCACATTATTCAGTCTTATGTCTTGTCTATAAGCTGTATAATAACTGTTAATTAGATGAATGAATGAGTGATCTGTTATCAAGATGTACTTACCTCTCCCTGGTCAAAGAGGGGACACCATGGGCTTCAACAAGGGTAATAATTAAAACTGATTAAACCTCATCAAATATGTTTAAATCTATGGATTCATGATCATACATATATAGATATATATAGATATATATAGACATACACACATAGGATAGGATAACCAAATAGTAGACAAGGAAAACCAAATAGTAGACAAAGAGAAGCATTTACTTATAATATCATCCCAGCTAATAGATGATATTATTAGAATATTGCTATTTCACAATCCTACCCTCTACCCCAGTGAATTAATAGACATATATATGGAGAGTTGAAGGCTACTAACATCTCAAAAATGGAAATAATGTATCACATCTCTCCCAAAGTTCAGCCAAAGGGATGGACCCAAGTGTGATTAAGTCCTTGGATTTGCAGAGGTCAAAAGGACATGTTGAATTACTTGACTGTCTAGGGGAAACTCTACAAATTAGCAATCAACTGGTGTTCTTCAATTGATATCCTATAAGAAGAAAAAAGATTGGCCCCAGGTGCATGGGTGCACACAGGCCTTTGGTGGCTGGGCCAACTGGAACATGGACACCCAGGAAAGGCCAGCCCGGGCACACAGACACACACACGCCTTCAGTAGGCAGACCTAACAGAAACCCCAAGACCCAGGACAGCAGGTCCTGGGTGCGTGGAATAATCAGTGAGACCAGCAACCTGGAACTGTCCGAAGCAGCAGCCAGGAGCCAGCAGCTGGGCTCTGGAGAACTCCACCAACAGAAGACCAGTCCCAGCCCCCACATCCAGAGGCCAAGATCAGCTCCATACCCAGCACAATTCCCATGGCAAACATGGCTGGAATACACAGTACATTTCTGGGATCTGACATGGACACTATCACAGAACTGTAAACACCAGAGGTATTTTATTACTCTCCCTTGTTTGTCTGATTGGTTACTCCTTTCCTGTTTGGTTTGAAGTCCTCTTGTTTTGTCTTGTATTTTGTGGTTATTTTTGTTTTTGGATATTTTTTTTTCCCTCTCTCTTTCTCAGGTCTACTTTTTTTCTCTCTTTTCTTCTTTTCTTCCTTTCTTTTCCATTCTCCTTCTCTTTTCTCCTTCTTTTTTTTTTCTCACTGTTTAGGTTTCTTACCTTTTTCCTTTTCTTCTATTGATCCACTTTCTCTCCTTCCTCAACTACTTTTTGAATTTAAACGTTCAAGTGAGTAAACATTGTCTCTTCCCTTTCTGATTACTCCTTCACATTCTATTTCATTCTTTCCCTCCTGTGTCCTCCAGTTTCCAAAAACTCGGGTGATCATCCTTTGACCTCCAGCCTTGGCTCACTATATTTGACCTCATTTATCACTTTATCCTGTCCCCTACCCATCCTAACCCTCCCACACCCCACAAAAGGGTAAAATCACTCCATTAAGGGGAAAATCACTGCATACAAGTACATGGTATATGTTTGATTTTGTTAATATAACTTTTGAATTTGCTCCTCTGGTTGGAGGTAGCAGGTTAATGGTTACCATAGTTTGTCAATAGTTAAGCTGTACTTGAAACTATTGTTATCACTAACTGTACCACTTTAATCAGGATATCATACATGTTATAATCAGTATTTCTCCCCTGTATGATAACGCTGTGATTGTATGGGGTCATAATAACATAACCACATCGTCACATAACCACCACAACTCAGCACTAAAGGATTGGGTCCTGAATAGTAACTTTGCGTCCTTTACAAAAAAACAGGAAGGTAGGTTCTGTTAGAGAAAAGAAACAGATCACCTATAAAGGAAAGCCCATCAGAATCACAGCAGACTTCTCAACACAAACCCTCAAGTAAAGAAGAGCTTGGAGTGAAGTATTTCAAGTCCTGAAAGAAAACAACTTCTAACCCAGATCGATGTACCCAGCAAAACTATCTTTCAAAATTAATGGAGAAATAAGATACTTCCATGACAAAGAAAAACTGAAGAAATTCGTGACCACTACACCAACACTACAAAGGATACTGAAAGATATTCTAGACAGAGACAAAAATGACCACATTTCCAAGAACAACAACAGAAAGAAACCAGCAGGCAGGGCAAGCAATTAAACAGAGGGAAAAGCAGGGAACAAACAGCATGTCAATACTATGACAAAGATAGGCCAATATATATCAGTTATAACCATCAATGTAAATGGCCTCAATTCACCAATCAAAAGAAACAGACTGGCAGAATGGGTAAAGAAACAAGATCCAACAATATGTTGTACACAAGAAACACATTTAACTCAAAAAGAAATTCATAGACTGAAAGTCAAAGGATGGAAAACAATCTTCCATGCAACAGGAACCCAGAAAAAAAGCAGGGGTAGCTATTCTGTTTGCAGACAATGTGAACTTCAAACCAAGAATGATCAAAAGAAATAAAGAAGATCACTACATCTTGTTAGGGGGAAATTTCAAGAGGAAGAGATAACAATCATAAATATCTGTGCACCAAATATAGGAACACCTAATTATATAAGACAATTATTAATAGACATGAAAAACCAAATAAGCAATAACACAATTGTAACAGGAGACCTTAATACCCCATTGTCACAAAGAGATAGACCAACTAGACAAAAAATTAGCAAAGAAATATCAGAACCGAACCAAACCTGTGAACAAATGGATTTAGTAGATGTTTCACCCAACATCACCAGAATACACATTCTTCTCAGCTTCACATGGGACATTCTCTAAAATAGACAACATACAAGGCCACAGAACATGCTTAAGTAAATGCAAAGGAATTGAAATTATCCCATGCATATTATCAGATCATAGTGCAATGAAATTGGAAATTAATGGCAAAAGAAACCACAAAAACTCCATAAACACATGGAAATTAAATAACACCCTCCTAAACAACCAATGGGTCACTGATGAAATTAAAGAAGAAATTAAACAATGTCTACAACTAAACAAGAATGCAGATACAACATACCAGAACTTATGGGATGCAATGAAAGCAGTCCTAAGAGGGAAATTTATATCGGTGAATATTCACATCAGGGAAACAGAATGAGTACAAATAAACAACCTAATGTTACACCTCAAGCTTCTAGAAAAAGAAGAGCAAGATAAGCCCAAAGCCCATACAAGGGAGGAAATTATAAAGATTAGAGCAGAAACTAATGCAATGGAGACTAAGAAAACAATACAAAGAATTAATGAATCAAAGAGTTGGTTCTTTGAAAGAATAAGTAAAATTGATAACCCTTAGCCAACCTTATCAAAAAAAGGAAAGAAAAGACTGAAATTCATGCATCGAGGAATGAAAAGGGTGAAATCACTGCAGATCCTGTGGAAATTCAGAAGATCATCAATACCTACTTCAAAAATCTTTACTCTCGGGCCGGTGAGATGGCTCAGTGGCATAAGCACCTGCCTGGCAAGCGCAAGGGCCTGAGTTCGACCCCCAGAACCCACATACGAAAAAAGGGCCGGTGATATCGCTCAGAGGCATGGGCACCTGCTGGCGCGTGAGGTCCTGAGGTCGATCCCCGGTACCCACAAAAAAAAAAAAAAAAAAAAATCTTTACTCTCATAGGTTGGAAAACACAGAAGAAATGGACAGATTCCTAGATACATATGAATTACCAAAGCTAAATCAAGGAGATATAAAAATTCTTAATAACCCAATATCAGTTAATTAGATTGAAAATGTAATTAAAAACTTACCAACAAAGAAAAGCCCAGGTCTTGATGGATTCACTGCTGAATTCTACAAGAAATTTAGAGAAGACCTAACAACACTACTTCTCAAACTCTTTAATGAAATTGAAAGAAAAGCAATACTCCCTAACTCATTCCTAGAGGAAAGTATTACCCTGATACCAAAACCAGAGAAAGACCCACCCAAAAAAGAACTACAGGTCAGTCTCCCTAATGAACACAGATGCAAAAATCCTCAATAAGATACTAGCAAACAGAATGCAGCAAATCATCAAGAAGAGTATACACCATGACCAAGTGGGATTCATCCCAGGAATGCAGGGATGGTTCAACATATGCAAATCAATAAAGGTAATACACCGTATCAGTGGGGTCAAAGACAAAAAATCAGATGATCATCTCAATAGATGCATAAAAAGCTTTTGACAAAATCCAACACTCATTCATGATAAAAACCCTGCAGAAAATTGGAATAGATGGTCTTTACCTCAACCTGATAAAAGCCATCTACGACAAACCAACAGCCAACATCATACTAACTGGACAAAAACTGAAAGCTTTCACTCTAAAATCAGGAAAAAGAGAAGGATGTCCACTATCATCATTCCTATTCTCTCTCTCTCTCTCTCTCTCTCTCTCTCTCTCTATATATATATATATATATATATATATATAAACAAGATAGTTAAGATAGCTATACTGCTTATTTCTATTAGTTCATTGAAAAGAAAGGTTTGTGCTTACATCATTTGATCAACTTTTCATGCCTATATCTTGTAATCTGAGCAACTACTTTGAAGATAACAATAAACAACCATTGTTACTCTCCTACTATCTTGTGTTGAAATTTTGTATCATTGTTATTGTTTTTTCTCTTTAAAAAAAAAAAAAGAGTGGCTAGGCAATCAATGGGTTAAGGGAAGTAATAGAGGGATACTATGGAATAGGAAGGCATGGATGTGATTTTTGTTTTTGTTTTTGTTTTTGTTTTCTTGGTACCAGAAATTGAACTCAGGACCTTGCACTTGCCAGGCAGGCACTGTGCCACTAAGCTATATCCCTGGCCCATGGATGTGATTTTGACTGAGTTCAGAATAGAGATTACTTCTGGGGAGGAAGGTATTTGTGGCTTGGACAAGGAGGGCTTCCAGGTAACTGTTTCTTGACCTGCATGGGATTTATAAAGGTGTTTGCCTTATCATTACTGATTGAAGCATTTTTTAACACACACTTGCTAAGTAACTCCCCATATGTGGGGATCATACCAAGATGCCATGACTGTCATTCCATGGCAGTACTGGCCATGGAAGGATATTGAGTTGACCACAACCAACCCAGAATCAAGAAAAACTCATGGTGGGGTGAACTCTAGCCCCATCACTTCACAGATGGGAACAATCATAAACTTGAAGGGAGCTCAGAACTCTGTCCATTAAATTTCTTCTTCCACTCCTGCATCCTCACCCCTGGGGTTCATCATGCTTGGTCATATCAGTTCTGTCTTCTCTCAACGGTCCAGATATGAAATCAGAGTGTTTTTCCTGCTTCCTTCTGCACTTAGTTCAAAAGTCTAAACAACTCTACCCGGACACTTAACTCATGATCAAATAATCTCATTCTATATTCTTTTAAAATAACATTAATTTATATTTACTGATTACCAGCTATGTAAGTAACATATATATATATATATATATATGTACAATTTTCAACCTCCAATTCAATAATGGATGATCCAGGCAGTGATCACTATTGGCTGCTAATATCATATAAAGAGAAAAAATAAGATTTTTTTATCTTGTTGGAAGAATACATCATAACTTATTTAAAATTTTGAATCTGAATTTAATTGAGACTTGAGATTGAACCAACAAATTACAAGATGTACAGGAAAAAGAAGAACATGTTAAATGACACCATGACAATACAATCAGCAAAATCTAGACTTTTGGAAACTGTGTAGGACAATTGGCCAGGCTTCTTCAACAAATAACATACAAAGAAAAACATGAGGTACATAGAAGACATAAAAATTAAGATAAACTAAAAGACCTAATAATGATTGTAATCTGTGGAGCTTATCTGGATCCAAATTTGAAAAATTTGTGAAAAAAAATTATAAGACTATTGAGGAAATGTAAACACTGAATAGTCAATGATATTAAAGAATTATTGATGATTGCCAAAGGTGGAGATGTGATGAGAAATGTTAGTGGTTTTATGGTTGTTTTAAGAGCCTGTATCTTTTAAAGATACACAATACAATGTTTATTGGAAACATGTCTGTGATTGTTAATTATGTTAGGTTCACTTGAGTAAGAACCACCTAGGAGATTAGTAAAGTTCTAGGTGCGTCTGTGGATGACTGATGTGTAAGCCAAGGAGGAAAACTCAGGAAACTGAGGAGGAAAGGTTTGCCCCAGATGTGGTTGGCACCAACCAACAAGGGTTTAGCCTGGTTGGAATATAAAAGGTAACAAGGAAGTCCTCTCTTTTTCTTCAGAGGAGCTCCAGACTTTGCCCTTGCCTTGGATGTTGGTCTCCAGTCCCTTCAGGCTTCCAGCATAGACGCCAGCCTTCCAATACGCATACTTTGTCTTTCTGTCTTAGTTACTTTTTCTTGTTGCTGAGACAAAATACCTGACACTCAAAGTTAGAGGAGGAAAGGTTTATTTTTGGCTCACCATTTATAGAGGTTTCAGTGCATAATCGGCTGGCTCCAAGGCAGGGTGGCATGGAGAGGGGCATCACAGAAGGCAAGCAGCAGCAGCGACAAGCAACAAGCCTCTTTCTGTCCCTTATATTTTATTCAGTCCCTTTATATTTTATTCTGCCCTTAGGGCAGGTAGCACTCACACTCTTAATCCTAGCACCCTTCATCCTAGCATTGCATACCCTAGATCCAGTCATCTCTGAAAAAGCCCCACCTATGACCACAAGAGGATTTGGGGGGACATCTAGACACAAACCAGAACACTTTCACAGATTCACACCTGTGACTCTGCAGTGAGCTTCCTGGCCTTCAGCCTTTGACTGCTACTGGATTCTCTGGCTCTCCAGCACATGGACAGCCATTTTGAATTTTTCCACCTCAGATTCCACAAATGGCCACTGGGACTCCTCCCCTTGTGATCCTGTAAGCCTACCTCATAAAACCCTTGTATAATATATATGATTGATTCTGTTTCTCTAGTGAACCCAACTAACACAATGTCAGGGTTTGATCTAAATCATTCAGGATGGGGGAGAGACAATGGGAAAGGGGAAAAGGAAAAACAGTTCTGAGGTGACTATGGTTGAGGCTGTGGGATAGGTACATGCAGTGTATTATTAATCTCTAACTTGTTTGAAATTTTTCATAATAAAAAGCTTCTTTCTCTTTATAAAAATAGAATAACCAGCAGTTTCAAGAGATCTGCTTTCTGGGGCCGGTGAGATGGCTCAGCGGCATAAGCGCCTGCCTTTCAAGCGCGAGGGCCCGAGTCCGACTCCCAGATCCCACATACGAAAAAGGGGCCGGTGATATCGCTCAGCGGCACGGGTGCCTGTTGGCGCGCGAGGTCCTGAGGTCGACCCCCCGGTACCCACAAAAAAAAAAAAAAAAGAGATCTGCTTTCTGATCCAACACTGAGCACCTTGAACGACACCTTTGACATTCAATAATTCCCAAAAATTAACAACACTGTATTTGAAACTTTAGTCACAACTGTCATGAGGTTGATATTCACAAAGTGTGATGGGCTACTGCCATCCCTGCTTATTCTAAAGCTTCTTTGACCTAAGAAATATACTCTGATGAGAGATACCGTGAGAAGGGCTTTTCTACACACATACACACATCTCCAGCATAGATGGAGGGGACAGGAAAAGGGCATTACAAGGGCGATTATAAACTCCCACACCCTCCTTTTCACCACCAAACTCTAAAAACTCGCATAATCCTCCTGTGGGAATCTTTAACCCTAGAGAAACAAGTTTGTGTTTCAGAGAATCATAACACAGACAGCATTGTCAAGAGGTTTAATCCAGCCTTTAACTTGCTGCCGCCAACAGGGCACGGTGGCACGCACAGTGATCATCAGAGGCTCTCCCTCTGCCCTCAGGCCATGGGCCTTGATGCTGACCTGCTTCTCAGTTCTCACTTTTCACTGCCAAGCATCCTGAGGGTTATTCGCTCAACCTTATTGAGGGTACCGATGCAGCAGCAATTTCAGTGTATGAATAGATACTTCACCACGGCTAAAGTGTTTGTGTCATGATTCCCCCATTTCTGCAGAGGGAACTTGCTTGGCCACTACTACCTGTGAAGCTGCACTACTTAATTAAAGGGCAATAAATGAACATTCTCATTTCTCTATGGCTCTTTGAAATAATTATGGGGTATCGGGCTGGGGGTGCAGCTTAGTTGCACAGTGCTTGCCTAACACCCACGAGGCCCTGGGTTCAATCCCCAGCAACAACAATATCATATTGATTGATAATCCAAAGTGACAATAAGTTAATCCTATTACAAAGGATGAGTGATAACTGATTCGTGGAACCAGGTAGTCCCGTCTCTCAGTTCTTCATCACTTCCAACCTCTTTTACCGAAAATGGGAGAGTGGGAAGCGCAGACTCACTTATTCGGTGGTCAGTCATGAACCAACGGTGTGCTACTGAAATACCACCAGTGAATGGTCCTGGAAAAAAAATCTATAGAAGACAGTATTGGGAACATTACTAAGATTTGATGTCCTATAAATAATACTGTTGTGTCAATGTTTAACTTCTGGGAAGACATACAGTGGTTCTTTGTACAACTCTTAAAATTATTCCAATGGCTTGAAATTATTTAAAAGTGCAAAATTTTAAGAAGGGTTGAGAAATCCGAGAGCTCCTGACCCTAGAAGACAGCATTTCCACGTGGTGGCGGCTCTCTGCAGTGGGTCGGCTGAGGACAGCGTGTGCCGCGCTCCCCAAGAGCAACACAGAGTTTGGGGCGCAGGGAGCAGAGTATTATGCAGCCCAGGAAGAAGGGGTCCCTGTAAGCCATGGTGAGCAGTGGCTTGAAAGTTAGAGCCGTCAGTACTCTCTTAGGCCAGATGCCTGGGGACTTTTATTACCAAAACAAAATAACAGCAATCAGAAAAAAAAAAATACTCTGTACAATTTAATCTTTATTTTTACAGGATTTGGCAGGAGCCGTAAGGTCTGGAACAGTAGGCCTTTTGGGGAACTTTGTATTTATTAAAATGGTCTGGACACTAGTTATTATTCTTTCTCTCCCTTTGAAATGGGAATGGAAAGTCTCCTGATAAATGGCAGAGGCATCGTCCAGATTCTTGTAACAACTCCCATCAGATCCTTTTGTGCTCCAATACCAAGGAGTACTCCTGAAATTTACCTTCCCGAGATTCCAGGCTCTTGGCTTCCTAAACTCGCGGAATATACTGGCCACGTACCTGCTAAGAACAGAACAAAGTGTTAATTGAAAAAGCTTTACCTAAATGAATATTTAAAATATTATAAACTTACTATATTTAGAAAAGACATGGAGTTTCTGGATTTGGAGTTTATTCTTTGCTGGTTCCACATTTTCAAACTTAACTTCTGCCAAATAAAGGTTGAGCATCCCTAATTCAAATCCAAACCCCTAAATGGTCCAAAATTCGAAACGTTTTGAGTGTAGATGTGGTGCCACAAGTGGACAATTCTGTGATAATCTTAGACAAGCACAGGCACACTAAAAACATTGCACAAAATTACCTTCAGGCCATGTGTACAAGGCATATATGAAACATAAATGAATTTTGTGCTTAGGCTTGGGTCCCATCTCCCAGATATCGCATCATGTCTAGGCAAATATTCCAAAATCCTCCCAAATCTAAAACACTTCTGGCCCCAAGCATTTTGGATAAATACACTCAACCTGTACTGACGTACATCTTCACAAAACAGTACAACAGACAACCAGGCTGCCATATCATTATGTAAGCTTAATTTAAATCTAAAAACATTTAGTCGTGGTAAAATACACATCACCTAAAGTTTACTGTTGTAGCCATTTTTAAGTGCACAGTTCAGCACTGTTAAGTGTATTCAGATTGTTATACGACCACTGTCCACAACTTTCTTATCTTGAAACACTGAAGCTCTGTACCACTAAACAATTGCTCTTCTTTCCCTTCTCCTCAGACCCTGGCAACCACCATTCTGTTCTCCGTCTCCATGGATATGACTACCCTAGATAGCTCATACAAGTGGACTCATACAGCATTTGTCTTCTTGTGACTGGCTTATTCCACTCAGCATAATATTCTCAAGGTGCATGCATGTTGCAGCATGCTTCAGAGTTTCCTTTCTTTTGAAGGTTGAATAATATTCCTTTATGCATATACCATGTTTCATTTACCCACTCATCTGTCTGGGGACATCTGGGCTGCCCCCATCCCCGGCTATTGTGAATAATGCTGCCATGTACATGAGTGTACAATACCTCTTCAAGACCTTGCTTTCAATTCTTCTCGATATATATGGAAAAGTGGAGCTGCTACATCCTATGGTAGCTCTGATTTTAATTTTTGGAGGAAGAGCCATTATGTCTTCCACAGCAGCTGCACCATTTTACATTCCTACCAACAGTACATAACGGTGGGAAATTCTCTACCTTCTCACCAATGTTTATGTCCTAGATTTTTTTTTATAGCAGCTCCTCTAAAGGGTATAAGGTTAAAATTTTTTGCCATTTAATTGTACCATAAAAGGCTAACTCAGTGGATGAAATACCTGGAACCCATGCAAAGGCAAAGAAGGTATGATCTTAGGAAGGAATGTCCTTTTCCTATGAGTATTTGGCAACACAGCCAGATTGGAAAGATGAGACTGAACAAAGCTGGAGAGAGCAGCGAGGAGCCTATTGTACCAAATGAGCTGGAAGTGATGGGCAGGCAAATGTCAGTAGTGCCCAGGGAAGGATGAAGATGCT
Source organism: Erethizon dorsatum (assembly GCA_028451465.1). Lineage (NCBI taxonomy): Eukaryota > Metazoa > Chordata > Mammalia > Rodentia > Erethizontidae > Erethizon > Erethizon dorsatum. The sequence continues at coordinate 105,359,565 of CM051822.1, forward strand.
ACAGCTATATTACAGGTAACATGGACAGGGCTGTTCCAGTGACTCTGTAGTGGACACAAAGCAGAGAGAGGACTCAGTGGCAGCACTGAGGCTGTACATGCAGATGTCAGGGAATGGATGGCACTTAAGGAACAGAGAGAAAGAGCAAGGGTTGGGGTGGAGGAGGATGCTGCAACAAAGCCTAGTAGGGAAGTGGTGTTGAGGGCAGAGGTGAGAGAACATGTGGACCCATGAAACTGGGGCCCTTGCTAGAATAAAGGAATATTTATCCCACGCAGGTGTGCTGCCAAATATTTTACGCTGAGCAAAGCCAAAAACCCCAACTTTGGCTGAAACTTTACAGCAAGGCATGTAAAACCATGAGTTCTGGGCCAGCCATGGGCAGTGCTCCACTGATATGGTTTTAGATTTAAAATGTCCCCTGAAAGCCATGTCCTGAGGGCTTGGTTGCCTGCTGCTGGTTTTTTGAAGATGACTGGACCATGAAAACTCTAATTTCATCAGTGGGTCATTCACTGATGGATTCATAATTTGATGGCTTTATTGGGAAAACTTAGGAAACTTATATGAGGTGGGACTTAGTTGAAGGTGGTGGGTCCTGAGTACATGACCTTGGGAACCATATCTTGTCCCTAGCCCTTTTCTCACTAGTTCTCTCCCTCTGCTTTCAGCTGCCATAAGGTGAACAGCTTTCCTCTGTCAAAGCCTTCCATGATGTGCTGCCTCATCATAGGCCAGCAACAGTGGACCCAGCTAACCATGGACTGAAACTGTGAAATCATGAGCCAAAAAAAAACTTTCCTCCTCTAAATTTTTTCTCTCAGGTGTTTTGTCACAATGACGGAAAGCTGACTAACACATCCACTCTCTGGTCACAGCCAGCAGGTGACTCTCAGCTCATCACTTTGCAAAATAAGCTTCATTTGTCATGGGGGGAGGCATAGCTTCAGACAAATGAAAACAATGTGGGTCTCTAGCTATTGCTTATAAGTCAGCTGTGCCTCCATACTGCATTTAAGTAAAAAAGCTTTGCACATTCCCCGACTGCAGAGCAATGATTATTGTAAGCCATGGAGGTGACATATAAAAGGTTTGGAAGAATATTTTCAAAGTTGAAAATGCATGCCATTTTAGGTGATATAACATTTTGTCAACCCAATATGGAACCAGCTGTCCTCTCACAGAATATCATTAGATAGTAAAGTCCATGTGTTTCAGCCATTATAGTAGGAAAGAATATAATGTATAAAATTATCCAAGTCCTGAGCATTTTGCTTTTGATCAGCACACCACCAAGTTTACATTTCTATTGCATTTATTACCCTTGACCTATATCACATGTAGTGAATTGACAAAGTTGTGTTTTTTAAAAAAACATTTGGTTTCACTCACACATCTCTTATTAAAGTCAATGGGATCTGGGTGACTGTGCCCTCAGAGTCTGGGAATGCATGGCTCCAAAATCCCCTGAGGAAATGCAGTGCTAGTACCAGATTTAATAGTATGAGTGACGCATTGCAAGGTGCAATATTCTGGACCAGATCCGGAGAGTCCTGACATTGGTGACTAACATTATTCGTCCCCCCAAAGAGACCTTCCCTGTCTGTTTTGCATTTAAGATGGTAGCACAGAACACCTGACTGTACGTACTTATAAAGAACAGAAATTTATTTTTCATGGTTTTGGAGGCTGGGATGTCCAAGATTAAGATGTCTTGAGGGCTGGTGAGATGGCTCAGCAGCGTAAGCGCCTGCCCGGCAAGCACGAGGGCCCGAGTTCAACTCCCAGAACCCACATACGAAAAAGGGGCCGGTGATATCGCTCAGCGGCACGGGTGCCTGCTGGCGCACGAGGTCCTGAGGTCGACCCCCTGGTACCCACAAAAAAAAAAAAGATGTCTTGAATGCTGTGTCCTCACATGGCAGAGGGCAGAAGGGCACAACAGAGAAGCCAACCTCCCTCCATCAAGTCCTTTTATAATGGTAATAATATATTTATGAGGAAACACCTCCCCCAAACCCCACCTCCTAACACTGTTGAAATAGGAATTGTGTTTCTAACACATGAACTTTGGGGCCACATTTGGACCATGGCACACATTAAAAGAGGTGGGTGAAGAATGTACGTGTATGTGTGAGGTGTCTGGAAAGGGACACGTGCTCCATGTGCCGGGACTCATGTGCTGGAGCCTGCAGCCTTGTGGGATGGGGGTAGAGCTGAGAGAGGCCTTACAATTTCTGGTATCAGCCTCATCCAAAGAGCTCTGGGAAAATTAAGGCTCAGGCAGTAGACAAATCACCTTTCACTTAAAAAAACATAGGTGGGGTTTGCCAGTTGTCTTCTTACAAAGAGAGTAAGGGTGGGGAGGGCAACAAAAGCCACAATTTAAAGAATATATATATGTTATGTTTCTATAATTCTAAAGGAGAAAAAATTACCTAAAATAGATATCCATTTTCTTGAAGGAAAAACATGAAGTGACCTTAGTTGACAATGCCTATTGTCAACTGGCCAGAGTAAGGCCAGATATCTATATAATTAAAAATGTTCCCTAATTCTTTATTTTTATCATCCTTTTTTCCTCTGGCAAATCCTATTCAATCCTTCAGAAAGCATTTGCTGAGAGTGTACTATGTGTGGCCAGGTGCTGCTCAGGCCTGGTGTGAGTGGCAGACAAGCCAGAGAGGTCCTTCTCACAGAGCTAATGTTCCAGAGAGGGAGACAGACCAGTAGTGAATAAAGAAAAAAAATCATCTACAGAGAGCAGGGCTATGTGAGAACTCAAACACAGTTCTAATCATCCTGCTGAAAGAGAATGGTTGATCAACCCACTTAAAAGAGTGGACAAGCCTCTCTGAGGAGAAGCCAGCAGAGCCAAAGTGAGGAGAAGGGCACTCCAGGTAGGACACAGGCAGAGTCCAAGTGAGCCAAAGGGCACACTGGTAGGACCCAAGACCGTGGTTAGGTACCATGTTCTTCCTCTGGCTGAGTCTGAGAGAAGAGGACACTTGAACAAGTCCCATGATTTTGCAGTGGCAGAACCAGAATGAGAACCAGTTCTTCCCTTCCCTGACCTTTAAACTGGCCCTCAATGCCCAGGCCACCTCTCTGTTTTGTGTCTGTGTGTGCTTTTTTTTTTTTTTTTTTTTTTTCTTTACCATCAAATCAATTTTCTTAGCTTGCCTTCTTTTGGGGCTCGGATTTTTAGCTCCTGTCTCTCATACCTTCTTTCAAGCTAAAAATCTAAGATCTCATCTTGAGATCACCCTTCCAGATCACCTGTCCTACCTGTATCAACATGTTCATCTAATTCTTTCATATCAAAATGCAACTCTTCGGGAATCTTCACCCCCAAACAGATAAATCATAGTCCAAAAATATGATCACAGTGGTGAATGGTGGCTGTTAACCCCAAGAAGATGAGAGCTAGGGATCCACATGTCCATGAATGGTAGAATAAATTGCAGAATAATGGCATAATGGAATATTGTATAGCAATGATAATGAATGAAATAGTCCCACAGGCAACAATATGGATGAGTTTCACAAGCCTAAGTTTGAATGAAGGGATCTAGATATAAGAATACTTGCCATGTAATTCCATTTCCATAAAGTTCAAAACCAGGCCAACTTCTCTATGGGGGAGGAATCTGAAAGGAGACGACCTTTGTGGGGCCGCAGGGGAATGCTGCTCATGTTCTCCACCTCACTTTGTTGTTCACTTAGTAGAACTCCATTGGGCTTTGTAGAAATCCATCCACTGTGTATATAATTAACTTAAATAAAGAGTGGGCAAAATCAAAGATTGTCCCTAAATATTCTCTCTAGAAATGTAAGAGTAGAAACCAATTTCCAAGGTGCTTCAGCCCACTCCCCGTTTTCTAAGGCAGCCAGCTGCCAGGTTGGTGTGGGATCTAAGTCCACCTGAGTTTCACCCAGTTTGACTCCACTTCGGTACACGTGGTTCTTTCTCTTGCCATCCACTTACCCATCTGCCTGTGGCATCTGCACGGGTTGGTGGAACCTTTTTTATGGATTCAAGCTTTGAGCACTGGAGGGGAGGGCACTTGCTTAAGGGCACAAAGCAAGCGAACAGTTCAGAGTCAGGAATGACATCCAGGCTCCAAAACCGGGTCCTGATCTCTTTGCATGAGGTCATGAGCAAAGAACTGACCCAAGGAGAGGCGTTCTTGCGAAAGGAGCACAACATCACTAAATCCACCACTGGACTCTGCGCAGATGGCATCGTCCTGCCCCAGTTTTCCCTGGAAATCATAGCCTGCTCTTCTCTCTTGTTTTCTCTCTTCCTCTCACCCTCTCTTTTTTGGTAGGACATTTTTGAACACATGTCCTTGGCACTGAGCTAAATCCCCAATGCTATTTTATTTTTCATTTTGAGACAGGCTTTCCTAACTTGCTAAGTTGTCCAGGCTAGGCTCAAACATATAATCCTCCTGCCTCAGCCTCCCAGAGTGCCGGGATGACAGGCATGAGCCACTGCACCTGGCCAGTCTTGAGCTTTTACATTCACAAGAGGAGGCCACATACCAAAAAGAAAAACACCCGTTTATAGAGACTCCAGTGTGGCCTCTGTAAATCTCATCACACGAAAGGGCAGCTTATTTGGCGAGGTTAGAGGGCAAGTTACAAAATCCACAGAACTGTGGAAGTGGCATGTTAGACATCCTTCAGGAAAGCTGGGGGAGTGGTGGTTACAAGAAGTTTTTACCTGCTTTTCTTATAGATGTTTCAGTAACCATCATTTCTTGGTTACCCAGCCATGCTGGTCATTACAGTCTCCCCTCAGCTAAGTCACCAACCGCAGGGGGCCAAGCATGCTGCACTGCCTCCTCCTGCCCTGTCCTCCCGCACTGTCCTCCTGAGCCTCAGCTTTTCTGTCCGGTCTCTTCCCCAGTCCAGACGCCCCCCACAGACCAGGTGGACCAGGCGTAGGATTCACACACATTCTGCTTGAGGCATCCTCATAAGAGCAACAAAGCAGCTCAGCTGGGGCTATTTCTCTGTGTGGCAGATTAACTAATGGTCAGCTTGTAACACCCAGCTGAATTGACTCAGCATGGTTCTGGGTATGGAAGGCCCACCTGAGGATTGTCACCAACAGCATAAAAGCAGAACTGGAGGGGAAGATGGGGTGCTGTTGATTCTCCTGGAGAAGCTTGTCATGCTGGCTTTCCTGATATGAACTCAGCTGTTCTCATTGTCAGAGGAGCTCTGGTCCTCGCTATCACTGAGGATGGCTGTGGTACTTTTGGTGGAGCTCTGGTCCTTATCTTGAACTTTGCTTCCTGGCTCCAGTGCAGATTCCTCAGCCTGCTGGCACAGATCCTTCATCCCACTGGCGCAGACTTTCTAGCTTCCATCACTGACCTTTGGGCCTTCCCAGTGCAGATCCTTGATACAGACTTGCACGAGACATTGTCATGGGCTCTAGGCCTCCTGCTGGACTCGTGGAGGACACTGCCATGGGCTCTAGGTCTTCAGCTGGACTTGTGCAGGACATTGCCATGAGATCCAGGCCCTCTGCTAGATTCTCTGGGTCTCTAGTGTATGGATAGATCTCCCATACTCTTTTGCATTTGACTCTTTGGGTGAATATTATAAAATAATCCTATAAATTATGTGTCCTGTATTAAATCTTTTCCCTTATAAACCATGACTACAACACTCTGGCCTGGTGACTTTGTAGGTGGCATGCTGTTTCTATCTCATGAGGGGAGTTCAGGCTTCCTCTCCTCTGGCAGGGAAGAGGGAGGAGGCTCCTTGGGGTCCGTCAATCCTCCCAGCCATGGCTGTTTCCTGCTGACCTTATAACCGGCATTGCTGTATATACTGACCCTGTGTGCGATGCCCGGCCCAGCCTGTCCAGCTATCACACCAGAACTTTCTCTACAATGCAGCCAAACTCAGCTGCGAGTGTTCTCTGAACGCGCCCTGTGTTTCTGCCTCCCCACGAGCCGCCTTCCCTTCCATCTCCCTGGAGCACCTGACTCTTCCTTTCCCAAATCAACTTTAGGCCTAATTTCAACTCTCAGGAACCCTCTCAGTCTTCTTCCTAACACCGCCCAGATGATTTCACCTCTACTCCTTGGTCAGTTCTCATTCCACCTCCTGGTTTGAGTCATTCCTTCACGACTGCAAACTTCTAAAGAGCAAAGATGGCGACCGTTCCACCTCTGAAACTCCAGTAGTGCCATGCGCACATGTATTCACGGCTTTATTCACTCAACACATTTATTGTCACTGCTTCGGAAAGGCCTTCCCTGACCATCCTGTTTGAAGTGGCCTTCCGAACTACTGAATGAAAGCAGCATACTTGCTTATAATTCATTCACTTGTGAAATATCTCTCTCTGCCCCTTCAATGCAACACCAATTGGTCTTGTTCGCCTTGGTGGCACACAGTAGGTACTCAGTCAGTTGTATGAATGCGTCAATCAAGAAGTGAAAGAATGAGCTGGGCAGAGTCCCAGCTACTTAGGAGGCCAAGGCAGGAAGATCTTTTAAATCCAGGAGTTTGAGGCCTTGTCTCAAAACAACAACCAAAATGTAATTTTAAAAAATGAATGATGAAGGATACATGTGTTACTTAAAGTCTTCACAGGGCTTACAAAGAGCAAGCAGGTTGAGAGCCCTAGGTCTGTTTGAGAAGTGTCTGTGGCCCCAAGATGCTCTAGGTTAGTGTTAGGGCTGTGTGTTAGCCACACAGGGCTGTGTGTTACCTGAGTTTAAAAACAACTTTAAGGAGGAAAGGTTTATTTTGGCTCAGACTTTCAGTTCATGGTCAGCTAGCTCCATGGCTAGCTAGCTAGCTAGCTCCATGGTAAAAGGCATGGCAGAGGAAAGCTGCTTACCTCACAACAGCCAGGAAACAGAGAGAGGAGGAGAGCCAGAGAGAGAGAGGACAGAGTGGGAACACGAGAATTCACTTCCAAGCCATGCCTCCAGTGACCCACTTCCTCCAGTTGGGCTCCAGCTCCCAGCAGCACACTCAGCTGTGAACTCATCAATGGATTAATCCACGATCCAATCACTTTCCAAAAGCCCCCTCTCTGAACACACCAAACTGCTGGGAGACATTTTCTATCTCAATCTGACAGGCTGCTTGCCCACAACATGCCTTATGCCCTATTCCTCCTCACTAGCTCCTTGGAATGGGCACGCTCTGCCTCGGGGAGATGTAGCAACTCTCCGCAAATGCCACGGCGTACTCATCGCTAGAAGCAAAATCTCAAGTAAGATGAACCACACACAGTTGGGCCTGCTCTTCAAGGCCTGACTAGCTTCCAGGAAAAGTGTCAGTCTCATAAAAGTTAGGAAGAGTTAACAGAATTTAAGAGCAAGTAAAATGAAATAGCGATGAAGTCTCCATAGTGAATGTTCTGTCCTACTTAGCCAGCATCCAGCCCAAACATTAAGGACTCAATGGGCATGAGAAACCCTGGTGGAAACTGACAGATTATCTATTTATTTTGTGTATTTTTTTTTAAGAGACAAGATCTCTTTATGTAGCCTAGGCTGGCCTTGAACCTGCAGTGATCCTCTTGCCTCAGCCTCCCAAGTGTTAGGACTATAGGGGTGTACCACCACCATGCCCAACGTGAGAGGCTATTATAAAGCCTCTGTACCTGCAGAGGCTGACCGGCAAGATTTCCCTTCCTTTGGGATTTCAATCAGATCCAAGTGGACTCTTCCCAGGGCGCAATGTGTTTGGCATGTGTGAAAATGCCTTTGTGTCCATCGCTAGAATGATTTATCATCATGAAGTGGATTTAAGAGAAAGAGTCCAAATTAAATAGAGATTACACTGATCCCCTTTAAGAATTTTTAATTCATATTGGTGTTTTTGTTGTTGTCTGTTTTGGTATATGAGCACCAAACCGAAGACAGGCCTGCCCACAAATACACCCATGAAGCCAGGAACTCACTGTGCAAAGCGGTCACCCTACCAACAGCTAAATGTCCCCAGTTTCTTCTTGTATGGGCCCTTTCTTATTCACCTCATCCTTTTGTGTTCCCGTCTCTCACCGACATGTGAGCAGATGATGATGAAGGTACCCACCTAGACACAAATATCCACACATTCTCCAGGCACCTATGTAGCCCGTACCCACTTTCCTGGTTGCTGGTTTCACGTGAACTTGGTACAAGCAGCAAGCAGAACAAAGGATACATTTCTTGGAGGTAATCCTTAGTGACTACACACCCTGAAGCAGACAGACTGGTACTTTCCTAGGGTTATAAAGCAATATTCTTTTATATGCTTCAAATTTACAACTCTCGTTTACGGGTGTTTTTGTTGCACTTAATGCATTAAGAGCCTGCAAAGTTCCACGACGTGGTCCAGTTTGGACTCACTTCTCAGGAACACTTCCTAAACATCTTAGGGAGTGCTGGGAAACCCCAAGCCACAGCCCAGCCTGGGCTTCTGCATGCTGGGATTTCAGCATCCATATGACATGATTTTTTTTTTTTTTTTTTTTTTGTGGGTACCGGGGGGTCGACCTCAGGACCTCGCGCACCAGCAGGCGCCCGTGCCTCTGAGCGATATCACCGGCCCCTTTTTCGTATGTGGGATCCGGGAGTCGAACTCGGGCCCTCGTGCTTGCAAGGCAGGCGCTTATGCCGCTGAGCCATCTCACCGGCCCATGACATGATTTTTAAAGGAATCTAGACTTTGGCTGGTGACTCCAAAGTGAAGCATCCAGTCCTCATGCCAGGCCCATGCTACTCGCTCTTCCCCACGTCTCAGTGTGGAGGGCTAGTTTCCTCCCATTTTCCATGAGGTAAAGTCGAGGTGCATGGTGGCTGAGCCCCAGAGTTCCACACGCGTCACTCCTATGGTCCAGTGGTGGTGGCATTTTCTAGGTCCTTAAGAAAGAAATGCCAAAGGGAGGGGGAATTCTTTTTTTTTTTTTTTGATACCAGGAATTGAACTCAGGACCTTGAGCTTGCCAGGCAGGTGCTTGTGCCACTGAGCTATATCCCCAGCCTAAGGGGGAATTCTGAGATTGTGGATAAACCAGGTGCTAATGAGAAGGTGGTAGCACCTGATACCTGTTACAGATCTTGGAAGTTTGAACCCGTGGAGCTTGAAGAGATGGGGCATGACTGGAAGAAACAGGGGAAAGAGCTGGCACTGGAGCTTTTGGAAGGATGATATAGAAAAAAAGTTGAAAAATAAGGTGTGGCTCAGCAGGAGGTGTAGTTTAGAGCTCACTGGGTGGAAAATGAGGAACTGCTTGATATTGGACCAGGCTAGATAGAGCCTGGTGACATTTGTGTAACATGGCTGAGGAAGTGATAGATTTCTTTTGCTCTGATAAAATACCTGAGAAAATCAACTTAAAAGCAGGAAAGGTTTATTTTGGCTTACTGTTTCAGAGGTTTCAGTCCATGGTTACTTGGCCTCATTCCTTTGGAGCCTGTGGTGAGGCAGAACATCCTAGTGGAAATGCATGGTGGAGGAGGCTGCCCACCTCATGGCAGCCAGGAAACAGGAGGCAAGAGGGAGGGCTGGGGCCCAATATCTGCCCTGAGGGCACACTCCCAATGACCTAATTTCCTCCCTCTCCCCACATCCCAGAGATTCTACCCCCAATAACACCACAAGCTGGGGGCCAAACCGTTAACACAGGGGCCCTTCCACAGGGAACACTTCAGATTCACACTATACCAGGGGGCAGGATGGAGATGGTGAAAGGCTACTGCAATAATCCCTATCACAGATACTGAGGGCCACACCAGCCCAGCAAACGGCACAGAGAGCAGGATACTGGCCACCTCAGGTCGCAAAGAAGTCTATGATCAGTAGACATGGCTGCTTCTGTGGCAATTCCCCCTTCACAACTGCCTTAGGTGTAGGAGGAAGAATTAACTCAAAGACTTACTCAGACCTGAAAAAAATCAAGTATATGGGAAATGCAGTTCATATTCAAACTGTTGGCCCAATGGACCCAAAGAAGGGTGAAGCTTTCCGTGTGTGTATTTAGTCAATTTTTTAAAAAGCAAGGAAGCTGCTTCTGCCCCCTGGTGGCTTTCAGGAAAACTTAACTGAAAGGGCAGAAAGGAAAAGAGACACATCTCTCCTTTGTATCCAAATGTCAGCTGATCCAGCAGCATTGTGAACACTGATGAAGGCAGCCCAGAGCCCCCTTCCAGACAAGCCTCGCTTTGTCGAGGTCAGACCACATCCTGTGGCTCCTCTGCTAGGCTGAGCCAGTGGTTCTGCCCCTCCCAGCTGGACAGTGGCGGCCACCAAGGTTCCAACCCAGCTGCCCCCAGCTCTCGGAGTGATGGCTGACTGTGAGCAGGGAGTGGAGTGTGTGTGACAATGCTCGGCCAACACTTCCACTGGCTCCCTGTCCATTGCAGCTGCCCGGAGGCTGGACGCACCGTTCTGCACAGAGCACACAGTTCACTGGTAATGAAGCTGCCAAAAACTATTAAATATAGACCAACACCCCTTTTTTGGGTAAAAGTTACAAATCTATTTCCAAGTATTATCTTCTACCTTACTTTTCTGCCTACTTAGGCAGCATCTTACAGTACTACACAATGTCACTCTTCTTCCATTCCCCAAAATGTGCATTTGATTTCCTGACCTATTTAATATCGCTCTTCAGCTAACCTGTGTGGCCCTGTGGAAAGCCTATTTGAAGATGCAATGCCTCCTCCAGAATTTGCCAGCATGCAGGAGCAGTTGGGGGCAAGATGGAAACAGTCCAGTCATTATCAGTTGAAGTGGAACTGGATATGGTGACCTGCTGAGCGAGGCAATGGGGGCAGCGCATGAAATGCAGCTGGTTTTCTAGGTATCCTGTTGTTTGGTTGTGTCTGCAACAAAACAAGCAAAAATGCGCATAATTGTACCAAGTCCTCAAACTCATTTTATTCCCCCATTATACCAAGGAGTCGGAGAATGGGGTGCTACTGGAGTGAGGCTCTCTCCTGGGCTCCTATGAATAATTGTTTATCCACATCCTGTTAAGGAAAGGCAGCCATTAGAAAGTTCTCGCCCATCCAACATTAGAGTGCCCTTCGTGAACGGGCATTTAAAATGAATTCCAATTCCACGGTCTTGAAGATCTGTTTTTATATTGTGAATTTTGCAGATAACTGTAATTTATCTCCAGTAATAGAATCTTTTTATTGCTTTAACAATTTCAAATGGAAATATTTAAATTGCATTGTACATTTTCTTAGCGTCTACTGACTTTAACCATTTCCTTGACGGTTCAGCATTGTCATTTAATGTCAGCGATCCAACTGTCTAGACGCAATAGTGAGCTGTTGAGACATTTCGGATTCCCAGGCTTGGATTGGGTTACTTGCTTTTTTTTTTTTTTTCCTGAACTATTTTGTTAAAACTTGATTTTGGTGCTGGGTGTGATGGCACACACCTGTAATCCCAGCACTCGGGAGGCTGAGGCAGGAGGCTTGCCATGAGTTTGAGGCCAGCATAAGGGAGTTCAAGGCCAGCCTGCACTCCAGAGCGAGACCCTGTCTCAAAAACAAAAACAAGCAAAAAAAACGAAACAAAACTTGATTTTGACTACCTTTCTTTTGGTTGATACCTGTTTGGGGCAAGGTGTAATGGGCTGAAGAACAAACAGTACAGCAGCCAGCCATGTCCTCAGCTTCGTATACCAGCAAATCTCATGATTCCTACAGTTGGCCACCAGCCAGCCCCTGCCCACTCCTGAAGAGCTGAGGAAGCTGAGGCTTACTGACCTCAGGCACTTGTCCAAGGTCAGAAAATATTAAGTGATCCCAGACTAGAACATAGTCTGGGTTGCCTTTCAAGACCAGGTCCCCCCACACATATTTTTTTCCTTCTTTAAATTTACTAAGGTTAATTAAAGGACGTAGTTGCTAGTGGCACGTGGTCAGAAGGTTGCCTCAGGTCTAAGGTCAGCATTTCCCACACACAGGCACCAGGATGTGTGCCCTGTTAGCATGCCACTTCCAACTCACTATATCTTCCTACTTTGTCACTAAAAATTACTTTGGCGATGCATCTCCACGAAGCATGCCCTTTACCCTACCTCACATGCCCACACGGCTCTCCCTTATGTGAGGCATGAGCAGCAACATAGATTCCAGCTGACTCTAGCTGCTAAGAAGCAATTTTGTTTCCTTCCCTTCTGAGACTCCATCTATGTTCCAGATGGTGAAACAGCTAGATAACCAACCTATAGATAAGCAAGGTCTACAATTCATCACACACCAATAATGCTGACACAAAGCCATTTCCATCTCTTAAAAAAGGCAACACCTGAGCAATAGAAATGAAAAATGTGGGGCCGGTGAGATGGCTCAGCGGCTTAAGCGCCTGCCCGGCAAGCGCGAGGACCCGAGTTCGACTTCCGGAACCCACATACGAAAAAGGGGCCGGTGATATCGCTCAGCGGCACGGGCGCCTGCTGGCGCGCGAGGTCCTGAGGTCAACCCCCCGGTACCCACAAAAAAAAAAAAAAAAAAAAAAAAAAGAAATGAAAAATGTACTCGATATAATAGTCAATTGCTCTCCGGACATTCCCACTAAACAGTATTCCTTCATTTCCAAACTTTCCCAACAGATATGTTAGGGACATTATCAGAAATACTAATTATCACATGCATAACCACCAGCTACTGTAGATGCCAAAGCTTTAATTGCAGTTGGCTACATTCTGGCTATTTTCCTAGTCTTCTTAGTTAAATGATTAATGGAATTGTGTTAAGTAAGTCACAGCGAGGCTCTGAAGAACTGGAGGAAAGCCGGGGGGTGGGGGGGGACTAGAGAGCATCATTATTCCTTTCTATAGAGCCGGTCCTCGTGGTGCCGCAAAGGGCCACTTCCAGGGCCACTGTGGATCTTCAGATCTTCCATCATCACTCATGCTGCATCCAACGCCTGATGAAGTAGCCCACACTAACCTCTCCAGAGTAACGCACCTCCCCAGGAATTCCCCAAGATCTTTGTGCGAAGGACATTGATGCAGTTTTGGTTAGAAGTAAGCTGTACTGGGGGGAAAACCCAAAACTAATAATAAAAATTCTTTTAAAAAATATAATAAATTGAAAGACCACTAACCAGTCTTCTGGGCTAATTTACTCATAGAGTTATCCACCAGCTCAGTAGTAAAGAGTTTAAGAGAGATGTAATGAGGATTTATTTTTTTCCCCTCTTTTCTTTTGCAGTTGGGTCTCTTTTGGGAGATGCATGAAAATCTTTTTATTCAGAGATGGTTATTGATAAACTTATAAGGATTTTTTTCTATTTGATTAAAATAAACATGTAACTAGAGACCTGGAAAAAATTGAAGATATGATATTTAAAAATGGAATAATAGCAGAAATTATGTACACATACTTCAGATTTAATTCCTTGGTAATTCACACTGTTCTTTACTGAAGTATTCTCTCTGTATATCCCTTAATCATAAATCATAGCAACGGTAGTCACCCCTGGAAAGTGACACAGCCCATGGTACTGCAATGAGAAACTACAAATTCACACATATACAGATAACTGTGATTTATCTAGTAATACAAACTGTTTTATTGCTTTAACAATTCTGAGTGAAAGTGTGTAAATTGTATAAATCAAGATAGAACTTAAAATCCAAGACGGAACTATACTGCACAGTGGAAATTGCAAACAATGAGAGAACAAAAAGCATCTAAAGTTGTTCCGATGTTCTGCTGTTAATTAAGTTCCATGGTGTTTTACTACATAGAAGCCTAACAGATATCAAAGCATGACACATTTCAATTTTTAAAAATTGACTTTCTGCAGCACTTAGAGTACTGTGATGATGGACGCGTTATGTATCTACTATGCTATGCAAGGTGGTAGCTGTTGTGGGTTGTGTCCCTTAAAAGACACCCAAAAGTCCTAACCCTGGATGCTTGTGAAGGTGAGCTTATTTGGAATTGGAATTTTTGCAAATGTACTAAGGTGAGGTCACACTAAGGTGCGGGCTTAAATCCAGTACCACTAGCGTCCTTATGGGAAGATGACGCAGACACTGAGAGCTGGAAGGCAGCAGACCATGTGAACAAGGAGGCAAAAACAGTGCAGTTTCAAGCACTGAGCCCCACCACAAAGGTCAGCAGTGGCAGCAGCTCATGAGAGGCAAGTAGACGTCCCTCCCAGACCCTTCAGCGAGCAGGAACCTGCTGATACTTCGTTTCAGACTTTCAGCCTCTAGAACTGAGTAAATCGAAATTTCTCTCTTAAGTCATAAAGGTTGTGTCATTTGTTTCCAGAAATTGACACAGTAGCCTTAAGCTACATATGGATATAGAACACTTGAAACCTGGTTGGTGAGGCTGTGGAACAAAATTTTAATTTTAAATTTTAAATAGACACATGTGGCTGATGGCTACTTTCTCGGCCAGGGCAGCTCTGTCAGTTTGTGTGACTCCTACCATAGACTAATAAATTGAAACCCTTTATCAAGTTGGTTCTTCAAACCAAAATTAAGAATAAATCGTAGTTTTACTGACCTCCAAGCATACATTTTCACTGTATATGTACACTTATGTATTATCTGATTTAAAGGTTAATAATAACAACTCTCATCAGCAACTTCCAAATTATAGTCTGGCCATCTTTCAGTATTTTAAAATGCATTGGACAAACACATAAAACTACGTATAACTGAGCTAAAAGCCTTAAGCTCTGAATTGACAAACCTAAAATGTTGTTTTTCTTGTTTCATGATCAAAAAGTTCCATTAGCTGGGAGATGCTATTCAGACTCACTGAATACTGAATTAACAAACTGTGATGAATCGGACTTCATGAAGTATTCATGAGCTCTCATTTAACGCTAATTAAATTTTTAAAAAGGCCTATGTTAAATGATTTTAAGACCCTGGATCAGACTGACAAGCATGAAAAATTAAAGTTCAGAAGAAAATTCAATCCCAAATCACATAGTTGAATTATACAAGTTAGGAGTGCATTTAAGTCTTTTTTTTTTAAATAATAAATTGCTGTAGTCTGTAACATTAAAATGAATTTTAAAAATCACTTGTTTCATACCCTTTGATCATTAAACAAAACAAAATTGTGTTAGTCACTAACAGTCTGTTTTATACATGCCAGAAAAACAAAGGACGCCAGCCTCGAAGGTAGCTGGAACTTACTCCCGAGTGTCATCCCAAACTCTACACCACAGTAACATTTTCTACACTCTATTTTTTTTAAAATAACACTTTTACTTGAAATTGCAGATGAAGAAATGTGTTGAGGAAACCAAGCTATTTACATCTACAAGCTATTTTGAAGGTCTAAAAACTAAGAATTGGGGAAATAATGTATCTAGGAACTTTAATTCTTGGTAAAACTAAAATAGTTAATGTGGCATTTTCTTTTTTTTTTTTTTTTTTTTTGTGGGTACCGGGAGGTCGACCTCAGGACCTCGCGCACCAACAGGCGCCCGTGCTGCTGAGCGATATCACCGGCCCCTTTTTCGTATGTGGGATCTGGGAGTCGAACTCGGGCCCTCACGCTTGCAAGGCAGGCGCTTACGCTGCTGAGCCATCTCACCGGCCCTAATGTGGCATTTTCTTAATTGGTCAGAAGACATCAACTCTGACAACAAACTGGATATAAAAGTAGTGCAAATTTACTTAGATTAAATCTCAAAATAAACAGTCTATATATATATATATACACTTAGTCTATATATATATATATATATACACATACATATTGTTGTTGACTATTAGTGACTGCTAACAATATATATATATATTGTTGTTGTTGTTTTTGGAGACATGGTCTTGCCATGTAGTTTGGGCTGGCTTTGAATTATGTACTCCAGGCTGGCCTAGAACTTGCAGAGATCCTCCTGTCTCAGCCTCCCAAGTGCTGGGATTACAGCCATACACCACCATGCCCAGCAACAGCCTATATATATATATATATATATATATATATATATATATATATAATTTTTTTTTTTTTTTGGTACCAGGAATCGAACTGAGGACCTCGCACTTGCCAGGCAGGTGCTGTGCCGCTGTGCTACATCTCCAGCCAACAGCCAATACATTTTAAAAGTAAAAACTTAGCTAAGTTAGTAGCAGTGATATGGTTATCCACCCTTTCCAGTAAACTCAATTTGAAGATCCGTTTTCTAAAGAACAGCAATTTAGAACCTTAATTTTTGTTAAATAACAGTAAGCTTTTATTTTATTTTTTGTTTTTTTTTTTTTTTTTTTTTTTTTTGTGGGTACCGGGGGGTCGACCTCAGGACCTCGCGCACCAGCAGGCGCCCGTGCCACTGAGCGATATCACCGGCCCCTTTTTCGTATGTGGGATCCGGGAGTCGAACTCGGGCCCTCGCGCTTGCAAGGCAGGTGCTTATACCGCTGAGCCATCTCACCGGCCCACAGTAAGCTTTTAAATAAGACATTTTGTTGAAAATTTTAGAGGTGTGCAAACTTAGAATAGGCCCCCCCGAAAATATCTAGCAGAAGTGACAATGAGGAGAGGAACTAAGTCTTAAAAGCTACAAGTAGGTATGGAGTAAATTCTTCACGTTCAGTGAAAAGCAAAGGGAACTGGGGGAGAGTAGTAAGAATGACGTAAGTGTCTTAGTTTGTTCAGGCTGCTGCAACAGAATAGATTGGTGAGTTAAAGACAACAGAAATTCAACATCAAGGTTGGTGGGAAATCCAAACATCAAGGTGCTAGTTGATTTGGTATCTGGGGAGGGTTGTTTCAGTTCACACAACCTCTTGCTGTGTCTTCACATGATGGAAGGGGCAAGAGAGCGCGCCAAGGCCTCCTCTGCAAGGGAACTAATCCCATCTAGAAGGTTCTGCCCCTATATCTAAGTACTCCCATAGCTCCCACCTTCTAAAACCATCACAGCGAACACTTCCATACTGTACAGAAATTCTAGAGGAACACAGTCTGCTGCAACACCAAGTGTTGCAAGAAAATGGTTTTTATAAAACACCTGCTAATGCTGGTAACTGTAATACCCACTACCCATAAGGAAAGGTCAAAGTATTAAGCCCTCTTTCCCAAAAGAGAGTAGATACAGATGTATTATGCAAGCATGAGAATATTTTTTCTCATTTATTATCATGTTCACAATATATGTAGATGTTTACAATATATTAGATGAAAAATGAAATAATACATGTTATGATCATTTTTTTTTTATGTGGGTACCGGGAGTTGACCTCAGGACCTTGCGCTTGCCAGCAAGCGCTTGTGCCGCTGAGCGACATCACTGGCCCTTTTTTCCTTTACGTGGGTACCGGGAGTCAAACTCAGGACCTCCTGCTTGCCAGGCAGGTGCTTATGCCGCTGAGCTATCTAACCGGCCCATATGATCATTTCTTTAAAAATAAAAGACATATACATATAATTAGGTAGAAAAAAGTTTGAAAGGATATACACCGTGAATGGTAGTCAGCAGTTGTTAATGATGAAAATAGAGATTTTATTTTTTCCTATATTGTCTAAGTGTTTTCTGATGAGCATCGTCATTTTTTTTGTTTTTGTTTTTGTTTCTGTTTTGAGACAGGGTCTTGTTACATAGATCAGGCTGGCCTTGAACTCACTATGTAGCCCAGGCTGATCTTGAACTTTTCATGATCCTCCTGCCTCAAGCCCCCCAGAGTGCTGGGATTACAGGTGTGCACCACCACACCTGGAATATCCATTTCAAATCAAGACGAACAATAAAGGTATTTCCATTCTGGAAAAAATGTCACTGGGAATTAAAACTAATATTTCAATAGCTCGGGAATATGATTTATTTTGTCACCAACCTTCTGGGGTCCTTTTTATGATAAAAAGACAAAACACTAGTATATATATTCCATAAATGTACTGTGGACTACTGAGAACAATTTAAGCACACTTTTGCTATGTAATTTTGAAAATTTCTCTGTAAATTAAACTTCAGAAAATTGTATTTTACCTGGGTAAATCTCTCTTAGTAAAAAAACTATTCCCTAATTTACCTTGTGAAAATCCAGACAATTTGCTTAAAGTGAGATTTATTTTATCCTGAGAAAGTAAATCACCACACTTTCACTTCAGAATCCAAATGGTCTAGAGCTCCAATTACTGAAAATTAAACTTTATAATTCATACAGCCAATGATTTACCTGTTTGTTGGTCACTGCAGGTGAAATATATACAACAATTTAAAAGATGAAAACATGTTTTTAGAGTAATGACCAGTAAGAGTCATTGCAGAGAGAAACTGCTTTATTTTTTCCATTCAAGCTTTATCGAATGGACTGTTCAAAAAGCATACATGAGAGCAAAAAAACAGCACATGCAATCAAACTTGTTTTGTCTTAGTCACTGGTTTTCTTTAGAAAAAGAATACGCATTTGAATAACTTGTCATTCAAACATTTCCAAACTGTTTCCACTTTATTTAAGTTAGCAATAATAGATGCATTTAACAGCAATAAAAGATGCATTTAACAATAGTAGATTATTCTCTCTCACCTTTATTCATACTGAAATAATGTATATAAAAATCAAACCATTTACTGCTCAAAAATCTGGAAAGTATCTTTTACATAGTAAGATTTTGATATGTTAGAAATCACACAAAACTGGTATTTGCAAAGTAGATGAAAAATAGGATATGCTGTTTGAAAGAAAACAGTAATCATTTCTTATCTACATAATTTCAATCAAATGAATAATATATTCATCTGGTAATAGCCTCTCTATTAGAATACAAAAAAGTGCTCATATTATATTTAACAAAAATAAGATAACTAATACCTCACAGAACTGAAATAATTTAAGTAACGATGACAGCCTGGGGAATCAAGATTACATCTTTGCTCCCAAGGCACAGAGGCAGGTTTGAATTTATTCAAATCAGAATAAAACACTAAGTTTGCAAATGCAAACCTTCCTGCCTTGAAAAGCTATAAATGGTCTTTGTAAGGTTCTCATGTGTTTTCCTTTAGATGAAAGCCATTACTATGAAATCAGGTGTCTCAGCTAGACTGCTCATCACACACACACACACACACACACAAAATTAAAAAAAAAAGCTGGGTGTGGTGGTACACACCTGTAATCTCAGCACTCAGGAGGCTGAGGCAGGAGGATGACCGTAAGTTTGGGGCCAGCCTGTGCTATATGCATGAATTCAAGGCCAGCCTGCACTACAGAGTGACCGTCTCCCTCCCTGCCCCCCCAAAAAGACTGCTCATCAATTGACAAAGCTGGGCCACTTCTGGTGATTGTCCTTCTCTAGCCACTATCAGCATTCATTTAGCGAGGGCTTGAAGGAACAAGGTTTTTTTGTTTGTTTTTGTTTTTGGTACTGGGAATCAACTCAGGACCTTGAGCTTGCCAGGCAGGTGCTTGTGCCACTGAACTATATCCCTGGCCCCAAGTAAGTGTTCTTGAAGACACCTGAACTACCAGGATTAATATTCTCAAAAAAACTTTCACATCAACATAGCAACTGAGTGGAAGAATCTTCATGCCCAAGTCACCATGCAGCTTCCAATCTCCACTGTGGAGCCAATCTAGAAAGCCACCCCAGGGACAGCCCCTCAGTGAACTGACCAGATGATCATTTTCTTCTGAAGGAATCCAAAACTGAATTCTGCAGGAAGAAATTAGAGTCGTGTAAGATGCTAGGTTCAGGTTTTCTCTCCATCTTTATGAATACTCTTCTAGATGTTAATCACAAAGATGAAAGCCAGAGAAAATGCAGTTGTCATCAACCTGGACATCTAATGTCAAAGGTGTCAAGCACAGACCCTGTCCTAGTAGTATTTTAATAATACTGAGAGTATTTACCACTCTCTCTGCAATCTTATCTTGAAATTTCTGTCAAATTTCAGATATATCCATTACTTATTATTGAGGAAACAAAATAGAATGTACAGCATAATTTTATTTATATTAGAATTGTGAGGAGTATCATTATTAGCTCTTTTTATTCCATTGAGATGGTATGATTTCAGGTTGCTTTCTTAATGTTTTACTTACAGTGAGTATTATTTTTATGTACAATAATTATAAAGTGAAGCCATGTTCATTTTCAGGGGAAAAGGAAAAAGAAAGTTCTACAGTTTCTGGAGATTGTTCCAAGGCAGTCTCTTAAACGCTCTTAAGAGACTACTTTGTGGGTCAAAATTCTGGAAAACACAGAATCTTTGCAGTAAGAGAAAATGTTTTCCTTCAGTCTTCTATCCCCAGTTCCCAAAGTTTTTAGCACATGGCAGGTGTCTCTTTCTCTCATGGAATGAATATGCACAGTTTACGTTGATGTTCAATTTACAGACACTTCCTTCTTTAAATATTTGTTTTATGATCCTTCCATGTGTTCTAACAAAGGGAAGGTTATTGTTGAATGTTTTGATGAAATTCAGTGCCTTTTGGAAAAAAGTTTAAAATCAGGGCTGGTGATATTGCTCAGCGGCATAAGCACCTGCCTGGCAAGTGCGAGGTCCTGAGGTCAACTCCTGGATCCCACATAAAGGAAAAAAAAAGGGCCGGTGATATCACTCAGCAGCACAAGCGCTTGCTGGCAAGTGCTAGGTCCTGAGGTCAACTCCTGGTACCCACATAAAAAAAAAAAAAAAAAAGTTTAAAATCAGTAGTGGGATTCAAACCACTAAGTTTTATAATATGTTTTTTAAAAAGATTAATCAATAGAAAACATAAGAATGGGTGAAATGGGGATTATGATGAAATAAGTGGCTGAGCAGGTGGCAGCAGAAGGGACCAACTGAGAAAGAGAACAAGAAAATAGCCCTCCTTCTCTGCTCTTCATCCTGTTTCCAACAAACACTGATATGACCGGTTCTACTCTTACACCTAGCCCAGGACCTACAGGCCTGTTTAGCAGGTATTTGCTGAACAAGTGAAGGCTCCACAGAGAGAGAGAGAGGGAAAGAGGGGCTTGGCTTTGCTCCACATTACAAAGGGCAGCACCTATTCTCTGACTCTTAATCAAAAAACCAGAGGAGGATTGTCCCAACTCTTGCCCTGGGTCAGAATGACTCCTACTGATTTAAATGTGATTTGTGGCACAGTTACAAAAGCAGTCAGATATTAATTTGTTTTCATCAGTAACCACAGACAAGTGTCCTGAGTTCTAAGGAAGGAAAAGTTAGTGCCTACTTCTTTTGTATGGGGTTTAGATCAAGACAGCACTTAGTATTTTTCTTTAAAATACTTTCTTTCTCGGATTTTTAGAAACAGAGCAAATCATATATCATTGGAGTAATTACACATTTTATTGCCCAAACTGAGATACTTCTCAAAGTAAGTGGCAGCACTAGTAGCAATTATTCTAGGGAAAAAATGATGCCAAGATGACAGACATGAAGAGGAGCTCCTGGATAAATGGACACCCACTACCAACACAAGGTCTCTTTGTTGTTTGTATTCCTTTTTCAAATTCTCTATTAAACTACACAACATAACATTTGGCAGTAATTTAATACTGAACACTGAGTGATGGCACAGTTTTGCTCTATAGTGAAGACATATTTTCTAAGTGATGAAACATACTTTCCACCTTCTTCCCTGTACTTAAAGTTCCCCAGGATAAACCACTGTCTTTTTTTGTTTTCTGGTACCAGGAATTGAACTCAGGACTTTGTGCTTGCCAGGCAGGCGCTATGCTGCTGAGCTATCTCCCTAGCCCCCACTGTCTTAATGGATCTGAGGAAAGTCTGCTTGAATTTCTCTAACAGAACAAAATAGCATGACTGTGATTAAATTACTTAATCACATCTTAATTTTACCTCCCAAAATGTTAACTAGAGAAGCTTAGCATGTTTTGCTCTACAAACAAACTTCCAAAATGATAAACCCCAATTACGGGCCTAGGTCATAACATATTTTAAAAATCTTTATACTAACCATGAGAGTCTCACAAATACATTGCCACAAAATATTTTAGAAAAGCTGTACAACAGTGAAACCGAGAACATCTACTCCTTGGGCGGCTGCAGCCTCTCCCCTGGGCACAGGGCTCAAGGCCCCCGGGGGAGGCCCGGGGCGCTGGCTCAGGCTCGGAACAGCAGCATCCGCTCGGAGCACACCTGCCCCACCAGCCTTGCGTACTGCAGCACAGTGGCCTCCTCACTTGGGTCTTTTTGGTGTTTCTTATAAACACCATAAGGCATGATGGCTTTCTTGTGAAACACCCGCACTCGGTCAGGTTCCTTACTGCGACCTTGATCCACTGCAACGAGAAAACATGCTGGTCAAAAATAGTTTTGTATCAAACTACTTTTCATTTCCTAATTTAAAAATATTCAATTTGAAACATAATTATATATATATATTAAAAAAATAATTATATATCAACAGATTCTCTCTGGATAGTGTGTTCAAGTGAGGGTAAGCAGCATTAATATCCAGACTAACGTATGCTAATAAAAAACAACAAATGCCTTTCTGAGTGGTAATAACTACCCTCCAGTAGGACAGATGAACTTCGAGACATGCAACTGAAAAGCCGGCCTTGTATACCTTTATGATTTTCTGAGACAATAAAACTTACAGCTCTCCAGCACCTTTCCTGAGTCTGATTTCAATCTACTTTGCCCCTTCCTGTACCAACACACTGTCAGAAGTTTTATCTCTGCGAGGAAGCTTTCCGGTGACGATCACTGGGCTGGGCAATGGGTGCTCGTGTTCTCCATGGGAGGGCAGCTCCTCATAGCATCCTTAAGGAACAGGAGAGCCCACGGTGGCTGCTATTATTAGTTTTCCTCTTCTTCCATATAGAAGAACCCCTGGTTTGTATGAGGGCACACAGGTTTCCCAGAAAGCCTGTCCCCCAGCCTTCCTTGCAGGTTGGTGTGGCCTCTTGACCAAATTATGACCAATGGGATGCAAGTGGAAGTGTTTTGTGAGTTTCTAGGAGTCTTTCAAAAGGAACAGCTGATCTATGCCTTTTGAGTTTCATTTTTCAACCTTTGTGCAGACTGCAGCCTGGAACATGGATGTGATGCCAGGAGCACTTACTTTACCTTGGAGCAGGCAGCTAAGAACATATCCTTGATTCCACAAACAAAAGATTAGACAGAACCATCAGGGTGGGATCCCTATGACTGAAAACTGGCGGATTAATAAGAGAGACACCAGAGTACACACGTACCTACTCCATATCTCTTGCAATACGATGCTCTGTGTCACCTCAGGGCACAGAACCTCAGGGTTCTATCAGCAGAAAGGCCATCACGCAATGTGGCCTGTCAATTGACCTTGGACTTCCAGAGTTGTGAGCCAAAATAAACCTCTTTTCTTTATAACTTATCTAGCCTGTGATATTTTACGTTAGTAACAGAAAACAATAAAACACCAAGGTAAGTGACAAAGTACAAGGCAGCTCCCTAGCTGCTGCTATCAATTTCAGACATCTTAATGTATACACCGTGCCACCCATCACCTGGCTTTAAGTGTCTCTGGCATGAGAAAGGTAAATTTGAGCACAGTGAGAGTCCAATCCAAACAGGAAAGCAGCCAGGCATGGTGGTGCACGCCTGTAATCCCAGCACTCAGGAGGCTGAGGTAGGAGGATCGCTGCGAGTTCAAGGCCGGCCTGGACTACATAGTGAGACCCTGTCTCAAAAACCCAAAAAACCCCACAAACAAACAGAAAAGTAGAGATCACTGATAATAGCAAGGGAAAGAAGTGAAACATTGGTAAAATGATCCCAAAATGATTCTAAGTCTTCTAAAGGTAAAACTATAGTTTTTTGTTTTTTTTGTTTTTTTTTTTTTTGTGGGTACCAGGGGTTGACCTCAGGACCTCGCGCACCAGCAGGCACCAGTGCCACTGAGTGATATCACTGGCCCTTTTTTCGTACGTGGGTTCTGGGAGTTGAACTCGGGCCCTTGTGCTTGCCAGGCAGGCGCTTACACTGCTGAGCCATCTCACCGGCCCAAAACTATAGTTTTTAAAATGCCTAAACTAAACTGAATAGATTGATGTTTAAACCTTTTAAACCTTTAAACAGTTTAAACCTTTATCCTAAAATATTTTACAACATACACACTTTAATATTCCAAAAAATGGAACAACTTAGCCAATAAAAATGTGAGATTTGATGTTATCATATTTTATCTAGAATGAAATGCTTTCTTCTAATTTTTACACAAATACAAAAGCAGGACTAGGGGAAAATACATTTATAATTTTATCAACTTTTGAAAACCACGTTCCTTGTAGAAAGTAGGAATTTTGTTGTTTCATTGGTCAAAATGTATATTTCAATTGTATTTATTGAGATCATATGAAAAGCTCAAAAATTTTACACACACACGCCTCTCGCATTTTTGGGAAATGATAATATCTATGTTTCAACCACAGAATTCCCAATTGGCTTATGAAGCTACTAATCTCTATCTCTTGACATATATCTAATTCAATCTCCTAGACTTCTAAATTAATTTATAGTATTTTTAGAGAGTCTTATGACATAGAAATTAATCAAGTTTTAATAGTTCTTTTTACTCCAAATATTTCTGAAGCCTAGAATAATTCAGGAACAAATGCACAGTATAGTTATAAAGCAGGTACCAACAAGTTACTCACTTTTTAACAACACACATAACTACAAAAAAAATGGCATTAATTTTAAATCTCTCTCCTTGTTCTCTTCAATGTGAATGTATTCAAGTCACTTGGAAACAGGTATGCTTAGCTTTAGTGTTCGAATATTTCAGAAATTTGTGGAATTGTTATTTAATATTCCATATACTGTGGTACTGATTCTATTGCTAACTCACCAGATCATGCTGAGACTTAATAGAAATCCTTTTCATTAATTTACTGAAATACAAATTAATTTCTTAATTATCCCAGACCCTTTTGTTCTCCCATTATTACACTTTGGCTGTACAAAGGGCACTGAAACACTTGCATGTTGTGTCACACACTGCCTGGATCTGTCACACCTTTCTTCATACCCAGCTACTTCCCGCGCTGGTGCTCACAATGATGCCAAAACACTGGCTTCTCACATTTCACACAACCCCCAGTACCTAGGTAAGATTACATCATAATTCTGCAGTCACATCAATTTAAACTCAATTCCCAAACTCTCTTGTGAGTAATTTAATATATTCAACCAAGAAGGCATATTATTAAACTATTAACATAAACAAGTGTAGCTTGTCTTTTTCCTATTTAAAAAAAAAAAAAAACAACTCAAATGTGGAGTTCTGCTTATTCAAAAGCCAAAGCCTAAGATATCAATCTAAAACTGCCAATGTTTTAGAAAAAGAGAACGCAGATTAAGAAGACACACAGTAATAGAAACCACGGAAAGATAAACTGTACATTAAAAAAAAAGCTTGCTATTTCAATAAATTGAACCGAAAAATTATCTGGCATTAGTTATAAATGAATTAAGAAATATTCAGTAATAATTACATTACTTTTTATTTTACATCTTTTAAAATAATAAAACTAATGCCTGTTGTAAAACTCGAACATCACAGAAATACACAAAGCAGAGTACCATCAGCTCCCCCGGACATGATCCTCACTCCTACGATTTCCAACTTGCCTCACCAAAGTCTCCCATCTAAGTCAGCAGTTTTTTTTTAACAATTTCACAAGATGCACTTAAATATTCAAAGACAGTTTTGGATCACATTCTAGCTATACTTAAAGCAGAAAATCAAATCAAATCATCTTGTCAGTGGGGTATTAATTATTAACTTCAGAGACCATTAATTATCATCATAAACTTAAATACCTTTCTGTTTGCTGGGCTCAAAAATCTATGGTTTATGATCATGTAGTTACACTCGCAATTAAGGT
The DNA here is from genome assembly GCA_028451465.1 of Erethizon dorsatum. NCBI lineage: Eukaryota > Metazoa > Chordata > Mammalia > Rodentia > Erethizontidae > Erethizon > Erethizon dorsatum. Next base: position 105,385,379 of record CM051822.1, read on the forward strand.
AGATGCTGATTCTTAGTATTCCACATAATTTACATTAAAACTGATAGAAAAAAATCCTAGTGAAAGATAGTTACTGAAAATAAATTATTTACTAAGGAAAAATATATCTCAAGTCCTTATAAAATCCTTTAATAACTTTCATATATTGCTTTTTGATACATGTCATCAGTGCTTATAGACAAAAATCTACAGAGTTAAGCCAACATAGCACAACAGGCCATTTCTTGAGGGAACTTTGATGACAGAGAAAAATAAGCCATTTTGATAAGAAAGATAATTGCTATCTCAGCTAAAGGAAACTGCCAGCTTATTGAGATGTCTTAGAAATGTGTTCCAACAAGAATTTCCTTCACTTCTCCTTTCCCTAATGTCTCACAATTTAATTTCATGGAACAAAACCCAAAGACAATACAGGAACTCTTTTCTGAGATGAGCATTTGATCACTAGTGATACAAATATGCTGTCAACTCTACGATATTTTAATCTTTAAGGAAAACTCTACAGGGCAAAAAGTGCTTAATCGGGCCGGTGAGATGGCTCAGCGGCGTAAGCGCCTGCCTTGCAAGCGCGAGGGCCCGAGTTCGACTCCCGGAACCCACATACGAAAAAGGGGCCAGTGATATCGCTCAGTGGCACGGGTGCCTGTTGGCGCGCGAGGTCCTGAGGTCGTCCCCCTGGTACCCACAAAAAAAAAAAAAAAAAAAAGTGCTTAATCGCCCCCCTTACAAAACCCCTGAAATTTTTTTATTTACAGGAGATGAACAATGCAACACAGGTGCTTTCAAAGCAAAAGAATCTAGAGATCAAAGCTTTACTTCTTATGAGGATTTAGTTCATTTGCTATTCTTTTTTTTTTTTTTTTTTTTTGGCACTGGGAATTGAACTCACAACCTCATGCTTGCCAGGCAGGTGCTGTGCTGCTGAGCTATATCCCCAGCCCTCATTTGCATTCTTAAACAGACTTAAGAATTTTCTAGACTTTTCCTAAAATGATGTAACAGTCTATTTTTTTAACTTCATTATTTGTTATATTATTTCATAAACATAGAAAACAAGTTATTCTATAGTTGTCAGTGAAGACAGCTGTATAAATGGCAGACACAGCTAAATAGACTACAATTGGACAAAACTGATATACTGGGAAGAACTGTGAACAAATGTATGACAAAGGGAGACTAATAACTCAACTCTGGAAATTCAAAGTCGAATATGACTTAGAATCTTTTGCAGTGACATGAGATATAAGCAAGTGTTTTCATCATTTTTGGGGAGGAAGAGGGGTGAGGAGGGTATGTCAGAAGAAGTTTTTTAGTACAGCACAGCGAAGGGGGAGTGCTGTGAGGGAATGAACAGTACACAGTCATGTTAGAAAAGTAACTAAGTTCAAACAGCTTCTTCAACCTTGTTTGGTAGGAGGTTCAAACATTACTTTAAGAATCTATCCTGGAGGGCCAGTGAGATAGCTCAGCAGCGTAAGGTCCTGAGGTCGACTCCCAGTACCCACAAAAAAAAAAAAAAAAAAAAAAAAAAAAAAAGAATCCATCCTGGAGAATGTAATGCATTTTCATATTCTATAAAGACTTGTTAGTAATTTAACTGAGAATATTTTTATATAAAAACAACAAGACAAATGTAAGCTTCTTTGTAAAATGTCACTGCTTTATTGAGATATGTCATCACATGATTCATCCATTCTAACTTGGTTTCTAGTGTGTTTACAAAGACATATGCACAAACCGCATCAAATTTAAACCACTCTCATTATCTGAGAAATAAACACCTACCCAACAGCAGTCAACATATTAAAGAACTACTGCAGACTACTTTCCAAAGTGCAGCACCATTTTACACTGCCCAGCAGTGTACAAGGTCCTACTTCTTCATATCCCCACTAACACTAGTTATTATCTGCCTTTTTTTATTATTGCTAACCTCATGGGTATAAAAAATAGTGTCTTACTGTGGTTTTGAGATTTGCATTTCTCATGGCTAATGATGCCAAGCACAGTTTCTGCTTATTGACCATTCCTTTATCTTCCTCAATGAATATTCAAATCATTTGTCCATTTTTAAATTCTGCTTTTTATTGAATTTTAAGAGTTTTTCATTTATTCTGAATAGTAGATTAGGATCAGATGTATGAATTGCAAATCCACTCTGTTTTGTGAACTGTCTTTTCATCTTCTTGGTGGTATCTTTGTAAGTACTAAACTTCTTAATTTTGATGTAGTCCAATTTATCTATTTTTCTTTCTGCTGCTTATGCTTTTTGGTGTCATACCTAAGGAACCACTGCTTAATCCAAAGTCACAAAGATTTGCTTCCATTTGTTGTTTGTAGAGAGTTTCATACTTTTAGCTTTTACACTTAGGTCTACTGTTTTAGTTTTTATACATGGTGTATAAATTTTTTGTTTATTTTTTCCATTTGGATATCCCATTGACTCAGTTCATTTGATAAAAGGGTCTCCTCCCCATCACCACTACCACCACCCACAGAACTGTCTGGGTACCCTTTTTGAGAAGCAATTGACCATAAATATGAGAATTTGTTTCTGAACTCTCAATTCTAGTCCAGTAATTTATGTCTATCCGTATGCCAGAACCACACAGTCTTTCTTGTTCTTCTTGTTCTTCTTGTTGTTCTTCTTTCTTCTCCTTCTCCACATGACCCCTAGCCTGTTCTACATGACTTTATGTTTTCCTGGGTTCCTTTAATTTCCATATGAATTTTAGGATCAACTATCATTTTCTGCAGGAAAATCAACTTGTGTTTAAAAGTGGAAATGATGGAATTTAAAAAATCATCATATGGCAGTCATTCCAATAATATATAACTCAAGCAAAACTCATCAGTGGATGTAAAAGCTAACAGATGTAACTGTGATACATCAGGACATTTATAATATCTCAATATATCTTTCTATAAAATATTTATTAACTATCTGACCCACATAAAATATTAACTTTACAGTATAGACTCCTGGCACATATCACTTTACCAAGTAATAAAAAATCAAGTCACCAGCAATAAGATGAACTGACACTGTGTGCCTCCTGCTATGATGCGTAAAACGCATCGTCACTTTTAACAGTCTGCCAAAAACATAGAACCTGAATTGAATTATGAAGAAAGACTTGATGAACACAAATTATGGAATATTCTACAGAGTGACTGGACAGTATTCTTTAAAAATGTCAAGGTAATAAAAGACAAGGATATGCTGTGGTTCTGTTCCAGATAGAGACTAAAAACACTACAATAATTGCAAGACACAATCCTGACTTGAATCCTGGTTGTGAAAGAGAGGGGAAAAAATAAAGTAGGCTTGGGGCTTGGGCCTCTGCGCGTGCGCGCGCATGTGTGTGTTGTGTAAAAAAGGATATTACTGGGAAAATCTCTGACAGCTGAATAAGGTCTGTGAAATAAATGGTAGTAAAACATCCATGCTACTTTCCTAGTTTTTTTTTTTTTTTTGTGGGTACCAGGGGTCGACCTCAGGACCTCGCGCACCAGCAGGCGCCCGTGCCGCTGAGCAATATCACCGGCCCTTTTTTTGTATGTGGGTACCGGGAGTCGAACCCAGGACCTCGTGCTTGCCAGGCAGGCGCTTATGCTGCTGAGCTATCTCACCAGCCCTGCTTTCCTAGTTTTAATGGCTGTTTTGGCTATGTCAGAGGTATCCTTGTTGTCAGACAATACATCCTGGAATATTTAATAATAATGATAACAACTGATCTACAACTTAAATGGTTCAAAAAATGGAAATAAGGCAGATGTGGTAACATGTTAACAACAGAGAGGTGATGACTGGTGTGCAGAAGTTCTTTATATTACTTATTACTCAGAATTTTTCTGCAAATTTGAAATTATTTCATGTTTAATAATTTCAGATAAAAGTTAACAAATGCCAATAATGCTAAACTGAATACTTCAGCCTCCCATCAACTGGCCTCAAATAAGAACAACTCAGGTTACAACCAGAATTTTAGGTTTAACTTATGACCAAAGCCTTGACTTTTGAACCAAACGCAAGTTGCATGTATGGTTGTAAACAAAGACTCACGGTGCCAGAAAAGTGTATGTAAGTGTAAGTAAGCATCAGTCTGAGCCCAAATGCACGTTTGTGGATGAGATTTCAGTCACTGCTTTATATAATCGCTACAATTACTGCTATCAAAATGGCCCCAAAAAATCTAGAAAAGAAACTAAGGAAGGAAGGGAAGGTAAAGAAAGCAATCCCAATCAAAAAGAAGAAGGAACTGTGGAGAAATATGAGAGTGGCGTTAGTGTGATCTTACTAATATGTACAGCATGTTGAAATCCACCATCTCGACAATCTTACAGAGAAAAGATTTGTATAAGGAAGCTAGTGTTGCTAAAGGTGTTACCCAAATTAGTAAGTCACGATCCACAGTGTCAGACAAGGTAGAAAGGTAGAAAGGCTATTATCAGCGTGGATAAACGAAAGGTAGATGGCAGGTTATAGCCTGAGTCTATAATTTGTGAAAAAGCTAGGGCTATAAGTGCAGATCTTGTAAAGGATAATCCATCAATGAGTGATAATGGTGAAACATTCCATGCCAGTAAAGGGTGGTTTCACAATTCTAAAGTGAGAATTGGCATTCATAGCATAACTAGGTGTGGTGAAGCAGCCACTCATGATAAAAGGGCTGCTGAAAAGTACATAAGCCACTTTAAACAATGACAGAGAAATAGCTTCTGCTCTCATCAAGTTTTCAACTGTGATGAAACTGGCCTTTTCTGGAAGAAAATGCCCAGGAGAACATACACGACCCAGAAAGAGAAGAAAATGCCAAGCCACATTGCCTACGAAGGATAGGCTAACCTTACTGCTATGTGCCAATGTGAGTGGTGACCTCAAGATAAAGCCTCTCTTGTTTTATCACTCTGAGACCCTTAGAGTGTTCAGAAAACATAAAGTCATGTAGACTCTGAAGGCTGTATAGAGGAGCCTCAGCCTTCAATTGACCTTGTGGTTGATGACACTGTCACTATAGCAGAGTCCATAGGTTTGTAGGTAGACAGTGGTGATGTTGAGGAACTGGTGGAGGAACACTGAGGAATTGTCTACAAAGGAACTTCAGCAACTTCTGGCTGAGCAACAGAGAATGGCAAGCCAAGGAGCTTTATGAAGAGGAAGGGGAGTATCAACAATCAGTGCAGCAAAGTTCTTCCGAAATAAAGGAAATCCTGAAAAAATGGACAGAGCTACAAACATTTGTAGAGAAGACCCACCTAGACAAAGAAAAAGCCAATCATTGGATTTACTTGCTTAATGACAATATCATGTCATACCACAGAAAGGACACCAGAGAGCCAGATTCCTGATGTTCTTATGGAAGGGGACTCTCCTTCCAAATAATAAACACTTTCCATTTCATCTTCCCTTCTGGCAACCCAAAGATGTCAACCTGAATGGTAAGTACAGTATGAAATTGTTGTTTTTGGTAAACTCGGCACATTTTATAACTTTTTGGTAAATACACTAGAAAAATTATTGGTATTTCTGGTAAATTATGCACATTATACAACCCTTTTTCATTATGGAAAAGTTAGTTAAAGGTTGCTTTGGGAGGTTCAGAATGCATTATGGGTATTTCCATTATTTTTTACGGGAAAAACAGTCTTGACTTACAACCAACTTGAGTTACAACCAGTCCTCATGAATGAACTGAGTTTGTAAGTCAAGGGTCCACTGTATTCCCACCACTCTAACCTACTGAAATATTTTCATACTGTATTCTGTGTCCTCTGACATGTTAGAACTCATTACCTATTCTATAGTATCTAGAAATGTAGCTACCAAGAATAAAAATATTAAGTAAGCTAGAGCCCTGAAAAAAAGGCAAAGATAATACTATGTTTAAAATAAATTGTAACAGTTAATCCTGATATGTCAACTTCATTGGATTAAGCAGTGCCCTAACAGATTAGTCAACTCAACTCCTGGTTTCATTCAGGTAGGTCATGGAAGCATAACCTTGGGTACTGTATATGGTTCCCAGCCCATTCCTCTCTGGCACTGTTCCCCTGCTCTGCTTCCCAGCCACCATGAACTAAGCAGCTTTGTTCCACCACACCCTTCTGCCATGATCTTTCTGCCTTGCAGCCTGCCAACCTTGCACTGAATCTCCTGACACAGTACGCCAAACCAAAACTTTCCTCATTTAAATTGTGTTTCCTCATTTAAATTAAACTGTGTCTATCAATGGGAAAGCTGATCAACGCAGAAAACTGGCAGTGAAGAAGTGGGGTCATTGATATAACTGTACTTTACTATATGGATCAAAAGTCTTTACAACCAGGTGTGATGGTGCATGTCTGTAATCCCAGCCCTCAGGAGGCTGAGGCAGGAGGACTGCTGTGAGTTAGAGGCCAGCCTTAACTATAGTGAGTTCAAGTCCAGCCTGAACTACAAAGTGAGACCCTGTCTAAAAAAATGTGTATGTGTGTGGGGAGATGTCTTTGGAACTGATTTGCTAGAGGAGCTTAGAAAGGCTTGGAGATTTGAGCTCAGAAGCCTTAGAATGCAGTAAAAATAGCCTGATGGGTGATTTTGGTCAGAGCTGAGAAGACCAGAATATTATTAGGATTACAGACAGTGATGGCTAGGTTCAGGAGGTTTCAGATGGGAACAAGTATTCCATTCATAGTTGGATGAGAGGCCATTCTGGCAGAAAATGTTTCTACATTTTACCCATGTAATGAGACTCTGTGGGAGGCTGAGATTAAGCATGGTGGAGTAATTGATCTGTATGTAAAGGGATACAAAAGAACGTATCTTTTAAATTAACACTGAAAACCAACCGGTATCTTCTGGGGTCTTAGAAAGGAGAGTATATGGTTAGGTACCACCAGGTAGACTAGCACAACTGCCTCATTCATCAATCTAAGGTCCTCTACCAACCTGTATTCTCCATTGGGTTTTTGAACTCTCAAGACTGGAGTGTTGCAGGAGCTGTTATAGGGTGTAAGTAAACCTTGTGTCTTTAAGTTGTTAATTATACATAATGGTCCTTTTTTAACTTTAGGCCTTAGATGGTATTGTCTCTGGTGAGGAAAAATAGCAGGATCTTTGAGATGTTCAAAAATCCAATGGAAAGTATTGCATTCCTTTACATACAGATTCCCAGTTTCTTTTTGCCTCATGACCAGGCCTCTCAACTACCTTGGACTGTGCTTCCTCAAGGGTTCAGAACAGTCCTCATCATTTGGCCAAGTTCTTTCCCATGACTTGGCATGTTTTTAATTCTTCCCAAGTCATGGTCCTACAATATAAAGATGATATACGGTTATGTATCCCCCCTCAAAAGAGCTCTCTAGTCAGGGCACCCGTGCTCTGATAAATTTTCTAAAAGACAGAGGTTATAAGGTCTTTAGGTCTAAAGCACAACTTTACAGACTTGAGGTAAAATATTTGGGCCTTATCATATCTAAGAGAACCCAAAGACTGGGAAAAGGAAAAATTAAACCAATACTTTCCTTCCCACAGCCCAAGACCCTAAAACAGCTAAGGGAATTCCTAGAAATTACAGACTTTTGTCTCCTTTTGATAGCAGGGTATAGTGAGATCACACAGCCCCTCTATCAGCTTACAAAGAAAGCCCAAAAGGTAGATACCCATATTTTAACCTAAAAACCTAATTCTCAATCTACATTCCAAAAGCCTAAACAAGCACTTTTAGATGCTCCAATACTGAGCCTACCGACAAGACACCCTTTCAATCTATATGTTGATAAAAGGTGGGGCATGGCTGTGGGAGTGCTTATGTAAGATCAAGGACCTGCTCAACAGCCTGTAGGATATCTGACTCATAAATCAGACGTTACAGAAAAGAGATGGCCTACATGCCTTAGAGCAGTCGCTACCATAGCACTCCTGGTACCAGAGGCAGCCAAGCTGACTTTAGACAAGGTCTCACTATATATTCACTTCATAATGTGGCAGGACTTCTTTCTTCCAAAGGGAACCTATGGCTATCCGACAACTGACTTCTTAAATACCAGGCTCTACTTTTAGAAGGACCAGCTATTCAAATAAAAATATGTTCCTCTTTAAATGCTGTCACCTTTCTACCAAAAAAAAGAAAAAAATGAGGCTAAAAGACATGAACACACCGGACATGGTGGTGCATGCCTGTAGTCCCAGCACTTGGGAGGCTGAGACAGGAGGACTGCCATGAGTTTGAGACCAGCCTGGACTACACAGAGAGTTCAGAGCCAGCCTGAACTACAAAGTGAGACCTTGTCTCAAAAAAAAAAAAAAAAAAAAAAAAAAAAAAAAGGGCCGGTGAGATGGCTCAGCAGCGTAAGCGCCTGCCTTGCAAGCGCGAGGGCCCCAGTTCAACTCCCAGAACCCACATATGAAAAAAGGGCTGGTGATATCATTCAGTGGCACGGGCGCCTGCTGGCATGCGAGGTCCTGAGGTCGACCCCTGGTACCCACAAAAAAAAAGATATGAACACAAATAGGTAATTCTCCACACTTACACAGCCAAAAAAAAACTTGTTAAACACTCCCCTTACTGACCATGATTTGACCCTCTTCTGTAACGGTAGTTCCTTCATAGAAAATGAGACAAAATGGGCAGGTTATACAATAATGACTCTACATCAGACACTTAAAATCCTCACTTGCCCTTGAGACTAGTGCCAAGCTAGCAAAACTCAATAGTTCTGACAAGGGCTTTACAACTCAGTAAAGGACAAAAAGTCAATATTTATATTGATTCAAAATACACTTTCCTAATGCTGCATGCTTACGCAGCCATATGAAAAGAAAGGAATTACCTAACAGCCAATGGATCTCCCATAAAGTATCATAAAGAGATAGATAAATTTTTAGTATCTGTCTATGTGATCTCCAAAGTGGCAGTTAACACCAGGTCAGATTCTAATATTCCCTAGATCTTCTCCTTTCCTTCTGTGTGACAGGCTATTACTGGCTTCTCCTGGTGAAAACATTTGTTGGGTATATTAGTGATAGAGGTGTTGATCTTATTACTTGGCCCATACATATTTAACTGTTTCTTTGGCCTTGTCTCCTCCAGACTTAAAACTATATATCGACCCAAGATGAGAACACCTGGTATCTATCAAGGTCATTTATATAGACTCTCTAAAGAATATCTCTAACTGCCGATCACAATTACAACCCGTTTCAGAAGTAGCCAGAATGGTCACTGCCCCTTGCCCCATCATGGCAGTTAGTGGTACCTCTTCAGAGGGGAGAATATTACAGACGACTAAGGTAGAAATATTATAGGCAGTCAGACAAGACTAGGCCCTCGAGGGAGTCAGCACAGAAGACAAAAACACATTACAACTGTGGCTACAGATACAACTGTTGAAGGCTAGGCTTCAAGATAAAGACAGAATGACCAGGCCTATATGCCTCCCCAAGAGATAAGCAATAAATTGAAGATTATATTATAACCGGTATCACCTGGTCCAAAAAAGTCTAGATAGACATCAGACACCCAGGTAGGTGACCAGGACCTCCTGATCCATCCCTTTCTAAAAATGTCCTTGTTCTTTCCATGTACACTTTCTACAGGACCTGCTTCACCACTGGATCAGTATTACTGAAGTGGCTATATTTGTAATCTTATTGGTTGATCATAGTTTTAACCCACACTGTACCCACCACAGTGATTCTGGACCCACCTCGTGATTTTGCTCTATAAAACTTCCTTTGAGAAGTGGGCTCACTGGCAACCCACTTCTGGGTCCTCTCCTGTCTCTCAGGAGCTCTCTCTCTCTCAATAAATTTTTCCTACTCTTAACCTCCGCTGGTCCTTAAAATTCATTCTTTGATTTTGGGGAATGTGAGCTCGGCATACCTGACACCTAGCAGGTTAAAAGTTATATTATTTCCCCTATATCAGTTTTCCTGTGGACACTGAATCTACTTGTGGAAATAGTGCATTCCCTTTAATTTGCTGGGAAATTTAGCATGGTCTAATTTCCCAGGAGGATGACCTCTCCCACTCCCCACCCTCCTTTATATGCCAAAGGTCCTAATCCAGAAATCCATCCTCTTTCCCTCTTATAGCCTCAGCCATTCAATCTGTACATAAACTCTGTAGATTATACTATCTCCTGTAATCAATTTTTCTATTAGTTCCTTTCCAGTAACTTTCATAAAAGCTTAAGACTGCCACCTGGCACAAACAAAACTCTCTGTGACACCCTGTTTACCTTCCAGTCACTTTACTCTACTTTTCTTTCCTTCTTAAATACAGTATTTATTTAATGGCCATTTCCTCACCTCCCACTCACCCCACAATCTATTTCAATGTGTATCTTGGCCCAATCCCCTTCACTCTATTCACTAAGGTCAAAGGGTCCCCTTGTTCTGGAAAACAATGGATATATTTCAGTCTTCCTAACTCCTAGCAAAATGTAAACTCAAGGACCACTTCCTCCTCCTTGAAATTTCCACTGCCTCTGGCTTTCCTGACACCATTAGTCCTGGTTTTCCTTTCACCTCCAAGGCAATCCTTTTACATTTGTTGTCTTCCTTTAACTGAATTGAATATTGGGAATTACACAATATTTTCTAGATCATCCTCTCTATTGAGCTACAGTTTTTCCCTAGAGAATTTCGTCCATGCCCATCTTTAAGTCTAACCTCCAACTCTTTAGATCCACCCTAAATGTTTCTCCTGAGTTTCAGGAGTCACGACAGTACTGAGGTAGGATAGAAGAAATAAAACTTGGTAGAAAGGAGACCAGGAAATGAAGAATTTAAAATTTTATTTTTAAAGAAAAACTGCAGCTTCATAACACAAGCCCTGTTTATTTACTCCTCAAACAGCAAACCTGGGCAAGTCCCTTTCAGCTGTAAATGGGTCTGCCCATTCCCTTTCACCTGAAACTGCCTTTTCCTTCAGCTTCTTCCAGCCCAGAAAGCGGTGGAGACAGCCTGTCTAATGCATATCTCCAATTCAAACTCCTGGGGGTGGCTTGCACTATGACCTGGCAGACAGCGAGAATACACATCAAGATAAAACAGCCTTTAAATGTGTGCCCTACCCAACTGTACCGTGCCTCTTCAATGTGTCCTCTATCTTCCTCTAACGAATTATTCTTATGCCTCTTTTTACTGATGGGTCCTGAAAATTCTTTTTCTGCGATGAGAGTCAGCAAACCTGCATACTTATTTTTAAAGGGGTGGATTGAGTTCCTTATTTCAGCCTTGGGGACCCTTAGACCCAGCCCTTACAGTTCTATACATGGTTGAGGGTAGGATGCTACAATGTATAATTGGCCTTCTGCAGGCAAATTCACATTATCTTGGTTACAGCAATCCTACTTTTGGTGCTGTGCCCCACAGAAATATTACTAAGGTTAGTAATATTAGTAATTTATAAGTATGTTGTGGCATTCTTTGTAATAGTGAAAAGAAAACTGAAAATTGAAATGTCTGCCAATGAGAGAAGGAAAGACAATAACATAACATAGTTTGAAACAATTAAAAAAGATGATGCCATATGGTCCAGCAATTGCACTTCTTGGTAGTTACCCAAATGAACACAAAACTTATGTCCACACAAAAAATCTGAAAACAAACACTTACAACTAGCTATATTTGTAATTGCTAACACGTGGAAGCAACAAAAATGCCCTTCAATAGGTGGATAAACAAACTATGGTACACCCATACAATGAACTGCTATGCAGCAATGAGAAGAAATGAATCATGAAGACACAAAAGACATTCTGAGCTGGGCATGATGGTGTGTGTCTGCAATCCCAGCATCAGGAGGCTGAGGTGAGAGGACTGCTGCCAGTTCAAGGCCAGCCTGGAATACAGAGTGAACTGAAGGCCAGCCTAAACTAGATAGCAAGACCGTGTCTCAAAAACACAAAACAAAACAGACATTCTGAAAAGGCTATATACTCTGTTTGCACTTATATAACATTCTAGAAAAGGTAAAATTATGTAGACAATAAAAGCATCAATGGTTGATAAGAGTATGGAGAGGGGAAAGGGAGGGATAAGTAGGGGGAACAATGGACGTATTTTAGGGCAGTGAAACCACGCTGTATTATACATGTCATTTACACTTTGCCAAAACTCAGAATGTTCAACCTAAATGTAAACTATGGGCTTTAGTTAATAGTAATGGACCAATACTGGCTCATCAGTTGTAATACACTGTACAACAGCAATACAAAACATTAATGAAAGGGGAGGCTAGAGATGGGGTGTTGGAGGGCATATGACAACTCTGTACCTTCAGAAAACCTACAAAAAAATAAAGTCAATTAATAAAAGACAGAGGAGGCTCCTGTGTAGCTTAGTGGTAGAGTGCATGCTTTGCATGTACCAGGCCCTGGGCTCTATCCCCAGCACCAATAAATGAATGAATGAAGTAATGAATGAATGAGAAAAATATAAGCAATTATCAATAGGAAAATGGGTGGGGTTTAAGAGAATGCTCTACACAACCCTGGCGATTTTTCTGTAAATCTGTAATTATTCTCTTTACAAAAAAATGAAGAAATTCTCATTTTAATGTAAAAACAAGCTATAGAATAGTTTAGGATGATTTAATTCACATAATTATATAAAATACATGTTTATGTAAACAATGTAATTAAAAATTAAAACAACTTTAAAAGATACACAGAAAAGATCTAAAAGCCTCTCTGCTAAACTTGAGCAACGCTTACTCCTGTGGAGTGAGGGGAATACATGTATGAGCTCTGTGCATGTGTACTGGACTGTGCTATAGGATTTCCACTTTCCATACCAGATTTTTAATAATAACAAGCACGTATCAATTATGTATTGTTTCTGGTAAAACTATAAAGGGAGTCATGCACTGAAGAGTAAATATGAAGCATCAGCTCAGGTGGGTACTAAAGTTAACTGTAGCTATTATTATTTCCCATCAGCCTAAACAATGCCCTTTTTTTTTTTTTTTTTTTTTTGGTGGGTACCGAGGGTCGACCTCAGGACTTCGCATGCCAGCAGGCGCCTGTGCCGCTGAGCGACATCACCGGCCCTTTCTTCGTACGTGGGTTCCAGGAGTTGAACTCGGGCCCTCACGCTTGCCAGGCAAGCGCTTACACCGCTGAGCCATCTCACCGGCCCCAGTGCCCTTGTTTTTAGAACTAAGACTTCCCCTTTCTGTCAATAAGCTTTTATTTAAAGACAGTGCTGTCTTTCCCATTTGCTGGTGTGGGCGAGGGGCAGGTAGATAGAACTGGCAGGGCACTGGCTACTGTGTGTTCTCACTCACTTTCTACAGCAGACAGTAGGGGGACTTCTGAGTGTGCAGCCTCCCTGAGGCAGTGCTACTCCGTGGATCTGCCTGTCCATGAGAAGTCACTTCTGAGGGTTCACCTACCCTTCAGGACAAATGGATGGTCTAGCAGGCAGCTGAAAAATAGCTCCATAACACTCCCAAGGAAATCCGTACTAATTATAGTAAGCTAAATTCTAATGGGGTGATGTTCTGCCTTGGCGGTGTATAAATCACTGGAAGCTTCAACAAGTGCTCAGGTACAGGGTATACACTGTAGAACCACCAGAATACTACAGAGTGTGGCCTACAGATGATATGGAAAGAATCATCATGTTTGCACACATATACAAATCAGCATATAAATCTAAAGGTGTTTTAACAATGTATTGTCACTTGACTTTAGAGAAATGTCCGGGGGAGGGAATTACTTAAAAAACAAAGTGGCAGGAAAATTCCCACATTCATACGGCCATTTTCCACTTCTGGCTCCACTGAAAGAGCAACACTGAGGCATGCCTTAAAAATAGTGCAAGTAAGAACATATAAAATAAGCTCAGCTGTCATCTTTCATCTTAGTACAATAATGCCTGATTCACTATTTTTGTACTGGAAGTTTGGAGACTACCATTGAATTTATAGTTGATAAAGTTAATCTGAGAAAACTAAAAAAAGTATTAACAGGTAGGTGTGTGTGTGTATGTGTGTGTGTGTGTGTTTATAAGAGAAAGAGAGGCAGAGACAGAGAGACACAAACATCTGATGATCTCTTAAACATCAGTTTAAAACCTCAGGAGTAAGGGACTGTCATGGTAGTATCATATAATTGTGCTTTGTTATTACAACAGTTTTACACTTTCATTTATTTTTTCGTTATTATTATTTTGTGGTGCTGGGAATGGAACGCAGGCCCTAGTACATGCTAGAAAAGCATTTTACAACTACATCCTCAGCCCTAGCTTTATTCTTTTAAATTTAAAAGACTTACTTAAGACAAAAAGCGACAATGTCTTCTCTCATCAGCTATACTCAAAAGGGTGCTAGAAATTTCAGCCAATCCAATAAGGCAAGAAATGGATATAAAAGGTAAACAGGAAAAACTGTTCCTATTTGCAAATGACATGATAGTCTATGTAGAATAATCTCAAGGACTCTTCAAAAACCAAAACAAAACAAAACTCCAAAAACCAGGAGTGAGTTTGACAAAGATTACAAGATCAACATACAAAAAATCAGCTATGTTGCAAATTACATATCTGTAAAGGATTAGTACCCAGAATATATCAAGAACTCTTCAATTTCTTCACCAAAGAAGGGAGACAAACGGCTAATAACCACATCAAAGATACTTAGTATCAGCTGGGTGTGGTGGTACACGGCTGTAATCCCAGCACTGAGGAGGCTGAGCCAGAAGGATTGCTTTGAGTTCGAGGTTAGCCTGGGCTACAAAGTGAGTTCAAGGCCAGCCTGAACTGCATAGTGAGACCCTGTCTCAAAAAAACAAACAAACAAACAAATATCATTAATCATTTATCAAAATGCAAATCAAAACTATGAGATACCAATCTCAAACCCATTACTTTGGCTTCTACCAAAAAGCCAAAAAATATGTGTTGAGAAGGTTGTGGAGAAGTATGGAACTCTTGTGCACTACTGGTGGGATGTGAAATGATGCAACTGCTATGGAAAACAAGATGGTGGCTATTTAGAAAATTAAAAATAGAATTACCATATGATCCAGCCATTCTACTTCTTGGTATATACACAAAAGAACTGAAAGTAGAAATCAAATATTTGGGCTGGTGAGATGGCTCAGCGGTGTATGCACCTGCCTGGCAAGTGTGAGGGCCCAAGTTCGACTCCCAGAACCCACATACGAAAAAAGGGCCGGTGATAATATCGCTCAGCAGCACGGGCGCCTGCTGGTGCGCGAGGTCCTGAGGTCGACCCCCGGTACCCACAAAAAAAAAAAAAAAAAAGAAATCAAATATTTGTTCGCCCACATTCATAGCATAATTTTCACAACAGCCACAAGGTGGAATCAACCCAAGTATCCATCAATGGAAAAACAAAAAAATAAAATGTGGTCTATACATATATACATACAGCCTTAAAAAAGAAGAAAATTTTAACATATGCTACAATATATGTGACCTTAAAGATACTATACTAACTAAAATATATTGGTCACTATAGGACAAATACTGTATGACTAATTATTACTTATGTGAGATACTTAGGGCAATCAAACTCACAGAGACTGAAATGGTGGAATGGTGGTTGCCACAGGTCGGGGCAAAGAATGGAGAGTGTGACCAATGAATCTGACACGTCAACTTGATTGGATTAAGAAATGCCTAGCAGACTAGTAAAGCACACACTTGGACGTGTCTGGGTGGGTCACAGAGGCATGAACCTGGGTACTGTACATGGTTCCCAGTCCCCTTTCCTCTCTGGCACTGTTCCTCTGCTCTGCTTCCTGGCCACCACAAACTAAACAGCTTTGCTCTGCTATGCCCTTCTGCCATGATGTTTCTGCCTTGAAGCCAGCCTATCATGGATTGAATCCCCTGAAACCGTCACATTAAACCCTTCCTCCTTGAATTGTGGCTATCAGGTACTGTGCTGCAGGACAGGAAAGCTAACTAATATGCAAGTTACTATTTACAAACAGAGTTTCAGTTCTGCAAGTTGATGAAAACTTTGGAGATGGAAGTACAACAGTGTAAATGTACCTAATGCCACTGAACTGTACCATTAAATATGGTCAAAACGCTAAATGTTGTTATATATAATTTATCACAATTAAAATTTTAAAACCAGCTATATTTTAATATAACAATGAACACATTAAAATTAAAAATGCCACATCACTTACAACTGCTCAAAAAAAGAAATATTTAGGTGTAAATCTAAACATACATAGAACTTGCATGCTGAAAACTACACGTGGCTGATGAAAGAAATTGAAGGTCTAAATAAGATCTCATGTTCATGGATTGAAAGATTTATAGTAACGATGTCAATTTTCCACAAATTGGTATATAGATTTAATACAATTCCTATCAAAAACCTGCAAGAATTTTTACAAAGAAAGGCCACATTACTCGGAAGAGAGTAAAGAACCCAAAACAGCCCCATGCAAATATAGCCAACTAATTTTGGACAAAGTTGGAAAATAAGAAAGAACAGCCCCTTGTAACAGTGTTGGAGCAACGGGATATTAAGAGGCAAAAAATTAAACTTTGATCTAATATCTAAACTTCACACACAAAAATTAATTCAAAATGGATCACAGACATAAATTGTAAAATGTAAAACTACAAAAATTTTAGGAGAAAACACAGGAGAAAAATCATTGGTGAAAACTTCTTAAGATTTGGTAGAGGGCCGGTGAGATGGCTCAGCAGCGCAAGCGCCTGCCTGGCAAGCACGAGGTCCTGAGTTCGACTCCCGGTACCCACATTAAAAAAAAAAAAAAAAAAGATTTGGCAGAGTTCTTAGACATGACACCAGTAGCATGACCATAAAAGGGAAAAAAAAAAAAAAAAACAAACACCCTGGTAAATCCAACTTCATCAAAATTGAAAACTTGCTCTGCAAAGGAATCTTAAAACGATTAAAAAACAAGCTACCAAACGTAGACTATATAAAACCTATAATTAAAAAATGTAAAAGCAAACAATCCACTTAGAAAATGCACAAAAATATGGTGAGATATTTCACTGATGGGGTCATCTGTATGGCAAATAAGCATAAGTAAGGACATCTCGTATCACTAACCATTAAGGAAATGCAAACTAAGATCATCATGAAGTATCAATGTGCACTTACTCGAACATCTAAAATGAAACAGTCACAAGAACCAGTGCTGCCAAGGACATGAAAAAACCTTCTCTTTTATGCATTGCTAATAGGGATATAATGGTACAGCAATACTGGGTAACAGGGAGCTTCTTAAAAAATTAAACTTACACTTGCCATACAACTCAGTAATAGTATTGTTGGGCATTTATCCCGGAGAAATAAATACCTAAGTTTACACAAAAACCCATATAAAAATGTTTACAGCAGTTATTGTGGTAACTCCTAAACTGGAAACAATTCAGACGTCCTTTCACAGGTGGTTAAACAAACTGTAGTACATCTAACATCCATACCGTGGAATACTGCTCAGCAATGAAAAGGGACTATCACTACCCTTGAGATATAACCTACATGAAACATGGGGTGGGGAGCTGGGGGACAGAAACTTGGGCACACAAGCTCACATAGAAAAATAAAAAATGTCTAAGATTTTTTTATTGGGCCAGGTCTTCACCGTCTACTTATTTTACATAAAAGGCCCTGAAAGTCTAACTATTAGCAAAGGTACTAGCCTCTTACACACAAATTTAAAATATTTTTCAAATTTCCTTTTGTATCATGTTCTTTAAAACTATCTGCTTTTGAACTTAAAGACCAATTACTACACTTTGTGGTTTAAAATTCAAACAGTGCTACAGTAAGCCAAATACTTTGATCAATAAAGCTAAATTTTAGTCAATTTGATCTGACTTAACAACTCAACATGGGAACAAAGCTTTTGTAAATGGAGAGGGGAGGAGGGGTTGAAGGGAGGGTAGGGGAACGGGGAAAAAAAAAGTTATGTCATGTACAGGTACAAATTAGGAATGTGATCGCTATGTATATCTAAAACGTACCAATAAAATCTAATTTAAAAAAATAATTCATTGAGCTTATTATTCAAGATGAATGGGAAATAAGATTCTTCCTTAACTAAAAAGTTTTATATAATTCTAAACTAAAAAAATATCTCGTTAGGTCCTCTTCTTATCCAATGTAATTAGCAGTGATGTCAAAATGAGACTACACAATCACTCTTTTAAAATATCTCAAACAAATGAATAAAGAATGCTCTAAAATTTCTTCCACATAAAACATCCGACCCTTAAAGCAAAAATGGCATTTAAGCTTACAAAACAATTTTTAAATAAGCAGACAGTTAACATGAACAAATAAAACCAAGCCTCTTAGGAGAAAGGAAAGAAGGAAACAAAACGGCAAATTAGATCCTTCAAAAAACCATTGTGAAAAGCTGAGATTCATGAAGCCAAAGTTATATGCAACCATCTCTACTAGAAATAGTGATTTTCTGACTATCAAAATAATGACAATCTGCTGAGTTAAGGTGCACAAATATGTCTACTACAAACATAGGTAGTGCTCACTCACCAGGAAGAAAAGGCAGAGGGGAGGTCCCCAGATTCACCAGCCACAATCCAGTTTACTCTAGGATCCTAAAGACTGTTCATACATAAGGTATGAAACACACTTTAGGTTTTATTTTTGATCCAAAGAAAGGGAGGAACACAGAGGTCAATAGGCAAAGTTAATGTTCCCAAGATCTTTTTATGCAAACAAATTAGAGAAAATGTAACTACTTTGAAAAATGCATATATTTTATACTTCCATTAGTTTCTATCTGCTCACACAATTTAGAGGCTAACAAGGAGTAAGCAAAACAGCACAATGTTTGAAAAAATTAGCAAAGGAAAATGCATTAAGCACTCATTTGATCAATGCCAACTGGAAAAACGCAGTTTAACATCTCAGCAATTTTATTTCTTGAAGCCATTACTGTTAATTTTGTTGTTTCTCCTGTATTATGACCACTTAAAAGCAGTGTTTTTCATGTAGAAAACTCCTGATTTTTATCTATATATATATCATTGTTCTGGTGCTTTGTATCATTTTATACTTGGACAGCCTTCCCAACCTGACAGTAAACTCCTTGAGGAAAGGACACGAATATTACATTTATGCACAGACACTACATTCCCTACATAGATGTATGTGACACAGAGCTAATATGGATCCAACACATGATTGTGGTTCACACTGATGATCTTTAATCTCATGATCTTCAGAGACAAGCAACAGAAGCCATCGGCAGAGACAACTATGCTCTTTTTATCAACCTTTTTGTTAATTAATACCATATGTTTATTACTCAATGTCTGTATTCTTGAATTAAATCATTCTTGGTTATTTTCCACCATTCTGAATGTGTTATAAATCGTGAAATTAATCAAGTTGCAATAGATGTAAATTGGGCTGTGTTGATGCATTTTTTGACCAAGAGAAGTATTCTCAAATTTTCAAAAACACCCACCAATTAATGAAAACAAATGTATAAAATTATGCTAATTCAAATAACCTATCAAAAAAACCTTAGGCTTATTTGGAATGAAAGACTCAGTCACATCCAGGACTAGTCTCCAGAAAATCAAGAATTCCAGAAACCAAGACACTTCATGCTCCATACTCAAGTTCCAGATCTTTCAGTAACTGGTAGAGCTCAAATGATGATTTGAATGATGAGGGGAATTTCGGCCAATAGTAAACCACAGCCAAAGTCAACTGCCTGACCAGATTTATAGATATTTTTTAAGATAGTCACAAACTACAAATCATTCTGCCACTGCCCCCAAAATGACTGGTTAATAGTCCCAAATTTAATGCATATAATCAACTAAGAGTTCAGATTCTATTATCTTTGGACACTAGGTTGGCAAATGCAACCCACATCCACAAAGCAAACTTCTCTCTCCAAAATATGAACAAAAAGTACTGAAGAGGATAAGTTTTGTGGCGCTCTTCTGATACATTACCCCTTCCCTTGCTCAGGGGAAGAAACAGTTTCTTTAAACCTCTTCTAGCTACTCACATTTTGGTGTCTGTGCTTTAATCCTCATTAGACCCTCCCACCCTCTTATCTGTACTTCTAGTACACTGGCACATTCAGAGCTTCTGCTGTGCATTCCGTAATTCACTGCTGTTTACAATGGAATCCATTCATTACCTGCATGACCTAATGCTCTTGGTTTTCATTTTATTACACTACACTTTTCAGGCCTACTTTGAAGCAAAATGTTTTAACAATGAAAAGTACAAGGGGTACTATCATAACATCCCTTTCTTGTCATTAAACAGGCAAGCTAACCATTAACCAAGTCAGGGAAGGCAAAGTTTTATCATCAGTACAGAGAATCTCTGGCCAATAACAGCAGTACAAGAAATTCTGTCTTCATTAATGCTCAGCTATATAATTTATTCACAAGTCTCTCAGGTCAAGACTTTCTAAAGTAAATTCTAACTTTTCAGAGTTTAAAGTGAATCTTTAAGAACCCTTCCTAAACCCCAGCTACTTCTCATGAGTCTCAAACCTGCTGCATAATAGCAACAAAAATTTATAGAATCAGAAGGCACTTTTATACAGGAGTACTGCTCAGTTCTTTTAATCCAAACATGTTTCTGTTAAACATTTTTTAAAGTCTCAACTATTCCTCTAATTTATAAGTAGATTTTGAGAAACAAATTCAATATTTGTAATTAAAAACAAAGCAGTGCTACATAAAGCACTGTTTTTTATACCTCTGCACACTCTTTCCTTCTTGAAAATCATAATTTTAAAAGCACTATTCTTTTTCAAAAATACTTTCAAAGGGCTGGTGATACAGTTCAGCGGTATAAACGCTTGCCTGGCAAGCACAAGGTCCTGAGTTTGACTCCCGGTACCCGCATATAAAAAAAAAAATAATAATAACTTTCAAAGTATGTAATTATAAAAAGAAATGGCTGTAGTTTGTATTTTAAAACCAGAATTATGCCCCAAACACAATTTTTAGAACCACTGGCACATTCAAAAACTATAAATGAACTAAATGGCTCCTTCTACTTTGCCTTCTTGAATACAATTTGGGTGGCTTAAGAAAACATGTTCAAGGGGCTGGGGAGATAGCTCAGTGGCACAGCACCTGCCTGGCAAGCACAAGGTTCTGAGTTCGATTCCCTGTACCAAAAAAAAAAAAAAAGAAAATATGTTCAAAATCTCTAATTTAAAAAGTAAAGCTGTACTGTAAAACAATCTTTTTCACCAAAGGATATACAAGAATGAACTTAACAACTATGTGTTTTTATAAAAGAGACACTAAAACACGGTTCAATTTATAATTGCCCTACACATAACTTTTAGTCAGTATATCAAAGTATCTTATCCTCCCCCAATACTGTCTAACTTCAAAGTCTGCATAGGTCAAGTTCAGAAAATTAAGCAATGTCATTAACCTGAAAAAAAATTTTTTTGGTTTAATTCAGAGGTTTGAGGAATTACATGGCATTAATTTAAAATGAAGATCAAAGCTCCCACAGGAGCAATAATTTGCTTTGGATGTATAAGGCTGGTACAGATGGCAGGTGAGAAAAATGTTGATGAGAAAGTTCAAATAGCACTAGTGTTATTATAAAGCTCGATGGAGCATTTTCATTACACTCTTTCTTAAAGAACTGTCACACTTTACAGCTGACTCTTTGTAATAGTACCAAACTTTACTAGGAAAACTCAATTTAGATCTAAATGTGAGTTCTTGACACCGAGGCTCAGGTTACTATATTAGACTTTTCTGCGTTTGTCCTCCCCCAAATAAACTATCTATGCAGCTTACAATGAAGTGAGCCGGAAGAAACAAAACAAAATGTATTTATTTAAATTTTCTCTAATACTCAAAGAATGTTCAATTACAGTAAAATATTTCTAAAATGCATCCATGATTATAGATGGCCACAATATTTCAGTCCAGAGTTTGTCTAAGTACAAGCTTGTAAGGTCACAGATTTCTCAAAAGGTAAATACATGAAGAATCCAAACACCTGACAGATAAAAATAGTTATGTACCAAAGAAAACAAAAGCAAAGATTTATTCTTAAAATACCATGTAGTTTGCTAAAACACAGATGATATACAATGATACTTTGCATCTAGTTCAGGGCATAATCTTTAGACATATGTGATCAATAAAATCACACCCCAGTAAAATGTAAAATATTAACATATTGCTAAAAAGTTTGATAACAGACCCTTTTTAGACCCTTTGTAAGAACATAAAAATCTGTGCTACCATCCGAAGTCTAAATCTGTAGAAGAGGAAAGGAGAAATAGAATCAATCTGTCACCTCACCAATTTACAAAGGGCATTTCTAACCCAAAGTGTATGTGTTTGTACACACAAAAACAAAAACACACACAATACAAACCATGTGAAAAATTATTATCTTAGTTGTTAGTATTATTATAACTAAGAATCACAGGACAAGCCAGGCATAGTGGTGCCTGTAGTCCCAGCTACTTGGGAGGCTGAGGTGGGAGGATCACTTCAGATTGTCCTGGGCAACACAGTGAGACCACAGCTCAAGGAAAAAAAAAAAGAAAGAAAGAAAGAAATAGAAGCCTGCTAGCAGCAAACAAGGAACACTCAGAAAAGTACAATTTTACCATTAGAGAAGTTTTAAATTACACAGTATTTTTTTGTTTGTTTGTTTGTTTTTGCTTTGTCTTTACGAGACAGAGTCTCACGGCCTGAAGTTCAGGCTGGCCTCGAACTTACTTTGTAGCCCAGGCTGGCCTCGAACTCACAGTGATCCTTCTGTCTCAGCCTCCCGAGTGCTGGGATTACAGGCATGCACCACCACGCCCAGCTATATTTTTCTTGCCTACAGTCACAATTTGGGCTTTTGATGAGGGCCCATTATTCCAAACACTTGAATTTCACCATACAGATTCACAATATCTGATCTGGAGCCATCCACAAGCTATGGAGGGTTTAACTGGTCATTTAAATATGGCCTCTCAGGACTGTCCCTTGGCCTTCAGGCCCAGGACTGGCTGTGAGCATTATACACAAACAGCATCCATCACTTGGCAAAGGACTCTCACTAACCAAAACTATGAGATGTCTAGTTAGTAATTTATCTAGATCTTTCCAGTGACAGGAATACTTTAATACTCCTACCTTATCCCAGCTCTCTTCTGTTTCTAATCACTTGTTTGCCTCATGAACACTGATTTAAAGGGAAAACCACCAAGGTTATTGTAAGGAATAAAATGTGACACATAGAACATTAGTGCATTAATAAATATTAATCACAGCAATCACTGCTACCACTGTACTAGTATTCCTACTAAAACGAAATTGGTGTCAGACCTAGAGTAAGCCAGTCTGCTCCCATTCTCTCAGTGTTTTCAGATTGTAGGTAGTGGTGATTATGAAACTGATGTAATGGATTGTTACCAACATTTCTTAAAAAATAAAAACCAAGAAGCCAGATGAGATGGCGCACGCCTGTTATCCCAGCACTCAGGAGGCTTAGGCAGGAGGATCGCTGCGAGTTCGAGGCCAACCTGGGATACACAGTGAATTCAAGACCAGCCTGAACTACATAACAAGACCCTGTCTCAAAAAACAAAACAGGGGCCGGTGAGATGGCTCAGCGGCATAAGCGCCTGCCTTGCAAGCGCGAGGGCCCGAGTTCGACTCCTGGATCCCACATACGAAAAAGGGGCCGGTGATATCGCTCAGAGGCACGGGCGCCTGCTGGTGCGCGAGGTCCTGAGGTTGACCCCCCGGTACCCACAAAAAACAAAACAAAACAAAACAAAACAAAACAAAAAATACCCCCAAAGTAATAATAAAAACCAGAACAGATTCAAAAATACCAGAGTACATCACATGAGTAGGATGAATATTATATGGCACATATCTGTACTACATTGACTTCTGTGTCATGAGGTGAAATGCATTTTTATACGGATTCATGGTGGATAGTCTAGAAAATACTATCCTAAATGATAGGACCTCACCGAAAAGTGAAACGTTCATCTTCTGATCACAATAGTGAGGAAGAGAGAAGGTGGATGAAAAGGTTCAGTGCAATAGAATTAGGCACCACTGTGGAAAATGTTACTACTGAATGCATATTATCTGGGTGCTTCAGGATCACATAGCCTGTGTTATTCCAGTTTTTAAGTAATTTATCCTGATAAAAAGTCTTAAAGATCCAAAGGTCACAAAACATACCCAGACCTTAAGACTGAATTTCCCACTTCACAAATAAACTAAGGCTGAGAACTTGTAACTGGTGGAAAGTCACAAAGCTAATGAGTGGCAGAACTAGAAAACCTGTCTTCAGATTTCTAGTTTAAATACTAAAAGTAATGTTAGTCAGTATGTTCTAGGTGCTTACTACTATACAGCAATGGTTAAGTATTATATATAAGTGATGTCAATATGAATTGAACGACTTTTCAGAGCTGTGAATGAACAGTCAGAAAGTGCTATAAGAATACCTAAAATTCAAACAGAATTCCAATATCCCTAAAACTTCAGTGAGTCTAATATGGCAGAATGCAGGATTCTATCAAGTTCAAAACTTTCATAGAATTAAATGGGAATGATGGCAATCTTAAGAACTAAAGAAATGCAAGTGCTAGTCAAGATAGTACGATCAAGAAATAAGATATATGAATTTTTAAAAAAACTTTATCACAGTAAAATACATACAGACAGTCCCCTCAAAATATTTTCTGAAGCAGTTCTGGAAGTCCTCTTGCATAAGTGTCATCAGTTGCACTGTTGTGGCTGCCTTGACATTCTAAATCAATGCAAAATGTTTACTTCTCATGGTCATTTTGACTTTGGGAAAGAATCAGAAGTTCCTATAGTAACATATTTGGCAAATGAGGTGGATGAAGACACACCACAATATTTTCACAAGCCTGCCTTTTTGTTGAGTGGCACTCGGTAGCAGCATTCACCATTATTTAAAAATCATACTCACGAAAGAACTGCTTCAAAAGTGGCGAGAATGATGGAAAAAGTATGTCTGGAGTATTTTGAAGGGGATTAATGGTAATGTGTCTTGTACTGTAATAAATTTTTTTTTTTTTTTTTTGTGGGTACCGGGGGGTTGACCTCAGGACCTCGCGCGCCAGCAAATGCCCGTGCCGCTGAGCGATATCACCGGCCCCTTTTTTGTATGTGGGTTCCGGGAGTCGAACTCGGGCCCTCGCGCTTGCCGGGCAGGCGCTTAAGCCGCTGAGCCATCTCACCGGCCCTGTAATAAAATTTTAAAATTTAAACATTCACCTATATTTTGACCACACTATGTATAGCCTCCTGGACTTAAAAGATGCAAACTTCTCTCTGAGCAGACCAAAAAAATTAGGTAAGGAAATACCCAGTCATGAGCTACACGACAACCTCTTTTGGGACATGGAATCATGGCAAATTACTGTAAATAGATTTCAGTGTGCCTTTCAACTTGGAAAACCTCATAATTTAGGAAAAAAATGTTTAAGAGAATAAACACATATTAATAATGGTGTCAAGGAATCTGAGTGTATTTGTTGTATCCTAATGTTTAACAGAACTGGGTCCATTAGAATAACAAGTGGTCACTCTCATGACTTCATTAGCCATCTAAAAAACAGTGAGTCTTCAGACCATAAACATGGGAAATCTCACTGTTGTTTAGTTCTCTGAGCAATGCTCTTGTAGTTCCCAGTGTTGTGGTCTTGTAAGTCTTTTGATACATGTGGACTTAAGTACTCTAAGTTCTTTTATGTTATTGTGAGTGAATTTTTTTTAAAAATGCATTTTCTAGTTGCTGGTGATATGAAAATATACTAATGATTTTTTATATTAACTTTATGTTCTGCAATCTTGTTAAAATTCACTTACTAGTTCCAGTAGTTGTTCAGACACCTGAAGACCTTCTATGTAAACAATTTGCTCCAAAAGGAAATGAGCAATTAAATAATTAATTCAGATTATGATTTAAAACTAAGTAAAAATTTAGGTTTGTGTCCATAAATTTATTAGGCTTATAAGAATACTTTGTCAGGGCCGGTGAGATGGCTCAGCGGCACAAGCGCCTGCCTGGCAAGTGCGAGGTCCTGAGTTTGACTCCTGGGACCCACATAAAGTAAAAAAAGGGCCGGTGATATCGCTCAGCGGCACAAGCGCTTGCTGGCAAGCGCGAGGTCCTGAAGTCGACTCTCAGTACCCACATTAAAAAAAAAAAAAAGAATACTTTGTCAGACAATTAAATTAAGATGGAAATTGAATACACTGTTTATAAAAGAAATTTTTAAATGTTTAAAAAATTTTAATTAGCATTTTGTAAATGCAATTAAACATTATTCAAAAGTCCCTTAAAAATAATTGCTAAAATTTGAAAGACTTGTACACTGAAAATAAAATTTGTAATCTACATTTAAACCTTTAAAAAGAAGGGACAGATGTTATAGGTTGAATACTAATTTCTAAAATTAAAGGAAACCTTTGAATTGTCTTTCTTGCAAATGAAAATCGTTTTTATGGATACCAAAAAACATCCACAAACTTGAAAACCTAAAGTAAGTCCTTAAAAGTTGAGATAAACCAATGACTCTGAAATGGTAGGTTGTGATCTTTAGGTGGACTGTGAAATGAGTTTAGTGAGTCAAGAATAACAATGCACCTTCACTGAACTGGACTCATTGACGTCCTCCAGTACTTAAGATCTTTCCATGGCCTTCTCTTACTCTCAGGAGAGAAAACTTAACTCCTTATCATGATTTGCAATATCTTTTACTTCACTTGGTGAATGCATTTATGAATTCTTAAAACTTAGTTTCTAATTCTTGGTTGGCTCCTCTATTTCAATTCAAGCTAGGTTTTTATTGTTTTAAAGGAGTCCAGTGCACTCTAGGTTTTGATCCTTTCTCTATCTGCCTCCAAACTACATGCACCATTAACTTACACTGGTGATACGCTGAATCAGTCTGTAGTTTTTGTGGGTTACATATAACTTGAGCGTTGCCTCTCACCCTCTTAGGCTCACCTTTAACTCATGCCACAAACATGGTGTACAATTCTGTGAAGGGCAGACAAGGTCAGTCTCTATCTCTGCCTGCTTCTTCCGATGCAGCAGCTTATATCCACGTAGGAGGTTGCTCTACATTTGTGCATTTGCACAATGAAGTGCAGAGGTGCTAACAACCAACTGGACAACCACCCAGCAATGGAAAGCACTCTCATTTGGTCCCTCACACAGCCTATTCTGAGATGTGCACCAAGATAGTGTCGCGGGAAGATAAAGCTCCAGTCCTTAGAGTGGAGGTCACATAGTCACATACCTTCCTGGGTTTTTTTTTTTTTTTTTCCTCCCCTCCCTCCTTCTCTGGTTCACACTCCCCAGTTGTTACTTGTGTTTCCTTGGGACCATTTCCCAAGTAAATTTGCCTAAATGTAAGCCCATGCTTTTGGAAAGAAACTACACTAAGACAGTCATTTCAGCACTAGAAATACTCAAAATTTTACTCTGCTTTTCTTATTTTGATATGGTTTGTAAATAACTTTCTTTCCCTGTTATCAACACACCCTTCCTCTTTTCAGACAGATTTTATTATCAGCAAATGGTCCACAGATACATGAACAAGTTTCCCCTAAATGATGTGCATTTTCAAGTGAGTGTGAAAATAATTTTTTAATTATGTATTTTTAATTAGTACATGCTTGCAATGCATAATGATTACATTCATTGTAGGGAGTTTGTACATGTACACAATACATCTTCATTCTTTTTGAAAATACACTGCTTACAATAGGAATTTTATCCCATTTCCCATATTTATTTTAAAAACATTTTCCTAGCATTACAAAAAAGAATACTCTTGTAAAATAAACAGACCTTCCATACATTCATGTTAAAGTTCACTTATTTTTCTGCGAAGAGACAGAATATTAATAGTCACAAAAGGGAACTTAAACAGTTTAAAATACCTTCCCATTTAAAATACCTCTATTCTTACACTGAAGTTGGGTGTGAACAGTTCAACAAACCTGTGGAATGTTACATCTGTCTT
This sequence comes from Erethizon dorsatum, assembly GCA_028451465.1. Classification (NCBI taxonomy): domain Eukaryota; kingdom Metazoa; phylum Chordata; class Mammalia; order Rodentia; family Erethizontidae; genus Erethizon; species Erethizon dorsatum. The sequence continues at coordinate 105,413,405 of CM051822.1, forward strand.
TGGGTAAGTTCTTCCCATAGTGAGCAGAATATGAAATAACACAGGTTCCAAGATATAGCATCAAGTGTTCTTTAAGAATTTTCTTGTGAGTCATGTTTTGTTACAAGAAAGCCACAGTAAAACCCAGAATATTTACTGGTAACTCACAAGGTAGGAAAATGTTTAATCAACTACAGATTCTTTTAAGACTGATAACAAATGTGATGATATACTGGTACCATCTTTTGCCCCCTTCTTTATTTAATGTTTAATCATTCTACCAACTGTCAGATTGCTAAATTTATTGACTAAGCAAAGTTTTTAAATTTTCTATACTTACTGCTGCCTATAACATCAAGCATTTTTACAAATTCAGATTTACTTAAAAACAGGATACATGGAGATTATTAATGTTTACAGGATTCTTTTTTTTTTTTTTTTTTGTATAGGGAATCGAACTCATGACCTCATGCTTGCCAGGTAGGCGCTGTGCCACTGAGCTATATCCCCAGCCCTGTTTACAGAATTTTAATGTTTTCTGAGTAGTAAAAAACTTCATTTCCATTAAAGATAATAGCCTTTTGAAGAAGTTACAAGCTTTCTTAAAAAATAAAGTACCTAGATGAGAGTATTATAAAGAACTCTATTATCATCAATCAATAATGGTAATGTATGTTTATATAATAATATCTGAAATCAATGCCTGCCAAAGCAATCTTATATAGTATGTTGTTTAGAAGTCATAAAGTTCTCTAACATATAAAACAACAAGTACTTTCCTAAACATTCTCTAAGCTTGCCAGGTAGTATACTGTGCAGCCTGAACTGTATTTCTTTATATGTTTTGATATCTCTGAGGCCCACATGTATCTTACAACTAATGGGAGTGACAGTCTAATTAGCAACACTTTCTTTCTTAGTGGTACATAAAATGGACTTACAATCGATGATGTCATAAATTCAGCAGAATATCACAGTTTGGCCAGCATTTAAACACTGAGTATGGGCTCTATCTTTATTCTTGTAACTAGCATTTTTGACGACTTATTATATTAAGAAAAATGTCAATTTTTTCACACACACACACAAAAAAGTAAAGCACGCAATAAAGACTAGGCAGAACTAGCATTTATAGACATGTTCTTTTTTTTTTTTTTTTTTGTGGGTACTGGGGGTCGACCTCAGGACCTCGCACCCCAGTAGGCGCCCATGCCGCTGAGCGATATCACCGGCCCTTTTTTCGTATGTGGGTTGCGGGAGTCGAACTCGGGCCCTCGCGCTTGCCAGGCAGGCGCTTAGGCTGCTGAGCCATCTCACCAGCCCTATAGACATGTTCTTAAATCATGGTATTTTTGAGCTTGCTGAATGATACTGAAATGATTTTTATTATTACAGGATTAAGTTAAAATTAAAAACTGGATGACTATAAAAGGAATTGCTAGTTTTTTGGGGTTTTTTTTTTAAGTCTATTCCGCAAGAGAAAAGAATCAGATATTTCATTAGTAGCTAAATGGAAATCTTAAATCTGCATTTCAAACCTTTTAAAAATGCTTCAGTCAGTCCCTGGCCAGGGCTGTAACAACTTTCAGTTACTGGCTTACTGCTCATCATGGTTTACAAAGCAAAGATTAGCTGGTCAGAACTTACAAAAGAATATCTTTTAAAACTTCTCTGCAGGGGGGCCGGTGAGATGGCTCAGCGGCGTAAGCGCCTGCTTTGCAAGCGCGAGGGCCCGAGTTCGACTCCCGGAACCCACATACGAAAAAGGGGCCGGTGATACCGCTCAGCGGCACGGGCGCCTGTTGGCGCGCGAGGTCCTGAGGTCGTTCCCCCGGTACCCACAAAAAAAAAAAAAAAAAAAAACTTCTCTGCAGGACCAGTGAGATGGCTCAGCTGCGTAAGCGCCTGCCTGGCAAGCGCGAGGGCCCGAGTTCAACTCCCGGAACCCAAATACGAAAAAAGGGCCGGTGATATCGCTCAGCAGCACGGGCGCCTGCTGGCACGAGGTCCTGAGGTCGACCCCCGGTACCCACAAAAAAACTTCTCTGCAATATAGATAGGCTTTTTAACAATTTCAATGTGATGATGTTTTATTGAAATGTCTGAAGTTGGAATATATATATACTACAAAATTTATTTTTTAAAAATTTTTACTAGTAAAACACTCATATTGAGAAATGTCATTGACACCTGCTGAAGTCTACCTTAATATGTCTTAGTTTTCACATTTTAATAGAAAACAGAAATAGTAAAATGCTATGAAATGTCAATCATGTATAAATACTGTAGGAAAGGTTTTTGTTAGTGTCCTCATTACCCACTTAACAGTTTACCCTGAGTGTCACAGAGGCAGTGTGATTACGAATAGACTATCTCAAGCATCAGCCAGGGAAGTGTCATTGCAACCAGTTGATTCTTATACTGAATAAATTTGATAAAATTGTCATTTTTATATTTCCTGTTGTCTTATAAAAATTAACAAAAAAATATACAATCTTTGGTCATTCTATACTTAAATAATTGGACAGGTAAGTGGTTAAAAGACCCTGCAAATTAGAGGTATCTTCCTTCCTTTCTTCCTCCCTCCCTCCCCCCTCCCCCTTTCCTCTTCCTTTCCCTTTCTCTCTTTTCTCTCTCTTTCTATAGGGTCTCGCTATGTAGCCCAGGCTGGCTTTGAACTCAGAGAAATCTTCCTGCTTCACCTGGCTTTACTTTCTAATTTTCAGAATAGGAGTCATATTAGCACGAATCACGTCTTGGCATTTGGTGGAGCAGGGGAATATTGGTTCCACGACCCCTCATAAACACTAAAATCCATGGATGCTCAAGTCCTTTATATAAAATGGCACAGATATACATAAAGAGCAAAATAGAACCTAAATAAACAGAAAGTAGAGAGAAGTGCAAATAATTCCCCAAATTACCTGTTCTGTTGTTTCAAAAATATTTTAATATATATACTAATTTGTTTCATTTATACTACTAGTTTTTCTTAGTTTATTGAAAAGAAAGTTTTGTGCTATTATCTGGTTCGTTGTTGTAAGAGAGAATCTTTTGACTACATCTTGTACTCTACTTTGAAGATAACGATACACAATGTATTAACTATTATCATTGTTATGAAATTTTTTTATAAAATAAAAAAGATAAAATCAAAATGGCCCAAAAGTGAATGATAATGAAAATAAAAATGAATATTAACGTTCAAAAAAGTCATAATATTTGCATATAACTTAGGCACACATTCTCCCATATACCTTAATCTTGAGAATATTTATAACACCTAATACAATGTAAATGCTATATAAACAGTTGTTAAATCATATTGTTTGGGAAATAATGACAGGAAAATGAAGAGTCTGCACTTGTTCACTAACTGACATAGTTTTTCCCCTGAATATAGTTTTGATTTGCAGTTGGTTGAATCTACAGATGAAAAACCTGTGAACATGGAAGGTCAACTGCATACTAAGATTGGGATAAGAAAGTGTATCTTTCAACAGGAGATAACAAATAAAACAGCAATAATATAATAAACTGATTTTCAAGTAGCTAGGGAATAAACTGAAAAATAAGGACTCTTAACATTTTCCGTATTAATGCCCATTTCCAACATTCATCAAATATATCAGCCAAATTTCCTGGACATTGTCTTGTTTTCAGGCCCATTTCTTTTATGACATAAGGTAGTGTACAACTGATTCTACCTCCAGCTAGGTACATCCAAGCACTACCATCTTCATTAACAAAGAATATGTGTTTATTAAGAATCTAGCAAGCAACATCATTCAACAACTTCGAGTAGTGCAACCTCAAACACGGATGTGAAAACAATTTTACTCTCAGAAATATTAAGAGAGTAACAGCTGAATTCTGCATCTGAAATTATTAGGAAAGATCCTGTCCACTTAGTCTTAAGTTATCATTGCAGTGCATCTTTAGAGGCCCCAGGAAGTTTTTTTTGTTTGTTTGTTTGTTTGTTTGTTTTGTGCGTACCGGGGGGTCGACCTCAGGACCTCGCGCGCCAACAGGCACCCGTGCCGCTGAGCGATATCACCGGCCCCTTTTTTCGTATGTGGGTTCCGGGAGTCGAACTCGGGCCCTCGCGCTTGCCAGGCAGGCGCTTACGCTGCTGAGCCATCTCACCGGCCCCCCCAGGAAGTTTTAATAAATTTGCTTTCTCATTAGGCATTGTTTCTCTGTGATTAAAATGACATTTTGGTTTGCTATTCCCTTTTGGAGAGACTATAAATACAGCATTCAGAAAGTGATGCCAGGCTTTGAGAAACAGGCAAATTAACAGAGGACACAGAGTTTTCTGAGGCTGGTTCTTCCACACCCTATCTGCAGACATATGCTAGAGTACCTATAGAAGTAGAGAAAAAAAATGCCAGGGAATGGTGCCAGCAAGAAAGAAAAATGAAGTAAAGAAAGAAGAAAAGGAGATTCCCTTCAAAATAACATAAAAAATAACATAGCTTGGAGCTTCAGGGGATGAAAGCTTCAAACTAGAAGAAAGCTTAAATTTAGATTCTCACCAACTGCTGGGAATAGTTGAACTGTTCTAGAAATAGTCCACCCTGGGAAAATGCATAAAATACTCAGTAAAAACTTAGGTATTGTTATTTTTATAGCAAATTTAAATTTAAAAGCCTACACATTAGAAATAAATAAGAAAATCTCTTGCAAACATTTCAAAGTATGCGCAGAAGAGAACGAAATCTAGATTAATCTATGGTAAAATGCTACTGTAATTTTAAGTGGAAACAAATAATTATACTAATCAATCCTTTTGAAATTAATACTAAAAAAATAATGAATTTATAAATATTATAGACCAATACTGGAATAAAAATTATTATTGTTTAATAATAATAAAAACAAACTTTAGCTATATTTTTGCAAAAAATATTTGAGAGGTCAATGTCAAAATGTTCAACATGTTTGAGGATAAAATGAGTAACACAGGGTAAAACAGGATGGTGCTTGGGAAGCAGCATGTGCTTAACAGTTTTATTTATTGACTTTATAAATCTAGAACCAAGGATTTTGATACCAATAAGAAATTATATACTGTCTGTTCAACATTATGAGTCAAATAAAGGATAGTTTATCACTGCTCTAAAATCAACTCCAAAATATATGAGCTACCCTTTTAGTGGTGCTTTTCTGTAAAATATCTATATTAGGCACTGCCTGACATAAAGTAGTAGCACTTGTTTGCTGAATGACCAAATTAATGGCCAAGTAGTTTTTACCTTACCAAAAATGTTTTTACCTTTTCAAAAGCAAAGGAACACAAAAGTATTAGTAAAAACAACAAATGCATGCAGCATGACTCTTAGTTTCAAAAAAAAAAAGGAAAAAGACATGGATTTATGCATAGGAAAACAATGACCAGAGGAAAGCATAAAAATATTAACAATCATTACTGTTGCATCATGAGACTATGGATCATTGTACTTTTCCCCTTAGTACTGGCTTTATGCATTTGGGCAATTTTTCCACTAGGGTTCCCAGTAAGTATTTTTTTTTTAATAATTTAAGCAAAGAAAAAAGTAACATAGAATTTTTAAAATCTGGACATATAAAATTACTGATTTTTTAAAAAATCTAATATATTTTTACCTAGAAATTATTTGAGAAACTTTGCAACTCCTTTCTTTGAAATAGAAGTTCTGAATTGAAAAACAGAAGACATACTTATGAACAAAAGAATTTTAGACTTTCCTTAGTAACTTCACTTTGTCAACCTCTCCATCCACAGGATCACAGTGGTAAATACAAAGGTTTGCCCTGTTACACAGACTTCTTAGTTGAGCAAATAACCATAGAACCCAAACTACCAACCAAGGGTGCATGGTAGGTGGGGGTGAGTGCTCCAGAGGCTTACAGAACTCAGCACTGGCCTCCAAGCCACCCTTGTCTCACAGAGGCCTACAGTGTTCAGCTGTGCCTTCTGCAGAGTAACTGAACTATAGAACAGCTGGGAGGAGAAACAAGCCTATGTGAAAAAAGTACCATGCTGACTAACAATATTGTCCATACTAAGCTCTGTATTTTCTCTGAGTCAGACTGTGGGTCACATAAAGCTAAAACTGGCCCCAGAGAAGAGGAGAGTTTCTCACAGATTGCCATTTAAACCTTCAATGACCATGTTTCACAGCAGGCTCAATACATTCCAGCATGTAACTGCATTTTAATTTCCTAAAACCACAGGATGTAAGTCTGATTTCAAATAGTGTCTGGACTGTGATATTCAATACTGATAAAATTATACAGTATTCTCTTGAAAGTTTCAAAGACTCAGATTGAAAAAGAACCTTCATTTTTCTTCAAAGCACTATTCTCAAAGAAATTTACTCCGAGTTTTGTATGGGTTCTAAACAAAGAATAACAAAAAACTAGAGCTGCTGTCATGAAAATGTAACTTACTAGATTACAGGAAAAGAACATGCTATATATTTATCACTCACCAGGATACAGTGTGTTCTTGACAAAAACAGTCGATATAAGATTTTATATCTTCTTTGCCATGAAATGTCCATTAGTGATTTTGGAAAATAATTTATAAATTTATTAACATGAATGAATGTTTACTTCCATTCAGTGCATGAAAATTATTCAGTCACCTTCTCAACTTTATAAAACAAGGAGTACTTGTGATCTCTTTAATCTCCAAATATTATATAAGAAAAGAGGTAACCTTTAAAATAGATTAAGAAGGGAAAAGAGGGGGTAAAATTGTGTCATAAATGTGGGAATTAGAAACAAATTTTTGGTCATAACACTATTCAACTGGAAGGCACTTATAAAGATAATATGAATGTGAAATAATTCGATAAAATGTTCCACAGTTTTCGCCACAAGGGCTTGGCTCTGATATGATCTGGACAAAAGGTAAAAGAATTTTATTTATTTATTTTTTTTTTTCCCGAGAGGAGAGAGGAAAGTGGATAGGTATGTGCCTTCCTCTCCAACACTACTGTCTTTGGCTACTGACCTGATTCCAAAACTGAGAAATTTAATGTTGTTTTCAAGTAACATAGTATCTGTTTGATCAATTCTGAGATACAACTCAGAATGAAATAATCCATTCTGATTAATAGTTTAAGGCATAAGAATGATAAATCCTGGTTAAACTATAAAGCCTAAATATCTGAAAAACCTCAGGCCAACTCCAGGGCACACGGCATGTGAGTCAGCTGAGCCCCTAGGATCCTCTTCACCAGGTAAGGCATTACCGTGGGTAAAAAGTACCATTCTTGGTTTCATAACAGCTTTTCCAGCAGGTAAGAAAATATATTACATTAAGAAATTTTTTTAGGGGGCCGGTGAGATGGCTCAGCAGCCTAAGCGCCTGCCTGGCAAGCGCGAGGGCCCGAGTTCGACTCCCGGAACCCACATACAAAAAAGGGCCGGTGATATCGCTCAGCGGCACGGGCACCTGCTGGCGCGCAAGGTCCTGAGGTCGACCCCCGGTACCCACAAAAAAAAAAAAAAATTTTTTTTATACGGAAAAACCCAATTTGTGAGGAAAAAAGCACATCTTAGAACTGAAGGAATTACTGCATTTCTTTTCTTGCTCCCTTGTATTCCTGTTTAATTTTCTCTATTTACTCCTTTCCCCCCACCAGCCTTTGCATTTCTTTCCTTCTTTTTTTAGATCATAGATGGCAAATAAAAAACAGTGCTCTTAAGAGGAATGAATCAGGCATCTCCTTTGTGGTGGATTCTTTTGAGGACTGAAAGCCAAATTAAGCAAAATTTGGAACATGAAGGAAATTCAGCGTGGGGAGACATGCGTGTCAACATAATACAAACCATCCCAAGAGCATCAAACACATGCCTACTTAGCAAAGCAACAGCTGAATGCCCTGAGGATCAGGAGGACAACTACTTCACACTACAAATGATACTCAGGCTACCAGGAGGTAAATGTAACTGTACGTTTTTCCAGAGAGCATTACAGAGCAAATAAAAGTAAATGCAGACAAAAGCTTGTGGTATAAATGTGATACAGCATTCTAATTTGGGTAACAATCACCAAAACAATAATCATAGGGAGAGATTCTTAGCATCTATATCATATAATGTTCGTGTTAGCTCAAGAAGGTAGATCTTATTGTTATTTTAACATTAAAAGTACAGAAGTTATTTTAACATTAAAAGTACAGAGTTCAAAGCCAGCCTGAATTACATAGTGAGAACCTATCTCAAACAACAAAATAACATAAAACAAAACAAACAAAACATTAAGTCGAGGACAGGGAAATTTTTTTAACTCCTAAGAACACACAGTATATCAAATGATTATGAAGCCAGGAGCGGAAGCCAGGAAAATTGACTCCAAGGCTGTACAGTAGTTTTAGTGTCTGTACATAGTAATACAGGCTAATATCCAAAGGGGAACAATGGGAAACTAACTATGGCTGGGGGCAGGAGGTGGAAGATGGGCAAAAAGGGAGACAGATCAGAGATATAAGAAAAAAACCAAGAAAGCATTGTCATAAGACCCCTCATAGCCTGTTTGGCTCCATGACATCATTCTACACCTATACTCAGTCCAACTGGTCTAATACTTCTATCTTCTAAGCATTGGCCAAATAATCAGTAGTGGACAATTCTTATGTACCGTGATGGTTGTAAAAGAAATGGGGAATGGTGTCAGTCCTCAAACCATGTAAAGCTAGTCTAGCAGAAAAAGGCAGGGGGCAGTACGTAGCCCAAGTACATGAGGTTTCTTAATTTTCTGCCGAACTGTGAGTGTGTGGCATATATGATGTTTTCCCTGCCTTACACACAGGTGCACATGCACACATGCACATTCTACAACACATACAAGCTACCTGACCCCTGGGAAGAGCCACAGCCACACACACGGATTGTGCAAACAAAGCCAACGATTTCCAGGTGAGCTCTGCTCCAAACGTACCTGCTTCTGGGTCCTGGTTGAAACGGCAGTATTTGGAGTTTTCAAGTGGAGGCAGGCACTGCTCGATGGGTACCCAAACATACGTCTCAGGACACAACAAATCAGAAGGTCTATACTGACCCTACAAGAGAAGTGAACAAAGGGGCACAGGCACGGCATTATCAACGAGCAACTCCTAATACACAAGGCTTTAGAGCACCACGAAAGATCTGAACTGCAAATTCAGACAAAGTCAACCAGAAATAGCTTCACTGTAAAGACTCTGTGACCCTCTTAGGGATCTCTGTCCAACCTTGAGCACGCACAACAGACTGGAGCGTCTCTAAAAGTGACGATGTTGCCATTTAAAATGCCATGTTGATTTGGAAGATTCGAATTTTTACTCTTTTCAGATAAATATTTAACATAAGTCTTGATGAGCTAATTACTAACACCCAGTTTCAAAATCAAACTGTCTTTTAAAAAACAGTAAACAACAGAAGGAAACTTTTCATACGTTGGAAAACTTCATAAAGTGAACTTATTTTTCCAAATTTCACTGTCCTTCATGGAATCCCACTATCTTTAATCACAAAATTTTAAATGTACAGAATCAGTTGACAATAATATTCATTCCATTCTATGTATTAAAAAGTACTACCTTATCAACTTACTTCTATAACTAACTTAAACTAACAAATGTATAGTAAAAAGTTTAAAAAATATAATGGAAATTTTGGGGAAATATTTGTGTTAATGGTAATCCCTAACCTTTCTTCAAAACTCTACTTTATAAAAATGATTTATATATTTATAACTCAATTATATACCCCAAATACAAAACAAGAACTATACAACATATGCTGAAAAAAAACACTATTCTCTTAAGATATTAAGAGAAAATGATACAAATTTTGAGAAAGCATTAAATAAAAA